>CP106712.1:84429491-85730823 GCA_025503065.1 Gossypium bickii
AATTTCTTCCACGTACAACTTGGCCAACTTCTGTAATGAGTAATTAGTGCGAACCAGTATGAAGTGGGCAGAATTAGTCAGCCGATCAACAATTACCCACACTGAATCTTTCTTAGTAGGCGTCAGGGGTAGCCCACTAACAAAATCCATTATTACCCTCTCCCACTTCTAGAGTGGAATCTTTACAGGTTGTAGTAGTCCTGAAGGAAGTTGAGGCTCAGCCTTCACCTGCTGACATGTCAAACACTTGCTTACGAAGTCGGTAACCTCACGTTTCAGTCTTGGCCACCAGTACAGTTCACATAGATCTCGGTACATCTTGTTTCCACCAGGATGCATAGCGTATAAGCTACTATGCGCCTCCCACAGAATCATCTGTCTTAACTCAGAGTCCTTCGGCACATAAACTCTTCCATGAAAACATAACATCCCTTCACTATTTAGCCCAAAATCCACCGTCTCTCTACTTTTCACCTGCTGAAAACGAGAACCTAATGACTCATCCAATAACTGTTCTTTTTAATCTGATTAACCCATGTCAGTTTCACCTGAAGTTCTGCCAACAAACTACCATCCCCGAATAGACTGAGACGAGCAAACATTGCTCTCAAATCAGATACCACCTTACGACTTAGTGCATCTGCTTCCACGTTGGCTTTTCCCGGATGTACTCAATCAAGCAATCATAATCCTTCAGCAACTCAATCCATCTCTGTGGCCTTAGATTCAACTCCTTTTGGGTAAGAAGATACTTAAGACTCTTATGGTCGGTGTAGATGATCGACTTTTACCCATATAGGTAATGTCTCCATATCTTTAGTGCGGACACTACTGTAGCTAGTTCCAAGTCATGAGTGGGATTGTTCACCTCATGTGGCCTAAGTTGACGGGATGCATACGCCACCACCTTCCCTTCTTGCACCAGCACACAACCCAAACCTGTGTGCGACACATCATAATAGACAACAAATTCTTTCCCAGCCTCGGGCTGAATTAGTACTGGTGCTTCAGTCAAAATCTTCTTCAGTTTCTCAAAACTCTCTTGCTGCTTATTAGTCCAAACAAATGGTACCCCCTTACACAATAACTTAGTTAGGGGTGCAGCAATCAAAGAAAACCCCTCAACGAACCACCTGTAATACCTAGCCAAACCCAAAAAACTTCAGATCTCTAATACTGACTTCGGTGGCTTCCAATCTAATACAACTTCAACCTTCCAAGGATCAACCCTAATCCCCTCGGAAGACACAACATGACCCAAAAATGTCACTTCCTTCAGCCAAAAATCGCACTTACTAAATTTGGCGTAAAGTTGCTTTTCCCTCAATATCTGTAGAACGACCCTAAGATGTGAATCATGCTCCTCTTCAGTTATTGAATACACCAAAATTTCATCTATGAATACCACCACGAACCAGTCTAGATAGGGTTGGAAGACCCAGTTCATCATATCTATGAAAGCGGCTGGTGCATTCGATAATCCGAACGGCATAACTAGAAACTCGTAATGCCCATAAAGAGTTCGGAATGCAGTCTTGTGTATATCTGCCTCCTTGACCCTTAGCTGATGATATCCCGATCTTAAATCTATTTTCGAGAAAACCGAAGCTCCTTGCAGGTGATCGAACTGATCGTCTATCCTTGGTAGCAGGTATTTGTTCTTAATCGTTAGCTTGTTCAACTGACGATAGTCAATACACATACACATTGACCCATCCTTCTTCTTCACGAACAATACCAGCGCTCCCCATGGAGATACACTTAGTCTGATAAATCCTCGATCCAACAGCTCTTGGATCTGAGCCTTTAGTTCTACCAGCTCTTTCGGTGCCATCCTATAAGGGGCGATAAACACCGGAGCCGTTCCCAGTAATAGCTCAATGCCAAATTTGATCTTGCGATTTGTAGGCAACCCCGGAAGCTCTTCATGAAATACATTCGGGAATTCCTTTACAGTTCTAACATTCTCAACAGGCAAAATCTCAGCATCAGTCGTGTTGACATAGGCTATAAACGCCTCACAACCTTTATGCACCAACTTCTCAGCCTTTAATGCTGAGATTACATTGGACAAATAATCCCTTCTCTCTCTTATCACAATCACTTCCTCATCCTCTGAGGTCTTTAATACCATACTCTTAGCAGCGCAATCCAAGTTCGCATGGTGTTTCACTAACCAATCCATGCCCAGTATAAGATCAAACTCGCCAAACGGTAGTTCCATCCAATCTGCAGGGAATACAACCCCTTGAACTTCTAGAGGCACATTTTTAAATAGCTTATTCACTACTACAGATTGTCCTGAAGGACTAATTACCGACATTTCTTTATAAGCAAACTCAAACTGTATACCCAGAGTTCCAGACACAGTACAAGCAACATACGAGTGTGTAGATCCAATATCAATTAAAGCTGTAAATGGCACATCATGTATAAGAAACGTACCAGTTATGACATCTGGTGCGTCGCCATCCTCTCGACGTCGAGCAGCATAAACCAATCTTGGATGCCTCTACTCTGTATTACCCACATTACCAACACCTCTTCTCGGTGCTCCACGACCACGTCTTAACCAATTTCTCCCACAGGGCTGGACCACGACCTCTCGGTGGCTGCTGACCACCTCCCCCTGGCTGCACAAATCTGTAACCGACTACCTGCGTCTGAACAGGCTCCCGAGGACAGTCTTTGAGCCTATGATCCTTAGACCCACATCTGAAACACCCGCCAGTTCTTCTCCAGCACTCTTCTGAATGTAATTTCCTACCCTCCACACAAGGTTGCATTTGACCAATAGCAACTGGAACCCCAACTCGAACTGGCCCATCCAACCTAGGCCTCTTATGAAATCCCCCTGAAGAAGACCTAGAATCTCTCTTATTCCTGCCCCTTTCTTTATCACGATTTTGTTTCTCAGAACGTTTCACTTCTTCGACAATTTTTGCCTTCTCAATCAAAGTGGCAAAATCTTTTTCTCTTTGCGGAGCTATCAGTACCCGCAGCTTATCTCGAAGACCATCCTCATACTGCACACAGTGTTCATGATCGATCACGATTATCCCCTGAGCATACTGACTCAAGCGTAGAAACCTCGCCTCATACTCTGCTACGGATTTGTTCCCTGAACCAGATTCAAAAATTCCTTCCTCTAGGCATCCACATAATCGGCCCCTACATACTTTCCCTGGAAAGTCGTTTTGAAGAAATCCCAGGTCACCTGGTCAGCTGGTGTTCCTTCCCTTATTGTAAGCCACCTCTGGTACGCCTCATCTCACAGTAGGGACATTGCTCCTTTTAGTTTCTGTTCTATTGTGCAGTCCAGATCATCCATGATTCTCTCCACAGCCTCTAACCAATATTTCGCTACATTCGGGGCTACGCTAGAGATGCCCCTAAAGATTTCAGCCCCGTTCGACCGAAGTCGCTCAGAAATGGATACCCTGGCTACCGACCTAGTACTCGCTCCAGCAACCCGTTCAAGAATCCGTAGCATTGCTTGGGCATCATCCCCTCCAGTTCGGTCATGAGACCCCATTTCAGTCACTGGCGATGCCGGCGCCTCGCTTTCAAGCATATGCCCTGATGCTGAAGATCCAGCCCTAGCACCTCGGCCTCTACCACGGCCCCGTGTACCTCTTCCGCATCCCCTTGTACTCATCTTGATGTAAGGCATTAATCTGATTAAGAGTTTTATGAATCAGTCAATAGTTCCCATGATTATTAACAAGTGTTTTATGGAAAACAGTTACAAGAGTTGTTTTTGCAGATCAAATTTCCTACTGTTTCAGTCTCTATAGTCTTAGTTCCTATAGCTAAAAGTTTCAGTGTACTACCACTATCTCTAGTAGTTTTCTCCCTACAGTCATTTCATCATATAATCAGATATAAAGTAAGAAAACTTACGGATTTGGTGCCAGAGACTCAGTGTACCATACTTCCAGTAACGCTATATATATTCTAAACCACATTTCAATCAGATTTGACAAAATTTCAAACCCACCCCACAGTCGAGTTTTGCAACCTGACTCTGATACCATAAAATGTAAAACCCAAACTCGGCCTAGACGTTATGGCCGGATCTAGCATGTCACATCAAAAGGTAGTTGAAAAGCTAAGCGATCGTTAAAAATGTTGCAAAAACGTGATATTTCGAAAAAAATGGTTATTAACATTTTAGGAAAACCCAGTATTTAAACGTTTAGTAATTCAATATTAGCCGAAAAGAAAGTTTAAAAGGAAAATAAAATCCAATGGCCTTATACAAAATATTAATTCGAAAATGAATAATCTTAAAATAAAATAAAAACTGGATTTACTAAGTTTCGTGAGGAATAAATCCGATGTATGGCCACCACCGAGTCCTCCACAGCTCCAAATCCTTTAACGCTTGGGATTACCTCCAAGGTTAAGAGAAAGGGGGGTGAGTTACGAGAGCTCAGTGTGTAATCCCCTAAACAGTCACTATCTGGGCCTGAGCCCTTACGGCATCAATTTGGGCCTAAGCCCTATAATCATGATAATGCAAACAATAAAATGTAGCCCAACCTAATCCAACCAATCATACCCCGTACCAACCAATCACACCGTGTAGGGATCAAGTCAACCCACCCCGCCAAACACACCAATATTGCAGACAAGCAGCTAATCACGATATTTGTGGCTGAGCCACAAGAATAATAATGTATATGTGGCAGAGCCATTAAGACAGTATGTGGCAGAGGCATCAGGCTGCACTTCTTCCAATCATCAAACCCAACCCATGCAACATGATATAAATGCAACGTATCAAACGTATAAAAGTGTAAATAAAATCATATACACAATATTCAACCGTAATCGAGGATATAACAGTCATTTTCACCCCTTTGGGGGTATTTTGATAATTTTACCCATCGAGGGTATTTCGGTAATTCACCCATTAAGGGTATTTTGATAATTCACCCATTAAGGGTATTTCGGTAGTTTACCCTCTAGGGTTATTTCAATAATTTACCCTTCAGGGTTATTTCAGTAATTTAGTCATTTAACGGCCATTCCAAAGGCCTATTGTCGCCTCGAGCGACACGGGACCCTTTTTTGGGTCTCTACGGTACAATTGGGCCTAAAATCCATTTCAGGCCCAAATGGGCCCGCACGCTTGTGTGGCCTATTTAGCATGTTTTTGGTCTCAATTTTGCAGAATTTGCAGTCGCATCCGTCATTCGGTAATTTTCTATTGATTTCTCCCATGTGGGCCTGTTAGCCCATTGGGCCCATTTAGCCTGTTCCGGCACGATCAGGCCTGTTACTACCTCAATTTCGCAAGAATGCGCGTGACACTCTCAACAACCTACCATCATCATTCGTGTCTCAGTTTACCACCACGAGCGCTCGTACGCTCGAATGGCCACGGTTGCCAGTTTTTCAGCTTTTCGGCTTTTGGCCTATTCACAGAGTAATGCATGCTTTCAACGACATTAGTGTGAGATTACACACCTGTTACAAGTGTAGATTGAAACCCTCGAGATTACACACCTATAAAATCAATTCATCCCAATCCATTAGTCTCATCACTGATAAAACATAGCTAAAGCTTGAGTCTGAATAATCACTAACACCACTTACCACAAGATGTGACCTCCTTCAACCGAGTGACAATATTTTGCTTTGCTTCTTTATTGGCTAAACCGAACAACCTCCTAAACTGATTGATGCACAGGGGGTTAGCATCCACCAATATTCGGTAAAAGAGAGAAAACCATCAATGACAAATGCTACTTACCCTTATATTCGGCGAAGACAGATCCCTTGAACAATAGGAGTTAAGCATGTACGGCCCTCAACGATGATAATTAAGTAAGAAGAAAAAGAAGAAGCTGGAGCGTACTAGGAACCAAAAGAAATAGATCGGCAATTGATTTCCCTCCTAAAGAGTTTCGGCCCTTACCAATCGGAACACAAATGATTCGAGTAGGAGACGAGTGAACAGGTTCGGCCCTTGACCAGGGATAAGCCGAATGGAAAAGAAGATTTCGGCCACAAGGGTAGCACCACGAACTAATGATGGACGTCGAAGAGAGTGTGGAAACTCGGTTTTTTGTAAAAGAAAGATATCACCAAGTATGGTAAAAGAGAGGGAAAGAAGATGTGTTGGTACGGTTAAGAGGTAAAGAAGATAATGGAGTAGAGAGAATGAAAAACAAGGAGGGATGGTCTTACCAAATCGGCACCTAGTAGAAGAATGTATGAGGAAGAAAAGAGATGAAAGTGAAGAAGTTGATTGAAGTCAGAATAGCAGAGAAAATACCCGAATGCTTAAGGAGAGATGCCCAAAATTCAAAAGTGCTAAGAGAAACTAGAGAAATTCGGCACCTACTCACTAGCCAAAAATGCCTAAACATCACCTCTTAGCCGAATTTCTCCTCCCCCCAACACTCCCACATTCGGCCAGTACTACCACTCTCCCCTATCCCATGATTTTCTCCCCTTTTTGCTCCCCAACTTGCTCTCCACCTTCCATTCAAATTGTTTGACTCATTCTCTAACCTCCCTGGCAGAGTTTGAACCTAACTCTACTTCCTCCTCTCCCAAAGTACAAAGTAAAAGCCACTAATTGCAGATTATGAGATTCGAACTCCACTCCCCCATGCTTCCCTTGTAACGCCACACCATATTGCCACTAGCTCACTTGTGTTAATAAAACACACATTAATATATATATAAGTCCTGCCTCCACCAGCTCTCCCCACTAAAGAGCCCAAAAACCAAAATTTTTCCAGGGTTTGGCCTCGACCCCAGGCCTCCCTAGAGCCCCTAAACACCCTCAAATAACCCGTAGAGCAAGCATAACATGCAATTATACAAAAATCACAAACCCCTATTTTTGGGATGTTCCACTTTTATTATTAAACTCTTTAAATTTTTAAGTATAATTAGATTTCTTTTTTCTCTGGCTATTTAAACTCTCGAGTAACTATTACAAACGTCCATTAAATAAGAATTCCCTAAAAACTTTACTGATGACTTCGCAGTTTGAAAAGGTTCAAGGTGCCACTTTAGGAACGAACATACCACTGGAGTATTCTCCACCACCTTCACCTATGCCTAGTCATCATGTTCATCATTGATCATCTTCCAAGGATAACATCTAAAATTTAGGAAGTTTCAGTTCTCCCTATCTCTTATGATTTCATACTATTTATCTCTAGATATATCTTTGTACATTGAGGGCAATGTACATCTTAAGTGTGGGGGGTTGAATGTTATTTCGAAAAGTTCCTAACTTTTTGCGTTATTCTCAAATCCCTGAATTTTGTCTTGTTCTTAAGTAAATTTTCTCATATTACTATTAAAATGAAATTTCCTTTGATTCATGATTTTTATTGATATGTTTTGGATTAAGTCATTGATAATTGTGCAGTGATGATTTAAACTTTAGGAGACTAGAGAATCAAGCATGATAAGTCTATTTAAAAAAAAAATAAAATTTTGTTAGGTTGTCTACCTGAATCTAATTATAACCTTGAAGTTTGAAATTTACAAAGTTGATATCAAAAACCCATAATTTTTGTGAGATTTTGAGCCTTTTAGAGCATACATTCTTTTCTTGCTCTCTTTTTTGATTATGAGTGTGTCAATATTGATTTGTTATTCTAGAACTTGCTTCGATTATACATGTCAAGACCATATTAATGATTTGATATACAGAGACGATAAAGGCACCTAGGTTCTAACCCACTTACTCTACTAAAAGCCTACCCTCACAATTAACCCCTAGTGAACTCCTTTGATCCTAACAACCCTTTTATTGACTCACCCACTAATATTAACCCAAAACCCATCTTGTATTTGTTATCACCATTTCTTAACTCCCTTTTTATCGAGATTTGATTTTGAGCAGTTGCCTAACTATGTTCTATATTTCAGTTGTTAAAGTTCTTTCTTATTATTGTTTACTTGATTTGTTCTTAAAAAAAACGTTGGAAAGTTACTCATTGTTTGAGCTTAAGTAATTAATTCCACATTCTGAGAAGAAGCTCGTGTTATTCAATTGATGTAATTATTCAGGATTAGTTCATTTTTCTAGTTAGATAAATTGTCAATTCAATCTCGATTCTAACCCTCTAATTCAGCTTTTATCCATACCTTTAACCTAAGCCCCGTTTCAACCCTTTTTAAAGACCTTTTGATCTGTGTATCATTTCATTTTATAGTGGTAGAGATTTGATTTTCATGCAAGCCTATGGGATTAACTTTTCATGTTCGACTTTTGAGTGCTTAATTTTGAACCTTAAACACTTTGAGTGATTTGAGTGAATGTTTAGTGAGGATGTCAACTATTGTCGATTCCGAATCAGAGGTAATTATTTAGGTAAGGGGAAACGCCTATGTTTTCGTGCCACAAATACTATGACTTTGATTGTTTGAATCTTTAGGACCCTTCTACTTAAATTATCAATCTATGAATTACCTTTGAATTATGACGAAACACTATTGATGAATATTATGAATCAAGAAAGTTCATTTTAATTGTGAGTTGAGAATTTTGCTTGAGGATAAGAAAATGCTTAAGTGTGGGGGGTATTTGATAAACCATAATATATACATATTTTAATCCCATATTTAGCATACTTTTGGATCATTTATCCCTTGAATTATGGAATTCGGTGCTCCTAATCCTTTAATTTAATGTTTTATACTTAGGAGAGCATCGGAGGATGAAAAGAATGAGAAACAGGCCAAAAATGGAGAAAATGGGCCAAAGTACGAAATTCACACTGCCTGGGCCCAAGCCACACAGCCGTGCCTCCTTAGTAGACTCGAACACGGCCTGGCCTCGATTCACTCGGGCGTGTGCCACGGGCGTGTCCCTGACGTGACCTGTTTGAATTCCACTCAGATTAGGATACTTAGGTTCAATGAAAGACATTCCAAATGCCTATAAAAACACCCTACAGGCCAACCTTCAGGGGCGGTTCAGGTAGGCCGGGGAGCCAAGCCAGAGATGCCAGAATTGTGGGATTTACTCAAAGAAATCTAGTTGATTCATCTCAAGAAGCTGGAATCATACTCAAGACGGAAGATCTTCCCTTCAATTTTCTTTAGGGGGTTTTAGGGTTTTTCTTATGTTTTGTTTTATATTTTCTTCTGAGATGTATTCTTTTATAATTATGAACTAAACCCCTCAAATACCTGAGGGGGATGAAACCTAAGACGGATCTTGTTATTATTTTCTGAACTATATGATAAATACTTGATTTGTTCTTAACTATGTGTTCTTAATTCTTGTTTTGATATTTCAAGATATTGATTCAAGTATTGATGTGCTTAGGCAGTGGAGCAAAAGTTCATGTTTAAGAGTATATCTAGCATAGTTAAGTGGAGTTGATCGCAACCCTAGAAATAGGATGATGAAAATCTACCATATTAGGGTCAAACCTAATATGGGAGTCCATAGATTCGAGTTAATACAATTCTAGGGGTTTTAATTAGAAAGAGATTTCAATTAATCAACCTAGGGTTATATGTTAGTAGCCTCGAAAGAGGTATTAATATAAATTAGGGAATCCTACGGATCAAGTCAAATGAATGAATCATCTGGTTTAGAGTTAAATAACAAGTGAAGTCTAGGTGGATTCTTCCTCGGGTATTGTTTTAATCAATTGGTTTTTCCCACAAGTATTTTCCCCAATTCATTCTCTTTGTCTTAACATCCTTAGCTTAGTAGTTAGTCAATTTTAGATTGAACAACAATTCACTTTTATTTTAGGCTGGATAATAAAAAGAAAGTTAGTATTAATACTTTTGGTTCCTTTGGGTTCAACAATCCGGTCTTGCCACTAACTATACTACTGTTCGATTGGTGCGCTTGTGTAAATCGTTGTCTTAGTTAGTTTCCATGCTCGATCATTCATTATATAAATTTTAAGACTCTGACACATGATTAGTTACAGGGGGCATTTTACCAGAGGTTTATTGTATCAATCTGCCCTTATGTGCGTGATTCCTGTTGACATATATACTCGGGGGTGGGTGCAGGGCGAACGATTTCAAAGCAGACTCCCGATTCATTAGATAGAGAAGATCACCAAGATCTGGTAATCCGCTGCCAAACTTATTCCATTTCAATAAGCATTCTCAATATTATGCCTTGAAAAGGACTCGATCCTCCACGCTCTTTAGCACGAGACTTTGAGTCTCACGTATCTACAATTTCACCACCAAGTCATCTTGAAAGTGAATCGTATTGTAACACCCCTAACCCATATTCAACGTCAGAATAGGGTTACGGAGTATTACCTAAAATTTCAATACCTTTAAACATACACTTTTTATACAATTTATCAATTCAAATACAATTCAATCACAATCAATCATAGTGTACCTTAAACGAGCCTATGAGGCCTTAAACATGCATTAGGAGTAATTCGGGACTAAACCGGAATCTCAAGTAACTTTTATGAAACTTTGAAATGTTTTCTCAAAACAGGGGACACACATCCGTGTGACTAGGCCGTGTGTCTCACACAGCCACCAGACACGCCCGTGTCACAAGCCATGTGAACATTCGAAATGGAAGCACATGGCTGTGTCCCATCCTGTGTCCAAACAAGTGAGGTTACTAACTTGGGTCACACGGTCAACCACACGTCCGTGTGTCTAGCCTGTGTGCCTTTCAAAGTGGCCACACACGCACGTGTGCTAGGTCGTGTACTAGGCCATGTGAAACCTGAAGGGTATACTGACTTATGCAACACGGCTAGGTCACACACCCATGTGCTAGGTTGTGTGCCAATTAGGGGGTATACTGACTTGTGCCACACGGCCGATCACATGCCTGTGTGTGAGACTATGTGGAACATACTAACTTCACTTCAATTTCAACACCAGGGGACACACGGCCATGTAACATAATTGTGTGTCACACACAGTTGAGACACACGCCTGTGTCTCTGCCCGTGTGGACAAAAATAGGCGATTTGCAAAGCCATTTTGCCACCCTATTTTTACATAACTGCAAAAGAATAATTAGAAACATTTTGTAACTTAATAGGCAACTAATCCATAACATTTCATACACATACTTGAATACTTATACGCAACCAAAGCATTATACCAAGTTAAGCCAAATCAAATGGTTTTATCTTATACCACAACATGTACCAAAATCACTAGCTCAATTAACCATAACTATCATCTTTATAACTAGCCTATACATGCCATATTTACATATATTCATGAGTTCAAAGGTACTAATCAGCAACTGGATAATGTCATGCGTATCTCTGACTTTATCCGAATTGAGCGAGCTATCGAACCTTTATAAAACACGAAAAAGAAACAGAGTAAGCTCTTTATCTTAGTAAGCCCGTGTAACAGTCCGGTTTATACCCTAGTCAGAATAGTGGTTTTGGGACCACAAATCCGAGTTCGTATAATATTTTAATGTTATTTTCTGTGCCGTTGATGTGTGATTGAGCATGTGGTAAATTTTCGTAAGCTAATTTGTCCATCTGTGTGGTTAACTTGACAAAAAGGACTGAATTGCATTAAGTGTGAAATTTGTATGCTAATTGTTTAAGTGCTTAAGTGATGTGGCTTTATAATTGCAAGGACTTATGTTGCAATTTGGCCAAAATATGGCTAGTGGACGGCAACAAGGTTTTTATGATGTGTTTTTATATGTTATATTATATGTTAAAAGTTATATTATGTTTATTTTATAATTTATATTATATTATAATAAAAGAAAACAAGATAGTGGAATTCATTGATGCTTATACCATCGAAAAATCGAAAGAAAAAGAAAGGTTATATGCTTTCAAATATTCGGCCATTGTTCAAGCTTGAATTAAAGGTTAGTTTTTGATCCGTTTTCGATAATTTCTACATTTTTGTAATCGTTTTTTGATCCATTTTCGATAATTTCTACATTTTTGTAATCGTTGCTTTGAGAGCTACAAAACCCATGTTTTAATTTGATGAATTGATGATGTTTGTGTGAGATGCCATTGATGAGATGTTAAGTTTTTTGGTGATTTTTGGTGTTAAATAAAAGATATGAACTAGATGAACATGTTTTGTTCTTGAAGTTTTGATGAATTTAGCTAAATAGGCTAAATTGTGAAAATATTATTTTGAAGGACTAATGTGTGAATTTGATGAAATATTTGGACTTATATAGTCCTTAGGGAGGTTCGGGTATGCATATGTGTTAACAAATTGTGTATATTTGATGCTATGAGAAAATAGGACTAAATTGATAAAATGTGCAACTGTGGGGGCTAAATTGTAAATAGCCCAAAATATGTGTGTATGGATTGAATTAGATGAATTAGTGAACAAAAGGATTAATACTGAATATGTTTAGATCAAGAACCGAAGAAAACGAACTTAGGTCGCAGGAAAGCGAAAGTAACCGAGTAGCCGTTTTTATTTCGATAAGCCGAATCCGAGGTAAGTCATATTGTTAATAATTGTAAACGTATTGAATTAAGTTAATTTACATGACTATCGATGATAATGACTGCATTTGTGATGCTATATATATAAATTCTGGGATAAGGTCGATATAGTGTTAAGTCGGAGAAGTTTTGTATGGACTTAGGAATACAAAGGTATCTGTTGTGTTTTATCATGTAAGACCATGTCTGGGATGTTGGCATTGATTCGCTAATTAGGTAAGACCCTATCTGGGACAGTGGCTTCGATATCTGTTTATATATAAGACCTCGTCTGGGACGTAGGCATCATTATCTGATTATAAATAAGACCTCATCTGGGACGTAGGCACCATTATCTGATTATATATAAGACCTTGCCTAGGACGTAGGCATCATTATCTGACCATATATAAGACCTCATCTGGGACGTAGGCATCATTATCTGATTATATATAAGTCCTCGTCTGGGACGTAGGCATCATTATCTGATTATATGTAAGACCTCGTCTGGGATGTAGGCATCATTATCTGATTATATGTAAGACCTCGGCTGGGACGTAGGCAGTGTTATCTGATTATATGTAAGACCTCGTCTGGGACATAGGCATCGTTATCTAATTACATGTAAGACCACGTCAGGGACGTTGGTATCAATATCTGTTTGCGTGTAAGACCACGTCTGGGACGTTGGCATCAATATCTGTTTATGTGTAAAACCTCGTTTGGGGCGATAGCATTGTACGATTATTCTGAGCTTCTTAGTATCTGATTGGACTCTTTATGAATTAACGGGCAAGTCTGGGATATGAATATCAAATCCGAGTTCTGATAGATTAAGTAAATAAATGTTCAGCTCAGGTATGTTGCATATACACGAAATGTGTAGACAAGGTAAGTACCTATATGACTCTGATTAGAAGAAAGGTATGAATGAATATGAGAATGTGAATGAGATGTTAAAATGGTTATGGAAAGCTATGTTTATACAGATGATTTTTGAAGCAATGAATGTGGCATTATGGCCAAATATATGAACCCAAGCATATATTTGATGGTTTGCTAAGTTTATTTGTATTATGACTTACTAAGCTTTGAAAAGCTTACTCTGTGTATGTTTCTTTACATTTTAAAGGTCGTCAAAGCTCTTTGAAGGCTCCGGGATCATCACGGATCGTCATCACACTACTAATCTCTTATTGGGTACACTTTGAATATGTACAAAGCTAGATATGGCATGTATAGGCTAGTATTTTGGTGTAAATAGTTATGTCATCTTAGCCATGTGATTTGGCTAATTTTGAGTTGATACTTTGTTTATATGAATGTGATATATGATGCATATCTTGATATGGTGAAAGTATGTGGAATGGCCAAGTTTTGAGTGAGCAAATGAATGAATTCAGCTTGTAATGATATGAGATTTAATCTTTGGAAATTGTCATGGTTGGAATTGGTATTGAATGCATGGTTTGAATGGTCATTTTGGGTATACTTTTGATAGATATATGTGCATGAAATATCTTGTTAGATATGGCTTGTAGGTATAACCCTTATGGGTGGCATTTTGACCTTGTAGATGGCCGATATAGACACACGGTTGTGGCACACAGGCATGCCTTTCAACCGTGGGTGAATTTTAAGATGCAATTTAGTATCACACGGCCTTGACACGGGCGTGTCAGTTGGCCGTGGTGTGCAAGTCAGTAGCTAGCTAAGAGCACACGGCCATGGCACACGAGTGTGCTTGTTGGCCGTGGTGAGGAAGTCAGAATAGGACCACGGTCAGGACACACGGGCGTGTCTGGTGGCCATGGGGACCAAGTCAGTATATAGACACGATAAGACACACGGGGGTGTCTAGAAGCTGTGTAGGGAACACGGTCTACTGACACGGGCGTGTCTACCCTGTATTTTAGAAAAAGTTTAAATTTTCCATGAGATTCTGTATGTGTTTCAGTTTAGTCTCGACTCGGTTTATAAGCATGCTTAGGGTCTTAATGACTCGTCTAAGGGACACGTTGATTGCGAATGATGAATGTAATGTATGAAATGTTATGTAAGTTTTTGATCTGTCCGGTAACGCTCCTAACCTTAATCCAGCGACAGACACGGGTTAGGGGTGTTACATTTGGTTGGTATCAGAGCTACGGTTTAGTCGATTCTTAGACTAACGTAGCATGTCAGCGTCTAGCTATACATGCCATATATTTTAATTGTGATAGTGTGATAAATCCTGACGTGAAAATGTGATTTTTCGTATAGTATGGATCCCAAAAGAGCCGTAGCTGACGACATAAAAAGTAGTGCGCCTGCTCCCGTGCAAGGGACAATGCCCTCTAATTGGAGATCGGTTACGAGCGGTCAAAAGGGAGAAGCTAAACAAGCTTTCTTCCAAATGATGAGTGAATGGTTCACTCAGTTTGTGAAGAATAACCCAACTGTTTCACAACCTCCGCCCCCGATTGATCCCCCTCAGACATCCGATATACCTCTGACTACAAATTTGAATTTGTGGAATAAGCCTTCGGTTGACAAGATTCGTAAGTATGGGGCTGAAGAGTTCCGGGCTACTAATAATGATGATGCTGAGAAAGCCGAGTTTTGGTTAGAAAACACTATCTGAGTATTTGATGAGATATCACTGACTCCTGAAGAATGTATAAAGTGTGTTGTTTCTTTGTTACAAGATGCACCCTATCGGTGGTGGAGAACTTTGATTTTGGTTGTTCCTAAAAAATGGATCACATGGGATTTCTTTCAGTCTGAGTTTAGAAAGAAATACATTATTCAGAGATTCATTGATCAGAAACGAAAAGAATTTTTTGAATTGAAACAAGGTCACATGCCTGTCATTGAATACAAACAAGAGTTTGTAAGATTAAGTCAGTATGCTCAGGAATACGTTTCAACTAAAGCGATAATGTGTAAAAGATTCGAAGATGGCCTAAATGAAGATATCCAATTACTAGTTGGTACTCTGGAGATACAAGAGTTCATAGTGCTAGTTGCCCGAGCATGCAAAGCTGAGTCGGAAGCTAGAGATATGAAAAAGAGATTTATGAGCAAATCATTTCAGTCTGCCTCAAAGAAATTTCGAGATGAACATAGCCGTTTAAAGGTTAATGTGAGGCATTCGCGTAGAGATCGAGCTAGATCACAGTTGAGCTCTAAAGCTCCAGCAACTTCAATGGCCAGTATTGGAAATGTCAGATTCAAATGACCTGAATGTAAACATTATGGAAAAAGGCATTCAGGAATTTACAGATTAAATGACCGAGCTTGTTTCAGATGTGGATCATTAGATCATTTCATCCGAGACTGCTCAGAGTCTGTTGAACAAGAGATTGTTCAGAACCCGAGATCTGAGAATGTTTCAGCGAGAGGTAAATCTCCTCAAATTGTAAGAAACATCAGTGGTAGTCAGAGAACAACTAAAGATATTATTGTGAAATCCGAAGCCAGAGCGCATGTTATCCGAGCACGGGAGGAAGCTTCATCTCCAGATGTTATAACAGGTACTTTTACACTTTATGATATTTCTGTGATCGCTTTGATAGGCCCTGGTTCTACTTATTTCTATATATGTATGAACTTAGTATTCAGTAAGACTTTGCCTGTAAAGTCTACTGAGTTTGTTATAGAAGTATCGAACCCTTTAGGTAAAAACATTCTGGTTGACAAAGTAGGTGAGAACAGCTTGTTAATGTTTCTCGATATCTATTTCTCTACTGATCTGATACTATTACCGTTTGATAAGTTTGATATAATTCTAGGAATGGACTGGTTGACATTGCATGATGCTGTAGTGAATTGTAAAAAAAAAAAAACTATTGATTTAAGTCGTCAGAATTATGAAATAGTTCGTATTCAGTTGAATGATTTAAATGGATTACTTGTTGTGATATCTTTGTTGAAAGCTCAGAATTAAATTAAAAAGGGTTATGAGGCATATTTTGCTTATGTGATTGATTTGAAAGTATATGAAAAGAAAGTTGAATCGGTGCCAGTAGTATGTGAGTTCTCTGATGTTTTCCTTGAAGAATTACCGGGATTGTTTTCAGTTTGCGAAGTTGAATTTGATATAGATCTGTTGCTTGGTACAACCCCTATTTTGATAGATCCGTATAGATTGACACCAATGAAATTGGAAGAGTTAAAGTCATTGTTGCAAGAATCAACCAACAGAGGGTTCACAAGGCCAAGTTTTTCACCTTAGGGTGTTAAATTTGTTGACGATAATTCAGTTTTAGTTGAATTGATAGTAAAACTGTGGTTTTTATAGCAGATATATGATGCTCAAAAAGTTGATAATGAAATGTTAGCGAAACGAGCTCTGTGTGATCCAAATTCTAAGTCCAAGCTTTGACTTATTGATGATTGCTTGAGATTTCGAGATCGTATCTGTGTTCCGAGAAACCTTGAGTTAATCCAGTTGATTATGAATGAAGTATATAATAGTCGTTTATCTGTTCAGCTGTGTAGTACAAAGATATATCATGATCTGAAACGACACTATTAGTGGTCTGGTATGAAACAGGATATCTCTGACTTTGTTTTGAAATGTTTAGTTTGTCAACAAGCGAAAGCTGAACATCAAGTTCCGTCTGGCTTGTTATAGCCAATTCTGATTCCCGAATGGAAATGGAATAGAGTACAATGGACTTTGTTTTTTGGTTTGCCCTTGACTCTGAGAAAGAAAGATGCGATATGGGTCGTAGTTGACCGATTAACTAAACTTGCCCATTTTATTCCGGTAAGATCTGATTACTCACTTGACAGATTAGCTGAGCTTTATATTGCTGAAATTGTGAGATTGCACGAGGTGCCACTATTTATTGTGTCCGATAAAAATCTGAGGTTTACGTCGAGATTCTGGAGGAAATTGCAAGAAGCTTTGGGCACGAAATTACATTTCAGTACAGCTTTTCATCCGCAAACAGATGGTCAGTCTGAACAAATTATTCAGATTCTTGAAGACATGTTAAGATGCTGCATACTTGAGTTTAATGGTACGTGGGATCAGTATCTGCCATTGATTGAATCTGCGTATAACAACAGTTTTCAAGCGAGTAACAAAATAGCACCATATGAAGCTTTGTACGGATGTAAATGTCGTACACCTCTGTATTGGACCGAACTAAATGAAAATAAGCTTCACGGGATTGATTTGATAAAAGACTCAGAACAGAAAGTGAAACTAATCCGAGATTGTTTGAAAGCAACGTCAGAAGTCTTATACAGACTTGAAACGTAAATATATAGAATTTGAGATCGGTGATAAAGTATTTCTGAAAGTGTCTCCGTGGAAGAAAGTACTTCATTTTGGTTGTAAAGGCAAATTGAGTCCGAGATTCATTGGACCGTACGAGATCATTGAACGTGTTGGGCCTATTGCATATAAATTAAAGCTACCCTCTGAGTTAGAAAAGATACACAACATATTTCATGTTTCGATACTTCGTAGATATCGATCAGATCCGTATCTTAGCTCGTGAAATGAAAGAATTGAGAAATAAGAAAATTCCGTTAGTGAAAGTACTGTGGAATCGACACGGAATAGAAGAGGCTACGTGGGATCCTGAAGATTCAATGAGACAGCAATTTTTGAATCTGTTTAACGGTAAGATTTTCAGGGACGAAAATCCCTAAGGGGGGAGAATTGTAACAGTCCGATTTATACCCTAGTCAAAATAGTGGTTTCGGGACCACAAGTCCAAGTCCGTATAATATTTTAATGTTATTTTCTATGTCGTTGATGTGTGATTGAGCATGTGGTAAATTTCCGTAAGCTAATTTGTCCGTCTGTGTGGTTAATTTGACAAAAAGGACTAAATTACATTAAGTGTGAAATTTGTATGCTAATTGTTTAAGTGCTTAAGTGATGTGGCTTTATAATTGCAAGGACTTATATTGCAATTTGGCCAAAATATGGCTAGTGGACGGCAACATGGTTTTTACGATGTGTTTTTATATGTTATATTATATGTTAAAAGTTATATTATGTTTATTTTATAATTTATATTATATTATAATAAAAGAAAACAAGGTAGTGGAATTTATTGATGCTTATACCATCGAAAAATCAAAAGAAAAAGAAAGGTTATATGCTTTCAAATATTCGGCCATTGTTCAAGCTTGAATTAAAGGGTAGTTTTTGATCTGTTTTCGATAATTTCTACGTTTTTGTATTCGTTGTTTTGAAAGCTACAAAACCCATGTTATAATTTGATGAATTGATGATGTTTGTGTGAGATGCCATTGATAAGATGTTAAATTTTTTGATGATTTTTGGTGTTAAATAAAATATATGAACTAGATGAACATGTTTTGTTCTTGAAGTTTTGATGAATTTAGCTAAATAGGCTAAATTGCGAAAATATTATTTTGGAGGACTAATGTGTGAATTTGATGAAATATTTGGACTTATATAGTCCTTAGGGAGGTTCGGGTATGCATATGTGTTAACAAATTGTGTATATTTGATGCTATGAGAAAATAGGACTAAATTGATAAAATGTGCAATTGTGGGGGCTAAATTGTAAATAGCCCAAAATATGTGTGTATGGATTGAATTAGATGAATTAGTGAATAAAAGGATTAATACTGAATATGTTTAGATCAAGAACCGAAGAAAACGAACTTAGGTCGCAGGAAAGCAAAAGTAACCGAGTAGCCATTTTTATTTCGATAAGCCGAATCCAAGGTAAGTCATATTGCTAATAATTGTAAACGTATTGAATTAAGTTAATGTACATGACTATCGATGATAATGACTGCATTTGTGATGCTATGTATATAAATTCTGGGATAAGGTCGATATAGTGTTAAGTCGGAGAAGTTTTGTATGAACTTAGGAATACAAAGGCATCTGTTGTGTTTTATTATGTAAGACCACGTCTGGGACGTTGGCATTGATTCGCTAATCGGGTAAGACCTGTCTGGGACAGAGGCTTCGATATCTATTTATATATAAGACCTCGTCCGGGACGTAGGCATTATTATCTGATTATAAATACGACCTCATCTAGACGTAGGCATCATTATCTGATTATATATAAGACCTCGCCTGGGACGTAGGCATCATTATCTGATTATATATAAGACTTCTTCTGGGACGTAGGCATCATTATCTGATTATATGTAAGACCTCGTCTGGGACGTAGGCATCATTATCTGATTATATGTAAGACCTCGTCTGGGACGTAGTCATCATTATTTGATTATATCTAAGACCACGTCTGGGACATAGGCATCGTTATCTAATTATATGTAAGACTCCGTTTAGACATAGGCATCGTTATCTGATTACATGTAAGACCACGTCGGGGACGTTGGCATCAATATCTGTTTGCGTGTAAGACCACGTCGGGGACATTGGCATCAATATCTATTTATGTGTAAGACCTCGTTTAGGGCGATAGCATTGTACGATTATTCTGAGCTTTTGAGTGTCTGATTGGATTCTTTATGAATTAACGAGCAAGTCTGGGATATGAATATCAAACCCGAGTTCTAATAGATTAAGTAAATAAATGTTCAGCTCAGGTATGTTGCATATACACGAAATGTGTAGACAAGGTAAGTACCTATATGACTCTGATTAGAAGAAAGGTATGAATGAATATGAGAATGTGAATGGGATGTTAAAATGGTTATGGAAAGCTATGTTTATACATATGATTTTTGAAGCAATGAATGTGGCATTGTGGCCAAATATATTAACCCAAGCATATATGTGATGGTTTGCTAAGTTTATTTGTATTATGACTTACTAAGCTTTAAAAAGCTTACTCTGTGTATGTTTCTTTTGTTTTATAGGTCGTCAAAGCTACTGAAGGCTCGGTATCATCACGGATTGTCATCACACTACTAATCTCTTGTTGGGTACACATTGAATATGTACAAAGCTAGATATGGCATGTATAGGCTAGTATTTTGGTGTAAATAGTTATGTGATCTTAGCCATGTGATTTGGCTAATTTTGATTTGATACTTTGTTTATATGAATGTGATATATGATGCATATCTTGATATGGTGTAAGCATGTGGAATGGTCAAGTTTTAAGTGAGCAAATGAATGAATTCAGCTTGTAATGATATGAGATTTAATCCTTGGAAATTGTCATGGTTGGAATTGGTATTGAATGCATTGTTTGAATGGTCATTTTGGGTATACTTTTGATGGATATATGTGCATGAAATATCTTGTTGGATATGGCTTGTAGGTATGACCCTTATGGGTGGCATTTTGACCTTGTAGATGGCCTATATTGACACACGGTTGTGGCACACGGGCGTGCCTTTCAATCGAGGGTGAATTGTAAGATGTAATTTAGTATCACACGATGTTGGCCGTGGTGTGCAAGTCAGTAGCTAGCTAAGAGCACACGGGCATGACACACGAGTGTGCTTGGTGGCCGTGGTAGGGAAGTCAAAATAGGACCACAGTCAAGACACACGGGCGTGTCTAGTGGCCGTGGGACCAAGTCAGTATATAGACACAATAGAACACACGAGGGTGTCTAGAAGCCGTGGAGGGAACCCGGTCTACTGACACGGGCGTGTCTACCCTGTATTTTAGAAAAGTTTAAATTTTCCATGAGATTCTGTATGTGTTTCAGTTTAGTCCCGACTCGGGTCATAAGCATGCTTAGGGTCTTGATGACTCATCTAAGAGACACTTTGATTGCAAATGATGAATGTAATGTATGAAATGTTATGTAAGTTTCCAATCTGTCCGATAACGCTCCTAACCTTAATCCGGCGACAGACATTGGTTAGGGGTGTTACAGCCCGTATAATTCAGAATTAAACTTACCATTTATACATAATCAAGACAATAAATAAGGTGTACTCAATTCAATTACCAAATGCCAAAACACAAGCACTCATCAACAAGTTAGTCACATAAGTGCATATAATCATCCACTATCTCAATTTAATACTCAATACATTGTATCATATCAAATTCATATATCATGTACATCATTTGTAACATTTCACACTCAATCATATAAACAATAATTCATTCGATAACAGTAAGTCATCCATATAAACAGTACTTCATCCATATAAAAAGTAATTCATCCGTATAAATAGTACTTCATCCATATAAACAATAATTCATCCGTATAAACAGTACTTCATCCATATAAACAATAACTCATCCGTATAAACACATAGCTTTTTCAGATAACCAATAAAAGAATTTATGCCCATTGAACCTATTAGAACATCGAGGGATACTCAGGTGATATACATTACGTATATAAATCAGTAATTCGTCAATTCATTATCATTTCTGCTCTTTCGAGCTATATTCAATAAGCTCCTCCTGAGCTGATGGACAATAAGCTCTATTCAGCTGAAACGGTAAGCTCTAACAAGCTGAAAATAGTAAGCTCTTAATAGTTGATATACCGATAAGCTCATACGAGCTGTGGTGAGCCCGTAACATATGCAGGATCTCGACCAAAATGGTAACCCTAGTGACATGTCACTCGTATCCTACGACTTTCTACAATTCAAACGGGACTCGGTATTCAATAATTCTCATCAATTAGGCATTCGAACTCACTAATACCTTTACTCAATTATACTTTCATTTCAAATAATTTACAAGTATTTAAAAATTCGATTCTAATTATACGAACTTAACTCGAGTTGCTCGGATGGAAATTATCGACTATTCGTCCACTTTTCCTTTTCCCTGATCTAATCCCGATCTCGACTAATCTTGATCTATATATTATCAAATTTAGCACATTCAGCATTAGGTCTATTCAATTTAGCCTATAATTTACAATTTGGAAAATTTACACATTTGCCCCTAATATCTCACATTTTCACAATTTAGTCCTTATCACATAAATTGCAAATTCATGCAATTTAGTACAAAACCATGCTTAGCCAAATTTAATACATGTTACTAGCAGCCCATATTTTCAATTTATTTACACTTTTAACCACCACATTTCACTTTTTCTCAATTTAATCCCTTTTTGACATTTTTGTCAAAAATCACTTTATAAAAGCTATTAATATAACATTAAACCTTCCAAATCTATTATAAACCATCAAATTACTCAAGCATTCAACAATGGCAACATGATAAATCTTTAACAGTTTCGAAATCTAGGGTACGGGCTAGCTAGAATACAAAGCAACTATCTCAAAAACATAAAAATCATTAAAAAGGGGACAAAAACGGACTTACAATTGCACAAATGAGCTTGGCCGAATCTTCAAACCATTTTCATGGATTTCCTTGCCCTAACATTCGACTATGAAGATGATGAATGGAAGAAAAACATAGAAACCATTAAAAACGGGATAAAAATGGACTTACAATTACACAAATGAGCTTGGCCAAATCTTCAAACCATTTTCATGGCTTTCCTTGCCCTAACATTCGAGTATGAAGATGATGAATGGAAGAAAATAGATTTTTGTTTTATTTTACTATACTTTAATTACTAAATACCAATTTTAACCTTAAAAAATATTTATAACTACACCAAATACCACTCCACTATCACCCATTAACTCTAAATGGGTTAATTACCACTTAAGGACCTTTACTTCAAGGTTCTATAGCTATTTATTACCTTTAGCTAATAGAACAGCACTCTTGCATTTTAAGCGATTTAGTCTTTTTTCTCAAATTAAGCAATTAAACAATAAAAATTTCTTAACGAAATTTTCACACAATCATATTATCATGTTGTAGACAATAAAATAGTAATAAAATAAATATTTTGACCTCAAATTTGTGGTCCCAAAACCACTGTTCTGATTTGACTAAAAACGGGTTGTTACACGTATTCCATGAATATGATATCTATCTAGTGTAATGTATCAGATATATGACAAAGGTGGAATGTTGGAGTAGTTCTATTGATTAGTCATGTCATATAGGCCCGAGTTGGACATCCAATTGCTTTGATTTGAAGTATCCGGAGGATGTCTATATTAAGATTACATTAAAGATAAATAGATTATATTAAAAAGATAAACAATCAAACCTATTTATTTCTCGATTCAATAGAAGAACTTGCATCAAATCTGGCTCGCATAATGGGTTAAGTCATACTTAGTCTGAATTTCAAGAACATAATAGGTCATGCATAAAAGGAAGGATAATGAAGCTTAGATCTTTATTCAAATTGAAGGAATTCAAAAAAAATCAAATAAACAAGTATTTAACTCCATAGTTCGTGAAATTGAAAATAAAAATAACCTTAAAGAAAAATTGAGTATAGTAAAAATAGCAAAGTCATTGAACATAGCATCACTAATCCCAAGCAAATATCATATTGCCCTTTTGCAGAGTTCACTGGTACCCATCCTTATTAGCTTTGCTAGGACCAATCACCTTGCCACTACCTTCCTCAAACTACTTACTTGTGAATTTAGAGGAGAGTAGGTGAGCTCATTGAGAACTCAGTGAATATACAGGAAACATCAAAGTATGATTAAAATATGGAGTTAAACAAAACTTAGTCTAAAATTCATGTCGCAAGCTGGACTCACCGTGAAGGTGCGAGACCCAGTTTACCATTACCTACTTGTCACAGAAACATATCAATTCATAAAACAGTTTCACATGTACTAGTTGGAAATCATACTTAAAAACTTGGCTTGTTTTCGTAAGAAAACATAAAACATATTCAGGTACTTGACATGTCTTTGAGCTTGTTCTTGTTCATATACTAATCATAAAACATGCTCTTATACTTGTCATATTTGTATAGCTGGATAAGCGGATCTCCTTATAACGCCTCACTCATGACTCAGAGAGACCTTAACATGTCCCATAAGTTTAGTATATAGCTAAACACTCTCCTGTACCCCAACATGTCCCCTTGAATGGAGCATAGCTCGACATTCCCTTATCTCTCCACATGTCCCATGCTCTCAACACCCAAATCACAGAACTTATAGGTGAGTACTCACAATCGTTTGGCATGCCAATATATCCAACATAAGGCTCACATAGGGAGCTTGCATACAATGCTTATCACATAGAGCTCGCATCAAAGCTACCAAAAAACACAGTTTGTAAAATCATGCTTTAATTCATATCTTTAAAACATTTAAAACATAAGCTCGTCTAGAAGCACGCATAAAACATCACTTTAAACATAATCACATACTTTGAAAATGGAGTTTATAAAAAATCTTACTCTTGGAACTTAGTTTAAAAACCCTAACCTTTTGAAAACATAATGCTTCGTACACCGATGGTGATCCTCAAAACTTACCGATTAGCTGAGAATTTAAACATGTTTTGCTTTTCCTTTGTCTTTACTAGTAGATGGTCCAGCTGGTTTTCAACATACATAAACATACACAAAATACTTAACAAAAAAAAAAGAAACACAAAATTCAAACATACTAGCGAACCTAGTTTCCTGGAAAATTAACCCTAACGGAACAGAGGCTTACCTTGGTTTCTAAGAACTTTGGTTCAGAATAGAGACTTGACAAGAATAATAATCAATGAGAGAACTCTCTATAAGAATGGATTAATTTATAAGCACTAAGTGTTTTAGTACTCTTAGTATACCCTACTTGACTTAGGAAAAGGCTATGTGCATAGATAGTGTCTTAATTGGAAAATAATTCAACTTCCTACTTTAAGTGTAACATAACTTATTCTGGCGAGCCCCAATTCGATAAGCCAACTAGCGAACCATAGCTCGCCAAACCAACTGGCAGACTCTGTAACACCTCTAACTCGTGTCCGTCACCGGAATATAGTTACGGAGTATTACCAGAACTTTCAAAACATTTTCAGATAATTCATAATAATTACTATTAATTTTCTGAGATTATTCATAGCGTCCCATATATGGACCCTCAAGGCCCAAAACGAGTATTAGAATCGAATCAGGACTAAGACGGGAACATAGGGAATTTTTCATGAAATTCCAAAATTTTTCCCAAGTACAGGGCTCACACGCTCGTGTAGTCTAGGGACACGCCTGTGTGACCCATAGACATGCTCATGCTTCAGGCCGTGTCTTACCCCGTGTAATTCTCTGACATGTGCACACGGCCATGCCACACGCCCTTGTGTTAGGCCGTGTAGTTAATTTAATTCTTTCAAAATTAGGTGCAGGTTTCACACGGCCAAAACACACGTCCGTCTTCTAGGCCGTGTAGCACACACACCCGTGTTCTAGGCCCGTAGAGCACACGGCTGAGACACACGCCCATGTCTCTTCCCGTGTGCTCAACTCTGAGCATTATGTTTCTTAAAACTAAGATGCAGGGGACACACGGCCTAACTACACACCCATGTACCCGGCCGTGTGTCACACACGGTCTAGACATACGCCCGTGTGTCTGCCCGTGTGGACAAAACAAAGCCACTTCTAGCTTCATTTCTCACCCAAAATCATACCAAAATCCTGCACCAAAATTACATCCAAATACCAACCATTCCATGCATTGAATTCAAGCAATTTGTAACATCTAACATGATATATTGTTACATGCATTCATGCTTTTAATCTTACCTTTTATAAACATACTCATTTAACCTTTCTCAATCAATCAATAATAAACACTTATGTTATTTTCATAAGATAAACTTAAACAAATATATACATGTACCAAAACATAATCATCACTAGCCATTCCAATGGCTAGATTACAAGCATCATTTACATTTACATGCCAATAGGGCCAATATAACCTATACATTCCATTACAACCATAATTGGTTTACCATATATACCGATATAGGCCGATGGATAGTGTGAGTGATCTCTACCAAGCTTCCAATCCAATGAGCTTTTGATTTACTCTAAAGCAGGGAAATAAAACTAAGTAAGCATAAAATGCTTAGTAAGTTCGTATAACATGGTACTTAACTTACCATTCATTCTATTTTGAGGTAACTATGTAAGGCATATTCAATCAATTTTCCCTCAAGCCCTACACATATTCTCATTGCCCTTGTTAGTCATATATTCCATAATAACATCGTAAACATATATGGGCTCAACAACAATCAAGTTTCCATGCACATATGCTTTCTACAACATGTATTAATTTAACATGTATAACTCATCTCTTTATATTACAAGTATAATTTCATAATAGTTCATCTCGAGTTCAGATCATTTTATATCAAAACTTTACCCAATTTACTCGGAATGTCAAGGTCACAATTAGTACACTCAAGGTGTACAAGTCTATAATCAAGGATGTACATACTCATTAAATAAATTCCATGTACAATATCATCATTCCATATTTCCATAAATCAATTATCACGTATCGTCATTTTCACGCATTTCAGGTCGATATGTGTAATAACTCATTTCTTATTCATATCTTCTCATGTCAAGAACTTTTACCTTTTGAATTTTTCTAAAATATCGATGAATACATAAGTAGTACATTCATGGTGTACAAATCAGGATCTGTCAATTCTTATTCAATGATACCGTTAGGTTACTATTTCAGAGAGTACACTCCCGAGCCACATATATATATAAACAACAAGATTACCAGTCCAGGCTAAATCCTGTCTACAATATAAACTCAATAGAGCTTAGTCAGGATTACCAGTCCAGGCTAAATCCCATTTATGACATATGCTCTAAAGTGCTTAATCTGGATTACCCGTCCGGGTTAAATCCAATACATCACCTATGCTCAAGGGGACTTATATCAGGCTTACTCGTCCGGGCTAAATCCTTTCATAAATGATGTCAATAGGATTACTCGTTCAAGCTAAATCCCGTCAGCGACAAATACAGGACCTCATTCATTTCAAGAAATCACATATCCATCGATTTTCATTTATTCAAACGAGACTTAACATTTTCAAGCATTTCCCGGCATGTGATTATTTCATACACCTATAACATTCACATAATTCAAATGATCACATTCCACATTCATTCAAAGCATAAAAGTAACAATTTTATCGTTTATCCTTTATTGGGCATTATCGTTAACTGGGCTTTGTCAGGTATATTTTCAATGTCATATACATATATGATATTTATATAATTCACAAACACAACATTGAATTCAAGCATATATAAAATATACAATTTAGTTACACGAACTTACCTCGATAAATGTTCGTGTACGTAAAATCTAATAATCCAACATTTTCCTCCTTTCCTCGTTCTAACTCTGAATTTTGGTCTATCCGAATCTATATGAGTAAATTTAACATCAATTTATTACATTTCATATTCATGTGGACTCAATTTACATCCTAGGCAAAGTTACCATTTTGCCCTTAACTTTTCCATAAATTCCAATTTCACCCCTAGGCTCGGAAAATGAAATTTATGCAATTTACTCCCTATTCCAAGCCTAACCAAAATTCCAACATAAAATGTACAGCACATATTTTCTATAAATTTTAGAATTTTTCATCAATTTTCACCACTTTGCGTTTTAGTCCCTAAACCATGTTTTCATCAAAAATCACTTTGTAAAAGTTGTTTATCTATCAATAACCTTTCATTTTCTACCATAAATTTCAACTTTTCAGCATATACATCCATGAACTAATTTCCATACTTCGATAACTTTTCAAATTAATCCCCCCAAATAGATAGATTAACCTATCCCGGTTTCAAAAATATCATAATTACTAAAAATGGCCGAAGGAAACTTACCCAATTTGGCCATGAAAGTTTCTTCTCTCTTTCCTAGGGTTTCCATGAATTATTTTGGGGAAAAAGATAAGAAAATAAGATGATATCTCTATAACACCCCTTACCTGTATTCAATGCCGGAACAAGGTACAAGGCATTATTGGACTTACATCGCAAGCGAACATAAAAATCAAGTCACAAATTTGAATCCAAATTAAAACCATTTGTATTCAATCATAATGTCCCTAATACGAGCCTACGAGGCCCAAAACATGCATTGGAAGTAGTTCGGGACTAAACCAAAAACTTAGGAAATTTTTACAGAACTTAGAAAATTTTTGCCATGTATAGGGGTCACACGCCCATGTGGGCAGGCCGTGTGGTCATACACGCCCGTGTCCTTAACTCGTGTAACTCTCTAACTTGCAAGGCATGAACAAATTGAAGTCACACGGTCGTGTCACACGCCCGTGTGCTCGGCTGTGTGGTTAATTAAATTTTCATAAATAGGTGCAAACTTCACACGGTTAGGACACACGCCCGTGCTTGAAGCCGTGTCCCTCACACGACTGAGACACATGCTCGTGTCTCTGCCCGTGTGCTAAATTCTTAGCATTCTGTTCACAAATTAAGGTGCAGGGGACACACGGCCGAAACACATGCTCATGGCATAGGCCGTGTGCGGACACATGACAAAATAAAGGCTATTTACCAAGCCATTTTCCACCCTCATTTACATACACACATACACAAGTTCAATAGCATGAATCATGGTATAATTAGGCAACCAAAACATCCACAATCATGGCCAATATATGTCAATGCAATAACATTTTCTAGCATACTCATAACATTTCATTATGCCAAATTAAACATACTAATTTTGCATTCAAAACACCACTAAGACTACCTTCAATTTGCATTAACTTATCAAGATAATCCAACATACCAATAAACCAAACCTACCCATTTCACAACAAGTCATTAAGCCACAGTCAACATTTAGTAAATCAGTATAAACCACATCACCAAAGGGGTATTGGCACATACATGTATATGAGCTTACAATCCACTTAACCAAAATGAGCCAATTTACATGGCCAAATACCAAATTCAAGCCTTTGACAATTACAAGCCAATACATTTGGCCAAAATCATGATGACACGTATAACATAATGACCAAGTCCCTATACATGCCATATACTCAAAATGTTTAAAATCATCGATACCCAAAATGATAGCTTGATAGTGTGAGGCGATCTCCGACGATCTTTAATTCGAGTTACTTTGGTGACACTATAAAACATGGAAAGTAAAACAGAGTAAGCTATATAGCTTAGTAAGCTCGTATGTAAAAAAATAAGCGAACCTTACCATATATTTAACATTTAAGTAATATAATATAAGACGATGTAATTTACCATAACCTCATAACCATATTTCATTACATCACAACTTACCTTGAATTCATCATTTCGTGAATTTAATATTCATAAGCTCTATGCAGATACATGTACCATCTTGTAATGGTTTCATACTTATTCTCATCTTTAACATACCCGTTGAACCATTGGAATACTATTGGATACTCGGAAATCTTGCACACAAGTTGCCACATATGTAGCCAATGCTACCTCAATCACATAAACCTCACTCTTGACCTAATAACGGGCCTGCTTACACAAGCTATCAGTCTGGACGTAGCTACACGGTGCTGCTCACACAAGCTGTCAAGTAACTACATCATATGCCGGTATAGTCAGCCACTGGTAGGACGTACAGGACCAGCACCCAGATCACATAAATTCCTAGTGACATGTCACTTGTATCCTAATCTATTCCTAAAGTTCAATCGGGATTTCACATTTTTTGAATCTACGTCGAACGTG
This sequence comes from Gossypium bickii, assembly GCA_025503065.1. Taxonomy (NCBI): domain Eukaryota; kingdom Viridiplantae; phylum Streptophyta; class Magnoliopsida; order Malvales; family Malvaceae; genus Gossypium; species Gossypium bickii. The sequence goes on from CP106712.1 coordinate 84,459,436, forward strand.
TCTGTAAGGTCATTAATACATTTCATGCAATATTAAAGCATTTAAAATACAATTATAATAATGCTTATTAACATACGAACTTACCTCGGTTATAAAAACAGCATAAAAGACATATTCGTTAAATACTTTGTTTTTCCCCTGATATAGGTCCGGACCTTGTTTTTCTTCATCTATAATATCAAATTTAACTTATTTAATCATCACATTATTCAATTCAGGCCAAAAATCATATTATGGTAAAAATTACATTTTTGCCCTTAACTGTAACATCCTAGATGGGTGGGGCTATACATTTAATGTGTGGTTATGTTTAATGTGAGTGTTAGGGGACCAGAATGGGCTCGAGGTTGGGCAAAGGCCTTAATCAAATTTTCTGTTTGGACACTCTAGTGGAAAGCCTGATAGGATAGGGCTTAAAAGATGTTATCTGTGAGTATAAGACACAGATGGGTTTGTGGCCCTGTGGCAAAGTGGCGCCACTTAGAGAGCAGGGAGGTGGCGTCAGCTAAGGAGGCTCAAGTTCTAGTCGCATGAAGCCCAATTATTTTAATTAAGATTTGTTAATTTTTTGCATTTAAGAGGGTAGAGTTGGATGGTAATGGGGCTTGGAAATAGGGGGAATAAATGTTTGGATAATGTAGAAAATATGGCTGATAATGTGGCAGATAAAAGGAAGAAGAGGTGATGTTATCTGGGTCACTTGTGGATGGGAGATCAGATAATGATAAGGGAGAAAATTTAGAAATTATCTACTGGCCACAGTGGTGGCCGAAATTCCAACACTGAGGGGGAGGAGGAACCGGTTTTGGTATGTTCAAGGGGTGCCGATATTTCCCTTGATTAATAGTTTAGTTTTAGTTTTAAAAAGGGGCATTTTTAGTTTTTAGGATATCTCTTCAATTCCGGCATTTGGATCCTATTCTTTTCTTTTTTCTTTTCTCTCATCTCCACTTTTATGCAAAAGCTAAAATTCCATTGTTCTTTTCTCTACAAGCCAAAACCTGACAGTTCCTCTTTACATCTTTTCTTTTGATCTCCTCAAGAGCCGAATCTCTTCACTTTAATTCTCTTCTCCACTCTTTCCTACTAGCTGAATACCTTGTCCACTCTTTTCTCCTTGCCGATTTCTTTCTTCTATTGTGCTAAGTGCCGGGATCTATAAGGGTTAGTCGAATCTGTTGGTGTTAAGGTAAGTGCTGAATTCTCTCTTCACTTTTTCTCTTCCGGTTTTTGGAAGCCAAAGCCGAAAGGCTAGCTGGCGTGATAAGATTATCCTTGGAGTAATGTTTTGATTGTTCTCGTGTCTTCATTTTGGGGTGACACATCGGGAATCGAAGTAGATCGTCCAGATCTAAAAGTCGGAAACCGCTAGTCTCTAAACTCCATCTCTTTCGGGATTTCTAGGTAAGGGATCTCTGCATTATGAATGTACATTCGTGTTTGTATTCGATTCAATGTTTTAATCTGGTTTGTTGACTAAGATCTGCTCTATGGATACAAACACTAGTCAAACGGAAAAGGGAATTGGACCTGTAAATCCAACCCCTAGATTTAAGAAGCGAGCGGTGTCAGCAGTACGGGATTGGCCACTGGGTTGTGGACCGGCTTCAGAACAAAACCTTAGACGGTTAGCAGTCGTATCGGCTACCGATAGTGTTGACATAGAAAGTACCATCTTGACTGTAATCAGGTGTGTAGATCTCTATCACACTAATTTATCTGTACTATATATATGTTATGGGCTAAAAGCCGGAAAAAGGCTATATGGACAGTCGTGTTACTCGGAAAGGGTAGGCAAGGGATGCCAGGTACATAACCATAGAAACTTTGCTATGGGTATCGATGTATGTGATAATATGTGATCTTTTAGGTAGTATATTGTTTTGCTTTTGCATGGATGTTTGCATGGGATGGGATTAATATGATGAAGGGGAAGAGCATGTTAAAAGGTCACTTAGTGATCAGTGGTTAAACCACGATATGTACATTTAGGTCACAATAATGATCGGTGGGTCTGCCACACTTTATTATAAGGTCGCACAGTGATCGGTGGCTCTACCACAGTGGATTATAAGGTCACATGGTGATCGGCATTATAACTGACAGCATGACTGTCAATATGGTGTGTAGCGGTTGGTGGGTTGATTGTAGAAATCCCCGAGGTGTGATGGCTGGTATGGGTTGGTGTGTAGAGGATGGACTTTTAGGTTGGGTTGGGCCATGTTGCATGTAAATATTCTGTTGCCATTGTGTATGGGCCAAGACCCATAATGTGTTTGTGGGTCTCCAACCTTTTATGTGTTTTCGGGATTTGCACACTGAGTCTTGGTAACTCACACCTTTATTTTCCCTGACTTTTCAGATGAGCAGTAGATCGTGGATGGGAGCCGAGGCGGACTCGAGGGGCCATCAAGTCTTTTAGTTTCATTAACTATTTCCGGTTTTCCTTTAAGTTTAACTTTGGGACTATTTACGTAATAAGGCTCCATAGCTTAGGTTATCAATTTATATTTGTTAATGGTTACATTTTATAAATTTATGTTCAAAGACTTATTTATAAGAAGGAAAATGAAAAAGGATTTTCAAACGAGTTCTAAAAAAAAAAAAAAACAACAACAACTACAAAGGTTTTCTACAAATAACACTTATTTAACGAATACCTACGTAAACAAATTGAGATTTCAAATCCCTACAAAGCAAAGTTTTTAACATTTAACCCGTAGCATACCAGATCTGGTCGTGGCGTTTGGGCCGGGTTTGGGGTGTTACACTAACATTTCAACATTTTACAATTTAGTCCTTAGGCTCGTAAAATGAATTTCATTCAATTTCATCACAACCCAAGCCTAGAAATATATCACTTGTACTCATAACAGCCCACAATTTTCATTTACTCACACTTTTCTACACATTTTAATACCTTTACAAATAAGTCCCTGTTTGACGTTTTTACCGAAAATTACTTTACAAATGTTGTTTAACTAACTATAAACATGCATTTTATATCATCAAACATCAAGATACATGCATATTCAACATGGGTAAAATTCTAGAATTTAACTTTCTCTCAAATTAGTCCTTGGAATAGGTAGATCAAGTTACAATGATCTCAAAAATATAAAAATCATTAAAAACCAGACAAGAACAGACTTACAATTGAGCTTGAAAGCTTGGCCAAACCTTAGTTATGGGTTCCTTGCAAAATTTGGTTATGGGGGGATGAAATTGAGAAGATGGACATCTTTTATTTAGTTTATTTTGCCTTTATTTACCAATTTACTAAAATACCCCTAATGCATAACTTTAAAATTTTACCTAGCCATGTCCATTTTTGTCCACCCTAGGTATAATGGTCTAATTGCAACATAAGGACTTCCAATTAAAATTTCATAGCAATTAGACACCTTTAACTTATGGAATTCAAGTTTTGCACCTATTACAATTTAGTCCTTCTAAACAAATTAAGTACTCAATCGACAAATTTTCTTAACGAAATTTTCACACAATTATTCTATCATGCTGTAAACCTTAAAGAAATAATAAAAATAAATATTTCTACTTCAGATTTGTGGTCCCAAAACCACTGTTCCGATTTAACCCAAAAACAAGTTGTTACAACTCTTCCCCTTAAGGATTTTCGTCCTCGAAAATCTTACCAGAAAAGAGGTTTGGGTACTGTTTTCTCATAGCTTCTTCGGGTTCCCACGTAGCCTCTTCAACCCCGTGTCGTTGTCACAAAACTTTCACAAAAGCTATGCTTTTATTTCTCAATTGTTTAACCTCTCGAGCTAACACTTTGATCGATTCTTAGCCATTTGTCATGCCGGGTCGAATCTCAATATCTGACGGTGAGATTACATGCAATGGATATAATCGATATTGTCGCAACATCGACACATAAAATACATTGTGGATCTTTTCTAACTCTGACAGCAAAGCTAGTCAATATGCTAGTAGCCCTATTCTTTCAATAATCTCATACGACCTAATGAAACAATGACTCAACTTGCCTTTGCGACCAAATCTAAGAATTTTCTTCCACGGAGACACTTTCAGAAACACTTTATCACCAATCTGAAATTTGATATCCTTCCGTTTCAAATCCGTGTACGATTTTTGTCAATCCGAAGCTGCTTTCAGACAATCTCGAATTACTTTCACTTTCTCTCCGGTTTCTCTAACCAAATCAACCCTGTGAATCTGTTTCTCACTAAGCTCAGTCCAATACAACGGTGTTTGGCATTTGCGGCCATACAATGCTTTGTAGGGTGCCGTCTTTATACTCGATTGAAAACTGTTGTTGTAAGCAAATTTGACTAATGGTAGATATTTCTCCCAACTACCTTCGAACTCTAAAACACAACAACGAAGCATATCTTCAAGAATTTGAATCACTCTCTTAGATTGATCTTCAGTTTGTGGATGAAATGCAGTACTAAAATTCAACTTTGTACCTAGCGCTTCTTGCAATTTCTTTCAAAATCGCAATGTAAACCTCAAATCTCTATCCAAAGTAATAGAAATAGGTATCTCGTGAAATCTAACAATCTCAACAATATACAATTCAGCTAGTTTATCAAATGAGTAATCGGTACATACCGGAATGAAATGAGCTAATTTTGTCAATCTATCCACAATGACCCACACAACATCTTTCTTCTTTGGAGTTAAAGGTAACCCCAATACGAAATCCATCGTAACTCTATCCCATTTCCATTCGAGTATCACCACAGGCTGAAGTAAAGCCGAAGACACTTGATGTTCGGCTTTCACTTGTTGACAAACCAAACATCTCATTACAAACTCTAAAATGTCTCGTTTCATGCCTGACCACCAATACACTTTCTTCAAATCATTATACATCTTTGTACTTTCAGGATGAACATATAGACAACCATTATGTGCCTCGTGAAGAATTTTCTGAATTAGTTCAGTATTTTTCGGTACACAAATCCTACCTCGGAAGTTCAAACAATTGTCAAATCCAATCTGATATTCTGAATCACCATTCAATTTGCACTAAACTCTTTTAGCTTGCAACTCATTATCATCTTTCTAAGCTTCACAAATTTGTTTAAGAAATATCGGTCTAGCTCTCAACTCGGCCAAAATTGATCCATCATCATATAAGGTTAACCACGTATTCATCGCCTTTAAAGCAAACAAAGCCTTTCTACTTAAAGCACCTGCGACTACATTCGCTTTCCCCGGGTGATAGTAGATCACTAACTCATAATCTTTCAATAGTTCGAGCCATCTCCGTTGTCACAAGTTCAAATATTTCTGAGTCATTAAATACTTTAAACTCTTGTGATCGGTAAAGATGTGACACTTCTCACTGAATAAATGGTGTCTCCAAATCTTTAAAGCGAACACTATAGCAGCTAATGCCAAGTTGTGCGTCAGATAATTCCCTTTGTGCGGCTTCAACTGTCTCAAGGCATAAGCTACCACTTTACCCTCTTGCATCAACACACAACCAAGACCGTTCAATGACACGTCGCTGAAAATTATAAACTCTTTTCTCGACTCAGGTTGCACTAATATCGATGCCTCAGTCAACAATGCTTTCCACTGTTCAAAACACTTTTGACATTTCTCAGACCACTTGAATTTCACATCTTTTTGTAATAATTGGTCATAGGTGTAGCAATCATCGAAAATCCCTTAACAAAACGTCGATAATAACCAGCCAACCCAAAAAGCTCCTAACTTCAGATACGTTTCTCGGGGGTTTCCAATCCACAACTGCCAAAATCTTACTCGGATCGACCCGGATGCCTTCTGCTGAACAATGTGTCCCAAAAATCTGACTTCTCGGAGCCAAAACTCACTTTTCCTGAATTTAGCAAACATTCTTATCTCTCAAAGCCTGCAATACAATTCTTAAATGCTTGGCATGCTCAGACTCTTTTCAGGATTAAATCAAAATGTCATCAATAAAAACAACCACAAACTTATCTAAATACGGTCAGAAAATTCGGTTCATCAAGTCCATAAAAACTGCAGGTGCATTTGTTAATCCAAACGGCATAACAAGAAATTCATAATGCCCATACCTTATTCTGAACGTGGTTTTCGGCACATCCGAATCCTTAACTCTCAACTGGTAATAGCCTGATCTCAGGTCTATCTTCGAGAACACTATTGCCCCTTTCAACTGATCAAACAAATCATCTATTCTCGATAAAGGATATTTGTTCTTTATCGTAACCTTGTTAAGCTGACGATAGTCAATACAAAGTCTCATGGATCTGTCTTTTTTCTTAACGATAACACTGGTACACCCCAGGGAGAAAAACTCGGTCTCGTAAAACCCTTATCTGTCAACTCTTGCAACTGAGATTTCAATTCTTTCAATTCAGTTAGAGCCATTCTATACGAAGCTATCGATATCGGTGATGTTCCTGGTTCCAAATCAATAGCAAATTCAACCTCTCTAATCAGTGGTAATCTAGGCAACTCTTCTGGAAATACATCCTGATATTCACAAACTACCGGTACAGACTAGATCTTCAATTTAGACACTTTCGTATTCAGTACATATGCAAGATAAGCTTCACAACCCTTTCTTATATAACTCTGAGCCGACATCGATGAAATCACCATAAACAACTCACTCGACTCATCCGATTCAATATGAAGAATTTCATTATTTTAACATTTCAGTTCAATAATCTTTCGTCTAAAATTCAGTACGACGTCATGTAGAGTCAACCATCCATTCCAAGAATTGCATCAAACTCATCAAACGGTAAAAGCATTAAGTCAGCCGGAAAAAAGTGACCCCAAATCATTAAAGGACAACCCTTGCAAACTTTATCTACTAAAAGATATTTGCCTAAGGGGTTCGACACTTTAATGAAAAACTCAGTAGACTCAACAGCCAAATTCTTACTAGATACCAAATTCATGCAAATATAAGAATGAGTCAATCCAGGATCAATTAACGCAACTACATTAGTATCATACAGAGAAAATGTACCAGTGATAACATCAGGAGATGACGCATCTTCGCGAGCATGAATAGTATAAGCTCTAGCAGGTGCTCTGACCTCTGATCTCACAGTTAATTCTTTCGTTACACCTTTGCTACCGGTCCCGTTTCCCGTATTTCTCTGTGGTCTCCCTCTAGTGGTAGTGTTGCTCGGTCTAGCATTCTGAAAATTATTTTTCTCAGTCATTTTAGGGCAATCTCGAATGAAATGATCTGGGGAGCCACATTTAAAGCAAGCCCGGTTATTCATTCTACATTCATCGGGATGTCATGTACCACAATGTTGGCATTCAGGTCTATTAGACCTAGCATTACCAATGTTCGCTATTGACGTAGTTTGGGCCTTAGAACCCGAATATTACTTCCCATGATCTATGTTAGGGTACCCAGCTGAAGCATTCGAACGAGTATACAAATCCCTTGACTTCGTTGATGAAGATTGAAATGACTTATTCATCGGTCTCTTTCTCGAATATCTAGTCTTAAACTCAGCATTTCTCTTTTTTTTGCTCAACTCTTCGACTTTCAAAGCTCATTCGACTAGTACAATAAATTCCTTCAACTTTAAAATTCCAACTAACAGTCTAATATCCTCATTCAACCCATCTTCAAATCTCTTACACATGATAGCCTCTATTGAAACACATTCTCGAGCGTACTTGCTAAGTCTAACAAACTCTCGATTGTATTTAGTCACAGACATACGACCCTATTTCAGCTCTACAAATTCTTTGCGTTTCTGATCAATGAACCGTTGACTGATATATTTCTTTCTGAACTCATCTTGAATGAATTCCCAGATAACTCTTTCTCTCGGTACCATAGATATAAGAGTACTCTACCACTGATACGCCGAGTCCCTCAGAAGTGATATAGCACATTTCAAGCACTCATCCGATGTGCAAGAAAGCTCATCAAATACCCTGATAGAGTTCTCAAGACAAAACTCTGCTCTCTCTGGGTAATCGTCAAGATTGGCTATAAATTTTTTAGCCCCTTGTTTCCGAATCTTATCAACTAGAAGCTTGTTCAGTCTTAACAACTCCACACCTTGAGGAGCTACGGGAATCGGTTGGGGGTTAGGTGGGGGTGGAGGATGTTGGGCAGCCAGATTTGTTTGAACAAACTCAGCAAACAACTCATTCCTCCTTTGGAAGAAGGCTTCTCTAGCCACTCCTCCCTGACTAACCATTACTAGTCTACTTTCAGATGGCATTGTCCCTTGAGCGGGAGCCGACGCATTACTTTCAATATCATCAGCTACCTCTCGGTTGGGATCCAATTACTATAAGAAAATTTAAATTAAATTATCAGGAGTCGTCACACTATCACAATTTATATATATGGCATGTAAAGCTAGACTCACACACGCTATATTAGTCCGAGAATCATCTAAACCATAGCTATAATGCCACTAATTGTAACACCCCTCACCCGTATTCAATGCCAAAACAAGGTACGAGGCATTACTAGACTTACATCGCAAGCGAACATACAAACCAAGTCACAAATTTGCATCCAAATCAAAACCATTTGTATTCAATCATAATGTCCCTAATACGAGCCTACGAGGCCCAAAACAAGCTTTGGAAGTTGTTCGGGACTAAAACAAAAACTTAGGAATTGTTTAGAAAACTTAGAAAAAAATTTCATGTACAGGGGTCACACGCCAATGTGGTTTGAGACACGCCTGTATGGGCAGGCCGTGTGGTCACACACACCCATGTGACTCTCTAACTTGCAAAGCATAAACAAATTGAAGTCACACGCCCGTGTGCTAGGGTCTGTAGTTAATTAAATTTTCATAAATAGGTACAGACTTCACACAATCAGGACACACGCCTGTGCTTGAGGCTGTGTCCCTCACACGGCTGAGACACACGCCCGTGTCTCTACCCGTTTGCTAAATTCTGAGCATTCTGTTTCTCAAAATTAAGGTGCAAGGGCACATGGTCGAAACACATGCTCATGGCATAGGCCGTGTGTCACACACGGCCTAGACACACGCCCGTGTGTCTACCTGTGTAGACAAACTAAAGGCTATTTACAAAGCCATTTGCCACCCTCATTTACATACACACATACACAAGTTCAATAGCATGAATCATGGTATAATTAGGCAACCAAAACATCCACAATCATGGTCAATATATGTCAATGCAATACCATTTTCTAGCATACTCATAACATTTCGTTAAGCCAAATTAAACATACTAAATTTGCATTCAAAACACCACTAAGACTACCTTCAGTTTTCATTAACTTATCAAGATAATCCAACATACCAATAAACCAAACCTACCCATTTCACAACAAATCATTAAGCCACAGTCAACATTTAGTAAATCAATATAAACCACATCACGAAAGGGGCATTGGCACATACATGCATATATATATATATATGTATATGAGCTTACTATCCATTTAACCAAAATAAGCCAATTTACATGGCCAAATACCAAATTCAAGCCTTTGACAATTACAAGCCAATACATTTGGCCAAAATCATGATGACACGTATAACAAAATGACCAAGTCCCTACACATGCCATATACTCAAAATGTTTAAAATCATCGATACCCAAAATGATAGCTGGATAGTGTGATGTAGTCCCCGAAGATCTCCAATCCGAGTTAGCTTGGTGACACTATGAAACATGGAAAGTAAAACGAACTAAGCTATATAGCTTAGTAAGCTCGTATGTAAGAAATAAGCGAACCTTACCATATATTTAACATTCAAGTAATATAATATAAGACGGTGTAATTTACTATAACCTCATAACCGTATTTCATTCAATCACAACTTACCTTGAATTCATCATTTCGCGAATTTAATACTCATAAGCTCTGTGTACATACCTATACCATCTTGGTTTCATACTTATTCTTATCTTTAACATACCCGTTGAACCATTGGAATACTATTGGATACTCAGAAATCTTGCACACAAGTTGCCACATATGTAGCCAATGCTACCTCAATCAAATAAAGCTCACTCTTGAGCTAATAACAAGCTAACTCACACAAGTTGTTAGTCGGGACGTAGCTACACGGTGCTACTCACGCAAACTGTCAAGTAACCACAACATATGCTGGTATACTCAGCCACTGGTAGGATGTACATGACCAACACCCAGATCACATAAATCACATAATCACATAAATTCCTAGTGACATGTCACTTGTATCCTAATCTATTCCTAAAGTTCAACCTGGATTTCACATTTGTTGAATCTTCGTCAAACGTGTCCGTAAGGTCATTAATACAGTTCATGCAATATTAAAGCATTTAAAATGCAATTATAATAATGCTTATTAACTTACGAACTTACCTCGATTACAAAAACGACGTAAAAGACCTATTCGTTAAATACTTTTTTCTCCCAATCTAGGGCCGAACCTCGTTTTTCTTGATCTATAATATCAAATTTAACTTATTTAATCACCACATTATTCAATTCAGGCCAAAAATCACATTATGGCAAAAATTACATATTTGCCTCTAACATTTCAACATTTTACAATTTAGTCCCTAGGCTCATAAAATGAATTTCATTCAATTTCATCACAACCCAAGCCTATCCAAATATCACTTGTACTCATAAAAACCCACAATTTTCATTCATTCACACTTTTCTACACATTTTATAACCATTACAATTAAGTCCCTATTTGACATTTTTACCGAAAATCACTTTACAAATGTTTTTTAACTAACTGTAAACATTTTCTATCATCTAACATCAAAATACATGCATATTCAAAATGGGTAAAATTCTAGACTTTAACTTTCTCTCAAATTAGTCCTTGGAATAGGTAGATCCAGTTACAGCGATCTCAAAAATATAAAAATCATTAAAAACAGGACAAGAACGGACTTACAATTGAGCTTGAAAGCTTGGCCAAACCCAAGCTATGGGTTCCTGGTAAAATTTGGCTTTGGAGGGATGAAATTGAGAAGATGGACATCTTTTATTTAGTTTATTTTGTCTTTATTTACCAATTTACTAAAATACCCCTAATGCATAGCTTTAAAATTTTACCTAGCCATGTCCATTTTTGTCCACCCTATGTATAATGGTCTAATTACTTCATAAGGACTTCCAATTAAAATTTCGTAGCAATTAGACACCTTTAACATATAGAATTTAAGTTTTGTACTTATTACAATTTAGTCCTTTTAGACAAATTGAATACCCAATCGACAAAATTTCTTAACAAAATTTTCACACAATCATTCTGTCATGCTGTAAACCTTAAAGAAATAATAAAAAATAAATATTTCTACTTCAAATTTGTGGTCCTGAAACCACTGTTTCGATTTGACCCAAAAATGAGCTATTACAATCTATTTTATCATCTTTGAATTATTTAAAATATTTCACTTTCCAATTTAGTCCTTGGCCTTTTTCTAAATTTCCATGGATGAGTCACCATAATATCTACTTACTTTTCTTTAATAGTCTAATTACCATATAAAGACCTTAAGTTTTGAATTCCATAGCTATTTAATCCTTATAGCTACTAGAATTCAACTTTTGCATTTTATGCGATTTAGTCCTTCTCGTAATTAAACACTTAATCAATAAAATTTTCTTATCAAAATTTTCACATGACTTTTTTAACATATTACAGACTATGTAATAAATAAAAATAATATTTTTCAGATCGGATTTGTGGTCCCGAAACCACTGTTTCGATTTTACTGAAAAATGGGTTGTTACAGACTCCAGCTCGCCAAACCAACTTTTCAACACTCCTTACCACGCCCTTAGGCGTACACTACTCACCAATCTTGTTGTGGAACCCTGCTAAAAGTCTTTTGGCAAACTCCAGTTCACCGTACCATTGATGAACCCTCTGCTTGCGAAGTCCAAACTTCTAGGACCTATTTCAGGATGTTACAGGTATGAATAGCATGCCATGAAGGTTCCAAAAAGGAAAACGGGTGTTGTGATTGGGGATTGATTTGAGAGCTTGAGATCCAACATATGTTGCGAATTCTATGAAGCTAGTGTTAGCAGCATTGAACCAAGCTAAGTTAGCAACCCTGGCCTAAAGCTAGTGCTAGCAACATAAATATGTCAGCTTGTATAAACAAATGGGTACTGTGATCAAGGATTAATTCGATGGCTTTAGATTCGGCATATGTTCTCTGAAACTAGTGTTAGCAACCCAAATATGTCATTATAAGTAATCAACTCAGTTTCCTATATCTGAGTTCAGTTTACTTTAGTTCTCCGGGAAAAAACAAAAAAGAAAATGGTAATTAAATGGAAATAAAATGACTAAAATTATTGAATATGGATTGAATATTGTTTATATGGGTATATTTGTAAAACTAGCATAACTTTATAGTATTTGTTATAAGATGGAATGATGGTATTCATATGTACTTTTGATTTGAGTATCATGATATAGTTATGCAAATGAACAAACCTTTTTGGGTGTATTGTGGAATTGTAGATTGAATTACAAGGCTGTAATAAATGTCATGTTAGATTTCAATCTATTACAATTTTTTAAATTGTTATAATGTTAAGGTATGTTGAGTAAATTTCATATGGACTTACTAAGCATTCAAAATGCTTACTCATTGTCTCCCTTTTCCTAGTAGATCTTTGGTTTTGTGGAAGGCATCGGTTGGTTCACCATAAAGCACTATCCTATCAATGATTTGGTAGACTTTTACTCATTTTGAGCTCAGTTATATGTAGCATGTGTAACATCCTAGATTAGGGGTTATGCGGTTAGTGCATAATCCATGTAAGAGAAGGCTTAGTATGTAGTTGGGAGTGTTTTAAGGGTTTTGAGAATCCAACGATGTAGGAGGCAGTTTTGGAAAAATATTAGAATTTTAAGTCTAAAAGAGAAGCTAGGTGAAGGAGGCCTTAAGGAAAATTATAGGCACTTTTGGACATGAAAGAGGGCTTGGTAAAGTGGCTGCAAGGCGCCACTCAGGGCCTTGGTGAATGACGCCATGAGCAGGGGAGAAGGGCCTGGGTTCGAGTCTTGATGGCAGCATAAGTGTGTTTTTATTTTGCTCTTTGCGTCAAGAAGGGAAACTGGAATAAGGAGGCTTTAAAAGCAATTATGGGGAGTTGATGACACAAAAGAACCAGCAGCAAGGTGGCTTGGGGCGTTTGCGTCAAAGGGGCTTCAGGAGGGAAGAGGTTCGAATCTTGTTGGCTGCAAGGAGTGTGTTTTATTTTTGGACAAGAGTGGAGAGAAGTGGGACGGCAATGGGACTTTAAAAGATGGGATAAGGCTTGTTTCTTTTATTTTAAAATTTGGCTAAAGAGTGGGATAGGTGTGGATTATTTTATTTATTTTAAGTGGGTAGATAATTGAGGATTTTGTTTTATTTGTTTTAAATATTAAGATAGTGGATGCATGTGGGTTATTTAATTTATTTTGAATAAGTGTGGATTATTTTATTTATTTTAAATGGGTAGATAATTGAGGATTTTGTTTTATTTGTTTTAAATATTAAGATAGTGGATGAATGTGGGTTATTTAATTTATTTTTAATAAGTGTGGATTATTTTATTTATTTTAAGTGGGTAGATAATTGAGGATTTTGTTTTATTTGTTTTAAATATTAAGATAGTGGATGGATGTGAGTTATTTAATTTATTTTGAATAAGTGTAGTTTTATTTTATTTATGGAAAGATAAGGGATAATGTGGTGGATTATTTGTTTTTTTTTATGTTATTAATTAAGGTGATAAGGAGGAAAATGTAGGGAATTGATAGGAAAGGATGAAGTGGCCGAATATGGGTCGCTTTGGGTTGGTAAATTCGGCCATGAAGGGGGGGAAGTAGCCGAATTCTTTATAAGGGGAGTGATCCTCTTTGACATCTCTTTTGCTTCTTTAATTTTCTTTGTACCGAAAACACTTGAGGATTCAACTTGTTTTCTCTTCTTGTGACCCAAAGCCGAAAGTGTTAAGTACCTATTCTCCTCCTTTTCTCTTCTTTTTCCTAATCATTATTGACAAAAGCCGAAACCCCTCTACCACTGTTCTTTGTTTCCGAATCCTCTAAGCATAAATTCTCTTCACTTTGGCGTGATCCCCCTTCACCATTCAAGTGCCGAAATCTTTCTCTTTGGAGTCTAAGAGCTGTTTCGCTGCGAGTGCTTTGATAGTGCCGAAGGAAAGGAGCATCAAGGAGTTTCTTTAAGGGATTCAATATAGCAAGGAGCAAGTGGCGAATTCGGGACTTCAACTTAGGTAAGGGTTAGTTTCGGCCAAGGGTTATACCATAAGATGTTTATGTGTTAAAACCGAAACTAACACTAAGTTTTAGGGGTTTCGACAGGAAGGAAGTAAGCAAATATTTTGGGATTCGGATAAGCAAGTAAGGGGTTGTCAACATTCGGCCAAAGGCCATTTTATGGGTTTAAGAACTGACCGATTGTGATTATGGCTTTTAGAGGCAAATCGACAGGGATAAAGAGTTTTGGGATTCTAGATTGTGTTAAATCCAAATAGATCGGGATTTCGCTAAATAGTCAGGTGCGTAGTTATCGCACTATTCTCCTATTATTTGTATGTTGTTATGTATGTACGTTTATGATGTGTATGTTAGCTGGAAATAATGGCTAAGATGGTGGATACCCGTGGTGGGTAATCAATTAATCAGGTCAGTGCTCTATTTTGCCTATGATATATGTGTGATATTTGTGGTGAGCATGTGATGAATACTTACTCTAAATGTTAATCTGACATGATACACATATATGCATGGGACTTGGGATGTGAAAATAGAAGGAAATGGTGTACATATTTATGTACGTGGTCTAATGTTAGCCTTGTGCTACATTAGCGCTTGATGTTAGCTATGTGCTTAATCAAGTGGGTGTTGGCTAGGTGCCCATCTCGGCGGTTGATAGCTGTGTGCATCACCGTGGACTGATTGATATGTGGCATCACTTAGGTGATCGGTGGCTTAGCCATGGCCTTGAGCAGCGGGTCTGCCAAGGTAAGATATGCGGGATCACTCAGTTGATCGGTGGATTAGCCACGGCCTTGAGTAGCAGGTCTGCTAAGGTAGGTGTAACGGATGGACTTTAGGTTGGGTTGGGATGCATTTTGCATGACTGATTATGTGGACTATGTGGATATGGGCCAAGCCCATATGTGTGGAGACATGTGAAATAACTATGCACTGAGTCTGTATGACTCACCCAATTTTTACCAACATCGCAGGTGACATATGATGATCGGACCGGGCTAGAGTAGATACAAAGATGACCATGCAGAAGTAGATTTTCATGCAGAAACTGTTTTTTTATTTATTTACGTATTTTATATTCTTAGTATTTTGGTCAAGTGTTTATTGTAATAAGGCCCATTAAAGTATTTAAGTATTTTTATATGAGTATTTTTATTATGTTAAAGCAAAGTGGCGATTGAATTATTATTTGGAAATGCTTTTACTCTTGGCAACTCATATTTTTAAAGTATATTAAAATTTTAATCCGGGAAATTGTAATAACTTAGTTTTATTGGGAGTTTTAAACACACAAGGTTTTATTAAAGACAAAATTTTTAATGTTTTTCCCAAAAGTGAAATCAGTCTTCAAACATTTTTCCGCAGTGACATACCAGATCCGGTCAGGGCTTGTAGGCCGGGTTTAGGGTGTTACAGTTTGGTATCAGAGCCTGGTTCAAAACTCGACTTTGAGGTTTTGGGCTCGAAAACAGTTTTCAAAAATGGGCTTTTCAAAATATGGACTTTTATTTCAGGATATTCTGGCATGGCACCTGTATCTCCGGCCCGAAGTCCACCAGGTAAGTACCTTTGACTACTGAAGTGAATTGTGAATATGAATTCTATGAGTACGAGGGGAACGTGGATTAGTGAGCTAGGATCTATTAAACCCTAAGACTAGTCTACTCAAACACAAGATTCATAAGACTTAAGGACCATTAAACAAACCTGTGATAAGTCGCCGAGTTAAGGTGTGGCAACCATTGTGCGCATGTCTAGGAGTGGATTCAGTAAGAGCTTGGTATTTAAGCAGTCCTAGCGACTCACCTCCTCTTTACTCGAATCCTACCTAGTGCGTAGTAACCGTTCACCCTAACCAATAGGACTTAGTCATCGGCTAAACTTGATTATTAAAACCCGAAAGGAACTAGCCATGTTTTTATGAAAACCCTAATTTTAGAAATCCATAAACTGTCTTTTAAGTTGAGAAAATTATTTTTGAAGACATTTCTCAAAAACACCTCTGATTTGCAAAATTACGAAAATACCCTTGTGTTGTAAATTACTAAAATGCCCCTAGATTAAAAAAATTTTCATATTACCCTCGACTTTTATTAAAATATTCTTACTTTACAAAAATATCAGAAAATTCTATTTTGCAAAATGGTATGATACCTTGATTTGGAAAATTTACGAAACTACCCCTGATTAACAAAATTACCAAAATAACCCTGATTTTCCAAAATTTCTACCATGGTTCTGATTTGGGAAAATTTTTGAAGTACCCTCGAATTTTGGAAATTTTCAAAGTGCCTTGATTTATTAAAAGTTTTGAATTGACCCTGATTTATTACCAAAATACCCTTATAGGACAAATGGCGAAATTACCCCTGGGTTGAGAAAGGAGAAGACGGCCATGGTAGCATGGTGAATGTTGTGAATGAATGTGGCATCATTGAGAAATGAAAGTGTTTCTATTGATGAATGTGAATGTGACTCTCTGAATTAGAGTACTGAACTTGAACAGAAACTTTGTTTGATCGAGAGAACTACTTCTGAATACTTTATGTCATAAAACTGTTCGGGGATAATAAGTGGAACAAAAGTACTAATACATAAAACTTTTTAATCAGATTAAATCGCGACGATAGAAATGAGCTCTAGGGGACGTGGTCGTCGTGCACGTGGTCGAGGCAGGATGGCTGTATTGGAACCCGTTAGATCGGGTCAAGGGTCTGAGAATGAGGTACCACCTCCACCACCAGCTTTTGGTAATGAACAGCAAGATCAGACGGGAGATGATGTTGTATCGCAGGCTGTGCTGCAAGTTCTTGAGATGGTGGCTGGAGCAGGTGGAAATATGAGAGCGAGGAAGTCTGTACCCAAGCGACTCCGAGCTAATGGAGCTGAAGTGTTCCATGGCGTATCTGGAGTGGCACCCAGTACTGCTGAGTATTGGTTGGAAGCAACCGAACGAATTATAGATGAGCTAGATTTGACCCCGGAGGAGAAAGTGAAGGGAATGGTGGCGCTGCTTCGCAACGAGGCATATCAGTGGTGTCTTACGGTTCGGGATAGTGCCACAGTTGAGGATCTCACTTGGGAGTATGTCAAGACGGCATACCAGAAGAAGTATGTTGGTACTCATTATATTGATGCACAGAGAAAGGCATTTTTGGGGTTGGTTCAAGGGAACAAGTCCGTAGCGGAGTACGAGGCGGAATTCTTACGGTTAAGCCGATATGCTCGAGGGGTAGTGGCTACGGAACATGAATGATGTGTCCGATTTGAGGACGGACTAAGGGATGACCTGAGGTTATTAATAGCTCCACATCAGGAGCGGGAGTTCACTGTGTTGGTGGAGAAGGCTAAGGTAGCTGAAAGAATTAAGGACTCTGTAAGACAGAACAGAGATCAAGATAGAAACCGGGATAAGAGGAGTTTTGGACCGTCAGAATCGACTGAGAGTTTTTAGAAAAGACCGAAGGTTGAGAATTCTGCTCGTGTTGCTAAGCCAGCAATTGGAAATCTGGACCGTCCGTGTGCTCAGTGTGGAAGGTACCATGTTGGCGAGTGCTGGAATCGGGATCGGGAATGTTTTAGATGTAAGTCTCAGTCTCACTTGATTAAAGACTGTCCTCAGGATCCGAATAGGGCTCGGACAGTAGGCCAAGGTTATGTGCAGCCAGGCAGAGGTGGTCAGTGGGCGACAAGGGGTCATGGTCTGAACCATGGAGAAAATGGTTCCAGCCGAGGTCGTGCAGCACCAAGTGGAGGTGCTGAAAGTTCTGATGCGAGGCAGCCAAGGTTGGTTTATGCAATTGGCCGCCGCAAGGAGGATGTGCCAAATGTGACAACGGGTACGATCCTTGGTTCTCGAATACCCTTATTTGCTTTGATTGTTATAGAGCTAGGTCGTTCTTATGTTGCTAGTGAAGTGTATGGAACCTTGAATGTGAATCTTGAGATGGTATCTAGGGAAAGGTGTTAGTTTTATTAAAATCAGAGTGCACAGCATAAGCGTATTGTGGCGAGAAGGAGTTTATTTAGCGAAGTAATTTCGAGGATGAAATTATTTTTAAGGGGGGTAGAACTGTAACAACCTAGGTTAGGGGTTATGCGGTTAGTACATAATCCATGTAAGAGAAGGCTTAGTATGTAGTTGGGAGTGTTTTAAGGGTTTTGAGAATCCAACGATGTAGAAGGAAGTTTTGGAAAAATATTAGAATTTTAAGTCTAAAGGAGAAGCTAGGTGAAGGAGGCCTTAAGGAAAATTATAGGCACTTTTGGACATGAAAGAGGGCTTGGTAAAGTGGCTGCAAGGCGCCACTTAGGGCCTTGGTGAATGACGCCATGAGCAGGGGAGAAGGGCCTGGGTTCGAGTCTTGATGGCAGTATAAGTGTGTTTTTATTTTGCTCTTTGCGTCAAGAAGGGAAACTGGGCTAAGGAGGCTTTAAAAGAAATTATAGGGAGTTGATGACACAAAAGAACCAGCAGCAAGGTGGCTTGCGGCGTTTGCGTCAAAGGGGCTTCAGGAGGGAAGAGGTTCGAATCTTGTTGGCTGCAAGGAGTGTGTTTTATTTTTGGACAAGAGTGGAGAGAAGTGGGATGGCAATGGGACTTTAAAAGATGGGATAAGGCTTGTTTCTTTTATTTTAAAATTTGGCTAAAGAGTGGGATAGGTTGGATTATTTTATTTATTTTAAGTGGGTAGATAATTGAGGATTTCGTTTTATTTGTTTTAAATATTAAGATAGTGGATGAATGTGGGTTATTTAATTTATTTTGAATAAGTGTGGATTATTTTATTTATTTTAAGTGGGTAGATAATTGAGGATTTTGTTTTATTTGTTTTAAATATTAAGATAGTGGATGGATGTGGGTTATTTAATTTATTTTGAATAAGTGTGGTTTTATTTTATTTATGGAAAGATAAGGAATAATGTGGTGGATTATTTTTTTTTTATGTTATTAATTAAGGTGATAAGGAGGAAAATGTGGGGAATTGATAGGAAAGGATGAAGTGCCCGAATATGGGTCTCTTTGGGTTGGTAAATTCGGCCATGAAAGGGAGGAAGTAGCCAAATTCTTTATAAGGGGAGTAATCCTCTTTGACATCTCTTTTGCTTCTTTAATTTTCTTTGTACAGAAAACACTTGAGGATTCAACTTGTTTTCTCTTCTTGTGACCCAAAGTCGAAAGTGTTAAGTACCTATTCTCCTCCTTTTCTCTTCTTTTTCCTAATCATTATTGACAAAAGCCAAACCCCTCTACCATCTTGTTCTTGTTTCCGAATCCTCTAAGCATAAATTCTCTTCACTTTGGCGTGATCCCCTTCACCATTCAAGTGCCGAAATCTTTCTCTTTGGAGTCTAAGAGCTGTTTCGCTGGGAGTGCTTTGATAGTGCTGAAGGAAAGGAGCATCAAGGAGTTTCTTTAAGGGATTCGATTCAGCAAGGAGCAAGTGGCGGATTCGGGACTTCGACTTAGGTAAGGGTTAGTTTCGGCCAAGGGTTATACCATAAGATGTTTATGTGTTAAAACCGAAACTAACACTAAGTTTTAGGGGTTTCGACCAGGAAGGAAGTAAGCAAATATTTCAAGGATTCGGATAAGCGGTAAGGGGTTGTCAACATTCGGCCAAAGGCCATTTTATGGGTTTAAGAACCGACCCGATTGTGATTATGGCTTTTAGAGGCAAATCGGCGAGGATAAAGAGTTTCGGGATTCTAGATTGTGTTAAATCCAAATAGATCGGGATTTCGCTAAATAGTCAGGTGCGTAGTTATCGCACTATTCTCCTGTTATTTGTAAGTTGTTATGTATGTACGTTTATGATGTGTATGTTAGCCGGAAATAATGGCTAAGATGGTGGATACCCGTAGTGGGTAATCAATTAATCAGGTCAGTGCTCTATTTTGCCTATGATATATGTGTGATATTTGTGGTGAGCATGTGATGAATACTTACTCTAAATGTTAATCTGACATGATACACATATATGCATGGGACTTGGGATGTGAAAATCGAAGGAAATGGTGTACATATTTATGTACGTGGTCTAATGTTAGCCTTGTGCTACATTAGCGCTTGATGTTAGCTATGTGCTTCATCAAGGGATGTGTTGGCTAGGTGCCCATCTCGGCAGTTGATAGCTGTGTGCATCACCGTGGACTGATTGATATGTGGGATCACTTAGGTGATCGGTGGCTTAGCCATGGCCTTGAGCAGCGGGTCTGCCAAGGTAAGATATGCGGGATCACTCAGTTGATCGGTGGATTAGCCACGGCCTTGAGCAGCAGGTTTGCTAAGGTAGGTGTAACGGATGGACTTTAGGTTGGGTTGGGATGCATTTTGCATGACTGATTATGTGGACTATGTGGATATGGGCCATGCCCATATGTGTGGAGACATGTGAAATAACTATGCACTGAGTCTGTATGACTCACCCAATTTTTACCAACATCGCAGGTGACATATGATGATCGGACCGGGCTGGAGTGGATACAAAGGTGGCCATGCAGAAGCAGATTTTCATGCAGAAACTGTTTTTTTATTTATTTACGTATTTTATATTCTCAGTATTTTGGTCAAGTGTTTATTGTAATAAGGCCCATTAAAGTATTTAAGTATTTCTATTTGAGTATTTTTATTATGTTGAAGCAATGTGACGATTGAATTATTATTTGGAAATGCTTTTACTCTTGGCAACTCATATTTTTAAAGTATATTAAAGTTTTAATCCGGGAAATTGTAATAACTTAGTTTTATTGGGAGTTTTAAACACACAAGGTTTTATTAAAGACAAAATTTTTAATGTTTTTCCCAAAAGTGAAATCAGTCTTCAAACATTTTTCCGCAGTGACATACCAGATCCGGTCAGGGCTTGTAGGCTGGGTTTGGGGTGTTGCAGCATGTACCTATTAAGTGAATGGCCAGTGAAATGGTACTTTTTCAGGCGACTTTGTTTATGACTGCTTTGTGTAGTTGTTAAAGAAATGGTGCATAAGGTTATTTAAATGTAATTAGATTGGTGGATGAATTCTTAAATGATGGTTTAAACTTGTTAAGATTATTTGTCACTGGTAATATAGTATTCTTGAGAGGATGCATATGATGAGTATGCCAAGTTAGGTTTATATGCTTCATATGGAAATCTGTAGAAAATTCAAGAGTAGTTTGTGACGTCGCGATGAGCTTTTAGTCTCAGGACACGGTGTGTCGAGGAATCTCATCCCCACGATAAGGCCAAGACAATGAGTCATGTTGCAACAAGGAGCCCACACACGTTGCAACGTCAATGTGACACCCCAAACCTGATCGGGACGGACCGACCTAAATCCAAAGTGACACAATAGCCACCAAAGTGACTCTCTAGCTCAATACCACCTAAAGCACCCCAACCTTATAACACCTCAATTCTAACTAATTAACTATCTAATTTTAATGTGGAAGCGATTTTGTGAACCATTTTTAAACTATTTCTAATTATTTAACGCTAAGGGTATTTTGGTTACTTTACCATCTAAAGTTAACAACCTCGTTTTTAGTTCTTAATAATTACCAACCTTCTTTTAGTCAATTTATGCAAGCCCTAAAAATTTCAGTTTCAATCGAGTTCATTTACTAAGTCTAATTATTATTATGTTAATAGGAACTAAAACGTAAATTTTATAAACTTTTAATACATTACCCAAAATATTATCTAAGAATATTTCTACCAAATTTTAAAACTCACAAGTCTAATTGTAAAATATTTTTGAGTTTCCCTATCGTTAAAGGCTCCAATTAATCTAATCAAGTTTTTGGACTAAATTATAACCATACTTGGCAACCATCAATTATATCACACAAGGTACATACCATAGCCACAAGCATTCCACTCCTTGGCAAGCTACAATTAAGCTATGTTAGTATAAAATACATGCTTCAAACACCATGTTCTCAATCACCATATGAATTCTCATCAACATACCATAAACCACACAACAATTAAAAATAAAAATCAAGCATTAAAGTAATTATAACATCACCAAAATAAATGTCCAAAAAAATGTCCAGTGTTCATTACAATTGAATTAAATCTATTCCCAATAAGTGCCACAATGCCCCCTATTGTTTCTAAAGAAGAATTCTTAAGCTACTACTGTAACGCCCCGAATTTTGGGGCCTAGAAGTGTTGGGCCTTGTACATGGGAGCCGCTAAGAGACTGCACATAAAATTTTATGTGTGCAAGAAATATTACAAATTGGTGGTTGCTTTAATGGTTAAGTGATTAGGAGTGTTTGGGAGTGCTGGAGAAGTATTGGGTTCAAACCTGGGCTTTAGCAAAAATTTATGTTTTTCTCTTAAAGGAGCCTTAATATTAGTGGGTAGGTTTTAAGAATATATTTTGGATAATTTATAACACAAGAGGAGCTTGTGGCTTAGTGGCAAGTGGCGTATGGTGGACTGGCAAGGAGGTAGCGTCACAAGGGGGGCAAGGAGGTCAGAGGTTCAAGTCTCTCCCTGCTCAAAAGAGTAATTTATTTTACTCTTTGCTGAGCTATATGTTGAGTTGGAGTGAAACTCTACTTGGTAAAGGTTTGAATTGGTCTTGGTATTTGAATGGGAGGTGAGGAGTAGATTAAGGAGAGATAATAGGAGGGAACTATGGGATGAGAAGTTGTTGGGAAGTGGGTAGCCGAATTTGTTTAGGGAATTGAGAGTTCGGTTTTGTGCATTTTTTTGACTTTTGGTCACTTTGTTTTTCTTTTCTGAAAAGTAGGCATTGTCGAATTTTCTTCTTTTCGCTTTCGGGTGTTGTTTCCTTTTCTTTTCCTCCTAAAGGTCAAATTTAGCACTTGTTTTGGTGCGTTGCATTCATTTCTTCCCCTCTATTTTCTAGCTGAATTGGGGAGAGTACCATTCAATTACTTCGTGGGATTGTTTTGCTTTTTCTTGTGACCAAGTCTTTCTCTACTCAACCTGTCGAATCTTTTCACTTTTCTCCTTCTTCGAAACCTCTCTTTTTACTCTTTGTCATTGTTGGTTGAATACTCTCAATCCTTCACTCAAGCAATTGACTTAGCCGATTGTTGATTCTTTTTCCTCTCCGTTTACTTTCCTTCCTTTCTTTTCTCTCTAAAGCCGAATACAACCCTCTTATCTTTCTTAAATATTTCTTTTCCTCCCTTCCAGGATTTGGTGGAATAAAACCCTTTGCTACTCAGTTTCATCCCTTGTTTACACCTTCTACTGACTTTTTCTTCTTTTCATCTCTTTAATCAATCTTTGGATTAATAATTGATCTCTGGCAAGCGGTAAGTGGATTGCACTCATTCTTATTTTCTTTAACCATTCTCGAAGTACTCTACTCTTATACTGCTTAAAAATTGAATGTATCTTACCATTCTCTATCTTGGTGTTGATTCTTTTTCCTCTCTATTAGGTGTGGTGTTATCAAGTTTTAGAACCCCTTGAGAGTGGGAGAAATATCTAAAGTTTGAAGTGGTTGGAACCTCTCGCTCTTTTTCAAATTGTAGGTAAGTACTTAGTCGAGGAACCCGGGGTACGACTGAATACTATCCTTCCTTATTCTGGGGTTCTGTTGTTCTATAATCATCACAAGTGGGTGTAATCCACTCGGTTAATCTATTCTGTTAATTGTATCTTCTTATAATGCAAGTTTTCAATAAGGACAAAGGGGTCATCGCTAGCCAGTAACCTAAGAGAATTACACCATCTAGTATTCTATTAAGGTGTGTAAATTTGTACTCTGTCGATGATCGACTGAAAAGTCGAAATTGTGTATTCCATACTAATTGGTTTCTAGATCAGCAAAAGCCGAAAAGTCGAAGGATTGGACTTTTGGGCCACATGAGTGTGCGAATGCCCGTGTGATCAACTGAGCTCACAAAATGTAGTGTAACATCCTGAATTTTTGAGCCCATGCGTTTAATGGGTGACTATGTGTAATGAGTTAAGTTGAGTATTAGGGGTTTAGAATGGGCTCAGGTTTGGGCCGAGGCTGTAGTTAAAATTCTTGTTTGAACACTTTAGTGGAAAGCTTGTTAAGTTAGGGCATAAAAGATATTAGCTGTGTTTTAAAACAAAAATGGGCTTGTGGCCAAGTGGCAAAATGGCACCACTAAAAGGGAAGGGAGATGGCGTCAATTGAAGGTCCAAGGTTCGAGTCGCCTGGTACCTTTTATTTTAAATATTTTCGGCATTTATAAGAGCAGTAGTGGAGTTCGGCAATGATGCTTAAATTTAGGAATTTATTTAATGTGATAATAAGGTGGATAATGTGCTGATAAAGGAAGGAAGAGGTAGTGTTATCCATGACACCGTGGATGAGTAGTCAGATGAGGATAAGGAAAGAATCAAGGAGTTATCTGCAAGGCTAGGTGGTGGTCGAAATTTTGACTCTAAGAGGGGGGAAGAAATCAGTTTCTATTTGCCATAGGGGGTGCCGATTTTTACCTATTATTAAACAAACTGGGCTCAGGATGTGGTCAAGGCCTTAGTTAAATTTTTGTTTGGGCACTATAGGGTTTAAAAGGTGGTATCGGTGTTTAAAATATCAAAATAGGCTTGCGGCCCAGTGGCCAGTGGCGCCACTTAGGGAGCAAGGAGGTGACGCCACACAAGGGAGTAAGGGGCCCAAATTTAAGTTTCAAGGAGCCCAATTCTTTTAATTTAAGTTAGCTAATGTTCGACATTATGGTTAGGTGGAGTGGACGGCAACAAGGCTCAAAAATAGGAGGATTTATGTGAATGGGATAATGTAGATATTATAGTTGATAATATGGAAGATAAAAGGAGAAAAGATAGGAGCTATCTGCAAGGCTAGGTGTTGGCCGATATTCCATCACCTCGAGGAGGGAAGAAATCGATTTCTTTATGGCAAAGGGGTGCCAAATTTTCCCTTTTTATTTGCTTAATTCTTAGTTATCAGAAAGGACACTTTTAGTTTTTGATAGGTAAGTGCCGAAATTTCTATAAATAGGGGGGATAGCTCATCAATTCCGGCATTTGGAACCCTATTCTTTTCTTCTTTCCCTGTGCCAAAATTCTCAGTCTCCCTCTACAAGTTCTTTTCTTTTGATTTTTTCAGAAGCCGAAACCTCCCAATCTTCTAAACATCTTTTCTTTCAAAAGCTGAAACTTTGAACTCTCTTCTCATCTCCATAGCCAAATACCCCTATTTTCTTTTGCCGATTTCTTCAACCAAAAAGTCGAAACTACTTAAATTTCTTCTTCTCTTCTGATCTTCTCAAAAAAATCAGAATCTTTAAGAGGTAGTCGAATTCTTTATGTAAAGGTGAGTGCCAATTTTTCTATCTCTTCACTTTCTCTTTTAGGTTTTGGAAGACAAAGCCAAAAAGCTAATGGTTTAATGGTTTTATGTATTCTCTTGTTGGGCGACATTTGGGAATTGAAGTAGATCTCTTAGATCTAAAAGCCGGAAACACTAGCCCCTGAATCTCATATCAATTTTCGAGATTTCAAGGTAAGGATTTCAATTCTCCTTAAGATGATCAACCATTTCCTTTTCGTTAGTTGTGCCTTAACCTAATGTTTTGTTACCAGCCTCTAAACAACACCTTAGGCAGATAGTGGTTGTGTCGGCTACGGATAGCGTCAACGTAGAAAGTCTTGTTCTAACGATAATCAGGTGTGTAGATCTCTAACACACTATTAAACCTGTATGTATGTCTATATATATATATATACGTTATGGGCTAAAAAGCCAGAAAGAGGCTGTGTAGACAGTCGAATAAAACCCTAACAGGGGTTAGGCAAGGATGCCAGGTACGTAATCATAGAAATCTCTATGTGTATGGAAATAAATATGAAAGCCTGTGTGATGTTTTCCTTATGTGTGTATTCATGGGGTGGGATTATGATAATGAAGGGGAAGTGCTTGAAAGGTCACTTGGTGATCGGTGGTTAAACCACAACTTCAAATGATAGGTCACATAGTGATCGATGGCTATGCCACATTTAATGATTCCTGATTAATAGGAATAGGCAGTACAGCTGTCGTTATGGTGTGTAGCGGATGGAGGGTTGATTGTAGAAATCCCAAGGTATGATGGTTGGTACGGGTTGGTGTGTAGAGGATGGAATTCTACGATGGGTTGGGCTATTCATCATTCATTATTTTCATGTAATTATGATTGTTGCCTTTATGTATGGGCCAGGGCTCATAATGTGTTTGTGGACCTTAGGTCAGTTGTCTGGGATTTATATACTGAGTCTTGGTGACTCACCTTTCATTTTTCCCTACTCTTTCAGATAAGCAGTAGATCGTGGACATGGGAGCCGAGACGGACTCGAGGGGCCATCAAGTTTCTATTTTTTATAGATTATTTCGACTTTTCTTTAAGCTTTAATTTTTTTTAGAATATTTATGTAATAAGGCCCCATAGTTTATATTTCACTGCTTAGTTTTAAATATTCGCAACTTATGAATTTTTGTCAAAGGTTTGATTATTCAAAATAATAATAATACAAGGTTTTATTTTCAAAAAGTCACCTATTTATTCAAATATTGTCTAATTAACTTACGATTTTTGAAACTAACAAAGATAAAGTTTTTAATGTACAACCCGTAGTATACCAAATCCGGTGAAAATGTATGGGCTGGGTTTGGGGTGTTACATTTTAGTATCAGAGCCCAGTTCAAAATTGGGTTGTGAAATGGGTCTAGTAGTGATTTGAAACCTTGATGTGAATTTGAGAAAAATGCTTTGGGATAAAGATATGGCCTTCGAGTCTACCGGCACCCGATCTACGTAGATAAGTATTCTAACTTTTGATGTGATATATATGTTGGGCTTGATGGGCTTGATAGACGTTGGCTAGTATGTTAGACATTGATGGACTTTAGGCGTTGTTTAAAACAACTCTCTAAATTCATAAGATTTAATCCAACCAAACAAACCTATAAACAAGTCGCGAGATTAGGGTGTGGCAACAGGCATACGCATGTCTAGGATTGGATTCAGGGAGAGCTTGGTACTTAAGCAGTCCTAGTGACTCACCTCCTCTTCGCTGGAATCCTACCTGGTGCGTAGTGACTGTTCACCTTAGTCATGAGGACTTGTTGACGGGCCAAAGTTTATAATTAAAACCCGAAAGAGACTAGCCATCCTATTTTGCAAAATTACCAAATTACCTCTGATTTGTAAAATGACCATAATATCCCTGATTTGTAAAATTACCGAACTACCCCTGATTTGTAAAATTACTGAAATACCCTCGAATTGGAAAATTATCAAAATACCCTTATTTTACAAAATTACCAAGGAACCCTATTTTGGAAAATTACGAAAATACCCTTGTAGGATAAATTACGAAAATACCCCTCGGTAGTGAAACGACGAAGATACCCCTACATGATGAATGTAAGTTCGTGGATGCAACTTGTATGCTGATGTTTGATGATTGAATGTATGTGCTTCCTAGAACTAGAAGATGTGGACTTGAGACTGAATTGTGGATATGATTGCGGATTCGAAAGAACTACTCTTAAGACTACTATTCATAAGACTGTTCGTGGTTAATTAGTGGAAGAAAACTAATAATTCATAAAATTTCTAATCAGATAAAAGCGAATCGGTAGAATGAGTACAAGGGGTCGAGGACGTCCGTCGCGTGGCCGCGGTAGGGGTAGGATGACCGTGTCGGAACCAGTAGGATCTGGCCACGGGTCAGGAAACGAGATGCCAGCTGCGGAGGCCGAATTTTAGGATCAAACGGCCGGAGATGACGCGGTATCTCAGGCGATGTTAAGGGTTTTAGAGAGGGTTGCTGGGGCAGGCATGGGCACAGGAGCCCAGAAATCTGTGCCAGAGCGACTTAGAGCCAATGGGGCAGAAATGTTTAGGGGAATTTCGGGTATAGCCCTAAGTACAGCTGGATATTGGTTGGAGGCGATTGAGCGTATAATGGATGATCTGGATTTCATGGAAGAGGAAAAACTGAAAGGAGTCGTATCTCTCCTGCAGGATGAAGCTTATCAATGGTGGCTTACGGTCAAGGATGGTCCGGTGGCTGACCGTATCACCTGGGATTTCTTCAAAACGACGTTCCAAAGTAAGTACATTGGGACGAGTTATGTGGATGCGCAGCGCAGGGCATTTTTGAATCTGGTTCAAGGAAGTAGGTCGGTGGCTGCATATGAAGCGGAATTCTTACGCCTTAGTCGTTATGCTCGGGGAATGGTGGCCACAGAGCATGAACGGTGTGTTTATTTTGAGGATGGTCTGAGTGATGATCTGCGTGTGTTGATAGCCCCACAGCGAGAAAGGGAATTTGTTGTCCTTGTGGAAAAAGCTAAGATAGCTGAGGAGGTAAAGCGGACGGAGAAACTGAATCGGGATAGAGATAGGGGTGGAAGTAAGAGGAATTTTGAATCGTCAGGGGCAGCTGGGCAAACTCAGAAAACACCTAGGTCAGACGGGCCGAAACGGGATGAGAGACCTGCTGCTGTTAGTCAGACACCAAAGTGTAACATCCTGAATTTTTGGGCCTATGCGTTTAATGGGAGAACATGTGTAATGTGTTAATTTAACTGTTAGGGGTCCAAATTGGGCTCAGGACTAGCCAAAGGCCTTGGTTAAATTATCTGATTGGGCATTATAGAGTTAAAAGGAGGTAATTGTGTTTAAAATACCAACGTGGGCTTGTGGCCAAACAATAGGTGGCACTGCAAGGCAATTTGAAGGTGGCGTCATTAACAATTAAAGGGGCCCAAGTTTTGCCCCAAGGAGCCCATGTTTCTGGGCCATTTTCGGCACTTTAAAGGGAGCAAGGGGTGACGCCACACACACAAGGAGTTAGGGGCCTAAAATTTAAGTTTCATAGAGCCTAAATCCTTTAATTTAAGTTAGCTAAATTCGGCATTAGGGTTAGGTGAAGTGGACGGCAACAAGGCTCAAAAATAGGAGGATTTATGTGGATTTTATAATTGATAATATAGATGATAAAAAGGAGAAAAGATAGGAGCTATCTGCAATGCAAGGTGATGGCCGAATATCCACCACCTAGAGAAGTAAAGAATTCGTCTACTTCATGGATAAGGGGTGCCGAATTTTCCATTTTTATTAGCTTGACTTTTAGTTATCAGGAAGGGCGTTTTCGATTTTAAGCAGTAGATGCCGAAATTTCTATAAATAGAGGGGGATACCTCATTGATTCTGGCATTTAAACCCTAATTTCCTCTTCACTCTTTGTGCCGAAATTCTTAGCCTCTCCCTCTACAATTTCTTTTCTTCAATTTCTTCAAAAGCTGAAACCTCTCCTTTCACTCTCTTCTCCATTCTTTTTCTCTTGAGCCGATTTCTCTAAAGAGCCGAAATCTCCATAGTTTTTCTTTATTCATCCCATTTGTGAGATAGTTCTATTCTTCCGGCATTTAATCTTTTCCTTTGGCATTGCCGAATCTTCTCTCTAGTGCTAGCCGAATCCCCTGTGTTAAGGTAAGCATCGACTTCTGTTAAGCTCTCACGTTCTATTTCGGTTTTTGAAAGGCAAAAGCCGAAAAGCTAATAGTTTAATGGTTCTATGTTGGGCGGCATTTCGGGATTTGAAGGAAACTTGGTCTTCTAGATCTAAAAGCCGAAAAATGTTAGTCTCTAATTTTGGGATTTTAAGGTAAGAAGATTTTCCCTAGTTTTTTACTAGATTCACTTATTATATGCAAGATCTTAACTTTATGATGAGGATTAACGATCATAAATTGTGATAGTTGTTCTGACAAGGACTTGTGATGGAATTAAATATGGATCAGGCAAAGGAAAGAATCCCTAGGTTTAAGAAACGAGCGGTATCTGCCATTCAAGATTGGCTACTTGGTTGTGGATCGGCTTCTGAACAACATCTTAGGCAGATAGCAGTTGTGTCAACTACGGATAGCGTCGACATAGGAAGTATCATTCTATCAGTAATCAGGTGTGTAGACCTCTAACACACTGTTAATCCTGTATGTATGTCTATATATTTATGTTATGGGCTAAAAAGCCGGAAAGAGGCTACATAGATAGTCGAATGGAACCCAAAAAGGGGTTATGCTAAGATACCAGGTACGTAAACATGGAACTCTCTATGTGTATCGAAATATGTATAAGTCTGCATGATGTTTCTTTTATGTGTATTCATGGGGAGGGATTATGTTATTGAAGGGGAAGTGCATGATAGGTCACATAGTGATCGGTGGTAGAAATCCCACAAATATGAATGTTAGGTCACACAGTAATCGGTGGCTATGCCACGTTTATTGATTCTTGAATAACAGGAATAGGCAGTAGGGTTGTCATTACGGTGTGTAGCGGATGGAGGGTTGATTGTAGAAATCCCCAAGGTGTGATGGTTGGTACGGGTTGGTGTGTAGAGGATGGAAACCTAGGATGGGTTGGGCTATGCATCATTTATTATCTATCATGTAATTATGATTGTTGCCATTGTGTATGGGCCAGGGCTCATAATGTGTTTGTGGGCCCAAGCCTTTTATGTGTTTTCGGGATTTACACACTGAGTCTTGGTGACTCACCCTATTATTTTCCCTAACTTTTCAGATGAGCAGTAGATCGTGAACATGAGAGCCGAGACGGACTCGAGGGGCCATCAAGTTTCTATTTCTATAGACTATTTTTAGTTTTTCCTTTAAGTTTCATTTTTGGAATATTTAGGTAATAAGGCCCCATAGTTTATATCCGCCTAGGTAGTTTTTAATATTTGCAACTTATGAATTTTTGTCAAAGGCTTAATTTTACAAAATAATAGTAATACAAGGTTTTTTTTTTAATGTCACTTATTTATTCAAATATTGTCTAATTAACTTACGATTTCCAAAACCAACAAGGCAAAAGTTTTCAACGTACAACCCGTAGCATACCAGATCCGGTTGAAACATATGGGCCGGGTTTGGGGTGTTACACCAAAGTGTGCTCGATATGGTAAATTCCATGTAGTGAGTGTTAGGCGGGCAATGGAAAGTGCTTTAGGTGTGGATCTACGGACCATCAAGTTAGAAATTGTCTGCAGCAACGGGGCAGTGAAGGGCCCACGGGTCAAGAGAATGCACCGCCAGAAAGAGGAGGTCAACAACCACCAAGGGGCTGTGGTCAAGTCAATGGTGGCAATGGTACAGGACATGGTCGTGGAGGTGCAGGTTATGCTGAGGCGAGGCAGCCAGCTTTGGTCTATGCAGTACATCGCCAAGGGGACGAGGACGCTCTAGACGCGAATACTGGTGCATACTCTATCATGGTATACTAAGTGTTTCTTTTGGTTTTAGAATTAGAGTTAGCAACGAAAGCATAGTGGTGAGACTTGGGTAGTACGATTAATAGTTAGTTGGAAATTTCGAGGACGAAATTTCTTTAAGGAGGGTAGAACTGTAACATCCTGAATTTTTGGGCCCATGCGTTTAATGGGTGAATATGTGTAATGAGTTAAGTTGAGTATTAGGGGTTCAGAATGGGCTCAGGTTTGGGCCAAGGCTGTAGTTAAAATTCTTGTTTGAACACTTTAGTGGAAAGCTTGTTAAGTTAGGGCATAAAAGATATTAGCTGTGTTTTAAAACACAAATGGGCTTGTGGCCCAGTGGCAAAATGGCGCCACTAAAAGGGAAGAGAGATGGCATCAATTGAAGGTCCAAGGTTCGAGTCGCCTGGTACCTTTTATTTTAAATATTTTTGGCATTTATAAGAGCAGTAGTGGAGTTCGACAATGATGCTTAAATTTAGGAATTTATTTAATGTGATAATAAGGTGGATAATGTGCTGATAAAGGAAGGAAGAGGTAGTGTTATCCATGACACTGTGGACGAGTAGTCAGATGAGGATAAGGAAAGAATCAAGGAGTTATCTGTAAGGCTAGGTGGTGGCCGAAATTTTGACTCTAAGAGGGGGGAAGAAATCGGTTTCTATTTGCCATAGGGGGTGCCGAATTTTCCCTATTATTTGTTTAATTTTTAGTTACCAGGAAGGGCACTTTCGAGATTTGATAAGTGCCGAAATTCTCTATGAATAGGGGTAGTATCTCTTCAATTCCGGCATTTGAACCCTACTCTTTGCTTCATTCTCTGTGCTGAAACCCTCAGCCATTCTCTGCAACCTTTCCTTTTAATTTCTTCTAAAAGTCGAAACCTCATAATCCTTTCTCTACATTCTTTTCTTTTGATCTTTGTTGAAGCCGAACCTACCTGTAGTCTGCCGAAATTCTCTTTTCTTCTTCCTGCTGATTTCTTCATTAAAAGCCGAATCTCCATAGATTTCTTCGAATCATCTTCTCTTCCTGATTCTTGCAAAAAGTTAGAATCCTCTAGGAATAGCCGAATCTTATCTAGTAAGGTGAGTGTTGACTCTTATTATTCCTTAAGATCTCTTTCGGTTTTGGAAGACAAAGCCGAAAGGCTAATGGTTTAATGGTTTTATTTATTTTCTTGTTGGGCAAAATCGGGAATGGAAGAAGATCATCTAGATCTAAAAGCCAGAAATTGATAGTCTCTAATTCCGGGAATTCAAGGTAAGGGGTTCTCTTTAGATCTCCGTTAGATTTGCTATCATATTTATGATCTTAACCATATGTTATGGTTTAACAAACCTATTTCGTCATAGTAGTTTTGACAAGGACTTTTTGATGGAATCAAATATGGATCGAGCAAAAGGAGAGGATTGGGTCAGTAAACCCAATCCCTAAGTTTAAGCAGTGGTGTCTCTTTGTTTGAGATTGGCCACCGGATTATGGATAAACTTTCAACAACACCTTAGGCGGATAGCGGTGGTGTTGGTTACGGATAAGCGTCGACATAGCAAAGATATCATCTTGTCGTGTAATCGTGTGTGTAGATCTCTAACACACTAGTTAATTGCAATATATATTATGGGATAAAAAGCCGAAAAGAGGCTGTGTAGACAGTCGAATAAAACCCGAAAAAGGGTTTACAAAGGATGCTAGGTACATAATCATAGAAACCACTTTATGAGTATCGATAGTGTGAAAACCTTTTTTTTTTTTTTTTTTTAAGTATGTATGCATAGGGTGGGACTATGATAATGAAGGGGAAGTGCATGATAGGTCACTTGGTGATCGATGGTTAAACCACAAAATCTAATGTTAGGTCACATAGTGATCGGTGGCAATGCCACGTTTAATGATTCCTGATTAATAGGAATAGGCAGTACGATTGTTGTTATGGTGTGTGACGGATGGAGGGTTGATTGTAGAAATCCTCGAGGTGTGATGGTTGGTACGGGTTGGTGTGTAGAGGATGGAATTCTAGGATGGGTTGGGCTATTCATCATTTATTATTTATCATGATATTATGATTGTTGCCTTTATGTATGGGCCAGGGCTCATAATGTGTTTGTGGGCCTCAGGTCGTTGTATGTTTCGGGATTTATACACTGAGTCTTGGTGACTCACCCTTTCATTTTTCTCTACTCTTTCAGATGAGCAGTAGATCGTGGACATGGGAGCCGAGACGGACTCGAGGGGCCATCAAGTTATTTGTTTTTACACTTTCCATTCTATTTTAAGTTTTAATTTCGGAATTATTGGATGTAAAAAGGCCTCCGTAGCTCAGGTTATAAGTTGATAATATGTTAATGCTTATGATTTTTTTATTATTATTCATGATCAAAAACTTATGTTTTAAAGAAATAAAAATGGGATATTTAAATATTATTTAAGTAACACTTATTTGGAAAGATAAATTACAAAGATTTTCTACAAGTGCCACCTATTTAACAAATATCTTCAAAAACGAACTAAGTTTTACAAAGCCTTTTTAACGAAAAGTTTTTAACATCAAACCCGTAGCAAACCAGATCTAGTCGAAACGTATGGGCCGGGTTTGGGGTGTTACACGTAGGCTACGACGAGGAAAGCCGCCATGAGCAATCTTATGGGCTTGGGCCAGAATGGGCCATATGGGCCCATGGCGCCGCGTGGGTAAACTTCACTGTTAAGTGGGACGTAGATAGACTTGTCATATCGCGCACATAACTTAGGTAGTTTTGGACCTCGTTGGGCCGAAATGGGCTGAGTGGCCCGCACGGATAAAATGTATGTGATGTGGTATGTGTTGTTTGAACTCTACTATTCGTATAGCCGAGGCTATTTTTGGGCTAATTGGGCCACACGAGCGTGTGAACCCACTTGGGCCGAGTAATGGGTCTTAGGCCCATTTACACCATTGTGACTATTTAGGTTACTTAAGTCGCTCGAGGCGATGGTGGACCTTCTGTTGGGTCACTGAGACCCCGATTTGCAAAATTAATGAAATACCCCCAGTTTGCAAAATTACTGAAATACCCTCAATTTGCAAAATTACTGAAATACCCCCAATTTGCAAAATTACTGAAATACCCCCAGTTTGCAAAATTCCTGAAATACCCCCAGTTTGCAAAATTACTAAAATATCCCAAGTTTACAAAATTATCGAAATACCCCCGATTTGTAAAATTACCAAAATACCCCCAGTTTGCAAAATTACTAAAATACCCCTGTAAGGTAGAATTACTGAAATACCCCTGAAGGGTAGGATTACCGAAATACCCTTATAGGGTAAAATGACTGTTTTTCCCTTGTGGGTAAATGACTGACTTAGACTATGAATTTTACTGATTTGACTGTGATCGTATGACTGTGTTTTAACTGACTTGACTGTGGTCGTGTGACTGATATGCTCTGTGCCAACCTAAACATGGCTCTGTGCCATCTTGATTATGGCTTTGTGCCAATCGTATTTACCCGTGGGTATGTGCCTAACATATATATCGATGACTCTGTGTCGATCATATTTACCCAATGCTGTGTGCCGATTATATTACTGTCGCTGATGGCTATATGCCAAACATATTACAGTTACTGATGGCTTTGTGCCAATTATAAAACCGCTACTGAAGGCTTAGATCTGCATTTATATACTAGCATCTTTACTGGGATTTCGGTTAGGGCCGCAACCGATGCTAACATTGGTGTGCTGGCTGGGTGGGTCGATTTTATCCCCACGTAAGTGTAGGGTTGGTACGAGTGATGTGTTGGCTGGATCGGGGTGGGATGCATACTCATACTATTGCATATCTATTTATGAGATCTGTCACTGTACTGGGCTTAGGCCCACTTGTTCTGTTATTGGTTTGGCTAGGCCCAATTGATTCTGTTATGGGCTGTGACCCAAATGATATTGTAGTGGATTTTGGCCCACGTATGCTCTGATCTGGACTGTACTGTTACTGTTAAAGGGCTTTGGCCCAGACTATTTCGGTTTCTATTTCTGTATACTGATTGTTACTCTGGTAAGGGGATTACACACTGAGTTTTCGTAAACTCACCCCGTTTTTAACTGTGCAGGTAATCCCCAGCCTTAGACGGATCGGTGCTGCGAGGGACTTGGAGAAGGCCACACACACTGCTTGTGTTTTCTGTTTTGATTATTTACATTCAAGTATTTTGGTTTGGGTTGTAATAAGGCCTCTTTAAGTTTCTGGATTTTAACTTTGGGTCTTTCTTTACTTTGGTTTATATCGGTAAGAAGTAAGTCACGATTTTCCAAAATGATAACTGTTTTCAACAACTCTACGTTTTCGCAAGATTTTCGAAATGGTTTCGAGACCTAATCTTTAAACATCACGTTTTTGTAAATCGGTTACTTATAAACTTAGCTTCTGCATCTGAAAAGGAATTTTGGGAATAAAACTAATAATTTTTCAATGCACCACATTTTAAAAATAAACTAGCGTAACTGGGATTTTTCTCAAGCTTTTTTATAAGAAGGGTTTTCAATGAAAACATGGTTTTCGAAAAACACTTCAATATGACACGCCAGATTTGGGCCTAACTTCTGGGCTAGGTTTGGGGTGTTACAACTACCGAGCCTTAATCTTGGATCGGCCTTATGCTCGCTCCTCAACTCCTCAAGCCAGAAAAGTCTCTGCACAAATGTGTGAGGGTGTGAGCTTAAAAATCTCAGTGAATGGTCGTAAAAACAATAAGTAAATCGCACCCAATTCATGCATAAATCCAGGCAAATCAAGCATTAAAATTTTAGTTACAATATCACATATTATAATCATAATAACATATGTTATTCCATGAATAAAATTCCAATTTAATGTGGCATATGAAATCATAATGTAACAAATAAATATACACTTATATTGGCATAATACATCCATGCCAATATTTAAATGTGTGATCATACATTGGATAAACGGATCTCTAAACTCCTACATATCAAAAAATGTCTCGAATTAAGCGGGCTGAAGCCACACGCTCCTTTATATCACCTCACAGTCCCTTTGAGTGGAGACACAAGCTCAACACTCCTTTATTTACTCTAAAAATAAGAACTTCTTGAGCCATATGCTCACAAATAACACATATAATGGTGAGTACTCACAAATCTTATGGCATGCCAATTATATCCTTTGGATCCACCTTGCAATGCTGCCAATAAAATCATACATACAAGGCATAAAATTTGATGTTTAAGCACTTAATTTAAGATGTAAAAATGCCATTAAAAGCATGTAGCTTAACAATTTCAACATCAATATAATTAAGCACAACAAATGCCTTTGTCCATGAGTCTTAAACCAATCATAACACCAATATAAAGTGCTCAAAATTTCAGTAACTCATGTTCCAATTAACAATCCATTCAATCCAAATTAATCATGCCAAAAGCTTAACACACAATTTTCCCAAAGCTAATTGCAATAATGCTCTTGTAAAATAAAATTATTTTTTGCAAATCCAACCAAATAAAATGTGATTAAGTCATTAAAAACACTATTTAAACCTTCAATTTAACACGTCACCAGGAAAATTTACCAATAGCCTTTAAATCACTCACCTCCACATTTTGTTTTTCAAACAAAAGTGTGTTCAAGTAGGTAAGCTTGAACCTCAAATCCTGTTAGCATCATCCTCATCCCTGTGTGAAGCTTTAACAGAGACAAAATATGCATTACAAACTAACATTAACATCAAAAAAGTCAAAATTTCATAAACTATACGGATCTAAATCGTTTCTTTAATCTACCTTACCAAAATTGCACAATTAAGCCGAAACATAAAATTTATCAACTAAACGACCTTCTCAACACCACAAACCACTTCTAAACTTCATTCCTAGTCCATTAACATAAAACCTAAGTGTTAATTTCATCTATTAAATCATTTTAAAATTTTTTGGAAAATCAACTCATCTTCTTGATTAAAAACGAATTTATCAAAGTTGATCACCAAACGAGTTTGATCTCTTTTTTTTTATGACTAAAAACATCTTAATAAACATATTTTGAACTTAGGAATCCATTAAAATTTGGATTCCAACTCAAAATCATGGATTCACCATTGTTGAGTTCCATGCTCAAGAAAGAAATCAAAACTTAAAAATCCATTTTAATCAATTTAAATAACAAATAATAATTCAAAACAACTTAAAAAGGAATTTAGAGTTAATAATTACCTTCAATTGATCTCAAATAATCAATTTAGAAGATTGAATCAAGATCCTTGAAGAAATTTTGGATGACTTTTGCTCAACTTCAAAAAAATTTTAGGAAGATTTTGTAGAGAATTTTGAGAGAGTAAAAAATTAGATCTATTCTCGGATATGTGGTATATGAACATGACCAAAAAAATGAGAGAGAAAGCTCTTAATTTGGGTGAAAATGGTGTTCAAAGTGAGGTGGTTGCAGTGTTTTTAAAATTGAAAACCCCCACCTAATTTTCAAAAATTGGGGAAATTGCCATTAGGCCACTCCCACATTTCCCGTGTTTTACAAAATACTCCTTTTCCCTCCAAAATTCCAAAAATAAGGATAACTTGCTATAAAACCACTCTTGCATTTTCTTGTTTTGCAAAATGGTCCTATTTAGTTAATATTTTAAATTCTCTCAATTAAACCTCTATTTTAATTTATTTTTAAATTCTAATTAGACCCAAAATATTTAATTTACCCCAAAATTATTTAAAACCATAATATCACTTTTCCTAAAAATATTTTTATTTTCTGGAATATTATTTACCTATTTTTAAACGAAATTAAGCTAACTAAATTTTAAAAAATACTAATAAACCCAATTAACTCCTAATTTTCACTCGAAACCCGATAAACTTACTCGAAACTACTAGACCGATTTTCAGGGTCTTACAATCAAGTTGACATTTTGTAAATGTTGCAAACTACTTTTGTTCAATCTCGAGTCAATCTTAGAGCTTACATAAGCTCGTATAAAACTCAGGAAATGTTTTAAATTGTACTGAATGATTGTACTATTTAAAATTAATGGTTTTTTATTTGATTATCTGTTTAATTTTTGTAATTGTTCTATTTTTACTGTAGCATCATATAGCTCGGACTTGACGATCGGGTCGAGCGAGGGGTGTTACACTAGTGCCTCATTAGTATGTCCGAAGTATAATTTGTGTTCTATGCCTCATCTGTATAAACCAAAGTAATATGTGCTTGTCACCTCATCGAATGTTCGAAGTATTATATGCTCTCCTCACCTCATCGGTATAAACCAAAGTATAATCCCAAACTTTAATCCAATTGCATGTTGGCCGCCTCTCCCTCGATCTTGCGAACGACGGGAGAGAGTAGAAAATAAAAATACAAAATAAAAACTGTAGCTTTACTGCAAATGTGACAGGTCAGTTGTAATATTTGTAGTGTTACAATGGAACACTAAAGTGTTCCAAGGATAGAACCCAAGAGAATCGTGGACTGAACAATTTTTAAATATCGTGTGTATAAAATAACGAGTTTAACCAACTAATCACAAAAATTTATATTATGGCAAACCATAAAATTAAGATAAAGTAATCTACTTTACTATCTAGCTAGCAAGGACTAAATTGGAAAACATGCAAAGTTGTGAAATTAACAATGAAATGACAAACGGTGGTTGGTTGACATTGATGTGATTCACTAATCTTCGAATTAGGGATGCAAATCGCTTAAACTCCCAAAATGACTCCATTTTACCTCTCAATCTCTATTTTACCAAGTTAAACAAATTAATTCGGATTATCTCTCGATCTTACTGGTTAACTTGGGACTAATGAATTGGTGTTCAATAAGATCTCCTCTCAGTCTCACTTATCTAAATGTTCTCTTAGGGTCATCAATCTTAAGCTTTTAAGTTTATTCAAATTAGCCCAATTTATTACGATTTGGTCCTTCATCAAAAAATCAGCTCACCACATCTCCATCAATAGACCCCTTAGAGGATTAGCTACTCATGCTAGAAATAAAACTAACAACCAAGAAAAGGAAAAACAAAGAAGCCATTAAAGCAAAGTTTGAAAAATATAAAAAACTTGGGATTTTTATGCAAAAAAATTTAAAGGGAATCTAAAGAGAAGCATTTAACTAGAAAATTTGAAGCAATAAACATAAAAGGAACAAACTTTAATAGATGCAAAGTAAAAGAAACTGAAATGCATTAAATTAAACCTGAAAATGTCTTACAACCAAGTTACAGGGACAAAAAGTGCAAATAAACCTAAGCTACGGTAATAACTAACTTAACTAACACTAAGAACAACTAAAAGAAGAAGAAAAGTTGTTGGGAAATGTCTACAGCTAAGGAAATGAAAATAAGGAACCCAAAAAAAAGAGGAAGAAAACCTAAGGAAAACTAATCCTAAACTAAGGTAGTGTGTCCTCCTTTTTTCTCTCAGCCAAATTTTGGCTGATATAGCATCTATTTTGACCCAATTTGTGTGCCCAAAATACCCTTAAATGGTCCTTCATTGATTCCTGCTTCGGGTGGACAAAGACTACCCTTTCTGTACAATTTCATCACCTCACAATATCAGTATCGTGATACCAAGGAAGAGTATATCGCGATATCTCGAATAGTTTCAAAATTGGGCCTTCTTGGAGGGTGGATATTTCGATACCACTGAAGGGTGGTCTCCAATCTTGATTCTTTCAGAGGTATTGTGATTCCAAGGTTTGGATATTACAATACCCTCTCCTTTGGTGCTGCTCTTGTAACATCCTAGATTAGGGGTTATGCGTTCGTGCCTAATTCATGAGTTAGTAGGTTTTGGCAGTGTTGGAAGTGTATTAAGGGTTTTTAGAATTCTAGGATGGAAGAAGAAAGCTTTGGGAAATTATTGGTTTTTAAGTAAAAAGGGGAGCTAGGTAAATGAGGCTTGAAAAGAAACTCTGTGTGAAGCATGACACAAGGAACCATGTGGTAAAATGGCATGTTTTATGAATTATGTATGAATGTGTTATGTGAATTCTAGAAATAAAGAAATGTATGGAAATGTAAAGAAATGTAAGGAAATGTATGGAAATGTATGGAAATGTAAGGAAATATAAGGAAATGTATGGAAATGTAAGGAAATGCAAGGAAATGTAAGGAAATGCAAGGAAATGTCTTGTCTTGGAAATGTAGGGAAATGTCCTGAAAATGTATGGAAATGTTAAGTTTAAAAGAGGAAAGTGAACATTTTTGGAAACCTAGAAATGCATGGAAATGGAAATGGGAAATGGAAATGAACATTTCTGGAAACTTAGAAATGTAAGAAAAATGGCAAGTATACAGAGCCGATCGAAAATTTTAGGAAACTTGGAAACGACCTAGAAATGTCAAATTTTAAAGTTTAAAATAGGAAATTTGGGCAAGGAGGCCTTAAAAGAAAAAGTTGGTGAAATTTGACACACAAACAAGCTTGGAAAAGTGGCACAAGATGCCACTTAGGGCCTATGGAAATGGCGCCATGTGCAAGAGGAATGGGCCTGAGTTCGAGTCACTTGGGAAGCAAATAAAGGAGGTTTTATTTTTGCTTCCAGAAGACTGAGGTGGACGGCACAAGCCTTCTAGAAAGGAGGTGTTTTATTTTCATAAATATTCGATTAAAAAGGTGATAAATAAAGGATTTTTAAAATGGATTATTTAGAAGAGATTAATATTGGATTAAACTCTTTTATTTATGATAATTAAAGGATAAAGTTATCAAAATAGAAGAGTGGTGGCCAAGTAAAGGACTCTAGCTAGTAATTTTGGCTATAAAAGGAAGAGTAAGGCTATTCTTCATTCATTCTTTTCTCTTCAAGAAAACCTCTACCGAAATTCTCTAAAGTTTCTCCTATTCTCTCTGTCGAATTTTCTCTGCCATTATTCTCTTTTTCCCTTTTCTTTTCTTCTTCTCTTTTCTTCATTTGTCAAGCCAAAATTCTGCCAAAGACGAATCGTTGTGGTCACAGAAGGAGTTGTCGATTTCACCAAGTAAAGGTAAGATCTAGATTTGGTTCTTATTCTTTTAGGCTTGTCTAAAACGGAGATTTAATCTCTACTATTGTTCTATGGCCGAATCTACAAGGGATTTCTCAAGTTTCTACAACTGACGAATACAAGGAGGAATCTTTCGGGAATTCAAGGATCTAAGTAAGATATATGAATATACGGTTAAGGGTTACGATTTATGTTTTTAATGTTGGATTAAATCTAACATGAAGTATTAGGGATTTCGACATAATCATATAAGGCAAGGAATCCTTTTCTGATTTGGAAATCACAAGGTATGTGTTTAAGATATTCGGCCAAGGCTATTTTAAATATTTAGATTTATTATCAGAAGCCGAAAACTAACCTGTGGAGTAATATAGTGTTAGCTGAATTCATAAGGGAGGAATACAAAGATCCGGCACTTGATTCTTAAAATCAATTCAGTAACAAGGTAAGTAATACAAATCCTAGTTGTATTTGGAAAAGTGGCCGAATGGTCTTTTAAAGTGATTAACTTATGTAGGATTTGAGATCTAAATCTGTGGTCGATTCTCTTCGAGATTTCAAGGAACCTATTAAGCGAATCAGGTGTGTACTCACACTAACTTTCGATATATCATATGGCAATTATTTTTAATATATGAATATGTATAAGAATGTGAATGTGGCTAAGTACCACAAATGTGGTAAAAAGTACCCAGGTATGTTTCCTACTTCTGATAGGATTACGAATATGATATATTTTGAACATGTGAATAGTAACATAAATGAGAAATAAGTATGTTATGCATGATATAATAATATTTGGGGCATTTGGGGATATATGTGAAAGGGGAAGAAGGTGTTGACTTCGGTCTCACCAACGGAATATGGTGACTACGGTCACATAATTTGAATATGGTAACTTCGGTTACATTATCTAAATTTGGTAACTTCGGTTACATTATCTGAATATGGTGTCTATTGACACAAATTATATGGGCGATGAGCACGTCGACTGCAGCGCATGCC
This sequence comes from Gossypium bickii, assembly GCA_025503065.1. Taxonomy (NCBI): domain Eukaryota; kingdom Viridiplantae; phylum Streptophyta; class Magnoliopsida; order Malvales; family Malvaceae; genus Gossypium; species Gossypium bickii. Next base: position 84,501,929 of record CP106712.1, read on the forward strand.
TTTGATGGTGTGTAGCGGATGGAGGGTTGACTTAGTAGTCCCCACGGTGTGACTGGCAAGTACGGGTGGTGTGTAGCGGATAGATAACTAGGCTTGGGTTTGGGTTGCATCATTTTTATATGAATATGTCTTTGATATGAACATGTATGCTTGATCTGTTGACTGTTAGTTTGCATACACATTGAGTCGGTTGACTCACCCCTTTGTGGGACTATTTTTCAGGTGATGAGCAGTAATGGACCGGGTCGGCAGGAGCTAAAGGTGGCCATGCATTGCAAGGAAAAACTTTCAATATTTGGGACTTTTATTTTACCAAGTACTTTAAATTTTATTTGGGTTTTGATTGATGTAATAAGGCCATAAGGCCCAAGTTGAATTTCTTTACCTATGTTTATTTTTTTTATTAATTATTGTGTTACAAATTACTTTTAATTAAGTTTAACTAGATTTATTTCAATAATAAATCCTAGATTGTTTTTTTTCCATAACAAAATGATTTCTAAGTAAAATAAATGGGTTTTCAACCTAAGCCCAACCCAAAACTGTATTTTTCCTAAAAATACACAAATTTTTGCTAAGTAACAAAGATTTTTGAAACTGACTTTCTTAAGGAACATACCAGATCCGGTTCAAGATCGTGGGTCGGGTGTGGGGTGTTTCAGCTCTCGCCTAATTTCAGCCTCCAACACATCCCTACATCTCTTCACCTTACGTTAGGGCCCCCAATGGCATTATTGGCCAATTTGGGAATCAAAATGAGTAAAAAAAATAAGGCATTTACACTTATTAACTTAAAATCTAAAAATTGCGAAAAACTACAGAAAAGACGCTACTTTACTTGAGAATAAGCTCCTTAAGTATACTAAGAAAGCCTAATTTTCTAGGAATTATTCGTGAAGAGGAATCATGCATTCAATCGAAACATGTTTTTGGTCAAGGAGTCTAGTTCGGACTTAGATTAGTTACATGTTTTCACAATTTATTTGTAATTATCCGTGCAATATGTAAACTATTAAACTACACTACTTTTGGAACTTATTTTTCTGTTTTTATATTTCATATTTTGGTTTTTTTTTTGTTTTGTTTTTGTGTGTTTGTCTTATGTGTATCGAGTTACCCTGAAAGGCTACACAACATTCATAAGCTTCAACAAGGACGTGGACCCCCAAGCTAGTTTGACACTCTATTCTAGGGAAGTTCGATAACCTTATATTCGATAACACATTGGGGACAATGTGTAGTCTAAGTGTGGGAGGATGCACATAGTTTTATGTATTTTATTAGTTTTTTCTTTTATGTTATTTTGTGTGTTTATTTTTATTTTTTTTCCTTTTTCAAAAATACCAAAAATATTTTTCATTTTTATTTAATGTTATTGCATGGTGCTTGGACTATAATTATGTAATAAGTCGTTAATTGTAAATATTGAATACTTACATAAAATTACCGAACTTATAAATTTTGAATGATGCTAGATAATTTGCTATTCTTAATTGTAGACTAATTAGTTCAATTAGTTAATGTGTATAATAGGGTAGAGACAATAACCTAAATGAAAATGTATAAATTGTACCATAGGACGAATAAAGTATACGGACCCTTGTAGATAAATAATTTGAATTTTTAATTGTTCGCTTAAATAGATGTATGCTTGAAAGAATTGGTGTTATGTGAGTGATTCAGGAAAGACCCCAGGCATTTTTTGAAATAACCTAGAGCCTAAAAGTTACCTGTTACTATGTACCCCTAGTTCCCATATCTTTGAGCCTCGAGTACCCTTTTCTTGTAAGCCTTAAGATCAGCCTCGAGCCTAAATGAGTCTATTACTTTATCCTTCTTGGTCTCCTTCTTTAAAATGTACTACGTAATAGATGTTGGGCCATGAACATTGAGGTCTGGGTAGAAACGTTACTGTGACTTTGTGTGTGAAGAAAAAAAGAAAACGAAAGGATTACTTGAGTTAGTACATACTAATCTCACATAATACCTTCTAACATTTTGGAGAAATAAGGTAAGCAAGAGAAGGAGAAATAAGGAGGTGAGCTTGTAAATAAATTAGGGACGAGTATGGAATAATGTCATGTGTTTAATCGTTTCTAGTGCTTGAACCCGTCTTAAGTATCTATTTTTTTAATTCCAAACTGTCCTAAGCCTCAGAACGCTACAAGCCTAAAAGACCTTGGGGACCCGAATAAGTCACCAACACAATAATTCGTAAATAGCTTGCATTTATTTGAATGAAAATGACCAATTCTTTTTAAATATCTATGAGCGATCCACATAATTTATTTGATGCATAAAACTTGTACATACATTCATTTCGATTGCTTCTATATCTGTTAACATTTTAACTTAGTGACCTAATTATGTTTGCATTAGGAATAAAAAAGTTAGCTAGATATCACTCTTAAGTTGCATGTGAAGTAGTTCTTATATGAGGTTGATGTTTTACTGCTATGTGACTTAATTATCTGATTTAATCCAAGAGTCGTCTTTCCTTTTGCATGTTTCGTGTGTTTGCTTGAGGACAAGCAAAGAGTTAAGTGTGGGGGAGTTTGATCTTCCATAATTTGATATGACAAGTGAGGCTTTCTTAGTATACTTAAGGAGCTTATTCTTGAACAAAGTAGCATCTTTTGCATAGTTTTTTTATAATTTTTAGATTTTAAGTTATAAGTGAAAATGTCTCATTTTTGCTCAATTTGAGACCCAATTTGGCCAATAGTTCCATTGGGGATCTAACATGTGGATGAGTGGTGCAGGGACATGTTGGAGTTTGAAAATAAGAGAGAATGGCACCAAAGGGAAAGGTATCACAATATCCACACCTAGGGATCTCGATACCTCTAACAATATGGAAGACTGGAGACCACTCTTCTGTGGTATCCCAATATCCACCCTTGCAAGAAGACCTCAAGTCTCGAAACTACCTGAGGTATTACAATACCCTCTTTTGGATATTGCGACACCGACATCGTAAGGGGACAAAATTTGACAAAAATGATAGTCTTTGTCCACTCAATCCACCAATCACTCAAGGCCTATGTAGGGGAAATTTTAAAAATGAAATTCCATTAGATGGCAGCCTAAAATAGCCAAATTTGGATAATGAGGAGAGACACACACATTAGTTTAGTTTTAGCCTTAATTTTCTCTAGGTTTTTTCTTAGTTTTTCTGCACTTTTTCTAAGGTTTATATTTTCTCTTCTTCCTTCTTAGTTTTAGAGTTTATTTTACTAAAATTACTTCTTGTTGTTCATGTTCTTAGTGTTAGTTAAGTTAGTTACCACTGCAGCTTAGGTTTATTTACACTTTCTGTCCCTGTACCTTGGTTGTAAGACATCTTTAGCTTTAGTTTAATGTATTTCAATTTCTTTTACTTTTAACCAATTAAAGTTTGTTCCTTTTATGTTTATTGCTTTATATTTTCTTGTTAAATGCTTTTAGTTTCATGTTGAAGATTTCTTTAATAAAAATCTGAACTTTTATATTTTTCACTTTAATGGCTTATTTACTTTTCATTTTCATGTTTATTCTCTTTATTTTTAGCATGAGTAGCTAAATCTAAAAGGAGCTTGGTTGATGGAGATGTGGGTAAGCTGATTTCTAGATAAAGGACTAAGTTGCAATAAATTTAACTAAATCGAATAGGCCTAAAAACTTAGGAAGTGAGACCCCTAAAGGAACATCTAGGCAAGTGAGACTGAGAGGTAATCTTGTTGCGCACCCGTTCATTAGTCCCATATTAATCAATGAGATCGAAAGATAAATGAATTAATTCATTTAAGTTAGTAAAATTGAGATCAAAAGATCATATGGAGCCACTTAGTAATTTAAGACAATAGTTCGAGGACCAGTGAACCATACCGAAATCAACCAACCACCGTTATTCATTTATTTGATTAATTTCTTTCTTTTATACTCTTTGCAATTTAGTCCCTAGATTAACATATTTCATTTTCTTGCAAAATTTTCGTGTTATGATTTAGCTTACTATAAAATTGTATTAGTAGTCAATCTCCTTTATCGTACAATATACTCTATCGTGTATGCTATTTATCGCTCAATCGCCATCTCCTTTGGATTCAATCCTTCAAAAACTCCGGTGTCCCATTATAACACTACAAATTTTACAATTGACCTATACGTTTGCAGTAAAGCCACGCTTCTAAAATCGTTTTATATTTATGCACACGTGCGAACGCAATCACTTGCTTAGATACAAATTTTGCACTATTAAACTCGAGCGATTTGATGGATGAAGATTGGGATCTATTTTGACGAGTAGGCATAACAAAATTTAATAATGACCGTTACAAAAAGCATACAATGTATCAGGACAAATGATGGGAAACTTGAACTCTTTGTCAATGCTGAAGGAGAATACCTTTTTTCTATGCTTCTTGCTTACTTGAGAGTCCCGAAAGTAAGAGGAAGAGGACCTTGCCAATAAAGGGAGAGAACAAACAAAATCTACACAATAAAGTAAACTAATGAGTTAAATGTAGCAAACAATTAGCAGAGAAGTGTAAAGGGAGTGAAGGAAGAAGAATTGAGAAAATTTTAGGGATTTTTGGCATATTCTTGAGTATTTAGGGGTTAAAATAGCGCTAAACACGTGGGTTACGATGTTAGAAATGAGTATTTTGCCTGACCTGACTCGAATATTGTGATACCCAAGAGTGGATATCGTGATATCCCCTAGTTTTGGACGTTCAACCATTTCAGCACTGCTCGAGGAATTGCAATTTCAAAAGTCCAATATCACGATACTACTGTGGATGAACCAATTTTTTTTTATTTTTGAAATTTCAAGGATATCGCGATATCAAGGGTCCAATATCCGGCTAGCTAAAATTTTTGGTCCCTCATTCGAATCTGTTGAAGAAATCACGATATCCATCACTTGGTATTACGATTTCACTATGTCACACCCCCAAGAAATCCTAAAATTATCTCAAAACTTCCTCAAATTCTACAATTATGCTCAAGGTTCCAAAAATTAATCAGGCAACTAGTTACATTCAAAATAAAGAAAAGAAATAATAGCAAATTGAAATTCAAATTACTCAACTACATATTTACACCATGTTATATTAAAAATCCACAATAAAAAACTATAGGATAATGTTAAACCTCAGTGAGAGCTTGAAGCATCTTGTAACATCCTTTAGCTTGTCAGGAAGACCTGTCATAAATTGAACAGCCAAATAAACTACCCGATAGACAGGGGCGTTATTGACAAATTCAAATCCTTTGACTTGCTTTTAAACTTTGAGAAAGTAGTTATAAGGATTCCCCTTTTACATTTAAATCGTTATTCTTTGCTCAATTGTTATTTCATCTTTAAGGAGAGTAATAGGAATTAATAATCTACCCATCAATCAAACTCCACCATCAACAACAAATACACTTAGGAAAAGATAATTTTGGAAACTACAAATCAAGGGAGTTTGGCAATCACAATTATAACTAGGGACAGTTACATCTTATAAGACAAACAATACATTTGCGAAGTAAAAGAAAAAGTTAAACACAAAACGTATGTATATGCCTTTCGTCAAACAGCCATACATGATACAAAATAGTCAAGTGGCTCATTTGCGAACGCAGCTCTGGCGTAGTCCCCTTCTATTGATTCTTCTTCTACTAATCAATCTACTGAAAAGGAAAAGTAATGGAGTAAGTTCATTTAAACTTAGTGAGCTTCCAAAAGACACAACATGTTTATCAGATTATCCCTAATCGACTCAATGATAAAGACATCTTTTGAGACTCTGCCCTACAGTAACATTACACCAAATCTGCCAGTACAGTTCACTGGCGCACACATCAAAATTATATCACATAGAATCCTCGGTGGGCACATATCAATAACTCATGCACACTTCTCTCAATCATGTATGTTTACCTGTGACTCAACCTTGTGCCAACCTCGTACCCATGCTTAAGAAATAAGAATCGCATATCAGTCATTATCATATATCATTATTTATACTCCTTGCCAAATTGAACACGTGTTCTCTTGCAAGGTTGGTTCGTGATCTACCAGTTTGGTTTGGAATAAAGTTGCCCTACTGGAGGCATCACAGATAAAGCTTCTTTCCACATTTTCAAATATCGCAAGTAGTATGGTACTGGGCTCTCACACAAGGTGGGTATAACCGTGACCATGGCTATGTATACACACAATATTGACTCGTTAATACACAACACATCGATATATATTCAGCATTGATAACTTACCTTACCCGACTCCATATCATAGAGTTTTAAAACCCAAAAGAAGCAAAAAGGAACTTACCAAAACCTTCAAGATAGAATCTACTCTATTGGTCCTTTGCCTCGATCACTCAGACCTTCTTCAGCTTCTTGAGCTAAATAAGATGCAATCATAATTATCAAACCGTTTATCTCTTATATATTGGTCATGCATGTCCTAATGCAAAGACGTAAATTCCCTTGACATCAACCTAAGGTTTTCAAGAAATTACCAGTCAGTTGGTACTTATCAATGGCGTTTTGAAAAGCTCCTAGAAACCTTCCTTGTCTCTTCTATAGAAGATAACTTAAAAATAAATTTCTTAAGGACGTAGGAGAGAACACAGAGAGAAAGTGAAAGTGAAACATGTTAACTATAGCCACCTTTTTTATAGCATAGACAATGAAAATAAGCTTAGTGGAAAGGTCAAAAACCCCACTATTGTCCTTGAATTCAAAGACTAAGCTTGCCTAATAAGGTTTGAAATCTAATCTTTTACCAAACGCAGATACTTCCACTAGTTAGAGTGGTAAAACATTGCTTGTACACTAAAGAGACCAACTAAACAGGTCATTCGATTACCTAAACATATCAAATTGTCATCTACAATACTCTAGTTCAATTCCAACTAGGTCTCAACTGAACTCTAACGATCCTTATCGAGCAATCGTTTCCACATAAAACAACTCTATCACATCGCGAATTAACAAGTTCGCCCAAAACATTTGGGGTCGGCAGATTGTGTCATAAAAGAGTCTGCCAACCCCTAGAGTTCTCCAACCTTAGAATTTGCCAAATGGTGAATTCCAACAAGCACCCCTCATAAGGGCGTACTGATAAATTCACGTAACACGTCATCCCGACACTTTAACTGAAAATTCACCCCATTACTACTCTGGCTTACTCAATTATACGCCAACATATCAATATAATCTACGTCGGGCGAGCTATTACACATCTCTTTAGGGTCCTCATTTTCAACTGTTGGTTCATCTAGGTTGTCAATGTGGGCTTCACACGCAAGGTAGTGAACTTCTTTGAATGTATTTGGCATCCTTCCAAAATATAATTTCAATCGGTGCTCGTTCACCAAAAATGATTGACCATCCTAAGGTATTAATTTAATAGCTCTGTTAATAAACAGTCGATTGACTGTGTATGTTCCTGACCATCATGATTTCAATTTACCAGGAAACAATTTCAAACGAGAATTGAATAGTAAAACTTGTTGACCTAGTACGAAGCTCTTGCGTCTAATCATAGCATTATGGCGGAGTTTGCTTTTTACTTTTTACAACTTGGCAGTTTCATATGCCAACAATCAAAACTCCTCTAACTCATGCAATTTAAAAAAGCGAGCTTCCCTTGCCAAGTCCAGATCCAGATTCAATTCTTTGATAACCCACTACGCTCGTTTTTCCAACTCAATAGGTAACTGCCTACAAACATGTTATCACTTATAATAAAAATAGCAGACCAAAAATATAAGAAATTAAATTGGTGGTGTCTGCAAGTAGGGGTGAACGTTCGATCGAATCAAATCGAATGAAAAAGTTTTGAGTCAACCAAGTTAACGAATCCTATTTTATCATCCTAACTAGATTTGAAATTTTCTCGAATCGAGTCGAGTGAGAAGGAATTCGAATGGAATCGAATATATTTGTTCGACTTAAATTTTAAGAAAATGACTTTGGGTCCTTGTAACCACTGTCACCTGCCATAATCAAATTTGTCCACCGTAATCAAATTTGTTATTAACTTTCATCCCCTCATAATTTTTTTTAATCTTTTATATACGGGTTAGCTTCTTTGTTTGCTTAGTTGCTTCAATTATCTTCTCATTCTTGTCACTATATATTTTGAAATTAAAAAATAGATTAAATGAAAATATATGATTTTTTTAATAAAAGTTATCTTAAAGATAAAATGTGAAATTGATACCAACATAAAATTTTAACGCGAATATTTTATGGCATCATCAATAATTCAATTTTAACATAAATTTATAAAGATTTAATATGATTAAAAAATTCAATAATATAAATAGTACAAAATGTGAAATTTAATTTAATAATATAAATAGTATATATAAATAAAATTATTACAATTTAGGTTCAGGGTTTTTTTGGATAACTTTTTATTTTGGGGTAAATTGTGATAAGTAAAAGTTTAGGGGGGAAATAAAAAGTTTTGAAGGTTGGGGGAGTAAAATTTTGAGAGGAAAGTAAATGGGGGGTAAATTTTTTGGGGGGGATGGGTTTGGGATAGAGGGCGTGGGATGGGAGTAAAAGTTTTGGGGTGAAAATAAAAAGGTTTGGGGGTTTGGGGTAAAAATGTAAAATATTATACTTTTGTATTCGGTTTATTCAAATTATTTGAGTTATTCGAATTCAAAAACTAAACTCGATTCGAACCTAAAATTTGAAAAAAAATTCAAGTTGACTCGAATAACATGATTCGTTTAACTCGAAATTCAAAAAAAAATCAATTTTTTCAAGTTGAATTGAGTTTTGCTCACCCCTATCCGCAAGTGTACAGATCAAATTGTAATATAGTAAAGTTTACAACAAAACATTAGTAAGTATTCTGAGGATCGTACCTAAGAGATTGCAGATTGGATAAATTATAATTAAATTAATTGCAAAAAAAATAATTACTAATTTAATCGAGTCACAAATTTGTAGTGTGAATCCAAATTAATATTTTAATTAAACTAATTAAATTAACTAAATTAAATTACCCTAATAGACTTTCCTATTCCAAGTGTCGGCAATGCGAGTCTCTAGCATATGATCGATTAAATCCCTAACTATCTAATTAAATAATTAATTATCCTAGATTGAATTATTTATCACCCTTAGCAAGAATACCCTTCCAGTCTCATTTACACTAAGGATTACCACTTAAGTCACTGACTGTGTTCGCACATGCGCATAAAACAAATGATTTTATAAAACAATTTTAAAGTGCGATTTTAACTGCAAGTGTACAGTGTCAGTTGTAATACTTGTAGTTTTGATGGAACTCAAAGTGTTCCAAGGGGTCGAACCCAAAGGATTGTCAAGTGGGTAAATGTGCTTATCAAGTTAATTACAAATTAAGCAATTACTAATCTAAAAAGTTGGATATTTTTAGTGCAAGTCCAAATAAAATGATTTATAAACTAAAGTCAAACTATTAACTAAACTAACTAAGCTAAACTTTCTTACTAATGTTTTAGATACAGTAAATGATTAAACGATGGTCGATTGATTAGTTGAGTGCTAATTAAACTAATGAACCTACATCGATTACATTTGTTGCCACTCTTAGTTAGGAATCTCATCTTGGTCTCATCCTAGGCTAAAAGATACAACCTAAGATTACCTTTCAGTCTCACTACTCGGCACAATTATATTAAACTATCTAAGGATAAACTCTCCTCTCGATCTTGTTAATCTAGGTTTTCTGCTAGAGGCGTCAATTTTAACATATTAAGCATTTCGATAAAATCGAGCAATCAATCAATCAAGAATAGAAATTAACTTAAGCTAACAAACAACCAAAACCAACCATCCAACAATTAGCACATGATAAAGCTTAACGTCCAAACAGACATTTCATCGAACAATTAATAAGCACAATATAGAGACAAGGATAAGATATGTTCATTTAGATATGTAAAAAACGGCACCCAAAAGCTTCATCTTCATTTACAAAGTCCTTTACAAGAAAGAAGAAAGAAAACTACAAGAATAAAATCTACTGTAAAAAAAAAAAAGAAAAGAAAACCTAAACTAAAAATGAAAAGAAAAAAAACTAACTTAAAAATTATGAACCCTAAGGAAACTATATAACCACCAAAAATCTGAATTTAAAGGCTTATAAAGTTGTATTTATAGCCTACTAAAATTTGACCTAACAATGACCATTTTTCCCTTAAGTGAAAAGAAGACATAAGCTTATTTGGGCACAAAATTGCCCTTACAGTTTTTTCACTCGTCAGGCAGTTATATCACGATACCGAGGCTTGGGTGTCGCAATACCCACAATAGTCTTTAGATTGAGAGTCTTGGGGGTCTCAGATCGCGATACCAATGGTCTGATATCGCGACACCATTGTAGATGGCCTCTATTCTCTTCATTTCAACATTGTCAATGGTATCATGACTTCCATGCTTCAATATTGTGAAACCCCATGCTAAGTGATGTTCGGGCCATTATCGACTCCCTACAACACTCAATCAACTTGTTAGGCTCCCCATGGCACAAGTGGCAAATTTGGGTCTCAAAAATGGCTTAAAACTAATAAAAAATTTATTAACAAAACTAAAAATCGACAAAAACATATAAAAGACACTTAAATTGCTTGAAAATAAGCTCCTTCAGTGCAATGGAGAGCCTAATTTTACATATCAAATTATGGCAAATCAGTCACCCTTTCGATCTCTTTCTAGGCATACAGATACCCTCCTAGTCTCACTGCTTGGTACAAGTTATGCACGACAGGATAGCCTTTCAGTTTCACCTATCTAGATATTCTATTAGGGTTGCCAGTCCCTAATATACTAAGTACTCTTGAATAAACAACCAATTTCAGATAAATAGTTACTTAATAGATAAATTAGTTTAATAATTGAATCATGCGAGATATGAAATAAGCACAATAATTTATTCAGTTATTCATACAAACACCAATTGATAAGGTTGATGAAAATATAAACAAAAGAATAAGATATAGGAGAAAGCTCATGAATATATATTGAAGCGCGGTGTCAGAGCAATCTCCGCCTGCAATTGTCTTCATATCAGAATAGAAAAGTTCTAACAAAACAAACATAAAAATAAAATACAAAGAAAACTAGATAGGAAAAATCGTTTGTCTAAAATTGTACACAATTCTGGTGACCCTAAGGTTGCTTGTATAGGGAACGGGCTACTTCGTGATCACTCAACCCTAGGTACACTTAGATACCAATTAATGCAAAATTCTAATAAATTCAAGGGTCCAAATATGGATGTAACACCTTATACTCAACATGGTCACCAAACTCAAATATCAGGATGCCAAACCACCGTCTCATGTCATATTCATAGTAAATGTCACATTATTAAGAAATCATCCTCTTTATCAGTTATCTTATAAATTTTTAGTCAAACATATATAAGAAACATCATTAAAACATGCCACACATACTTTAAATAAACTTATAGAAATAATTAAACAAGCATTAGGATCACTTAGCAAAATTTCCAAGACAATCACGTAGGTATCAATACTAGAACATGTGTATTGATATTTTCCTAGCATGGTACTGATATCGTTTGCAAAATCGGTACCAAATCAGTATTTTGTTTCTCGTCTAAAATCAAAGTCTCAGAAAATATCGGTACCTTTGCAAAAGTATTGATAAAATTACCCGAGTATCGATACTCATGATAGGGTATCGATACCAATTTATGATTCTGACTTCCTGTATATTTCAAAATCATAGAGGTATCGATATCGATACCTCTGCATAAAAATGATACCTCTTCTCTAGACCAAAAAAATACAACATTTTAAAGCATATAAGTGATTCCAACTTGTATCAATTCATCCTACTATCATATTATCATCAAATAAACATCAAAACAGGCATAATAGTAGTCTTAACATCGAAAATAAGTCTAAATCATAATTGGCATAGTATGACTCAATTCTCAAAATCCTAATAGCAATTAAGCTATTGAACTTCCAAAACAACATTTCAAGTATCATTAAAAATCTACCACATTGCCTTATTCCCAAAACAAAAACAAATAATGATAACACCTATGGAAACATGGAAATGGACTTGCTTAGATCACCCCTCGGAACCACACCACTCAAAACGACACTTAACTACTTTGCAAGGGTTTAAAATGAGTGGGTGAGCTTAACAAGCTTAGTAAATGACTAGAACTACTATCATGCAAATAACTCATCAAACATTAATGAAACAACCATATAGCACAACCTCTGTAGTTTTAACTCTAGTGTCATATTATACTCATGCATCATTTACTAGTACGTTTACATGGTAATCACATTCACTTTTAAACATCTATCACATTACACATATAATCACATAACATTTAAGCATATATCACAATACTCATATAATCATATAACATTAAAGCATATATCACAATACTTAAAAACATGTTTATAGATAAATTGGCACTTAAGCTATGAAACATAAAAGTGAGTTTTATCATCACTCATCGGATACACAGATCTCCAACCCCCCACATAGACTCATAGAGTCAAACATGTCTTAAAAGTGAAGCATAAAGCTAACACTATCCTTATTTCCCCTCATAAATCCCATTGAATGGAGCTTAGGCCACATTCCCTTATCCCTCCAACATGTCCCAAGGCCTCAACGCCCAAAATCATTGTACGAATAGGTGAGTACTCACAATCCTATGGCATGCCAACTATATCCAATTGTTTCAAGATCACAAGGCCAAAATATCTGAAATCAAGCACATATCACTTACCGATTATTTATGCATTATCACTACATATTTACAATTTTAGCAAAACACTGTCACTAATACTTAACATATACATAACATGTACACATTTTCACTCTCACAACAATTATCATAACCACATATCACATGTTATAGCATCTCATCACAATTCACATATTCACAAACACATAAGCACATTGTTCAAAAGATAGCATAGTTATGAGAAAGCTTACACTCGAAATTAAGAGTAGGGGTTTAAAATACTACTAAATTCCAAAATAGCACATTGAATCATGTCCATAAGAAATTATTGCAAACACTCACCAATTACGCTTTCACTGAAAAAGCCGAAAGTTTAAACTAGCTTTTCCTTGCCTTTATCTCTACTCGTAGAAGGTCCTATCGATTCCAACGCTTCAACTAAGTAAGTCACACAACAACACAATCAACATTCAGCCAAAGACTTAGATCAAACAATTCAAAAACACAAGCCTAAACAAAGTTCTCTTTTGGCCGAAACCTTTAACATAGAAAACTTAAAAATCGAATATCTCAATCTATACTTCATTTTTTTGCCTAAAATTGATTCCATTGATCTATTTATTCACCTACGACTGATTCTCAACCTTTAAAATATACAAAACTACTCAATTCATGGTATCAACTTTTTCGACATGTTTTTTGCTATTTTTCAAAAATTCATTAAAATGTTGAAAATCCTTAAAAAAACTTCAAATTAAGTTTTGAAACCTTCTAATCATATTGAAACAAGTTGAAAAATACTTTGAAACCATGTTTTTTACTCAAAACCCCGAAATCCACCATCAACGAGCTAATTTTTGGGTTTTATTCAAAACATGCAATTTAATGGAAAAAAAACTTAGTTTTAAAGACTAAATAACATTTAAAATCATTTAGCAGTTGAATTGTTACCATAGATGGTGAAAAATTGAGCGTTTGATCAAAAACCTGAAAAACTCAAAAGCTTGACAATGGAGGAAATAATAGTGATTTTAGGTGTTTTTCTTGGTATTTAATGGAGGTTTAAGGCTTGAATGTTGATGGAAATCGAGATATTATAGTTTAGAAATCAAAAATCGATTGGTAGAGCAAGAGGAAACAAGGGACGACATGTAAAAGCTTTGGAGAAAAAACTGTAACAGCCCAATTTTGAGTCTAGTCGGAACAATAGTTTCGGGACCACAAATATGACATTGTAAAATTTATTTTTATCATATTTTTATGGTCTAAAGTTTTATGGAATGATTTTTTGAAAATTTCATTCGAAAATTTTGATGTTTGGGCACTCAATTTAGTTAAAATGACTAAATTGCAAAAGGTGCAAAAAGTGTGTTCTAGAAGTTAGAGGTGTCTAATTGCTATGAAATTTTAAATTGGAGGTCCTTAAATGGTAATTAGACCATTATAATCTAGTATGGACAAAAATGGACATGGCTAGGTGAAATTTCAAAGTTCGGCATTAAGGGCATTTGGTAAAATGCTAAATAAAGACGAATAAAACTAATAAAAAGATGTCATCTTCTCCAATTTAGTCCCCTTGTGCCGAATTTGAAGAGTCACCATAGCTAGGGTTTTTGGCCAATCTTCCAAGCTTGATTGTAAGTCCGTCCTTGCCCGTTTTTAATGATTTTTATGTTTTTGTGAATGTTGTAAGTTGATTTAGCTATTTCAAAGACTAATTTGAAAGAAAATAAAATTCTAAAATTTTACCCATGTTAGATATTTGTGTATTTTGATGTCTAATGGTAAATTATGCAAGTTTGATGTTGGATAAATAACATTTACTAAGTGATTTTTGATGAAAATGTTAAATAAGGACCTATTTGTAAAAATTGTAAAATGTGTGTAAAAATGTGAATAAATGAAAAATGTGGGCTGTTATGAGCATGAAATAGGTTCGGCTAGGCTTGGGTGTAATGAAATTGAATGAAAATCATTTTACGAGCCTAGGGACTAAAATGTAAAAAATTGAAAAGTTAGGGGCAAAAATTTAATTTTTTCCATAAGGTGTTTTTGGGATTAAATTGAATAATGTTATAATTGAATAAGCTAAATTTGATATTATAGATCAAGAAAGACAGGGTTCTGACCTAGACCAGGGAAAGAACAAGATTGTGGACTAAATCGAACAATTATCCATTTTGTACGGAGGTAAGTTTGTATGTTAAAAATAAGCTTTAGAATAATTGTATTTAGATGCTTTAATATTGCATGAATTGTATGTTTGATTTTGTGAATAAGTATAATCCTACGAACGAGTCCGAAGACGAATCGACAAGTAAGAAATCCCATTTGAACCTTAGGAATAGGTTAAGATACAAGTGACATGTCACTAAGGTCATTATGTGTTATGTGATTATATAATCCGGGTGCTGGTCTCGTACATCCTACCGGTGGCTGAGTATACCGGCATATGTTGCAGACACTTGATAGCTTGTTTGAGTAGACCCGTCGATAGCTCGAGAGCGAGCGATTATGTGATATGAGACTTAGGTAGCTTTGGCTACATATGTGGCACTTAGTGTGCAAATTTTCCCGAGTATCCAACATTGTTATTTCGTGTGGTTCATGGGTATGTCAAAGATGAGAATATGTGTAATTCATTTCCAGATGGCTCAGGTATGTACATAAAGCCCATGTTTAATAAATATATGAAATGATGAATATGAGGTAAGATTTTATGATGGAATAGATTATGATCATGAGACCATGGTAAATCTACATTTAATTATGTTATAATAATTGAATGTTATATGCATTGTAAGGTTGCTTATTTCTTGCATATGAGCTTACTAAGCTATATAGCTTTCTCCGTTTATTTTCCATGTTTTTATAGTGTTGCCAACCTAACTCGGAATTAGAGATCGTCAGAGATTCGGATCACACTATCAAACTCTTATTTCGGGTATTAGTGGTCTCATCATTTTGAATGTATGGCATGTATAGGGACTTGGTCATTTTGTTATATGTATCATTGGTAATATGGGCAAAGGTATTGGCTTATAATGGTTAATGATTTCATTTTTCATATGTCCATGTAAGTTGGCTAATGTTGGTTTTGACTATATTCATATGTTGATACCATTCATGATTATGGAAACTTGCATGAATTGTGTCGATAAATTATGATGTTGAAGCATGTTAGATGTTAGCATGTGGATGTGATGTTAATACCTTGGTTGTGGATGTTTTGGTTGCCTAAGTATGCTATGAATTGTGTTATTGAATTGGTGTAAGTGTAGGTGTAAATGAGGGTGGCAAATGGCTTGGTAAATACCCTTATTTTTGTCCACACAGGTAGACACACGATCGTGTGTCTGAACTATGTGTGACACACGGTCTGCCTCATGGGCATGTGTTTTAGCCGTGTGTTCCCTGCAATTTAATTGTTGCAAAACAAAATGTCCAGAATTGAGCACACGGACGTATGTCTCAGCCGTGTGTGCTACACGGCCTAGAACACGAGTGTGTGTCTTGGTCATGTGAAACCTGCACTTAATTCGAATTAAATAAATTTACCACATGGCCTAGCACACGGGCATGTGGCACGACTGTGTGGCACAAGTCAAAGAGCACCCTAATTTGAACGCGGTCTGAAGCACGGGCGTGTCCCAGGGTCACACGGGCTTGTAAGCCCTGCAGTTAGCAAAAATTTTCTAAGTTTTGTAAAAATTTCCTGAGTTCTCAGTTTAGTCCCAAACCACTTCTAAAGTATGTTTTAGGCCTCGTAGGCTTGTATTAGGAACTTTATGTTCGAATATGAATGGTTTTAATTTGGACGCAAATTTATGACTTGGAATTGTGTGAATGCTTGTGTTGTAAGTCCGGTAATGCCTCCTACCCTATTCTGGCATTGAATACGAGTAAGGGGTGTTACAAAAACTATCGTGAATAGAAACTATAAATGGGGGTTTTTAGGTTGAATTTAAAAATATGGTCTAATTGCCTCTTAAATACTCCAAGTTTTGACTCTTTTACAAATCAGATCTATTTTTAAAATTAAAGTTCTTTAAGACTCATTTTCAAAAATTGATTTAATTTTCTAAAAACCATAGTAAAAAAACATTATCGATAAATCATGTTGAATGTAACACATAGTAAAAAAACATTATCGATAAATCATGTTGAATGTAACACCCCAAACCTGGCCCATAAGTTTCAACAAGATCTGGTATGCTACAAGTTGTACATTGAAAACTTTTGCTAAGTTGGCTTTAGAAAATCACAAGTTAATTAGACAAAATTTGAATAAACAAGTGACTTTTGAAAAGAAAACCTTGTATTATTATTATTTCGTATATTTAAACCTTTGACATAGTTTCATAAGTTGCAAATATTAAAAACTACTAGATGAAGATAAACTATGGGGCCTTATTACATAAATATTCCCAAAATAAAAAGAACTTAAAGAAAACCGAAAATAATCTATAGAAGTAAAACTTGATGGCCCTCGAGTCCGTCTCGGCTCCCATGTCCATGATCTACTGCTCATCTGAAAGAATAGAGGAAAATGAAAGGGTGAGTCACCAAGACTCAGTGTATAAATCCCAAAACACAATGACCTGAGGCCCACAAACACATTATGAGCCCCGGCCCATACATAAAGGCAAGAATCATAATCACATGATAAATAATAAATGAAGCATAGCCCAACCCAACCTAGAGTTCCATCCTCTACACACCAACCCGTACCAACAATCACACCTTGGGGATTTCTACAATCAACCCTATATCCGCTACACACCATAACGACAACCGTACTGCCTATTCCTATTATTCAGGAATCATTAAACGTTGCATAGCCACCGATCACTATGTGACCTCATAATATAACGTGGCTCAGCCACCGATCACTATTGTGACCTAATTTTAGATTTTGTGGTTTAACCACCGATCACCAAGTGACCTATCATGCACTTCCCCTTCATTGTCATAATCCTACCCCATGCATACTGTAACATCCTGGATTATAGCCTATGCATTAGTATGTCTTATGTGTTATGGATGTGATGTGTGCATTTTTAGAATCTTGGAAATGTAAGGAAATGACTTGGAAATGGAAGGAAATGTCTTGTCTTGGAAATGTAAGGAAATGACTTGGAAATGTAAGAAATGTCTTGTCTTGGAAATGTAAGGAAATGTCCTAGAAATGCATGGAAATGATTTAGAAATGAACATTTTTGGAAACCCGGAAATGATTTGGAAATGATTCAAAAGTGGAAAGTGAACATTTCTGGAAACTTGAAAATGTAAGGAAATGTCAAGTTTAAAGAGGCAAACGAAAATTTTTGGAAACTTAGAAAGGACTTAGAAATGTCGAGTTTTAAAGTTTAAAAGAGGAAATTAAGGCAAGGTGGCCTTAAGAGAAAAAGTATGTGAAAATATGACACAAAAACAGGCTTGGAAAAGTGGCCTGGAGATGCCACTTAGGGCCTCTGGAAATGGCGCCACATGCAAGGGGATTGGGCCTGAGTTCGAGTCACAGGGAAAGCAAATAAAAGAAATTTTATTTTGCTTCCAGAAGAAGTGAGGTGGATGGCACAAGGCTATAATTTAGGAGCCTTTATTCTTTTATTTTTAAGAGATAAATAGTGGATAAATAAGGGATAAATAATGGATTTATTTTAGATTATTTTCAAGAGATAAATGAGGAATTATTCTTTAATTAGGAAAATAAGGGAGAAGTGATGGCCAAGTAAGGGACTTTGAGTTTAATAATTTTGGCTAAGTAAGGATAGTTTCTTTGAATTATCTTTTATTTTAGGAGATAATTAAAGAGATAAAGCTATCAAAATAGAAGAGTGATGGCCAAGTAAGGGATTCTAAGTTAGTAAATTCGCTATATAAGGAAAAGAGGGCCAATTCATCATTCTTTCTCTCAACCCTTCTCTCTGCCGAATTTCCTAGAGCATTTGTTCTTCTTCTTTTTGTTAGCCAAAGCCAGAAAATTCAAGATATCACCATTAGCCAATTTCTTTTCTTTCCAATCCATCAAAAGCCGAATCTTTGAGGGCTTCAAGCATAGGTGTCTGTGTCGATTTCTTCAAGAAAGGGTAAGAACAAGTTTTGATTTCTATTCTTTTCTTTTAGATTTGTCGAAATCTAGGACTAATCCCATCAATATTCTTATTTGCCAAAATTTGGAAGGATTCTTTGGGGATTTTTGCCATAGTCGACTATAAAGGAAAAGATCTTCGGGATTTGACCATCAAGGTAAGTCATATCTGGCATTCGGCCAAGGGCCATTGATTGTGATTAAAGGTTAGAAGTTGATCTAACATGTGGTTTTAGGGATTTCGACAGAAGCTATGACCAAGGGATAATTTCAGGATTTAAGATCCTTAAGGTAAGTGACTATGAATATTCGGCCAAGGCCTATTTTAGTAGTTAGATCTATTTTTATGTGTTTTAAGCTGAAAACTAACCGATTCAAGGGATCTAGTGATTAGCTGATTTCAAAGGGGAAGAATACAAGCTTTCGGGACTTGATTCTTAAGTCAATCGGCAACAAGGTAAGTTTTAGTATACTAATTCTACTAGGATTTGGATTTATGGCCGAATGGCTTTTTATTAAATTAGTAAGTGATTAATCAAATGTAGAGATTAAGGATCTAAGCGATAGATCAGATTTCAAGATCTCAAGGAATTTGCTAAGCGAATCAGGTGTGTACCCCACACTATTTTATAATATGTTTTATGGCTATGTTTAATTAATATATGTGATATTAAGAATGTGAATATGGCTAAAGTACCATGTTATGGTACAATGTACTCAGGTACGTTTCCTACTCCTACTAGGATTATGAAATATGCTATACTTAACATGAGAATAATGATAAGAATGTGAACTTTGGCATGTTAATGCATAATATGATATGGGGCATATGGGTTATTGAAAGGGGAAATGAATGTGGTGACCTAAGACCACGAACACGGTGACCTAAGACCGTGGTATCTGAATGTGGTGACCTAAGACCACAGTAATCTAAATGCGGTGACCTAAGACCGCGATATCTGAATGTGGTGACCTAAGACCACAAATGCGGTGACCTAAGACCGTGATATGGAGTGTAGCGGAAGGAGGGTCGACTTAGTAGTCCCCCACGTGTGTACAAGGTTGGTAGTGGGAGTGTAGCGGATGGCTTGTTAGGTTTGGGTTTGGGAATGCATCATAATTTGTATGCTATGATATGAATGTGTAATATTTGTTATGCCCGATTCTATTATGATTTAGTGTTGTGTACACATTGAGTCTGTTGACTCACCCCCGTTGAGGACCATGTTTTTGGTGATGAACAAGAATGGGTGGGGACGGCGAGAACTTGTGGTGGCCATGCTCAACATGAAGTTTTTTTATTTTTATGGACTATTAATTTTTAAGTACTCCGAATTATTTGGATTTACTTGATGTAATAAGGCCATAAGGCCATAGTGCACTATTTTATTTCGTTGTTATTTATTATGTTAACGAAATTTTTATTAAGTTAAAGATTAAGTAATTTACTTTAAATGTATTCTATATGTTTTATCACCTAAAATTTTAAAAGGGTTTTCATTATAAAACGATTTTGTTTTCTGCTCGAGCCCAACCCAAAACAATATTTCTTTCAAAACACACTATTTTTCCCAAAGTAACAAAAGAACTTTGAACCGGTTTACTTGAGGAACATACCAAATCTGGTCAAAGCTCGTGGGCCGGGTTTGGGGTGTTTCACATACACACAAAAAACATCATACCATCTTTAAGAAGATAGGCTTACATATATTTCGATACACATAGAGATCTACACAGCTAATTATCGTTAGAATAAGACTTCTTACATCGACTCTATCCGTAGTCAACACAGCTGCTATTTGCCCAATGTGTTGTTCAGAGGCTGGTAACGAAACATTAGGTTAAGGCACGCCTAACGAAGAGAAAGCGGTTGATCATCTTAAGGAGAATTGAAATCCTTACCTAGAAATCCCGAAATTAGAGACTAGCAATTTTCGGCTTTTAGATCTAAACGATCGGGTTTCCTTCAAATCCCAGAATGCCACCCAAAACGTAAAAAGAGAGAAATATTAGCCTCAATCGACAGCCTTAAAAAACCAAGTGGCCATTCGGCCTTGTTTCTAAAAACCGAAAGAAATCAAATGGAATAGCAGGAGTCGACACTTACCTCAACATAGGGAATTCGGCTAACACTTGAGAGGAGATTCGGCAATCAGAGAAAAACTATGGAGATTTTGGCTTTATAGAGAAATCGGCACAAGAGGAATAAAATGAAGAAGAAAGTGAAATAAAAGATTTTGGCTTTTAGAAGAAAGAAGAGAAAGATGGCTTAAGAAAGTTTTCGGCTTTTTGAAAGAAAGTTGACAGAAATTGCAGAGGGAGAGACTGGGAATTTTGGCACAAAGAATGAATAAAAAAGTAGAGTTCAAATGCCGGAATTAGTGAGATATCCCCCTTATTTATAGAAATTTCGGCACTTGCCTATCAAAAATCGAAAGTGCCCTTCCTGTTAGCTAAAAATTAAGCAATTAAAAAGGGAAAATTTGGCCAACACTGCACTCAGCAGATAATTCCTATCTTTTCTCCTCTATCTTAATCCATTCACACCTTCAGAAGAAGCCTAGATAACACCACCTCTTCCTTCCTTTATCAGTTACTTTATCATCCATATTATCCACATTATCCATCAATTATTCTTCCTAATTTCAAGCATTCTAACTGACTCCAACTCTGCTCTCCCTTAACGCCAAAATTAATTAAAATAGATGGGTAATGCGACTCGAACCTTGGACCTCCCTTACTGCTTATCACTCTACTCAAAGTCTCTAAGTGGCACCACTTTGCCACTGGGCCACAAGCCCATTTGTGTCCTAAAACACAGATAACATCTTTTAAGCCCTATCCTACTGGTTTTCCACTAGAGTGCCCAAGCAGAAGATTTTTAACTAAGGCCTCGGCCCAATCCTGAGCCCGATCTGGATCCATTAAACACTCTAATTAGCACATTATACATAACATACAACAAATGCAAAGGCCCATTAATTCAGGATGTTACCTTGAAAATTTTTGAACACTTTAAAGCTAAAATCCCTAAAATACCCCTAAAACTCGAAGGCCCTATTTGGGGTGTTACAATGGAAATATCCCAAAAGTGTCATCCAAAGAATCAACTTCGGTTTGGCCCGCCATCTTCACTGTGTCATAACGTGGGAATGCTCCTCGTCACGACATCAAGTGAATTCTGAGCCTTGGAAGCTTTGTTGTGCTATTAGGCTCCCTTGTCTTGACGCTCGATCATCATCCCTTGTATTCTTGGACTTGAATTGGCATTCTACACACTTAAATATCTCACTAGTCACTCACGAGGCTCGAGTCAACCTTACGAGTCATCAAAATAGCAGAAAATGTATAAAAATGCTTATTTTATTAATATTTAGTGTCTAACTTACTAATGCCAAAAATGCAATAATTAATTATAGAATGCCAAAAAAAACAAGCTCGTTAAGTGTAGAAATAACTTAAAATAACTACTACATTTGACATTAGGTAAATAGGAAGACAGTAATTTTTTCTATAGACCAATCGGTAGGGACATCTCAAACGATGTCTTTTAAGCAGTTCTATACGCCCATAATGGATCATCTAAGTGAGTCGACCAATCTTTCCTATTTGGGGTCACTATTTTGTCCAATATTTGTTGCATTTCATGATTTCAAACTTCAGCTTGGTCACTCGTTTGTGGATGGCAAGCAATGGTAAGGTGGTGCCTCACACTATATTTGGCCAGCACACTCTCAAGTTGCCTACTACAAAAATGTGATCCTTTAGCATTAATAAGAGCTCGAGGTGTCTCGAATCGTGAAAAGATTTTCTTTCGAAGGAATTTGACAACAAATTTCGTGTCATTTGTTGGAATAGCAACAACCTCTACCCACTTCGACACATAATCCACTACTAGCAAGATATATTGGTTCCCAAAAGAGTTCAGGAATAGTCTCATGAAGTCAATCCCTCATACATCAAAAACTTCTAATTCTATGTCAATCCCTCATACATCAAACACTTCTACTTCTATGATTCTTTTTTGAAGCATTTCATTGCATTTGGAAATGTTGCCCATTCTTTGGCATCAACCACATCATTTCACAAACTCATATGCATCATAAATCATAGTGGGCCAATAGAAACTAGATTGAAGAATTTTTCCAATGATTGTTTTTCCCTCGAAGTGTCCCTCACAAGGAGAAGTATGTTAGCCGAATATCCCCCATTTCTTCTTCTACAACACACCTTCAGATGATTTGGTTAGCACACTCCCGAAACGCATAGGGTTCCTCCCAAAATGTGTTCCCTAGCATCATGAGCAATCTTTTCATTCTGCTGACTAGATGCTCCTACAAGGAAACTCTTTATACCAAATAATTAACAATATTTGCGTACCAAGGCATGGATTCAGTTTTGTCCTTTACATGATAACATTGGGTGAGGAATAGTTGCTCATCTGTAAAAGATTTGTTTATGGCACCAATTTCCCCTTGTTCATCTTCGATCTCTAACTGCAATAAGTGATCAACCACTTGATTTTCTGTTCCTTTTCTATTCAAAACCCACAGATCAAATTCTAGCAAAAGTAGAACCCAATTCATCAGTCGAGATTTAGTATCTTTCTTTTTCATGACATATTTCAACATCAAATGATTTATATATACATAAACCTGATTAGCCATCAAATATGATCAAAACTTTTCACAAGCGAACACCACTGCTAATATTTCCTTCTCAGTGGTTATGAAATTACATTGAATAGAATTTAGTGTTTTACTCGCGCAGTGGATGACATGAAAGATCTTGTCTCTTTTTTGTCCTATCGCTGCCCTGGCCGCGTAATCACTAGCATCACACATTATCACAAAGGACTAATTCCAATAAGTACATGTTATGATCGGAGTCATAACTAGTTTTTGTTTCAGCACCTCGAAGGCTCCATGGCATGTTGTGTCAAAGACAAAAGGAATATCTTTTTAAAGGAGATGAGTCAAAGGTTTAGCTATTTGGGAGAAATCCTTAATGAATCATTAGTAAAATCCCACATGTCCAAGGAAATTCCTAATTTTGCAGACTATCTT
Source organism: Gossypium bickii (assembly GCA_025503065.1). Lineage (NCBI taxonomy): Eukaryota > Viridiplantae > Streptophyta > Magnoliopsida > Malvales > Malvaceae > Gossypium > Gossypium bickii. The sequence continues at coordinate 84,525,813 of CP106712.1, forward strand.
TTGAGAAGGGATTTTTTCAATAACCTCAATCTTAGCCTAGTCTATTTTCAACCCTTTCTTAGAAATACAGTGCCCCAAAAAAATCCCTTCATTGACCATAAAATGATACTTTTCCCAATTTAAAACTAGATATGTGTCTTCATATCCTTCTAGAACTCTTTCTAAATTAGCTTGGCAATTAGTAAAGGAATTCACGTACATAGCAAAGTCATCCATGAATACATCCAACCCATCTTCTATCATGTCAGTGAAGATTGTTGTCATGTAAAGCATGAAGGTAGCTGGGGCATTACACAACCCAAAAGGCATTCTTCGAAAGGTATAGGTCCCAAAGGGGCATGTGATGTAGTCTTCTCTTGATCATCAGGGTGAATCGAGATTTGATCGTATCCAAAGTAGCCATCAAGAAAACAATAATACTTTTTCCCAGTAAAGGAAAATAGTCCTTTCAGGTAGCATCATTTGTTTCCTAAAGTCGATGCAAACATGCCATCCAGTTATGGTGAGGGTTGGGACTAACTCATTCCTTTCATTAGGGACCACAGTTAAACCACCCTTTTTTGGAACACACTGATTCGAGCTAACCCACTCACTATTGTAAATCACATAAATAAAATAGAAATACTAAAACTGTACTGCATTCTCAACCTCGTTTTCGATTAATTTTCATAGCATTCTCTTAAATCTCTCCCAAGTATGCCCTAGAGTCTCTATACTGCCCTTCTTGAGTTTGAATAACTCCTCATAAGTGGCTAGCACTTCAGTCATAGGAATATTTCTGTAACAGACCAATTTTGACCCTAATCGGGACGGTGGTTTCGGGACCACGAATCCGAGCCTGATAAATATTTTAATATTTTATTTTGTGTTTATTATATGTGATTTAGTGAGTGTGAAAGTTTCGTATAAAAATTTAATCGTTTAAGTGCTCAATTTGATAAAAAGGATTTAATCGAGAAAACGCGAAAGTTGCATGCTAAAGTGAAAGGTACTAGTTTGATTGTGGCTTTTTAAGTGGGTGTACTAAAAGGGCAATTAGCCCATGTGCTATAAAGAGGGACGGCAATGGGCCTTTTTAATCACAAAATTGATGTTAATTTAGTCTAGTATATAGTTATATTAATGTGTTAAAATAATGTTAATAATATATGCTTGTTTTAGCATAAAATAATAAAAACAAGTGGGAAGAAAGAGAAGCTTATCTTGCTCATCTTCTTGGCCGAAAGTTTGAAGAAGAAACTCCATTGTTGGAGCTTGGAAATTTCGGCACTTTGGGGCTTAATTAGGGGTATGTATTTTGCTTAGTTCTTGATAATTTTTGCATTTTGGAATGGTTGCTTTGAATCCTATACAACCCATGTAGAAATTTTTGAGATTTTGGCACATTAAATTCGGCTATGGTTGTATATGCATGACTTGAAATATTTGATAGTAGATTTCAATTAGTATATGTTAAATCATCCTTTTTGAATTTGAAATTGTGATGAAATTGGATGCTAGGGATTTATTTGAAAAAAATAAAAAGTTTGAAGGACTAAAACATAAAATAAATGGCATGCATGGACACATATGGCTATGGGGGATATTCGGCCAAGCTATAGTGTTGGAAAATTTGGCATATTTTGTGTTTTGTGTAAATTGGACCAAATTGTAAAAATGGAAAACATTAGGGGCAAAATGGTAAATTGCCCAATTGTGTGTTTTGGGACTAAATTGAGATGAAATGCAATTAAATGAGCTAAATTTTAATGTGTTTTAGATCAAGAGCAAAGAAAAACGGAATTAGACCGGGGAAAGACGAAGGTTCTCGAATAGCCGATTCGCACGGACTATCGACAACTGAGGTAAGTCCTTTAGTTAAACCATGTCAAAGAATTAATTATGGTTATCTTGAATATTAAAAATTGAGGAATTTTAGTATTCTTTTTCATCATGGCCGAATGTATATTGGTGTGTTAGGTTGGTGATTTTGTTGAGTATGTGATGAGGAGTTGCTAGATTGTATAGTGATAAAATGGTTTTGATGGTTCAATGTAAGTATATCCAATTGAATTAGATGAATATATAATAGTTATGAAGTGTGTTGGGAATGTTTAACTGTATTGACATGACTCGGGTTTTTATTACCTAGCAGGCCTTGTGCCGGTGATTCTTATCGGGCTTTTATGCCTAGCAGGCTTAATGCCGGTGATGTATTTTATGAAATAGAAATTGAAATTTGTGTTCAAGGCAAATTAAAGCAAACTTATTAAGTTAACTGCTCAGGTGAGTATGTAAAGTAGGAATGAACTTCTTACTTATATAAGACAAGGTAAATCAGTGATTTATTACAACTGGCATGTGTTACGAGTGTGGAATATATATATGTATATATATATATGGTTCTAATATATGTGTTCTCGGCTTTACTAATGAACTACATGATGTTGTATCTTGGTCCTTTAGTATGTGGATACATGAGTGGGTATTTGGCCACATGAGTGGTAGTGTAATTGGTGCCATGGTATAGAAATTGACATTTAAGTGTATAAATGTTGTACCTATGATTACATGATGATATTTTGGGTTTCGAAAGATTTGAAAATAAATAAGTAATTCGATTATGAACATGTGGGTAAAGAGATATTTTTCTTACGAATTCATACTTGCTTATATGAGTATGAAATTAAAGTTTGGAAATAAATGCGAGTATAAGCCTACAAGTTGTATTGTAGTAATTAAATTGTTGATTTTAAAACGTTATATTTTTTTTTGTGAAATTAGGACTTACTAAGCTAGTAAGCTTATCGTGTGAAGTGTTTCCTGTATTTTTTTTTAGATTAGGTGCAAGCTACAAGCTCGTCGGGATCGTTCGGAAAGTCGCTCACACTATCAATCTATATTTTGGGTACTCTTTTATTTTGGTTTTAAATGAAGGCATGTATAGGAAGGACTTGGTCTTTGTCTTGATGAAATTTTAAGGTTCTTGTTTATAATGGCCATGCGAATATGGCTAAATTTCTAGTTAAGTACGTTGTTGTGTTTTTGATGTGTATGTTGGTTCATGATGGCAAGGTTTATGCTTTCTTAATTAAAGTTTAATCATTTTGTTAAGGAAATGTTTATATACGAAATGAATCCTTGAATTAGGAATGTAGGTAGGTTCGGTTAGAAGCTAGTCTTTCATAAAATGCAACAAAACAGCTTGTAGTAACAGCAGTGATGTGAGTTAGAAAAATCACCAAAAATAGGGTATATTGAATTAAAAGATGAATGAGATATGGAATTAAACCTTATTGTGTCTATTTTTACATGAAAGAAACAGAGTAGGCAAAAGATTTATATATTATGAGATAATTCAGTTTTAGTGAGACCTGTTCTGAATGAATTCGTGAGTCACTGTTCTGTTTTGGAAAAATTGCCATAAATTGTACAAAAATAATTAAGAAGCATGGTTTATATTTGTAGAACCCTTAATGAATCTATTTTTCATTGGTATAAACAATAACATCATAGGAAATTTTTGCAATTAGATAACTGCATTTTTGTAGGGACAGGTCAAAATTGTCAAGCAGTGTAATAAGGGTAACTTTTATGAATAAACTGTACTAATTGGCTACATGAAAAATTCTGGAAAAATTATGGTGAATAGTTATATGAGTCTAGTTTCAAGGAAAATTTACGGATCTAAATTTTGAGTTTTGTAACTCGAGTTATGGTCGATTTAGTCAGCGTGACGCAGTTGGACAGCTTTAAAAATTTTTACTTCCCGAGTTAATGGTCAAGTCTAGTAATGCCACGTGCCGACTCGGCAAGGGTTTTGGGTAAGGGGTGTTACATTTGATTGGTATCAGAGCTTACGGTTTAGTCGATTCTAGGACTACCGTAGCGCGTGTGAGTCTAGCTATACATGCCTTTATCATATATTGATAGTGTGGTGACTTCTGACAGCCTGAACTTTGTTTTATATAGTAAATGGATACCAATCACGAAAGAGCCGTGGCGATGATGTAGAGAGTGTAGCGCTGACCGTGCACACGGATCAGCGCGATGAGACTCTCGACTGTTTCGGGTAGCCACGAAGGAGAGACTAAACGAGCCTTTTATCAGATGATGAATGAGTGGTTTGCCCAATTTATTCAAAATAACCCGGCTGTACACCAACCTCCACCCCCGAATAATCCAACTCCAATTCCTTCAGCACCCCCGATGATAGATCCGATGAGATCTAGTAGGCCCCCAGTTGATAAAATCCGAAAATTTGGGGCTGAAGAATTTAAAGCCAATGATGATGATGATGATCTTTGAGAGAGCCGAAATGTGGCTTGATAACACTATACTGGTACTTGATGAGCTATCTTGTACTCGGATGAATGCTGAAATGTGCTATATCCTTAATGAGGACATTTGCATATCATTGGTGGAACACACTAGTATCGATGGTTCGAAAGAAAAAGTGACATGGGATTTCTTCGAATGAATTTCGCAAGAAATATATCACCAAAGATTCATTGATCAAAAGCGAAAAGAATTCCTTGGTGAAACAAGGGACGAATGACCGTGACGGAATATGAACGAAAATTTGTCGGACTCGTGAGATATGCTAGAGAGTGTGTTTCTTACGAAGCCATTATGTGTAAAAGATTTGAAGATGGCACGAATGAAGATATAAAGATGTTTGTTGGCATTCTTGAAATTCAAGAGTTTGTGACTTTAGTTGAAAGAGCTTGCAAAGCTGAAGAGCTCGGGAAAGAGAAAAGAAAGGCTGAGACTGAAGCTAGAGACATTCGTAAAAGATCTTCGGGTAAAGTCTTTCATTCCACGACCAAGAAGCCCGAGAGACAACTCTGGTAAGAAAGCTAATACAGATCCACCTAGACGGGATCGACCTCCTATGAGCTCCCGAGCTACCTCGATAGCCAGTGTTGGTAATGTTCCACAAAATAGAGTTGAGTGCAAGTATTGTGGGAAATGGCACTCAGGGAGTTGTAGATTTCATGATCGGTCTTGCTATAAATGTGGATCATCAGACCATTTTATTAGAGAGTGTCCGAAGTTAGCTGAGCAGAATACAGTCCAAAACACTAAGCCGAGCAACGTGTCAATGCGAGGTAGACCACCCAGACATTCAGGCAATGTAGGTGGTAGTCAGAAAGGAACGAAGAACACCACAGATCGATCTGAGGCTAGAGCTCCGGCTAGAGCATATGCTGCGCGAGCTAGAAAGGATGCTTCCTCCCCCGACGTCATTACCGGTACTTTCACTCTTTATGATACTACTGTGATTGCACTAATTGATCCTGGTTCGACTCATTCTTATGTGTGTGAAACTTTAAAATTCGGCAAGACTCTGTTAGTTGAGTCTACCGAGTTTGTGATTCGTGTGTCCAACCCTTTGGGTAGATGTGTGCTTGTTAATAAAGTGTGTAGAGGTTGCCCGTTGATGATTCGAGATTATTGCTTCCCAGCTGATTTAATGTTGTTGCCCTTTGACGAATTTGATATAATCTTGGGTATGGATTGGTTAACTTCACACGAGCGATGAGTGGATTGTAAAAGAAAGTTTATTGACTTGAAATGTCGAAACGGTGAGACCATCAGAATTAGATCCTGTGACATAAATGGGTTGCCTACAGCAATATCTTCAATGTTAGCTCGAAAGTATGTGAGAAAAGGGTGTGAAGCTTATTTGGCCTATGTACTGGATAATAAAATGTCTGAGAAACAAATTGAATCTGTATCAGTTGTGTGTGAATACCCCGATGTGTTTCCTGAGGAACTACCGGGTTTACCCCCTGTGCGAGAGATTGAGTTTGGCATTGAGTTAGTGCCGGGTACGACTCCGATTTCGATAGCTCCGTACCGAATGGCACCTCTTGAATTAAAAAGAATTGAAAGCTTGATTGCAAGAGTTGTGAGATAGGGGTTTTGCACGACCGAGTTTCTCTCCTTGGGGTGCACCGGTGTTATTTGTGAAAAAGAAAGATGGGACTATGCGAATGTGTATCGACTACCGGCAACTAAATAAGGTAACTATAAAGAATAAGTACCCGTTACCTCGGATTGATGATTTATTTGATCAGTTGAAGGGGGCTTCAGTGTTTTCGAAAATAGATTTGAGATCGGGCTATTATCAATTACGAGTCGAGATTTAGATGTGCCAAAGATCGCATTTTCGCACGAGGTACAGACATTATGAGTTTTTGGTTATGCCTTTTGGACTCACTAATGCACTGCTGTTTTTATGGATCTAATGAACCAAGGTCTTAAACGCTTTTTGGATCGATTTGTAGTAGTGTTTATTGATGATATATTGATCTATTCCAAAAGTGAAAGCGGAACATGCTTTGAACATTTGAGATTAGTACTACAAACTTTGAGAGATCAACGATTGTATGCAAAGTTGATAAGTGTGAATTTCGGATGAATGAGGTCGGCTTCTTGGGTCATGTTGTTTTGATTGTCAGTATTCGGGTGGATCCAAACAAATTAATAACAGCTATACTTGATTGGAGACCACCAAAGAATGTTTCGAGATCCGAAGTTTCCTAGGCCTTGCGGGGATATTATAGACGATTTGTAAAAGGTTTTTCTGTAATAGCTACACCTTTGTGAAACTACTACGAGAAAGATGTTAAGTTTGAGTGGTCGAGAGAAGTGTCGAGAAAAGTTTCGAAGTGTTGAAAGCCCTTTTGGTGAAGCCCCAGTGTTAACTCGGCTGAATCGGGTAAAGAATTTATTATTTTTAGCGATGCTTCCTTGAATGGATTGGGTTGTGTTTTAATGCAAGAAGGCAAGGTGATAGCCTATGCTTGAGACAATTGAAGCCGCATGAGAAAAATTATCCAACTCATGATTTGGAGTTAGCACCATTGTGTTCGCATTAAAAATTTGGCGTCACTACTTATTTGGCGAAAAATGTCACATTTATTCGGATCACAAAAGTTTGAAGTATTTGATGACTCGAAAGACTTGAACTTGAGACAACGTAGATGGTTAGAATTCTTTGAAAGACTATGAATTAGTTATTGACTACCATCCGGGAAAGCTAATGTTGTTGCAGATCGTTAAGTCGAAAATCATTATTTGCTCTTAGTGCATTGAACGCATGCGGGTGGCTATATCGATGATGGTTCGATCATAGCCAAATTACAAGCAAGGCCGATGTTCATTCAAAGCAGATTTGTGATGCACAGAAAGTTGACGAAAAGTTGATTTCTATTCGGATTCAGTGTGAAAATGGTATAGAATTAGATTTTCAGATTGATGCAAATGATTGTTTGAGTTACAAAAGTCGATTGTGTATTCCTAAGAACTCAGATTTGATCTGAGATGATTTCGAGGAGGCCCATAATGGTCGAATGTCGATACACGGGTATACGAAAATGTATAACGATTTGAAACAGATTCTATTGGTGCTTTGGCATGAAAGCGGGATATATCTCGAATTTGTTTCCAAGTGCTTAATCATCAACAAGTGAAAGCTGAGCATCAAGTACCGTCCGGATTACTTCAACCAATCATGATACCCGAATGGAAATGGGATAGAATTACAATGGATTTTGTATCTGGTCTTCCTATGACACCGAGTAAGAAAGATGCCGTATGGGTTATCGTTGATAGACTGACTAAATCAGCTCATTTTGTGCCGGTACGTACCGATTATTCACTTGATAAACTTGCCGAATTGTATGTGTCATGATTATAAGGTTGTACGGTGTCTGCGAGTTCCATTGTTTACGATAGGGACCCAAGATTCACATCGCGGTTTTGGAAGAAATTGCAAGATGCTTTAGGTACTAAACTTTATTTTAGTCTGACCTTCCATCCGCAAACAGCAGGCGGTCGACCGAGCGAACTATTTTGATACTTGAGGACATGTTGAGGTGTTGCGTTCTCGAGTTTGAAGGTACGTGGGAACGATACCTACCTTTGATTGAATTTTCTTACAATAATAGTTTCCAATCTAGCATAAAAATGGCGCCTTATGAAGCCTTATATGGTCGAAAATGTCGCACACCGTTGTATTGGGTGAACTCGGTGAAAACAAGATACACGGGGTTGATTGGATTAAAAAGCGAGCAGAAGGTGGTACTTATTAGAAATAACTTGAAAGTTGCCGGATCGTCGGAAGTCCTATGCCGATTTGAAAGCGTAAGGATATTGAATTTCAGTCGGAGATCGGGTGTTCTTAAAGGTTTCTCCGTGGAAGAAAATACTCGATTTGGCGAAAAGGCAAGTTGAGTCCGAGATTTATTGGACCATATGAAATCATCGAAGCGAATAGGGCACTGTTGCTTATCGTTTGAAGCGCCCCTTGACTTAGAAAAGATACACAATGTATTTCACGTTTGATGCTTCGCAGATCTGATCGGATCCGTCTCATGTGATTACCCGTCGGAGATTGAAATTCGACTGATTTGACCTATGATGAAGAACCGATTTGTATCTTAGCTCGTGAAACCAAAGAGTTAAGAAATAAAAAGGTTCCATTAGTAAAGATTCTATGGAATCGTCACGGAGTTGAAGAGGCTACGTGGGAGCCTGAAGAGTCGATAAGGCAACAATATCCGAACTTATTTAACGGTAAGATTTTCTGGGACGAAAATCCTTAAGGGGGGAGAGTTGTAACAGACCAATTTTGACCCTAATCGGGGACGGTGGTTTTGGGACCACGAATCCGAGCACGATAAATATTTTAATATTTTATTTTGTGTTTATTATATGTGATTTAGTGAGTGTGAAAGTTTCGTATAAAAATTTAATCGTTTCAGTGCTCAATTTGATAAAAAGGATTTAATCGAGAAAACGCGAAAGTTGCATGCTAAAGTGAAAGGTACTAGTTTGATTGTGGCTTTTAAGTGGGTGTACTAAAAGGGCAATTAGCCCATGTGCTATAAAAGGGACGGCAATGGGCCTTTTTAATCACAAAATTGATGTTAATTTAGTCTAGTATATAGTTATATTAATGTGTTAAAATAATGTTAATAATATATGCTTGTTTTAGCATAAAATAATAAAAACAAGTGGGAAGAAAGAGAAGCTTATCTTGCTCATCTTCTTGGCCGAAAGTTTGAAGAAGAAACTCCATTGTTGGAGCTTGGAAATTTCGGCACTTTGGGGCTTAATTAGGGGTATGTATTTTGCTTAGTTCTTGATAATTTTTGCATTTTTGGAATGGTTGCTTTGAATCCTATACAACCCATGTAGAAATTTTTGAGATTTTGGCACATTAAATTCGGCTATGGTTGTATATGCATGACTTGAAATATTTGATAGTAGATTTCAATTAGTATATGTTAAATCATCCTTTTGAATTTGAAATTGTGATGAAATTGGATGCTAGGGATTTATTTGAAAAAATAAAAGTTTGAAGGACTAAAACATAAAATAAATGGCATGCATGGACACATATGGCTATGGGGATATTCGGCCAAGCTATAGTGTTGGAAAATTTGGCATATTTTGTGTTTTGTGTAAATTGGACCAAATTGTAAAATGGAAAACATTAGGGGCAAAATGGTAAATTGCCCAATTGTGTGTTTTGGGACTAAATTGAGATGAAATGCAATTAAATGAGCTAAATTTTAATGTGTTTTAGATCAAGAGCAAAGAAAAACGGAATTAGACCAGGGGAAAGGCGAAGGTTCTCGAATAGCCAGATTCGCACGGACTATCGACAAACCGAGGTAAGTCCTTTAGTTAAACCATGTCAAAGAATTAATTATGGTTATCTTGAATATTAAAAATTGAGGAATTTTAGTATTCTTTTTCATCATGGCCGAATGTATATTGGTGTGTTAGGTTGGTGATTTTGTTGAGTATGTGATGAGGAGTTGCTAGATTGTATAGTGATAAAATGGTTTTGATGGTTCAATGTAAGTATATCCAATTGAATTAGATGAATATATAATAGTTATGAAGTGTGTTGGGAATGTTTAACTGTATTGACATGACTCGGGTTTTTATTACCTAGCAGGCCTTGTGCCGGTGATTCTTATCGGGCTTTTATGCCTAGCAGGCTTAATGCCGGTGATGTATTTTATGAAATAGAAATTGAAATTTGTGTTCAAGGCAAATTAAAGCAAACTTATTAAGTTAACTGCTCAGGTGAGTATGTAAAGTAGGAATGAACTTCTTACTTATATAAGACAAGGTAAATCAGTGATTTATTACAACTGGCATGTGTTACGAGTGTGGAATATATATATGTATATATATATATGGTTCTAATATATGTGTTCTCGGCTTTACTAATGAACTACATGATGTTGTATCTTGGTCCTTTAGTATGTGGATACATGACTGGGTATTTGGCCACATGAGTGGTAGTGTAATTGGTGCCATGGTATAGAAATTGACATTTAAGTGTATAAATGTTGTACCTATGATTACATGATGATATTTTGGGTTTCGAAAGATTTGAAAATAAATAAGTAATTCGATTATGAACATGTGGGTAAAGAGATATTTTTCTTACGAATTCATACTTGCTTATATGAGTATGAAATTAAAGTTTGGAAATAAATGCGAGTATAAGCCTACAAGTTGTATTGTAGTAATTAAATTGTTGATTTTAAAACGTTATATTTTTTTGTGAAATTAGGACTTACTAAGCTAGTAAGTTTATCGTGTGAAGTGTTTCTCTGTATTTTTTTTAGATTAGGTGCAAGCTACAAGCTCGTCGGGATCGTTCGGAAAGTCGCTCACACTATCAATCTACATTTTGGGTACTCTTTTATTTTGGTTTTAAATGAAGGCATGTATAGGAAGGACTTGGTCTTTGTCTTGATGAAATTTTAAGGTTCTTGTTTATAATGGCCATGCGAATATGGCTAAATTTCTAGTTAAATACGTTGTTGTGTTTTTGATGTGTATGTTGGTTCATGATGGCAAGGTTTATGCTTTCTTAATTAAAGTTTAATCATTTTGTTAAGGAAATGTTTATATCTGAAATGAATCCTTGAATTAGGAATGTAGGTAGGTTCGGTTAGAAGCTAGTCTTTCATAAAATGCAACAAAACAGCTTGTAGTAACAGCAGTGATGTGAGTTAGAAAAATCACCAAAAATAGGGTATATTGAATTAAAAGATGAATGAGATATGGAATTAAACCTTATTGTGTCTATTTTTACATGAAAAAGAAACAGAGTAGGCAAAAGATTTATATATTATGAGATAATTCAGTTTTAGTGAGACCTGTTCTGAATGAATTCGTGAGTCACTGTTCTGTTTTGGAAAAATTGCCATAAATTGTACAAAAATAATTAAGAAGCATGGTTTATATGTGTAGAACCCTTAATGAATCTATTTTTCATTGGTATAAACAATAACATCATAGGAAATTTTTGCAATTAGATAACTGCATTTTTGTAGGGACAGGTCAAAATTGTCAAGCAGTGTAATAAGGGTAACTTTTATGAATAAACTGTACTAATTGGCTACATGAAAAATTCTGGAAAAATTATGGTGAATAGTTATATGAGTCTAGTTTCAAGGAAAATTTACGGATCTAAATTTCGAGTTTTGTAACTCGAGTTATGGTCGATTTAGTCAGCGTGACGCAGTTGGACAGCTTTAAAAATTTTTACTTCCCGAGTTAATGGTCAAGTCTAGTAATGCCACGTACCCGACTCCGGCAAGGGTTTCGGGTAAGGGGTGTTACAATTTCGCTTCAAGAAAAATTGTAGAAATTCTACCCACAGAGTATTAGTATTCGGGGGTAACATATCTAACCACTCCCTAGCTTTACCACCTAGGGAAAAATTTATTAAAAATAGTCAAATCATATCCTTTGGAATCTCTGCATAGCTGACAGTGCTACAAACATGCTTGAATCTTCAAAGAAAACAATAGGATTTTCCCTTTTATTCACACTAAATTGAAGATTTGTCATAACCCATGTTATCAATGATGGATTAATCTAAAAATGTGGCACGTTAGTATCAGGAGTTGTAATAATAGGTCGTAACCAATTACGGTCATACAACATGGTGCCTAGAAACAAAGCCATGATCAATGAACCATAGATGCCTTACTCCGCAAGAAAGCTCAAATTCCTATAATCAATGAAAGAATAAATCAAGTACAAAAATTTCATTATCCATTCAACCAAAACAATTAATATTTGAGGTTGTATCAATAACCTCAACTTTCATCAATTATCTCTTTAAGTACACGTAATGAAAATAAAAATAGTTTAATCAAACAACAATTCCCTGGCAGTAGTGCCAATAACTTAATCCCCTCTCTCCCTCGATCTCGTGAACGACGGGAGAGAATAGAAAACCAACACTCGATAATTAAAATAAAATATAAATTTACGGCTTTACTGCAAATGTGACAAGTCAGTTGTAATATTTGTAGTGTTACAATGGAACACTAGATCAAGGATCAAACCTAAGAGAATTGTAGGTTGAACAATTTCTAAATAATGTGTGTCTAAAATAAGAGTCTAACCAACTAATCGTAAAAATTTATATTATGAAAAATCATAATATCAAGAGAAATTAACATACTTTACTATCTAACTAGCAAGGACTAAATTGTAAAACATGCAAAGTTATGAAATTAAAAATTAAATAACACACTGTGGTTGGTTGACATTGATGTGATTCACTAATCTTCGTGTAACAGCCTGATTTTGGGGCTAGTCGGAACAATGGTCTCGGGACCACTAATCCGAGGTTGAGGAAAATTATTTTGGTAGTATTTTATGTGTTATGGCATTAATATATGGCTATATGAAAAATTGGGTGCTTTAATTTTAGCAATTGGAGGTTTAATTATGAAAAAGGACCAAATCGCATAAAGTGCGAAAGTTTTAAATATCAAGCTAGAGGTGTCTAATAGTTCAAGGATATTAAAATGGAGGGCTTTAAAGTGAAATTAGGCCAATAGATGTGTGTTGGCCAGCCATATAGTTTAGGGAGACAGGAGCATTTAATTTTTGGTGAAATTAGGTGGCAAAAGATGAATAAAATAAGATAAAAAGAAAAGCTATCATCTTTCACTATTCACCCTCCTTCTTCCACCAAAAATTGAAGAGAAAAATAGAGTTTTTGGGTTTCAAACTTTCAGTTAAGCTATCTCCTTGCAAGTAAGTAATTTTGATGATTATTTTTTAGGATTTTTGTACTTTTGGAGTCCCCAAAGCTTAAGCTAGCTAATGAGGGGACTAATTTGTTAAATGGTTGAAAGTTTAAGGACCTTCCATGAGATATTTTATGTTATTAGCTGAGTTTTTATGGAAGAAATGAATGTTAGTGAGATGAGAAACAACTTTTGTGGAAGGTGTTAGCATGAAAACACCTAAATAGGACTTGAATACAAAGATTGAAAATGTGTAATAAATGCATAAAATAATTGGAATTATGAGTAGTTGTAAGAGTAATAAATGTTCAGCTAGGCTTGTTCTGGTGAAGAATGATTTACGAGCCTAGGGGAAAAATTGTAATTTTGCCAACGTACAAGGGCAAAACAGTCATTTTTGCCTAAGTAGAGATTATGATGATAAAATATTGAATGAGTAAATTTTTGTTGTTACAGACCAAGAAGAGCGTGGAATCAACCTTGACCGGGGAAAAGGCAAAGTTACAGAATAGACCGCTGATTAATGCGTTTTGCACCGAGGTAAGTTTATGTGTAAACGATGCATCTTAAATACATATGTTGTTACTTATCGGTGCATTGTATGATTGAGAATACTTGTGATTTAAATAGATTGAATTTGGTAGAAAATGAACAAATTCCGTTTGAATGTCGAAATAGATATGTAACTGTGGAATATTATCCGTACTAAATAATGGTGGGCTGTGTGCGATACCACTTTAAATATCTTTTTTGGTGAGCTATGTGCGATACCACCTTATTTCTTATTTACGATGGGCTATGTACGATACCATCGTTTGTATTAACATTTGGTGGGCTATGTGCGATACCACCGTAAATATTCTTGTTGGTGGGCTATGTGTGATACCACCTTATTTCTTATTTACGATGGGCTATGTGCGATACCATCGTTTATATTATCAATTGGTGAGCTATGTGCGATACCACTGTAAATATTTTGTTGGTGGGCTGTGTGCGGTACCACCCTGTTAAAGATAAATGATGGACTAACTGCGAAACCACCGAGCATTTGGTATTATTAAGAATGGCCTAATGTGAAATTTTGATGTGTTGTTTCATGTGATTGTGTGGTGATAAGTGCAGGGTTGTATGTTAAATAATAAGAGCATTTGGTTTGTGATATGGTGGGAAAGTGGTAAGAGATGAATGAGTAAGCATGACTATGAAATGTGAATTGTTCTTGCTTAGTATGTAATGTTAATTGTTGAGTAGCATATGTTATGATGTTTATTGTTTACATCTAAACTTACTAAGCACAAAGCTTACTCCCTTTCTTTTCCCTTGTTTTATAGTTTCAAAAAGCCGGGTCGAGATATGAAGACAATTGGAAGACCACCCACACTACTAGCTCATCTCGGTATATCTAGAATTAGCATTTTAAGTATGGCATGTATAGGGGCTAGACTAGGTAAATTGTTTTGTTATTTTGGCCAAGAATGTATAGGCTTCCTTAAGGATGAATTCTTTTGTACATGGTCATAGTTAATGGCTCAATACTATTAATTAATGAAAAGATGAGATTATTCATGATTGTGTAGGGTATATGATTGGGTTGTTTGGTTATGAATTATGCCTGAGTGAGTTATGGTGATGAAAGAGCTTGGCAAATAGCCTTATTCTTGTCCACACGGGTAGGCACACGGGCGTGTGTCTAGGTCGTGTGTGACACACGGTCAATTGCATGGGTGTGTGACCAGTTCGTGTGTCTCCTTGCATGTTAGAATCGCAAGTCAGTAAGCTTAGTAGTAAACACACGGGCAGAGACACGACCGTGTGTCTCAACCATGTGGGAGGCACGGCCAAAGGCATGGGCGTGCGCCCAGGCCATGTGAAGTCTACACCTGAATTTAGGAATTTAATTTGACACACAGTTTAAGGACACGGCGTGTGCCTTGGCCGTGTGACCATAGTGAGGTGATGACGTCATAAGCAGAATGTCAAGGTTTTAGCACACGGGCATGTTGAGGCCGTGTGAGTGACACAGGCCAATGACACGGGCGTGTGTCCGATCGTGTGAAATAAGTCAGTGTCAACCACGGGTGAGGGGCATAGGCGTGTGTGACCACACGGGCGTGTCCCATTTCACACAGGCGTATAGCCCCTGTTTAGGTAAAATTTTTTTAAGAGTGTAAAAGTTTCCGATTTATTTTCAAAACCTTCCGGAAGTATGTTTAGGGCCTTGTAGGCCCATTATAAGGAGGTTGGATATTAGAATGGAAAAGTTTTAATTTAGATTGGATTTTGATAAACCAAAGTTGTATGACCATGTAAGTCAAGTTCGGTAACGGCTCGCACCTGGTCCCGGCATAGAATATGAGTAAAGGGTATTACATTTAGTGGTATCAGAGCCAGATTTAGTCAGTTTTCAGACTACTATAACTTGTGTTAGAGTCTAGCTATACACACCATAAGCGTATATTGATAGTGTGGTGGCTTCTGACAATTCTAAACTTTATTTTTATATAGTTAATGGATCCCGATCGAGCAGCTACTGATGACACAGCTAATAACATGCTGACTCCTGCGCAAAGGACCGCGCCTGTAAAGGGTGGACCCAAGACTAGAGGTTAAGGAGATGAGGCTCAAGAAGCCTTTCTCCAGATGATGAGTAACTGGTACACGGAGTATGTCAAGCAAACCCTAATGCTCAACCTCCTCCACCCCTCCTATACCTCAGTCAATTCCAGTGGCTCCTCAAGGTATAGATTTAGTGAGGATGACCAAACCCCCTATAGACAAAATTTAGAAGCAATGAGCTGAGAAGTTCAGAGCTAATATAGACGATGACCCCGAGAAGGCGGAGTTCTGGCTTGAGAACTCGATGAGAGTGTTTGATGAACTCTCCTGCACACCCGAGGAGAGCTTAAAATGCACTGTGTCCTTGAGGGACTCGGCATAACATTGGTGGAAAACGTTGACGTCAGTGGTTCCAAAGGAGAGAGTGACGTGGGACTTCTTTTTGGAGGAGTTCCGAAATAATTATATAAGCCAATGATTTGTGGACCAGAAGAGGAAAGAATTCCTTGAATTGAAGTAAGGAAAAATGATCGTGGCAGAATATGAGCGTGAGTTTGTTAGGCTAAAAAAGTATGCACAAGAGTGTGTGTTTACAGAAGCTATGTTGTGCAAGAGGTTTGACGATTGGCTGAATGAGTATATTAGACTGCTAATGGGGATTTTGGAGTTAAAAGAGTTTGTGGTATTGGTTGATAGGGCATGTAAGGCCGAGGAACTGAATAAGGAAAAGAGGAAGGCCATGAGTGAGGCCCGAGATGCAAGAAAAAGGCTAATGAGTAAATCATACCAAGCTCAATCAAAGAAGTATAGGGAGATGAACCCTCGGACGACTACACCAGCTGGATATTCACATAGAGATCGAGGTACTACCTATTCGGGCTCGAGAGTTCAAGCCACTTCGATGGCAAGTGTGGGCAATCCGAAGTCCAAACTGAAGTGTCCAAATTGTGGTAGGCAGCGCACTGGGGAGTGTTAGGGAAACAATCAGAATTGTTATAAGTGTGGTTCCCCCGACCATTTTATCCGAAATTGTTCAAAGAGGGAGGAGAAGGAAAGAAAGCAAGAAGTGAGACCAAGCAATGTATCTTCAAGGGGTAGATGACAAAAGAACTCGGGAGGTGGGATTAGTAGTAGAGGTGCACCTCGAGATTCTGCTGTGAGACTGGAGGGTCGAGCCCTACAAGGACCTATGCCATTCGCGCTCGCGAGAAGGCATCATCTCCAGATGTGATAACGGGTACTTTTTCTCTTCATGACACCTCTGTTATTGCTTTGATTGATCCGGGGTCTACCCATTCATACATTTGCATGAAATTAGCATCTAGTGTGAGCATGATTGTTGAGTCTACGGAATTTGTAGCAAAGGTGTCAAACCCGTTAGGCAAACATATGCTAGTTGACAAGGTGTGTAGGAATTGTCCTTTGACAATTAGAGGTCAATGTTTTCCGGCAAATCTTATGTTGTTGCTGTAACAACTCAAAATAGAGTCTAGTCGAAACAGTGCTTTCGAGACCACAAACCCGAAGTAAAAATATTTAATTTATGATTGTTTTAGAGTGTATGATATGTTTGGGTTATGGTGTGCAAATTTTGTTAAGTAATTTTTATCGATAAAGTGCTCGATTTTATTATTAGGATTAAATTGCATTAATTGAAAAATATGAGTTCTAGAACATAAGTACTTGATTTAAATGGGGGTTTAAACTAGAGGTCTTTAAATGGCAAATAGACCATCATATTTTGCTATGGACAAAACTAGTCATGGAAGGGTAAAAATTGAAGGTTTAGTAAAAAGGGCATTTTTGTCATTTGGGTGTTTTAAAACATAAAAGACTAAATTGAAACCCAAAAATTTGCTCATTCTCTTCTCCATGCTGCCGAAATTTTCAAGAAGCCATGGCTAGGATTTCAAGCTTTTTCAAAGCTCAATTGTACGTGCATTTGAGCCCCGTTTTTAATAATTTTCGTATTTTTGAGATCCTAGAAGCTTAACTTTTCTATTTTTTCCATTTATTTGCATGAAAAATGAAGTTTAAAAATTGATCCATGCTAGATATTTGTGCATTTTGATGTTTAATGGTAGAATAAGGGTGCACGAGGTTAGAAGAACGATTTTTGCTAAATGATTTTCGTTGAAAATGGTTAAAACGGGTTAATTAGTAAAAGTTGTAAATGCTCCTAAAAGTGTGAAATAATAAGAATTTGAGGTTTCTTTAAAGAGAAAAAGGTTCAGCTGACCTTGAATTTTATAGAAATTGAATAAAAATCATATTACGAGCCTAGGGGCAAAATCGTAATTATGAGAAAGTTTAGGGGCAAAATTGTAAATTTGCTGTAGTATGATTTTTGTATTAAAATGAGTAATGTGAGTGATAATTAAGTGAATTGTGACATTTTAGATCAAAGAAATCGAGATTTGGACGAAGTACGAGGAAATGTCAATCAAAATGACCGATTCGCGCCGAGGTAAGTTCATATGGTTATTCTATAGTGAACGATTATTAAACTTAAATTGAGACGATGTATTATTTTATATATGTTTGTTATCTAATCATGACTTTATGCAAGTACGAGATTGGATTGAAGGATCAATCGTGAGAAATGCAGGATCAAGTACATTCGTACTACGACTCGTGATGAATTTACGGAAACGACCATGGTTGGACCATGACAGTGAGTGTGCCAGTGTAAGACCATGTCTGGGACATGGCATTGGCCTCAAGTTGTGTTAGTGTAAGACCATGTCTGGGACATGGCATCGACATCAAGATGAGTATAAGCTAGTGTAAGACCATGTCTGGGACATGGCATCGGCTCAAGACATGTGCTAATGTAAGACAATGTCTGGGACATGGCATCAGCACCGATATGTACTCCCATGTAAGACCATATCTCGGATATGGCATTGGCATCCTACCAGGTGTACGAGATATCCTAAACATACCTAATATTACAAGTAGTTCAATGGGAAATTCAAGGACTATGCTCAAGATAATTAAGAGTAGGGTATGTGAGTATTATGACTAGGCACAGGTATGTATATGAGTCTCATAAATAATGTGATCGGATTATGATGCATTATTGATAAGGATGCAAATGAGTAAGGTGTGTCTATGATCACTTGGTTGTTATGTGCCAAGTTATAATATGCTTTGGTGTAAGTGTGTATAAATGAAAGTGAACACAAAGAATTAATGAATGAGTGAAATTGACATTAAAACAGTTGTGGGCAGCAGCATTAGAATAACTTTGAAAAATCACCAAAAATGGTGGAAAGTGAATTAAAGGCTGGGTGAGATATGAAATTAAAGCTTAATGACTCTATTTTTTTTATAAATGAAAAAAAGTCAGCAAAAGAAGTGCGAATTATGAGATATTTGAATTTTAGTGAGACAGGGTCAGAATGAGTTTCGGAATCCCCTATTCCAACTTTGGAAAATCAATAAAAATTGTACAAAAATAATTATGGAGTACAATTTATATGATTGAAATCCTTAATAAGTCTATTTTTAAGTGAAATAAACGAGAACATCATATGAATTTTATACAAGGATAAAATTGATTCATAGTGAAGAAGTGTCAGAACTGTTGGATAGCAAAATAGGGGTAAATTTAATGAGTAAACTGTACTAATTGGCTAGACCAAAAATTCTAAAATTTCTATGGTAAGAATTTATGTGAGTGTAGTTTCAGGGAACGGTTCTTCGTTCGGAGCTCTGTAGCTCGAGAAATAAATAATTTAGTGCCAGTGACTCAAGTAGATAGATTAATGTGAACATGAGTAATAAGGTGTAAGCATGTGATATAATGATTATATCATCTTGAAAAATTATTGTGAGGATTTATCCACACAAGTTTATTAATTTTCCATTATTTGTATATGAACTTACTAAGAATTTATGCTTACTTCCACTCTCTTTTCCCTTGCCTTGTAGTATCACCAAGTTAGCTCGGGGATCGGTGGACGTCGGAGATTCGCTCACACTATCAATTGGAACACTTGGTATATCTAGATACATTAATTTTTGGGTTATGGTATGTATAGCAGGCTTGGTCGTTTTGTCATATATGTCATATTTCTTATGGCCTAAAATGTTGGCCCTTATTTAATAAATGTTCATTTTGATTAAGGCTATTTGGAGATGGCCAATATTGATGGTTGTTATACGCCTTGTAACACCCCTTACTCGAGTTCTACCCTAGAACCGAGCCCGAGGCGTTACCGTAATAAAACCACTTGATCGCCACTTAGGCACGTCGTGACTACTCTCTTAAGTCACCTCAACAACCTCAATATTGACTTACGAGGCCTCACTCATACACACAAGGGCTCCCGAGACTATATCGGAACTTTTTCCAATCTTAAAAATTTTCTCTTTTGTACAGGGTTAACATGCCTGTGCAAGAAGAGACACGTTCGTGCATAGACCCACATGCCCATGCTCCGCAACCATGGTGAATACTGACTACATACACATGGCCTCAAAGCCTAGTCACACGCCCGTGTGGCTAGCCCATGGCCAATACTGACTAAACTCACACGGCCTATGCACACGCCCGTGTGGCTAGTCCGTGGTCTATCCTGACTTAAAATGTTAACATGCAGGGGACACACGGCCAAGTCACACGCCTGTGGGCTGACCGTGTGTCACACATGGTCTAGACACACGCTCGTGTATCTATCCACATGAACAAAAACAAAGCTATGTGCTAAGTTCCTTTCACCCCTCTAGCATATATAATATGCATTCATTCAACACATCCATAATCAACTCAAATTGAAGTGCAATCTCACATAGATAACTACAATCTTTTCATAAAAAAAGGTAGCCAACTACTATGGAATTATACAAAATAGACTATCCATCTAAAGGCCAACACATCTTAGCCATTTACAAAAAAATTCACTAACTTGTCTAGCCTCTATACATGCCATATACAAAACATTGAGTCTCATGTACCAGAGTGTGCTGATAATGTGGATGATCTTCCAATTGATCCTCGTATCTCGATTCAACACTTTTACTATATAAGACAAGGGAAAAGAAAGGGAATAAGCTTTGAGCTTAGTAAGTTTACACATAAACAATTAAGCATCATAGTATAAGCTAAACAAAAATTAGCATCATACTAACATATAATGTACAACAATGCTTACTCTTTCTATCCCTTACCACATCTCCAACACATCATGAGTCACATACTCATAACTATTGAAATGCACCCCTACATTCAACATCACATTTACACAATATACAACACAATCAGTTCTCGATAATTCATCCACACAGCTAATTAACTCAATAATATAACCACACAGCTAATCCACGCAGCTAATTTCTCGGTGGTTTCGCACTTAGCCCACAACAATCAATTAATAAGGTAGTATCGCACTTAGCCTACCACAAAGGTATTCATAGTGGTTTGGCACATAGCCCCCTAGAGGATATACCTAACGATAGCATTGCACATAGCCAGCTTATCGTCAATATGCATTAAGATGGTATCGCACTTAGCCCACCATTTAGCATTCTCACTACACATTCACATATCTACTTACTTAACCATACATCCATTCACAAATGCTACCACATTCATCCCACATAGGTTCTCAATCATTCTCAATCATGCTACACACTAGCTAGCATTAAGAAATTGTAAGTATGAATGCGTTGTTTAAGCTTAGACTTACCTCGATACCTAAAAGTATAGAAATATGCAATTTAGTCCACTACCTTACTCTCGCCTCGGTTTAGATCCGTGCTTCGTCTTTCTTGATCTATAATGAATAAATCAGCTTATTCAATACACACATTGACTAAATTGACACTTATCTCATACTTTGGCAAAATTACCCTTTTGCCCCTAATCTTTCTCATAATTACACTTTTTCTCCAAGGCTCGTAAAGTGATTTTTAGTCAACTT
This sequence comes from Gossypium bickii, assembly GCA_025503065.1. NCBI lineage: Eukaryota > Viridiplantae > Streptophyta > Magnoliopsida > Malvales > Malvaceae > Gossypium > Gossypium bickii. The sequence goes on from CP106712.1 coordinate 84,547,366, forward strand.
TCTAGCCTTTCATGCTTAGCCGAATCACTTACTCAACTAAAGCATTCACCAATTCTCACTAAATCACACATGTATGACCAAACTTAAAACTTTCACAAACTAGTCCCTACATGCATTTTCATGGAAAATCACTTAACAAAAGATGTTTATACTACATCAAGCTTTCATATTCTTTCATAAAACATCAAAATACATGCATGTCATACATGGGTACATTTTTGAACATCCATTATAGCTCATCAACTAGCTAAAAATAGCTTATTCATACAACTAGGACTTCAAAAATACGAAGAATATCAAAAACGGGGCTTGGATGCACTTACTAGCAAGCTTGAAAAATTGAAAGAACCCTAACAATGGCTATTAAAAAGTTCGGTAGCCTTGGAAAAGAAGATGAATGAATTTTTTCATCTTTTCTCCCATTTTAATCATTTAATTGCCAAATGACCAAAATGCCCTTTTTGATAAACTTCCTATTTTAACTCATCCATGCCCAAATTTGTCCAAAAATTAGAATTTGGGTAAATTTCTATTTAAGGACTTCTAATATATATTCTAAAGCCATTTCACACAAATAGCTTCTAGAATCTCACATTTTGCAACTTTTGCAATTTAGTCCTTTTGGACAATTCAACCGAAATTTCACAAAATTGCTTCATGAAACTTTCACACTAACATGCAAACATATCATAAATTCCAAAAACTCATACATAGACCTCGGATTTGTGGTCTCGTACCACTATTCCGACTAGGCCCTAAATCGGGATGTTACACGCCTATGATGTGGTAATTGCATAATTATGATGTTGTGGATGTGGTTTACAAATTATTTCATGAATGATGATGTGTATGGGAATGTGTATGCAAAATTGGATATTCGGGTGTCCAATTATAGCATGATACATGTTGATGAAATATATACAAGAGAGTTTGTGTTTCAGAGTGGGGAACTGGCTTGGAAAATAGCCAACTTCCAGGCCACACGGGCAGAGACACAGCCATGTGTCTCAACCATGTGACAGACACGATATAAGGGCACAGGCGTGTGCCAAGGTTGTGTGACCCTATTTTGATGATGACGTCATAAACAAGGAGTTACACGGGTTAGGGACATGAGCGTGTCCCAAACCACACGGGTGTGTGTCCCCTGTTTTGACAAAATTTTCTAAATTTTCCAGAAGTTTTCAAAGTTCTCAGTTTAGACCCGAACCATCCTAAAGGATGTTTTGAGCTTTATAAGCCCATAAAAGGAACAAAATGCATGTGTTAGAAAAATTTTAAATTTGACAAAATTTTATGACTCGGTTTTACATGTTCAAGAAATTTTAAGTCCGATAACGCCTCTTACCCTATTCCAGCGTTGGATAGAGGTAAGGGGTTTTACAGTTGCCGTTTGATGAATTTGATTTGATTCTGGGTATGGATTGGTTGATGGCTCATAATGTTTTAGTGAACTGTGGTAGCAAGTTTAATGAATTGAAATGTGAAAATGGGGATGTCATTCTGGTTGAATCAGATAGATCAAATAATCTGCCAGTGATAATTTCAACTATGGTAGCCGAGAAATACTTGAGGAAAGGATAGGAGTCTTATCTCGCCTTTGTGCTGAATACTCAAGAGTCAGAGGTAAAGATTGAATCAGTGCCGGTGGTATGCGATTATCCGATGTATTCCCGGAAGAATTACTTGGATTACCTCCAGTTAGAGAGGTCGAGTTTGGAATTGAGTTAATTCCAAGAACGGCATCTGTTTCGATTGCTCCGTATAGGATGGCACCATTGGAGTTGAAAGAACTGAAGGTTCAGTTGCAAGAGTTAACCGATAAGGGATTTGTAAGACCGAGCTATTTACCGTGGGGTGCTCCTGTACTTTTTGTAAAGAAGAAAGATGGGTCGATGAGGTTGTGCATAGACTACAGACAGCTCAACAAAGTGATGGTGAAGAATAAGTACCCTTTACCAAGAATAGATGATTTATTTGACAACCTAAAGGGAGCTACAGTGTTCTCCAAGATAGACCTAAGGTCTGACTATTACCAGTTGAGGGTGAAGGAGCAAGATGTACTGAAAATTACATTTCGAATGAGGTATGGCCATTATGAGTTTCTTGTTATGCCATTTGGTTTGACGAATGCCCTTGCGATTTTCATGGATTTGATGAATCGCATCTTTCAACCGTACTTGGACAAGTTTGTAGTCATTTTTTATCGACGGCATATTAGTCTATTCTCGGGATGAGAGTGAACATGCGGAGCATCTGAGAATTGTTCTACAGACTTTAAGAGACAAGCAGCTATATACTAAATTTAGTAAGAGTGAGTTTTGCCTCTGAGAGGTCAGATTTCTAGGACACATTGTATCGAGTGATGGTATTAGGGTTGATCCGAGTAAGATCTTGGCTATTGTGGAGTGGAAACCGCCAAGAAATGTGTCGGAAGTCAGAAGCTTTTTGGGTTTAGCGGGGTATTATAGACGGTTTGTAAAGGGGTTTTCCATGATTGCTACCCCGATGACGAAACTATTGCATAAAGATGTCAAGTTTGAATGGACTGAGAAATGCCAACAAAGCTTCGAGAGATTGAAAACCTTGTTGACTGAGGCACCGGTTTTGGTACAACCTGAGTCGGGGAAAGAATTTGTGGTTTATAGTGATGCTTTATTTAATGGTCTTGGTTGTGTGTTGATGCAAGAGGGTAAGGTAGTCACTTGTGCCTCGAGATAGTTAAAACTGCGTGAGAAGAATTATCCAACTCACGACTTGGAGTTGGCTGCGATCGTTTTCGCTTTGAAGATCTGGCGCCATTATTTATATGGTGAGAAGTGCCAAATTTTTACTGATCATAAGAGTTTGAAGTGTTTGATGGATCAAAAGGATTTGAATTTGCGACAACGGCGGTGGCTCAAATTATTAAAGGACTATGAGCTAGCAATTGATTATCATCCGAGGAAAGCAAATGCAGTGGCAGATGCCTTGAGTAGAAAATCCCTGTATGCTTTGAGGACCTTGAGTACGAGCTTAGTGTTGTCTGAGGATGGTGCAATATTGGCCGAGTTGAGGGTTAGACCGCTATTTATCCAGCAAATCTGTGAAGCTCAAAAGAATGATATGAGATGCAAGCTAAGAGGGCTAAGTGTGAATTGGGAAATGATTTCGACTTTCGGGTGAGTTCAAATGATTGTTTAATGTTTCACGACAGGATTTGTGTACCAAAAGATGATGAGTTGATCTGGAAAATTTTACATGAAGCACACAGTGATCAACTGTCAGTACATCCCGGTAGCACGAAAATGTACAATGATCTGAAGAAGTTTTATTGGTGGCCGGGTATGAAAAGAGACATTTCTGAGTTTTTGACGAGATGTTTGGTCTGTCAACAAGTGAAAGCCGAGCATCAGGTACATTCAAGATTACTTCAGCCTGTAATGGTTCCCGAGTGGAAGATCAGATCACTATGGATTTTGTAACAGGGTTGCCTATGACTCTGAGAAATAAAGATGTTGTGTGGGTTATTATGGATAGACTAAAGAAGCCGGCTCACTTCATACCAGTGCGTGTTGATTATACCCTCGATAGGTTAGCCGAGATGTATATTGCTGAAGTGGTGAGATTACTTGGAGTGCATGTATCTATTATCTCAGATAGAGATTCTAGATTTACTTCGAGATTCTGGAAGAAGTTACAGGAAGCCTTAGGTACAAGGTTGAATTTTAGTACTGTGTTTCATCCATAAATAGACGGCCAATCTGAAAGAGTGATTCAAGTTCTTGAGGATATGCTCCGATGCTGTGTGTTAGAGTTTGGAGGTAATTGGGAAAGATATCTATCTTTGGTTGAGTTTGCTTACAACAACAGTTATCAGTCGAGTATAAGGATGGCACTGTACGAGGCTTTATATGGTCGCAAGTGTCAAACTCCCTTGTATTGGACCGAGCTTAGTGAGAAACAAATTCATGGGGTTGATCTAGTTAAAGAGATCAATGAGAAAGTGAAAGTGATACGGGATAGTCTGAAAGCTGCTTCGGATAGACAAAAGTCGTACGCAGATTTAAAAAAGGAAAGAAACTGAGTTTCAAGTGGGTGACAAGGTATTTCTAAAGGTATCCCTATAGAAGAACATATTTAGATTTGGTCGTAAAGACAAATTGAGTCCGCGATTCGTAGGACCGTATGAGGTTACCGAAAAGGTTGGACCAGTGGTATACCAGTTGGCTTTGCAGGTAGAGCTAGAGAAAATACACAACGGGTTTCATGTGTCAATGTTGCGACGATATCGTTTCGATTCTTCGCATGTGATCCCTCCAACGGAAGTTGAGATACGATCGGACTTGACTTATGAAGAGGAGCCGATTAAGATATTGGCTCGGGAGGTTAAACATTGAGGAATAAGAGCATAGCTTTAGTAAAAGTGTTATGGAAAAAACATGGTGTGGAAGAAGCTACATGGGAACCAGAAGAAGCCATGAAAGAATAGTATCCAAACCTTTTTACCGGTAAGATTTTCGAGGGCAAAAATCTCTAAAGGAGGGTAGAGTTGTAACAACCCGACTTAGGGGCTAGTCAGAACAGTGGTCTCAGGACCAGTAATCTGAGGTTGAGGAAATTTATTTTGGTATTATTTTATGTGTTATGGCATTAATATATGGCTATATGAAAAATTTGGTGCTTTAATTTTAGCAATTGGAGGTTTAATTGTGAAAAAAGGACTAAATCGCATAAAGTGTAAAAGTTTTAAATTTCAAGGTAGAGGTGTCTAATAGCTAAAGGATATCAAAATAGAGGTCTTTAAAGTGAAATTAGGCCAATAGATGTGTGTTGGCCGGCCATATAGCTTACGGAGACAAGAGCATTTAATTTTTGGTAAAATTAAGTGGCAAAAGATGAATAAAATAAGATAAAAAGGAAAGCTATCATCTTTCACTATTCACCCTCCTTCTTCGACCGAAAATTGAAGAGAAAAATAGATTTTGGGGGTTCAAACTTTTAGCTAAGCTATCTCCTTGCAAGTAAGTGATTTTGATGGTTATTTTTTTAGGATTTTTGTACTTTTGGAGTCCCCAAAGCTTAAGCTAGCTAATGAGAGGACTAATTTGTTAAATGGTTGAAAGTTTAGGGACTTTCCATGAGAGATTTTATGTTGTTAGATGAGTTTTTATGGAAGAAAATGAATGTTAGTGAGATGAGAAACAACTTTTGTGAAAGGTGTAAGCACGAAAACACCTAAATAGGACTTGAATGCAAAGATTGAAAATGTGTAAGAAATGCATGAAATAATTGGAATTATGAGTAGTTGTAAAAGTAATAAATGTTCAACTAGGCTTGTTTAAACAGAAAATATGGTGAGGAATGATTTACGAGCCTAGGGGTAAAATCGTAATTTTGTCAATGTACAAGGGCAAAACGGTCATTTTTGCCTAAGTAGAGATTATGATGATAAAATGATTGAATGAGTGAATTTTTGTTGTTATAGACCAAGAAGAGCGTGGAATCAACCTTGACTGAGGAAAAGGCAAGGTTACGAAATAGACTGCTTATTAACACGTTTTGCACCGAGGTAAGTTTATGTGTAAACGATGCATCTTAAATACATATGTTCTTACTTATTGGTGCATTGTATGATTGAGAATACTTGCGATTTAAATGGATTGAATTTGGTAGAAAATGAACAAATTCTGTTTGAATGTCGAAATAGATATGTAAGTGTGGAATATTATTCGTACTAAATAATGGTGGGCTGTGTGCGATACCACTTTAAATATCCTTGTTGGTGAGCTATGTGCGATACCACCTTATTTCTTATTTACAATTAGCTGTGCGCGATACCATCGTTTATATTATCATTTGGTGGGCTATGTGCGATACCACCGTAAATATTCTTGTTGGTGGGCTATGTGCGATACCACCTTATTTCTTATTTACGATGGGTTGTGTATTATACCATCGTTTATATTATCAATTAGTGGGTTATGTGCAATACCACCGTAAATATTCTTATTGGTAGGCTGTGTGCAATACCACCCTGTTAAAGATAAATGGTGGACTAAGTGCGAAACCACCGAGCGTTTGGAATTATTAAGAATGGCCTAATGTGAAATTTTGATGTGTTGTTTCATGTGATTGTGTGGTGATAAGTGCAGGGATGTATGTTAAATAATAAGAGCATTTGGTTTGTAATATGGTGGGAAAGTGGTAAGAGATAAATGAGTAAGCATGACTATGGAATGTGAATTGTTCTTGCTTAGTATGTAGCATATGTTATGATATTTATTGTTTACATGCAAACTTACTAAGCGTAAAGCTTACTCCTTTTATTTTCCCTTGTTTTATAGTGTCAAAGAGCCGGGTCGGGATACTAAGACAACTGAAAGACCACCCACACTACTAGCTCATATCGGTATATCTAGAATTAGCATTTTAAGTATGGCATGAATAGGGGCTAGACTAGGTAAATTGTTTTGTTATTTTGGCCAAGAATGTATTAGCTCCCTTAAGGATGAATTCTTTTGTACATGGCCATAGTTAATGGCTCAATACTATTAATCAATGAAAAGATGAAATTATTCATAATTGTGTAGGGTATATGATTGGGTTGTTTGGTTATGAATTATGCTTGAGTGAGTTAGGGTGATGAAAGAGCTTGGCAAATAGCCTTGTTCTTGTCCACATGGGTAGGCACTTGGGTGTGTGTCTAGGCCGTGTGTGACACATGGTCAATTGCATAGGTATGTGACCAGGCCGTGTGTCCCCTTGCATGTTAGAATTGCAAGTCAGTAAGCTCAGTAGTAAACACACGGGTAAAGACAAGGTCGAGTGTCTCAGCCGTGTGGGAGGCACGGCTAAAGGCATATGCGTGTGCCCTGGCCGCATGAAGTCTGCACCTGAATTTAGGAATTTAATTTGACACATGGTTTAAGGACACGGGCATGTGCCTTGGCCGTGCAACCATAGTGAGGTGATGACATCATAAATAGAATGCCAAGGTTTTGGCACACGGGCTGAGACACAGACGTGTGAGGGACACGGGCCAGGTACACGGGCGTGTATCTGGCCATGTGAAACAAGTCAATGTCGGCCACGGGTGAGGGACATGGGAGTGTGTGACCACACGGCCTGCCCACACGGGCGTGTCCCATTTCACACGGGCGTGTGACCCCTGTTTAGGTAAAATTTTTCTAAGTGTGTAAAAGTTTCTGATTTATTTTCAAAACCTTCCGGAAGTATGTTTAGGGCTTTGTAGGCCCATTATAAGGAGGTTAGATATGAGAATGGAAAAGTTTTAATTTGGAATGGATTTTGATAACCCAAAGTTGTATGACCATGTGAGTCAAGTTCGGTAACGCCTCATACCTGGTCCTGGCGTAGAATACGTGTAAGGGGTGTTACACTTCGAATTAGGGATCCAAATCACTTAAACTCCCAAAATGGCTCCATTTAACCTTTCGGTCTCCATTTTACCAAATTAGATAAATTAATCCAGATTATCTCTCAATCTCACCAGTTAACTTGGGACTATTGAATTGGTGCTCAATAAGATCTCCTCTCCGTCTCTATTGCCTAAATGTTTCCTTAGGGTCCTTCATCCAAAAATAAACTCACCACATCTCCATCAACCAACCCCTTAAAAGTTTAGCTACTCATGTTGGAAATAAAACTAACAACCATGAAAATGAAAAACAAATAAGCCATTACAGCAAAGCTTAAGAAAAATATAAAAGTTGGGATTTTTATGCAAGAAAATTTTAAGGGCATGTAAAAAGAAGCATTTAACAAGAAAATCTGAAGCAATAAACATAAAAGGAACAAATTTTAATAAATGAAAAGTAAAAGAAAGTGAAATACATTAAATTAAATCTAAAAATATCTTACAACCAAGGTACAGGGACTAAAAGTGCAAATAAACCTAAGCTATAGTGATAACTAACTTAACTAACACTAAAAACAACTAAAACAAGAAGAAAAGTTGCTTGGAAATGTAAAATCTACAGCTAAGAAAATGAAAATAAGAAACCTTACAAAAAGAAGAAGAAAAGCTAAGAGAAAACCTAAGGAAAACTAAGCCTAAACTAAGGTAATGTGTCCTCCGTTTTTTCTCTCAGCCAAATTTTGGTTGATAAAAGCAGCTATTCTGACCCAATTTGTGTGCCCAAAATACCCTTGAATAAGCCTTCATTGATTGGTGCTTCGAGTGGACAAAGACTACCTTTTTTGTCCAATTTTATCCCTTCACGATATTTGTATCACGATACCAATGAAGTGGATATCGCGATACCTTAAACAGTTTCAAACTTGGGGGTCTTCTTGAATGGTGGATATCGCGATACTACTGAAAGATGGTCTCCAGTCTCGAGTCTGTTAAAGGTATCGCAGTTCCAAGGTTTGGATATTGCAATACCATCTCCTTTGGTGTCATTCTGACCCGGTTTCAGCTTCCAACACGTCCCTACATCACTCAACCATACGTTAGGGCCCCCCAATGGCATTATTGGCCAATTTGGGTCTCAAAATGAGTAAAAAAAAATAAGGCATTTACACTTATTAACTTAAAATCTAAAAATTATGAAAAGATACGAAAAATACATTACTTTACTTGAGAATAAGCTCCTTAAGTATACTGGGAAAACTTAAATTGTCATATCAAATTACGACAGATCACATGCCAACTATACTCGACTTTACTCGAGACCGTTAATAGGGTAACCAACGTTTCAACTATATTTACATGATTCACATATCAAAGTTCAATACATAGCCAACTCATTTCATGCTCAACTCAATTCAAACCATGACACATCATCACTATGCTTCAATTTCATATACGACCTATATGGCAAACTTACATATCAAATTTCATGCTTTTTCTTATCTTCTGCATGTCATTTACATATGAGTTCATATCTTTAATTTTACATATTCATACCAAGTCATCACATTCATATCATCATTTATACTATCATCACATCTTTCATCAATTAACGATTTCAATTAAATATCAAGCCATAGGTAAAACTTACCTTTCATGAGACAAAGCAGCAATATTACCTTACTGAATTTAATATTTAGTTAAACTATGAATTTAAACAAGTCATGAAAGCACAAACCATATTAGCTACTCATCTATGACTCTTGCATTTTCTTTCTCTTGAGACAGCCTAATATTATCTAAAATAATATAAAATATTATATTAATAAGATTAAAATTAAAATAAATAAATAATCTCTTGAAAACAAATATTTATTTTTACCAAACAACTTATACTTACTAATTTACCAAATAACTTTATGATATAAATTCATTTAGTAGCAAAATTTTAATACTTAAATTTTCCCTTTAATCATGCCTAAATTTCGATAGTCGAGGTTGAGTGTTGGGTAAAATAAATTTTAATTTGGAGCAGTTGAGTAGTACAAATTACATTTTGAATAAAAAATAATATTTTTATTTAATTTAATTAAAAATAAATATAAAGACGTCCATCATTCAAGTCGTCCGAAAAAGAAAAAAAAAAGATAAAAAAAGGTCCAAATGAGCGCGTACCTGGCTTTACAGGAATAATTATTCAAAAGAAATAGAATAATTAACAAACTTGTCATTTCCTAAAGTTGTTTAAATTTAATCATCCCTAAATAATGGAGCTTCTTGCAAATCGTGTTAACCCCGAATCCAATTAAATGCACACCTCTACTTGGATAACAACTTAAAAAGAATAACTATCAAAATTCACAATTTATAACTCCTTCACTAAAATTGTTTGGAAATAACTCACCAAAAACCATTTCTTACTTGTACGTTTCACGTGGACTGTCATTTTTTTGTCTAACAATCAGACCCAGCTCTGAAAGTACTGCAGATGTGCCCATCAACCCATCAACACTTATGGAATGTAGAAAAATGCCATGAATCTAAAATCCTAATTGGCGGTTTATTAGAATCCATCTACCTACTTGCAATATGGACTGTGGATAAACCCCTTAAGGTAAAAGCTGGTATTATCATTGACATAAAAGAAAAGAAAGAAAGCAAAAGGAAGAGCAGGCTTTTCTCGAACCCAAAAACATGGGAGATTTGATTAGATAACTACTGCTCCTTGCTAGCGGACATGATAAATGGCCAGAGTTGGAGTTTAAAGCACTCACTACAAAATGTTGTCTGCAAGTATTATGGAATCTCAAATATATATGCCCATTTCTCATGAAAATTTACTATAGGGAAGAAGATATAACCAGGTTGGTAGGCGATGAGAGATATGCAAACACATGCAGCAAAGACAAAGATAGGTAGAAATCTTCAAACCATACCAACCAACCAACCAACAGTGAAACTACAAAAGGATTTACTGCCGCTCTATCTGAATTGTTACGTGACTGATATTGTATTCTCTCCTGATGTAATCTATAACCTTGTTCAATACCATGTCAGCATTAGCTTCACGCTTAATTAAGACGTGGCAAGCTAATAACACCTTACCAACAGTTATGGCCCAAATGTGCAGTTCATGTATGGCAACAACCTCGTCCATCTCACATAAACCCTTCTCCAGCCTCGTGGCATCTATTTCTCGGGGTGTGCTCTCCATCAGAACTTCCAAAATGTTTCGCAGCATCCTGATGGTTGTTGCCAATACAATAATGGAGAATATGAGGGTGCATATCAGATCAATTATTTTCCACTCAGGTTGGTACCAAATTATTGCTCCACCAATCATCACTCCAATGCTCTGAATGGAATCCCCTAGTACGTGGAGATAAGCCCCTTGTATATTGATGTTTCTTTCCTTCTGAGATGCTCCACTTTCTGGGTTCTTTTCACAATCTGAGTATGTCTTAAGAAGAGGCACTTGGTGGTCAGCTTCAGCTTCGTGAGTATGATGGTGCTCATCATGTAGTTTACTATTCCCACCATGATGATGGTGATGGTGAGAAGTTATACTTAATCCATGACTATGTGGTTCAGTGTCATGGCTATGACTGTGACCATGGTGGTCATGATCATTCCCACCATGGCCATGGCCATGGTGATGCCCATGATCATGACCCAGCAAGATAGCCATAGCTATATTAACCACTAGACCAAATGCAGAAACCACGAACATGAGAAAGCCTTGAACTTCCCCTGTATCATGGATAAGTCGAGCTATGGCTTCATAAACAAGGATGCCAGCTAGAAGCCATATCATCTGGATGGAAACAAGGGCACCAAGAATTTCAATCCTGAAGAATCCATATGTTTGACGAGGAGTTGCCTCCCACCCTGATGCCCAGAGAGAGAACAAGGAAATTGCAAATGCTGCAACATCTGACAAAAGATGAGCTGCATCAGTTAAGATTGCAAGACTGTTGGCTTTAATTCCTCCGGCTACTTCAACACTCATAAAGACAATGCACAGCACTACTGCTGTTAACAATTTCCGCATAGAAGCTGCACGTTCTTTTGCATCTTTAGAAATGGTTTGAGCATCAGAAAACCCACATGCTGCGCCTCCACAAATCGTACTTCCACCTAGGCTTGTCTCTGCAGCTGGCACATCTCCACGTATTTCAATTATCTGCCCTTGTTCAGAATTTTGCACTTCCATCTGAAAACTGTATAAATAACAAGTTGAGAAATTTATTTATTCACAAACTGTAGAACAAAAAAGCAAAATGAGGTCAAGTCAACAAAGTTATCAAGATTAGAAAGACTTGTATCAACAAAAAACAGCTTATTTTCAATCTCTCTCATCAACCCCGGCATTTCTCTTCTCCTTTGCCTTTCTTTCTCATTATATGTTACCTTTACCTAATAAAAATTTCACCATGTTACCAACTTCTCAACCAAAATCTACCAATAAACCATAGATATCTTAAATCCTTTATTATGATTCTCAAGTGGTTTTAACGTATGAGTTTCCAACACGCATCTCAAACAATTTATCTAAAAAAGTGGAAAAAATTTGCAATCCAGAACTACTGACCATCCTCATCAGCATCAAGTCATAGTAAATACTAAAGTTGGCAGGGAACATAGCAGAGAGACAATGATAGGAGGGTGGCATGTAGCAATGCAGGATAACCTTTTTCTTGGAGATTATTTATAAGGACAGTGGCCTCCGTGCTTATTTTCCTTTAAAAGTATCCGATTCGATACACATTGCATTGATATTTCTCCTTTCACTTAAAAAGGACAGCAATATATATATATGTATATATATGTATATAGCCTTAAAACTCTTATACTAAAACAGGGGACACACAAAAGAAGAGGAATGAAAGGTTTTATTTATGTCCAAGATTCATGAAGACAAAAGAATCAAATACAAACTTAGCAGCAAACATCACAATTGCAGCCAATGTATTGGATCAGGAAAAGCATCACACGTTTTAATATGTATATACATATATATTGATACATGTATACAAGATCGTAGCAGTTTTATATCTAGAGTCAAACAAAAAAAAAAAAAATTCCAAAGGTGATTATTCAGAATCATTTTCAACGAATAAACGGACTTAAAGGAATCAGTGGAGTAATAAAATAAAAGAAATAGAATTACCTTCTGTAGTGGCTCTTCGTTCTCGCTTTTGATTACTGCAGCCTTCTCCGAAGACTAAATCCCAATTTCTTTTGCATATTATAGAGGTACGACAATGATGAGAAAAAAAAAAAGAAACCAGCAAAAAAAAAATTATACAATTAAATATTGGTGTTGTAAGAGAAACCCATTTTCTGGAGATTTAGAAAAACTTTGAAAAAGTAAATATATTTTTCTTATTTCTCAGGATCTGAGAAAAGCAGAGAAAGAGAAGGAAAGAAGACCCAGATTCCAGACATATTGAATGGAATAAGAACAAACTTTGAAAAATAATAAATAAGAAAGAACGGAAAAAAGCACCTTTAATTGGAGTAATGGTGGCTCCACCAGATTGAGAGGTTTGATGCAGTAAAAGCAAGAGCATATATTTATACAAATCGAAAGATTGAAGGTAGAGTTTGGAATGGAAGTGGGTGGGTATAAATCTTAAGCTAAGCTAAGCTTAAATTTAGGAACAGAAAAAATATAAAAATTTCCTTCATTTTCCACTCTAGGATTTCGACGGACGATTCCATCCTTTTCCATCCTTTTTCTCTCGGAAGTCCTTTTTGGTAATATAAAGTGAAAAAAAAAAAAAGATAATAATAAACTACCATAGTAAATTTTTTTCATTCTCATCACTTAATTAAAAAAATATAAATTTGGTTATTAAATTATTTAAAAGTTTTTATATTAAATAATTATACTATTAAAATTAATGCTATATAGTTTTCTCTATTCACATTTTCTACACTAATCAAAAGTTTCTTTTTCTTTCTCTTCTGCAGTTCATTTTTTTTCCATGAAATAACTTTTAATGTCACAAGTCTACAAACCAAAATTTAAATAATTTTCTTCTCCGAATTTCAACATTGACCTTTAGATTGACTTATACCTAAGATATGTTCTTTTACTCATTGATGGATAATAATCCACTATACTAATCGTCGAATCGTCGCTTGGAGTTTACAATTAAAACTTAAAAAAAAAAAAAAACTTGACAACCAGTGTTTTAAATAAAATTTTGAATAGTTTATTGATTTAAATAAAAACTTTTGAATAGTTCAATAACCTAAATTGAAAACTTTTAAATAACACGATGGTCAAATTATAATTTTTTTAATTAAATGATCCAAAATGAAAAAATTATCTATAATTTAGTGGTCAATGATGTGAAAAAACTTGGATTTGAATTCACTTTTTCGTTGTGAAAGTGGATTTGAATTCACTTTTAAATTAGGCTTTTAGCCACCAAACTATAACATTTTCTTCATTTAAGTACTTAACACGTTTTTTTTGGTTAAAAATAATACTTTAATTAGCAATTTCGTGTTACTTTTTCCAAAAAATATGATATTCAAAATATTTCATTATTTTTTTTTATCGACTGATATCATATTTTGAGATTAAAATTTATATACTTAAATGAAAAATACGATATAATTTGAAGAAAAAGTATTCAAACTCACGATTTGATAAAAATTACACATATCTCTACGTTTTGGAAAATAACCATTCACCTCTTTAGGGCTTGATAAAAATCTACTAACCCTCTATGTTATTGCTCTATTTATTTTTGTTATTTTTAATTTTGATATTTAATATTTTCTATTTAAAATAATAAAAATCTAATTAATTATAAAATGTATTCATTATTATTAAATTATATTATAATCGTATTATAGTCTTTTAATTTTTGTTTTTAGTAGTTTTTTATAGTTAATATTTAAATTTTAATTTATTTATAATAACTACTGGACAATAGTCAATTTCTTAACTTTATGGGATTTTCGATAATGTTTATAATATATTACTATGGTTCAACCATGCTTCGTGTTGGGTTAATTATTTATTTGTGTCAAATTATAAAGTAAAAATCTGAAGATTAAAACATATTTTAAGTAAGATTTATAGAACCAACCAGTGGTTGAACTAGTCAAGCCATTTGTTCATACAGTTTTGATTAAATAAATCATTAAAATTTCATAAAAATAATTAAAAAATTAATTCAACTAGAACGAACTGATTCACAAGTCAACCAATCCGATGCCTCTCTCTAGACTGACATCCCAATCAATTCTCGATCCAGTATGCTTCAAACAACCATTAGTCAAAGTCTCTATATATTTCATACATTTAGAATTTAGTCTCACTACCTTTATTTCAAGAATTTAATCACTTTACTTTTTTTATTTAAAAATATGCTTTCACATTATATATAACATGTGACATTTTAATAAAAAAAGTTAACGATATTAACTATTTTAATTAATTAATAATATTAGATAAATATAGAGACCAAATTATATTAGAAAATAAAGTATAAGAATTAAATCTTAAATTTAAGCCTAATAGAGGGACCAAAATTAAAATTTAACCATTTATTTATAATGTAAAAGAAAAAGCATTTTGAACCACGTGTCAATGCAGGAAGGACCTTCCTTTTATATAGAGTTAGGGTAAACTACATTAGTAGTCACCTAACTATTAGTAAATTTTTCTTTTAGTCCTCCAACTATGAAAAGTTACAAAATAGTAAGTCTTTTTTAGTCACCCAAGTATCTTGGATTCTTTTGGTGTTTTCATTTTTACGTTAGTCAACTGGTGACCAAAAAAAGATAATATTGAATAGTTGAGTGACCATTTTGTAACTTTTTATAGTTGGGTGACTATTTTGTAATTTTTCATAGTTAGGTGACCAAAAAAGAAATTTAGTTATAATTGAGTGACTACTAGTGTAGTTTAACCATAGAGTTATATAGATATACATATAATCCATTCAAAATGGTAACTTAACTATTTAATTTTGTCTTTTTTAATTATCTAATTATCTTCAATTTTTGGGTGTTTTCATTTTTACGACCAAAAAAGATAAATTTAAATAGTTGAGTAACTATTTTGTAATTTTTTATAATTTAGTGACAAGAAAAGAATTTATTAATAATTGGTGAGCATTTTATAAATTTTTATAATTAAACAGCCAAAAAAATTTTACTAATAATTGAGTCAGTGTAGCTTACCCATAGAGTTATATAAATATACATATAATCAGTTCAAATTTTATTGTGACGTTCATACGTTTTCTTTTAAGATTTCTTACATTTTCTATTTTACCATTTATTTGTAATTGAAAATCTTTATAAATAATAAATAAATGCTAGATATAATGGTAAGATATTACATTATCAAAGGGAAGACTTGGATTCAAACTTTAGAGATAATATTATTAAAAAACATAAATATAAACTTTAAAAGATTAATCTTCATAAATCGTTTAAAAATTTTAAATCAACATAAAATTTAATTGGATAAAAATTTTCAAGTGAAATTTTTTAAAATTAGAAATTCAAATTTTAAAGGGAAAAATTCAATGTAAAACCAAATCTTTTCCATGTTTATTTATTCATTCTAACTTTTATTTAAAAAAAATAGTAAAATGATGCATTAATAATATAAGTAAAAAGAATCATAAAACCTCTTAATTGTTTAATTATATATTTTTTTTTCTTTACTCAAAAATTGGATAAAATAATAATTAAAAATTTCAAATGTAAAAAGTCAATGTAAGACGGAATCTTTTCCGTATTTATTTTTCATAACTTCCATTAAAAAAAAAAAAGTAGAATGATGCATGCCAATATAAAATGAAAATGTAACTAAAAACATTATAAATATTTTTGTATTAAAAGTTTGATTGTATTTTGTTCTTTTTATTCCTACAATATGCTAAATAATTTTAAAAATTCCAATTTTAAAAGGGAAAAAAAGTAATCTAAGAGAAAATCTTTTCCATTTTTATTTCTTCTAACTTCTATTTATCAAAAAAAAAAAAAAAAAGAAGGTAAAATGACGTATTCCAATATAAAATGAACCTGTGGTAGGTAAAAGCATTATCGAGACCTTTGTACTAGGAATCAAATTATATTTTACTTCTTAAACTAAAAAAGTGGATAAATAATTTATGTGTGTTAGATTAAAGAGTAAACTGATATTTTTATTGAAAATTTTATTGATTTATAATGTTAAAAACCAACTTATCAATATACTTTAGTATGAGGTATATAGTGCATCATATATAACTGTTTAATTAATCCGCCACTAATATTAATTTTTAACAATAAAAATAAATAAATAAAAATAGGCAATGTAGGGTTCGAATAGAAATATAAAAGATGATCATCAAGAGAAGATAAAATGAGAAAACTGAAAGTGGTGGCTGCCCTGCAAAGTCCAAAGTGACGCCCATCGCTCGCACTCCACCTGCTCCTTTTCTTTTTTCACATCTCCCACGTGTCAAATGCTCCTCTTTACCGTGCACATTGCTTCTATTTACACATGTTTAGATAATAATGGATTTCATTGATTCAGTATAATATCAAAATCCATAGGGCGGTTAAAATGCTAATTCCAGCGTCCAACGTGTTTGAAAAGATAATGGTGGAAATGTAAAAGGCAATACAAGTTTCACACCTACAAACAGAGGTATGGTGATTTATGTATTGGTTGTTTTAAGATATACGTAATAGATCTGGTTGGATTTTGTTTGTTTCGGCCTAGAGACAAGCTCCCCAAAATTGGGCCTCAACATCTGGAAAAGATTAACCAACACCACACTCCTACCCCCCAAAATAGCAAAATTGTATCAATAAAACAATAGATTTTCAATATGAATGTAAATCCCTCACAAATCTAGCTCAAGGAATGATGACATATAACATCACTGCTATTATAGAAAATGTTTCTGTCACTCATTGTTGCAGTGACTTCAATGTCAAAGAACTCAAATGTTTTAATTATTTTATCCCCCCATGACTGATTTCAATTTGCAGATCATAAACAATCACTATTGTTCTACCAATTGTATTATCTATGAATGAATACCATCACTATTTCACTTCCCAAGATACTCCACCTCCGCAATCATACTTACCACCTTCCTGTACATGTTCAAGTTTCCACACCATTCATAATATCCTCCTCAATCAGAAAAACTGACAACAAGAGCTTAAATTCAAGCATGACACAATGCTAAACTAGAAAACATGGAATCATCCCTCATATCAAACAAGAAGTTTGATAATTCATTAGTGAGTGGTGCCAAAAAAGTATACCTGCTGCCTTAAGTAAGAGCACAGAAGCTGGGGGTGTCTTTAGAATGAAGGTAAAGATTCTATCCTGGAAATGAAGCAGGAAAAATAAATCAGGTACATTCCTTAGCTCTACTTCAAAACTGAACAAGAAAGGGAATAAACCCCAGAAATCATCTATCACTGCACTGTAACAAGTCTTCAGTTTGAGTTGGAGTAAAAGATATTTCACTCAGATCAAATTTTACCTTTCGGTCTCTTCTTTTACTTTCCGACATCTCTCCTCTTGGGCCCACTGCCTTTAAATAGGGATCCCTATTGTCTACAATCTAATATTACTATCGGCTCTATTTGAGATCTTATTAATTTTTTTTTTTAATACAATGTTCAAATTTATTCGTAGTCTCTTTCACTCTCAATCCTTAAGTAGAAATATAAACGCATTTTGACGTGATTAAATTCACGTTTTTCTACACTAGTAACAATGTTATTTTTATCTAATTTGATTTATTTATTTAACGAATTTTAGATTAGGTGTGGAAATTTGATTTGTAAAGATAAATTTTATGGAATTTACTTAATTGACATGTTAGAATCGTATATAATATCTAATATAAAATTAGAACTGTAAATCAAGATTCATCATGTCAAATCATCAAGAACAAAACTAGATGCGGAAGTGTACCTGAATTCATCGATTTTTTGAAATCTACAGATATTGGGGTTTTGATATTCTAAATTAGCACACAAGTAATCTAGATAAGGTGACTCTCTTTTCTAAAGATGGGATACTAGAAAAGTTATCTTGTATGTAATTTGGGGACCATAACCTTAATATATATAACTTTGACACATTAGCCCTAATTTTTAATTAGCCCATCATCAAATAGAAATTAGTTACTAGAGTATCTACACATATTTGATCCATATTTTATTTAATAATTAAAGCTCAATAAATCATAATCAAATTAGATCACTTTCAATTTGGGCTAACCTATTATGATAGTAAATAATAACATGTAATTACCTTTATTATATATGTGATGTCCATATTTTCCAACAATCTCCCACTTGGTGTAAAAGCCCGATTTTGGGCCTAGTCGGAATAGTAGTCTCGAGACCACAAATTCGAGGTCAGAGAAATTATTTTAATATTATTTCAAGTGCCATGGAATTATTATATTAGTGTTTGAAAATTATGGTGAATTAATTTTAGCGATTTCATGCTTAATTTTGAAAAAGGACTAAATCGCATAAAGTGCGAAAGTTTTGTTCTACAAGCTAAAGGTGTTAAATAGCTATGGAACACTAAAGTAGAGGTCCTTATTAAGTAAATATACCAATGAAATTATGGTGGCTGGACATGAATTTTTAATTCATGAAATTGGTCAAAGTTTGGTGGCTTTAGGTGACTAAATGAATAAATAAAATAAAACAAAGAAAAAGTTATCATCTTTTCCCTATCTTCTTCCTCTTCCACCGAAATTTTCAGCAAACTTAAAGGTTTTGAGAGCTCAAAATTTCAGCCAAGCTTCCCTCTTGCAAGTAAGTGTTTTTTATGGTCATTCTTGATGATTTTTGTATTTTTGTGACCCTTGTAGCTTAAGCTAACTAATGGAGGGACTATTTTGCAAAATGGTTGAGAGTCTAGGATTTTACCATGTGAGTATTCATGTTGTTTGCTCAAATTTTATGGAAGAAAATGAATCTTGGTTGTTAAATAAACAATTTTTGTGAAAGGATTTTTCATGAGAACACCTAAAAGGACTTTTTTGTAAAATTTATAAAATGGGTAGTAAATGTGTGAAATAATTGGATTTGTGAGTTGCTATAAGAGTAATAAAGGTTCGGCTAGACTTGTTAAAGGAGGAAATTTGATTAAAATTGTTTTACGAGCCAAGGGGCAAAATCATAATTATGTGAAAGTCTAAGGGCAAAATGGTAATTTTATCAAAGTAGGAATTTTGAAATGTCTTGATTAATGTGGTGATTAAATAAGTAAAATTTTTCATTATAGATCAAGAAAAATTAAATTCTGACTTAGACCGGGGGAAAACCAAGCTATTGGACTAAATCGAACTAATCGCCCATATTTTGTATACCGAGGTAAGTTGTACGTAAATAATACAACTCTATTGTTATTATGCATTAAACAATTGATATTGCATAAGATGTTTGATTATTGTTATGAAATTTGATGTGGTATACTCCTGGTTGAACCTTAGGAATAGATTGGATATCCACGCCATGGCATTTGGGTGATATGTGTGCTAGTGTAAGACCATGTCTGGGACATGGTATCGTCGTTGATATGTGTGCTAGTGCAAGACCATGTTTGGGACATGGCATCAGCCACATTATGAGAGCTAGTGTAAGACCATGTTTGGGACATGGCATCGGCATTGAGATAAGAGCTAGTGTAAGACCATGTCTGGGACATGGCATCGGCCTCGATACGCGAGCTAGTGTAAGACCATGTTGGGACATGGCATCGGCATCGTACCCTCTTGTGTGAGGCTTGTAGGGTATCTTTTGGTATTCCAAATAGTTCAGCGGGTAATTTTAGAGCTTGTGTCAAAGTGAGAAAAGTTACGACTATGTTGTAAGTGATACAGGTATCTACAAGAAATTTATGAGAAATGAGCTCGATTTATGTTGTATGATTAGTAAGGATGAAAATTAGTAAGTTATGCCTTTAATCATTTGAGAATTATGTGCAAGGTTATAATATGTTATGAGTATGATAATGCATCATAATTGTTGTTAGTTATTTACATGCGACTTATTAAGCTTTATGCTTACTCCCTCTCTTTTCCATTTTTTTATAGTGCCGCCAAGCTAGCTTAGAGATCAACAAACGTCGGAGGCATCGATCACACTATCAATCTGAACATTTGGTATAGTTAGATTTATCATTTTGAGTATGGCATGTATAGGGACTTGGTCTTTTGTCAAGTGTCATACTATTTCGGCCAAATGTGTTAGCTTGTCTTGAAGGTCGATTCATTTTGTATAAGGCCATAGTTGATGGCTAATACTTGTTGATAAATGTAAATGATGATGTTTTTCATGAATGTGCAATTTGCATGGCGAAATATATGGTGTGTTAATGCATGAATGAGTAAGTCGCATGATTGGATTGATAAGTATGTGATAAGTTTTGCATGTGAATAGAGTATAGTGGCCTTGATGTGTGTATGTCTTGATGTGGCTTATATTGGTGCAAGTAAGGGTGGAAAAAGGGCTTGGTAAATAGCCTTGTTTTTGTCTACACGGGTATACACACGGGCGTGTGTCTAGGCCGTGTGTGGCACGCGATCTGCCCTATTGGCATGTAGCCCAGCCGTGTGTCCTCCTGCACCCTAAGTTGGCAAAAAGAATGCCCAGCAATAACCATACAGGCTGAGACACGGCCGTGTCTCTCAACCGTGTGGAAGACACGACCATAGGACATAGGCATGTGCCCAGGCCGTGTAAAGTCTGCACCTTAAATGCGAAATTAAATTTGCCACACGGCCTAGCACACGGGCATGTGCCTTGGCTGTGTGACCCTAAAATGTTACTGACGACAGAAACAGAATGTCAAGGTTTTAATACACGAGCTGAGACACGAGCATGTCATGGTCGTGTGAGGGACATGGGCCGTGGACACGGGCGTGTGCTAGGCCGTGTGAAAACCCCTGTAGGTTCAAATTGAAAAATAAATCCACACGGGCAAGGGATACGGGTGTGTCCCTATATGCTGAGCCTTTGTGAGTTTCACGGTCCTTCAACATGGCCATGTTATTAGGTCACACGGGCGTGTCGCCCTTCCATACGGGCATGTGCCCCTATTTTTAGTGACATTTTCTAAAGTTTTTCTAAAGAACTCGGTTTGGTCCCAAACCGTTTCGAAAATGTGTTTTGAGCCTCGTAGGCTCATATTAAAGATTTTAAGACAAGCTTTGAAAAGTTTTAAATTTGAACGAAATTTCATAACTCGAAAATATTGTATGCATGTTATTAAGTTAGGTAACACCTCGTACCTTGTTTCGGTGTAGGATACAGGTAAGGGGTGTTACATTTAGTGGTATCAGAGCCATGATTTAATCGATTATCAGACTAACCTAACGTGTGTACAAGTCTAGCTATACATGCCATATATGAATTATGATAGTGTGACGACTCCTGACAATTTACAAAATGACTTTGATAACATAAATAGCCAACACTTTGGCTATCAATATGACATAACAAAATACCCAAGTCCTATACATGCAATACTCAAAATAAGTCTACCAAAGAGATGTCGATAGTGTGATTTCTAAACTCCGACATCCCACGATCCTCGAGTTATCTTGGCAATACTACAAGGAAAAGAGAAATGAGAGGGGTAAGCATAAAGCTTAGTAAGTTTGCATGAAAAGAAATAGCAACAATAAGCTCATAATGACATCAATTCATGGCATTAGATAACTACACAAAGTCTTAAGCACTTTTCCATAACTTACTCGTACTTGTTCTTATCTAGCACATACCATGCCACATATCATAAACATTTCTCGTGAATTACTCACGGGTACCTATATTCACTCAATCACATAGCTTTAGTACTAATCTCATTTCTGTCTCTAAGCTTATCTATTTCATCCACTAAATCACTAGGGATATTCAAAGATGCATATTCATTGTCATTAACATAAACACGAAGCCAATGCCACATCCCAGATGTAGTCTTACATGGGGTCGCCTCTGAATGCCGATGCCATATCCCGAATATGGTCTTATACGGAATCTCACTTCAAGTATCGATGTCATATCCCGAATATGGTCTTATACGATTCTCATCCTCAATACCGAAGTCATATCCCCAATATGGTCTTATACGGAATCTCAATTCGATGTCGAGGTTATGTCCTCGACATGGTCTTACACGGGACCTTATCCATCTCATATCTCGGTGATAGTAATTTCACATCTATTATAGTCCCATTGAGACTTCAACATCTCAACTTTTATCATCTTTCTCATTCAACACTAATTACTCAATTTTATAGAATATCATGCATCATTATAATATTGAACATTCTCAAATATGCTAGCATAAATGTTGAATTTATCACATACAAACTTACCTCGATTCAAAACAAGCTAGATCGTCGATCTAGTCCGATACTTTGTTCTTTCCCCGATCGAGGTTAATTCTTGGTTCTTCTTGATCTATAATAGCAAGTTAGCTCATTTAAATATTCACATTAATAATTGCATTTCAATAATCATGTTTTGGCAAAATTTTATTTTGCCCTTAGACTTTTGCAAAATGACCATTTTACCCTTAGGCTCAAAAATCAATTTTAATCAAATTTCTTTCTTTAACAAGTCTAAGTGAACATTTATTTCTCTTATGGAAACCATCAAAACTCATTATTTCACACTTTTACATCACATTTTACAACCTTTACAAAAAGGTCTCTTTTAGGTGTTTTCATGATAACACCTTTCACAAAAGTTGTTCATCTAACAACTAAGACCCATTTTCTTCCATAAAAATACAGCAAACAACTTAAAATCTTTCATGGCAAAACTCTAAACTCTTTACCATTTAACAAAATAGTCCTCTCTTTAGAAAGCTTAAGCTTTAGGGTTCCAAAAGTACAATTATTATCAAGAAATGATCATTAAAACACTTACTAGTAAGGAGAAGAGTGTGGTGAAATTTTTGAGCTCTCAACCCCTATTTTTGCTGCAAATTTTTGGTGGAAGGAAAGGAGAAGAAAGATGATATCTTTTCTTCTTTATTTTATTTTATTTCCTAGACAATTTTTCACCTAATCCACCAACTTGACCAATTTTGACATATTTTATCTCCTATGGCCGGTCAACCATCACTTAAGGGAGCTAATTGCTCTTTAAAGACCTCAAATTAATATTCCATAGTTATTTTGGCACCCTTAGCTTGTAATTTTGAACTTTCGCACTTTATGCGATTTATTCATTTTTCGCGATTAAGCATGAAATTGCTAAAATTAAAGCACTAAAATTTTCATGTACTTATATAATCATGCTCTAACTCATAAAATATCATGAAAATAATTTTCTCTAACCTCGGATTACTGGTTCCAAACCACTGTTCCGACTAGCCCCTAAATCGGGCTGTTACAGTAATATTATTGATGAGAAGTCTCCTTAAGCTCATAGATGAAGTTTTTTTTTTTAATTTGCAAATCATTAACTTTGCATCATTAGACACAGTTTTCTAGTTGCACCAAATAAATATATGATAAATGTTACCATTGAGAAACCATTAACTTAATATTCATCTGATGCAGTTAAAGGTCAAAATATTCCACTAAAGCCATTATAATCCTTTCTCTAGTGGAACTTTTTTAATGATATTCGTTTTTAAGGTTGTTGAGTTTGTTTTTCTAGAACAATTACCTCATCTTAAATTAGGAGTTGTTCAGCATTGTCTTATTGAGGTTGGGTTCACTTCTTGATCAATGATAGGTCTGAGAACCAGAACATCGTCAAAAGTGATAGCAGGAACTGGGTTAGGATTCAATTCCTTCTCAAAAGCAATGTCCCTAACTTTATTTCTCCCTCCAAACTCAACATCCTCAAAAAATGTTACAGTTCTTGTCTCAAAATATTCCTTATCGTAGAATCATAAAACTCATAGCCCCTAGATCACTCAAAATAACCAATAAAGTAGTTGTTCACTATTTTGGAGTCAAATTTCTTTTCATGTGGCTTATAAGACATTACTTCAAGTGGATATCCCCGAATGTGAAAGTGCTTCAGACTAGGTTTTCGACCTGTCCAAAGCTCATAAGTGTTTTTGCAACTGCTTTAATAGGTATTCTATTCAAAATGTAAGTTGTTGTCTTTAGAGGCGCTGACCAAATGATCACTTTCACACTTATCATGTTTCAACCTTTTTCATTTTACACACAATAAGAAATGAGTTCATTTAGAGTCCATTTCTCCTATTGACAGATGTAACCAATTTTAAATTGGTTAAACTGTGCAGAAAGCGATACCAAAACCATAAGAAAAAACAATTCCTTAGAAAGCTCCATCTTAAGTGCCTTAAGTCTTGAAGCAACATGAAACATCTCCATAATGTACTTCCCCATGTTTCCTTGACCCTTATACTTCATGGAAATCGAAGAATTCAGAAATAATGTCATCTTAACTCTTTTTTTTTTTTTAGCAAAACATTTCTCAATTTCGTCAAAGAAACACTTGGACTGAGTAATCTTTTCAGATTTTATGCCCCTAAAGGCTTCTAGAATACTGTGTTTCATGATCATTAGACTCGTGTGATTTGAACGATCCTACCTCACAAAATCCCTTTTAACATCAGGGGTGCTTTTTGCAGTGATAGGTGTAGGTTGTTCTCCCCTTAGCACAAGGTCTATGTCCATACAGCCAAGCATTATAAGTAAGTACCTTTTCCATTCCTTAAAATTAGTCCTATTAAGCATGGGTATATAATTTATATTAGTAAATATTGTGGCAGCAAAAGATGAACTAGTTGAATATAGAACAAAAACAAATAAAAACAAGCTCACATCAATATTCATAAGTAAACAACAAATTCAAGATAATGATTAATCCCATCTCAAGATACCAAACACAAGATTAATATCAAGTCGTTGGATAGTAATATTAATAGTAAATGGTACTCTTATTGCAGCAATCAAACATTGACAATTAATTATGTCAAACCATGAATTAATCTTTGGACTAACTTATTGTTCACATAAATTATCTTATAATTGTCACACATTTATCACCACAGATGTCGTTGAAATTTTGCCAAATAGTAACTTATCTTTGGGTCAATTAATAAACGCATGAATCATAAAAACATATAATCATCTTGATATTTTAAATAAACTAATCTACACAAAAGAGTGTCACTTTGGCGGCATTTTGTTTCAACTAATCTATTTAAAATATTAGACATCCTTAATTAAAACCTAAAGCCAAAATCTGAATTTATTTGTTTCAATATATTTCTTTTAATTTCTGCTTTCAATCAAATTAAAAGATACTAGTATATATATGTATATATATATTTATCCCAAAATAACATACAATGATGTTGACAAATATAATAATAGTTGAATAAATCATAAACCATAAACAACTTCATATTGAACCAAAATAATTTGAATAAAGGTAAACCTCATCTTAAGATATCGGACACTCCATTACTATTTTATCTTTGGACAAAATATTAACTTGTAAGTGATATATTGGTGTAATAATCAAACATTGACAATAAGAACATGTCGAACCATAAATCTTCCTTTGGGCTAATTTATTACTCACATGTAAAACTGAATAATTGTCACATGTTTATTACCATAGTTGCACATGTAATATATAATTAACCTTCATTTGGGCGTGTCAATATTAACATAAGTTACATGCGTACAACCTTTTAAATTTTAAAACAAAATAATTTATACAAAAAATTCACTTTAGTGACTTATTGCTTCAATTAAGTTATTTTAAAATATAAATTAACATACCGATATTCAAATTTAAAATTTACCCAATAATCAAAGGTTAAACCTAAAATTTCTAAGGACACTACAGTTTCTGAAATAACCCAAAATAAGGTTGTCTAAATAGCGCAATAAAAAAACTAAAAACCTTAATCTTTGACTCTCTTTTTTTTGTTCCAAAACCTGATGCATCGTTGAAAGCACCAAAAATATCTTATTCCTTGTAAAATAGTAAAAATAACAGTAAATGGGAAGTAGGGTTGAATCCTCAGGGACCGGATTGTACGAATGCTCGTTTCTTGAAATCCCGGACAATTTCTTGATCAAGAAAACTTGCGTTCCTGAAAAATAAAAAATGGAATTAATAATTTCGATCTGGAAAAATAAATAAAAAAGAATTTAAAGTGAATTGAAATTACAAAATTAAATAAATTGCGGAAATTAAAATGAGGAATATGAAAATAAAAAGAGTTTAGGGAAGAGTAAGTTTCTTATGTGGCAAG
This sequence comes from Gossypium bickii, assembly GCA_025503065.1. NCBI lineage: Eukaryota > Viridiplantae > Streptophyta > Magnoliopsida > Malvales > Malvaceae > Gossypium > Gossypium bickii. The sequence goes on from CP106712.1 coordinate 84,573,999, forward strand.
ATTCTAGCCTCCGGTTGTCTCGTTCCACCTTGGGCTTTTAGATGACCCTTCTCAGCCCAAGTAAGCAAATTATAGTGGAAGAGGACGCCTACGACCACCAGCTCCAAGAATTTAGACTTACGAATTTAGGGAACTGGACTCTAGCCTGCAATCGCTTTTGTGGGATCGTCTATGCTAGATCAACGCTTCTCAATGGCGAATCCCACGCCATTTTGTCTCTTAGACTTGCCAACCTCTAACGCAGTAAGTTAACGAACTGACTGTGCAATCCTTCCAGAACATACAAAGCGGCTGCCTTTGCGTACGTTGAAAAGTTTACTTCTTAAGGGACATTGACGGAAGCGTTAGCCCTGTAGTGCAGAGAAACGATGAATACTTGGCGAGAAGGTTAAGTACGGATTCTAAGCCTCAAGAACCTTTTTTGGGGAATTCGACAACCTTCAGCTAGATGGGTTTAGTGGTTCATGGTTGGGGTGTAAAAGAAAATAATTATAAAAATGGAAGAGGGAATTTTATTGAAAGAAAATATGGAAAGAACAAAAGCCTAGACTTTTGAGGGGAGAGTGTTTACAGGAAAAAGATGGATGCATTTTGAGTCACTTCACCCTCTATTTATAGCTAGGGTAGATAGTCTAATCCTACTTAAACTCCTAAAAGATAAATACATTTAATTGAAGATAAATAAAATAAAATCATAAAATTAAATAATCCTTAACAATTATCTTAATATTAATTATCCTAATATAATTAAAATAGAATTTGATAGAACAAAATCTTTTCTTTTTGCATTTCAACCCTTGTGTCCTCCATGCTTGCACTTTTGGCACCTTTCCCTGTGTCGCACATTGGTCTATTTTATCTCTAAATTCACACTTTTGGCCCTTAATTTCGCTTTTGCCTCCAATTTAGTCCCTATGAGATAAAAGATCATAAATAGCTCAAATTAGCAAGATCATACTTAGAATAAACACATAATTAATACATAAAAATACGTTATTCTAGAGTATTATCAAATTCCCCCTACTTAGCCCATGCTTGCCCTCAAGTATGGTTCTTATCTACTGTGAAAGTTAGATTCTGCCATAAACGAAATACCACTCCAAAGTTTCATAAAAATTAGTTAAAAATGCATATGAAAAATAAAGAGAACCCCAAGCTTGCTTTAAGTAAAACAGAAAAAGTTTTCCAATTAATATAGACATTAACATCAACTTAAATTATTTCATGGAAATTAGGTAAATTACTAATCCTACCAAGACACCCTCTTTATTTCTTCCTTTAGTCCCAAATTTTATTTATTTACACATATTTTTATTTTTTTATAAATATATTGCTATTTTCGGTTAGCGGAGTTTTACCCATCACGTCACACAACCTTTTGAAGCGAAGCAGAATGACAACCCAAGCACCCTACCCCGGTTACTCAGTCAGTCACGTTCTAAGCTGTACTCATAACCATGGAAAGAAATTTTAACAATTAAACGAAATTTAAAATTTTGAGAACTTAGGAAAAATAATTTTGGTGTCAAGAATAAGTTTCAATAATCACCTAATATCCATGAACATAAATTAAGCATGCAATCATTTTAAGTGTTCACTTTATATTAAACTTGATCAATTTCACGAAAAGTCAGATAGAGTTAACTCTATTGATCACAATTATTTTTAGCCTAATAAAAATAAAACAGTGGAGATGGCATCAATTATGGGAAAAATCATAATTTCCTCAGAAGGCAAGAATCATGCTTGTGGGGCAAACAGTAGGCAATTCCTGGTCAAAATCTTGGGCATGAAAAGAGGCAGGATATTCTAAAAAAATAAATATGGAAAAAAGGGGCCTCAAATAGCGACACCAAACAAAAAACAAGGCAGCAACAACAACCAAAATCATAGCAAAAAAATTGACAGAAACAACGAAGAGTTCCTCCCCCTACTTAAAACCCATTGTCCTCAATGTTGTCTAAAAGAGATAAATAGGTAGAAAGGTTTAGTAAAACTTCCCGTGTAGTTACCGTTGATCGCATATGATCGCAAGGAGCTCGATGATTTGCTGGCCAAAAGTGTCAAGTCGAGCCTCAATGCGTTCTAAGCGTTGCTCAATGGTCAATGTTGGTTAAGCTTGGGCGGGTGCCTCATTTTTAGTTTGTTGGCGAAAGACTTGTTCGGATGGTGAAGAACGAATACCAGGAGGGACAAAATGGAAGGATGATGGAGTGCCATGAAGTAGTCCCATCGAGTCGAGGCATCGAGCATCTAAAGGATCAGCCTGACAAGCAACATGTAAGTCTGAAACGGGAGCGTTAGAACCATGTAAAGAAAATAATAGCTATGTAATTAGAGATCCTAAAAGTAGAGGACATTTTGCTTTGATAACATGCTCAAATTGAAGTGCAAACCGATAACCCAAATTAACTGGACGACCGGTATACATACACCATAAAAAGAACAATTCCATTTTTGAGATGATAGCTGGCGCATCTCGTCGACCTGAGAAATTATAAGCTAGATAACGGTGTATTTAACACAAGGCAAGGTCATGAACCATAAATCTTTTGATGTTTTTGGGCTATACATGGATTCGGCATTATCTATTAACAAAGCAAAGGCCTCGATAGCCCTAAAATCAGTAGGAAATATACACAAACTGTTACGAAAACCTGAAGACATAGCATACTCTTCAGTGATAAATCATAATGCAATATTAAATTCAAGAAGAGATAGGCTATGCATGGTACCAAGTAACCGAAATCGGACTGTACCAGGTGTGTCTAATGATAGTTAACCATGTCGCTCAAAATGAAATGTGGAATAGAACTCTAAAACTAACTCATGATAGGCACAGTGAGCAATATCAAAATTTCTAACCCAGCCAATATTCCTAAAATAATCTGTAACAACATTTTCAGTACGCAAGGCAGCCAAAACAGGTATCGAGAGGCATTTACAAGGTACAATCAATTTATGTTGAAGAGAGTCATACCTGCTCCGATCAGTATCAGAAGTAAAAGTAAGGTTACCGTGTAAACGGGCCTCCGATGGTAAGACGTTGGCGTGAGAACAGTAGGTGCGGCCTGGGGAAGGAATTGGTCGATGCTCATTAGGAGGGTGTCGAGGAGTCGACAGTGCCATTAGAGGTGGAATCTGAAGGTGCCTCTGGTGCGGGCTCGGGTTGTCGCCGTGGGTGTGGGCATGGTCGACGTTGGGAAGGCTCAACGTCAGAGGAGGAGGCAGTGGTAGATGGCGGAGGATGGGTCGAGGTTTCGAAGGCCGTCGCCAGGGCTGGTTAGGAGTGGGCGCCTCCATTGGTTGGGTTGCTTGGGGCGCGGGAAAACGGCGTGCTCGTCGTCGTTGTAGCGCGGGGGCACACGGTGGTGTGTGATTATGTGTTGCGTGCGCCGGCGGTGGGAGGAGGAGGACGGGTTCGCTCAAAAGGGATGACATCGAGGCATTGGTGGCGTTCAGCGACGGTGTTAGGCTCGTGGCGTCGCGTGAGGTGGATGCGAGCGCGGGCTTCGTTCGTTGTGGCGACTACGTCGCGTGCGTCATGGAAGAAGAGCGTGGTGGAGAGTTAGAGGGTGAGTGAGAGCTAGGCGATGTTGGAGGGGAGGGTTGCAGCGAGGAGGAGGCAAAAATTGGAGGCAAAAAAGAAGAGAAAGAAGCGTCGTCGGTCAAGTCTACAGCCTGAGGCGTAGAAAAGCGGCATCGGCGTGGGTTAATGGTGGAGGTGGGCTCGGTGACAGCGCGGCTCCGAGTTCGTACCATGGTGAACGGCGAACGGCGGTGGTTGGTAGAGAGGAAGAAGGTTCGGCGGCTATGGAGGGTTGGGTGGAAGAAATTGGGAAAATGTTGTACGTTTGGGGTTTTATTTGGCTGAAATGGGATGTTTGGTTGCAAGGATAAGGGTGGTTGGTTGTAGGGATATCGCATTCTGGGCTGGAATAGTATCTAGAATAGAGGCTGTTTGGTACCATGGATAGGGCTATTTGGTTCCATTTTTCTCACTTTTTCCTTTTTCTTAGTATTTTCGCTTGATTCTGCCTAGGTAAAGAAGATAATTTTATCAATATCCAAAAATAAAGTAATAAATAATAAAATAAAATAATAAATACTAACAAAATGGAATAAATAATAAAAAATAAAAATTAAGGAAAGTAAAAAAAAAATAAAGGTTGGGTTGCCTCCCAACAAGCGCTTGTTTAACGTCATTAGTTCGACGGCTTAAACAGTTCTATGGTGGCTCCAAATAGATTTTTTTTCAATCGTGTGAGCTTGGAAATTCTATAAAATGGTTTCAACCGCTGGCCATTGACTATGAACCACTTTCCTGATTCTTCACTCTCTATTTCAACCACTCCATGGGGAAATACTTCAGTAATAACAAAAGGCTCTTGCCATCGTGATCGAAGCTTACCTAGAAATAATTTTAACACAGAGTTATAAAGTAAAACCTTTTGTCCTATCGAGAAATGCTTCTGAGTTATCTTTTTATCATGAAATAACTTTCTTTTGTCTTTATAAATGCCAGCATTCTTGTAGGCATCATTGTGGATTTCTTCAAACTCTTGGATATCTAATTTCCTCGCCCTTCCTGTAGGTTCTAACTCTATATTATATTATCGAACAGCCCAATAGGCTTTATGGTCTAATTCTACTAAAAGATGGCAAGCTTTGCCAAAAACAATGTGATACGGGGTCATTCCAATTGGTCCCTTATGTGCAGTCCGATAAGCCCAAAGTGCGTCATTTAGCCGAAGGCTCCAATCTTTCCGGTTAGGCCGAACTATTTTTTTCCAAAATAGTCTTTATCTCCCTATTTGAAACCTCGGCTTGACCATTTGTTTGGGATGGTAAGCCGTAGCTCTATGGTGGTGGACTCTGTATTTTGCTAACAGTGCCTCCATGACACTATTGCAAAAGTGGGTGCCGCGATCACTGATTAGAGCTCGAGGTGTGCCAAACCTGGAAAAGATAGTTCGTTTTAGAAACTCCACAGCAGTCTTAGCATTATCATTGCGAGTAGGCTTTGCTCATATCCACTTAGAAACATAGTCTACCGTAAGAATTATGTATACATTGCTAAATGAAGAAATAAATGGGCCCATGAAATCGATGCCCCAAACATCAAAGATTTCGTATACATGAATCGAGGTTAGGGGCATCTGATTTTGTTTAGTGATGTTACCTGTACGTTGGCATCTATCGCAAGACTTACAGAAGTTATATACGTCTCAAAAAATTGTGGCCAATATAGCCCGCATTCTAACACCTTATGAGCAGTTCTTTTAGGGCCAAAGTGTCCTCCGCAAGCTTCAGCATGACAAAAATTAAGGATAGAAGTTACCTCAGTTTTTGGAACACATCATCGTATTATCTGGTCCGAACAGTGTTTCCACAAGTATGGGTCGTCCCAAATGTATTATCGAGTTTTTTGTCTAAGCTTGCCCCTCACGAAACGTGCTAACTCAGTAGGTAACGAGCCTGTGGCTAGAAAGTTTACCATATCTGCATACCATGGGAGACGTGCCTCGGTCGAGAATAGGCTTTCATCAGGGAATTCTTCCTTTATTCTGCTTAAGTGGTCAACCACTAAATTCTCGCATCCCCTTTTGTCTCGAATTTCGATGTCAAACTCTTGGAGTAGCAAAATCTACCTGATGAGCCTCGGTTTTGCTTCCTTCCTTGCGATCAAGTACCTGAGGGCTGCATGATCAAAAAAAATAATTACTTTAGATCCTAATAAATAAGGTCAAAATTTATCTAAAGCAAATGCAACGGCTGAAAGTTCTTTTTCTGTAGTGGTGTAGTTGCTCTGCGTAGCATCTAGGGTTTTTGAAGCATAACAAATAACATGTGGTTCTTTGTTTATCCTTTGCCCCAACACGGCTCCTACACTGCGTTTGCTAGCATCGCACATAATTTCAAATGGAAACTTCCAATCTGGCAGTTGCACTATAGGAGTGGAGACCAATTTTTGCTTGAGTGTGTCAAAAGCCTCCTTACACTTTGGGTCAAACTCAAATTTCTTATCCTTCTGTAGCAATCCATACAATGGTTCAGCTACCTTCGAGAAGTTCTTTATGAAGCGCCTGTAGAACCCTGCATGGCCAAGGAAAGAGTGAATTTCCCTCACAGTGGAGGGATAAGGCAAAGAATTTATAATATCGATTTTGGCCTTATCGATCTCAATTTTCTTAGATGACACAACATGACATAGAATTAAACCCTTATCTACCATAAAATGACATTTTTCATAATTCAAGACAAGATTAAATTTTATGGATCTACTCAAAATTATCGTTAAATTTTTAAGGCATTCATCAAAACAATTCCTATAAACAGTAAAATCATCCATAAAAACTTCGATAATTTTTTCCACATATTCAGAAAATATACTCATCATGCATCTCTGGAAGGTGGCCGACGCATTGCACAGACCAAATGACATCCTTCTGTACGCAAATGTACTGAATTGGCACATAAAAGTGGTCTTCTCCTGGTCCTCCGATGCGACTGGAATTTGAAAGAAACCTGAGTATCCATCAAGACAACAAAAGTGAGTTTTTTCAGCTAATCTTTCAAGCATTTGATTTATAAAAGGAAGAGGGAAATGATCTTTTCTAGTATAAGAGTTCAACTTCCTGTAATCTATGCAGACGCACCACCCATTTTGTACTCGGGTATGTACCAAGTCACCTTCAGCATTTTTCTTTACTGTCACGCCCGTTTTCTTGGGCACGACTTGTACTGGACTTACCCATCTATTTTCGGAAATGGGGCAAATTACGTTAGGATCTAGAAGCTTGATTATTTCCTTTTTTACTACCTCCATCATATTTAGATTTAGCCGTTTTTGTGCCTCTCGCCTTGGTTTCGTGTCTTCCTCCAAGTAGATCATGTGTGTGCACGTCAAAGGACTTATCCCTTTTAAGTCTGCAATGGTCCATCCAATTGCCTCCTTATGACTTTTTAGTATATGAACCAAACTTTCCTCTTCATGCGTGGAGAGTTTATTGGAGACTATGACTGGTAGAGTATTGTCCTTGCCCAAAAATGTATATTTCAGATGCTTAGGAAGCAGTTTCAACTCCAACTCCGATGCCTGTATAACAGAAGATAAAAGTGTAGTACTTGGAAATAATAACTTGTTAACAAATTCAAATTCATCGAGTTCAGATTTATCTCTATAAATTGACTCAAAATTTTCCTCCACTAAAGAGTCAATTATGTCGATACGGTTTACGCTCAAGATTTCGCTTGGATGGCTAATGGCGTCATAGACATTAAACTTCACGATTTCCCCATCAAACTCCATCGTGAGAGTTCCACTTCAAACGTCAATTTTAGTACTAGCTATACTAAGGAATGGTCGACCCAACAAGAGGTCTGAAGATCCAAGAGTGCTATCCTCCTCCATTTTAATCACATAAAAATTTGCAGGGAAAATGAGCTCGTTAACTTTTACCAGAACATCCTCAAGTACTCCTTCTGGATGTACAACAGACCTGTCTGCCAATTGAATGATAACACCTATTTTTGTCAAAAAACCTATATTAAGTGATTCATAAATAGAATATGGCATAACATTTATAGAGGCCCATAGATCACATATAGCCTTCTTAATTCCCAAATGGCCTATTTTGCATGGTATTGCAAACATGCCCCTATTTTTACATTTCGCTGGCATTTTCCGCTGTAACACTACGGATACATTTTCACCAACATTCACCCTTTCATTACCTGTTAACTTCCATTTTTTGGTGCAAAGCTCTTTAAGAAGTTTAGCATACCTCGATATTTGCTTGATGGCATCCAACAGCGGAATGTTGATCTTGACATTCCTAAATGTTTCGAGGATTTCCTTTTCCTCTTTACCTCTTCGACACTGGTTGAATCGTTATGGAAATGGAGGTTGAATTTTAGGCAATGGAGGTTTTGGTCGAACCTATTCGTCTTTTTCGGGTTTTTTCTGGGTGATTTCTTGGCCAAGATTCCTGCCGGGAATCGATTCTAGTACCTTTTCGCTTTGCAACGTCACTACATTCACATTTTATCTAGGGTTTGGTTCTATTCGTGACGGTAGCTTCCCTTGAGAGTTCAATTTCTCAATTGATGTGGTCAATTCTCTTATAGATGCCTAGGTTTTCTTTTGGAAGTCCTTTGTTTCCTTTTGAAAATTAAGAGTTTGCTGTTGGATTTTGCTGTTGAAAATAAAGAACATTAGCTGCTAACTTATTTACCATGGTTTCTAGAGAATTACCTGAACCTTGCAGCTGTTGCGAAAATCGGTTTTGGTATGGCTGGTTATTCCGTGGATTGACCCCATAACTTAAGTTGGGATGGCCTCTCCTCCCTGGGTTGTAGATATTAGCATAAAGGTTGTATCACCTTTGTAGCGGCCCAGGGAAATTTCCCACAGCATCCAGATGGGCCATGATATCATCATACAAACTGGGACATGTGTCAGTTGTATGTTAAAGGGTAGCACATATTTCGCATACTCGGGCTGGTCTGGCTTTTTCTGCAATAAGAGAATTCATCATATTAGTGAGTCTATCAACTTTATCGTCTAAGGTTGAATTACTTAGCTGGTGAACCCTTCTAGGGGGTTCAGTATTGGCTCGGAATTGCTGAGAATTTGCAGCCATTGTGGAGATTAAGTCCCTTGCTTGTTTGGGAGTCATGTTGACCAACGCTCCTCCACTAGTGACGTCTACCATATTCATCTCCATGGGTTTCAAGCCTTCATAAAAGTATTGGAGGAGAGATTGCTTCGTTGTACCATGTTGTGGGCAACTTGCACACAATTTCTTAATTCGCTCCCAATAGTCGTAAAGGGACTCATCTTCTTTTTGCCTTATTCCAACGATCTCCCTTCTTAGCTCAGCTGCTCAAGATGCTAGAAAAAACCTGTTGATGAATAAACGAGATAAATCAGCCCAAGTGGTAATAGATCCAGGGGGTAAATAGAATAACCATTCCTTTAGCAGAATTTTCTAGGGAGAAAGGGAAAGCGCGCAATTTAATTTGATCCTCGGTTACCCCCCTGAGGTTTCATGCTAAGACAAACCATATGAAATTCCTTCAAATGTTTGTGGGGATTTTTATTTTGTAACCCACGAAAAGTTGGCAGTAGCTGGGTTAAACCTGACTCAGTTCAAAATCGGTATCAATAGTAGGATATGCGATGCACAATGGTGGTTGTTCTGCCAGAGCTTTGGCCAGTTGCCGAATTGTTTGAGCCATTGGTTGATGTGCTAAATTCGGGTTTTCGTTAACCCTAGTGTTAAGCACTTCTTCTGAGGAATCGACTTCTACTTTTTCGCCTTCGAAAGTTTGAGTAAGGTTTTCGTTAATCCTAGACTCTGCTTCATCGTCGATTCTGATTTTTGGCGGTGGGTTACTTTGAGTCCCAACCACCGTTGACTGCTTTTTCCTTATCTTTGTTTCCTTGGGATTAGCTTTCGTAGTCTTTTCAATCTCTGAGTCAAACGCAAGAGTTCCTGGAGCAGATCGGGTCATAAGAAACAAAAAACAAGATTAGTATGTTACCGATCCTCAGCAACGGCACCAAAATTTGATGCGTCATTGAAAGCACCAAAAATATCCTATTCCCTGTAAAATAGTAAAAATAATAGTAAAGGGGAAGTAGGGTCGAATCCTCAGGGACCGGATTGTACGAATGCTCGTTTCTTGAAATCCTGGACAATTTCTTGATCAAGAAAACTTGCTTTCCTGAAAAATAAAAAAACAGAATTAATAATTTTGATCTGGAAAAATAAAAAAAAGAATTTAAAGTGAATTAAAATTACGAAATTAAATAAATTGTGGAAATTAAAATGAGGAATATGAAAATAAAAAGAGTTTAGAGAAGAGTAAGTTTCTTATGTGGCAAGATTCTAGCCTCCGGTTGTCTCGTTCCGCCTTGGGTTCAATCATCGGCTTGTAGATGACCCTTCTCAGCCCAAGTAAGCCAGTTATAGTGGAAGAGGACGCCTACGACCACCAGCTCCAAGAATTTAGACTTACGAATTTAGGGAACTGGACTCTAGCCTACAATCGCTTTTGTGGGATCGTCTATGGTAGATCAACGCTTCTCAATAGTGAATCCCATGCCATTTTGTCTCTTGGACTCGCCAACCTCTGACACAGTAAGTTAACGAACCGACTGTGCAATCCTTCCAAAACATACAAAGCGGCTGCCTTCGCATACGTTGAAACGTTTACTTCTTAAGGGACATGGATGGAAGCGTCAGCCCCGTAGTGCGGAGAAATGATGAATACTTGGTGAGAAGGTTAAGTACGGATTCTAAGCCTCAAGAACCTTTTTTGGGGAATTCGACAACCTTTAGCTAGATGGGTTTAGTGGTTTATGGTTGGGGTGTAAAAGAAAATAATTATAAAAATGGAAGAGGGATATGGAAAGAACAAAAGCCTAGACTTTTGAGGGGAGAGTGTTTACAGGAAAAAAATGGATGCATTTTGAGTCACTTCACCCTCTATTTATAGCTAGGGTAGATAGTCTAATCCTACTTAAACTCCCAAAAGATAAATACATTTAATTGAAGATAAATAAAATAAAATCCTAAAATTAAATAATCCTAAAATTTATAATTTTAAGTTTATATCAAAATTTTGTTTTGCGTTGAAGGGTAAATTGACTTAAACAATCTGAAATGATATTTATATGTGCAAGTTGCGTAGCATATCGATCCTAGATTACCTTCTGTCACTTCAATCTGAAATTTCATGGCAAATTTAGCCGTATATTTCTTCAGGGCTGTGATGATGATCCCTCCCTCATACCACATGGGCTTCCCAATATACTCAGCCGCATGCTTATTTGCACGATAAATTATAAAAATAATTATATAATTATTAGCATGTTTATATGATCATCACTTGGGCTTTAAATTTTTTTTAGTGATTAATATTATCGATTTTTAATATGGTGGTCCCTTCGTTAAATTATTATATTGTGATATATTTATTTTTTTATTGATATAATAATAATATTAGTTTTATAATATTTATAAATTCTAATAATTTGGTTTTAATTTAAAAAAAATTAATAAATCTAACTTTCAATTTTACACATTATCAATAATTATTAGAAGTTCAAATTTTAAAATTAAAAACTTTAAAAAATAAAAGATTATTTAAAATTTATTTTTTTATAAAAATACATAAAAATACAAAATATATAAAAATAAATAATAAATGAATATATATTTTTTCTCATTTTCTAACATGATATTTATTTATTAAAGTAATAATTTTATAATAAAACAATTTAAGGAGGAAAAAATCATGAAGAAGATTCAAGTAGGTTGAGCTTTTTTTTTTTTTTTTTTTCAACATTAACGACCACCATGTTTAAGTTTGATAAAAAACTACAGCCTATGGTCGAAAAGGGTAGGGGTTGATATTTGCAAGTCACTGCCTAAAATGAGTTTTTTGCATTTGAGATTGTGCTTGTGGGCATGCATGATTGAGGGTCATATAGGTTGAAATGATATCTTGGAAACTCATTAGGTGGAAGGTTATGTCAGTAACTCTACAACCAATTCCTAGTTCATTGGCACAACGATAAAGAATGTGAAAATCAAGGGATTTGAAGTAAGGATTACTGGTGTTGAAGGTTGTGGGTGAAGTCAATGTCTAGTGCGTGGTAGATTTAACGAGGACTAAAAAACGAGGTTAGATACATAATAAATAAATTATTATATGTAAAATAAAACTAAAAAAAGAAAAGTTTGAACCTAATTTATCTCTTAATTGTGGGGGTTTTAAAAAAATTATTTTAGAAATTATTATTTTAATAAATAGTTTGATGTAAAAAAATGAGTATTTATTTATTTATAGTTTTGTATATATTTTTAAAATAAAAATTTTATCGAAAAATTTAAAATTTAAAATTTAAAATTTTTAAAGTTTTAGAATTTTTACTTTTAATTTTTAAAATTCAAGATTAATTTGACATAAGATGTAAGCAAAGAATTAAATTTGTTGAATTTTTTAGAATTAAAACTAAATTATTAGAATTTATAAATATTAGAGAGCTAAATTTTATTATTATTATTATTATTATTATTTTGAGAATGAGAGCTAAATTTATTATTATATAAACAAGAAACGGGATGGACCATTTTACCAATAAAGGCCCATTTCCTACTTTATTTACGGAAATGGACCACTTTATTTGTTATTTATCGGAATGGGCCGAAAACAATAAAACATGTCCATGTTGGAGCGTTTTAAGGGGAAATTTCAGCAAAACGCGTCCCTCAGGGAACGATTTTGCCATGTCAGCAAAAAATGCACTAACGTGGACGCGCTTTGCTGACATGGCAAAACGCTCCCTCAGGGATGCGTTTTAGCCTGTGTCTTTTTAGGGTTAGGGCTATTTGCATGTTTAGTGCCTAGGGTTTATGGGTTTAGGATTTTAGGGTTAGTGTTTTGTTAAAATAATTTAGGGTTTAAGGATTTTAAAAAATAAATTAGGGTTTAGAATTTTTTAAAAATAATTAAATAAGGTTTTAGGGGGTTTTAAGTAAATTAATTAAATTATGGTTTAAGGTTTTTAAGAAAATTAATTAAATTAGGGTTTAGGTTTTTAAAAAATAATTTTGTGTTTAGCTTTTAGGGTTTTTGTAAAAGGGTTCGGGGTTGAGTCTTGAAAAAAATATATTGACAAGAAGGATTTTGTTTTTCTTTCTACAGTAGTTTCTGAAAAATTAATTTTGAGAAGACAATTCTAAAAATATAATGTCGAAAATGCTTCAAGTAGGATGCACTGTCAGCAAAAATACTGAAAAAAGCTCTCACATGGACGCTCTTTTTATACAGTTTTTCCTGAAAAAAATAGTTTTGAGAAGACGGTTTTGAAAAATAATGTCAAAAACACTTCAACAAGGATGCATTGTTAGCAAAATTACTGAAAAAAACCTCCCACGTGGACACTCTTTTTCTACAGTAGTTCCTGAAAAAATAGTTTTGAGAAGACGGTTCTAAAAAATAGTGTAAAAAACGCTTCAAGCAGGATGCACTGTCAGCAAAAGTACTAAAAAAAATCCCACGTGGACGTTCTTTTTCTACAGTAGTTCCTGAAAAAATAATTTTGAGAAGACGGTTCCGAAAAACTAGTGTAAAAAACGCTTCAAACAGGATGCACTGTCAGCAAAATTACTAAAAAAAGCTCCCACATGGACGCTCTTTTTCTACATAGTCCCTGAAAAAATAAATTTGAGAAGACGATTCTATAAAAATAGTGTAAAAAATGCTTCAAGTAGGATGTACTGTCAGCAAAATTCTGAAAGAAATACCCACGTGGACGCTCTTTTTCTACAGTAGTTCCTAAAAAAATAATTTTGAGAAGACGGTTCTGAAAAAATAGTGTAAAAAATGCTTCAAGCAGGATGCATTGTCAAAAAAATTACTGAAAAAAGCTCCCAGTGGATGCTCTTTTTCTACAGTAGTTCCTGCTTGGCCTTAGTGTAACAGCCCAATTTTGGGTCAAATCGGAACAGTGGTCTCAGGACCACAAATTTGAAGTAGAAATATTTATTTTATTATTTCTTTAAGGTCTACAGTATGACTGAATGATTGTGTGAAAATTTCGTTAAGAAATTTTATTGATAGAGTGTCCAATTTGACTAATAGGGCTAAATTGCAATAGGTGCAAAATGTGTGTTCTAGAAGCTAAGAGTGTTTAATTGTAATGAGTTCTTAAATTGGAGGTCCTTAAATGGTAATTAGGCCATTATACCTTAAGATGGACAAAAATGGACATGGAGTAAGTAAAATTTCAAAGTTTAAGTGAAGGGCATTTTGGTAATCTAGTAAATAAAGACAAAATTTAGTGAAATAAAAGTGTCCATCTTCTCAAAATAGTCCCCCCTTGCCGAAAATTTTAAGGATCAAGCTCGATTGTAAGTCCGTTCTTGTCCCGTTTTTGATGATTTTTATGTTTTTGAAGTTGTCTTAACCTAATTTACCTATTTCAAGGACTAATTTGAAGAGATGTCAAAGTCTAAAATTTTACCCATGTAGAATAAGCTTGTATTTTGATGTTTAATGGTAGAAAATACATGTTTGATGATAGGTAAACAACATTTACAAAGTGATTTTTGATGAAAATGTCAAAAGGGACCTATTTGTAAAAAGTTGTAAAATGTGTGTTAAAATGTGAATATATAGAAAATGTGGGCTGTTATGAGCATGGAAAAGATTCGGCTAGGCTTGGGTAATGAAGAAATTGGATGAAATTCATTTTACGAGCCTAGGGACTAAAATGTAAAATGTCAAAAGTTTAGGGAAAAAATGTAAAATTTTGCCATAATGTGTTTTTGGGCTGAATTGAATAATATGATGATTAAATAAGTTAAATTTGACATTATAGATCAAGAAAAACGAAGTTCGATTCTAAATCGGGGAAAAACAAAGTAATTGACAAATAAACTCGTTTGGCTGTTTTTTTAACCGAGGTAAGTTCGTATGTTAAATAAGCTTTACTTTAACTGTATTTTATTTGCTTAAATTTATGCATGAATTGTGTAATCGACCTTACGGACACATTTGACGACAATTTGGCAAGCGAGAAATCCCAATTGAACCTTAGGAATAGATTAGGATACAAGTGACATGTCACTAGGGGTTTATGTTATGTGATTCCGAGTGCTGGTCCTATATGTCCTACCAGTGGCTGAGTATACCAACATATGTTGCGGTTACTTGACAGCTTGTGTGAGCAGCACCGTGTAGCTACATCTCGACTGACAGCTTATGTAAACAAGCCCGTTGAGTGGTTCATTTTGAGTGGTTCATTGGGTATGACAATGATGAGACTAAGTATGAAATTATTACGAGATGGTACAGTGTCACCAAGCTAGCTCGGATTGGAGATCGTCGGAGATCGTATCACACTATCAAACTATTATTTTGGCTACCGATGATTTTAAACATTTTAAGATTATGGCATGTATAGGGACTTGGTCATTTTGTTGTGTGTGCCATTATGATTTGGCCAAATGTATTGGCATTGAAATTATTAAATGATTCATTTTGTTTAAGGCCATGAGATTTGGCTTACCTTAGTTAAATTGGTTATAAGTATATACACATTTATGTGTAAGAATGAGTATGTGCCAAGGTCTTTTGTAATGTGGATTATAATTGCTCATTAAATTGTTGATATGCTAGCATGGAATTGGTACGTTTTAGTCTTGATTGTGGTTGTTTTAACTGTTATGAATATCATGGAATTGTGCCATTGAATTGGTGTAAGTATAGGTGTAAATGAGGCTGGTAAATAGCCTTTATTTTGTCCACACAAGTCGGCTTGCCCCATGGGCATGTGTTTCGGCTGTGTGTCCCCTGCACCTTAATTTTGAGAAACAAAATGCTCAGAATTGAGCACATGGGTAGAGACACGGGAGTGTGTCTCAACCGTGTGAGGGATACGGCCTCAGGCACGGGCGTGTGAAGTCTGCACCTATTTTATGAAAATTAAATTAACCACACGGCCTAGTACACGGGCGTGTGACTTGGCCATGTGATCTCAATTTGTTCATGCATTGCAAAACAGAGAGTTGCACGGGTTAGGGACATAGGCGTGTGTGACCACACGGCCTGCCCACACTGGCGTGTGACCCCTGTTTAGGGCAAAAATTTTCTAAGTTATGTAAAAATTTCTTAAGTTATCGGTTTAGTCCCGAACCACTTCCAAAGCATGTTTTGGGCCTCCTATGCTCGTATTAGGGACTTTATGATTGAATACAAATGGTTTTTAATTTGGATGAAAATTTATGTCTCAATTGTATGTTTGCCTGCTATGTAAGTCCGGTAATACCTCGTACCCTGTTCCGGCGTTGAATACGAGTAACAGGTGTTACATTTAGGCTTTGAATAAGTCAAATTTCATTCTCATGTTGCATAAGTTACAACAAGAAAAATTAGAAAGGCTAAGTAGAATAGAAATTGAAGATGAGTGAACGTATTACTGCTGTTATATATTATGATGGGTAGGTCTGTGACACCAAAAATGACATTTTTTTTAATCGGAGAATACAATGCGACTAGTTTTAACCAGAACATAGATTTGAAAAAACTTCGTAAAAGAATTAGACAAAAAATCTTCAAAACGACGCCAATGAGAAGTATCGATTTTGTGCTTCAGTTGATCTCGTGACATATGACTCATTTGATATCAAAGGTGGTTGTAGCTTGGAGGCGATGGTGCAGACTCATCTTGCTAGTGGATCACCCTATCTTGAGTTATATGTACAATTTTCACCGCCAAATGAAGCATTTTCGACTTCAACATCTACTGTTGTTCGAGAGGAATACATGTGTAATGACCCGAAACGGTAATCGGAAAGTATATTTTCGGGTCTCCATTTTCGTAAAACAAATTCGTAAATGTTTATTAAAAATATTTACGAAGTTAGTTGTGTGATTAATTAGGTTTTGGTTAGGTGAATTAGTTTGAATTAAGGTTAATTAGATATAAGGATTACATTGAATAAAGTTTAAAAGTTTAATTATAGATTATAGAAAAGTGAAAGGACTAAATTAGTAATTAATCTAAAAGTTGACAAGTGTATGGTAATAATAATTTACATGTGTAAAAAAACATTATACATACATTTGTAATATATATACTTATTATTTAAGAACATATTATTATACTATATTATATTATATTATTAAAATAATAGTTAAAAGAAATAATAAAACAAAAAGATAGAAAAGAAACAGAAAATAGGAACGGAATAGAGAAGTAGAAAGGAGAAAATAAAAATAAAGGAAAAATAGGGTTTTAAGGTTTAAAGTTGGATTGGTAAGTCAATTTAATCCCTTTTCTTGTAATTTTGACGTTTTTGGAATCCTAGAACAAAATACTACTTGATTTAAGTTGAAAATTTGAAAGTTAGTGAATTTTTAGAAGTTGTTCATGTTGAATAAATTGAAGAATTAGGGATTAAATTGATAGAATTTCAAGTTAGAATAAAAATATGGATTGAATTATAAGTTAAATTATAAGTTTTGAGTAATAGAGACTAAATTGAGAGAATTTTGAAATTAGGGATTTATGATGAAATTAGAGAGTTAAATTTAGTTTTAAGTGGTAATTGAATGAAGATATGGAATTAGTTTTGTAGAAATAAAGTTAGTATTTGTTAGGGACTAAATTGAAATTTAGGCAAAATTTGAGTATAAATTGAAATATTCAATGTGAAATCGTGATGTATTGATAAACTTTAATTGTTTCGATTTTCGTAGCTAACGTTGAGCCAGAGACCTCGGCTAGAAAAAGAAAAGACAAAGTTAACGAGGAGTAGCTCGAGAATTCTGGTTTGTATTTCTATAATCCGAAACTAATATTTATTTGTTGAGTTTATTATTTAATATACATGGTAAGTAAAATTGAGGTGAGTATTGGTATTGTGGTATTAAATTGAATTGAATTGAATTAAATTCATGAGTATATGTGATTGTGGATATTAAATTGAATATATGTGAATTCGTGATTGATATGATATTTGATAAATGGAAAAAATTGTGGTATTGAAAGTGATTTGAAAACCCTATTAACTGTATCGGGCTGAGTCGGATATAGTTGGCATGCCATAGGATTGGAAGTGTTCAGGGATACTTCGACCTTGAGTCGATGAGACATTAGGTGTCAAACTATTACTTTGGATAAATTCGATGAGGTACTGGGTACCAACTTACTTCGGCATGACCGATGAGACACTGGGTGTCATTCTATTACTTCGAATTACCTGATGAGGCACTGGGTGCCATACTAGTGTGTTTTGGTTGGATCCGTGTATCCACCAAAGTTTGAGTCTTATTAATAGGGATAGATATATGAATTGGAAATAAGATTGTTATTGAATTGTGAATTTGAAATTTGATATTGAATTGAATTGTGCAAATGATATGTATGAACCAAGAGTTCATAAAAAGAGTTTCGCTATTGCAACCAAGAGTTCATAAAAAGGGTTTTGCTATTGCCAAATGTTATGTGAATCAAAGTGAGAAAATTTATTTGAATTAGTTATTGATGAAAAATGAAGATTAAGTGGATGAATTGAATTATTGATTGATTAATGTTTACATATGGTTAAATGTGTATGCTTTATAATATTATTTTTTTAAAGTATTCGGATTATAGAAATACTACAGAGTTTTAAACTCAGTGTACGGTTTGTTTCCGTGCACAGGTTTAGTTAAAGTCAAATTGCCGAATCAACATCCAAGGCCGATCCCAAACTCATTGTGGTGAAGTACATTTCTTTTTGGTAAATGGCATGTACATAAGATGTTATGTTTATCATTTTGGGAAATGATTGTAATGATGCTATAATATGAAATGGGTTGAATATATATATAACATATGTGTTATATTAAGTTTATGAAATGGAATATTTTGGTTGAGGTATAAATGAACTTTACATATACAAATTTTAGGTTGACATTTGGTATTAAATTTGATTTGGCTTGAATGAAGTTAAATGAATTGAGTTGGTTAATATTTGTAAAATATCTATGTTGGTACATTGATTAGATCTTTAAATTGATAAATTTGGCATATATTAGAAGTATTTGAATGTGTTTTGGATTGGTTGAATATTTGGATTATGAGTTGCTTGTTATTCAAGACTAGTAGGGTTGGTAAACTTGATGTATAAGGACCATTTTGAGTCCACACGGCCTGGCACACGGGCGTGTGACCAGACCGTGTGAGACATATGGCCTATACATGGGTGTATGTGCCCTGCACCTAGGAAAAATTTTAAGATTTCACGAAAAATTCTTTGAGTTTTTGATTGAGTCCCGATTTGTTTTAAACACATGATTTGGGCTTCGAGGGCTCAATAAAGGGACATTATGATTAAATTATGATATGTATATTATATTATTATATGATTATTCGTATTTGTTTTGAAATATTTAGTAATGCTCTGTAATCCTATTCCAGTAACAGATTAGGGTTGGGGGTGTTACAACATGACCCTTACCGGACACTCAGTTAGTGGAAGGCAGAACATTGAAGCACCCGTGTTTAGTGGCAGTATGGATTACACAACTCCTGTACGACACTTGGATAGTGGATGGGACATGCACCTTGATGGGTCGATGTTCGATGTTGGAAATATGTACTGGGGAATGACTTCAACTTCTAGTGGCTGGCAATCTACATCTTATTAGGGACGTTACAAAACGTCCACAAGAAGGGATGATGTACCCCCTAAGATGTCCACCGATGAAGGGACCTCGTACGTTATAGATGATGGTGGGTTGGATGATGAGTCCGATGTGGATCCACCTCGAGAGCCTGACCCCGATGGTACAGAAGTTGTATTATTTTCTAAACTGGAGCACGTTCCAACCGAGCTTGAAGACAGTGAAGGCGGTTTAGATGATGAAGAAGAAGATCCATGATTCACGCCCTACTTACCTTTAGCTCACATGCATAATGTCGATCTATCAGTAGATAATGTGTTGGAGTTTCCAGATCTACCACATAGAAGGTGTGACCGTACAAGTTCGTTGTTGGATTCGGGTGAACTGGAAGTTGGTAAGGAGTTTTCCAGTAAGGATAGTTTTCTTGGTGCATTGAAATAATATAGAATCATGAACGAGGTTAACTACTACGTGGTTAAATCCAAATTTGAGAAGTTCGAGTTCAAGTGTGCAGTGTAAGACAGTACATGTTCATAGACAATGTAAAGTCCCGTTTTCAGTGAAATCAAAACTATGGTTTCGGGACCACGAATCCGATGTCATGAAATTTATTTTAATATTATTTTGCGGTCTACAACATGATAGTATTATTGCATAAAAATTTCATTAAGAAATTTTACCGTTTGTATGCTCAATTCGTGAAAAAGGACTGAATCGCGTAAAGTGCAAAAGTTATGTTCTATTAGCTCAAGGTGTTACATAGGTATAGAAATTTAAAGTGGAGGTCCTTATATGGTAATTAGACCATAAATTGAGTTAGCGGATCTGCATGACATGGAATTTGTGAAATTTTTAAAGTTAGGTAATTAGGTAAATAAATGCTAAATTAATAAAAGAAATGATATCATCTTCCTCATTTCATCCATGCTAGCTGATTTTCACCATTAGAGAAGAGAAAAATTTTCTCCAACTATTTCCTTTGCATGTAAGTGCTATCTCATTCTGTCTTTGTTGATTTTTATGTGTTCGGGATCGTTGTTGCTTAAGTTAGCTAAAAAGGGGACTAAATTGCAAAATGATTGAAAGTCTAGGGTTTTACCATGAGAGCATGCTAGTTATTTTTGAAGTTTAATGGAAGAAAATGAATCCTTGTTGTTAAATAAACAACTTTTGTTAAAGGATTTTTAATGAAATTGTCAAATAGGGGCTAAATTGAGAAATGTGAAAATTGTGTGTTAAATGTGTAAATTTGTGGAATGTATAGGCTGCTATGAACACCTATAAAATTTTGCTAGGCTTGGGTGTATAGAAATTTGCATGAATTTCATTTTGCGAGCCTAGGGACTAAATTGTAAAAAAAGTTCAAAAGTATGGGGACAAAATGGCAATTTTACCATAACATGAAATTGGATTGAATTTAATAGAGTAAGTATTGAATTAGTTAAATTTGATGATTTAAATCAAGAAAACCACGTTTGGAATTAGAATGGGGAAAAGACAAAGTAGTCGATTGATTGGTCTATTGTCTTCGTACTAATTCGAGGTAAGTTCGTAAGTTGAATAGGTATTAAATTATATGTGTTTAAAAGCTTAATTGTTATAATCGTGATGATACGACACCACGAAAATTCTCGAAGAGGTATCACCAAAGTATAGATCCCGGTTGAACTTTAGGAATAGATAGGATACAAATGACATGTCATTAGAAATTATCGTGTTTTGGGTGCTGGTCTTGTACGTCCTACCGGTGGCTGAGTTTTTAGCATGTGTTGCAGTTAATTTACAACTTGTGTGAGAAACACCGTGTAGCTACATTTTGACTGACAGCTTGTGTGAGCAGACCTAGTGATGGCTCGAGAGTGAGCATTTATATGAGATGTGAGATAGAGGTGGTTTTGACCATATATTGGCACTTGGTGTGCAAGATACCCGAGTATCCAATAGTATTTTAAATGGTTCAACGAGCACATATGATGATACGAGGTTATACGAGTTGATACGAAACAATACAGGTATTCATGTGGAATACGTCAAGTAATTTATAGTTGATGTATTTATGCATGGCTAACATAATTTTATTTATGTGTTAGGCTTTGGGCCGAATTGGTATTTACCTATGTTTTATTTATGCTTAACTAAATTGTGGACAATTTGGTATTTACCTATGTTTTATTCGTATGTCTCAGCCGTGTGTCCCCTGATGCGTATTTAGAAACCAAGTCAGTAGCTTCACATGGCCTAGCACACGGGCGTGTGCCTTGGTCGTGTGGCACAAGTCAGTATACCCTCCAATTTTCACATGGCCTAGTACATGGCCTGGCACACAGGCGTGTGGTCTGGCCGTGTGACCAAAGTCAGTGATTTATATGGGGTCGGACACGGGCTGGGACATGGCCATGTGATCCCATTTCAAATGCCCACACGGCCTGAGACAGGAGTATGTGTCCTTTGCACTTTGAAAATTTTCCATGTTTTCCTAAAAAAAATTCAAGTACTGGATTTAGTCTCGAACCACTTTTAATGTCTATTTTGGGCCTCGAGGGCTCGTATTATGGACCATATGAATGATTATGAATGGTTTTTTTGATTTGAATGATAATTGATTATGAAATGTATAATGGTATAAGTTATAAGTCTCCGTAACACTGTTCTGGCGTTGCATACGAGTTAGGGGTGTTACATATATTTTGGTATCACAGCTACGATTTAGTCGATTATCGGACTAACATAGCGTATGTGAGTCTAGTTATACATGCCATTTTATAACTTGTGACAATGTGACATCTCCTGACAGTTTAAAATCACATTTTTCATATAGTAATGGATCCCAATCGAGCAGACTCTGATAATGTTGAAAGTAACGTGCCGACCTCAGTTTAAGGGGTAGCATCATCTGAGTATTTTCCTGTGTTTGGAAGTAGTGGAGGAAAGGCTAAGGAAGCCTTTTTCCAGATGATAAATGAGTGGTTCACTGAGTTCGTTCGGATGAATTTGGCAGCTCAGCAACCTCCACCCCCACCTTTTCCTAATCGGTCCCCGAAGCTCCTCAAGTTGTAGAATTTGTACATATAAGCAAACCGCCAGTTGACAAAATTTGAAAATATGGGGCCTGTAACACCCTTTGCCCGTGTTCGAAGCTAGAACTGGATACGGGGCATTACCTAACTCAACTTGCTTAAACATGACGTTTCGAGCTATAAAATTTCATTTCCTCTTAAAAACTTCCCATCAATCCTATAACATACTCATCCTGTGCCTACGAGGCCTTAAACATACTTCTGAAAGGTTTTGAGAATTAATCGGAAACTTTTATACACTTAGAAAAATTTTGCCAAAACAGGGGCCACACGCTCGTGTGAAATAGGACACGCCTGTGGGTGCAGGCCGTGTGGTCACACATGCCCATGTTATACACTAGTGTTCGACACTGACTTATTTCACACGGCCGAACATATGACCGTGTCCCTTACACGACCTGACACACCCGTTTCTCAGCCTGTGTGCCAAAACCTTCGCATTCTATTTATGACATCATCATCTCACTAAGGTCATACGGCCAAGGCACACACCCGTGTCCTTAGCCCGTGTATCGAATTAAATTCCCAATTTTAGGTGCAGACTTTACACGGCCTGGGCACACGCTTATGTCCTAGGCCATGCCTCCTACACGGCTGAGACACACGGCCGTGTCTCTGCCCGTGTGTTTACTACTGAGCATACTGACTTGCAATTCTAGCGTGCTAGGAGACACACGGCCAATGAACATGCCCATAGGGCTGACCGTGTGCCACACACGGCCTAGACACACGCCCGTGTGTCTACCCGTGTGGACAATTAGATGGCTATCTACCAAGCCATTTGCCACCCTATCAAGTAATCACACTCATACCAAAGCATTTCAATATAAGATGACCAAATGGTACCTCTATGAACTCAAAAAGAATCACTACATCCTCAAAAGCATACACTTCATGAAATTCATCTTCATTTAACATAAGAATTAGCCAAGTATTGGCCCAACTTTAATGACCATTTACAAAATGAATTGGAATAACCTTAGTAGCCAACACATTTGGCTTACCAATATGACATAACAAAATACTCAAGTCCTATACATGCTATATTCAAAATAAATATAATTTGGCTATACCAATATATGGTCGATAGTGTGATCTCCAATTTCAACGTGCGCAAATTCTCAAACTAACTTTGCAATACTACATGAAAAAAGGGCAATGAAAAGGGGTAAGTATAAAGCTTAGTAAGTTTGCATGGAAATAAATGGCAATAATAAGCTCACAATATAATCCATCCATGGCATTAATTAACCATACACAAGTCATAGGCTTCTTGCCATATTTATACATACTCATACTTGCCCTTATCTAGCACATACCATGCCACTTATCGTAATTGTTTCTTCATGAATTACTCATGAGTACCTGTGTTAACTCAATCACATAACTATTAGTAAAATCCTCTTCACTATTTCAAGGTAATCAATTCATCCCGATAATTCACTAGGGATACTCAAGGATGTTTGTTCATAAACATTAGCATAACACAAAACCAATGGCACATCTCGGATGTGGTTTTACATGGGGTCATTTCTGAGTGCCGATGTCATATCCTGGATATGGTCTTATACAAAATCTCTCATTAAGCATTGATGCCATATCCTGGATATGGTCTTATACGACTCTCATACTCAATACTGAAGCCATATCCCGGATATGGTCTTATACGGAATCTCAATTTGGTGCCGAGGCCATGTCCCGGACATGGTCTTACACGGGACCTTATTCATCTCATATCTTGATGACAGCATTTTCACACTTATTATAGTCCCACCAGGACTTCAACATCTCAACTTTTATCAACTTTCTCATATAACACTAATATTCAATTTTATAGAATGTTGTTATAATATCAACCATTCTCAAACATGCTAGCATAAATATTGAATCATCACATACAAACTTACCTCGATTTCAAAATAAACTAGATCGTCGATCTAGTCTGAGACTTTATTCTTTCCCCGATTGAGATGGACTCTTGGTTCTTCTTGCTCTATAATAGCAATTAAGCTCTTTTTAATCATCACATTAATAAATGTATTTCAAAAGTCATGCTTTGGAAAAATGACCATTTTGCCCTTAAACTTTGGCAAAATGACCATTTTACCCCTAGGCTCCGAAATTAATTCTAACCAAATTTCTACCTTTAATGAGCCTAGGTGAATAGTTATTTCTCTTATGGCTATCATCAAAATCCAGCATTTCACACATTACTACAAACTTTATAACTTTTACAACAAGGTCCAATTAGGTGTTTTCATGGCAACACCTTTCACAAAAGTTGTTCATCTAACAACCAAGACTCATTTTCTTCCATAAAATGCAGCAAATAACAATGAAAGCTCTTATGAAAAATCTCTAAACTCTTCACCATATCACACTTTAGTCCCCTCTTTAGAAAGCTTAAGCTTTAGGGGTTCCAAAAGTACAAATTTCATCAAGAAAAACCATTAAAATCACTTACTTGTGAGGAGATAAGTTTGCTGAAATTTTTGAGCTTTCTAACCCTTGTTTGCTGCCAATTTTCGGTGGTGGTGAAGAGAAGAAAAGATGATACTTTTTCTTTTCTTTATTATTCTTTTATTTTATTCATTAATCACCTAACACCACCAAAACTTGCCTAATTTACTCATCTTGTCCCCCCTATGGCCGGCTATGTCCTTTACAAAGGGGCTAATTACCTTTTAAAGACCCCAATTAACAATCTATGACTATTTTGCACCTTTAGCTTATAAAATAAAACTTTCACACTTCATGCAATTTAGTCCTTTTTTTGCGATTAAGCAAGAAATTGCTAAAATTAAAGCACCAAAATTTTCATACACTTATACCATAACACTCTAACTCATAAAATATCATGGAAATAATTTTCTCTGACCTCAGATTAGTGATCCGAGATCATTGTTCCGACTAGCTCCTAAATCGGGCTGTTACAATTCTCCCCCTTAAGGATTTTCGTCCTCGAAAATCTTACCGGTGAAAAGGTTGGGATATTGGTTTCTCATAGTCTCATCGGACTCCCACGTAGCCTCTTCTATTTCGTGTCTCTGCCATAATACTTTCACAAGGGCTATACTTTTGTTTCTTAACTTTTTGACCTCTCGCGCCAAAATTTTAATCGGCTCTTCACCATAAGTCAAATCTGGTTGTATCTCTACCTCTGTTGGTACTATGATATGTGAAGGGTCTGAACGGTATCGGCGCAACATGGATACATGAAAGACATCGTGAATCTTTTCTAGTCCGGGTGGCAAGGCCAAGCGATAAGCTACCTGTAACACCCCTTACCCGAAGCCCTTACCGGAATCGAGTACGTGGCATTACTAGACTTGACTATTAACTTAAGGTGTAAAATTTTAAAGCTGTCCAACTGTGTCATGTTGACTAAATCGACCATAACTCGAGTTATAAAACTCGAAATTTAGATCCGTAAATTTTCCTTGAAACTAGACTCATATAAAATTTCACTATAATTTTTACAGAATTTTTCATGTGGCCAATTAGTACAGTTTATTCATCAAAGTTACCCTTATTACACTGTCTAACCATTCTGACCTGTCTCTACAAAAATACAGTTATCTCATTGCACAATTTTCATATACTGTTCTAGTTTATACCAATGAAAAATAGACTCAATAAGGGTTTTACACATATAACCCATGCTTCCTAATTATTTTTGTACAATTTTTGACAATTTTTCCAAAACAGAACAGTGACTCACGAATGCATTCAGAGCAGGTCTCACTAAAACTTAATTATCTCATAATATATAAATCTTTTGCCTACTCTGTTTCTTCCATGTAAAAATAGACACAATGAGGATTAATTCTATACTTCATTCACCATCTAATTCAACTTATCCTATTTTTGGTGATTTTTCTAATTCACATCATTGCTGTAACTAAAGACTGTTTCTATACTAAATATGCTTTCTAGCTTATAACCTAGGATATACTCACATGCAATTCATACTCTCCATGCATTTTTAATCACTTACAAAGATAGCTTGTACTTAAAACATTCATATGATATTCTAACATCATCGATTTAAAGGAGTATCACTATTACCCACATTTATGACAAAACCCCAAAAACATACATAACCAAATATTTAGCCATATTCGCATGGCTGTTATATACAAGGTCAAACATTGTATGTTTGTAAAACTTCATCTAGCCTATACATGCCTTCTAAATCGCAACCAAAAATTCAAAATACCAAAGGAAGGCGATAGTGTGGATGACTTCTTGAAGATCCTTCACGAGCCCGCAACGTGACCAAAATCTATAAAACAAAGAAGAACATTTCACGTAATTAAGCTTACTAGCTTAGTAAGTCCTAACTCATGATAATAAAACATTTATACTTGAAAACCAATTGTTCCATAATAGCACATTCTAACTCGAATTCCATCATATAACATCCATCAATATTAATTTCAAACACATATAACACAATTCTCACAATATTAATTTAACCTGTAATATTAAGCATACATACCTTACATGCTTACTCAAACGTAAACCCAATAAATTAACTTTAAGTTATCTTGAACAAGGATTCGATTTATCTTTGATAAAGTACATCACCGCATCAAGCTCGCTAGGCATAAAAGCCCGTAAAGTAACACCGGCACAAGGCCCGCTAGGCGAGAAGCCCGATAAATAACACCGCACAAGGCCGCTAGGCAAAAAGCCCGGTAAATAACACCGGCACAAGGCCCGCTAGGCATAAAGCCCGACATGTCACCGCAAGACGAGGCTCGCTAGGCATAAAGCCCGATTAATGTCACCGCACGAGGCGCGCTAGGCTCAAGCCCGAATGTCGAATATTATTATATGCTTTTCACATTTCACTATCACATATCGAATCATAAACATCTATTCCCATTGCAATAAATAAATTTGAAATCAATCTAATCCATCATTATCACATTCGCCAACTCATGGTTTTACACCAAGCTTATACAAATTTTATCATTCACTAGATATGTAAATGATCTTTAAATAATAAGTAGCTCAAGAACTTACTCATTCACCTTACATTAGCCAAAATAATTTCCATCATATACTCAACATAAATCATCAACCAATATGTAGATATACATTCGCCATGATGCAATTGGATATTAACATTCATCAATTTTTAATAGTCAAGATAACCATAATTTATTCTTTGACATAATTTAACTAAAGGACTTACCTCGGTTGTCGATAGTAGTCCGTGCGAATCGGCTATTCGAGAACCTTTGTCTTCCCCGGCCTAATTCGGTCTTTCTTTGCTCTTGATCTAAAACACATTAGAATTTAGCTCATTTAATCTCATTTCATCTCAATTTAGTCCCAAAACACCCAAATGGGCAATTTACCATTTTGCCCCTAATGTTTCCCATTTTTACAATTTAGTCCTATTTGCACAAAACACAAAATATGCAAAATTTTCCAACATCCTAGTTTGGCCGAATCTTCATTATAGTCATAGGTGTCCATGCATTTCATTTATTTGTCATTTTAATCCTTCACAACTTTATTCTTTTCAATTTAGCCCTATATACTCAAAATTATCAAAAATTCCAATACAAAACTTGTAAATCTTTAACATACATTCAATTTAAAACCATCAAACATCAAAACTATCCAAGCATGTTAATGGTCGAATCTTAAATACATAGTATTTTCAAAAATTTAAACATGGGTTGTATAGGATTTAAAGCAAGCATTCCAAATATGCAAAAATTTTCAAAAACTAAATAAAACACATACCCTTAATTAAGCCCCAAAGTGCCGAAAATTTTCAAGCTCCTACAATGGAGTTCTTCATCCAAGTTTTTGCCAAGAAGATGAGTAAGGTAAGGTTCTCTTTCATCCCACTTGTTTTTATTATTTAATGATAAAACAAACACATTTTTATTAACATTATTTTAACACCTTAATAAAACTATCTAATAAGCTAATTTAACATATAATTTGGACTTATAAAGGCCCATTGTCGTCCCTAACTATGGTGAATGGGCTAATTGCCCTTTGGTACACCCACTTTAAAAGCCAAAATCAATTTAGTACTCTTCACTTAAGCATGCAACTTTTTTCGCTTTTCTCGATTAAATCCTTTTATCAAATTGAGCACTTAAACGACTAAATTTTTCTACGAAATTTTCACACTCACTAAATCACATATAACAAACACAAAATATAATATTAAAAATATCTCTCGTGCTCGGATTCGTGGTCCCGAAACCACCGCTCCGATTTGGGTCAAAATTGGTCATTACAACTCTCTCTCCCTTAAGGATTTTTCGTCCCAGAAAATCTTACCGTTAAATAAGTTCGGATATTATTGCCTCATCGACTCTTCTTCAGCTCCCACGTAGCCTCTTCAACTCCGTGACGATTCCATAAAACTTTTACTAATGGAATTCTTTTATTCCTCAACTCTTTTATCTCTCGGGCTAAGATACGGATCGGTTCCTCATCATATGTCAAATCAGATTTAATTTCAATCTCTGTCGGTGAAATCACATGGGACGGATCCGATCTATATTTATGGCATCGAAACATGAAATACATTGTGTATCTTTTCTAACTCGGAGGGCAATCTTAATCTATAAGCAACCGGTCCAATACGTTCAATGACTTCATACGGTCCGATAAATCTCGGACTCAACTTGCCTTTCTGACCGAATCGGAATATTTTCTTCCACGGAGAAACTTTCAAGAACACCCGATCTCCGACCTGAAATTCAATGTCCTTGCGTTTTAAGTCGGCATAGGACTTTTGACGATCCGAAGCAGCTTTCAAATTACTTCTAATCACAACCACTTTCTGTTCAGTTTCTTTAATCCAATCAACCCCGTGTATCTTATTCTCACCGAGCTTAGTCCAATACAACGGTGTGCGACATTTTCGACCATATAAGGCTTCATAAGGCGCCATTTTTATGCTAGATTGAAAACTATTATTGTAAGCAAATTCGATCAAAGGTAGGTATCGTTCCCATGTACCTTCAAACTCGAGAACGCAACACCTCAACATGTCCTCAAGTATCAAAATAGTTCGCTCAGATCGACCCAAATGCGTTTTATGGATGGAAAGTCAGTACTAAAATGAAGTTTAGTACCTAAAGCATCTTGCAATTTCTTCCGTAACCGTGATGTAAATCTTGGGTCCCTATCTCGAGACAATGGAACTCGGTACATCGTGCAACCTTACAATCTGCGACACATACAATTCGGCAAGTTTGTCAAGTGAATAGTCGGTGCGCATCGGTACAAAATGAGTGATTTAGTCGATTCTATCAACGATAACCCACACAAAGATCTTTCTTACTAGGTGTCATAGGGAGTCCAGATACAAAATCCATGGAAATTCTATCCCATTTCCATTCGGTATCGTGGATTGGTCAAGTAAACCGGATGGTACTTGATGCTCACTTTTATTTGTTGATGATTAAACACTTGGAGACAAATTCGATATATCTCGTTTCATGCCGTGCCACCAATAGAATCTGTTTCAAATCATTTTACATTTTGGTGCTACGGGTGTATCGACATTCGCCATTATGGGCCTCACTCGTAATCATTCAGATCAAATCTGCGTTCAAGGAACACACAACCGACTTTTATAATTCAAACAAATCATTTGCATCTATCGAAATCGATTTCGTAGCGTTTTCACATCGAATCCGAATAGCAACCAACTTTTCATCAACTACATGCATCACAAATTTGCTTTGAATAAGCATCGGTCTTGCTTGTAACTCGGCTATGATTGAACCATCATCGACATAGCCACCCGCATGCGCTTAATGCACGAAGAACAAATAATGATTTTCGACTTAACGCATCCGCAACAACATTAGCTTTCCCGGATGGTAGTCAATCACTAATTCATAGTCTTTCAAAGAATTTCTAACCATCGGCGTTGTCTCAAATTTAGATCTTTCTCGAGTCATTAAATATTTTAGACTTTTATGATCCGAATAAACATGACATTTTTCACCGAATAAATAGTGACGCCAAATTTTCAATGCGAATACAATGGTCGCTAATTCCGGATCGTGAGTTGGATAATTCTTTTCATGTGGCTTCAATTGTCTTGAAGCGTAGGCTATCACCTTGCCTTCTTGCATTAAAACACAACCCAACCCATTCAAGGAAGCATCACTAAAAATAGTAAATTTCTTTACCCGATTCAGCCGTGAGTTAACACCTGAGCCTCGGTCAAAAGGGCTTTCAACTGCTCGAAACTTTTTCGACACCTTTTCACCACTCAAATTTGACATCTTTCAGTAGTAGTCTCGTCAAAGGTGTAGCTATTACGGAAAAACCTTTTACAAATCGTCTATAATATCTCGCAAGGCCTGTAAAACTTGGATCTCGGAAACATTCTTTGGTGGTTTCCAATCAAGTATGGCTGCTATTTTATTTGGATCCACCCAATAATACGACAATCAAATCACATGACCCAAGAAGTGAATTCATTCATCCGTAACTCACACTTATCGAATTTTGCATATAACCGTTGGTTTCTCAAAGTTTGTAGTACTACTCTCAAATGCTCTGGGCGTGCTCGCTTCATTTTGGAGTAGATCAATATATCATCAATAAATACTACTACAAACCGATCCAAAAGCGCCGAAAGACTCGGTTCATTAGATCCATAAAAGCAAAGCAGTGCATTTGTGAGTCCAAATGGCATAACTAAAAACTCATAATGTCCGTACCTCGCTCGGAATGCGATCTTTGGCACATCCGAATCTCTCGACTCATGAATCGATAATAGCCCGATCTCAAATCTATCTTCGAAAACACCAAGCCCCCTTCACTAATCAAATAAATCATCAATCCGAGGTAACGGTACTTATTCTTTATAGTCACCTTATTTAGTTGCTTTGTAATCGATACACATTCTCATAGTCCCATCCTTCTTTTTCACAAATAAAGCGGTGCACCCTAAGGAGAGAAACTCGATCGTGCGAAGCCCTTATCTCATCAACTCTTGCAATCTGCGCTTTCAATTCTTTTAATTCGATGAGGTGCCATTTGATGCAGAGCTATCGAAATCGGGGGTCGCCCGGTACCAACTCAATGCCGAACTCAATCTCTCGTGATCTGGGGTAAGCCGGTAGTTCTTCAGAAACACATCGGGGTATTCACATACAATCGATCTGATTCAATTTGTTTCTCGGACATTTTATTATCCAAATACATAGGCCAAATAAGCTTCACACCCTTTTCTCACATACTTTTGGGCTAACATTGAAGATATTCTTTGTAGGCAACCCATTTATGTCGCGCAGATTTAATTCGATGGTCTTACCGTTTCGACATCTCAAATCGATAAGCTTTCTTTTACAATCCACTATCTTGCCTCATGTGAAGTTAACAACCCATACCCAAGATTATATCAAATTCGTCAAAGGGCAACAACATTAAATTAGTGGGAAGCAATAATCCCCAATCATCAACGGGCAATCTCTACACACTTTATTAACAAGCACACATCTACCCAAAGGGTTGGACACTCGAATCACAAACTCGGTAGACTCAACTAGCAAAGTCTTTCCGATTTCAAAGTTTCACACACATATGAATGAGTCAAACCGGGATCAATTAATGCAATCACAGTAGTATCATAAAGAGTGAAAGTACCAGGTAATGACGCGTCGGGGAGGAAGCATCCTCTCTAGCTCGTGCAACATATGCTCTAGCGGAGCTCTAGCCTCGATCGATCTGTAGTATTCTTCGATCCTTTCGACTACCACCTACATTGCTCGAATGTGCGGGTGGTCTACCTCGCATTGACACATTGCTCGGCTTAGTGCTCTCGGATCGCATTCTCGCTCGATTAACCGGACACTCTCTAATAAAATGATCCGATGATCCACATTTATAGCAAGACCGGTCGTGAAATCTACAACTCCACGAGTGCCATTTCCCACAAGTGCTTGCACTCGACTCTATTTTGTGGAACATTACCAACATCAAGCTATCGAGGTAGCTCGGGAGCTCATAGGAGGTCGGTCCCCGTCTAGGTGGATCTCAGATTAGCTTTTTCATTTACTGTAGTCGTCTCTAGGCTTCTTGGTCGTGGAATGAAAGACTTTACCCAAGATCTTTTACGAATGTCTCTAGCTTGAGCCTCGGCCTTTCTTTTCTCTTTCCCGAGTTCTTGACTTTGCAAGCTCTTTCAACTAAAGTCACAAACTCTTGAATTTCAAGAATACCAACAAACATCTTTATATCTTCATTCAAAGCCATCTTCGAATCTTTTACACATAATAGCTTCGAAGAAACACATTCTCTAGCATATCTCACTGAGTCGACAAATTTTCGTTCATATTCCGTCACGGTCATTCGTCCTTGTTTCATTTCAAGAAATTCTTTTTCGTTTTGATCGATGAATCTTTGGCTAATATATTTCTTGCGAAATTCATTCGGAAAAATTCCCATGTCATTTTTTTCTTTGGAACCATCGATACTAGTGTGTTCCACCGGTGATATGCTGATGTCCTCGATAAGGATATAGCACATTTCAAGCATTCATCCGAGTACAAGATAGTTCATCAAGTACCAGATAGTGTTATCAAGCCACATTTCGGCTCTCTCTCAAGCATCATCATCATCATTGGCTTTAAATTCTTCAGCCCCAAATTTTCGGATTTTATCAATCGGGGCCTACTAGATCTCAGTGGATCTATCATCTGGGGAAGTCTTTGAATCTGAGCTGGATTATTATTGAGGGTGGAGGTTGGTGTACATTCGGGTTATTTCGAATAAATTGGGCAAACCACTCATTCATCATCCGATAAAAGGCTTGTTTAGTCTCTCCTTCGTGGCTTCCCGAAACAGGTCGAGAGTCTATCGGTGCTGATCCGTGGGCACGGTCGGCGCGACGCTCTCCCCATCATCACTACACTCTTTCGGGATCGGTGTCCATTTACTATATAAAACAAAGTTCAGCCGCGAAGTCACCACACTATCAACATATAATAAAGGCATGTATAGCTAGACTCACACGCGCTACGATAATCCTAGAATCGACTAAACCGTAAGCTCGATACCAATCAAATGTAACACCCCTTACCCAAGCCCCCAGGAATCGAGTGCGTGGCATTACTAGACTTGACTATTAACTTAAGGTGTAAAATTTTAAAGCTGTCCAACTGTGTCATGTTGACTAAATCGACCATAACTCGAGTTATAAAACTCGAAATTTAGATCCGTAAATTTTCCTTGAAACTAGACTCATATAAAATTTCACCATAATTTTTACAGAATTTTTCATGTGGCCAATTAGTACAGTTTATTCATCAAAGTTACCCTTATTACACTGTCTAACCATTCTGACCTGTCTCTACAAAAATACAGTTATCTCATTGCACAATTTTCATATACTGTTCTAGTTTATACCAATGAAAAATAGACTCAATAAGGGTTTTACACATATAACCCATGATTCCTAATTATTTTTGTACAATTTTTGACAATTTTTCCAAAACAGAACAGTGACTCACGAATGCATTCAGAGCAGGTCTCACTAAAACTTAATTATCTCATAATATATAAATCTTTTGCCTACTCTGTTTCTTCCATGTAAAAATAGACACAATGAGGATTAATTCTATACTTCATTCACCATCTAATTCAACTTATCCTATTTTTGGTGATTTTTCTAATTCACATCATTGCTGTAACTAAAGACTGTTTCTATACTAAATATGCTTTCTAGCTTATAACCGGATATACTCACATGCAATTCATACTCTCCATGCATTTTTAATCACTTACAAAGATAGCTTGTACTTAAAACATTCATATGATATTCTAACATCATCGATTTAAAGGAGTATCACTATTACCCACATTTATGACAAAACCCCAAAAACATACATAACCAAATATTTAGCCATATTCGCATGGCTGTTATATACAAGGTCAAACATTGTATGTTTGTAAAACTTCATCTAGCCTATACATGCCTTCTAAATCGCAACCAAAAATTCAAAATACCAAAGGAAGGCGATAGTGTGGATGACTTCTTGAAGATCCTTCACGAGCCCGCAACGTGACCAAAATCTATAAAACAAAGAAGAACATTTCACGTAATTAAGCTTACTAGCTTAGTAAGTCCTAACTCATGATAATAAAACATTTATACTTGAAAACCAATTGTTCCATAATAGCACATTCTAACTCGAATTCCATCATATAACATCCATCAATATTAATTTCAAACACATATAACACAATTCTCACAATATTAATTTAACCCAGGTAATATTAAGCATACATACCTTACATGCTTACCTGAAACGTAAACCCAATAAATTAACTTTAAGTTATCTTGAACAAGGATTCGATTTATCTTTGATAAAGTACATCACCGGCATCAAGCCTGCTAGGCATAAAAGCCCGTAAAGTAACACCGGCACAAGGCCTGCTAGGCGTAGAAGCCCGATAAATAACACCGGCACAAGGCCTGCTAGGCAAAAAGCCCGGTAAATAACACCGACACAAGGCCTGCTAGGCATAAAGCCCGATTAATGTCACGACGACGAGGCTCGCTAGGCATAAAGCCCGATTAATGTCACCGGCACGAGGCCTGCTAGGCTCGAAGCCCGAATGTCAGAATATTATTATATGCTTTTCACATTTCACTATCACATATCGAATCATAAACATCTATTCCCATTGCAATAAATAAATTTGAAATCAATCTAATCCATCATTATCACATTCGCCAACTCATGGTTTTACACCAAGCTTATACAAATTTTATCATTCACTAGATATGTAAATGATCTTTAAATAATAAGTAGCTCAAGAACTTACTCATTCACCTTACATTAGCCAAAATAATTTCCATCATATACTCAACATAAATCATCAACCAATATGTAGATATACATTCGCCATGATGCAATTGGATATTAACATTCATCAATTTTTAATAGTCAAGATAACCATAATTTATTCTTTGACATAATTTAACTAAAGGACTTACCTCGGTTGTCGATGATAGTCCGTGCTGAATCGGCTATTCGAGAACCTTTGTCTTTCCCGGTCTAATTCGGTCTTTCTTTGCTCTTGATCTAAAACACATTAGAATTTAGCTCATTTAATCTCATTTCATCTCAATTTAGTCCGAAAACACCCAAATGGGCAATTTACCATTTTGCCCCTAATGTTTCCCATTTTACAATTTAGTCCTATTTGCACAAAACACAAAATATGCAAAATTTTCCAACATCCTAGTTTGGCCGAATCTTCATTATAGTCATAGGT
Organism: Gossypium bickii; assembly: GCA_025503065.1. Classification (NCBI taxonomy): domain Eukaryota; kingdom Viridiplantae; phylum Streptophyta; class Magnoliopsida; order Malvales; family Malvaceae; genus Gossypium; species Gossypium bickii. The sequence continues at coordinate 84,609,554 of CP106712.1, forward strand.
GTCCATGCATTTCATTTATTTGTCATTTTAATCCTTCACAACTTTATTCTTTTCAATTTAGCCCTATATACTCAAAATTATCAAAAATTCCAATACAAAACTTGTAAATCTTTAACATACATTCAATTTAAAACCATCAAACATCAAAACTATCCAAGCATGTTAATGGTCGAATCTTAAATACATAGTATTTTCAAAAATTTAAACATGGGTTGTATAGGATTTAAAGCAAGCATTCCAAATATGCAAAAATTTTCAAAAACTAAATAAAACACATACCCTTAATTAAGCCCCAAAGTGCGAAATTTTCAAGCTCCTACAATGGAGTTCTTCATCCAAGTTTCGCCAAGAAGATGAGTAAGGTAAGGTTCTCTTTCATCCCACTTGTTTTTATTATTTAATGATAAAACAAACACATTTTTATTAACATTATTTTAACACCTTAATAAAACTATCTAATAAGCTAATTTAACATATAATTTGGACTTATAAAGGCCCATTGCCGTCCCTAACTATGGTGAATGGGCTAATTGCCCTTTGGTACACCCACTTAAAAAGCCAAAATCAATTTAGTACTCTTCACTTAAGCATGCAACTTTTTCGCTTTTCTCGATTAAATCCTTTTTATCAAATTGAGCACTTAAACGACTAAATTTTTCTACTGAAATTTTCACACTCACTAAATCACATATAACAAACACAAAATATAATATTAAAAATATCTCTCGGGCTCGGATTCGTGGTCCCAAACCACCGCTCCGATTTGGGTCAAAATTGGTCATTACAACTCTCCTCCTTAAGGATTTTCGTCCCCAGAAAATCTTACCGTTAAATAAGTTCGGATATTATTGCCTCATCGACTCTTGAGTGCTCCCACGTAGCCTCTTCAACTCCGTGACGATTCCATAAAACTTTTACTAATGGAATTCTTTTATTCCTCAACTCTTTTATCTCTCGGGCTAAGATACGGATCGGTTCCTCATCATATGTCAAATCGATTTAATTTCAATCTCGTCGGTGAAATCACATGGGGACGGATCCGATCTATATTTTCATAAGCATCGAAACATGAAATACATTGTGTATCTTTTCTAACTCGGAGGGCAATCTTAATCTATAAGCAACCGGTCCAATACGTTCAATGACTTCAAATGCGGTCCGATAAATCTCGGACTCAACTTGCTTTTCGACGAAGAATCGGAATATTTTCTTCCACGGAGAAACTTTCAAGAACACCCGATCTCCGACCTGAAATTCAATGTCCTTGCGTTTTAAGTCGGCATAGGACTTTTGACGATCCGAAGCAGCTTTCAAATTACTTCTAATCACAACCACTTTCTGTTCAGTTTCTTTAATCCAATCAACCCGTGTATCTTATTCTCACCGAGCTCGGTCAATACAACGGTGTGCGACATTTTCGACCATATAAGGCTTCATAAGGCGCCATTTTTATGCTAGATTGAAAACTATTATTGTAAGCAAATTCGATCAAAGGTAGGTATCGTTCCCATGTACCTTCAAACTCGAGAACGCAACACCTCAACATGTCCTCAAGTATCAAAATAGTTCGCTCGATCGACTGGCCTGTCTTTTGCGGATGGAAAAAGTCAGACTAAAATGAAGTTTAGTACCTAAAGCATCTTGCAATTTCTTCTAGAACCGTGATGTAAATCTTGGGTCCCTATCTGAGACAATGGAACTCGGTACACCGTGCAACCTTACAATCTGCGACACATACAATTCGGCAAGTTTGTCAAGTGAATAGTCGATGCGTCTGCGGTACAAAATGAGTGATTTAGTCGGTCTATCAACGATAACCCACACAAACATCTTTCTTACTAGTGTGTCATAGGGAGTCCAGATACAAAATCCATGGAAATTCTATCCCATTTCCATTCGGTATCGAGGATTGGCTGAAGTAAACCGGATGGTACTTGATGCTCAGCTTTTATTTGTTGACAGATTAAACACTTGGAGACAAATTCGGATATATCTCGTTTCATGCCAGGCCACCAATAGAACTGTTTCAAATCATTTTACATTTTGGTGCTACCCGGGTGTATCGACATTCGGCCATTATGGGCCTCACTCAGAATCATCTGTATCAAATCTGCGTTCGAAGGAACACACAACCGACTTTTATAATTCAAACAGTCATTTGCATCTATCTCGGAAATCGATTCCGTAAGCGTTTACATCGAATCCGAATAGCAACCAACTTTTCATCAACTTTCGTGCATCACAAATTTCTTTGAATAAGCATCGGTCTTGCTTGTAAACTCGGCTATGATTGAACCATCATCGACATATAGCCACCCGATGCGCTTAATGCACGAAGAGCAAATAATGATTTTCGACTTAACGCATCCGCAACAACATTAGCTTTCCCGGATGGTAGTCAATCACTAATTCATAGTCTTTCAACAATTCTAACCATCGGCGTTGTCTCAAATTTAGATCTTTCGAGTCATTAAATATTTTAGACTTTTTATGATCCGAATAAACATGACATTTTTCACCGAATAAATAGTGACGCCAAATTTTCAATGCGAATACAATGGTCGCTAATTCCGGATCGTGAGTTGGATAATTCTTTTCATGTGGCTTCAATTGTCTTGAAGCGTAGGCTATCACCTTGCCTTCTTGCATTAAAACACAACCCAACCCATTCAAGGAAGCATCACTAAAAATAGTAAATTCTTTACCCGATTCAGTGAGTTAACACTGGAGCCTCGGTCAAAAAGGGCTTTCAAGCTGTTGAAACTTTTTACGACACCTTTCGACCACTCAAATTTGACATCTTTCTGTAGTAGTCTCGTCAAAGGTGTAGCTATTACGGAAAAACCTTTTACAAATCGTCTATAATATCCCGCAAGGCCCAGAAAACTTCGGTCTTGCGAAATGGGCCCAGAAACCATTTTTCATCTTCACAAACAAAATGGGAGCACCCCATGGAGAGAAGCTCGGTCTTGCGAAACCTTTATCCGTCAGTTCTTGCAATTGTGCTTTCAACTCTTTTAGCTCGGTTGGGGCCATTCTATATGGAGCATTAGAAATGGAGGCAGTGCCTGGAGCTAACTCAATTCCAAATTCAATCTCTCTAACCGGAGGTAACCTTGGCAATTCCTCCAAGAAAACATCTGGATACTCGCATACTATGGGTACCGACTCAATTCTCAACTCAGTCTCTTTGGCATTCATCACTATGGCAAGGTAAGCTTCGTACCCTTTTCTTAAATACTTCTGAGTCAACAAGGATGATATCACTACTGGTGATCCATCTTGCTTATCTGATTCAACACGAATAAAATCCCCATTTTCATTTTTCAACTCAATAAACTTCTTTCCACAATTAACAACTACACCATGAGTAACTAACCAATCCATCCCGAGGATGACATCAAACGACAATAACATAAGATCAACTGAAAAGTAATGACCCCTTATCATCAAAGGGCAACCTTTGCAAACTCTATCAACCAACACATACTTGCCTAGGGGATTAGACACTTTTATTATAAATTCAGTAGACTCTATGGGCATGTTCATCCTAGAGACTAAATTCATGCATATGTATGAGTGGGTAGATCTCGGATCAATTAAAGCTATAACATAAGTATCATAGAGAGAAAATGTACCCGTGATTACATCAGGGGAAGGTGCCTCTTCACGAGCACGAATGGCATATGTTCTTGCCAGTGCTCTACCCTCGACTCATGCAGTCTGCTCTTTAGACGAATTCTTGTTACTCATTTCATTTCCTGGGTTTCTCTGTGGTCTCCCTCTAGTAGCACTTCTCGGTCTTGCATTCTGATACTTCTCTTTCTTGCCCACCTCGGGGCAATCTTTGATAAATTGGTCTAAGGACCCACATCTAAAACAAGTCTTCTCGTTTGCCCGGCACCCACCAGAATGACGCCTGCCACACTGCAGGCATTCCGGCCTACTAGATCGAATGTTACCCACATTAGCAACCGATGTGGTCTGCGTTATAGACCCTGAAAACAATTTACCCTTACTTCGGTTTGAAACCCCGACTGAAGTGACTGGTCGAGTAGCAAAATCCCTCGACTTTTTTGATGAGGATTTGTAGGACTTACTCAATTGCCTTTTTCTCGAGTCACGGAACTCAATCTCAATCTCAACTCTTCTCTTCTCTTTAGCCAACTCTTCGGCTTTACAAGCCCTATCCACCAACACTACGAATTCTTTTAGTTCTAGGACTCCGACACATAAACAGATATCTTCATTTAACCCATCCTCGAATCTCTTGCACATTATAGCCTCGATAGACACGCGCTCTCGGGCATACTTGCTAAGCCTTACGAACTCCCTTTAGTATTCAGTCACCGTTATTCGGCCTTGCTTTAATTCCAAGAACTCTTTTCTCTTATGGTCGATGAATCTCTGGCTGATATACTTCTTTTGGAATTCCTCTTGGAAGAATTTCCAGCTAACTCTCTCCCTTGGTACCACCTACACAAGGGTGTTCCACCATTGATAGGCCGAATCTTTCAAGAGAGATACCGCACATTTTAAGAACTCCTCAGGTGTGCATGACAACTCATCGAATACCCTGATAGTATTCTCAAGCCAGAATTTTGCCCTATCCAGATCATCATCCTTACTAGCCCGGAATTCCTCGGCTCTTTGTTTTTGGATCTTATCGATTGGAGGCCTTTCTCTTCTCACTACCTCAACCATTTGAGGAACTGCGGGAGTGGTTGAGGAATAGGTCAGGATGGAGGGGGTTGAGCATTTGGATTTGCTCGGGTATACTCAGTATACCAGTTGCTCATCATACAGAGAAAGGCTTCTTGGTCCTCTTCTCATTGACCCAAGGTCTCGGGTCTACTTTCTGTCGGCGCGGTCTTTTGAGCGGGAGTCGGCGCATTACTCACAGCATCATTTGCTGCAGTTCGGTCTGTATCAGAATCTATTTACTATATAAAAACACGATTTTAAACGTCAGGAGCAATCACACTATCATTACACAGGTACTCTTGCATATGACATGTATAGCTAGACTCATGCTTATGTTACGTTTGTCCTAGAATCGACTAAACGTAGCTTTGATACCAATAAATGTAACACCCCTTACCTGTGTTCGAAGCTAAAATCGGATACGGGGTGTTACCTAACTCAACTTGCTTACACATGATGTTCCGGGCTATAAAATTTCGTTTTATCTTAAAAACTTCCCATTCAATCCCATAACATACTCATCCTGGGCCTATGAGGCCTTAAATATACTTTCGGAAGGTTTCGAGAATTAATCGAAAACTTTTATGCACTTAGAAAAAATTTTCCTGAATAGGGGCCACACGCCCATGTGAAATGGGACACGCCCGTAGGGACAGACCGTTTGGTCACACACGCCCATGTCCCACATCGGTGGTCGACACTGACTTATTTCACACGGCTGGAAACATGCCCGTGTCCCTGGTCCGTGTCCCTTACATGACCTCGACACACCCGTATCTCAGCCCGTGTGCCAAAACCTTGGCATTCTGTTTATAACATCATCATCTCACTAAGGTCACACGGCCAAGGCACACGCTTGTGTCCTTAGCCCGTGTGTCGAATTAAATTCCCAACTTCAGGTGCAGACTTCACACGGCCTGGGCACAGCCTATATCCTAGGCCGTGCCTCCCATACGGCTGAGACACACGGTCGTGTCTCTGCCCGTGTGTTTACTACTGAGCATACTGACTTGCAATTCTAGCATGTGATTTAGTCCTTTTTTGCGATTAAGCAAGAAATTGCTAAAATTAAAGCACCAAAAGTTTCATACACTTATACCATAACACTTTAACTCATTCTAACCTTGGATTAGTGATCCTGAGAACACTATTCTGACTAGCCCTTAAATCGGGCTGTTACAGGGCTAAAGAGTTAAGGGCTATAGTTGATGACGACCCTGGTAGTGCCGAGTTCTGGCTGAAGAATACGATTCGTATTTTTGATGAACTGTCCTGTACGTCGACTGAATGTGTTAAATGTGTTGTGTCTCTTCTGAAAGATTTAGCTTACCAATGGTGGAATACCTTGATATCTGTAGTGCCGAGAGAACGGGTCACGTGGGAATTCTTTCAAACCGAGTTTAGAAAGTAACACCCCCAAACCCAGCCCAGACGTTATGGCCGAATCCGGTAATGTCACATCAAAGGAATATTTCAAAACGACTTCTCTTATTTAAAACTTAAGTTTAGAGCTTAGGAACCTAAAATCCGAGCAAATTGTTAAGTAATGATAAAAGCCCATGTTTTAAGAAAATGCCCATATGTAATAGGTATTTCAAAAACCATGTTTAAACTTTAGAAATTTATTCCCGTTTAACAATTAAACAGTTGAAAACATAAGGAAACTTAAATGTAAAGTCAAATTGGAGATACGAGACCTTATTACAAATGAAATAATTAACAATAAGTCACTTGAAAACAAATAAACAAGAACTTCTAAGTATCTTATAGTGTGGCCATCTCCGAGTCCTCTCCCATGTCGAGCCGTCTATTGAGGGTCACCTGAAACATTTAATAAAAGGGTGTGAGTTTTGAAACTCAGTGTGTACGACCCTTGGTAATCCAATCAACATGAAAAATATCAAATTGGGCATAAGCCCTAACAAAATCAGTGGTCTTGGGCCTTAGCCCTCTATGACCTCATATCACATCAGTATCACATGAATGCAATGCTCCCATCCCAAATCCAACTCTGCACTCCATTTTCCTTCCAACCCTACACTCTTGTGGGGATATAAATATCAACCCACCCATCCCTACACTCCAAAGGTAGCACCAACAGCGGCACTACTCAAACATTACAGCAAGGTTGCTAAGCATATAATGGGCTTAAAGCCGCTAGTGGATCCACGGTTGTCAAGTGACTGTGGGATCCTCACATATCTTCCTCTGTATCATCAAACCCACCCAAGTGCAACATATATCTCATGAGTGCAACATACACATTTTCACAAATTAAGCACCTATGGGTATTTTAGTTATTTCACTACCCATGGGTATTTCCGTAAATCTACCCTACAGGGGTATTTCAGTAATTTTGCAAATTAGGGCTATTTTGGTAATTTTGCATATCAGGGGTATTTTGGTCCCTCTCGGGTTTTAGTTATGAACTTTGGCCCATTAACAAGTCCTTGTGGCTAAAGTGAACAGACACTATGCACCAGGTAGGGTCCCAGAGAAGAGGAGGTGGGTTACTAGGACCGCTTAAGTACCAAGCTCTCCCTAGATCCAATCCTAAACATGCATATGTCCATTACCACACTCTAACCTAACGACTTGTCCACAGACATGTTTGATTATTAAATTAAGTTTTATGCGATTTAAGAATTTATCAGAACTAGGCCTAAGGTCCATTAAAATCCTAGCACGCATTTCTAAAATCCCATAAGGGCTATTCATGTCCATATAACCCTTTAAACCCCATCATGTTTATATAGCCTATTAGGCCCAATCTTATTCAAACCACACAACCATATCGATCCATCATTCAATTTTCACATATCAATTCCTACCAATTTGGGCCCACGAGCTTAGCAGGCCCATTTAGCCCCTTTTGGCCCGTTCAGCCAAATAGTGGCCCGATCCCAAAAGATCTCTCTTTTGGCCCCAGTAATCATATCGGTGTCCTAAAATGAACGTTCGCACGCTCGTGTGTTTGCCGGCGCCAACCTTTCGGCTTTTCAACTTTTTCTGGCATTTCGACATTCTAATTTTTTGGGATTTTGGCTTTTGCCTATTTGTCGTGTGTGAAGTGTATGTACACACCTGGTTAATGCTATGTGCTATCCTATCCTCAGCCTTGAACCTACAATCAATACCAATCCCAAATCAATACACACTTAACCACAGTTTACCTAAAAATCGAAACCTCACCATAACCTTACCGTGTGCTACCGGTTTTAGTAGCCCTTCCTTAGCTACTATTCACGTAGATCTGCACCCACACAAATATTATCAAAGATCGAGTGACTCATATTCCACAAAAGTCACCTTTATAAGCCATACTTACATTCGGCCACCACCACTAAAACGAGTACACTTACCTCCTTGCTAACGATCCTTATCACGCTTGTGATCTTTTAACCCTACCCATGTTAATACAAGGTTAACGACAAGGAGAAATTAGATAGCCCTTCGGCTTTTAGCAAAACACACTAAGGAGGTTGACTGAGTACTTACCCATTGATCCTACGGCCTAGATAGCTACTGAACAAGATCAGGCTTTTAATCACTTGATCGACAGATTTATGATGGAGGAAAGACAACAAAGAATCGGCACAAACAGGAATTTCGGCAAATAGGGATGATGGTACTCCGCAATGGAAAAAAAAAAGATGAGGGGAAGAAGAGAAAGGAAGATGGAAACTCAAAGAACCCTTCTAAGGAATTCGGCACCCCCTTTTATAGCCAAAGCCGAACTACCTTCCCCCCACAATCCCATTTGGCACCAACACATTCACACCTCAGTCCCCTATCTTTTCTCTCTTATCTTTGTCGAAACCATTTTTTACGAGTTTGAAAAATGGGGATCGACTTTAAAGAATAGAAATGGAGTCGCCACCGACCTTACTTTGAGGTGTGATCGGATCACCTTGAAATTGATCATTTTTAACAAAGCTTTGATTTATTAAAATGTATTTTGGTCTATAAAACTTGAGAAAACGGGTTCGGGAGTCGGTTATGCACGAGGAAGGGTTAGTACCCTCGTAGCGCCTAAAAATTGGTACCTAATTGATTACTTAATGTCTTAATGTCGAAAATTTGAAAAGATTCTAGATTACGATCCGTTTGTTTAAGATATACTTGGATAAAATCACATTGGATGCAAAAAAAGAAAAAATTATTTCGAAAAAAATAAAATGTCGTACTCAGTAAGTAAGGGCACAACATCTTATATTCTCGAAATTAATTTTATCTTTTGATTTTTAAAACCTGGTAAAAAATTCGAGAAGGGTATTCGATTATTTGGGCCTTATGGAAGGATTGGAACCCAGTAAGTTAGGGCACAATCTCTCAAAATTCCCGAATATGGAATATTGCCTTTGTTTTTTTCTTGAAATCCTTATCTCGAGGTGATAAAACATCCTTATCTCGAGGTGATAAAACATCACACCTAGTGAGTTAGGGTGCAATATCTCAAATTCCTGAGATTAAGTTTTTTTTATTTAAAATATTATGCATCATGATTTAAAAGAGAAAAGGATACTCGGTTGCTAGGTTTTAACAAGGAGAATCGGAACTCAGCAAGTTAGAGCACGATTTTCTCGAAACCTCTAAACACGAACATTGTCTTATTTTTTTTAAAAAAATTTGAGTAAAAATGAATTTAAAACCGAAATGACATTGAAGCACTACATTTTTCATAAAATACAATGGAATACTAATATACATAGCGAGGTATTAATCCATACATCAAATATTACAACGATGAGTCTCAAATAATTAATAGTTACAAATTAACAATGTATCATCCATGCAAGAGCAATAATCATATGATTTAAAAGACACATATTAACGAGTAAAGATCAATAAGTTACATGATACGATAATTCTACAAAATCAATGTTAGCAAATGAATACAATGGAAATTTTAAATAATGGCAAAGTAATCTAAAATGTTTGAAATTAATAATTTTATAAAACGACTCAAAAATCAATGTAGTAATTTACAAATAAATTATTGAAAATTATCACAAAATATGTATACGTATTTAAATATATACTAAATTATATAAACAACTTTACATAATATGAACTTGACACTATATGCACTAGAATAAGATAATTTTAATACAAACTAAAGATATATATATATATATGCTAATAACATGCAAGAGTACTTGAGCTACATATTATACAAATTTTTAAGACAAAATAATAAAAAAGTATAAAAATATTTGAAATTAAACATTTACAATAGATAAAGATAAAAATACATAAATAAATGGAAGTATAAAACGAATTAGAATATTGAAATTTGAGTTAAAATATTGAAAAACCCATTTCAAAATAATTTTATTAAAGAAAACTTATAATAATGAATAAAAAGATAGTTTTATAAGCAAAACTAAGAAATGCTTAATTGAATCAAGAACAAAATTAACAGGCCACTTTACAAATAAATAAAATGGCTTAAACAACATCAATGATCAATATAAATGCGCCCCAAATGATTAGGGACTAAACTAGCAAATAACCCTAATCGCGAAAACGCAATGTATGGAATGGACCAAATTGAAATAATGCACAAATTAAAGAGATTAATTAAGAAAATAAAGAAAACATAATAAATCGAATTGAATGGCGATGCGAACATTAAAGGACTGGACACGCAAATATTCTGTCGCTGCAGAAGCACGCGGATCTTTGGGGCATAGAGTCGGGCCAGTTCGGTTATCCATACACGGTGCCGTTTAAAGGCTATTAAGATGAGCCTGAACGACGTCGTTTTCTTAATGGCGATTACTCCCTTTTGAAGCCAAGTTAAAACAGACAAACCCTAGCTTCCCCATTTTCTTTGTTCTGTTCTCACCTGCAATCGAAGGAGCCACATAATTTGACCACCAAAGCGTCTAAACGGCGCTTGGTGGTACACGCAGGTCAAAAGGAGGCTCTCACACTAACCTTGAAGCCTCACCCTTCAATCCTCGCCCATATCCGCACTTCGATTACGACGGAAGAGACACAGACGGAACCACACGAAGGTAACTCTTCCCCTTTTCGTTAATGCACCGAAAAATAAAAAGAAATGCTGGAAATAGATTCAAAATAAAGAAATGAATAATTAAGGGAAAGAAATAAAATCAAAGAAAAGCCACCTTTTTCGAATCTGTTTCTTCTCTTTTTTTTTGTATTGCTGTATTCTATGCGCCTCCAAAAAAAATACATTCGACAGCCTTTTTCTTTTATAGCCGAAGCAAAAATAGGTAAAATACAAATTTATTTTTTCTGTACATGTTGCTGTTTCTCTGCTATTGGAGCCCCTGTTTTGCAGGTACGGATGGCGCAGACGTGGCGTATGGAGGCGCGTGGGGCGTGCGAAGACACGAGCTGATGCGCTGGTGAAGGCTCGCGCATGGCGTGCGCGACGCTGGAAACCTCTGGAATTCTCTAGGGTTTCTGCTTCGCTGAAACCTATCTGGGCCAAATTGTTTTGGGCCAGGGTAGGTTATTGGGCTTAGTGAGCATCTGCTGAAGGTCTTGGGCTATTTGGGTTTAGTTTGGACTAGGCCTGATTTTAATAATTTTTGGGTTTGTATTAAAACAGTTATTTGGACTGTTATTGGACTTTGCTGTAATTGATTTTTTTTTTGGTTTTTGGTTATAAAAAGGGTCCGAGCATAAATCGGGTTATACAGCTGCCCCTCTTTGCTTATTATCATGTAACGAGAGTAGAGCAAAGACCTTAAAAGAACCAATTTTGCCCGGTCTTGCGGAATCTTGGCTTCTTTCAGTAGCTTCATTCCATTCGGCTGCCTCTTCAAGGGCATAGGAACTGGCGCTTCGACCCGCTTCAGGGAAAAAGGATTCGTAGCTTCAATCTTTTCCACTGGAACTTCAAGAAGATAAGAATTCAGAGAGAAGAGATTTGTAATTTCAATCTTCTCACTGAAACTTCTCAAAAATAAAGGTTGACCCTCAATAACCTTAGGGAGAAGGGATTAGTAGCTTCGACCTGCTCCACTGGGACTTCGAGGTGATAAGAATTCAGAGAGAAGAGATTTGTAACTTTAATCTTCTTACTGAAACTTCTCGAAAATAAAGTTGGGTCCTCGTTGTAAACTCAGGGAGACGAGATTTGTAATTTTGACTTACTCCGCTAGAACTTCGAGGTGATAAGAATTCAGAGAGAAGAGATTTGTAATTTCGATCTTCTAACTGAAACTTCTCGAAAATAAAGGTTGACCCTTAATAACCTCAGGAAGAATGGATTAGTAGCCTCGACCTGCTCCACTAGGACTTCGAGGTGATAAGAATTCAGAGAGAAGAGATTTGTAACTTCAATCTTCTTACTGAAACTTCTCGGAAATAAAATTGGATCATCATTGTAAACTTAGGGAGACGAGATTTGTAATTTCAACCTACTCCACTAGCACTTCGAGGTGATAAGAATTCAGAGAGAAGAGATTTGTAATTTTGATCTTCTCACTGAAACTTCTCGGAAATAAAGGTTGACCTTCAATAACCCCAGGGAGATGGGATTAGTAGCCTCGACCTGCTCCACTGGGACTTCGAGGAAAAAGACTTGTATGGCTTCAATCTACTCCTGCAACTTCAGGATTGCTAGATCTGCTGTCTTCGATCCGTTTCGCTCAGGAAGGCAAGATCTTCAAATTTCGATGTTGCGACAACGTCCTCTAGGGAACTTGTGCTGTAAAATCAGTTTTGTGTTTATGCTTATGCAAAATGGTTAGGATGCAATGATCAGAATGAATCTAATGCTCCTAACTAAATGTATAATGGACGACATTTGCATGAATGCAGAATGTCATGTGAATGGTCTTTTTACAAAGATTAGGATGTAATGATTGGAATGAATCAAATGCCTCTAAATGGATGTGTCTTATGGATGACATTTGTATGAATACAGAATGTCATGAGAGTGTTCCTTTTCAAATGTTTAAGGGCATCCTTGCTCGCATCATGTTGTCCTTGTTTGGCTGGTAATTTGACCCCAAAATTCAAATAAACCACTATTTTGCTTAACTAATTTAGCCCCATTGTAACTTCAATGTCTATTCCTTCATACCTCGAAGGTACAAGATTTGTATTATTGCACTGCAACTTGTTGTATCTCCAGTATATAGGATCCAAAATAATTTGTTACACCATTCTCTAAGTGTTAAGTCTGAAGACAGAATTTCATCTTTGAGAATAGTTTCCTTCTTATTGTTTGTTTGCTAAAGCCTCATCTCTGCCATGATACTTTTAAAAAATGAAGAGATCATCACTATATAGACACCCTCTTCTCCGATATTATCAACCCCTTAAACCTGGTGAATTCTACACAATAGTCCTGTTTTAGGTTCTTGTATTATTTAGAAACCTCTAGAGTAATACGCAGAACTTCTTTTATAAAAGTATTATTAGTTCATCCATCATTATTTCAATGTAACATGCTTGCATAGAGGTAATATTAATAGATGAGAATAAAATTGGTGTGAAGTAAAGCTTAAGATTAACAAAAGAAATTAATCAAAAATGTACATCTTGAAAAGAACAAAGTATTCAAAGATAGGACATTTAATGTGAATAAAAATGAATACTATGCGACCTCTAGATATCACAGCCTCAGCTTCTCTACCCCAGTGTTTGGAAGGCTATTTTGAGTTCGACATGTGTTTAGGAGATCTTGAGTACTTTGTCGATGCACCAAGACGCAACATACCCCTTCCTTGTTAATTCAAGTATAGCAGGATCACCGCATGCCCCATTATAATCTGGTCACAATTTGAGCAGCCTTTTTCCAGTTTTCGACTCAAAACCCCTTTGGTCTCAAGACGCCCTTTGCGGGTTTTCACCTTGGCCTCTTCATTTTTATTTTTCATTTTTTTATTTTTTTTTGTTTTTTGTTTTTTGGAGAAAGTCTCAAAGCGCCCTTTGCGGGTTTTCACTTTGGCTTCTTTTCCTCTTCAAGTATAGTACTTCTTAACAGAATTCGAATTTACAGGATTGGGTAAGTTTTTCCCATCCATTTCGACCAGGATCAGTGCTCCTCCAGAGAAAACCTTTTTCACCACATAAGGTCCTTCCCAATTTGGCACCCATTTCCCCCTGAAATCTCTTTGTATAGGGAGAATCTTTTTCAATACCAAGTCTCCCTCATGAAATTCCCTCGGGCGGACCCTTTTATCATAGGCTCGCATCATTCGCTTTTGGTACATCTGACCATAACGGATAGCTTTTAGCCTTTTTTCCTCAATCAAGTTCAACTGATCATATCAAGACTGGATCCATTCGACTTCATCTAATTTTAGATCTAACAAGACACGAAGGGAAGGAATTTCAACTTCGATGGGTAACACTGCCTCCATTCCATAAACTTGTAAGAAAGGAGTTGCCCTGGTAGAGGTCCTGACTGATGTTCGATAAGCATAGAGAGCGAATGCTAACTTCTCGTGCCAAACTTTATAGGTTTTAGCCATTTTCCTCACAATCTTTTTAATGTTTTTAGCCATTTTCCTCACAATCTTTTTAATGTTTTTATTGGCTGCTTCCACTGCACCATTCATTTTTGGATGATACGGTGACGAGTTGTGGTGTCTGATCTTAAATTGACTGTAGACCTCCGCAATCGTGATGTTGTTCAGGTTTAACGCATTATCTGATATGATTCTTTCTGGCATTTCATATTGACATATGATTTCCTTTTTTTTAGGAGCCTGCTGACTGTCGACTTGGTAACGCTGGCATATGAAGCAGCCTTTACCCATTTGGTGAAGTAATCAATAACCACAAAAATGAACCGATGCCCATTCAAAGCTTTGGGAGAGATTGGCCCAATGACATCCATGCCCCACATAGAGAAGGGCCATGAGGAAGTCATGACATGCAAAGGTGAAGGAGGTACATGAATTTTATCTCCATAGATCTGGCATTTGTGACATGTTTTAGCATAATTGATGCAATCTCCTTCCAAGGTAGACCAATAGTATCTGAGCCTCATGATTTGTCTGGCCATTGTAAGCCGTTAGCGTGAGTCCCACAGACACCTTCATGGACTTCTTCTAGAAATGTTTTAGCTTCAATAGCATCCACATATCTCAAAAGTACTTGATCCTTTCTTCTTTTGTATAAGACCTCCCCGTCTAAGACATAATCGCAGGCTAACCTTCTCAATGTCCTTTTGTCATTTTTTGTTGCTTGGTCAGGGTATTCTCGGTTCTTCACATATCGCAGAATGTCATGATACCAAGGGTGATCATCTCTTTTCTCCTATTCATCAACATTACAGCAGTGAGCCAGAGCCTCATAAATACTCATCTGGATAGGTTTCATACTTTCCTTGTCATTTATTCTGATTATAGAAGCTAATGTGGCAAAGGCGTCAGCCATCTGGTTTTCATCACGTGGGAGGTAAAAGAATGTGATATCATCAAACTCCTCAATTAACTCCAAAATTAATTTTCGGTAACTGATCAATTTGGGATCCCTTGTTTCCCATTCTCCTTTGAGCTGATAGATCACCAATGCAGAATCTCTATATACTTCTAGCACCTTGACTTTGAGGTCTATGGCTGCTCGAATTCCCATGATACAAGCTTCGTATTCTGCCATATTATTTGTGCAATCGAAATCCAACTTGCAAGTGAATAGGTAATGATCTCTTTTTGGAGATATCAGGACTGCCCCAACTCCATTACCAACGGCATTCGATGCTTCGTCAAAGTTTAATTTCCAAGGGCAATTTTCTAGGGTATCTTCCTCCTTAACTGCTACAAACATCAGATCTTCATTGGAAAAATTGAAGTTCAAGGGTTCGTAGTCGTCTAGCGCTCTACTGGCTAGAAAGTCTACTATTGCACTCCCCTTCCCAGCCTTCTGGCTCACATAAACTATGTCAAATTCAGAGAGAAAAATTTGCCATCGGGCCATTCTTCCATTCAAGGCGGTTGACTCCATCATGTACTTAAGGGGATCTAGTTTCGAAATTAACCAAGTCGTATGGTACAACATGTAGTGCCTCAACCTCTGAGTAGCCCAGATCAAGGCACAACATAATTTCCCAATTGGCGAATATCTCATCTCACACTCAGTGAACTTCTTGCTGAGGTAGTATATCGCTTTTTTTTTCTTCCTGAATCATCATGTTGACCTAGTACACACCCCATAGAGTGATCAAACACTGTTAGATACAAGATTAATGGCCTATCTGGACATGGGGGTGACAAGACTGGAGGATTTGACAAGTATTGTTTGACCTTATCAAAAGCTTTCTGGCATTCATCATCCCACACTCCTGGATTGTGTTTCTTCAGGAGACGAAATATGGGATCACATTTCTCAGTTAACTGTGAAATGAATTGAGTAATGTAATTTAACCTTCCCAAGAAACCTCGAACCTCTTTTTGAGTGCGTGGTAGAGGCAATCCTTGTATAGCTCAGACCTTGTCTGAGTCGATCTCGATTCCCTTCTCGCTGACTATGAAGCTCAGCAATTTGCCAGGTCTAGCTCCAAAAGTGCATTTTGTGGGATTGAGCTTTAACTGGAATTTCCTCAGTCTCAAGAATAATTTTCTCAAAACTTGGATATGTTCAATCTCTGTTCGGGACTTTGCAATCATATCATCAACGTAGACTTCAATCTCTTTGTGCATCATGTCATGAAACAAAGCCACCATAGCTCTTTGGTATGTCGCTCCCGCGTTCTTCAATACGAACGACATCACTTTATAACAGAACCTACCCCATAATGTTATAAAGGTAGTCTTTCCCATATTTTCAGGATGCATTTTTATCTGATTGTACCCCGAGAACCCATCTATGAATGAAAACAACGAGTAACTTGTCGTGTTATCCACTAGAGTATCGATGTGGGGTAGCGGAAAATTATCTTTTGGGCTAGCTTTATTTAGGTATCTACACACATTCGCACCTTCCCATCTTTCTTAGGGACGGGCACGATGTTGCCTACCCATTCTGAATATTTGATCTCCTGCAGGAACCCAGCATCAAATTGTCTTTTGACTTCCTCCTTTATTTTTAGCACAATATCCGGTCTCATCCTTCGGAGCTTCTGCTGAACTGGCTTGCAATCCCCTTTTATGGGCAGGCAGTGTACCACAATATCGGTGCTTAGACCCGGCATATCCTTGTATGACTATGCGAAGACATCCTTGAATTCCCGTAGCAACTCTACAAGATCCCGCTTGTTTCTTTGGCTATACGCGTTCCAATACTTACTATTTTCCCTTCTTCTAGTGCCACAGTCTTTACTGTTTTCTTATAAGGTAGAATTTGTTTCTCTTCCTATTCTACCATTCTTAACAAGTCAGGAGATAAGTCGTCGTCCGTGTTATCTTCAAAATCCTGTGATCCTTCTAAACACATGTCTTGCTCAAAAGGATATTCTGAGTCCTTAGCGGCGTTGCTCACGTCATTGATATTCGGAGACCTAATGTAAGTTCAAAAGAATATGGAAAGAACGAATGAATTTATGAATGATTATTTGTATTATGAATAATTATGAAAAAAATGATTTGAGGAAATCGTAAAATAAAGAATGAAAGAATGTTTGCTCCAAATGATAGCAAAGATGTATTTCATTAATATAATAATGTTTGAACATGAGCCTATTTCACAAAAGAAATCTTATCGCTTTTAGGCTTAAAGCAATAAGTGCGTTTTGAACGTTACTCTGAATAAGCTTTAAATACTACAGGAATTTCCTCTACAGTCCAATTGTCCAAAACGCTTCCCGATTCGTAAGGTTGAATATCCGATAAGGTCCCTTCTTCAACTGCCTCCTCAGATATGGCATTAATGCATACATTACCCAACATTGTTACTATGTCCTCTCCCTTTGGCACCTTCAGCTCAGCATGAATTACCCCTCCCGACACAAAGGTTTTGGATATGTGCGAAATTACCATGGGTTCCCACTTGGTTTCCTCGCCACTCAAACGAGCACGTCTTCTTTCTTGCCTTTTTTCTAATTCCTTCCTTTTTATTTTTGCATCTGGCCTAAACCCTAAGCCAAAGCGATCTTGTTTTCCTCTCAACGTCGGGGCTACAACTCTCCCTTAAAGATACTTTCCAAGTCATCTTCCCAGTAAAGCTCCTTTCCCTACGGTCATTTTTAGTCTCATTCTTATAGTCTTGGAGATTCTTGGTATTAGGATTTTGTTTCCTTCCATAATGAAAGTTGCATTCACGAAATCGAGAGACTGGAAAGAATATTCAGTTGTCTCGTCGTTTATCTCCAAGTACGGCATATCAGTAATCACAGCTGTAATAATGTCCTCCTCAGCCTTTATCATTATTAGCCGACCATCCGCTACCAACTTCACTTTCTGATGTAATGATGAGGGCACTGCCCCTGACGAACGTATCCACGGTCTTCCTAGTAAGCAGTTGTAGGAAGGCTTGATGTCTATTACCAAAAAATCCACCTCGTAAGTAGTCGGGCCAATCAATAAGGGTATCTCAATTCTTCCCAACACTTTTCTTTGCGTGCCATCAAATGCCTTCACTATGCTCTAGCACTCTTTCATGTGCGAACTGTCCACCGGCAATCTATTTAGAGTTTACAAGGGTAATACGTTTAACGCCGACCCATTGTCTATCAAGACCCCTGGTAGCGTGTACCCTTTGCATCTAGTGGTAATATGCAAAACCTTGGTGGATCCTCTACCACCTGGTGGTATCTCGTCGTCATTGAAATAGATGAAGTTGATCGCGCTTATGTTACCAATCAATCGATCCAACTTATTAACTGAGATGTCATTGGCCACGTAAGTTTCATTCAAAACTTTCATCAAAGCATTTCTATGTACCTCCGAATTCTGAAGCAAAGCTAACACAAATATGCGCATTGGCTGCTTGTGCAACTGTTCTACAACACAGATTCACTGTGTTTCAAAAATTTTAAGAACTCCTTAGCTTCTTCCTTTTTCACTGGTTCCTTGATAGGCGACTTAGGTTTGGCTGATTTTCCCTCCTCTTGCTCTACCATTGGGTCTTTCCCTTTTGTCAAATCATAAAGTCTCCCGCTACGAGTATGAGAACCTACAACTAGATCCTCCTTTGAAGCACTAGAAGAATTCTCCTTCCCTAGGACTGCCACATTACACTCGTAGTTCCAGGGAACCTTCTTATTATCCTGACAAGCGAAGGCTGTGGGCCTCTATATTATCACTTTCGGTGCTGCCTATATTCCAGCTTCATTGTTTTTGGGTCGCGAAATAACGATCACAAGAAAGTTGACTTTTGAGCTCTTTATTGTTGACTCTGATGCGCATATGCTCTTCTCTTCTGCACCCTCTTCACAAAACTCAATCTCTTTGTTGCTCATCAAATTTTGTACCAAAGTTCTAAATTCCCCACAATTTTGAATCTCATGCCCCAATTCCCGATGGTACTCATAATAATTTATCAGCTTTCCCTGACTCTCTTCCGCAACAATTAGTCCCTGTTTGACCATTTCTTTCCAGACCTATCTTAAGGGAGTCTTAACCTCCGCGATGCTTGCTTTGATTATTCTCTCCGAACTTTCACTAATTGCATTGACCCCGTTATTAGCATGATTGGGTAATGGATTTTCTGCGTTTGGCATGTTTTCTAACTTCACAACACCCATATTGATAACTCTTTCCATCAATTTCTTAAAGGCAAGGCAATTTCCTATTGAGTGCCTTGTGATCCCCGCATGATATCACACTATGCATTGGAGTCATACCATTTGGGGTACGGAGGCTGCCTTGGTTTTAGATAGTGAGGGGACACAACATGCGTGTCAAATAGGTTTTGATACATCTCCTTGTACTTTATCGGGATCGGCATGAATTGGAGTTTCTCATTGTTTTGTCTTGTGGTGCCAGATTCTTTCTTGAACGAACCCTGTTGCCTCGTAGCCATTGCTTTTGGCTGATTTATGGTGATCGACTTCAAATACCCTATGCTTGCGTTATTCACTTCGCTTTCTTTCCTCCTTGTGGTCGTTCTTTTGTTACTTTACCCTGCCTCAATCTTTTTGCTCTTTATAGCATTCTCAATCATTTCTCCGATCATTACAATGTCCGAGAAACTCTTGGTTGCACTTCCTAGCATGTGCGTGATAAATGGGGCCTTCAGCATATTGATAAAGAACATTGTGGTCTCTTTCTCCAGAAGTGGTGGCTGGACTTGGATGGCAACTTTCCTCCACCTCTGTGCGTATTGTCTAAAGCTCTGATTTCCTTTTTTCTCCATATTTTGAAGAGTAATCCTATCGGGAGTCATGTCTGTCACATGACTGTACTGTTTCATGAAGGCTTGAGCAAAATCTCTCCATGAACCAATTCTGGCACGACTCAACTAGTTATACCATTTGGCGGCGGCTCCTACCAGGCTATCCTGGAAGTAATGAATCAAAAGCTGGTCATTGTTAATATATCCCGTCATCTTCTACAAAATATAGTAATATAGGCCTCAGGGCAACTTGTCCCATTGTATTTCTTAAGTTCAAGCATCCTGAATTTATATGGGAGTACCAAGTCCGGGACCAAACTTAAGTCCTTGGCATCAATTCCATTAGAGCTATCAGCACTTTCTATCGCCTTGAACTTCTCCTCTAACCATTGACATCCATCTTCTAGCTGCTTTGGTAATTCCACTTTCGCCTTCTCTCCTTCAGCCATCTCATCCAAATCAGGGACATTAGGATTGATTGGACTATGGCCAGGGTTAGAGCTTGAGCCGTCTTGGAAATTCATCGGTATCGAGGCTCTGGCCGGAATCTGTTCCGGTCTGATAGAGACTGATTGCCCTTGTGGACTAATCTCAAGCAGTGCATGTACACGCACTGGAGTAAAGCCAGAAGGATATTGATTACTTTCAGTGATATTATCCATAGTGCTTTTCCCTTTGTCTATTCTTCCTGCCAGTAATTGAGTCAATTGAGACATCATGTTTTTTTGTGATTCCATCATTCGGTCCATCATATCCTACTGGATCTTAGCAGGCTGCTTCTGCATTTGCAGTTGAAGTATTTCCTGCATCTCCTTTTGGAGTTGTTCAAGCTTCTCTAGTCTCTGATCCATATCTTTTGTTTTCCTTCTTGTACCGTAGGGATGCGTCTCCGGTAATGTTTTATCGGTTTCCAGGTTGCTGAAATAATAATTTTTTATTTAATTAGAATCATTTAGTGATCTTTAATTCATATGAATGAAATGAAGACGAATGCCAATGCATGAGATGCAAAAGAAGTCGATTCTGATTCAATTCCATTTAGGAAACTTTATTAGAAAACAAAGCTCTTTTCATAAAGTGGATTACAAATACGGCTTACTCTAGCACCTAAAGCCTTAATTTTCTTAGGTAGAGAGGCTAACTCTTTTCCCCGATCTGACCGCGTCTCAAACTGCATGCTCAGTACATCAGCTTGTACGGCCAAAGTCTGTAAATAATCAGCTATCTCTCGCATCTGGGTTATGGCTTCCCCATGATGTAATCCCTGTCCATGACTTGATTCTGAGAATAGTGCAGCTCTTCTTTCCATCGTTCTTCATTCACCTCTAGAGACTCAATATGGTTTTGGCAATTCTGCAAGACCATTTCTAATTCTTCAATCTTCTTCTTTATTTCTTCAATTTGGCTCAAACTTGCTCTTAATTCTTTCATGGAGTTACAGCTTCGATGATGATGAAGAGATCTTTTGAGTTCCACGACTTTAGCCTTCAGCTCGCTTTGTTCACTTCAGCTTTTTGAGAGGCTCTTTTCCACAGATTCATTTCGTGCTTAAGCCTATCGAAACTTCTCTTCCCATTGGCTAGCCTTAGTTCTTTCGTCTTGAACCTCTTGACGCCATTGTTCTGAAGTCTTTCCTAAACCAGCGGTTCTCATAGATAGGCGCATCTTCTTATAGTCGGTCTTTAAGCTATTTAGATCCTCTTCAACCCGTTCATTTCCTTTCCTGAATTTCTCAGCCTCTGCCTTTTGAATGTCAACATCCAACCCTAAATGCATCTTCTCTTCCTCTAATTGCTCTATTCTCTTCTCTAGCTCCTGATTCCTCTTTTCAAAATCTCGCTTTATTATTTCTAATTCGGATGGGACTACCTGTAAGTATTCCTCCATCGGTCGAACTCCTTCCAAACTTGGCCCCGGGATGTTGTCATTAATCCTTCTACTGAACCATCCGCTATACTTGGGACTAGTCATTGATCCTACTGTCAGCTTTTTCATTCGACGAGTCTAAATCCAAGTAGTGGAAACCTCCTTGATCCTCTTCTTGTTATTATCTCCTTTATACGAGAACTCACATTGCGCTAGACCATATGACGCTGGTACGAACTACCTCGAGCCATATTGTCTTAATAGTAGTAAAGGAGCGTAACCAATGGCTCCCCAAATTTCGAGCAAAGGAACCCAATCAAAATTCTCGCATCGAAACAGGATTTTATTGGGCATGAACTAAGGGGCTCTCCATTCGATATTCTCCTCCTGAAGATTTTGGAGAAGTTCCATCCAATTCTCTCCTGACACGTCGTCTCTTCTTGGTGTTGCTGCTATTTCTTTCAGTGGAGAATAATTATCAGAGAAGACTCGATAAGAAATCTTATCCACCTTCCAGAAGTGGCTGTGAAACCAAACAAGCAACAACTGAGCGCACCCTACAAACCTACCTTCTCCGGATCTTCTACATGCGTTTCAAGACCTAAAAGTCTCAGCTAAGATTACAAGAATTGGTGTGGCCCCTTTACTGAGTCGGTCGAAGAAATCTGTGACGGCTTCATCTACATACCCTAAAGCTCTAGGGAATAGCATTAATCTGTAGATGCTCAATGCAAAAACATCAACTCTCCTATTCATATCTGGATGAGCTAGAATCAAATCCCTTAAATTCCTTCACGGGATGCACTTGTACTCGCCTTTTTGCTTAATCCTGGCTGTAATCCACTGCTCACTCATTCCCGTAATACTCGTCAACCTCTTCCAAAAGGCTGGGACATAGGTAGCTCTTGAATAGATTCTATCAGCTTGAACCTTCGAACAATGCAGTAGAGCCGTGTATTCTTCTATGGTGGGTACTAAATCCACTCTCCCAAAGGTAAAGCAACAATATGCGGGGTTCCAGAACTGTGTGAGGGCTCAGAATAGATGCTCGTCTACCTTGATGCGAAGTAAGTTCGGCAAATCCCCATAATTAAGGTAGAACAACCTCTTGGTCTCAACTTTCCATTGATCCCATATCACTTTTAACTCCTGAAGATTATTTTGCGTAACACTAATACTAGTGTAGTCCCGTAACTTTGACACATATCCCGCAGTTAAACTATCCCCCTTCTCTAATTGTGTTGTTTTTGACCAAGTTCGGATAGTCGTGTTATCCTCCACTTTATCAAGAAAGTCGTTTTCCATGGCAAACTCCCTAATTTAGCAACCGAACCTGAATCGACCCCTCTTAAATATGGAAATGCATGCAAAATAACAAAGATAAAACAAAAAAAGTTAGTACAGAAGCACAATTTAAAGCATGGAAGAAAAGAAAAAGAAAACAAGCAAGCACCTATCTGGGTGACCCGATAAGGTTTAGCGTAGCTCTACCTAGGGTGGGCTCTTAGGATTTTCTATATGCGGTTTAGTTCTAAAGTTGAGGTACCTGAACCAGCAGGTTCCTCGATCCTCACCCATTATAGGCTCATACGGACCGAGTTCAGTTCAGGAGGACACATTTCCCTATGGCTGCACGAGATGAAAATCTCACGAAGACATAGGTACAGATGTATCCCGGAAGCGATTCACTATCCTGCACGGAGATGAAAACCTCACGAAGGAGTAGCTTCTCACTCCCACTTAAGGGTGTGACCCAACAATCATGTAATATGATGCAAAAACATTTTATAGGACTCGAAACCCAGCAATTAGATGAGATAACACAAGCGAATGCAAAAAAAAAGGATTGTAATTTTTCGAATCAAATTTTAATTTTTCGACGAAAAGACAGAAAATAATCAATTTTACGGTTTGACTCTCGATTTTCCCCAGTGGAGTCGCTAAGTTGTCGAAACCATTTTTTACGAGTTTGAAAAATGGGGATCGACTTTAAAGAATAGAAATGGAGTTGCCACCGACCTTACTTTGAGATGTGATCGGATCACCTTGAAATTGATCATTTTAACAAAGCTTTGATTTATTAAAATGTATTTTGGTCTATAAAACTTGAGAAAACGGGTTCGGGAGTCGGTTACACACGAGGAAGGGTTAGCACCCTCGTAGCGCCCAAAAATTGGTACCTAATTGATTACTTAATGTCTTAATGTCAAAAATTTGAAAAGATTCTAGATTATGATCCGTTTGTTTAAGATATACTTGGATAAAATCACATTGGATGCAAAAAAAAATTTATTTCAAAAAAATAAAATGCCGTACTCAGTAAGTTAGGGCACAACATCTTATACTCTCGAAATTAAATTTATCTTTTGATTTTTAAAACCTGGTAAAAAATTGAGAAGGGTATTCGATTATTTGGGCCTTATGGAAGAATTGGAGCCCAGCAAGTTAGGGCACAATCTCTCAAAATTCTCGAATAAGGAATATTGCCTTTGTTTTTTCTTGAAATCCTTATCTCGAGGCGATAAAACATCACACCCAGTGAGTTAGGGCGCAATATCTCAAATTCTCGAGAATAAGTTTTTTTATTTAAAATATTATGCATCACGATTTAAAAGAGAAAAGGATACTCGGTTGCTAGGTTTTAACGAGGAGAATCGAAACTCAGTAAGTTAGAGCACGATTTTCTCGAAACCTCTAAACATGAGCATTATCTTACTTTTTTAAAAAACTTTGAGTAAAAATGATTTTAAAACCGAAATGACATTGAAGCACTACATTTTTCATAAAATACAATGGAATACTAATATACAGAGCGATGTATTAATCCATACATCAAATATTACAACGATGAGTCTCAAATAATTAATAGTTACAAATTAACAATGTATCATCCATGCAAGAGCAATAATCATATGATTTAAAAGACACAAATTAAGGAGTAAAGATCAATAAGCTACATGATACTATAATTCTACAACATCAGTGTTAGCAAATTAATACAAAGGAAATTTTAAATAATGGAAAAGTAATCTAAAATGTTTGAAATTAATAATTTTATAAAACGACTCAAAAATCGATGTAGTAATTTACAAATAAATTATTGAAAATTATCACAAAATATGTATACGTATTTAAATATATACTAAATTATATAAACAACTGTACATAATATGAACTTGACACTATATGCACTAGAATAAGATAATTTTAATACAAACTAAAGATATATATATGCTAATAACATGCAAGAGTACTTGAGCTACATATTATACAAATTTTGAAGACAAAATAATATAAAAATATAAAAATATTTGAAATTAAACATTTACAATAGATAAAGATAAAAATAAATAAATAAATCAAAGTATAAAACGAATTAGAATATTGAAAAATGAGTTAAAATATTGAAAAACCCATTTCAAAATAATTTTATTAAAGAAAACTTATAATAATGAATAAAAAGATAGTTTTATAAGCAAAACTAAGAAATGCTTAATTGAATCAAGAACAAAATTAACAGGCCACTTTACAAATAAATAAAATGGCTTAAACAACATCAATGATCAATATAAATGCGCCCCAAATGATTAGGGACTAAACCAGCAAATAACACCAATCGCGAAAACGCAATGTATGGAATGGACCAAAGTGAAATAATGCACAAATTAAAGAGATTAATTAAGAAAATAAAGAAAACATAATAAATCGAATTGAATGGCGATGTGAACATTAAAGGACCGGACACGCAAATATTCCGTCGCTGCAGAAGCATGCGGATCTTTGGTGCATAGAGTCGGGTCAGTTCGGTTATCCATACACGGTGCCGTTTCAAGGCTATTAAGATGAGCCTGAATGACTTCGTTTTCTTAATGGCAATTACTCCTTTTTAAAGCCAAGTTAAAACAGACAAACCCTAGCTTCCCCTTTTTCTTTGTTTTGTTCTCACCCGCAATTGAAGGAGGCACCTAATCTGACCGCCAAAGTGTCACTGTAAACGGCGCTTGGTGGTACACGCAGGTCAAAAGGAGGCTCTCACATTAACCTTGAAGCCTCACCCCTCAGTCCTCGCCTATATCCGCACTCTGATTGCGACAGAGGAGACATAGACGGAACCACACGAAGGTAACTCTTCCCCTTTTCGTTAATGCACCGAAAAATAAAAAGAAATGCTAGAAATAGATTCAAAATAAAGAAATGAATAATCAAGGGAAAGAAATAAAATCGAAGAAAGGCCACCTTTTTCGAATCTGTTTCTGCTCTTTTTTTTCTATTGCTGTATTCTGTGCGCCTCCAAAAAAAATACATTCGACTGCCTTTTTCTTTTATAGCCGAAACAAAAATATGTAAAATACAAATTTATTTTTTTCTGTACATTTTGCTGTTTTTCTGCTATTGGAGCCCCTATTTTGCAGGTATGGATGGCACGGACGTGGCGTTAGGAGGCGCATGGGGCGTGCGAAGACATGAACTGATGCGCTGGTGAAGGCTCTCGCGTGGCGTGCGCGTGGTGGCAAGCGTCCGGCGCTGGAAGCCTCTGGAATTCTCTAGGGTTTCTGCTTCGCTGAAACCTATCTGGGCCAAATTATTTTGGGCCAGGGTAGGTTATTGGGCTTAGTGAGCATCTGCTGAAGGGCTTGGGCCATTCTTATTTAGTCTGGACTAAGCCTAATTTTAATAATTTTTGGGTTTGTAATAAAACAGTTATTTGGACTGTTATTGGACTTTGCTTTAATTGATTTTTTTCGGTTTTTGGTTATAAAAAGGGCTCAGGCATAAATTGGGTTATACAATCTTTACCTTAAATTTCTCTCCTGAACTCTCCCTTTCTAGAGTCCATTCTAGCGCCACTACCTTCCTTCCATGTGCAAAAATAAAACCCCTTAATTCGTCACTCTCAAGCCTCGAACCTTGGACCCTCTCACCTACTAGTAATGCCACCTTGTAGCTCCCCAAGTGACGCCATCTTGCCACTGGACCACAGGCCCAACTGTGTCCTATTTTCCCCTTAATCTGCTTAAGAGGCCTTATACCTGAGACTAGGGTCCACTAAGGAAAAAATTACATTTTCCCTATGGTCTTCCCTATCCCTAAGACTGCAAATAACCCTGGTAATACCTTAAAATTAATATTCTAAGTGCTACTTGTATAGACCAACTTTAGTGCATAGAAATTTAGAGTTTCGGGATTTTGGGACGTTACATGGGAAGAAGTACATAAGTCAACTATTTCTTAATAAAAAACATAAGGAATTTCTAGAGTTGAAACATGGATGTATGACCGTAACCTAGTATGAAAGAGAATTCGTGAGACTAAGTAAGTATTCCCGAGAGCGCGTCTCCATTTAAGAAATTATGTGCAAACGATTTGAAGATGGGTTGAATGAAGACATCAAGCTTTTAGTCGGGATACTTGAACTGAAAGAATTTGTGGTTTTAGTTGATAGAGCTAACAAAGCCGAGGAGCTTAGAAAAGAAAAGAGAATACCCGATTTTGAGGCTAGAGATTCGAGAAAGAGGTCATTGGAAAAATCTTATCACTCGTCATTGAAGAAATCAAAGGATTTCTATAATTCAGTGGGGTATTCTAGCCGATAATGTGGTAAACAACATGTTGGTTCAAAAACTCAAGCCACTTCGGTAGCGGGTGTTGGCAGCGTCAAGGCAAATAGACCGAAATGTCAACCATGTGGAAGACGACATTTTGAGGAGTGTTGGATGGATGACAGAGCATGTTTTAGATGTGGCTTGCAGGAGCATTTTATCTGTGATTTCCCTGAGTTACCCGAGAAAGACAAACTTTCGACCGCTCGACCAAGCAATACATCTACTAGAGGGAGACCACCCCAAAATACTGGAAATGTCAGTTGAAGTCGAGGTGCAACAAGAGGTTCTGCTGTGAGATCTGAGGCAGGGGCGCCAGCTAGAGCTTATGCTATTCCCGCTCGCAAGGACGCCTCAGCGCCAGATGTTATCACCAGTACATTTTCTCTTTATAACACTAATGTAATTGCTTTGATTGATCCGAGATCAACCCATTCTTATGTATGTACAAAGTTAGTGTCTAGTAAGAGTTTACATGTTGAGTCCACTGAATTTGTGGTTAAAGTATCGAACCTCTTAGGTTAGTATGTCCTAATTGATAAAGTCTGCCAGAATTGTCCTTTGATGACTTGGGGTTATAATTTTCTGGCCGATTTGATGCTTTTACCATTTGATGAGTTCGATGTACTTTTGGGTATGGATTGGTTGACTATGCATGAAGCTGTTGTAAACTGTAGACGGAAGATTATTGAGTTGAAATGTCTAAATAGTGAGACTCTTCGTATTGAATCCGATGATTCGAGTGGGTTGCCTATAGTGATATCGGCTATGTTAGCGCAGAAATATGTGAGAAAGGTTGCAATGCTTACCTTGCTTATGTACTTGATACAAAGGTGTCTGAATCGAAGATTGAATCAGTACCAGTAGTTTGTAAATATTTAGATGTTTTTCCAGAAGAATTACCCGGGTTGCCACCGATCAGAGAGGTCGAATTTGCTATTGAGTTAGTATCGGGAACACCACTGATATCGATAGCTCCGTACTGAATGGCTCTAACAGAGTTAAAAGAGTTGAAAGCTCAGTTACAAGAGTTAACGGATAGAGGTTTTGCACGATTGAGTTTCTCACCTTGGGGTACATCGATTTTGTTTGTAAAGGAGAAAGATGGATCAATGAGACTATGTATCGACTATCGACAGCTTAACAAGGTTACGATTAAGAATAAGTACCTTTTGCCGAGAATTGATGAATTGTTCGATCAGTTGAAAGGAGCAACAATATTTTGAAAGATTGATTTGCAATCTGGCTATTATTAGTTGCGGGTTAAAAATTCGGATGTGCCAAAAACAGCATCCAGAACCAGGTACGGACATTATGAATTTCTTGTTATGCCGTTTGGGTTAACTAACGCTCTTGCAGGTTTTATGGATTTGATGAATAAAATTTTAAGACCATATTTAGACATATTCGTTATTGTATTCATTGATGATGTTTTGATCTATTCTTGATATGAGTCTGAGCATGCCGAACATTTGAGAATTGTGCTATAAACATTAAGAGATAAACAATTATTTGCTAAATTCAGCAAATGTGAGTTTTAGCCCCGAGAAGTTGGATTTTTGGGACATATTATTTTGGCGGAAGGTATCAGAGTTGATCCAAGCAAGATTTCAGTGGTTGTTGACTGGAAACCACCAAGAAACATTTTCGAGGTCTGAAGTTTCTTGGATTAGCTGGCTATTATCAGAGATTTGTAAAAGGATTTTTGATGATTACTACACCGATGACTCGATTATTACAGAAAGATGTGAAGTTCGAGTGGTCCGAGAAATGTCAATAGAGTTTCAACCAATTGAAAGCACTGTTAACCGAAGCACCAGTTTTAGTTTAGCCTGAGTTGGATAAAGAGTTTGTGATTTTCAGTGATGCGTCATTGAATGGTTTGGGATGTGTTTTGATGCAAGAAGGCAAAGTGATAGCATATGCTTCCAGACAATTAAAGACACACGAGAAGAATTATCCGACACATGACTTGGAGTTGGCTGGGATCGTGTTTGCATTGAAAATTTTGTGACGCCATCACAAGTTTTTGAGACAGAAATATTTACCATATTTACCATCACAAGAGCTTGAAGTATTTGATGTCACAGAAATATTTGAATTTGAGACAGTGAAGATGGCTGGAACTGTTGAAAGATTATGAGTTAGTGATTAATTACCACCGGGGAAAAGCGAGTGTAGTTGCGGATGCTTTGAGCAAAAAATCCTTGTTTGCTTTGCAAGCGAGGAATACGCGATTGACTTTCTCTGATGATGGTTCAATTTTTAGCTGAGTTAAAAGCTAAACCAATGTTTTTACAACAAATTTGCGAGGCTCAGAAAGGCGATAGTGAATTGCAAGCTAAACGAGTATAGTGTGAGTCGACTAATGATTCAGAGTTTCGAATCAGATCCGATGATTATTTGTTGTTCCGAGATAGAGTTTGTGTATCGAAGAATATCAAGCTTATAAAGAAAATTTTACACGAAGCACACAGTGGTAGCTTGTCTGTTCATCCGGGGAGTACTAAGATGTATAGTGATTTGAAACAGATGTACTAGTGGTCAGGTATGAAACGTGACATTTCTAAATTTGTGTCGAGATGCTTGATTTGTCAATAGGTTAAAGTCGAACATCAAGTGCTGTCAGGACTATTACAGCTCGTAATGATACTAGAGTGGGACAGAGTTACGATGGATTTCGTATCAGGTTTACCCCTATCTCCGAAAAAGAAAGATGCCATCTGGGTTCTTGTTGATCATTTGACGAAGTCCGCACATTTTATTCCGGTGCGTATAGATTTTTCTCTTGATAGACTAGCTGAGTTGTATATTTTTAAGATTTTCAGGTTGCACGGAGTGCCTATGTCCATTATTTCGGATAGAGATCCGCGATTTACATCTCAATTTTAAAAGAAGTTACAAGAAGCTTTGGGTACGCGGTTGCATTTTAGCACTATATTTCATCCTCAAACCGATGGTCAGTCTGAGAGAGTGATTCATATTCTCGAAGATATGCTTCGATGCTCTGTTTTAGAGTTCGAAGGTGATTGGGAAAAATATTTACTGTTAGTTGAATTCGTGTATAATAATAGCTTTCAATCGAGTATTAAAATGGCTCGTTTGAAGCTTTATATGATCGTAAATGCCGAACTCCGTTATACTGGATCGAGTTTGGTGAGAAAAAGATACACGGGGTTGATTTGATTCGAGAAATCGAAGAGAAAGTGAAAATGATTCATGCTAGTTTGAAAGTTGTTTCAGATTGACAGAAATCGTACACGGATTTGAAGCGTAAAGATATTGAATTTCAGATCGGCGATAAAGTATTTTTGAAAGTATCGCATTGGAAAATAATTATTCGATTTGGTCGCAAAGGA
Organism: Gossypium bickii; assembly: GCA_025503065.1. NCBI lineage: Eukaryota > Viridiplantae > Streptophyta > Magnoliopsida > Malvales > Malvaceae > Gossypium > Gossypium bickii. Next base: position 84,640,290 of record CP106712.1, read on the forward strand.
AAATTAAGTTCGCGATTTATCGGACCGTACAAGATTTCGAGAGAATTGGGCCGGTGGCTTATCGACTTGAATTACTGTCAGGGTTAGAAAAGGTTCATAATGTGTTTCATGTATCTATGTTAAGACGGTACTGGTCAGACCCATCACATATTATATCTCCAACCGAAGTTGAGATTCAGCCGGACATGTCGTATAACAAAAAACCTATTAGAATTTTTGCTCAAGAGATCAAAAAATTGAGAAATAAAAGAATAGCCTTAGTAAAAGTTCTTTGGCATCGTCACGGGATTGTGGAAGCTACTTGGGAACCCGAGGAAACCATGAGAAAATAATACCTTAACCTATTTTCTAGTAAGATTTTCAGAGACGAAAATTTCTAATGGGGGAGAGTTGTAACGACCCGTTTTCAGTGAAATCGGAACAATGGTTTCGGGACCACGAATCTGATGTCGTGAAATTTATTTTAATAATATTTTTTTTCTACAGCATGATAGTATTATTGCATAAAAATTTCGTTAAGAAATTTTATCGTTTGTATGCTCAATTCGTGAAAAAGGACTAAATCGCGTAAAGTGCAAAAATTGTGTTCTATTAGCTAAAGGTGTTAAATAGCTATAGAAATTTAAAGTGGAGGTCCTTATGTGGTAATTAGACCATAAATTGAGTTAGTGGATGTGCATGGCATGGTATTTGTGAAAATTTTAGTGTAGGTAATTAGGTAAATAAAGGCTAAATTAATAAAAGAAATGATATCATCTTCCTCATTTCATCCATGCTAGTTGATTTTCACCATTAGAGAAGAGAAAAATTTTCTCGAACTATTTCCTTTGCATGTAAGTGCTATCTCATCCCATGTTTGTTTATTTTTATGTTTTCGAGATCGTTGTTGCTTAAGCTAGTTAAATAGGGGACTAAATTGCAAAATGATTGAAAGTCTAGGGTTTTACCATGAGAGCATGCTAGTTATTTTTTAATTTTAATGGAAGAAAATGAATCCTTGTTGTTAGATAAACAACTTTTGTTAAAGGATTTTTAATGAAATTGTCAAATAAGGGCTAAATTGAGAAATGTGAAAATTGTGTGTTAAATGTGTGAATTTGTGGAATGTATGGGCTACTATGAACACCTATAAAATTTTGCTAGGCTTGGGTGTAGAGAAATTTGCATGAATTTTATTTTACGAGCCTAGGGACTAAATTGTAAAAAAGTTCAAAAGTATGGGGGCAAAATGGTAATTTTACCATAACATGAAATTGGATTGAATTTAATAGAATAAGTATTGAATTAGTTCAATTTGATGATTTAGATTAAGAAAATCCACGTTCAGAATTAGATCGAGGAAAAGACAAAGTAGTCGATTGATTGGTCGATTCCCTTTGTACTAATTTGAGGCAAGTTTGTAAGTTGAATAAGCATTAAATTATATGTGTTTAAAAACTTAATTGTTATAATCGTGATGATATGACGCCATAAAAATTCTCGATGAGGTATTGCCAAATTATGGATCCTGGTTGAACCTCAGGAATAGATAGGATACAAATGACATGTCATTAGGGATTACCGTGTTTTGGGTGCTGGCCTCGTACGTCCTACCGGTGGCTGAGTTTCCGGCATGTGTTGTGGTTACTTTCCAGCTTGTGTGAGCAGCACCGTGTAGCTACGTCTTGACTAACAGCTTGTGTGAGCAGACCTAGTGATGGTTCGAGAGTGAGCATCTATGTGAGATATGAGATAGAGGTGGTTTTGACCACGTGTTGGCACTTGGTGTGCAAGATACCCGAGAATCTGATAGTATTCCAAATGGTTCAATGGGTATAGATGATGATACAAGGTCATACAAGTTGATACGAAATAGTACATGTATTCATGTGGAATACGTCAAGTAATTCATAGTTGATGTATTTATGCATGGCTAACATAATTGTGTTTATCTGTTAGACTTTGGGCAGAATTGGTATTTACCTATGTTTTATTTATGCTTAACTAAATTGTGGAAAATTTGGTAAATTGTATTTAATAGTTATACCAACTTACTAAGCTTAATTGCTTACTTCGTTTTAATTTTCGTGTTTTTAGTGATTCGGAAGCTCGCTCGTTTTGGAAGTTGTCGGAGATTGCGTTGCACTATCAAACTCTTTTTTGGTACTTTGGACTTTACATTTTGGGCTAAATGGCATGTATAGGTATTTTGGCTAATGTGGCCTATATGCCTCATGTTGTTTTGGTTATGTATTTAGCTATGTGATTTGGCTTACTTTGGATTACTTGGTTATGTAAATATGTATAAATGATCTTTTGGTATGTGGTGTATAGTTGCTTGGTGAATGCATTAGTTGTGTTTTGGTATTTTGAGTGCCAAATGATTGAATTTGAGATGTGGTATGCATGTTGAATTAGGCACTGTAACACCCATTACCCGTATCCGTCACCAGAATAGGGTACGAGGCATTATCGGACTCAATCACATATAACCGATCATTTCCGAGTCACAAATTTCTATTCAAATTTAAAGCTTTTCATTCATAATCATATTGTCCCTATTATGGGCCCAAAACATACTTTGGAAGTGGTGCGGGACTAAACCCAGAACTTTAAAATACTTAGAAAATTTTACCACAAAATAAGGCCACACGCCTGTGTGGCTTGGGACACGTCCGTGTCCTCGACCCGTGCAACTCTCTGTTTATGACGTCACCAACCATTTAGGGTCACATGGCCAAGTCACATGCCCGTGTGCAAGGCCGTGTGGCCATCCTTGTGGATGAAAATTAGGCTATTTACCAAGCCTTTTTCCATCCAAAAACTCTTGCACACTTATACCAAGTTTGTCAACACACACATGGCATTTTTTTTGGCATCCCAACAACCTCATCATGGCATTCGCACACCATTTATAAATCACATTCATCATGCACAACCACACACACACTTAACTAATCGTAGCATATAACTTACTCAACCATTCACAGTTAGTATTTGCCACAGATAATTATCTCACGTTCACTCATCCAACCCAAACAAGCATGCACATCCATGTAATGCTTCATCATGGACTTATAACATAACAAATATTGGCCACATCAAATGGCCTTATACAACAATGACCTTCAATTAGCATATGCCAATATTCTAGGCCAACTCATAATAACATGTACACAAATGACCAAGTCCCTATACATGCCATAGACTTAAAAAGCTAGAATAAAAATCATCGATACCAATCCATAACTTCTTAGTGTGATAGAATCTTCGACGACCTCCAACTTTAGCTAGCATCTGTGACACTATAGGAAAAAGAAAAGAAGGAGTGTAAGCTGTATAGCTTAGTAATTTAGCATGTAAATAATAAGTAATTAATTGATATGTTTTTACCAATCCTCAAAATATGTTCCCAAGATAATACAATCATAATTGCACATAGTTCCACTATTTATTCATGTCCATCTCAAGTTGTCTACTCAAATTATAGTCACTAAATTATTTATATCTTGAGCTACGAAACTCAAAATTAAGATCCACTAATTTTCCCTGAAACTAGACTCACATATCTTCTTACCATAAAAGTTTTAGAATTTTTGGTTTAGCCAATAAGTACAAATTATTCATTAAAGTCATCCCTGTTCCGCTATCCGACAGTTCCGACCCCTCTTCACTAAAAATTAAGTATCTCCTCGTACGGGATTTGGATGATGTTCTCATTTGTTTCTTTTTAAAATATACTCATTAAGAATTTTAAGCATATAAATTATAACCCATAAAAGTTTTTTACAATTTTTAATGATTTTCCTAAGTCAAAATAGGGGATTCCAAAATCATTCTAAATCTGTCTCATAAAAATTCAAATATCTCAGAATATGAAATTATTTACTTACACCATTTATTTTATGTGAAAATAGGCTCAATGATCTTTAATTTCATATCTTATTCAACCTCTAATTCAATTTCCACCATTTTTGATGATTTTTCAAAATGATACAATTGCTGCTGTCCAAACTGTTTTATTGTTAATTTTACTCTATCATGTTTTCTTTGTATTAATTCTCATTTACACACATATAACACTAAAGTATATCCATAGTTAGCCATGAAAATAGCTAGTCATCATAAAACATTTACAAGTCTTCATTGTAAGACTTACTCCATAACAACCCTACCAAAGTTCGATCACATATCGAGCATATTGCTCATGATTATATATACACATGTATTTGCACTTGTTCATCACATAATCACATTCAATTAAACTTGATCATTTTCCCGTTGAACACATCGGAATATTGTTGAATACATTTGAAGTTAGCACATAAGTGCCACACTTGTAGCCAAAGCTATTTCACATCACTTTTCACATAGAGGCTCGTTCTCGAGCTATTCACTTTCACGGGTCTGCTCACACAAGCTGTCAGTCATTCGTTACTACTCAGTGCTGCTCACACAAGCTGTCAGGTATCCACAACACATGCCAGTATACCCAGCCATTGGTAGAACTTAAGACCAGCACCCAGATTCACTTAGTCAAAATTTCACATAGATTTCACATAGGTCCCTAGTGACATGTCACTTGTATCCTATTCTATTCCTAAGGTTCAACTGGGAAATTTCTCACATTTCGATACTTTGTCAATTTTGTTCAATATTCAGTCACGTCTCATAAAATATACCAAAACATAAAAACATAAGTAAAAACGATGCATTATTTACATACAAACTTACCTCGAAAGCAAAATCGGTGAAAAGGACTTATTCGTCAATTACTTATTTTTCCCCGATCTAGATCTAAACCTTGTTTTTCTTGATCTAAAACATCACATATAACTTATTTAATCATTATACTAATCAACTCAGCCCAAAAATCATATTTGGAAAATTACATTTTTGCCCCTAAACTTTGTCATATTTACACTTTTGCCCCTAGGCTCGTAAAATGATTTTCATTCAATTTCTTTGTACTTTAAGCCTAGTCGAACCATTTTCATAACTATAACAGCCCACAATTTCCATTAAAACACACTTTTATGACAAATTTTATAACTTTTCCAAATTAGTCATTTTAGCATCTTTACCGAAAATCACTTAGTAAAAATCGTTTCTCTAACCATAAACATGCATAATCTACCTTTAAACATCAAAATACCCACATTCATCGTGGGTCAAAACCATATCTCAAAATATTTGAAGAAATAGATAGAACGGACTTACAATCGAGCTTGGAAGCTTGAAAAACCCTAGCCATGGTTTCTCCATGCAAGTTTTGGCCATGGGTTGAAGATGGACAAAAATTTGGCCTTTATTTTGTTTATTATGTCATTTAATCACTAAATAACCAAAATGCCCCTAACTTAAAAATAATCTATTTCATATCCATTTTTGTCCAACAAATTATCCAATGGTCTAGTTACCATTTAAGGACCTCAAATTTAAAATTTCATAACAATTGGACACCTCTAACATGTAGAACTCAACTTTTGCACTTTTTACAATTTAGTCTTTTTGACTAAATTGAGTGCCCAAACGCCGGAATTTTTGAATGAAATTTTCACAAAATCATTTTGTGAAATCGTAGACCATAAAAATGTAATAAAAAAATTTTTTTTCTCGTCAGATTTGTGGTCCCGAAACAACTATTCCGACTAGGCCCAAAATTGGGCTGTTACAGGCACAAAGTCTAATAATTGAGTTTGACCATTTAGGTATACTTTGGAGGAATATTTGGTATGTTGTAAAGTGATCATTGGTATGTGCTTATGTATATCATGCTGTATGTGTGGATAGTACATGATACAAGCTTGTTATTGATTGGTTTTAAGTACCTATCCATGCCATGGTTGTACATGCATTGTTGAGCTTAGGTTGGCATCATTTCAAGTGAGAAAAATGGCTTGGAAAATAGCCTATTTTTTTCCACACGAGCAGAGACACGGGCGTGTGTCTCAGCTGTGTGTCCCCTGATACTTATTTAGAAACCAAGTTAGTAGCTTCACACGACCTAGCACACGGTCATGTGGCTTGGCTGTGTGGCATAAGTCAGTATACCCTCCAGTTTTCACACGACCTGGCACACAGGCGTGTGAGGCCATTTCGAAGGGTACACGGCCTGGTACACGCTCGTGGGATGTAACAGCCCGATTTAAGGGCTAGTCGGAATAGTGATTCAGAACCACTAATCTGAGGTTTGAGAAAATTATTTTCATGATATTTTATGAGTTAGAGTATGATTATATAAGTACATGAAAATTTTGGTGCTTTAATTTTAGTGATTTCATGCTTAATCGCGAAAAAAGACTAAATCGCATAAAGTGTGAAAGTTCAAAATTTCAAGCTAAAGGTACCTAATAGCCACAAAATATTAATTGGAGGTCTTTAAAGGGAAATTATCCCCTTAAATAAAGGTTGGTCGGCCATAGGGGACAATAGAGGTCAAAATTTGGTCAAGTAGGTGTGTTAGGTGGACTAAATTAGGATTTTATATTAAAATAAAGAAAGAAAAGATATCATCTTCTATCCTTCATCCCTCCACCGAAAATTAGCAGCAAATAGGGGTTGGAAAACTTCAAAAATTTCTGCACACTCTTCTCTTTACAAGTAAGTGTTTTAATAATCATTTCTTGATAAAATTTTACTTTTGGAACACTAAAGCTTAAGCTTTCTAAAGAGGGGACTATTTTGTTAAATGGTGAAGAGTTTAGAATTTTGCCATGAAAGCTTTTAAGTTGTTTGCTACAGTTTTATAGAAGAAAATGAGTCTTATTTGTTAGATGAACAACTTTTTTGAAAGGTGTTACCAAGAAAACACCTAAAAGGACCTTTTTGTAAAGGTTGTAAAATATGTAGTAAATGTTTGAAATGTTGAGTTTTGAAGGTAGCCATAAGAGAAATAAATTTTCACCTAGGCTCGTTAAAGAGTGAAGTTTGATTAAAATTGATTTCCTAGCCTAGGGGTAAAATGTTCATTTTGCAAAAGTTTAAGGGCAAAATAGTAAATTTTCCAAATCATGATTATTGAAATGCTTTTATTAATGTGATAATTAAATGAGCTAATTTGCTATTATAGATCAAGAAGAACCAAGAATTTAACTTGACCGGGAAAAAAATAAAGTATCGGACTAGATCAATGATCTAGTTTATTTTGGAATCGAGATAAGTTTGTATGTGATAAATTCAACATTTATGCTAGCATATTTGAGAAGGTTTGATATTATATTGATACCTGATATTCTATGAAATTGAGTATTGGTGTTCAATGAGAAAGATGATAAAAGTTGAGATGTTGAAGTCCTAATGGGACTATAATAAATGTGAAATTACTATCACCGAGACATGAGATGGATAATGATAAGGTCCCGTGTAAGACTGTGTCGGGGACATGGCCTCGGCACCGAATTGAGATCCCGTATAAGACCATATCTGGGATATGCTTCAGTATTGAATATGAGAATCGTATAAGACCATATCTGGGATATGGCATCGGTACTTGAAGTGAGATTTCGTATAAGATCATATCCGGGATATAGTATCGGTACTCAGAAGTGACCCCATGTAAGACCACATCTAGGATGTGGCATTGGCTTCGTGTTTATGTAATGACGATGAATATGCATCTTTGAATATCCCTAATGATTTAGTGGGATAAATAGATAAACTTGGAGATAGAAATGAAATTTAGTACTAAAGCCATGTGATTCAGTGAATACAGGTACACGTGAGTAATTCACGAGGAATGTTTAACGATATGTGGCATGGTTATCTAATGCCATGGATTGATGGCATTATGAGCTTATTGTTGCTATTTGTTTTCATGCAAACTTACTAAGCTTCATGCTTACCCCTCTCATTTCCCTTTTCCTTATAGTATTGCCAAGATAACTCGAGGATTATGGGACGTCGGAGTTCAAAAATCACACTATCGACATCTCTTGGGTATAACAAGTTAGACTTATTTTGAGTATGGGATGTATAGGACTGGGTATTTTGTTATGTCGTATTTTTTAGCCAAAGTGTTGGCTATTTATGTCATCAAATTCACTTTGTAAGTGGCCATTGGAATTGGGCCGATACTTGACAAGTTTATATATATTTATTGATGATGAATCAAGAAGTTTATGCTTGTGTGGATGCTTTGATTTGAGTTCTTGGAAGTGCCTTAGAGTCATGAGTTATGTTGTAATGAGATGATATAAGTATGGTTGCTATGTAGGGTGGCATTTGGCTTGGAATATAGCCTTTTTAATGTCCACACGGGTAGACACATGGGCGTGTGTCTAGGCCATGTGTGACACACGGTCAGCCTCATGGGCGTGTTGATCGGTCATGTTCCCCTTGCAAGCTACGTTTAGAATTCAATATGCTCAGCAGTAAACACACGGGCAGAGACAGGACCATGTGTCTTAGCTGTGTGGGAGGCACGGCCATGGACACGGGCATGTGCCTTGGCCGTTTGACCGTAGTGAAGTGATGACGTCATAAACAAAATGCCATGGTTTTGGCACACGGACTATAACACTAGCGTGTCGAGGCTGTATGAGGAACACCGGCCAGGGACACGGGCGTGTGTCCGACTGTGTGAAAACCCCTATAGGTTCAAATTAGAAAATAAATTCCACAAGGGCTAGGGACATGGGCGTGTGTGACCACACGGCCTGCCCACACAGGCGTATTCCATTTCATACGGGCGTGTGGCCCCTGTTTAGGCAAAATTTTTCTAAGAGCGTAAAAGTTTTTGGTTTAATTCTGAGACCTTCCGAATGTATGTTTAAGGCCTCATAGGCCCATGATAAGGATGTTATGCATTTGAATGAGAAGTTTTAAGTTGGGGATGAATTTTTAGTGCACAAAGTTGTATGTACAAGCAAGTTAAGTCTGATAATGTCTCGTACCCGATTCCGGAGTGGAATGCGAGTAAGGGGTGTTACATTTAATGGTATCAGAGCTATGGTTTAGTCAATTCTAAGACTAACATAGTGTAAGTATGAGTCTAGCTATACATGCCATACGTAAGAGTAATTGTGTAATGATAGTGTGACGAATCTTGACGATTTGAATAGTGTTTTTATATAGTAAATAGACCCTGATCCCGACCGAGCTGCATTCAACGATGCTGCTAGTAATGTGCCAGCTCTTGCGCAAGGGACTGCTCTAGTAGAGAGTAGACCCAAGACTATAGGTCAGGGAGAAAAGGCTCGAGAAGCCTTTCTCCAAATGATGAGCAACTGGTACACCGTGTATATTCGAGCAAATCCTAATGCTTAACCCCTTCCACCCCTACCTATTCCTCATCCCGCTCCTGTAGCTCCTCAAGTTGTTGAGGTAGTAAGAAGAGAAAGGCCTCCAGTCGATAAGATCTGGAAACAAGGAGCAGAGGAATTTTGGGCTAGTAAAGACGATGACCCAGAAAGGGCAGAATTTTGGCTTGAGAATACCATCAGGGTATTCGATGAGTTGCCATGCACGCCGTGTGGTATCTCTCTTGAGAGGTTCGGCCTATCAGTGGTGGAATACCCTTGTGTCGGTGGTACCAAGAGAGAGAATTAATGGGGAATTCTTCCAAGAGGAATTCTGGAAGAAGTATATTAGTCAGAGATTCATCGACTAGAAAAGAAAAAGAGTTCTTGGAGTTAAAGCAGGGTCGAATGACGGTGACCAAATACGAACGGGAATTCATCAAGCTTAGTAAGTATGGCTGAGAGTCCGTGTCTACCGAGGCTATCATGTGCAAAAGGTTTGAGGACGGGTTAAATGAGGATATCCGTTTATATTCGGAGTTCTCAAAATAAAAGAATTTGTGGTGTTGGTAGATAGAGCCTGTAAGGCTGAAGAATTGCCCAAAGAGAAAACAAGAGTGGATACTGAGTCTCGTGACTCGAGAAAGAGGCAATGAGTAAGTCATACCAATCCTCATCTAAGAAATCAAGGGATTTTTCTACTCGATCAGCCACTTCTGCCGAGTTATCAAACCGAAGTAAGGGCAAACAGTTCTCGGGGTCTAAGGCTTAGAACACATCAGTTGCTAGTGTTGGCAACGTTCGACTGAGTAGACCGAAATGCCCGCAGTGTGGCAGATATCATTCCGGTGAGTGCAGAGCAAGCGAGAAGGCTTGTTTCAAGTGTGGGTCTTTAGACCATTTTATCAGATATTGCCCCGAGAAGGCTGAGAAAGAGAAGTCTCAGAATGCAAGACCGAAAAGTACTACTAGAGGAAGACCACAGAGGAACCGGGGAAATGAAATGGGTAATAAGAATTCATCTAGAGAGAAGATGCGAGAGTTGAGGGTAGAGCACCGGCGAGAACATATGCCATTCTTGCTCGCGAAGAGGCGTCCTCCCCCTATGTAATCACGGGTACATTTTCTCTCTATAATACTCGTGTTATGGCTTTAATTGATCCGGGATCTACCCACTTGTATATTTGCATGAAATTATTCTCTAGCTGAGCATGCCTATAAAGTTACTGAATTTGTAATAAGAGTGTCAAATCCCCTAGGCAAATGTGTATTGGTTGATAGAGTATGCAAAGGTTGCCCTTTGATGATTAGGGGCCATTGTTTTCCTGCTAATCTCATGTTATTACCATTTGATGAGTTCGATGTCATCCTTGGGATGGATTGGCTAGTTACTCATGATGTGATTGTAAATTGTGGAAAGAAGTTTATTGAGTTAAAATGTGAAAGTTGGGATTTTATTCGTGTTGAATCAGATAAGCAAGACAGATCACCAGTAGTGATACCTTCCTTGTTGACTCAGAAGTATTTAAGGAAAGCGTACGAAGCTTACATTGCCTTTGTGATGAATACGAGAGAAATAGAGTTAAGAATCGAATCAGTGCCCATAGTATGTGAATATCCAGACGTTTTTCCAGAAGAATTGCCAAGGCTACCTCCGGTTAGAGAGATTGAATTTGGGATTGAGTTAGCTTCGGGTACTGCCCCTATTTCTATTGCTCCGTATAGAATTACTCCAACCGAGCTAAAAGAATTGAAATTCAGTTGCAAGAACTAATGGATAAAGGCTTCGCAAGACCGAGTTTTTCTTCGTGCGAGCTCCCGTATTATTTGTGAAGAAGAAAGATGGTTCTATGAGGTTATGCATAGATTATCGGCAACTCAACAAGGTAAATGTGAAGAACAAGTACCCGTTGGCTAGAATTGATGATCTATTTGACCAATTGAAGGGAGCCACGGTGTTTTCGAAAATAGACTTACGGTCCAGGTACTATCAGTTGAGAGTCAAGGACTCGGATGTACTGAAAACTGCATTTCGGACGAGGTATGGCCACTATGAATTTTTGGTCTTGCCTTTTGGCTTAACAAATGCCCCAGCTATTTTCATGGATTTGATGAATCACATTTTTCAGCCATATTTGGATAAAATTGTCCTAGTCTTCATTGATGATTTACTGATATACTCTCGAGATGAGAACGAACATGCCAAGCATTTGAGAAAAGTTCTGCAAATTTTGAGAGATGAACAATTGTATGCCAAGTTTAGTAAAAGTGAATTTTGGCTTAAGGAAGTTGAATTTTTGGGGAACATTGTCTCGGGAGATGGAATTAGAGTCGACCCGAGTAAGATTTTAGCGATTGTTGGATGGAAACTGCCAAGGAGAGTAACTGAAGTAAGGAGTTTTCTGGGCCTAGCCAGCTATTATAGATGTTTTGTCAAGGGGTTTTCCATGATAGCTACTCCGATGACGAGACTTTTGCAAAAAGCTGTAAAGTTTGATTGGACAGAAAAGTGCCAACAGAGTTTTGAGAAACTAAGGCGTTATTGACTGAGGCTCCTGTATTGGTGCAACTCGAACCGGTAAGAGAATTTATGGTTTATAGTGATGCATCCATGAATGGATTGGGTTGTGTACTTATGCAAGAGGGCAAGGTGATAGCATATGCTTTTAGACAATTAAATCCGCACGAGAAGAATTACCCGATTCATGATTTGGAGTTAGCTGCCATTGTGTTTGCATTAAAGATATAGAGACACCATTTATATGGTGAAAAGTGTTGGATATTCACTGACCATAAAAGCCTAAAATACTTGATGACTCAAAGCATCGGCGACCACGTTCGCTTTTCCTGGATGGTAGTCAATCACTAACTCATAATCATTTATCAGCTCTAACCATATTCGTTGCCACGGATGGCTTTGTTAAATAATGGTTCTATTCTAGCCGAGTTGAGGGTTAAACCATTATTTCTCTAAGAGCTTTGTGAAGCTTAGAAAGGTGACAGCGACTTACGAGCCAAAAGAGTTCTATGTGAGTCAAATGTTGAGTCAGACTTTCGGGTAAGTTCTGACGGATGTTTGATGTTCCGAGATAGGGTCTGTGTACCCAGAAATGATGAGCTTATTCAAAAGATCTTGCAAGAAGCAAATAGTGGATGTTTATCTATACATACAGGTAGCACGAAGATGTATAACGACTTGAAGAAATGTTATTGGTGGCCGAAGATGAAGAAAGACATTTCTGAGTTTGTGTCGAGATGCTTAATTTTTCAATAAGTGAAGGCTCAAGTACCTTTAGGTCTACTTCAGCCTATTATGGTTCCCGAGTCGAAGTGGGACCATATTACTCTGGACATCATGACGGGTTTACCTTTGATGCCGAAAAAGAAAGATGTTGTATGGGTTGTAGTCGATAGACTTACGAAGTCAGCCCATTTCATACCAGTACGAGTCGATTATTCTCTCGATTAGTTGGCAGATTTGTATGTGTCAAAGATAATGAGACTTCATGGAGTACCGTTGTTGATTATTTCAGATAGAGATCCGAGATTCATGTCACGGTTTTGGAAAAGGTTACAAGAGGCTTTAGGCAAAAAAATGAGTTTCAGTATAGCTTTCCATCCGTAAACCGACGGGCAGTCAGAGAGAGTAAAACAGATACTGGAAGACATGCTTCGATGTTGTGTTTTGGATTTCCAAGGTAATTGGGAAAAATACTTACCATTGGTAGAATTCGCCTACAACAACAGTTTTCAATCAAGTTTGAAGATGGCGCCTTACGAGGCATTGTACGGGCGTAAGTGCTGAACATCCTTGTATTGGACAGAACTTAGAGAGAATCAGATTCACAGGGTTGATTTGGTCAGGGAAACTGAAGAGAAAGTAAAAGTGATACATGAATGTCTAAAAGTGGCCTCAGCTAGATAAAAATCCTATTCGTTCTTAAAAAGGAAAAGATTGAATTCCAAGTCGGTGATAAAGTGTTTCTGAAAGTATCACCATGGAAGAAAGTCCTTAGATTTGGCCGGAAAGGCAAGTTGAATCCGCGCTTTATTAGACCTTAGGAAGTTACCAAGAGGATAGGACCGGTAGCTTATCGTTTGGCCTTGCCACCTGAGCTGTAAAAGATTCATGATGTTTTCCACGTATCCATGTTACGACGATACCGTTCGGACCCTTCACATGTGATAGTACCAACAGAGGTAGAAATTCAACTGGACTTAACTTATGGCGAAGAGCCGATTAAAATTTTGGCGCGAGAGGTCAAACAGTTGAGAAACAAAAATATAACCCTTGTTAAAATACTACGGCAGAGACATGGAATAGAAAAGGCTACATAGGAGCTCGAGGAGGCTATAAGAAACTAGTATCCCAACCTTTTTTACTGGAAAGATTTTCAAGGACGAAAATCCTTACGGGGGAGAATTGTAACAGGCCGATTTAGGGGCTAGTCGGAGCAGTGGTTCGGAACCACTAATTTGAGGTTTGAGAAAATTATTTTCATGATATTTTATGAGTTAGAGTATGATTATATAAGTACATGAAAATTTTGGTGCTTTAATTTTAGCGATTTCATGCTAAATTGCGAAAAAAGACTAAATCACATAAAGTGCAAAAGTTTAAAATTTCAAGCTAAAGGTACCTAATAGCCATAGAATATTAATTAGAGGTCTTTAAAGGGCAATTAGCCCCTTAAATAAAGGTTGGCTGGCCATAGGGGACAATACAAGTCAAAATTTGGTCAAGTAGGTGTGTTAGGTGGACTAAATTGAGATTTTATATTAAAATAAAGAAAGAAAAGATATCATCTTCTCTCCTTCATCCCTCCACCCAAAATTAGCAGCAAGTAGGGGTTGGAAAACTTCAAAAATTTCAGCACACTCTTCTTTTTACAAGTGTTCTAGTGATCATTTCTTGATAAAAATTGTACTTTTGGAACTCCTAAAGCTTAAGCTTTCTAAAGAGGGGACTATTTTGTTAAATGGTGAAGAGTTTAGAGTTTTGCCATGAAAGCTTTTAAGTTGTTTGCTACATTTTTATGAAGGAAAATGGGTCTTAGTTGTTACATGAACAACTTTTGTGAAAGGTGTTACCAAGAAAACACCTAAAAGGTCATTTTTGTAAAGGTTGTAAAATTTGTAGTAAATGTGTGAAATGTTGAGTTTTAATGGTAGCCATAAGAGAAATAAATGTTCACCTAGGCTCATTAAAGAGAGAAATTTGATTAAAATTGATTTCCAAGTCTAGGGGTAAAATGTTCATTTTGCAAAAGTCTAAGGGCAAATTAGTAATTTTTCCAAAGCATGATTATTGAAATGCATTTATTAATGTGATAATTAAATGAGCTAATTTGCTATTATAGATCAAGAAGAATCAAGAATTTTGTAACAGCCCGATTTTGGGCCTAATTGGAACAGTGTTTTTGAGACCACAAATCCGACGTAAGAAAATTTATTTTTATTATATTTTTATGGTCTACAATTTAGCGAAATGATTTCGTGAAAATTTCGTTCGAAAATTTTGACGTTTGGCCACTCAATTTAGTCAAAAGGACTAAATTATAAAAAGTACAAAACTTGAGTTCTAGAAGTTAGAGGTGTCAAATTGCTATGAAATTTTAAAATAGAGGTTCTTAAATGGTAATTAGCCCATTGGATAAATTGTTGGACAAAAATGAATATGGTATATGTTAGATAAGATATTATTTTTAGGGCATTTTGGTCCTTTTGTAAATTAAATGAATTAAAAATAAAATTAAAATGCCAAATTTGTCCATCTTCTTCATATGGACGAAATTTACCAGGAGAAGACATGAATAGGGTTTTCTCAACTTTCCAAGCTCATGGTAAGTCCGTTCTAGCCCCATTTTTCAAGTTACGGTTTTGGAGTCCTAGTAGGTCGATTTAGCTTATGCTACCAATAATTCATACTAGGGTTCATCTTTGGAAAATTAGCCATAGGTGAAAAGTGTGTATTTTGATATTTTATGGTAGAATACGAAGCTTGAAATTATGTTAAAGAACTTTTGCTAAGCGATTTTAAGTGAAAACGAGTAAAACGACATAATCGATAAAAATACCTAATGTTCATAAGTGTATGTTAGAGTAAGAATTTGATGTTTCGATAGAAGGGAAAAATGATCAGCATGTTATAAAACATAAGAATAAGGGCTAAAGTTTAATTTTTGAGTATTGGGGCAAAAGTGTAAATATGTAAAAGTTTAGGGGCAAAATTGTAATTTCACAAAAGTTGAGTTAAGGACTGTTTTGAATAGTACATTAATTAAATAAGTGAAATATGTTTTTATAGATCAAGGAAAATTAGGTTTGGAACTAGAACGGGGGAAAAATGAGTAATTGACGAATAAGTCCTTTTCACCGATTTTACTTTCGAGGTAAGTTTTGCATGTAAAAAATAAATCGTTTTTATTTATGTTTTAATATTTTATTATATTATATGAGATATGGTTGAATATAGAGTAATTATTTGATGTAAATTTTAAATTGTGATTGGTTATGGACGAATTGGTAAAGTGTTGAAAAGTGAGAATTCTCGGTTGAACTTTCGGAATAGAAAAGATACGAATGAGGTAGCTAGGTCACATGTGTGGTACTAAGTGTAGGCCACTATGTGTACAAGAGAGCTATGAGATGGTTTTAGTTCACGTGTGTAGTACTAAGTGCAGGCTACTACGTGTACCAAACGGATAGGTCGCATGTGTAGTACTAAGTGCAGGCTACTATGCGTACCCGATAGTTTCGATCACATGTGTGGTACTAAGCGCAGGCCACTATGTGTAAGTGATGGTTTTGGTCACATGTGTAGTACTAAGTGCAGGCTACTATGTGCACCAGATAGTTTCGGCTACAAGGGTGGTACTATGTGCAGGCCACCGTGTATCTATTATTATTCCGATGAGTTCAATGGGAAATTAACTAAGTGAAAATACATGTGATCGTGTAACGAATAAGTGTAATTGAATATGATTATGTGATGAATAAGTGTAAGTATAAGTGTGAAAATTTATGAACAATGTACTCGATATTTGATCAAACCTTCGGTAAGATGAAATGGAGTAAGTGAAATTATGCAAGAGTAAATTTAGCAACAAAACAGTTTTGGACAGCAGCAGATGTATGAATTTGAAAAATCACCAAAAATGGTGGAAATTGAATTAGAGGTTGAATAAGAGATGAAATTAAATCTGGATGAGTCTATTTTCACATTAAGAAACGGTGTAAACAAACAAATTTCATATTCTGTGATATTTGAATTTTTGTAAGACAGGGTCAGAATGATGTCAGAATCACCTGTTCTGACTTTGGAAATTCATTAAAATTTGTACAAAAATAATAATGGGATAAAATTTATATCCTTGAATTTATTAATGAGTCTATCTTCAATATAAATAAATGGTAAGATCATTCGAGTTCAGTACAAGGAGATAATTAATTTTTAGTGAAGAAAGGTTGAAACTGTCAAACAGCAGATTAGGGGAGAATTTAATGAATAAAATGTACTTATTGGCTAAACCAAAAATTCTGTAATTTTATGGTAACAAGATATGTGATTCTAGTTTCAGGTAAAATTAGCGGGTCTTAATTTGGAGTTCCGTAGCTCAAGATATAAATAATTTAGTGACTATGACTCGAGTAGACAACTTGAGATGAACATGAATAAAAAGTGAAACTATGTGCAATTATGATTGTATTATCTTGAGAACATGTTGTTAAGATTCATAAAAGCCTGTTAATAAATCACTTATTATTTACATACTTACTTACTAAGATTTGTAGCTTACTTCCCTTCCTTTCTCATATCTTATAGGGTTGTATGCTAGCTCAAGTTAGAGATCACCGGAGATGTAATCACACTATCAAGCTATCATCATGGGGTAAAAGTGAATACAAACCTCTTAATTTTATGGCTTGTATAGGGGACTTAGCCATTTGTATATGTCATAATTGGTTTGGCCTAAAATGTTGGCCTTTAATATTTAGTAGTTCATTTTTTGTAAGGCCATTGATGTTGGCTAGTGTTATTCAAGTTATATGTTTGTGATGATGTAATTTATGAGATGCATGATTTGGGTGAATGAGTGTATGATGATTAAATAAGAATGAGTGTATGATGATTAAATAAGAAAAGTGTGGCATGTGAATGGTTGTGAGAAGGACACGACTTTGGACACGGGCGTGTGCCCCTATATTTCAAGAAATTTTTCAATGTTTTCCAAAGTTCTCGGTTTAGTTTCGGACCACTTCCAAAGTATGTTTTGGGCCTCGTAGGTCAATATTAGGGACATTTTGATGAAAATTGAAAAGTGTTAATTTGGATGAAATTTTATGACTCAATTTAATACATTTACAAGTGTATGTGTTCCGGTAATGCCTCGTACCCTATTCTGTCATCGAATACGGGTAAGGGGTGTTACATTTAGTGGTATCAGAGTTATGGTTTAGTCGATTCTCGGGCTAACATAGCGTATGTGAGTCTAGCTATACATGCCATATTACTACTCGTGATAGTGTGATATCTCCCGACTCTAACGAAATTGTTTTGTTAAGACAGAGATGACTTCCAATCGAGCTATTTTTTGATAATGCTGATAATGATATTGAAATGATTGAGACATGCTTATGAGGTGTCAAAATTTGGAAAAGTATGAATAGAAGTTCATGATATGTATGTGTTAATGTACGAAATGAGATAACCACAAGTTGAGAAATGTGAAAAGTGGAATGAAATGAAAGTTTATATGGTGATAAGCCCATCCATGTTTGTTTGGCATGCATATGATTTTATGTGCCCAACATATTTGATTAAGTGAATACAATAAGTAAATTTACTCAAATTGAAACAATGTGTGTTTATGTACACTTGTTTGAATAAGATAATCGAAAAAGTTCGTGTAACATGACTATGTATGTTAATTAGCTTGAAGTGAATTATGTAATTGTGATTATATGATGTTGGTGATGAATGAAAAGTCATATGTGTGTATTTATGAGAGTCAAGTCAGAAGCTTTACGACCTCACCCCCTTACCAGTGTTGCTTTATAACGAAAATTCACGAGAACCATGTGGAATAAGTCCATAAATGTGAAACTAAAGAGTTTAGTGGTGAAATACTTAGTAATGCATATAGAGATAAGAATAGTTTGGAAAGTGGAAACAATTTTGGAAGGATATCAGAATGTTTTAAAGATTATACAGATTATGTAATGTCCTGGATAAAGGAGAAGTTAGTCTTGGCTAATCGACTTATTCAGATATGATGTCTAAAGCATGTGTTTGCTGAAATTTTTCTCGATTTGATTTTCGATAGTGAGTGGAATAATACGGGGTTCATGATGACAAAATTAGTCAAAGAAATGATATTTAAGTAGTAAAGATGTCTGTGTGTGTGACAGTTATAATTGAAATGAATATGATGATCTTTTCTGTGTATTCTATATATATTCTTTTATCCTCAGAGATATGTGTGTGATTGTTCAGTTTCTGATGAAGTTCTTATATTGTGAGAAGCTAACTATGATGTTAGACGAAAGCTCTATTGGTTTGGTCGGTTTATGATCGATATTTCTTTATCTCTTCAGAATTCTATTTAAATATGTTGGAATGAAGTCGATGGTAAAAATTTATGTGAGACTATTCTTATGTTTCTACTGATTATGATTTTGTTTTATATATTCGGAAAATATATTATCTCTGTTATGATGGAAGTCCAGAGTTGGTAAGCATTGTTTTTCTGCTGGGTTTCTCTAAGCAATCATCAGGATCTCTGTTATTTTCCTGTGAGTTATGTTCTCAGACTTCTGGAATGGTATCGTATTTGGGGTTTTCTTATCGCCCTTATTGTGTAAATTATCGGACATGGCTCATCCTTAAAGTATGTTCTTTTGTCTATGATTGCTATGTTTAGTATGATTGTATTTCTGGATTTGATAATAGGAATGTGGTGATTTTGGTATCAAGGTTTCTTAAATTTTCGTGGAAGAAATTGATATTGGCAAGGGTATAAATGGTAAGAACACAAGCTTAAATTATATAGCAGTTTTCTTTCCTCAGGTAAGTTTGATTAAAGTTAATGAGTTCAATCAGGATATCTATTTCCTCGAGCTAATACGGTTTAAAAGATCTTTGATTTGCATGCTAAAATAATTATGAAAGGTTGTGTGTTTGAGTTGTATCCTCAGCATGAAGAAAAGAGTATATTGATATGTTATTATTCGATAGTTGAAATCAACTAAGTTGTTTTTATATGAGTGAACTGATTTGTAAAGATATGATTTGAGTTATGTATATTTAAACATGCCTCAACTAAGAGAATAAATTTTGTGTATTCATGAGTATGAAGACAGATAGTCTGAATGAAGAAATTATATTCTAGAAAGCATAATACAGAGATATACCTATTGGATTATTCTAACCGGATGATGTTATTATAAGTTAAAGTTGTTCTGATTGGAAAAGTTATCACATTTGTGAAAGCTTGAATGGTCTAGGCATGCTAACAAAGTTAAAGCAATTGAAGGTACTATTAATCGAAGCTCTGGAATTGAGTAATGAATTTCAGTGATGCACTAGTGAACGGATTAGAATGAGTTTTATTGATAGAATATAAAGTGATGATTCATGTTTTCAGACGGTTAATATCACATTAAAAAGAACTGTTCGACTAGTGATTTAGAGACGGTCACTATTATGTCTGTAATAAGAATTTGATGACATTGTTTATTCGATGAAGATTGGCATATGTTGCCTGATCTCAAGAGTTAAATGTATCTAATGGCAGAGAAAGATCTGAGTTCAAGACAGTGTTGATGACTTGAGCTATTGAAAGATTGTGAGTAATTATTGATTAACCTGTGGGGAGACAAGTGTAGTTACAGATGCTTGTAATCCTCATTTATTTTGTGCTAGTTGGTTACTCAATTGATCTTATTTGATGATGGTCTGATTTTAGCTAAATAAAAAGCTAAAGTGATGTTTTCTTTGCAAGTTTCAGAAACTCAGAAATGTGTTAGTGAGTGATAAGCTAAATGAGTATAGTAAGGATCAACATTTGATTCTGAACTTCAGGTTGGACCTGGTTCATTTTATTATTATTTCAAAATGGAATTTATGTATCGAAGAATCCGGGGCTTATGCAGAAATTTTTATACGAAGTTCACAGTAGTGGCTTGTCTGTTCCTCCAGAGAGTAATAAAATGTGCAGTCATATGAAGTTGATGTTCTGGTAATTGCATATGTTACATGCTGTTTTTGAGCTTGTGTTCAAATGTCGATTTGTCAACAAGTAAAAACCGAATTTCAAGAGTATTCAAGACTGTTATAGTCAGTGATAATTCTAGAAAGAAAATGAGATGGAAACACAATAGATTTCGTATCTGAATTATCTTGATCTCTGAAAAGGAAGATGTTATCGGATTGTGATTGATCGTTCATGTATAGATTTCTTGTTTAACAAACCAATCGAGTAAGATGTTTCTGGAATTATTCGATTATGCGAAGTATCAGTCTCCATTATTACGGATTGAGATCTAAGGGCTATATCCCAATTATGGAAAAAGCTAAAGGAAACTCTGACCACGAAACTAAGTTAAATTATGATTATGATAAAAAGTTGAAAGCAACTTCTTCTGGTAAGATTTTCAGGGACGAAAATCCCTGAGGGGAGAGTTATAACTGCTCGATTTTGGGCCTAGTCGGAATAATAGTTTCGAGACCACAAATCTGACATAAGAAAATTTATTTTTATTATATTTTTATAGTCTACAATTTCATAGAATGATTTCGTGAAAATTTCGTTCGAAAATTTTGACGTTTGGGCACTCAATTTAGTCAAAAGGACTAAATTGTAAAAAGTGCAAAACTTGAGTTTTGGAAGTTAGAGGTGTCAAATTGCTATGGAATTTTAAAGTAGAAGTTCTTAAATGGTAATTAGCCCATTGGTTAAATTGTTGGACAAAAATGGATATGGTATATGTTAGATAAGATATTTTTTTTGTAAGGGCATTTTGGTCCTTTTGTAATTAAATGAATTAAAAACAAAATTAAAATGCCAAATTTGTCCATCTTCTTCATATGGACGAAATTTACCAGGAGAAGACATGACTAGGGTTTTATCAACTTTCCAAGCTCATGGTCAGTCCATTCTAGCCCCGTTTTTAAAGTTATTTACGGTTTTGGAGTCCCAGTAGCTCTATTTAGCTTCTGCTACCAATAATTCATGCTAGGGTTCATCTTTGGAAAATTACCCATAGGTGAAAAGTGTGTATTTTGATATTTTATGGTAGAATACGAAGCTTGAAATTATGTTAAAAAACTTTTGCTAAGCGATTTTAAGTGAAAACGAGTAAAATGACATAATCGGTAAAAATACCTAATGTTCATAAGTGTATGTTAGAGTAAGAATTTGATGTTGCCATAGAAGGGACAAATGATCAGCATGTTTGAAAACATAATAATAAGGGCTAACGTTTAATTTTCTAGTGTGGGGGAAAAAGTGTAAATATGTAAAAGTTTAGAGGCAAAATTTTAATTTTGCAAAAGTTGAGTTAAGGACTGTTTTGAATAGCACATTAATTAAATAAGTGAAATATGTTGTTATAGAACAAGGAAAACGAGGTTTGGAACTAAAACGGGGGAAAACGATTAATTGACGAATAAGTCATTTTCACCGATTTTGCTTTCGAGGTAAGCTTGTATGTAAATAATACATTGTTTTTATTTATGTTTTAATATGTTATTATATTATATGAGATATGGTTGAATATAGAGTAATTATTTGATGTAAATTTTAAATTGTGATTGGTTATGGATGAATTGGTAAAATGTTGAAAAGTGAGAATTCTCGGTTGAACCTTCGGAATAGAAAAGATACGAATGAGGTAGCTAGGTCACATGTGTGGTACTAAGTGTAGGCCACTATGTGTACAAGAGAGCTACGAGATGGTTTTAGTTCACGTGTGTAGTACTAAGTGTAGGCTACTACGTGTACCAAACGGATAGGTCGCATGTGTAGTACTAAGTGCAGGCTATTATACGTACCCGATAGTTTCGATCACATGTGTGGTACTAAGTGCAAGCCACTATGTGTAAGTGATGGTTTTGGTCACATGTGTAGTACTAAGTGCAGACTACTATGTGCACCAGATAGCTTCGGCTACAAGGGTGGTACTATGTGCAGGCCACCGTGTATCTGTTATTATTCCGATGAGTTCAACGGGAAATTGACTAAGTGAAAATACATGTGATCGTGTAACGAATAAGTGTAATTGAATATGATTATATGATGAATAAGTTTAGGTATAAGTGTGAAAATTTATGAACAATATACTCAATATTTGATCGAACCTTCAGTAAGATGAAATGAAGTGAAATTATGCAAGAGTAAATTTAGCAACAAAACAGTTTTGGACAGCAGTAGTTGTATGAATTTACAAAATCACCAAAAATGGTGGAAATTTAATTAGAGGTTGAATAAGATATGAAATTAAATCTGGATGAGTCTATTTTCACATAAAAGAAACGGTGTAAACTAAAGAATTTCATATTTTGTGATATTTGAATTTTTGTGAGACAGGGTTAGAATGATGTCGAAATCCCCTATTCTAACTTTAAAAATTCATTAAAATTAGAAAAATAATAATAATGGAATAAAATTTATATCCTTGAATTTCTTAATGAGTCTATTTTCAAAAGAAATAAACCGTAACATTATTCAAGTTCAGTAAAATGAGATAATTAATTTTTAGTGAAGAAAGGTTGAAACTATCAAACAGCAGAATAGGGGAGAATTTAATGAATAAAATGTACTTATTGACTAAACCAAAAATTCTGAAAATTTTATGGTAACAGGATATGTGATTCTAGTTTCAGGAAAAATTAGAAGATTTTAATTTGGAGTTCCGCAGCTCAAGATATAAATAATTTAGTGACTATGACTCGAGTAGACAACTTGAGATGAACATGAATAAAAAGTGGAACTATGTGCAATTATGATTGTATTATCTTGAGAACATATTGTGAAGATTTATAAAAGCCTGTTAATAAATCACTTATTATTTACATACATAGTTACCAAGATTTTTAGCTTACTTCCCTTCCTTTCCCATATCTTATAGGGTTGTATGCTAGCTCGAGTTGGAGATCACCGAAGATGTAATCACACTATCAAGCTATCATCGTGGGGTAAAAGTGAATACAAACCTCTTAAGTTTATGGCATGTATAGGGGACTTAGTCACTTTTATATGTCATAATTGGTTTGGCCTAAAATGTTGACCTTTAATATTTAGTAGTTCATTTTGTATAAGGCCATTGATGTTGGCTAGTGTTATTCAAGTTATATGTTTGTGATGATGCAATTTATGAGATGCATGATTTGGGTGAATGAGTGTATGATGATTAAATAAGAAAAGTGTGGCATGTGAACAGTTGTGAGAAGGACACGACTTTGGACACGGGTGTGTGCCCCTATTTTGCAAAAAACTTTTCAATGTTTTCCAAAGTTCTCAGTTTAGTTTCGAACCGCTTCTAAAGTATGTTTTGGGCCTCGTAGGTCCATATTAGGGACTTTGTGATGAAAATTGAAAAGTCTTAATTTGGATGAAATTTTATGACTTGATTTAATACATTTACAAGTGTATGTGTTCCAGTAATGCCTCGTACCCTATTCCGACGTTGAATACGGGTAAAGAGTGTTACAAGTTTACCTCGACAGGGGAAAGAACAAAGTATCGAACTAGATTGATGATCTAGCTTTTTTTAGAATTGAGGTAAGTTTGCATGTGATAAATTCAACATTTATTCTAGCATATTTGAGAAGGTTTGATATTATAATGATGCATGATATTCTATGAAATTGAGTATTGGTGTTGAATGAGAATGGTGATAAAAGTTGAGATGTTGATGTCCCAATGGGACTATAATAAACGTGAAATTACTATACTGAGACATGAGATGGATAATGATAATGTCCTATGTAAGACTGTGTCGGGGACATGGCCTCGGCACCGAATTGAGATCCCGTATAAGACCCTATATGGGATATGGCTTCGGTATTGAATATGAGAATTGTATAAGACCATATCTGGGATATGGCATCGGTACTTGAAGTGAGATTCCGTATAAGACCATATCCAAGATATGGCATCGGCACAGAAGTGACCCCATGTAAGACCACATTTGGGATGTAGCATCAACATCTTTGAATATCCCTAGTGATTTAGTGGGATAAATAGATAAGCTTGGAGATAGAAATGAGATTTAGTACTAAAGCCATGTGATTGAGTGAATACAGGTACCCGTGAGTAATTCACGAGGAATGTTTACGATATGTGTCATGGTATGTTCTAGATAAGAACAAGTACGAGTAAGTTATGGAAAAGTGCTTATGACTTTGTGTGGTTATCTAATGCCATGGATTGATGGCATTATGAGCTTATTGTTGCTATTTATTTTCATGCAAACTTACTAAGCTTCATGCTTACCCCTCTCACTTCCCTTTTCCTTGTAGTATTGCCAAGATAACTCGAGGATTGTGGGACGTCAGAGTTCAGAAATCACACAATTGACATCTCTTGGGTATAACAAGTTAGACTTATTTTGAGTATGGCATGTATAGGACTTGGGTATTTTGTCATGTCGAATTTGTTAGCCAAAGTGTTGGCTATTTATGTCATCAAATTCACTTTGTAAGTGGCCATTGGAATTGGGCCGATACTTGACAAGTTTATATATATTTATTGATGATGAATCATGAAGTTTATGCTTGTGTAGATGTTTTGATTTGAGTTCTTGGAAGTGCCTTAGAGTCATGAGTTATGTTGTAATGAGATGATATAAGTATGGTTGCTATATAGGGTGGCATTTGGCTTGGAATATAGCCTTTTTAATGTCCACATGGGTAGACACACGAGTGTGTGTCTAGGCCGTGTGTGACACACGGTCAGCCTCATGGGCGTGTTGATCGGTCGTGTGTCCCCTTGCAAGCTAGGTTTAGAAGTCAGTATGCTTAGTAGTAAACACACGAGCAGAGACACGGCTGTGTGTCTCAGTCGTGTGGGAGACATGGCCATGGGCACGGGTGTGTACCTTGGCCATGTGACCATAGTGAAGTGATGGCGTCATAAACAGAATGCCACGGTTTTAGCACACGGGCTATGATATGGGCGTGTCGAGGCTGTGTGAGGAACACAGACGTGTGTTTGGTCGTGTGAAAACCCCTGTAGGTTTGAATTAGAAAATAAATTCTACACGGGCTAGGGACATGGGCGTGTGTAACCACACAGCCTACCCACACGGGCGTTATCCATTTCACACGGGCATGTGGCCCATGTTTAGGCAAAATTTTTCTAATAGCGTAAAAGTTTCTTGTTTAATTCTGAGACCTTCCGAATGTATGTTTAAGGCTTCATAGGCCCATGATAATGATGTTATGCATTTGAATGAGAAGTTTTAAGTTGGGGATGGATTTTTAGAGCCCAAAGTTGTATGTACAAGCAAGTTAAGTCTGGTAATGCCTCGTACCTGGTTCTAGAGTGGAATACGGGTAAGGGGTGTTACATGTGAGGTGATTTCAAAGGGTACACAGCTTGGCACATGGGGATGTGGTCTAGCTGTGTGACCGAAGTCAGTGAGTTACACGGGGTCGAACATGGGCTGGGACACGGTCATGTAATCTCGTTTCAAATGCCCACACAGCCTGAGACACGGGCGTGTCCCTTGGCCATGTGAGACACACGACATGGCCACATAGGCGTATGTCCCCTACACTTTGAAAATTTTCCATGTTTTCCTAAAAATTCTTTAAGTACTTGGTTTAGCCTTGAACCACTTTTAATGTCTATTTTGGGCCTCGAGGGCTCGTATTAGGGACCATATGAGTGATTATGAATGGTTTTTTTATTTGAATGATAATTGATTATGAAATGTTTGATGGTATAAGTTATAAGTCTGGTAATGCTCCGTAACCCTGTTCTGGCGTTGAATAAAGGTTAAGGGTGTTGCAGAAAATAATGGCTTCGGTTAGGAAAAAGACATGTTTGTGGGAGATAAAGAAGTACAAAGGTCCACATACATGTGTTGCCAGTACAATATTTCTAGGTGTTTAATACTGTTATTACTTAATGTTGGATTATTTAATATACTTCGTTGACAGGTGTTTCACAAGATCATTCCGTGGTGGATTCAGATATGATAGCTAGCTTAATACTACCGATGGTGAAGGCGGATCCCAGGATTTCTGTGTCGGTCTTAATTGCCAATATTCGTAGCCAATTGAGGTACACGCCCTCTTACCGCAAGGCCTGGATAGCTAAGCTGAAGGTGTTGGAAAAGATGCATAATGGGTGGGGCTCTTCATATAATGAGGCTTGCTCCATGGATGCTATGTGTTCAAGTGTCTATTTTGGAGTTTTAAGCAATGTTGGGATGCATTTGTGTACTGCAAGCCATTGATACAAATTAATGATACCTTTATGTATAGTAGATATACCCATCGGCTATTGCTAGCTGTGGCACAAGATGGCGGTGGGAGAATCCTTCCAATTGCGTTTGCTATAACACTGAGTGAGTAAGGTGACGACTGATATTTCTTTATTTCTAGGTTGAGGAGGCATGTCTGCCCCCAACCTAATATGTGCCTTATATCGGATCGGGGCACTGGAATACTAGCCGTAATTGAGCGACAGAAATGCTATGAGATCGCACACACCATTGGTATTGTCTAAGGCACGTTGCGTCCAACTACTACGGGCAATATCGATCTACCACTGAATGACGACAAGTGACCAACATGGGTATTTAATCTATACTAATATAATTTCGTTTGTAATACTCAATTTATTCTGAATGGAAGAGTGGTATATAATTTTCGCTATGAACTTATATTGGCAGGGTACGAGATTAATAAAGACTATTTTCATGAGATGTTAACAATTTTGCAATCAGTTAACGATCAAGGCACAGACTACCTTTGTAACATACCTTTCGATCAGTGGACACAAGCATATGACGGCAGCTTACGATATGGTCATATGACCTCAAACCTGGCTGAATGCATAAATTCTATTTTAAAATGAACGTATCGTTTGTCGATAACCAAGATTGTCTGGAAGACATATTTTCGTTTGGCGGCACTATTTCCAAATCGAGTAGTGAGTTATAAAGGCCAAATGCAGGGAGGCCATGTATGGTGCCGAAAGGTAGGGGTGAGTATTCGATTAAGTCATGTCGAATCGAGTTAAAAAAAATTGAGTTAGTCGAGTTGGCAAATCCTATTCTAGCAACCGAACTCAATTTGAAATATTTTCGGATCGAATCGAGTTGAGTCAAAAATTTTTGAGTCGATGAGTTGATTCGAGATAACGAATCATATTATTTATACTCAATGATGCATTTACATGGATCAATTATTTAACTATTAGACAAAGTACATGATTATTTAACTACACAAATAATATAATGGTTTTGCCTTATAACTCAATAGTTTTGACTTTTAACTTTAGAAGATGTAAACATTTATCAAAACGACATAGTTTTGCCTTTTCTTATTCGGATTTTTGGATAACTAGAATTGTGTAATTCATATTCGAGTTAAACCAAAAGAAATGATTTTTTATTTGAGTTTATCTGAATAACTCGATTAACTCAAATAACTCAAACTATTTAATTCAAAGTTTGAATTTTTTATCGAGTTTTTCGAATCGAATCTTATTTTGCTCACCCTTACCAGAAGGTATTGCAAGAAATTAACAAGGCGAATGCGCGAGCCAACACCATGCACACTATGTGTCACGATAGCGACAACCTATGGTTTTGTGTGATGAAGTTCGACAGACCGAACCAAGGTATTACCGATTGGAAATATTGTGTACACTTGATAAATAGGTGTAACACCCCAAACCCGGCCTAAACGTTACGACCCGATCTGGTATGTTACAGGGTGAAGTAAAAACGAAGTCTTGTTTAATTTAGGAAAAATCTTACTTTCGAAAACTTTTCGATTTAAGGCGATGTCTTGAAAACAGTGGTTTGGTAGTGCAGGAAAATTTCAATTTGTGTTAATCTAATATTCGTTAAGCTTGGTGATACTTGAAAGAAAATGTATGTTTTGCGTTACTCGTATTTTGAAAATCCCATTTTTAATCTCGTGATTAAGTTTGCATAATGTCAAATTTAAAAAAAAATAATACATAAATAAATAAAATAAAACCCAAAAATTTAGAAAGGCCTTATTACACAAACAAAATCCCCAATTAAAACTAAAGTATAGCAGGAACAGTTTACAAAAAGTAAAGTCTTTATGGCCTCCACGAGTCCGCCTCGGCTCCCATATCCACGATCTACTAATTACCTGAAAGGTTAAGCAAAGGGGTGAGTCACCAAGACGCAGTGTGTAAATCCCCTATAACACATAATCGGTTCGAGGCCTACAATCGCATATCGGGCCTTAGCCCACTCAGGATGACATAAAAATAAATGAATGCATCATGTCCCAGCCCAAACCTAGTTATTTTCCATCCTCTACACGCCAACCCGTACCAGCCAAACACACAGTGGGGATTTTTACAATCAACCCTCCATCCGCTACATGCCATTTTGACAGTCATGCTGTCAGTCATAATGCCGATCACAATGTGACCTAATAATATAACGTGGCCTAGCCACCGATCACTACGTGACCTCATAATATGACGTGGCTTAGCCACCGATCACTATGTGACCTCATAATCAAGCACTTCCCCTTAAACATCATATCCATATCCCATGCATGACATACATACCATAACAAATGCAACATGCTATCAACAAGGTAATAGATTACCACATACATCCATACACGCAAGAACGATACTATAATCACGTACCTGGCATTCCTTGCCTTACCCACAAGGGTATCACGACTGTCATCACAGCCTTTTTTGGTGTTTCAGCCCATACAATCAATATTACAATTAAAGAAAGTGTACGAGGTTTTACACACCTGATAACATGCAAAATAATACTTTCTACATCGACACTATCGATAGCAGAAATGACTGTTATCTGCCTACTACTCTGTTCTGAAGCTGGTCCACAATCCGGTGGCCAATCTCGCACTGTTGACACGGCACATTTCTTAAACTTAGGGGTTGGGTTTACGGGTCCAACCCCCTCCTTTACCTGATTGGTATTGGATTCCATCAAAAGATCTTGGTCAGAAGATACTATAAGGAAATAGTGGTTGTTTAACAACAATACAGGGTTAAGATAGCGAATACAAAAGTGAACCTAATCAAATATTTGAAGAGAAAACCCTTACCTTGAAATCCCGAAAAGAAAGGTAGGGTTCAAAGATTCGACTAGCACTATTTCCCGGAATAGGCGCCCTTAATAGACCAAATCAAAGAATGATCCGAAGTAGATGCCCAACACTTAGCCCCTTAATCGACGGAACACCGAGAGAAAGAAACATATTAAGACATCAGTCAAGGCAGATTCGGCCTTACTAAGAAAAGAGGGAATACGGGTTTAATCAAGGAGAAAACGAAAGGGAATGATCTTACCTTAACACAGAGGATTCGAATAACGCCCAAGAGAATTTGGTACAAGCACAACAGTAGAGAAGATTCGATAATGAACAAGAATGGAAGAGAATAAAATGAAAGAACCGAAAATAAAGATAAGAGAACTCAAATGAAGGCTTAAGAGTTTTGGCTTTTAGAGAATTCGAGGGAGAAATGCAAGAAAGAATGGCTAGAATTTGGCTAGGAAGAACAAATGAAGAAGAAATAGTGAAATGATGGAGTTGGTGGGAGGTTTCGGCCAAGAGGTTATCACGACAACTCGTTCGAACCAAGAAGAAGAAAGAAATATTCGATTTTTGATGGTGAAGCAATTGCACTCAAATGACCGAAAATGCCAAAAGAAAGGGAGAAGATGTAACATCCTAGAGATAGGCCTATGCATTTTTGATTTAATTATACGAAATGGCATGTCTTATGTGTTATGAATGTACTGTGAACATTTTTGGAAACTTGGAAATGTAAGGAAATGCTTCAGAAATGTTAAGTTTCAAAAGAGGAAAGTAAACATTTTTGGAAACTTGGAAATGTAAGGAAATGCTTCAGAAATGTTAAGTTTCAAAAGAAGAAAGTAAACATTTTTGGAAACTTGAAAATGTAAGGAAATGCCAAGTTGAAAAGAGGAAACTAAGGCAAGGTGGCCTTAAGAAAATTAATAGAGGAAATTTGACACAAGAATCAACTTGTTAAAGTGGCTTGAAGGCACCACTTAAGGCCCAGGTAAGTGACGCCACAAGATACGCAAATGGGCTTGAGTTCGAGTCGCATGGGAAGCAAATAAAAGAATTTTTATTTTGCTACAAGGAGCAGAGAGGTGGACGGCATTAAGGCTCTTAAAAGAGGAGTTTTATTCTCTTTAAATTTCGGCTAAATAGGGGATAAATAATGGATTTAATTTAGATTATTTTCAAGAGATAAATGAGGATTTATTCTTTAATTTTTAAATTAAAGAGATAAAGCTATCAAAATAGAAGAGTGGTGGCCAAGTAAGGGAGTCTTGGCCTAGTAATTTCGGCAATAGGAGGAGAAGTGAGGCATTCTACATTTTCTCTCCAAGCAAGCCTCTGCCGAAATACTCTTGTCATCTTCCCTAATTTCTTTTTCTGACAAAACCGCAAGCTCCCTCTCAAAGGCTCACCATTGTCGAATCTCTATTTTTTTTTTCTTCTTTTCTTTCCAATCCATCAAAAGCCGAAACCCTAAAGATAACCCCCTAGCCAATTATTCAAGGAAGCCGAAATTGTTGATCCACATCTAGGCCATAGCCAAATATTTGTAGAACTTCAAGCAAGGGTGTGTCGACTCCTATAGTAAGGGTAAGGATTTACTATTATCATTATGTTTTTTTATTCAAAACCAAGATTAAGATTCTAATGCTATTTGTATCTCTTGGCCGAAACTACAAAGGATCTTTCGGGATCTTGACTATTGTCGGCTACTAGGGAGAAGAGACTACTTTTCGGGATTTAAAGATTCAAGGTAAGATATGTGAATATTCGGCCAAAGGCCATTTATTATGTTGAAATCGAATCTAATATAAGCCTATAGGTATTTCGACAGCTCCCTAAGCAAGTGATTCTTTTCGGGATTTTAGAATCCACAAGGTAAGCATATGAGGTATTCGGCTAAGGCCTATTTTTGGTATTTAAAACTGTTTCTTATTTATTCAAAAGCCGGAAACTGACATAGCTAAGTGATTTGGTGGCTAGCCGATTTCAAGAAGGAACTCAGCAAGGTTTCGGGATTTGATTTTTAATCCAATCGGCAAAAAGGTAAGTTTTGGTTACAATAATCCTTCGGGATTTAGTTTTATGGCCGAATAGGCTTTTACTAAGTAGTAAGTGATTAATCAAATGTAGGGATTAAGATCTAAAGCGTAGATCGGGATTTCGGGATTTCGGTAAATCCGATAAGCGAATCAGGTGTGTACCCCACACTATCTTTTAATAAATTTATGGCAATATATAATATATGCATGTTTACAAGAATGTGAATATGGCTAAGGTATCGTGTTATGGTACAAAGTACTCAGGTACGTTTCCTACTCCTACTAGGATTATGAAATATGTTATCTTTAACATGTGAAAAGTGATAAGAATATGAATTTAAGTATGATATACATGATATGAGTGATATAGGGCACACGGGTTATATGAAAAGGGGAAGTGAATGTGGTGACCTAAGACCACGATAAGTGAACGTGGTGACCTAAGACCACGATAAGTGAATGTGGTGACTTAAGACCACTACATCTGAATATGGTGTCTCATGACACAAAATATGTATCTGGTGGCTATGCCACGAATTTTATAAGGGCGATGAGCACGTCGACTGCAGCGACTGCCTTGGATGGTGTGTAGCGGATGGAGGGTTGACTTAGTAGTCCCTACGGTGTGCAGGATGGTACGGGTAATGTGTAGCAGATGGCATATAGGTTTGGGTTCGGGTTGCATCACTTTTCTATCTATTATGTGAATGTGTATGTAATATGATAATGTATGCCTGACTTGTTAAATTTTAGTGTTGGTTACACATTGAGTCTATTTGACTCACCCCGTTGGGGAATATTTTTCAGGTGATGATCAGTGATGGACCGGGTCGGCAGAAGCTTAGGGGTGGCCATGCGAAATTCAGATTTTATTTTATTTCGGACTTTCTTTTATTTCTAAGTACCTTGAATTTTATTTTGGGTTTTAATTTGATGTAATAAAGCCATAGTGCACTATTTTATTTCTGTTTTTATTTATTATGTTACGAAATTTTATCTATTAAAGATTAAGTTAATTTCATTTAAAATAAACTCTAAATGTTTAGTCACCTGAAATAAATGGGTTTCTAATATAAGATCAACTTGTTTTTAACTCGAGCCCAACCCAAAAATAATTTCTCTCTCAAAACACATGGTTTTTCCAAGGTAACAAACGGACTTTGAACCGGTTTTCTTCGAGGAGCATACCAGATCCGGTCAAGGCTCGTGGGCCAAGTCTGGGGTGTTTCAATTTGGTATCAGAGCCCGTTTCAAACTCTCAGCCTGAGATTTACGGCCCAAAACATTTTCTAAGCGAGCCCAAATAAGTTTTATAAAAAAAATATTTTATGAAATCAGCAGGTTTTTCTGGCATGGCACCCAAGTCTCCGCCCCGCAGTCCACCAGGTAAGTACCCCTATCCTTTGTATGATTTATATTGTGATTTGTAGAAGGGTAGAAATGGAATGGAACGTAGACTAGCATGATAAGTACTTAAACCCTAGGACTAGTTTACCCCAACAAACACATAAGACTTAAGTGCCCAACTTCAACAAACCTGTGGTTAAGTCGTCGAGTTAGGGTGTGGCAACCATTGTGCGCATGTCTAGGATTGGTTTCGGTGGGAGTTTGGTACTTAAGCAGTCCGCGTGACTCACCTCCTCTCCACTCGAATCTTACCTGGTGCGTAGCTACGGTTCACCCTAACCAAGAGGACTCGCTAGGGTGTGGTAACCATGGTGTGCATGTCTAGGAATGGATCCAGAAGAGCCTGGTACATAAGCAGTCCTAGTGACTCACCTCCTCTTCGCAGGTATCCTACCTGGTGCGTAGCTTCGATTCACCCTAACCAAGAGGACTTATTCACAGGCTAAACCCCTTACTAAAACCCGAAAGGGACTAGCCATGTTTTTATAAAACCCTGGCTTTAAAACTCCTAAAATTACCCTTTTATTTGTGAGAAATAATTTTACAACCATTCTCCGAAAAATTTTCGAGTTACCCAAAAAAAATTACCAAAATGCCCTTAGTGGCCAAATTACAAAAAAATGCCCCTGGTTTCTAAAATTACCGTACTATCCCGACTCCAATAAAATTTTCCTTACTTTATAAAATGACCCAAGAATTCTAGATCACAAAATATCAAAACGTCTTGATTTTGGGAAATTACAAAATTGGCCCTAACTTACAAAATTACCAAAATGACCCTGATTTCCAAAATTTTTGCAACATCACCGTTTTGGAAAATAGAAGTGTAACACCCCAAACCCGGTCCAAACACCACGACCGAATCTGGTATGTTACGGGGAAAACGAGTTTGAAAATTTCGAGGTCTCACTAAATAGATTTCATAAAACTTTGTTCCGTTTAAAAAAAAACCAATTGTTTAATTACGTTGATAAAACATTTAATCTTAGTAAGATTTGATTTCAAGTTGGGAGACAATGGATTTTCATTCATTTATAAAGTCAGTGTGATACCCGATGGTATAGTTGAAAACATATCGTGGAAATTTTGAAATCGTTGTCATATTAAGTTTTAGCAAATTAACCCGATTATTTTGTTAAAGCATGTAAAAATCTAACTTAAAACATAACATCATAAGGCATAATTTAAAAGCCTTTTACAACACCGAAATAAAATCCAACCGAAATTAAATAACTAGGTACCCAAAATGTAATGTCTGAGTAAAACTTTTATTCAGCATGGCATGAGCATTCCGCGTCCATCCCGGCTCCAAGTCCGCATCTACGAGTTACCTGAAATGTTAAAGGAGAGGGTGAGTCGAGTGACTCAGTGTGTAAATCCCGCTCCCGAAGAAACAACATGCCAACACACATCATACATAGCAACATAATTAATGCAACCCGATCCTAACCATCCATATCGCCTTTTCTACCCCGTGTGGTACCAAACCACTGGTGACATATAGTCACAATGTGTTACCAAAACACTGGTGTCCCAAAGACACAATATCCGTCAATGTGGTACCAAAACCACCGTGTCCCAAAGACACGGTTGTGCTAATAAAGCTTTGGTGACCAAGTCACAAATC
Source organism: Gossypium bickii (assembly GCA_025503065.1). Lineage (NCBI taxonomy): Eukaryota > Viridiplantae > Streptophyta > Magnoliopsida > Malvales > Malvaceae > Gossypium > Gossypium bickii. The sequence goes on from CP106712.1 coordinate 84,674,883, forward strand.
CAATGATGATGGGGCCAACCCATCGTGTGATACCAAATCACTAGCGAGCCGATCCCATATCTCGGGTGGGGCCAACCCACGGTGGTCAAACCACGGGGACAAGTCGCAATGAGGTGCCAAACCTCTCGGTGTCCCAAAGACACAATGTGCTACCAAAGCATGGTGACCGTAGTCACAAATCCGTGATGGGGCCAACCCATCGTGTGTTACCAAAACACCGGCGCCAAATCAGATAATCATCTCGTGGGGCCAACCCATCGTGGTATCGAGCCATGGGACGAGACGCCGAGGTACCAAACCTCCGGAGGTGCCAAACCTCCGTGACCCAAAGTCACAAAGTGTGCTACCAAAGCACCGGTGCTCGTCAGCACAAAGTATCACTGCTCCCTCCACTCGTATCACCCATTAGCATACCAGACTCATGTAACCATGCATATCATACAAATCGTGCATATCATGCTAAAATGTTTAACATCATATCCCATATCATACATCCATAATCATGGTATCATGCAGATCATCAGTAACCTTGTAACAATACCGACTTACCCGAGTCCAAGCTCATACCCAAATGGGTATCACATCAATCCATCAAACTGCCATGATTTTAATAGGCAAACAGGTTCAATAACAATATCACTAAATATGGGTGTGTTAGTTACACACCTGAAATGACAAAGGCTCAAATCCCACAGAAACGATCTACAATCCTTTGATTAACTTGCTCCTTCACTTGGTTTGGTTTCCTACCAAACCCGAACCACAGTGGTTCCTCTACCCACAATCGGTTACACCTTCACAAGAGAACGGTTAATCATTTGTACTCCTGATTTAAACGAAATTAAAAAGAATGAACTAACAACCCAATCGTTTACCCCCAACTTACCAATCGGTCAACAGAAAAATGACTCCTCTTGCTTGATTCCGCAATCCAAAGACCCTATAACGAAGAGATTAGTACTCTTCCATAATGACCAACTTCGGCCCTTAACCAAACCATAACCAATCATAAGCTTTTCATCCAACCAATTCCAATATAGAACTAGAGAAGATAGACATGGCCATTCGGCCAAACACTTACCCCAACACCAACAAAGATTCGCCAACACCACACTAGGAGGGAATGGAGATTCGGCCTTACTCCCAAAAGCGAACGCAATAATAAAAGCGAAGAAAAGGAGGGTTGATATTCGCCAAGACTTCAAAAGAAGAAAAGGAAATTCGGGTTTAGGTGTTTAACACCCTTGAATTCGGCTACAAACCGGAAAAGAAAAATAGAAATAGTTGTGGTTTAAGAGAAGAAAGAATTCGGTCAATGGTTGAAGAGATATTCGGCTCAAGTGCTTCAAGAAATGGGAGAAGATAAATGGAAGTTCGGCTAACGACACAAAATGTAGGAACAAAGAAAACCAATTGAAAAAAAATTCGGCAATAGAGTTGCTTGGGGTTTCGGTTTCAAAAGGTGAAGAAAAATGGAAGAAAACTCACTTGTAATTCGGTTAACAAAAGATAAAAGGGAATTCCTTTTCTTTGACACCAAAAGGCCGAATATGCACAAAATTCCTAAAGAAATTCGGCACTCCCTCCACAACACACTACCAAGCCGTCCACCTTCCCCATATCTCTCCAAAAAAATCGGCCACAACCCTCCAAAGACTCCCAACCACTCATTCAACCATGCATGACCAAGTCACCCTCTTACAATCACTCACCACCTTTCATTTGAAAGGTATGACTTGGTCCAAGGTATAATTTGATTTGCCTTCTACCTCTCCTCCATGCCGTCCCAAAAAGAAGCCAAAATGGGGACTTTGCAGCTCGAACACAAGGCCTACATCCTTGCTTTAGGCGTTACCCACACCAAGCCTTAGTGGCGTCAAGCTTGCCACTACACCAGCTCTTTTCTTGTGCAACAAAACCACAATTAAAACTCTTATACCCCACTCCAACGGCTCCCGACTTAACACCCAAAACCAAAATTTTCCCATTCACTCAGTGCATACACCTAGCCTACAATTAAACCCCGATTCAACACCAACAACAACACAAAGACACCAAACACATGCACTAACATGCAACAATCAAAACAAATTTCTAACCGGGATATTACAATTCTACCCCCTTAAGAATAATTTCGGCCTCGAAATTTACTCGGTCAAAAGAGTTGCGGGTATTGTCGTCTCATCGCATCCTCGGGTTCCCACGTGGCTTCTTCCACGCCATGGTTCCGCCAAAGTACCTTAACCGGAGAGGCACGGACTTCCTACGCAGAACCTTCACATCCCGATCAAGAATCGCACAAGTTCCTCTTCCATAGTCGATCTGGATTTACCTCGATCTCTCCATCGCTACTACATGTGATGGATCTCGAACGATACCGCCAAGCATCGACACGTGAAAAACATCGTGAATGCGGCTAAGCTCATCCGGGCAACTCCGGTGATACGCCACCGGTCTAACTCGTCTCAATACCTTATACGCCCAATAAACCTCGGACTTAGCTTGCCCTTTTTGCCAAACCTCAGCACCTTCTTCCAAGGCGAAACCTTTAAGAAGACACGATCTCCCACAGCGAACTCTATATCTCTTCGCTTAAGATCGGCATAAGACTTTTGCCGGTCCGAAGCTTCCTTCAACCGAGCTCGGATCAACCTAACCTTGTCCTCGGTCTCTCAAGAACCAACTCGGGTCCCAACGGTGACGTTCACCTAACTCTCGTCCAACATGTAGGTGAGCGACACTTTACCATACCATACGCCTCATATGGTGCCATTTTGATGCTTGCTTGGTAGTCGTTGTTATAGGCGAACTCGGCTAACTGGCAGAAACTCTTCCCAAGCGCCATCAAGTCCGAACACAACCTCTCAACATGTCTTCCAAGATCTGAATAACCCTTTCTTACTGCCCGTCAGACTGCGGGTGAAAAGCTGTGTTGAAATCCAAGCGCGTACCCAGAGCCTGATGCAACGCTCTCCAGAACCTCGACGTAAACACGGGATCCCTATCCGAGATTATCAAACCGGTACACGTGTAGCCTTACTATCTCTCGACATAAAGCTTCGCCAATCTCTAAGTGAATAGTCCACTCACCGGAAGGAAATGGGCCGACTTAGTCGACGGTCCACGATAACCCAAACCGAATCTTTTCTTGCTTGGCGTAAGCGGTAAACCACCGATTTAAATCCATAGTTATCCTTTCCCATTTCCACCGAGGGATTTTCACAGTGAAGCAACCTGACGGCAATCGATGTTCGGGCCTTGACTGGCCGACAAGTCAGACACTTACCCACAAATTCGGTCACCTCTTTCTTCAAGCCAGGCCACCAAAACCGCTCTCTAAGATCCCTATACATCTTGCTACCTCCGGGATGCATAGCATAAGGACTGCTATGTGCATCCTGAAGGATCTTCTGCCTTAGCTCAACATCCTTAGGCATACAAGCCTTACCCTGAAAACACAGAACCTTATCACCAGACAAGCTGTAACCCTCCAAACCACCATCCTGCACTTGCAACCTTCGCGCACTCAGAACCTCATCCTCTAATCTGCTTTCTAATCTGCTCAACCCAAGTAGGCTTAACCTGCAGCTCTGCCAAAATACTCCCATCGTCATACAAGCTCAAATGGGCAAACAAAGCTCTTAAGTCCGAAACAACCTTACGGCTCAACGCGTCTGCCACCACGTTAGCCTTGCCCGGATGATACTCGATCGAACAGTCGTAATCTTTCAGCAACTCAACCCATCTACGCTGCCTCAAATTCAAATCCTTCTGAGTCAATAGATACTTCAGACTCTTATGATCTGTGTAGACTATCGATCTCTCCCCGTACAAGTAATGCCTCAAGATTTTTAGAGCGAAGACTACGGCTGCTAGCTCTAAATCGTGCGTCGGATAGTTGACCTCGTGTGGCCTCAGCTGCCGAGAAGCGTAAGCCACAACCTTACCCTCCTGCATCAGCACACAACCCAATCCCGTGACGTGATGCGTCGCAAAGATAATCGTGAATTCCTTACCACCAAAGTTGAATTAAAACAGAGCCTCGGTTAAGATCTTCTTCAACTTATCAAAACTCTCCTGCTTGTTTCACCCAAACGAACGGAACTCCCTTCCTTAATGACTTAGTCATCCGGTGCGCAATTAACGAGAAACCTCAACAAATCTTGGTAGTATCCCGCCAAACCCAGAAACTCCGATCTCTCGGATCGACTTAGGAGGCTTCCAATCCAAAACCGCCTCAATCTTCCGAGGATCTACTCTAATCCCCTAGCTGATACCACATGACCCAAAAACGTCACTTCACTAAGCGTAACTCGCACTTCATCGAACTTAGCATAGAGTTGCTTCTCCTTCAAAATTTGCAACACCACTCTTAAGTGTGCATCATGCTCTTCTTCCGACCTTGAGTAAACCAAGATGTCGTCAATAAAAACCACGACGAAGCGGTCCAGATCATCTTTGAAACACCCTATTCATCATATCCATAAAAGCTGCCGAGCGTCGGTCAACCCGAACGGCATTACCGAGAATTCGTAGTGCCCGCATCGAAGTCCAAAATTTGTCTTATGGATATCCGCTTCTTAACTTTCAACCGATGGTACCTGGACCTCAAATCGATCTTGAAAACACCGATGCACCTTTGGTGATCAAACAAGTCATCTATCCGTGGTAACGGATACTTGTTTTTAATCGCGACTTATTCGGTTAAGCGTAATCGATACACATCCGCATCGCATCGTCCTTCTTCTTGATGAATAATACCGGCGCTCCCACGGTGAAACACTTGGCCTAATGAAGCCTCGATCCAACGACTCCCGAATCGAGCCTTAAGCTCCACCAATTCCTTTGGCGCCATCCTATATGGAGCAATAGACACACCGCGTGATCCACGGTAGCGATCTATCCCAAACTCTACCTCACGATCCGGTGGCAAAACCTAAGCTCCTCTGGAAACACATCCACAAATTCCTTAACAAGATGCGAACCTTCTCAACAAAGGACTCTTTTAGCCTCCAAGGCATACACATGAACCACATACGCTTCACACCCTTCCCCGACCATCTTTACTGACTTTTAATGCCGACACCATATTGGATAAGTAATCTCTCCTATTACCTATCATAATCACTTCATCTCCTTATCCGTCGATAGAACCATGCGCTTTAGTCGCGCAATCCACCTTGGCACGGTACTTAACCAACCAGTCCATTCCAAGAATCGATCGAACTCCCCAAACGGCAGTTCCATCGATCGGCGAAGAAATACTACCCCTTGGAGTTCTAGGGTACATCCTTATATAGCTTATCTACGACTACTGAGTGACCTAGAGGGCTAAGTACGGTCATTTGTCTAGAAGCGTTTACGAAGTCTAAGTCCATGGTCTCAACTATACTACTAGCAACATACGAACGCGTGGAACCCAAGTCAATTAAAGCAAAGATAGGAGAACCAAAAATCAAGAACGCATTCGGTGATTACGTCCGGTCGCGTCGCCTCCTCGCGGCGCCTAGCGCATACACGAACCGGCATCAGCCGCCGTGCCTCAGAACTACCCGCACCTCGCGGTGCTCCACGACCTCGACCAAATCCATTACCACCACCGCCATTACCACGGCCCCTCCGTGGTGGCGGTCCATTACCTCAACCGACACGGCCCGACTCTCGATCGAATCTCGCCATCCTACGCGGGACGGTCTCTAATGCGATGATCCACGAACCACACTCGAAGCAACCTTTTCCACCGGTCCAACAACCACCCCAATGAGATTTCCCACATCGACACATCTGCGGCGGCCCTCGCCTAGCAAAGAACAAACCTAGCAGATCGATTCTCGCCCACTCGGTCTAGCCCTCTTCTCGCGGATTACGGGCGATCCGTAAGACCCAAAGCTCCTCTTAAGCCTACTCCCGTCCATGCTCGTCTTCCATCGACTCTTTAACACCCTCGGCTACCTTAGCCTTCTCAACTAAGACAAACAAACTCGCGCTCCTGTTTGTGGAGCAATCGCGACCTCAACTCGTCTCGCAGACCATCCTCGAAACGAACACACCTCTCATGCTCGGTGGCTACAATGCCCCGGCATACCTACTCAACCAGGAACTCGGCCTCGCACTCAAGAATGATTTACTCCCCGAACAAGCCTCGTAAATGCCTCATTTGGGAGTCGATGTAACTAGCCCCGATGTATTTCTTTTGATATGCGGCTACGAAATAATCCCATGTCGGATCCTCACCGCCACATCTGTCCCGAACCGTGAGCCACCAGCGATATGACTCATCCCGAAGAAGCGTCACGATGCCCTTCGGCTTCTCTTCTTCGTCAAGTCCAGATCATCCATGATCCGCTCGGTTGCCTCAGCCAATATTCAGCGAGTGCTAGGAGCAACACCCGATACACCTCGGAAAAATTCGGCCCCATTAGCCGGAGTCTCTCAGAATGATTTCCTAACTCCGCACCACCACCTACACCGGCTACTCTTTCCAACACCCGCAAAGATCGCTCGTGACATCGCATCGTCTCGGGCCGATCTCGGAACTCACCACCTCGGTGGTGGCGAACCAGATCTCATTTTCGACCCGCCGACCGGATCCTACGGGTTCGTAAACCGTCATCCTACCTCGACCTCGACCACGAGTATTACGGCCACGCCCACCTCGAGTACTCATGACTAAACGATCCACGTTTCCGATTAAGAAGATTTTTATGCATTAGTATCGTTCCACTTTCTTAACCGCAAAGAAATTTTATGGATGGAGTTTAATCAGGGGTTCTTTCGAGCAACCAAGGTTTCAATCTTCTACCCTATTCACCCAAAAGAGATTATACATTCATTCCTTAACCCTTTCCACACCTATTCACTCTTGGACATTCACGCCCATTTCTAGCCCAATGGTATTTTCGTCATTTTCCCTCTGAGGTATTTTAGTAATAAAAGATATTTTAAACTTTCAGAAAACCGGTCACTTTGGAATTCCAAAATTTGAGAGTGTTCTTTGAAAATTTTGTAAAATACTTCGTTTTGGAAACCAGGGTATTTTAGTAATTTCCATGACGAGAGCGTATGCCAGTAAAATTTCAAATCAAAATTTTCGATTGATATTTTGTAAAACAGAGTGTTTGAATTTCGTACAAATTTATTGAGTTCGAGATTTTATAAACCGGGGCATTTTAGTAAATTTACCCTAAGGGCATTTTTGTAAAATTTTTTTTTCAAATCGAGAAATTCGTTGTAAAAGTGACATTCTCGATTTTGAAAGAGTTTATTGCAAAAAGTTTGAAAACATTAGGTTGTTGTTGTTGTATTTTCGAAAACATAGCTAATTCCCTTTTCGGGTTTTAGTCGTTAGGTTAAGTCTATGGTGAGCCTTCTTGGTCGTGGTGAACTCGAGCTACGCACTGGTGGGATACTGCGAAGAGGAGGTGAGTCACGAGGACCGCTTAAATACCAAGCTCTTAGGATCCTCTCCTAGACATGCGTCTGGAGTTACCACACCCTAGCCCCGTGTTGAGTCATAGATTGGTTTAGTGCTTTAAGTCTTATGCTTTAGTTCGAGTGTTTGAGTGACCTATTCCTAGGGTTCAAGTCCTATAAATCTATCTACGTTCCATATCACCTACCCTTCTACAAATAGTAATTCATGTAAGAGTTTAGAACTACTTACAGGCGAATCTGGTGCCGGAGACTCGGTGCCATGCCTTGTAAACCATGCCATGTCTTTAACCCAAAACATTTAAAACCGACTTTTGAAAACAGTTTGGGCCTCAGGCCCACAGCCGAGCTTTTGAACTTGGCTCTGATACCACAATTGTAACACCCCAAACCCGGTCCAAACACCACGACCGAATCTGGTATGTTACGGGGAAAACGAGTTTGAAAATTTCGAGGTCTCACTAAATAGATTTCATAAAACTTTGTTCCGTTTAAAAAAAACCAATTGTTTAATTACGTTGATAAAACATTTAATCTTAGTAAGATTTGATTTCAAGTTGGGAGACAATGGATTTTCATTCATTTATAAAGTCAGTGTGATACCCGATGGTATAGTTGAAAACATATCGTGGAAATTTTGAAATCGTTGTCATATTAAGTTTTAGCAAATTAACCCGATTATTTTGTTAAAGCATGTAAAAATCTAACTTAAAACATAACATCATAAGGCATAATTTAAAAGCCTTTTACAACACCGAAATAAAATCCAACCGAAATTAAATAACTAGGTACCCAAAATGTAATGTCTGAGTAAAACTTTTATTCAGCATGGCATGAGCATTCCGAGTCCATCCCGGCTCCAAGTCCGCATCTACGAGTTACCTGAAATGTTAAAGGAGAGGGTGAGTCGAGTGACTCAGTGTGTAAATCCCGCGCCCAGAAGAAACAACATGCCAACACACATCATACATAGCAACATAATTAATGCAACCCGATCCTAACCATCCATATCGCCTTTTCTACCCCGTGTGGTACCAAACCACTTTGGTGACATATAGTCACAATGTGTTACTAAAACACCGGTGTCCCAAAGACACAATATCCGTCAATGTGGTACCAAACCCTTTGGTGTCCCAAAGACACGGTTGTGCTAATAAAGCACTGGTGACCGAAGTCACAAATCCAATGATGATGGGGCCAACCCATCATGTGATACCAAATCACTAGCGAGACGATCCCATATCTCGGTGGGGCCAACCCACGGTGGTCAAACCACGGGGACAAGTCGCAATGAGGTGCCAAACCTCTCGTGTCCCAAAGACACAATGTGCTACCAAAGCACCGGTGACCGTAGTCACAAATGCGGTGATGGGGCCAACCCATCGTGTGTTACCAAAACAACGGCGTCAATCCAGTATAATCATCGTCAGGGGCCAACCCATCGTGGTACTCGAGCCACGGGACGAGACGCGAGGTACCAAACCTCTGGAGGTGCCAAACCTCCGTGACCCAAAGTCACAAAGTGTGCTACCAAAGCACCTTTGGTGCTCGTCGGCACAAAGTATCACCGCTCCTCCACTCGTATCACCCATTAGCATACCGGACTCATGTAACCATGCATATCATACAAATCGTGCATATCATGCTAAAATGTTTAACATCATATCCCATATCATACATCCATAATCATGGTATCATGCAGATCATCAGTAACCTTGTAACAATACCGACTTACCCGAGTCCAAGCTCATACCCAAATGGGTATCACATCAATCCATCAAACTGCCATGATTTTAATAGGCAAACAGGTTCAATAACAATATCACTAAATATGGGTGTGTTAGTTACACACCTGAAATGACAAAGGCTCAAATCCCACAGAAACGATCTACAATCCTTTGATTAACTTGCTCCTTCACTTGGTTTGGTTTCCTACCAAACCCGAACCACAGTGGTTCCTCTACCCACAATCGGTTACACCTTCACAAGAGAACGGTTAATCATTTGTACTCCTGATTTAAACGAAATTAAAAAGAATGAACTAACAACCCAATCGCTTACCCCCAACTTACCAATCAGTCAACAGAAAAATGACTCCTCTTGCTTGATTCCGCAATCCAAAGACCCTATAACGAAGAGATTAGTACCCTTCCATAATGACCAACTTCGGCTCGTAACCAAACCATAACCAATCATAAGCTTTTCATCCAACCAATTCCAATATAGAACTAGAGAAGATAGACATGGCCATTCGGCCAAACACTTACCCCAACACCAACAAAGATTCGGCCAACACCACACTAGGAGGGAATGGAGATTCGGCCTTACTCCCAAAAGCGAACGCAATAAAAGCGAAGAAAAGGAGGGGTTGATATTCGGCCAAGACTTCAAAAGAAGAAAAGGAAATTCGGGTTTAGGTGTTTAACACCCTTGAATTCGGCTACAAACCGGAAAAGAAAAATAGAAATAGTTGTGGTTTAAGAGAAGAAAGAATTCGGTCAATGGTTGAAGAGATATTCGGCTCAAGTGCTTCAAGAAATGGGAGAAGATAAATGGAAGTTCGGCTAACGACACAAAATGTAGGAACAAAGAAAACCAATTGAAAAAAAATTCGGCAATAGAGTTGCTTGGGGTTTCGGTTTCAAAAGGTGAAGAAAAATGGAAGAAAACTCACTTGTAATTCGGTTAACAAAAGATAAAAGGGAATTCCTTTTCTTTGACACCAAAAGGCCGAATATGCACAAAATTCCTAAAGAAATTCGGCACTCCCTCCACAACACACTACCAAGCCGTCCACCTTCCCCATATCTCTCCAAAAAATCGCCACAACCTCCAAAGACTCCCAACCACTCATTCAACCATGCATGACCAAGTCACCCTCCTACAATCACTCACCACCTTTCATTTGAAAGGTATGACTTGGTCCAAGGTAGAATTTGATTTGCCTTCTACCTCTCCTCCATGCCGTCCCAAAAAGAAGCCAAAATGGGGACTTTGCAGCTCGAACACAAGGCCTACATCCTTGCTTTAGGCGTTACCCACACAAGCCTTAGTGGCGTCAAGCTTGCCACTACACCAGCTCTTTTCTTGTGCAACAAAACCACAATTAAAACTCTTATACCCCCAGCTCCAACAAACTCCACGACTTAACACCTAAAAACCAAAATTTTCCCATTCACTCGGGCATACACCTAGCCTACAATTAAACCCCGATTCAACACCAACAACAACACAGCACACCAAACACATGCACTAACATGCAACAATCAAAACAGCCCCTAACCCGGGATATTACAAGAAGTCTCAAAAAGAACCCTCAAAGTTTTGCAAATTTTGAAATACCCCTGAATTATTAAACTGTACAAAGTTACCCTAGTTTATTATCGAAATACCCCTGAGTTTCAAAATTACGGAAATGCCCTCGGATTTCAAAATTTCCAAAAAAAATACCCCGAGAATGCAAAATTACCAAAATACGCTTACTAACAAAATCAACAAGGAACCCTATTTTGAAAAATTACGAAACTACCCCTGTAGGACAAATGACGAAAACGCCCTTGGGATAGGAACGGACAGAAATGTCCGAAGAGTGAATGTGTTTGGGAGATACTATGGAATGAATGTCGCTGAATGAATGTTTGAATGAATGTACTTCTCTGAATTAGGATAGAAGACTTGAACTTTGATTGAATCGAAAGAACCACTATTGAACTTCTATCCATAAAAATTTCTTCGCGAATAATAAGTGAAACAAGGACTAATTCATAAAACTTTTTAATCAGATCGCGATGATAGAAATGAGTTCTAGAGGACGTGGCCGTCGTGGACACGGTAGAGGCAGAATGACCGTGTCGGAACCCGTTAGATTGGGTCAAAGGTCTGACAATGAGATACCACCGCCACCACTACCGCCAGCTGTTGGTGCTGAACGGCAAGATCAAACGGGGGATGATACCGTATCGCAGGCTGTGCTGCGAGTTCTTGAGTTGGTGGCTGGTGCAGGAGGAAATTCGGGAACTCGAAAGTCTGTGCCTGAGCGACTCCGAGCCAATGGAGCTGAGGTGTTCCGTGGAGTGTCAGGAGTGGCACCCAGTACCGCTGAGTATTGGTTGGAATCAACTGAGCGGATTATGGATGAACTGGATCTGACCCCTAAGGAGAAGCTGAAAGGAATGGTGGCATTCCTACGCGATGAAGCGTACCAATGGTGGCTCACAGTTCGTGATGGTGCCACAGCTGAGGATCTGACGTGGGACTATGTTAAGACGGCTTATCAGAAGAAGTATGTTGGTACTCGGTATACTGATGAGCAAAGGAAGGCATTTATGGGGCTGGTTCAAAGGAACAAGTCCGTGGCAGAGTATGAAGCTGAGTTCCTGAGGTTGAGCTGATATGCTCGAGGAGTAATGGCAACGGAGCATGAGCGCTGTGTCCGTTTTGAGGACGGACTAAGGGATGATCTGAGATTGTTGATAGCACCGCATCAGGAGCGGGAGTTTTCTGCTTTAGTAGAAAAGGCCAAGGTAGCCGAAGGAATTAAGGATTCTACAAAGCAGGCTATGGATCGGAATAGGCTAAAAAGAAGTTTTGGATCGTCAGGATCGTCTGGGAAGGTTCAAAAGAGGCCTAGAGTTGATGGGCCGCGAGGTCAGCAAGTTGGTATAGGAGGGCAGTATAATCCTTGTGATCAGTGTGGAAAGAAGCACTTAGGAGAGTGTTGGAAAAAGACGGAAGGATGTTTTAGGTGTGGGTCCAAGGACCATATGATCAAGGATTGTCCTATGAAACCAGATGGGAATCGGCCAGTAGCTCAGAATGCTAATCAGGCTGGTGGAGGTGGACAACAGCCTCAGCAAGGTCGTGGTCCAAATAATAGAGGTAATGGTGTTGGCAGAGGACGTGGAACCCCAGGCAGAGGTGCTGCTAATACTGAGGCTAGACAGCCAGGTTTGGTTTATGCGGTTCGCCGGAGGGAGGATGGAGACGCACCGGACGTCATAACCGGTACGTTCTTAATTTATGGCAAGCCTTATGTTGCTTTAATTGATGTGGGTTCGACCCATTCATATGTTGCATGTAGTGTAGTGGAAACCCTAGGCCTAGACTCTGAACTTTCTGATAGGGAGATGACTGTAGTAAGCCCATTAGGCCAAACTGTAGTAGTGGATAAGATCTTTCGGAGTGTACCCCTAGAAATTCAGGGAGTGAACTTTCGGGCTGACTTAATGGAATTACCCTTCGGATAATTTGACCTCATACTTGGTATGGATTGGTTAGTAGAGCATCGGGCCGTGTTAGATTGTGCGACTAAACGAATGGAATTAAGGACCCCGGAGGATGAAGTAGTAGTAATGATCAGAGAAAGAAGAAACTACTTGTCTAATTTAGTTTCAGCGTTGAAGGCTGAGAAAATGGTTAGGAAAGGGTGCAAGGCATTTTTGGCCTTTGTAAGTGTCATGGATGCGAAGGAAGAAGGAAGTAGTGGAGTTAGAACGGTAAGGGACTTCGAGGATGTGTTCCCAGAGGAATTACCAGGAATACCCCCAGATAGGGAGGTGGAATTTGGAATAGACTTACTACCGGAACAGCTCCTGTGTCAATCGCTCCATACCGAATGGCGCCAAAGGAGTTGGTTGAGCTCAAGGCTCAAATCTAGGAGTTACTTGACCGTGGGTTTATTCGACCCAGTGTGTCTCCGTAGGGAGCACCGGTCTTATTTGTGAAGAAGAAGGACGGAACTATGCGAATGTGCATAGACTATTGTCAGTTGAACAAGCTGACCATCAAGAACAAGTATCCTTTGCCAAGGATAGATGACTTGTTCGATCAGCTGAAGGGGGCAGCTATGCTTAAAGATAGATCTACGGTCCGGTTATCATCAGTTAAAAGTAAAAGAGGTGGATATCCATAAGACAGCCTTTAGGACAAGGTACGGCCACTATGAAATCGTAGTGATGCCATTCGGGTTGACGAATGCCCCAGCCGCGTTCATGGATATGATGAACCAGGTTTTCCAACCCTACTTGGATAGGTTCATCGTTGTGTTCATCGACGAGATCCTTGTGTATTCAAAGTCGGAGGAGGAGCATGATGAGCACCTACGGATAGTGTTACAACTATTAAGGGAAAAGAAGCTCTATGCCAAATTCAGCAAATGTGAATTTTGGCTTAAGGAGGTGGTGTTCTTAGGACATGTAGTATCCACAGAAGGAATAAGGGTGGATCTTAGGAAGATCGAGGCAGTGTTGGATTGGAAACCACCTAGGTCCGTGGCTGAGATCCGAAGTTTCTTAGGTTTGGCAGGCTATTACAGAAGGTTCGTGGAAGGGTTCTCGTCAATCGCCGCGCCTTTGACAAAGTTATTGAGGAAGGAAGTACCCTTTGAATAGACGGATAAGCAGCAGGAGAGCTTTGAGAAGCTTAAGAAAGTGTTAACTGAAGCTCCGGTTTTGATTCAGCCGGAGGCAGGAAAGGATTTCACTGTGTATTGTGATGCTTCTCACACAGGATTAGGCTGTGTTCTAATGCAAGATGGAAAAGTAGTCGCATATGCGTCTCGACAACTAAGGCCTCATGAGGTTAACTACCTGACTCATGACTTGGAATTGGCGGCAGTAGTCTTTGCTCTTAAGGTGTGGAGGCATTACCTTTATGGAGAAAAATCAGTAATCTACACAGACCACAAGAGTCTTAAGTATTTGTTGACTCAGAAGGAGTTGAACTTGAGGCAGCGAAGGTGGGTAGAGTTACTGAAGGATTATGATTGTTCGATCGAGTATCACCCAAGCAAGGCAAACGTGGTAGCAGACACTCTAAGTCGGAAGGTAGTGTCGAATCTGAGGGCGATGTTTGCACACTTAAGTTTATATGATGATGGAAGTCTGCTGGCAGAATTACAAGTAAAACCCACGATGTTGAATGAGGTAAAGAAAAGTCAATTGTTGGATAAGGACTTAACTGCTAAGCTACAGCAAGTATAGAACGGAGAGTTAGAGGATTATGGTGTTAATGATGAGGGAGTATTGTGCTTCAAGGGAAAGGTCTGTATGCTGAAGGACGAGAAGTTAAGACAGAGGATTCTTCGGGAAGCGCATAGTAGCCCTTATGCTATGCATCCCAGAGGCACTAAGCTGTACCGAGATCTAAGAGAATAGTTTTGGTGGCCTGATCTTAAACGGGAAGTTACTAAATTTGTGGGAAAATGTCTGACGTGTTAGCAAGTTAAGGCTGAACACCAGGTTCCATCAAGATTGCTTCAGCCAATCGAGATTCCGCAGTGGAAGTGGGAGAGAATCACCATGGACTTCGTTAGTGGGCTTCCCCTTACGCCTACTAAAAAGGACTCGGTATGGGTAATAGTGGACCATTTGACCAAGTCCGCGCACTTCATTCCGGTAAGAGTGGATTATTCTCTTCAAAAGTTGGCCAAGTTATATGTGGCAGAAATTGTGAGGTTACACGGAGTGCCAGTGTCAATCATTTCAGATAGAGACCCAAGGTTTACGTCTCGATTTTGGAGGGCACTTCATCAAACTTTAGGCACTAAATTGGACTTCACTACGGCTTTTCATCCGCAATCAGACGGGTAGTCTGAGTAGGTAATACAAGTGTTGGAGGATATGTTGAGAGGCTGTGTGATGGATTTCCGAGGAAGTTGGGAGGAATATTTGTCTCTAGCGGAATTTGCCTACAACAACAGCTATCAAGCTAGTATTCGGATGGCACCGTACGAAGCACTGTATGGTCGAAGGTGTCGAACTCCTACGTGTTGGACTAAATTAGGGGAACGTCGAGTTTTAGGTCCAGAGTTAGTGGCAGAGTCTGAAGAAAAGGTTGAGATCATTCGTGCACGGTTGAAGGAAGCATCTGATAGACAAAAGTCGTACGCCGACCTCAAACGGAAGGAAATAGAGTTCGAAGTGGGGGACCAAGTGTTTCTGAAAGTCTCGCCTTGGAAGAAGGTGATGAGGTTTGGTCGCAAAGGGAAGTTAAGCCCAAGGTTTATAGGGCCCTATCGAGTGTTCGAAGCGAGTTGGACCAGTGGCATATCAGTTAAAGTTGCCACCGGAGTTGAAGCAGATGCACGGCGTATTCCATGTTTCCATGCTACGTCGATATCGATCGGATCCATCTCACATAGTACTGGTTGAAGAGGTGGAGTTAAGGCCAGACTTAACCTACAAAGAAGAGCCGATTCAGATCTTGGAATGAGACGTGAAAGTGTTACGGAGGAAGTCAGTTCCTCTAGTCAAAGTGTTATGGCGCAACCATGGATCGGAGGAAGCTTCGTGGGAGCCAGAAGAGGCAATGTGATAGCAATACCCTCATTTATTTTAGCCAGGCAATTTCAAGGACAAAATTATTTTAAGGGAGGTAGAACTGTAACATCCTAGAGATGGGCCTATGCATTTTTGATTTAATTATACGAAATGGCATGTCTTATGTATTGTGAACATTTTTGGAAACTTGGAAATGTAAGGAAATGCTTTAGAAATGTTAAGTTTCAAAAGAGGAAAGTAAACATTTTTGGAAACTTGGAAATGTAAGGAAATGCTTCAGAAATGTTAAGTTTCAAAAGAGGAAAGTAAACAATTTTGGAAACTTGAAAATGTAAGGAAATGCCAAGTTGCAAAGAGGAAACTAAGGCAAGGTGGCCTTAAGAAAATTAATAGAGGAAATTTGACACAAGAATCAACTTGTTAAAGTGGCTTGAAGGCACCACTTAAGGCCCAGGTAAGTGACGCCACAAGCTATGCAAATGGGCCTAAGTTCGAGTCGCATGGGAAGCAAATAAAAGAATTTTTATTTTGCTACAAGGAGCAGAGAGGTGGACGGCATTAAGGCTCTTAAAAGAGGAGTTTTATTCTCTTTAAATTTCAGCTAAATAGGGGATAAATAATGGATTTAATTTAGATTATTTTCAAGAGATAAATGAGGATTTATTCTTTAATTTTTAAATTAAAGAGATAAAGCTATCAAAATAGAAAAGTGGTGGCCAAGTACGGGAGTCTTGGCCTAGTAATTTCGGCAATAGGAGGAGAAGTGAGGCATTCTACATTTCCTCTCCAAGCAAGACTCTGCCGAAATTCCCTTGTCATCTTCCCCAATTTCTTTTTCTGACAAAATTGCAAGCTCCCTCTCAAAGGCTCACCATTGCCGAATCCTCTATTTTTTCTTCTTCTTTTCTTTCCAATCCATCAAAAGCCGAAACCCCAAAGATAACCCCCTAGCCGATTATTCAAGGAAGCCGAAATTGTTGATCCACATCTAGGCCATAGCCGAATATTTGTAGAACTTCAAGCAAAGGTGTGTCGACTCCTATAGTAAGGGTAAGGATTTACTATTATCATTATGTTTCTTTATTCAAAACCAAGATTAAGATTCTAATGCTATTTGTATCTCTTGGCCGAAACTACAAAGGATCTTTCGGGATCTTGACTATTGTCGGCTACCAGGGAGAAGAGACTACTTTTCGGGATTTAAAGATTGAACGTAAGATATGTGAATATTCGGCTAAAGGCCATTTATTATGTTGAAATCGAATCTAATATAAGCCTATAGGTATTTCGACAACTCCCTAAGCAAGTGATTCTTTTCGGGATTTTAGAATCCACAAGGTAAGCATATGAGGTATTCGGCTAAGTCTTATTTTTGGTATTTAGAACTGTTTCTTATTTATTCAAAAGCCAGAAACTGACATAGCTAAGTGATTTGGTGGCTAGCTGATTTCAAGAAGGAACTCAGCAAGGTTTCGAGATTTGATTTTTAATCCAATCGGCAACAAGGTAAGTTTTGGTTACAATAATCCTTCGGGATTTAGTTTTATGGCCGAATAGGCTTTTACTAAGTAGTAGGTGATTAATCAAATGTAGAGATTAAGATCTAAAGTGTAGATCGGGATTTCGGGATTTCGGTAAATCCGATAAGCGAATCAGGTGTGTACCCCACACTATCTTTTAATAAATTTATGGCAATATATAATATGTGCATGTTTACAAGAATGTGAATATGGCTAAGGTATCGTGTTATGGTACAAAGTACTCAGGTACGTTTCCTACTCCTACTAGGATTATGAAATATGTTATCTTTAACATGTGAAAAGTGATAAGAATGTGAATTTAAGTATGATATGCATGATATGAGTGATATGGGGCATACGGGTTATATAAAAAGGGGAAGTGAATGTGGTGACCTAAGACCACGATAAGTGATCGTGGTGACCTAAGACCACGATAAGTGAATGTAGTGACTTAAGACCATGATATCTGAATATGGTGTCTCATGACACAAAATATGTATCTGGTGGCTATGCCACGAATTTTATAAGGGCGATGAGCACGTCGACTGCAGCGACTACCTTCGATGGTGTGGAGCGGATGGAGGGTTGACTTAGTAGTCCCCACGGTGTGCAGGATGGTACGGGTGATGTGTAGCGGATGGCATATAGGTTTGGGTTCGGGTTGCATCACTTTTCTATATGTTATGTGAATATGTATGCAATATGATAATGTATGCCTGACTTGTTAAATTTTAGTGTTGGTTACACATTGAGTCTGTTTGACTCACCCCATTGGGGAATATTTTTCAGGTGATGATCAGTGATGGACCGGGTCGGTAGAAGCTTAGGGGTGGCCATGCGAAATTCAGATTTTATTTTATTTCGGACTTTCTTTTATTTCTAAGTACCTTGAATTTTATTTTGGGTTTTAATTTGATGTAATAAGGCCATAGTGCACTATTTTATTTCTGTTTTTATTTATTATGTTACAAAATTTTATCTATTAAAGATTAAGTTAATTTAATTTAAAATAAACTCTAAATGTTTAGTCACCTGAAATAAATGGGTTTCTAATATAAGATCAACTTGTTTTTAACTCGAGCCCAACCCAAAAATAATTTCTCTCTCAAAACACATGGTTTTTCCAAGGTAACAAACGAATTTTGAACCGGTTTCTTCGAGGAGCATACCAGATTCGGTCAAGGCTCGTGGGCCGGGTCTGGGGTGTTCCAGAAGATGCTTTCGGTTTCTGATAGAAAAGAATGAAAAATGGAAAAGAACTAAAGGTTACCCAAAAACAAAACACTAAATGCTCTCCTAGAGGAAACTCACAACTAAGGCTTCAAGCTTTCGGCACCTACGCTTACCAAAACCAAACCCATAAGTTTTGACCGATCCCCCCTTGACACCCAACAAAATTTCAGCTAACACCTTTGCCTCACTCCAAATCCTTTATTTTTCTCCACAAGGCACTCCTTAACACCCATTCAAACTGATTGACCACTTCAACCCTCCTCCATCACCTCTCATCCACAACCACAACCAATAAACCTTAAGTCCTGCCCCAACCAGCTCCCCTCCTAAAGCGCCCAAAATTTAAAATTTGGCCAAGGTTCTGACTTAACCCCGGGCCTTCCTGAAGACCCCAAACAAACTCAAACAATACACATAGCATACTAGACACACAGAAATAAGATAAATACAGAGGCCCCAAATCCTGGATGTTACAATATGACTTAAGACTGTGGGATATTTGACGCACTTCGTTATCCATGCACTCATGCAATTGTAGCTTGCCAGAATCTCCTTTTGGATCCCATGAGTTGTGTCGAAAAAGTGTCCAAAATAGAATACATGTACAACATGTGGAGACACGTATTCCCACCAGTCCTAAATGAACATAAGTGGTCGCCTGTATTGCTTGCTCCATTTAAGTTGTTACCGAATATAGAATTGTGTCACAAACTAGAAGGTCGACCTTGCTCGAGTAGAATACGTGATAATATGGATATCCGGGAAAGAATGAACCAACAGAATTGTGTGTAACAGCCCGTTTTTAGTCAAATTAGAACAGTGGTTTTGGGTCCACAAATCCGAGGTCAAAAAATTTATTTTAATATTATTTTAAGTGTTTATAGCATGATAGCATGTATGTGTGAAAGTTTCGTGAAGTAGTTTTATCTTTTGAATACTTAATTCAGTAAAGAGGACTAAATCGCGTAAAGTGTAAAAGTGGAGTTCTATTAGCTAAAAGTGTTTAATAGCTATAGAACCTTAAAGTTAAGGTCCTTATGTTGTAACTAGACCATTAATAACATGATTGGGCATATATGTCCATATATTAAGGTGTTTTAAATGATTTTATTTAAGGTTAATATAGTAATTCATTAAATTAAGGTTAAATAATTAAAACAAAAGACAAAAATTTTCATTCATCTTTCTTCCAACCAAAATTAAGAAAGAAAAGAAACCATGGATGAGCTTTGAAGGTTTGGCTAATGCATGCTTCAATTGTATGTGATTTTTTACCCGATTTTTAGTGATTTTTATGTTTTTGAGTTCATTGTAGCTCAATCTATCTAGGTCGTACCTTTAATTTCAAAACTGTTAACATTTGTGAGAGTTTCCATTTATATATGTGTGTTTGTGTGTGTGTGTGTGTGTGTGTGTGTGTGTGTGTGTGTGTGTGTGTTCTGTGATGATTTATGATGAATTATGAATGCTTGTTGATAGATATACAAGTTTAGTTAAGTGATTTTTAGTGAAAATGCAAAATAGGGATTAAATTGAGAAATGTGTAAAGTTAGTGGTTAAAATGTGAAATAAATAAAAAATATGGGCTGTTAAAGGCATAATAGTAATTCGACCAGCATGGGTACACTTGGAATTTCATTAATTTGTGATTTTTATGGAATAAAAACTAAATTGTGAAAAATGTGAAAATTTAGGGGCAAATATGTAAAATAGCCCTAAAGTATATTTTGGATTGAATTGAATAAATAGATGATTAAATAAGTCAATTTTGAATATATTTAGATCAAGAAAGGAGAAATACGGACTTAGATCGGGGAAAGAACAAAGTTACGAAATAGTTGACTCGATTCACCGTTTTAGCAACCGAGGTAAGTTCGTATGTTATAATTTCATTTCAAATGTATTCTATATGCTTTGATATAGCATAAATTGTGATTATGTGACTACGTACAAGTTTGGAAATGATTTGACGATGATTCGACAGTTGGAATCCCAGCTGAACCTTAGGAATAGTTTAGGATACTGGTGACATCTCATTAGGGAATACAGTGAGTTGGCTTCGGGTCATGATATAGCACTTTGTGTGCGAGATAAAACGATTTGGCTTCGGGCCATGCATATCAGCTGATTTTGCTTCGGGCCATGATATCAGTATTTTGGATAAGTTACCTTGATTCTTCTTCGGGCCATGATATAGGTACTTATCGTGTGAGAACCTTGAGTATCCGACTTCTATTCCAAATGGTTCAACGGGTGAATGAATGTAACAACCCGGTTTTGGGTCTAGTTGGAACAGTGGTTTCGGGACCACAAATCTGACGTAGAGAAATTTATTTTTATTATATTTTTATGGTCTACAGTTTTATGGAATGATTTCTTAAAATTTTCGTTCAAATATTTTGACGTTTGGGCACTCAATTTACTCAAAAGGACTAAATTGCAAAAAGTGTAAAACTTGAATTCTATATGTTAAAGGTGTCCAATTGCTATGAAATTTTAAATTAGATGTCCTTAAATGGTAATTAGACCATTGGTTAAGTCGGTGGACAAAAATGGACATGGTTAGGTATGTTTCTAAAGTTTTTCATTAAGGGCATTTTGGTAATTTGGTAATTAAAATGAACTAAAAAGCAAAAATAAAGCCAAATTTGTCCATCTTCTTCTTTGGCCGAATCTTACATAGAGAAGACATGGCTAGGGTTTTTCAAGCTTTCAAGCTCGATTGTAAGTCCGTTCTTACCCCGTTTTTAATGCTCTTTACATTTTTGAAGTCGTCGTAACTCGATCTATCTATTTCTACCACCAATTTGAAGAGATGTCAAAGTCTAAAATTTTACCCATGTTGAACATGTATGTATTTTGATGTTTGATGGTAGAAAATGCATGTTTGTTGTTTGTTAAACGACTTTTACTAAGTGATTTTTGGTAAAAATGCCTAAAAAAACTTGTTTGTAAAAGTTGTAAAATGAGTAGTAAATGTGTGAATAAATGAAAAATGTGAGCTATTATGAGCATGATATAGGTTCAGCTAGGCTTGGGTATAATGAAATTGAATGAAAATCATTTTACGAGCTTAGGGACTAAATTGTAAAATGTCAAAAGTTTAGGGGAAAATGCAATTTTTGCCATAATGTGATTTTAGGTTGTTTTGAATAGTATAATGATTAAATAAGTTAAATGTGATATTATAGATCGAGAAAAATGAGGTCGGACCTAGAACGGGGGAAAAATGAGTATTTGACGATTTAGTCTTTTTTGCCATTTCTATGCCGAGGTAAGTCCATATGTAAATAATGCAATGTTACATTTGTATTTTAATGTTTTGATATTGTATGTAATGTATGATTGATTCTATGAGCATATTTGACGAAGTTCCAGTAAGAGAAAAATCTCGGTTGAACCTTAGGAATAGATTAGGATACAAGTGACATGTCATTAGGAACCCATGTAATTATGTGAATTATATGTCCCGGGTGCTGGTCCTGTACGTCTTACCGGTGGCTGGGTATACCAGCATATGTTGCGAATACCTGACAGCTTGTTTAAGCAACACCACTTAGCTATGTCTCGACTAACAGCTTGTGTGAGCAGGCTTATATGTGTTATGACATTTGTGGTAGCATTGGCTACATATGTGGCACTTATGTGCAAAGATTTTCGTGTATCCGATTGTATTCCAAATGGTTCAATGGGTATGACAAAGACGAGAAAGTATGTGATTATGTTACGAGTTGGAACGGATATGTATGAAAAACTCAAAGGAAATGAATTCAGTATATGATAAACCATTGGTAAGAATGTGATTGAGTATGTTATGTTCATGAAATTGTGAGTTCATGATTTCCATGAGAATTATTTTGTGAAAACCTTGTGATTATTAGTCTATACTTGTGATGTATGAAATTCATGATAAGTTCGGGTGATGATTATGTGATTGGCATTCGGGCCAAATTGAGTTATGAGATAGCATGTTTTATTCATGCAAATTGTGATTTATCAGATATGAGAAAATGAGAAGATAAGAACTTAGGCAATTGAAAGATGTTAAACTATATGCTTGAAATGTAAATACTCATAATTAATGTGCATATTTACTAGGAGGTTTGAAATGATTTGTTATTTGCTGTAATATGTTACAATGGAGAGATTATGGTTGTTACGCAAATGCCAAGATATGTTAAATTATGCTTATAAGTTGATGAAGTAAATATTATGATTGAATAAGAATTATAACTGTGAGATTTATATTAATTTGTATTATCTTGTGTTTAAATTGTTAGACTTGATAAAAGATTTGTAAGAGTTGCTTATTATTTTCGCACGGACTTACTAAGCTATATAGCTTACCCCCATTCCTTTCCAATATCTTATAGGGTTATTAAGCTAGCTCGAATTGGAGTTCGCCGGAGATCCTATCACACTATCAAGCTATCATTTTGGGTATAAATGAATTAAAGTATTTTAATTCTATGACATGTTTAGGGACTTAGTCATTTTGTTAAATGTGTCATTATGATTGTAGCCAATGTGTTGGCTTGTGATTGTCAAAGTCTTATTTTGATACTTGGCCATGTAGATTGGCTTATTTGGGCTTTCATGGTTGTCAGCCTAAGTATAGATATATATATATGTGTGTGTGTGTACTAATATCTCTAGTGATATGAATATGGTATACTTGGTGAATGATAGAAATATGATTTATGACAAGAATGTGAAATGTTTGTATATGTGGAATCTTGCATGATTTGGTGTGGAGAGTTTGATGTTCTAAGCATGATAAATAATGGCGTGAGCATGACATGTTATTGTCCTGGTTGTGGTGGTTTAGTTTCTCTTATATGCTTGAATTTGTGCCATGTGATGTTGTATAGATGAGTGTAAGTGAGGGTGGCAAAATGACTTAGTAGATAACCTTATTTTTGTCCACACGAGTATACACATGGGCGTGTGTCTAGGTCGTGTGTGACACATGGTCTGTCCCACGAGCAAGTGATCTAGCCGTGTGTCCCCTGCACCTTAATGGTTGCAAAACAGAATGTCCATAATTGAGCACACAGGCAGAGACACGGGCGTGTGTCTCAGTCGTGTGTGCTACATGGCCTAGCACACAGGCGTGTGGCACGACCGTGGCGCACAAGTCAAAAAGCACCCTAAATCGAACACGGTCTGTAGCATAGGCATGCTTAAGGGTCACACGGGTGTGTGGTTCTGTAAAATTTTCTAAAGTTCTCGGTTTAGTCCCGAATCACTTCCAAAGCATGAATTGAGCCTCGTAGGCTCGTTTTAGGGATGATATGAATGTGTATGAAAAGTTTTAATTTGAATGGAAATTTTATGACTCGGAAATGTGTGTTTGCTTGTGTTTAAGTCCAGTAATGCCTCGTACCCTATTCCGGCGTTGAATACGGGTAAGGGGTGTTACAATGAAAGTTGAGGATATGTATGAGATTTATACGAAATGGTACAGGTATGTACACAAACTATTCTTCCATTGAATCAAAGAAATGATGATGAAAGTATATAGTTTTATGAATGGGTATTTGAAAGGTTTGTTAGTTAATGTAAGCTACATGTTGATGTATTCAAATTATTGATTTATATTTATGTGATTACATTAAATTATTTCATACGAGCTTACTAAGCTTTATAGCTTACTTTGTATATTTTCCCATGTTTTATAGTGATATCGAAGCTAGCTCAGATTCGGCGATCGTCGGAAACTTCATCACACTATCCGCTAACACTTTGGTACTTTTGAAACTATGTTTTAGGTCATATGGCATGTATAGGGACTTTGAGTCAAATTTGGTAAATGATGTAGCCATTTGAGTTGGCTTACAAATATCTATGTTTGGTTTGTATATAGCCAAGGAAGTTGGCATGTTTTGGTTGATTTGGATGTGTTTATAAATGTGCTAATGGTTTTGTTTTAGGTTTGGTAATTGACCTATCTTGTGAGATTGAGGTTGGATTTATGATGTTTAATGATATTAGGTATTTTGAATGTTAAAGGGTTGATAATTAGGAAGCTATGTGCTTGTGAATTGGTACATGATAATGCATGTTTGGAAGGGTTCAGTTAATTGAATTGTATATGGAAATTAGATATGAAATTAGATGTAAATTGTGGTATATTTGTGATTAGTATTGATGGTAAAGAAATGGTATGATTTGAACAATTGTTGATGGTATTTGGATGCATATTTGTGTCTTGATTTGGTACCATTTGGGTTGTTTAGGTACATGCAAATTTGGGTAGCAAAATGGCTTGATAAATTGCCTATTTTTATCCACACGGGTAGAGACACAGACGTATGTCTCATCCGTCTGTGACACTCGATTATGTTACACGGCCGTGTGTCCCCTGGTGTGGTTTTAGAAATCATGTCAGTATGCTCCATACGGCCTCACACACAGGCGTGTGACTTGGCCGTGTGGCATAAGTCAATATACCCTACAAGTTTGACACAGCCTAGTACACGGTCTGGCACACAGGCGTGTATTGACATTTTTAGGGCACAAGGGCTAGCCGTACAGGCGTGTGTGTTGGCCGTGTGACCCAAGTCAGAGAGTTACACGAGGTCGGACACGGGTTGGGACACGGTAATGTGCGACAATTTCAAATTTCCACGCGGCCTGTGACACGGGCGTGTCTGGTGGCCGTGTGAGACACACGGCCTGACTGCATGGGCGTGTGTCCCCTATTTTGAGAAAAAATTTATAAGTGTTGAAAAGTTTCCAGAGTTATCAGTTTAGTCCCGAAAACACTTCCAATTCATGTTCAGGGCCTCTTAGGCTCGTTCTAGGAACAAATTGATTGATATTGAATGATGATTGATTATATTGATTAAATGTATAAGATATGTTTGTGTAAATGTGTTGTAAGTTCGGTAATGCTCCGTAACCCTATTTCGGCGTTGAATACAAGTGAGAGGTGTTACATTTGTTGGTATCAGAGATACGATTTAGTCGATTCTCGAACTAATGTAGCGTATGTGAGTCTAGCTTTACATGCTATATATAACCTGTGATAGTGTGATCTCTCCCGACTTTGATAAGATTCTTTTTACTTAGACAGAGATGTTTCCAACCGAGCTATTTCTGAAGATACTGAAAATGATACTCAAGCATTTTAGTAAAAATGTGTCTATGATGAGTTGAAACTCATAAAGGTATGAATAAAAGTTCCTAATATGGTGTTGATGACAAAATGTTGTATTATATGTGTGTATATATGAGAGTCAAATTTTGAGGCTTTACAATTTTCACCCCCTCACCAGTATAGTTTTATACAATGAAGTTTACAAGATTTAGATTGGAGAAGCTCACAAGTGTGAAACTAAAGAGTTCAGTGGTGGAATAATTATTAATGCAGCTAGAGATGAGAAAGGGTTAGCAAGTAAAGACAGTTCTAGTAGAGATATCAGCTTGTTATGAAGATCATTCGAATTACGCGATGATGCTGTTAAAGAAGAAGTTAATCTCGACTAATCGAAGCATTTAGGTATAATGTCTAAAGAATGTATTAACTGGAAATTCTTCTAAAATGATTTTCGTTAGTGAATGGAATAATGTGGGATTAGTGATGACTATAATATTCAGTGGAATCATGTTTGAATTGTAAAGATATCCGAGTGCAGTGGTTATAGTTGAGTAGAATATGACGAACTCTTCTGGGCATTCTATGTGTTTATTCATTCTCAGAGATATATGTAGCTGTTCATTTTTGGATGAGATTCTTGTCTTATGAGAACGCTAACTAACCATATTGTTAGATGAAAGCACTGTGGGTTTAGTTGGTTTATGATCGACATTGCTTTATCTTTCATTGATATTCTATTCCATTACATTTGGTAGAAAATTTGACAGTAAAATCTATATGATGCTAGAATTTTAATTTCTACTAGTTGTTGCCCTACTTTATATATATGGAAATTATATTGTTTCTGTCACAATTGATTCCAGTTTGTATGAGTGGTGTTTTTCTTCTGGATTTTCTCTGGGATATCATCGAGATCTTTATCATCCAATATGGGTTGTATTCTCGAAAATTCAGTATAGCTTCACATCATGAATTTTATTATCTCGGTTTTCTTGTCATTCTTACTGTTTAATGTATCAAATATAGCTCATTTGTAAAGGATATTCAGTGATCGAAAACAATTATATTTATTATAGTTATAATTTCTAGTCTGATCATGGGAGCATGGTGATGTTGATTTCAGGTTTTTCTAGTTTTTTGTCAAAGGGGTTGACATCGGCAAAAGTATAAACAGTGGAAGCTCAAGCTCAAATTTGTGTAATGGTTTTCTTTTCTCAGGTAAGCTTGATTAAGGTCATTGAGTTAAATCGGGATATTATGATTCATTGAACTGATGCAGTTTGTAAAGATCTTTGACTAGTATGTTGAGGGAATTGTGAAAGATTGTATGTTTGAGTTGTTCTAACAACATGAAGAAGAGATTACTTTGAAATGTTATTATATGATAGATAAGATCGATTCAGTTGCTTTAAATCTAAGCGGGTTACTTAGTTGAAGAATAATTTAAATTATATGCATTTAAGTTTATCCTCAGGTATGTAAATAATTTTGCGTATTCACGGGTAAATAGACTAACAGTTTGAATGAAAAATTCATGTTCTAGAAAACATGATACAGAAATATATCAATTAGATTTGTTTTAATTGAAAGTCGTTATTCTAAGTTAAAGTTGTTCTGATTGATAAAGTTATCGCGCTTGTGAAGTTTGAATGGTCTGATTCTTGTTAACAAAGTTTTGAACAATTCAAAGCATTGTCAACCGAAACACTAGTTCTGGCTCAACCTGAATCGGATAAAGAATCCTTGATTTTCAGTGATGTGTCATTGAACAAATAGGGATGTGTTTTAGTACAAGAATGTAAAGTGGTAGTTTATGTAATAGCCCGATTTTGGGCCTAATCGGAACAGTGGTTTTGGGACCACAAATCTAACGAGGAAAATATTATTTTTATTATATTTTTATGGTCTACGATTTCACGGAAAGATTTCGTGAAAATTTTGTTTGAAAATTTCAACGTTTGGGCACTCAATTTAGTCAAAAGGACTAAATTGTAAATAGTGCAAAAGTTGAGTTCCACATGTTAGAAGTGTCAATTTCTATGAAATTTTAAATTGGAGTTCCTTAAATGGTAACTAGACCATTGGTTAAATTTTTGGACAAAAATGGGCATGAGATAAGTGAAATAGGATATTTTTAAGTTAGGGGCATTTTGGTAATTTGGTAATTAAATGGACTAAAAGACAAAATAAAAGCCAAAAACCCTTGTCCATCTTCTTGCTTGGCCGAATTTAGCATGGGAGAAGTCATGGCTAGGGTTTTCAAGCTTTCAAGCTCAATAGTAAGTGCATCAAGCCCCGTTTTTAATGTTCTTTACATTTTTTATACCCCCGTAACTCAGTTTAGCTATTTCTACCATTATTTTGAGCTAGGGTTTGTGTTTAATGGTAGAATATGAATGCTCGGTGTGTAGTAAACGACTTTTACTAAGTGATTTTCGATGAAATCGCATAAAAGGACTAGTTTGTAAAAAGTTGAAAAATGTATTAAAATGTGTGAATGAATGCAAATTGTGGACTGCTATAATTATGAAAATGGTTCGGCTAGGCCTAAAATACAAGGTAATTGAATAAAAATCATTTTACGAGCCTAGGGGTAAAAGTGCAAATATGACAGTTTAGGGGCAAAAATGTAATTTTACCATAATATAATTTTTGGACTAAATTGAATAGTATAATAACTTAATAAGTCAAATGTGATATTTTAGATAAAGAAAATGAGTTTCGGACTTAGAACGGGAGAAAGACGAATATTGGACGACTCGGTCCCTTTCATCATTTTAAGTCGAGGTAAGTTTGTGTGTAATAATTCAGCATCATGTTATTATGCTTTTAAATGTTTGACATTTCGTGAAATATATATTATTTCTATGAAATCAACTAATGATCCCTCGATGAGAGTATGATGAAAATATGTTAAGATGAAGTCCCGGTTGAACATTCGGAATAGCAAGGATACAAATGTCACAACATGAGATAAGGAAGGTCCCGTATAAGACCATGTCTGGGACATGGCATTGGCACCGAATGTAGGTCCCATATAAGACCATGTCTGGGATATGGCATCGGCACCGAAAGAGGGTCCCGTGTAAGACCATGTCTAAGACATGGCATCGGCACCAAATAAAGGAGGTCCCGTATAATACCATGTCTGGTGTAACACCTCTTACCCCTATCTGTCGCCGGGTCAGGGTACGAGGCATTACAGCAATCTTATACACTTCTCTGATACATACATTTCACTTATACATTAAAACCATTCATAGTCACACTCTATGTCCCTATTATGGGCTTACGAGGCACAAAACAATCATTAAAGTTTATTCGGGACCAAATCGAAACTTTTCGAGAACTTAGAAAATTTTTACCAAAACAAGGTCACACGCCCGTGTGACATATGACATGGCCGTGTGAGTAGACCGTGTGGTCCTCACACGCCCATGTCTGGAACCCGTGTGTAATTCACTAGCATTCTATTTATGCACCACAGCCAAACCACACGCCCGTGCGGTGGCCATGTCCTACCCCACGATTGAGACACACGACCCTGTCTCTAGTCCGTGTGGCATACATTAGGTTATTTTTCAAACCTTTTATTTTCTTAACTCTTTGTACTAATATACAATATATCGATGTTTGTTATACCTTTAGCTAATTCTAACTTAGCCACATCAAGACATTTCTCTATGCATGCATAAAATAGGTTTACTTACCTATAGGCATTATGAGCCACATCTCATGACTCTATTCAATGAAGCAATATAAGCCTAAACATTTTGCTAATTCATAATAATACATAAAACCAATAACTAAATCTCTATACATGCCATTCACTTGAAAATAATTAGGAATTGTCCTGATTCCAACTTGACAAATTCATAGTGTGATGATACCTCCAACGATCTCCAACCCCAAGCCAACTTGACAACACTAAGAGAAATGGGAAAATGGTGTAAGCTTTATAGCTTAGTAAGTTGGCATATTAATAATAATAAGCAATTTAATTAACAACATTAACCCATTTCTCATTAAATATGCTCAAGGAAATAGAATCAATATTCACATAGTTTCACCTTTTTCTTAAGTTCAGCTTAGGCTGTTTTTCTGAGTCACATTCACTAATTTAATTATTTCATAAGCTAAAGAACTCAAAATTAATTTCCGTGAATTTTACCTGAAATTATACCCATATACCTTCTTGCCATAAAATTTCTAGAATTTTTGGTCTGGCCAATCAATACCAGATTATTCTTAAAGTTTCCCTTACTTCACTATTTGATGGTTCTGACCTATCTTTACAAAAACTCAATTATCTCATTGTACAGAATTCAAATAATGTTATTGTTTATTCCAATCAAAAATAGACTCATTAAGGATTCTATTCATATAAACTATTCTCCATGATTATTTTTTTACAATTTTTAATAATTTTTCCAAGACAGAACAGGGGATCACGAAGTCATTTAGAACCAGTCTCACTAAAATTTAAATATCTCATAATTTTCACTTCTTTTACTTACTCTATTTCTTTTATAAGAAAATAGACTCAGTGAGCTTTCAATTAATATATCTTTAACTTTCTAATTCAATTTCTATTATTTTCAGTGATTTTTCAAAAGTACACAATTACAGTTGTCCAGTACCGTTTTAATGCAAATTTCACTTTTTCATGATTTCCATGTATTCACTTTCATTTTTTTACACATATACACTAAAACAACATATAACTTGGCACATAACTATCACTTGACCATATGCACATCTTACTCATTTGTATCCTTACTATTAATGCATCATAATCTAAGCATTTTATTCAACATATAAATCATACAATAACAATTTTGTACGCATACCTGTACTACTTGTTCATACGATTCTCTACTTAGTTTCATACCTGCACGTCACTTATACAAACAATTTCATATTCACACTTACTCATATAAATGCATCAAACACAATGTTCACTTTCACATTATTATCACATGATTAAATCCTTTTCACATTCAATCACTTTTCATTATATCAATTCAATACCCATTGAACCATACAAAATACTAAAGGATACGTAGAATAAGGCACAGAGTGCCACACTGTAATATAGCCGAAGCTATCACTGTGATGTACCTGAAGCTACCATTGTAATGTAGCCGAAGCTACCATTGATCAATAACACTGGAAATGTCCACGGGCCTGCTCACACAAGCTGTCAGGTGTCTGCAACACTTGCTAGATCACCTAGCACCCGAGACTCACTGTAACACTATAACACTGGTCTCTAGTGATATATCACTTGTATCCACTTCTATTCCTAAGTTCAACAGGGAATTTACTCTTAATACTTATTTTAAACACTTTATCACTTGAATAATTCATGAACAATTTTCCTTCCACATTCAATATTAATTCACATATCAAATATAATTCAAAATTTTTAAAAATATATTGCTATTATTTACACATAACTTACCTCGAATGCCGAAACAACTAATTTTCCCGACTTAGCCCACAACTTTGTTCTTCCCCGATCTTAGTCCAAATTTCATATTTTCTTGATCTAACATGTCAAATTAACACTCATTTAATACATTTTATCAACACACTAATCAATTCAATTCACATATCAAAATTTGGAAAATTTACAATTTTGCCCCCTAACTTTTCAAAAATTACACTTTTACCCCTAAACTCGTAAAATAATTTTTATTCAATTTTCTTATGTTTCATTACGTGCTGAACATTTTTCTCTTCTATGGCAACTTCAAATTCTCACTAATTCACACACTTATGACCAATTTATAACTTTTACAATTTAACCCCTTTTATACGGTTTCATCGAAAATCATCTAATAAAACTCGTTTCTCTAATCATAGACATGTATAATCTACCATAATTCATCAAAATACACAATTATTCAACATGGGTAAATTTTTAAAATTAAACTCTAGCTCAAAATAATGGTAGAAATAGCTAAACCAAGTTACCGAGATTTCAAAAATACGATGAACATTAAAAACGGGGCTCGGAATCACTTACTATTGAGCTTGGAAAGCTTGGACAAAACCTCAACCATGGCTTCCATGTTATTTTCGGCAGCAACATAAAAGAATGAAGAAGATGACATCTTTTTATTAGGCTATTTTGGCTTTATATGCCAAATTACTAAAATACCCTTAATGCCTTTCTTAGATATTTCACCACACAAGCCCATTTTTGTCCAAAATTTTAGAATTTGGTAAAATTGCTATTTAAGGGCTCCTAATTCATAATCCAAAGGAATTTCATACAAAAAGCTTCTAGAACATGCATTTTGCAACTTATTCAATTTAGTCCTTAACTTTCAATTGGACATTTTAGACATAGAATTTCTTCACGAAAGTTTCACGCAAACATACAATCATATCATAGACCATCAAATAATCATAAAATCATTGCTTCTACTTTGGATTCGTGGTCTCGAAACCACCATTCCGACTAAGCCCAAAATTGGGATATTACATCTAGGACATGGCCTCGGTACCAAAGAAAGATCTCGTGTAAGACCATGTCTAGGACATGGAATTTACATCTATATACGATCCCGTATAAGACCATATCTGGGATATGGCATCAACATCGAGATATGAGATCCCATGTAAGACTATATCTAGGATATGGCATCAGCATCAAGATGTGATCCCATGTAAGACCATATCTGGAATATGGCATTGGCATCGTGATACATGTATGATGAGATTGAGTATCCTTTGATATTCCTAGTAGTTCAATAGTAACGAGCTAAGTTTATGTTCAAGAAGGAAAAAGTGCTAAAGTTATGTGATGAAGTGATATAGATATATATGTGAAAAACTCACGAGAAATGAGCCCGATATGTGATATGTGATAATTAAATGCAAGTATATGTATGTATACACTAATGAGCAATGTGCTCGGGATGTGATCGAATTTTGGTAAGAAGGTAAACGAGTAAGTTATACCTATGAGAATGACCTTGTGATTATAAGATCATGCTTATGATGTATGAATAAGTGGGAAATGTGATTGATGATCATGTGTGAGGCTTTTAAGCCAAATTAAATTGAGAAATGAAATGTTCAAGTCTTCGTTGTGGATGTATAGGTTAAATTGGCCAATGAATGGCTTGTAAATATTTGATGATGACTAGCTATTGGCATGGCTAACTATGGATATATTTTAGTGTTATATGTGTGTAAATGAGAATTAATACAAAGAAAACATGATAGAGTAAAATTAGCAATAAAACAGTTTGAACAACAGCAGTTGTATCACTTTGAAAATTCACCAAAAATGGTGAAAATTGAATTAGAAGCTAAATAAGATCTGAAATTAAAGCTTATTGAGTCTATTTTTTTTATAAAAGAAACAGAATAAGAAAAAAAATTTCATATGATGAGATATTTGGATTTTAGTGAGACAGTGTTAGAATGATTTCAGAATCCCCTATTCTGACTTGGGAAATTCATTAAAAATTTTACAAAAATAATCAAGGGATAAAATTTATATGCTTGAAATTTTTTAATGAGTATGTTTTCAATAGAAACAAACGAAAACATCATTCGAGTTCTGTACCACTAGAAAATAAATTTTTAGTGAAGAGGGGTCAGAACTGTGGGATAGCGAAATAGGGGAGACTTTAAAGAATAAACTGTACTGATTGGCTAAACCAACAATTTTGGAAATTTTATGATAAGAATATATGTGAGTCTAGTTTCAAGTAAAATTAGCGGATCTTAATTTGGAGTTCTGTAGCTCCGGATAAAAATAATTTAGTGACTGTAACTCGAGTAGACAGCTCAAGATGAACATAAATGAATTGTGAAATTTTATGCAATTATGATTGTATTACCTAGAGAACATATTGTGAGAATTGGTGAAAAACATGTTACTAAGTTGCTTATTATTTTCATACAAACTTACTACGCATTGTAGCTTACTCCCCTTCCTTTCTCATATCTTATAGGGTTTTATGTTAACTCGAGTTGGATATCGCCGGAGATGTTATCACACTATCAAGCTATCATCGTGGGGGTAAAAGTGAATACATACCTCTTAAGTTTATGGCATGTATAGGGACTTAGTCAATTGTGTATGTGTCATTTGATTTGGCCAAATGTGTTGGTTCATAATGGTAATATGATTTATTTTGTATATGGTCATGAGATGTGGCTCATATTGGTTAATGAGTTGTAATGCCTATTTATATGTGTGTGCTTATACTAAAGGTTTCATGTGATGTGGTTATGTGTGTTTGGTATGGATGGATTTAGGATGTGTTGATGATAATCATGGCATGAAACTTTGATAAGTTTAAGCTAGGCAAAGTATGGTGCCTTATGCATGAATAAGATTATCTGAATTTGCTATGACCATGATTTGCTTGATGAAGTTTAAGTGCTGAATTATGCCATGAAAGATGCCATTGAGGTTTTGTTTAAGTATGTGCAAATGAGGGTGCCAAATGGTTTCGTAAATAGCCATTTTCTTAGCCGCACTGGCAGAGACACGGCCGTGTGTCTCAGCCATGTGGAGGACACGGCCCCGGGACATGGGCGTATGCCCAGAGCGTGTAAAGTCTGCATTTATTTTTCAAAATTTAATTCGCCACACAGCCTAAGCACACAGGCGTGTGACTTGGCCGTGTGACCTTATTTTTTTGATGACGTCATAAACAGAGAGCTACACGGGCTGAGGACATGGGCGTGTGTGACCACACGTCCTACCCACACGGGCGTGTCCCAAGCCATACGGGCGTGTGACCCCTGTTTTGATGAAAAATTTTATAAGTCTTCTTAAATTTTCCTAAGTTCTTGGTTTAGTCCCGAACAGTTCCCAATGATTGTTTTGGGCCTCGTGGGCCCATATAAGGGACGATTTTCATGTGAATGAATGATTTTAAATTGAATGAAATTTTATAGCATGATTTTGTTATAAATGTTTATGTTTAAGTCCGATAATGCCTCGTATCCTGTCCCGGCGTCGGACACGAGTAAGGGGTGTTACAGTTTATGCTTTTAGACGGTTAAAGTGATATTAAAATAATTATCTGACACGCGACTTAGAGTTGGCTGCTATTGTGTTTGCATTGAAAATTTGATGACATCATTTGTTCGATGAAAAATGTCACATACTTACTGATCACGAGAGTTTAAAGTAGCTGATATCAGAAAAAGATTTGAATCTGAGACAGTGTTGATGGCTCGAGCTATTGAAAGATTGTGAGTTAGTTATTGATTAAATTTGGGAAAAACAAATATAGTTGTTGATGCTTGAGTGGAAAATTTTTGTTTACTTTGTGAACGATGGTTACATGATTGACCTTGAAATGATGGCACAATATTAGCTGAGTTAAAAGCTAAACCGATGTCTTTATTGCAAATCTGAGAAGCTCAGAAATATGATAGTGAATTGCAAGCGAAACGATTACAGTGTGAATAGACTTCTAATTCTGAATTTCAGGTCGGACTTGATGACTATTATTATTAATATTCTGAGATAGAATTTGTGTACTTAAAAATCCAAAGCTTATACAGAAAATTTTGCACGAGGCTCACAGTGGTAGCTTGTCTATTCATAAGGGGAGAAATAAGATGTACAATGATTCGAGGTAGAACCACTAATGGTCAGGAATGAAAAGCGATATTTCTGATTTTGTGTTCAGATGTTTGATTTGTCAACAAGTTAAAGCCGAATATCAAGTGCATTCAGGACTATTATATCCAATGATGATACTGAAGTGGAAAATGAGATAGAGTTATGATAGACTTCGTATCAAGATTACCCTAATTTCTGAAAAGAAAGATATTATCTGGGTTGTTATTGATCGGTTGATAAAATCTACATATTTATTCCAGTATGTATAGATTTTTCACGTGGCAGAATTGATGTGTTATGTGTTTCTGAGATTGTCAGGTTATACAGAGTGCCAGTCTCCATTATTTCGAAAAGAGATCCGAGGTCTATATCGCGATTAGGGAGAAAGCTAAAAGAAGCTCTGAGTACGCGATTGTATTTTTGCACTACAATTCATCCTCAGATCGATGATAAGTATGAGAGAGTGATTAAATTCTTGATGATATGCTTCGTTACTATGTTTTAGA
Organism: Gossypium bickii; assembly: GCA_025503065.1. Taxonomy (NCBI): domain Eukaryota; kingdom Viridiplantae; phylum Streptophyta; class Magnoliopsida; order Malvales; family Malvaceae; genus Gossypium; species Gossypium bickii. Next base: position 84,710,561 of record CP106712.1, read on the forward strand.
ATTTAAAGGTAACTGGGAAGAATGTTTACTGTTGGTCGAATTCACGTATAATAATAATAATAATTTTCAGTCGAGTATAAGACTGTACTGTATGAAATTTTATGTGGTTTTAAATGACGATTTCTGTTATATTGGATGGAGCTCAATAAGAAAAAGATATACAAGGTTGAATTGATTCGTGATTCTTCGGAAAAAGTGAAAGTAATTCATGAAAGTTGAAAGCAGCTTTAGATTGACATAAATGGTATGTTGATTTGAAACGTAAAGATATTGGATTTTTGGATCGTGATGCATTCGCTCGAGAGTATCGCCTCAAGAGGATTCTTCGTTTTGGTTACAAAGAGAAGTGGACTTTATAATTTATTGAGTTGTATTAGTTTATTGAGAGAGAGGGCCAGTGACATACCGACTTGAATTACCATCAAAGCTAGAACAAATTTATAATGTATTTTAGTTATCTATGTTTCAATCAGACCATTCGTATATAATTTCTCCGAAAGATGTTGAGATTTAGTCGACATGTCAAATAATGAAGAACCGATCAGAATTTCAGTTTGAGATTTTAATTGAGAAACAGTACCCTAACCTATTCACTGGTAAGATTTTCCGGGACGAAAATCCCTAAGAGGGGAGAGTTGTAACAGCTCATTTTTAGTCAAATCGGAACAGTGGTTTCGAGATCAAAAATTTGAGGTCAAAAAAATTATTTTAATATTATTTTAAGTGTTTAAAGCATGATAACATGTATGTGTGAAAGTTTCGTGAAGTATTTTTATTGTTTGAATACTTAATTCGGTAAAAAGGACTAAATCGCGTAAAGTGTAAAAGTGGAGTTCTATAGCTAAAAGTGTTTAATAGCTATAGAACCTTAAAGTTAAGGTCCTTATGTTGCAAAAAGACCATTAATAGCATGAGTGGACATATATGGGCATATATTAAGGTGTTTTAAATGATTTTATATAAGGTTAATATAGTAATTCATTAAATTAAGGTTAAATAGTTAAAACAAGACAAAATTTTTCATTCATCTTTCTTCCAACCAAAATTAAGAAAGAAAAGAAGCCATGGATGAGCTTTGAAGTTTTGGCTAATGCATGCTTCAATTGTAAGTGATTTTTTACTCGGTTTTTAGTGATTTTTATGTTTTTGAGTTCATTGTAGCTCAATCTATCTAGCCCGTACCTTCAATTTCAAAACTGCTAACATTTGTGAGAGTTCCCATTGATATATTATATATATATGTGTGTGTGTGTTTGTGTTTTGTGATGATTTATGATGAATTATGAATGCTTGTTGATAGATATACAAGTTTAGTTAAGTGATTTTTAGTGAAAATGCAAAATAGGGATTAAATTGAGAAATGTGTAAAGTTAGTGGTTAAAATGTAAAATAAATGAAAAATATGGGCTGCTAGGGACATAATAGTAATTCGGCTAGCATGGGTATACTTGGAATTTCATTAATTTGTGATTTTTATGGAATAAGGACTAAATTGTGAAAAATGTGAAAGTTTAGGGGAAAATGTGTAAAATAGCCCTAAAGTATATTTTGGATTGAATTGAATAAATAGATGATTAAATAAATCCATTTTGAATATATTTAGACCAAGAAAGGAGAAATACGGACTTAGATCAGGGAAAGAACAAAGTTACGAAATAGTTGACTCAATTCACCGTTTTAGCAATCGAGGTAAGTTCGTATGTATGCTTTGATATTGCATAAATTGTAATTATGTGACTACGGGTATGTTTGGGATACTGGTGACATGTCATTAGAGAATACAGTGAGTTGGCTTCGGGCCATGAAATAACACTTTGTGTGCGAGATAAACCAATTTGGCTTTGGGCCATGCATATCGGCTGATTTAGCTTCGGGCCATGATATCAATATTTTGGATAAGTTACCTTGATTTGGCTTTGGGCCATGGTATAGGTACTTATCGTGTGAGAACCTTGAGTATCCGACTTATATTCCAAATGGTTCAATGGGTGAATGAAAGTTGAGGATGTGTATGAGATTTATATGAAATGGTACAGGTATGTACATAAACTATTCTTCCATTGAATCGAAGAAATGATGATGAAAGTATATAGTTTTATGAATGAGTATTTGAAAGGTTTGTTAGTTAATGTAAGCTACATGTTGATATATTCAAATTATTGATTTATATTTATGTGATTACAATAAATTATTTCATACGAGCTTACTAAGCTTTATAGCTTACTTTGTGTATTTTCTCGTGTTTTATAGTGATATCGAAGCTAGCTCATATTCGGGGATCGTCGAAGACTTCATCACACTATCCGCTAACACTTTGGTACTTTTGAAACTATGTTTTGGGTCATATGGTATGTATAGGGACTTTGAGTCAAATTTGGTAAATGATGTAGACATTTAAGTTAGCTTATAAATATCTATGTTTAGTTTGTATATAGCCAAGGAAGTTGGCATATTTTGGTTGATTTAGATGTGTTTATAAATGTGCTAATGGTTTTGTTTTAGGTTTGGTAATTGACCTATCTTGTGAGATTGAGGTTGGATTTATTATGTTTAATGATATTAGGTATTTTAAATGTTAAAGGGTTGATAATTGGGAAGCTATGTGCTTGTGAATTGGTACATGATAATGCATGTTTGGAAGGGTTTAGTTAATTGAATTGTATATGGGAATTAGATATGAAATTAGATGTAAATTGTGGTATATTTGTGATTAGTATTGATGGTAAAGAAATGGTATGATTTGAACAATTGTTGATGGTATTTGGCTGCATATTTGTGTCTTGATTTGGTACCATTTGGATTGTTTAGGTATATAAAAATTTGGGTGGCAAAATGGCTTGGTAAATTGCCTATTTTTGTCCACACGGGCGTGTGTCTCAATCGTGTATGACACATGGTTATGTTACACGGCCGTGTGTCCCCTTGTGTGGTTTTAGAAATCAAGTCAGTATGCTCCACACGGCCTCACACATGGGCGTGTGACTTGGCCGTGTGGCATAAGTCAGTATACCCTACATGTTTGACACGGCTTAGTATACGGTCTGGCACACGGGCATGTATGGCTATTTTTAGGGCACATGGGCTAGTTGCACGGGCGTGTGTGTTGGCCGTGTGACCCAAGTCAGAGAGCTACACGGGGTTTGACACGGACTGGGACACGACCATGTGCTTCTATTTCGAATGTCCACACGGCCTGTGACACGGGCGTGTCTGGCGGCCCTGTGAGACACACGGCCTGGCTACACAGGCGTGTGTCCCCTATTTTGAGAAAAATTTTATAAGTGTTGAGAAATTTCCCGAGTTATCGGTTTAGTCCTGAACCACTTCCAATTCATGTTTAGGGCCTCGTAGGCTCGTTTTAGGGACAAATTGATTGATATTGAGTGATGATTGATTGTATTGATTAAATGTATAAGATAAGTTTGTGTAAATGTGTTGTAAGTTCGGTAATGCTCTGTAACCCTATTCTGGCATTGAATATGGATGAGGGGTGTTACATTGTGCGGATGGTGTAGGAACCCAGGTCATACAATTCAAGCATGTCCAAATCGAAATTGTTGATAATTGCTTAAATGAAACTATGTTGCATTATTTCTATTGCCTTATTCAAAACAACTTCTTTTTTATTAAATAGGACAAAATATAAAAATAATTTACTATTAAGTTATTCAAAACAACTTTTATTTTATTAAATGAAATAATATAAAAACAATTTGTACAAATATATTAAAAAATCAATCCATGTTATAAAAATAATTTACTATTAAAATATTCAAAACAACTTTTATTTTATTAAATGAAATAATATAAAAATTGTTTGTACAAATATATTAAAAAAATCAATCCATGTGTTGGTCGGAATCAGTGCCACATGAGGGTGGTTGATGGTTATGCACTGGATTCTTTCTTGGTTCAGCTTCTGGCGGGGGTTGTGGTTGTTCTGGTTGTGGGTGTTGGGAGGATGACCCCATCTTGATATAATAAAGAATGCGGAGGTGTTTGAATCCTATAAGGCGATAGGGATTGGAAATGAGATGAGCTCCCTCACGGTGCCTCATGCGATCCCTCCTGTGATGATGGCCTATATATTGTCGGTTGAGTCAGAGTCATCGGGAAAGGAGATGCACCGGGCCATGCATTCCAACCTGGCATAGGACTAGGAAAAGGAAACATAAAAGGGTTAGTATACATAGAAGGGCTAGGATATGCACCTGGCATAATCTGAAGGGGCTATGGTGTGGGTGTCGTCACTTAAGGAGTTGGGCCCAATGATTGTGTGGGCGCTGTTGATGGGCTCACCCCGTTATCTATTCTCTTTAGATTTAAAGGTCAGCGTCGTTCCCTTTCGACAGGGATTTACAGATGCCTCTACTCTTCTGAGAGCAAATATGGCTTGCCATGGATCTTAAAGCATGGCATGTAATACAGCACGTACGCTAACTCTAGAACGGTGATCAGTTCGCAAGTAGGTATATGATCATACCGATTTTCCCACATTTCGATATATTCCAAGAAGAATATCAGTCGATGCATATTCGATTTTCGTAAGTCGATTTTGTGCTCATCATCGAGCACCTCCAGTGTCACCGGAATCGGTTGTCGGAATCCAAATTGTAGCAACACTCTATCCATCTAGTGCATCTCGACAGTAGCATAGTTGATCAATAGGACCTTAACATGCCAAATATTCGGATTTTGAAAGAATTCATCCGGAATTACTGCCCGAATTGTCGGATCCTCGTATGGTGTCCATTGAAACTATATGAACGTGATAAAAATATTAGTTGTATACATAATACTAAATACTAAATACGAAACGACTATGTTATGTATATATATTTCATTTAATACTTACATGCGCTTCCGACGGTTGGTCTAATAGAAGCCATATATCTTCAAGAGCGGTAGGTATTCCAACATAACTCGCCGAATGGTTCAACCTAAATAAATAAATTTTTAGCATAAAATTATATTTTAAATCTATGTAATAATTGTAAAATCTAATATAAATTTTACTTTGTTATGAGTGAGAATGTATATGGGTGGTTCACCCAATGAGGTAAAAATGGAAAGCGAAACCGAGTCCATAATTGTAGTAGTGATAGGCAACCTTCGATTTTGGCTTTATTTGGTTTCGTCACCCTGCACATCCCCTGGTACAATGTTGCCAACATGGCAGACCCCAAACTAAGTTTGCCAACTACTCCAAAATCAACGAGTTTCAGCAGCCACCTCAGATGTACGAGGTTCCGTGACAAGTCCGGCATCAGATAACCTCCAATAATCTCAAGGATGTATGCCCGTGCATATCGTATTCTTTCTACTTCAGTCGAATCATTCCCTGGCTCCGAGAATGTGTCTCATAACTAGCCCATCTCGATCTGACCTCCGTAAATATTATCTAGAATCGCACCCAAAATATCATAGCATATGGCTCCCCAATCAACAGATTGAGCGGACCCAGTGAGTACAGACCCATCCACCGGCAATCCCAATTGTAACTGCACATCCTCCAAAGTGATGGTATACTCCTCGCATGGAAGATGGAATGTGTGTGTCTCGGGTCTCTACCTCTCTATGAACACGTTGATGAGTTTTGGGTCCAACTTACACCCTCGGCCTATATTGGCCACATGCCAAAAATTCGCTTCCCTCAAGTAATTTTCTATCAACGGTGATAAAGAACTAGACATATTACGAATATAACATTGTAAACACCCGATCTATAGACTGTTATAAAAAATTTTAAAATAAAAATTAATTAAATTTACTTAAATGAAAAAAAATACTAAATAATATTGAAAAATTGGAATTAACCCTTACCGTTTTCATTTGTTTGACGGAGAGATGTTTATGATCGAGACGAATTAATTTCCCGGCCATTGCTCACACAATCAAATATCTTTCAAATTATAAAAAATTAATACTAATTTAGAAAAAAAATTAAAGGAAATAATTAATTAAATAGAGCTTTGAGAAATTTAGGGAGAAATTTGATAGCTTTTTTGAGAATTTTGGAAGAAATGTTTGTGTCAAAAAAATAAGAAGGAGTTTATAGTTTTTCTTTTTTACTGTTAGACCCCCCAACGGTCAAAATTTTAAATGATTGTTAGGGTGACCAATGAGGGTCAAAAACACGAGCTAAAACGTGTCCATGAGGGAGCGTTTGGCCATGTCAGCAAAGTGCGTCCACGTCAGCGCGTTTTTTACTGACATGGCAAAATCGCTGCCTCAGAGATGTGTTTTACTAAAATTTTCCCTTAAAATGCTCTTACGTGAATACGTTTTAATATTTTCGGCCCATTCTGATAAATAATGAATAAAGTGACCCATTTTCATAAATAAAGTAAAAAATAGGCTTTTATTGGTAAAATGGTCAACCGGATAAGTGACCAAAATATTAAATTTCTGATAATATTAATGACTAAAGTAAAAGATTTTAAAATTAAATGACCAAAGTAAAAATACTCTTATTGATGAGTGATTATTTAGATAATTTACTGCAGCATGACCGACTTTTGATCAGCTGAGCACCCTGGGAGTCTCAAACCCAGTGACTCACTGCCCCCTTATCACGAGGAAAAAGGCAGATCCTTTCTTCCCATCTCAACCATTAAATATCCCTCCAATTCTCTCAAACCGACTCTACCACTACACGAATCAAAAGCTTTTATCAACAAAAATACTTATTTCCATAACTTATATAATGCCCAAGTTTGCACGAACAAGTTGTTGAACCTTTCTCCAAAATCCTTGTTCGCTACTATTTGAACCCAAACATGGTCAATTTCTTCCTTCAAACTAAAGCTGACCAAAAATTTTAAAGAAATTTGTAAAAACTCTCTCTGCTGGGAATTTAAACCTTAAAGCTAGAAATAAAGGCGATTTCAAATAAAGAATTTCAATTAATGCCAAATTTTTACATATGCAGTAAGATTTTCTAGCTTCTGCTATTAAAAAGAAAAAAGAATCAATCTTGTTGAATAACTTCAAACCCATGAAGGAAAGAATCTAGTAGGAAACAAGGGTCTCAAAGCAGTGAAGGCCGTCGAGCTCAGGAGCGAAACGGGGAGCCCTCTGTTGCTTCTTCTCAACGTTTCCTTGTTGCTTTTTCTTCATGTCTTCTTCTGTTGTCACCTTAACTCTGCCATTAAACAACCTAACACCATCTTTATTATTTGTAGAAGCAAAGGAAGACCTGACTGCCTGTCCCAACAACTCACCCCACAGAGCATCAAAGGAACTAAAGATTGAGTTCATGATGATGATTATTGCTAACTACCTGGAAGAGGGTTTTAGTTTTGGTTGCTGCTGGCTGGGAGAACAAAGGGCAGGGGTATATATAGAGAGAGAGAGAGGGGGAGGGGGGATGGGCAGTCTTTGATTCGGGGAAGATCCATTGGCCTTGACTTGCCTTCCAAGTTGTTTCACTTGCTGTTCCTTGGTAGTGTAGGATTAGGAGATTGATTGAGACTTTCGGGGTAACCTCCAATACAGACAAGACTCGGTTCAAAAACGTGTAAGCCGGGTCTTAGTGGGACCCGGGAATCTCTGCTAACCACAGCTAAATTGTAACGAAATTAGAGCCGTCCATCCGTTTTACGGTCAATGCTGGGAGAGTCTTCTGTATTTAGACCCGACAACTCCACGTTCCCGCATTCCTACTGCCGCCCCCGCATAGTGAATGGAGAAGGGTAAATAAGTAAATAGACGTCGGGGTCCGTGATTGCTTAGGAGTTGCGTTAGGAAGGTTCCAGATTTGCCCTCAATGATATGAATGGAGAGGTTAAGTGAACCTGGCGGCAAATTGGCAAACACTCTCCAACTGCTCACCTCTATTTTCTTTTTCCAATAAAGAAAAAATTATCTTTATTTATTTATTTTTTAAATCCAACTTACTTGATTATATGTATTTACCATCAACTCTAATAATTGACTAATTTTAGGGTGAATTTAAATAGACAATATGTTTATATGTAATTATTGTAAAAAAATAATAACGATAAAATTAAATATTATAATGATATTTAACGTGAGAAAAAAAAACTAAATATATCGTATCGTATCACATTATCCATTTAAACTCACATTTAATTTCATCTTTTCTTTTTTCTCATTGCAATATTTGTTGAGGTAAAATTACTAAAGTAATATTAATTTGGTAAGAATTGGATTTCAATTAGATTTGTTTTAGAGTTTTTCTTTTATATATATATATATATATATATATATATATATATATATATATATTGTAAATTGTATCATTTGAGTTGCTATTTACTAATTAAAAATATATATGTAATTATAAATATTAATATCATAAATTTTTTTATGTTAAATAAGTGATTCAAGTCAAAAGATAAAATCGAACTAAAATGAATTAGACGATAAACATAAAAGTATCTGACCTGAAATCCTTCAAGTTGTGAATTGATCAAATTTGAATGTTTTGTATATCAGGGAGTATCACACTTGAGAGGTTCACTATTTTATTTTATTTTTTTGAAAATTTTAAATCATTATCTAGTAATAGAGCGTTAGAAAATTTTGTCTAGAATTTGTTTCAAACTTATATAATTACATGAATGTCTTTATTGCTTGAAAGTGGGGTTTTCTTTTTCCATTTTTCCTTTTTTATTATGTAATTAATATAAACACAAACTTTTATAATATAATTAATATAAACACAATACAATGTAACTAATGTAAAAATGATTAAGAATTCAACTAGCATAATAGATTGGCTTTTCTTGACCATTTTGATCATCCTGTGCTAGCACTATTCCGATAGCATTATCATTGAAAGCAAGATATAGCTTAAGTTCCTTACCTGCTATTGGAGCCATCATCACTGGGGCGTTCGCTAAGGTCTCCTTGATTTTCGCAAAGGCTTGTCGATGTACCTCTTCCCATTTGTACTCCACCTTTTTCTTTAGCAATTCCATAAGAGGGGCTGATAAGGCTGCTAACCCCAGTAAGAACCTTCTCAAGTAGGAAGCTTTTCCTAAAAATGACTTCAACTTTTCATTTGAGGTTGGCTCGCATATCGAGCACCGCTTTTGCTTTAGCTGGGTCTACATTCATGCCTTGTCGATTCACCAAATAACCAAGAAATTTCCCATATGTTACAATATTCATTTTCTTCAATTTTTAATTTTAAATTATATCAAATAAGATCTGATGCGTCATTTAACAGTTAAAATAATTATTTTAGTAACGAAAGGTCCTAATTGACATAACATTGATAGTTGGAGATGTAATGAGAATGATTTAAATTTTAGGGACCAATTTAGATTGAGGGCAATAATTTGAGGATGTTTAATGCAATTAACTCTATAATTACTATAAAGATGCTTTCTAATAAAAAAAATTGCAATTTATTAAGCTTATTTTTTATTGAAATTAGTAGCACAAATTGAACCTTAACCATTATAATTAAGGGTTTAATTTATGATTGTTAAATGCCTTCTCCACTCAGATACGTGTCAATGACATAAATAACGTTGACCCTCCTACTCGGGTTTTGGCGACCTAAGTGTAGTATTTTTGTAACACCCTCAATCCAATCCGATTTGTCAAATCCAGGTCTTGGGTATTACCACATGAATACAAAAAAAAAAAAAACTTAATCTACTTATACAATTTACAAATAATTACAACTTCACTACATACAGACTCAAACTAATTTACATATGCACACATAACAGGTAAATACAACTGCAGTACATGGTAATTTAATTATAAGAAATCTGAATTGAAATCCTCATCTGTTACAATTATCCTAAAATTTTAATTTCTAACTAACATTTCCGACTTTGAACACACCACCGAACTTGCTCTGTATGCATAATAACTCGATACGCCATTTCATTTGGCTTAACTCTGGCATCGTCCCTTCTGGTGCGGACTCACATTGATTCACCTGAAACACAATACATATAAGATAAACTCATAAGAACTTAGTGAGGGAAACATCATTTACCTGAGTAATACTTGCACATTGTAACTAACGAGTCATATCACTCTTAACCTTTAACTTTATCTCTGGCGAGTACTTCCTCTAATTCTATTCAATTCATTATTTTCAATCGAGTCACCATCTTATATAATACTTTACCGTGTGAACTATAGAGACATTATACCTTGTTGGTCTTACTGATTACACTTAAGGACCATACTAATTACGACAATCAACTTACTACGAAATCCACCATAAGGAACATTTCTTTAGGGTACGCCACGAAAGCCATTTCTTCATAGTGTGCCACAGACTCTTGATCCCTTTAGACTCCACCGCGGTGAACAGATACAAACTCACTTGACAGACTCTTCATGCATTTTCATCATTTAAGACTTAACACTTTAATTCAGTAACATACACCTAAACTAACACTCAACTCATAGCACACAATTTAGGCATAAACATACAACCATACTTTGACATCAGTACTCATACACCATCCATTTCACATTCATGTATACAAAACTTAGCATAACAATTACCCATGCACCAAACATCATGCATTCAAACTCATCTAATCATTTTGTCAAATGAACAAACAATCTTCATCACCAATCATCTATATACCTCAATTAGATTACCAGACCATAACTCATAACACACTTACCTAGAAGAATTATAGACGTTCGTCTTAAGGATTCGCTTGGAAAGTTTATATCTTTCTGCACTCAGACTATACTTGCATACTCATCAATCCACTTTTAAGTCATGAAAGTTCTGCATATACTATCCTTGCTCTTGTATAATTTTTCCTAAGTTTTACTCGTCCACTAAACACTCTAGGTCTATCATTGTTCAGCAAATCTGACGCATGTGATTCACAAATAGGAGCCAGAGTGGAGACTCATTTGACACCCACTTACAACAGCTTGAGTGCCAGATCCAAGCATCTGACTTGAAATCAGCAACCATGTAACACTCCTAACTCTTATTCATCGCCAAAACAGGGTTATAGAGCATTAATGAACTTTTCAGATCAAATACGAACATTTCATAACATTTAAAACACATATCAGGAACCAATCATAAAACACCCATATTGTCCCTTGTATGAGCCCTCAAGGCCTAAAATATACGTTAGAAATAAATCGGGACTAAACCGGAGACTCAGGAAATTTTTCGTAAAATTTCAAAAATTTTCTTAGGTGTATGAGACATACGCCCGTGTGGCCAGGCCGTGTGCCTCACACGACCAAGAGACACACCCATGTCTTAAACCGTGTAGACATTCGATGTGAGGTACACGGATGTGTCCCAACTCGTGTCTATGCCCGTGTAACTCTCTAACTTGGGTCACATAGCCAAGCCACACGGCTATGTGCTAGGCCATGTGTAAGGTGCAAGGGTCACATGACCAAGCCACACACCCGTGTGCTAGGCCGTGTGCAAAAACCTGAGCATTCTATTTCTAAATTTTAAGATGTAGGGGACACACGGCCAGACCACCCGTTCATGTGTCAGGCCGTGTGTCACACACGGCTGAGACACATGCCCGTGTCTCTACCCATGTGGATGAAAATAGGACATTTTATGGGCACTTTTCTCACCCAATCTTGAACTTAGACACAACCATTTGCACATTTACAAACCATAACAAAACCTTCAATTTAAGCCAAAATCAAGTTTTTATACCTATTATATCATCACATATACTCAAATATCCTAACTTACCAAATTAACCACATATATATACATATTTTACTAATTTACTAGTTCAAATTATGCTTCAATTTACATATTAATTAATCATCATCTAACCAATTAAAACATACCTTATGCATAATTAATCCATACCCATATAAGTTGATTAGAAATATAATCAAAGTATAGCTCTTAATATTTACACAAACCAATTTTACTTAAACCATTATAGCCCTATACATGCCATATAAACCATAGTACATGTTGCAAAAGCTACCAGAGTGAGTTGGATAGCGTAGCTTGATGTGTTGATCTGATCTCCCGACCTCGCGTTAATCTACAAGGCCATTAAACAACACAAGTAAGCTTAATGAAGTTTAGTAAGTTCGATAGGTTAAACATAGATCTTAAAGAAATTAATATAATAAATTTAATATTAAATTATTCATACATTCTCCCTGTCAATCACAACATAAATCGATGAACACACTTCTTTCAAATCAACATCAATAACAAACGATAAATCTTTCAAATTCAATCACATAAGTCTTTTATCAAATCTTACCAAATCAGAGAACAACTTACGGATATGAGTACATCGTATTCAAAAGCCCGAAGGCTGCACAGAAGCACATAAGTGCTAAATTAAAACCCATAAGGGTTGAACGGAAGCTCATAGGAGTTGAATGGAAACCCATAAAGGTTAAACAGAAACTCATATGAGTTAATAGAAGCTTATGAAAGCTAAATGGAAAGTAAACACGAAATTTCGCAACAAATGCTGAACCTCTGTTTACTTGGGTAATTTGCCCTCAATTCATCATTTGCCACAGAACAATTGTACTCAATCCTGCTTTCCACTCGTTTTGAACATTCAATTCATTTTCATAATTTAACCATAATGTTATTTCCAACAATATATATATATAATAAAATTCATCAAGTTGATAAATAAACATTAAAGTTTAACCATAAGAACTTACCTGGGTTAAATTGTAAGATTTGTAATAGTTTAGGGACTATTATGCTAATTTCCCTTTTTCACGATTGTCTACGGGCTCTTGATCTAAAATATAAAATTACTCATTCATTAGCATATATTTCAGTTTCTATTCACTTCACAAATAATACCCTCAAATTTTGAAATTACACATTTACCCCAACTTTTACAACTTTTGCAATTTAGTCCCTCACTAAATTAGTCTATCAAATGAGCTAATTTTTCTCAATTGACAATTTATCTAAATTTTCTAAGCTATCATACAACACTTGAAAAATAGAATTTAATACTAAACCTTAATATTTAGCCCTTTTTACAAGTTAGTCCTAAAATCAATATCTATCAAAATCACTTGATAAAATCATCATATAACAAAATTAAAGCTCTAAATCCATGTTAATTTATCAAAAACATCCAATATTTATCAATGTTAACTTCCAAAATTTCCAATAAAATCAAAAACTAATGAAATAGGTAGTTGTACTTAATTGTAAAAGTCTCAAAAACATAAAAAAAAATTCAAGAAAAAGACAAGAATTGAACTCACTTGTAGCAAAATATGAAAATCATCTTATTAAGGGTTCTTCAATGGTGTTTTTAGGTTGAAAATTAATGAAGAATTGCCTAGAAACTATTAATTTTCCATTTTTAGCTATCTTAAATTTTATTTCATTTCCAATTTTACCCCTTAATCACCTAATTTCATTGTTTTTTTTTTTTTTTGCTTATGCCGCCTCAGCCTTCTCATGTATGTCTAATTGCCTTTTTAGTCCTCCCTTATTTACCATTTAGGCTATTTAATCATTATTTCTTTAACTAGCAAGTTTTGCACCTTTTTCAATTTAGTCCTTTTTAATTAATTAACTATCAAAACGTTAAAATTTTCTAACGAAACCTTAATACCACCTTAATGACACTCCGTAAATATTTATAAAAAAATTTACGGCTTATAGAACCGAGGTCTCGATACCTCTTTTTTAAACCATTTAACCTAATAAATCACTATAACACAAATTACTAATTCAAAAATCTTCCTAAAACCACATTTGGCTCGTAAATACTAAATAATAAAATTTACAAGCTTACTCATCGAAAGTGGTGACCTCGAATCACCGTTTCCGTTACCACTAAAAATTAGGCTGTTACAACTTTCCCCCCTTTAGGAAATTTCGTCCTCGAAATTTGTTACCTGAAAATAGATTCGGATATTTTGATCTCATCGATTCTTCTGTTTCCCAAGTAGCCTCCTCCAAACCATGACGATGCTGCAATACTTTAACTAATGGTACTCGTTTATTCCGTAATTCTTTAACCTCTCGAGCCAAAATCTTCATCGGTTCTTCCGAGTATGTCATATCCGGTTGTAGCTCAATTTCACTATGAGGAATCACGTGTGAAGGATCAGATCTATACCATCTCAACATTGATACATGGAACACATTGTGAATTTTCTCAAGTTCAGGAGGCAAAGCTAATCGATAAGCTACAGGGCCGATTCTTTCAATAATTTCATACGGTCCAATAAATCCTGGACTTAGTTTTCCCTTTCTGCCAAACCAATTTAGTTTTCCTTTTTTGCCAAACCACATTACTTTCTTCCACGGTGAAACTTTCAAGAACACTTGATCACCTACAGCGAATTCTATTTCCCTTCTTTTTAAATCTGCATATGAGCTCTGACGGTTAGAAGCAGCTTTTAAACTATCCCAAATGATTCAAACTTTTTCTTCAATTTCTCGAATCAAATTGACTCCCACTAGCTTGGATCCACTCAATTCAGACCAATACAATGGAATCTTACATTTCCTCCCGTAAAGAGCTTCAAACAGTGCCATTTTGATACTGGATTGATAGCTATTATTATATGCAAATTCAGCCAAAGGTAAATACTTTTAACAGCTACCCTGAAACTCGAGTATACAACATCTCAACATATCTTCCAGAATCTAAATCACTTGTTCTGATTGCCCGTTAGTTTGAGGGTGAAATGCTGTGCTGAAAGTTAATTTAGTGCCCAGAGCTTCTTGTAGTTTACTCCAAAATCTTGATGTAGACCTTAAATTTCGAATGTCCACACGGCCTGTGACACGGATGTGTCTTTGGCCGTGTGAGATACACGGCTTGGCCACACGGGCGTGTGTCCCTTCTATTTTGCAAAAAAATTCTAAGGCTCCGTTTGTTTCACTGAAAATTACTTCCGGAAAATGATTTCTGAAAAATGATTTACTTTTCTGGAAATGCTAATATTTTCTGGTGTTTGGATGAATCTGTGTAAAATATTTTCTGTTGTTTGGTAGATTTCTTAAAAATATTTCATAAAAGTTGTTTTCAGTTAAACAAATATACATTTGAGATTTTCTTATTTTTTCATTGTTTAATTGAATTTATTTTTATCTATAATTTTATATTTTACATTGTTTTTGCATATATTAAAAATATTATGTTAAATTCAGATTCATTACAACGTCATTTTCTAATTACATGACTACTAATTGAGTATTTTTTATTTAAAAATGTGACATCAACAAAATTGACAAAAAAATTAACAATGTCAACAATTGGACTTAATTTTTAAATTTGAAAAGTAAAGGGACTAAATTCTTAAAAAAAAGTATAAAGACTAAATTACAAATCTGTGAAGTGTACAGACTTATAACATTTTAATATTTATACTACAAAACATTTATTATTAATATATTTATAATTGTAATAAATATTTATTATTAAAATATTAATATTGAATATTTTCAATAATATGTGAATAATATTATTTAAAATTATTATTTTTAAAATTTATTATTAAATTGAAATATTAAATAATTTATTAAAATCATAAATTATATTTTTTATATTAATAATGTATTATAAGACTAAATATAAACAATACAAATGTATGTTTAATAATATTGAAAAGTATAATATTAATATTTTTAAAAATAAAAATAAAATTTATTATCAATATAATAATATTAAGCTTGATTTAAGTTAATTTTTATAAAAAACTAAAATTATCTATAGTGAGCTCTTTTCCGGGAAATGACTTACGCTTTTCAAAAGGGTAAGTCATTCTATTGGAAAAAGGGCTTATTTTACCTTGATCTGTAAGTCATTTTCCATTGACCAAACTATTTTCTGTGAAACAAACACAGGAAAATGCATAAAACATTTTCCTCAAAACCTTTTACATGTAAACTAAACGGACCTTTAGATACAAACTCACAAATTTCTCGTTTCATACCCGACCACTAATACAGTCGTTTTAAATCACAATACATCTTCGTACTACCCGGATGAATGGAGTACCTGCTACTGTGAGCTTCAGAATGAATATCATTTTTCAATTCCGAATTATTTAGGACACAAATTTTATTACGGTAATGCAACATACTGCTGTCATCAATGCTATACTCTGAACTTAGATTGTCCTGAACCATCTGTCGTTTCAGCACCAATTTCGAATCATTATCTTGCAACTCTCAAATCCATTGAAGGAACAAAGGTTTCGTTCTTAACTCTACTAATAAAGAACCATCCTCATTAAGAGATAAATGAGCATTCATCACTTGAAGTGCAAACAAAGACGACTTTCGACTAAGTGCATCCGCAACCACATTAGCCTTCTCCGGGTGGTAGTCAATAATCAAATTATAATCTTTCAATAACTCTTGTTTAATTGAATTTATTTTTATCTATAATTTTATATTTTACATTGTTTTTGCATATATTAAAAATATTATGTTAAATTCAGATTCATTACAACGTCATTTTTTAATTACATGACTACTAATTGAGTATTTTTTATTTAAAAATGTGACATCAACAAAATTGACAAAAAAATTAACGATGTCAACAATTGGACTTGATATTTAAATTTGAAAAGTAAAGGGACTAAATTCTTAAAAAAAAGTATAAAGACTAAATTACAAATCTGTGAAATGTACATAGACTTATGACATTTTAATATTTATACTACGAAACATTTATTATTAATATATTTATAATTGTCATAAATATTTATTATTAAAATATTAATATCTAATATTTTCAATAATATGTGAATAATATTATTTAAAATTATTATTTTTAAAATTTATTATTAAATTGAAATATTAAATAATTTATTAAAATCATAAATTTTATTTATTATATTAATAATGTATTATAAGACTAAATATAAATAATACAAATGTATGTTTAATAATATTGAAAAATATAATATTAATATTTTTAAAAATAAAAATAAAATTTATTATCAATATAATAATATTAAGCTTGATTTAAGTTAATTTTTATAAAAAAATAAAATTATCTATAGTGAGCTCTTTTCCGGAAAATGACTTATGCTTTTCAAAAGGGTAAGTCATTCTATGGGAAAAAGGGCTTATTTTACCTTAATCTGTAAGTCATTTTCCATTGACCAAACTATTTTCCGTGAATAAAACACAGGAAAATGCATAAAACATTTTGCATAAAACCTTTTACATGTAAACTAAACGGACCTTTAGATACAAATTCACAAATTTCTCGTTTCATACCCGACCACTAATACAGTCGTTTTAAATCACAATACATCTTCGTACTACCCGGATGAATGGAGTACACACATCGTGAGCTTCAGAATGAATATCATTTTTCAATTCCGAATTATTTAGGACACAAATTTTATTACGATAATGCAACATACCGCTATCATCAATGCTATACTCTGAACTTAGATTGTCCTGAACCATCTGTCGTTTCAGCACCAATTTCGAATAATTATCTTGCAACTCTCAAATCCATTGAAGGAACAAGGGTTTCGTTCTTAACTCTACTAATAAAGAACCATCCTCATTAAGAGATGAATGAGCATTCATCACTTGAAGTACCTGCTACTGTGAGCTTCAGAATGAATATCATTTTTCAATTCCGAATTATTTAGGACACAAATTTTATTACGATAATGCAACATACCGCTATCATCAATGCTATACTCTGAACTTAGATTGTCCTGAACCATCTGTCGTTTTAGCACCAATTTCGAATCATTATCTTGCAACTCTCAAATCCATTGAAGGAACAAAGGTTTCGTTCTTAACTCTACTAATAAAGAACCATCCTCATTAAGAGATAAATGAGCATTCATCACTTGAAGTGCAAACAAAGACGACTTTCGACTAAGTGCATCCGCAACCACATTAGCCTTCTCCGGGTGGTAGTCAATAATCAAATTATAATCTTTCAATAACTCTTGTTTAATTGAATTTATTTTTATCTATAATTTTATATTTTACATTGTTTTTGCATATATATTAAAAATATTATGTTAAATTCAGATTCATTACAACATCATTTTTTAATTACATGACTACTAATTGAGTATTTTTTATTTAAAAATGTGACATCAACAAAATTGACAAAAAAATTAACGATGTCAACAATTGGACTTGATTTTTAAATTTGAAAAGTAAAGGGACTAAATTCTTAAAAAAAAAGTATAAAGACTAAATTACAAATCTGTGAAGTGTACATAGACTTATGACATTTTAATATTTATACTACAAAACATTTATTATTAATATATTTATAATTGTAATAAATATTTATTATTAAAATATTAATATTGAATATTTTCAATAATATGTGAATAATATTATTTAAAATTATGATTTTTAAAATTTATTATTAAATTGAAATATTAAATAATTTATTAAAATCATAAATTATATTTTTTATATTAATAATGTATTATAAGACTAAATATAAACAATACAAATGTATGTTTAATAATATTGAAAAGTAAAATATTAATATTTTTTAAAATAAAAATAAAATTTATTATCAATATAATAATATTAAGCTTGATTTAAGTTAATTTTTATAAAAAAATAAAATTATCTATAGTGAGCTCTTTTCCGGGAAATGACTTACGCTTTTCAAAAGGGTAAGTCATTCTATAGGAAAAAGGGCTTATTTTACCTTGATCGTAAGTCATTTTCCATTGACCAAACTATTTTCGTGAATGAAAACACAGGGAAAATGCATAAAACATTTTCCATAAAACCTTTTACATGTAAACTAAACGGACCTTTAGATACAAACTCACAAATTTCTCGTTTCATACCCTACCACTAATATAAATGTTTTAAATCACAATACATCTTGGTACTACCCGGATGAATGGGGTACTGCATCTTGTGAGCTTGAGAATGAATATCATTTTTCAATTCGAATTATTTAGGACACAAATTTTATTACGATAATGCAACATACCGCTATCATCAATGCTATACTCGAACTTAGATTGTCCCTGAACCATCCGTCGTTTTCAGCACCAATTTGAATCATTATCTTGCAACTCTCAAATCCATTGAAGGAACAAAGGTTTCGTTCTTAACTCTACTAATAAAGAACCATCCTCATTAAGAGATAAATGAGCATTCATCACTTGAAGTGCAAACAAAGACGACTTTCGACTAAGTGCATCCACAACCACATTAGCCTTCTCCGGGTGGTAGTCAATAATCAAATTATAATCTTTCAATAACTCTTGTTTAATTGAATTTATTTTTATCTATAATTTTATATTTTACATTGTTTTTGCATATATTAAAAATATTATGTTAAATTTAGATTCATTACAACGTCATTTTTTAATTACATGACTACTAATTCAGTATTTTTTATTTAAAAATGTGACATCAACAAAATTGACAAAAAAATTAACGATGTCAACAATTGGACTTGATTTTTAAATTTGAAAAGTAAAGGGACTAAATTCTTAAAAAAAAAGTATAAAGACTAAATTACAAATCTGTGAAGTGTACATAGACTTATGACATTTTAATATTTATACTACAAAACATTTATTATTAATATATTTATAATTGTAATAAATATTTATTATTAAAATATTAATATTGAATATTTTCAATAATATGTGAATAATATTATTTAAAATTATTATTTTTAAAATTTATTATTAAATTGAAATATTAAATAATTTATTAAAATCATAAATTATATTTATTATATTAATAATGTATTATAAGACTAAATATAAACAATACAAATGTATGTTTAATAATATTGAAAAGTATAATATTAATATTTTTAAAAATAAAAATAAAATTTATTATCAATATAATAATATTAAGCTTGATTTAAGTTAATTTTTATAAAAAAATAAAATTATCTATAGTGAGCTCTTTTCCGGGAAATGACTTACGCTTTTCAAAAGGGTAAGTCATTCTATTGGAAAAAGGGCTTATTTTACCTTGATCGTAAGTCATTTTCCATTGACCAAACTATTTTTCGTGAAACAAACACACAGAAAATGCATAAAACATTTTCCATAAAACCTTTTACATGTAAACTAAACGGACCTTTAGATACAAACTCACAAATTTCTCGTTTCATACCCGACCACTAATACAGTCGTTTTAAATCACAATACATCTTGGTACTACCCGGATGAGTGGGGTACCTGCTACTGTGAGCTTCAGAATGAATATCATTTTTCAATTCCGAATTATTTAGGACACAAATTTTATTACGATAATGCAACATACCGCTATCATCAATGCTATACTCTGAACTTAGATTGTCCTGAACCATCTGTCGTTTCAGCACCAATTTCGAATCATTATCTTGCAACTCTCAAATCCATTGAAGGAACAAAGGTTTCGTTCTTAACTCTACTAATAAAGAACCATCCTCATTAAGAGATAAATGAGCATTCATCACTTGAAGTGCAAACAAAGACGACTTTCGACTAAGTGCATCCGCAACCACATTAGCCTTCTCCGGGTGGTAGTCAATAATCAAATTATAATCTTTCAATAACTCTTGTTTAATTGAATTTATTTTTATCTATAATTTTATATTTTACATTGTTTTTGCATATATTAAAAATATTATGTTAAATTCAGATTCATTACAACGTCATTTTTTAATTACATGAATACTATTCAAGTATTTTTATTTAAAAATGTGACATCAACAAAATTGACAAAAAAATTAACGATGTCAACAATTCGACTTGATTTTTAAATTTGAAAAGTAAAGGGACTAAATTCCTAAAAAAAAAGTATAAAGACTAAATTACAAATCTGTGAAGTGTACATAGACTTATGACATTTTAATATTTATACTACAAAACATTTATTATTAATATATTTATAATTGTAATAAATATTTATTATTAAAATATTAATATTGAATATTTTCAATAATATGTGAATAATATTATTTAAAATTATGATTTTTAAAATTTATTATTAAATTGAAATATTAAATAATTTATTAAAATCATAAATTATATTTTTTATATTAATAATGTATTATAAGACTAAATATAAACAATACAAATGTATGTTTAGTAATATAGAAAAGTATAATATTAATATTTTTAAAATAAAAATAAAATTTATTATCAATATAATAATATTAAGCTTGATTTAAGTTAATTTTTATAAAAAATAAAATTATCTATAGTGAGCTCTTTTTTAGGAAATGACTTACGCTTTTCAAAAGGGTAAGTCATTCTATAGGAAAAAGGGCTTATTTTACCTTGATCTGTAAGTCATTTTCCATTGACCAAACTATTTTCTGTGAAACAAACACAGGAAAATGCATAAAACATTTTCCATAAAACCTTTTACATGTAAACTAAACGGACCTTTAGATACAAACTCACAAATTTCTCGTTTCATACCCGACCACTAATACGACTGTTTTAAATCACAATACATCTTGGTACTACCGGATGAGTGGGGTACCTACATCGTGAGCTTGAGAATGAATATCATTTTTCAATTCCGAATTATTTAGGACACAAATTTTATTACGATAATGCAACATACCGCTATCATCAATGCTATACTCTGAACTTAGATTGTCCTGAACCATCTGTCGTTTCAGCACCAATTTCGAATCATTATCTTGCAACTCTCAAATCCATTGAAGGAACAAAGGTTTCGTTCTTAACTCTACTAATAAAGAACCATCCTCATTAAGAGATAAATGAGCATTCATCACTTGAAGTGCAAACAAAGACGACTTTCGACTAAGTGCATCCGCAACCACATTAGCCTTCTCGGGTGGTAGTCAATAATCAAATTATAATCTTTCAATAACTCTTGTTTAATTGAATTTATTTTTATCTATAATTTTATATTTTACATTGTTTTTGCATATATTAAAAATATTATGTTAAATTGATTCATTACAACGTCATTTTTTAATTACATGACTACTAATTCAGTATTTTTTATTTAAAAATGTGACATCAACAAAATTGACAAAAAAATTAACGATGTCAACAATTCGACTTGATTTTTAAATTTGAAAAGTAAAGGGACTAAATTCTTAAAAAAAAAGTATAAAGACTAAATTACAAATCTGTGAAGTGTACATAGACTTATGACATTTTAATATTTATACTACAAAACATTTATTATTAATATATTTATAATTGTAATAAATATTTATTATTAAAATATTAATATTGAATATTTTCAATAATATGTGAATAATATTATTTAAAATTATGATTTTTAAAATTTATTATTAAAGTGAAATATTAAATAATTTATTAAAATCATAAATTATATTTATTATATTAATAATGTATTATAAGACTAAATATAAACAATACAAATGTATGTTTAGTAATATTGAAAAGTATAATATTAATATTTTTAAAAATAAAAATAAAATTTATTATCAATATAATAATATTAAGCTTGATTTAAGTTAATTTTTATAAAAAAATAAAATTATCTATAGTGAGCTCTTTTCCGGAAAATGACTTACGCTTTTCATAAGGGTAAGTCATTCTCTTGGAAAAAGGGCTTATTTTACCTTGATCTGTAAGTCATTTTCCATTGACCAAACTATTTTCTGTAAAACAAACACAGGAAAATGCATAAAACATTTTCCATAAAACCTTTTACATGTAAACTAAACGGACCTTTAGATACAAACTCACAAATTTCTCGTTTCATACCCGACCACTAATACAGTCGTTTTAAATCACAATACATCTTCGTACTACCCGGATGAATGGGGTACCTGCTACTGTGAGCTTCAGAATGAATATCATTTTTCAATTCCGAATTATTTAGGACACAAATTTTATTACGGTAATGCAACATACCGCTATCATCAATGCTATACTCTACGAACTTAGATTGTCTGAACCATCATCGTTTCAAAGCACCAATTTGAATCATTATATTGCAACTCTCAAATCCATTGAAGGAACAAAGGTTTCGTTCTTAACTCTACTAATAAAGAACCATCCTCATTAAGAGATAAATGAGCATTCATCACTTGAAGTGCAAACAAAGACGACTTTCGACTAAGTGCATCCACAACCACATTAGCCTTCTCCGGGTGGTAGTCAATAATCAAATTATAATCTTTCAATAACTCTTGTTTAATTGAATTTATTTTTATCTATAATTTTATATTTTACATTGTTTTTGCATATATTAAAAATATTATGTTAAATTCAGATTCATTACAACGTCATTTTTTAATTACATGACTACTAATTCAGTATTTTTTATTTAAAAATGTGACATCAACAAAATTGACAAAAAAATTAACGATGTCAACAATTGGACTTGATTTTTAAATTTGAAAAGTAAAGGGACTAAATTCATAAAAAAAAAGTATAAAGACTAAATTACAAATCTGTGAAGTGTACATAGACTTATGACATTTTAATATTTATGCTACAAAACATTTATTATTAATATATTTATAATTGTAATAAATATTTATTATTAAAATATTAATATTGAATATTTTCAATAATATGTGAATAATATTATTTAAAATTATTATTTTTAAAATTTATTATTAAATTGAAATATTAAATAATTTATTAAAATCATAAATTATATTTATTATATTAATAATGTATTATAAGACTAAATATAAACAATACAAATGTATGTTTAATAATATTGAAAAGTATAATATTAATATTTTTAAAAATAAAAATAAAATTTATTATCAATATAATAATATTAAGCTTGATTTAAGTTAATTTTTATATAAAAATAAAATTATCTATAGTGAGCTCTTTTCCGGGAAATGACTTACGCTTTTCAAAAGGGTAAGTCATTCTATTGGAAAAAGGGCTTATTTTACCTTGATCTGTAAGTCATTTTCCATTGACCAAACTATTTTCTGTGAAACAAACACAGGAAAATGCATAAAACATTTTCCATAAAACCTTTTACATGTAAACTAAACGGACCTTTAGATACAAACTCACAAATTTCTCGTTTCATACCCGACCACTAATACAGTCGTTTTAAATCACAATACATCTTGGTACTACCCGGATGAGTGGGGTACCTGCTACTGTGAGCTTCAGAATGAATATCATTTTTCAATTCCGAATTATTTAGGACACAAATTTTATTACGATAATGAAACATACCGCTATCATCAATGCTATACTCTGAACTTAGATTGTCCTGAACCATCTGTCGTTTCAGCACCAATTTCGAATCATTATCTTGCAACTCTCAAATCCATTGAAGGAACAAAGGTTTCGTTCTTAACTCTACTAATAAAGAACCATCCTCATTAAGAGATAAATGAGCATTCATCACTTGAAGTGCAAACAAAGACGACTTTCGACTAAGTGCATCCGCAACCACATTAGCCTTCTCCGGGTGGTAGTCAATAATCAAATTATAATCTTTCAATAACTCTTGTTTAATTGAATTTATTTTTATCTATAATTTTATATTTTACATTGTTTTTGCATATATTAAAAATATTATGTTAAATTCAGATTCATTACAACGTCATTTTTTAATTACATGACTACTATTCAGTATTTTTTATTTAAAAATGTGACATCAACAAAATTGACAAAAAAATTAACGATGTCAACAATTCGACTTGATTTTTAAATTTGAAAAGTAAAGGGACTAAATTCCTAAAAAAAAAGTATAAAGACTAAATTACAAATCTGTGAAGTGTACATAGACTTATGACATTTTAATATTTATACTACAAAACATTTATTATTAATATATTTATAATTTAATAAATATTTATTATTAAAATATTAATATTGAATATTTTCAATAATATGTGAATAATATTATTTAAAATTATGATTTTTAAAATTTATTATTAAATTGAAATATTAAATAATTTATTAAAATCATAAATTATATTTTTTATATTAATAATGTATTATAAGACTAAATATAAACAATACAAATGTATGTTTAGTAATATTGAAAAGTATAATATTAATATTTTTTAAAATAAAAATAAAATTTATTATCAATATAATAATATTAAGCTTGATTTAAGTTAATTTTTATAAAAAAATAAAATTATCTATAGTGAGCTCTTTTCCGGGAAATGACTTACGCTTTTCAAAAGGGTAAGTCATTCTATAGGAAAAAGGGCTTATTTTACCTTGATCTGTAAGTCATTTTCCATTGACCAAACTATTTTCTGTGAAACAAACACAGGAAAATGCATAAAACATTTTCCATAAAACCTTTTACATGTAAACTAAACGGACCTTTAGATACAAACTCACAAATTTCTCGTTTCATACCCGACCACTAATACAGTCGTTTCAAATCACAATACATCTTGGTACTACCCAGATGAATGGGGTACCTACTACTGTGAGCTTCAGAATGAATATCATTTTTCAATTCCGAATTATTTAGGACACAAATTTTATTACGATAATGCAACATACCGCTATCATCAATGCTATACTCTGAACTTAGATTGTCCTGAACCATCTGTCGTTTCAGCACCAATTTCGAATAATTATCTTGCAACTCTCAAATCCATTGAAGGAACAAGGGTTTCGTTCTTAACTCTACTAATAAAGAACCATCCTCATTAAGAGATAAATGAGCATTCATCACTTGAAGTACACATCGTGAGCTTGAATGAATATCATTTTTCAATTCGAATTATTTAGGACACAAATTTTATTACGATAATGCAACATACCGCTATCATCAATGCTATACTCTGAACTTAGATTGTCCTGAACCATCTGTCGTTTCAGCACCAATTTCGAATCATTATATTGCAACTCTCAAATCCATTGAAGGAACAAAGGTTTCGTTCTTAACTCTACTAATAAAGAACCATCCTCATTAAGAGATAAATGAGCATTCATCACTTGAAGTGCAAACAAAGACGACTTTCGACTAAGTGCATCCGCAACCACATTAGCCTTCTCCGGGTGGTAGTCAATAATCAAATTATAATCTTTCAATAACTCTTGTTTAATTGAATTTATTTTTATCTATAATTTTATATTTTACATTGTTTTTGCATATATTAAAAATATTATGTTAAATTCAGATTCATTACAACATCATTTTTTAATTACATGACTACTAATTGAGTATTTTTTATTTAAAAATGTGACATCAACAAAATTGACAAAAAAATTAACGATGTCAACAATTGGACTTGATTTTTAAATTTGAAAAGTAAAGGGACTAAATTCTTAAAAAAAAAGTATAAAGACTAAATTACAAATCTGTGAAGTGTACATAGACTTATGACATTTTAATATTTATACTACAAAACATTTATTATTAATATATTTATAATTGTAATAAATATTTATTATTAAAATATTAATATTGAATATTTTCAATAATATGTGAATAATATTATTTAAAATTATGATTTTTAAAATTTATTATTAAATTGAAATATTAAATAATTTATTAAAATCATAAATTATATTTTTTATATTAATAATGTATTATAAGACTAAATATAAACAATACAAATGTATGTTTAATAATATTGAAAAGTAAAATATTAATATTTTTAAAATAAAAATAAAATTTATTATCAATATAATAATATTAAGCTTGATTTAAGTTAATTTTTATAAAAATAAAATTATCTATAGTGAGCTCTTTTTTCCGGGAAATGACTTACGCTTTTCAAAAGGGTAAGTCATTCTATAGGAAAAAGGGCTTATTTTACCTTGATCTGTAAGTCATTTTCCATTGACCAAACTATTTTCTGTGAAACAAACACAGGAAAATGCATAAAACATTTTCCATAAAACCTTTTACATGTAAACTAAACGGACCTTTAGATACAAACTCACAAATTTCTCGTTTCATACCCGACCACTAATACAGTCGTTTTAAATCACAATACATCTTGGTACTACCCGGATGAATGGGGTACCTGCTACTGTGAGCTTCAGAATGAATATCATTTTTCAATTCCGAATTATTTAGGACACAAATTTTATTACGATAATGCAACATACCGCTATCATCAATGCTATACTCTGAACTTAGATTGTCCTGAACCATCTGTCGTTTCAGCACCAATTTCGAATCATTATCTTGCAACTCTCAAATCCATTGAAGGAACAAAGGTTTCGTTCTTAACTCTACTAATAAAGAACCATCCTCATTAAGAGATAAATGAGCATTCATCACTTGAAGTGCAAACAAAGACGACTTTCGACTAAGTGCATCCACAACCACATTAGCCTTCTCCGGGTGGTAGTCAATAATCAAATTATAATCTTTCAATAACTCTTGTTTAATTGAATTTATTTTTATCTATAATTTTATATTTTACATTGTTTTTGCATATATTAAAAATATTATGTTAAATTCAGATTCATTACAACGTCATTTTTTAATTACATGACTACTAATTCAGTATTTTTTATTTAAAAATGTGACATCAACAAAATTGACAAAAAAATTAACGATGTCAACAATTGGACTTGATTTTTAAATTTGAAAAGTAAAGGGACTAAATTCTAAAAAAAAAAAGTATAAAGACTAAATTACAAATCTGTGAAGTGTACATAGACTTATGACATTTTAATATTTATACTACAAAACATTTATTATTAATATATTTATAATTGTAATAAATATTTATTATTAAAATATTAATATTGAATATTTTCAATAATATGTGAATAATATTATTTAAAATTATTATTTTTAAAATTTATTATTAAATTGAAATATTAAATAATTTATTAAAATCATAAATTATATTTATTATATTAATAATGTATTATAAGACTAAATATAAACAATACAAATGTATGTTTAGTAATATTGAAAAGTATAATATTAATATTTTTAAAAATAAAAATAAAATTTATTATCAATATAATAATATTAAGCTTGATTTAAGTTAATTTTTATAAAAAAATAAAATTATCTATAGTGAGCTCTTTTCCGGGAAATGACTTACGCTTTTCAAAAAGGGTAAGTCATTCTATTGGAAAAAGGGCTTATTTTACCTTGATCCTGTAAGTCATTTTCCATTGACCAAACTATTTTCTGTGAAACAAACACAGGAAAATGCATAAAACATTTTCCATAAAACCTTTTACATGTAAACTAAACGGACCTTTAGATACAAACTCACAAATTTCTCGTTTCATACCCGACCACTAATACAGTCGTTTTAAATCACAATACATCTTGGTACTACCGGATGAGTGGGGTACTGCTCATCGTGAGCTTTGAATGAATATCATTTTTCAATTCGAATTATTTAGGACACAAATTTTATTACGATAATGCAACATACCGCTATCATCAATGCTATACTACGAACTTAGATTGTCTCGAACCATCCGTCGTTTCAGCACCAATTTGAATCATTATCTTGCAACTCTCAAATCCATTGAAGGAACAAAGGTTTCGTTCTTAACTATACTAATAAAGAACCATCCTCATTAAGAGATAAATGAGCATTCATCACTTGAAGTGCAAACAAAGACGACTTTCGACTAAGTGCATCCGCAACCACATTAGCCTTCTCCGGGTGGTAGTCAATAATCAAATTATAATCTTTCAATAACTCTTGTTTAATTGAATTTATTTTTATCTATAATTTTATATTTTACATTGTTTTTGCATATATTAAAAATATTATGTTAAATTCAGATTCATTACAACGTCATTTTTTAATTACATGACTACTAATTCAGTATTTTTTATCTAAAAATGTGACATCAACAAAATTGACAAAAAAATTAACGATGTCAACAATTCGACTTGATTTTTAAATTTGAAAAGTAAAGGGACTAAATTCTTAAAAAAAAAGTATAAAGACTAAATTACAAATCTGTGAAGTGTACATAGACTTATGACATTTTAATATTTATACTACAAAACATTTATTATTAATATATTTATAATTGTAATAAATATTTATTATTAAAATATTAATATTGAATATTTTCAATAATATGTGAATAATATTATTTAAAATTATTATTTTTAAAATTTATTATTAAATTGAAATATTAAATAATTTATTAAAATCATAAATTATATTTTTTATATTAATAATGTATTATAAGACTAAATATAAACAATACAAATGTATGTTTAGTAATATTGAAAAGTATAATATTAATATTTTTTAAAATAAAAATAAAATTTATTATCAATATAATAATATTAAGCTTGATTTAAGTTAATTTTTATAAAAAAATAAAATTATCTATAGTGAGCTCTTTTCCGGGAAATGACTTACGCTTTTCAAAAGGGTAAGTCATTCTATAGGAAAAAGGGCTTATTTTACCTTGATCTGTAAGTCATTTTCCATTGACCAAACTATTTTCTGTGAAACAAACACAGGAAAATGCATAAAACATTTTCCATAAAACCTTTTACATGTAAACTAAACGGACCTTTAGATACAAACTCACAAATTTCTCGTTTCATACCCGACCACTAATACAGTCGTTTTAAATCACAATACATCTTGGTACTACCCGGATGAATGGGGTACCTACTACTGTGAGCTTCAGAATGAATATCATTTTTCAATTCCGAATTATTTAGGACACAAATTTTATTACGATAATGCAACATACCGCTATCATCAATGCTATACTCTGAACTTAGATTGTCCTGAACCATCTGTCGTTTCAGCACCAATTTCGAATCATTATCTTGCAACTCTCAAATCCATTGAAGGAACAAGGGTTTCGTTCTTAACTCTACTAATAAAGAACCATCCTCATTAAGAGATAAATGAGCATTCATCACTTGAAGTACCTGCTACTGTGAGCTTCAGAATGAATATCATTTTTCAATTCCGAATTATTTAGGACACAAATTTTATTACGATAATGCAACATACCGCTATCATCAATGCTATACTCTGAACTTAGATTGTCCTGAACCATCTGTCGTTTCAGCACCAATTTCGAATCATTATATTGCAACTCTCAAATCCATTGAAGGAACAAAGGTTTCGTTCTTAACTCTACTAATAAAGAACCATCCTCATTAAGAGATAAATGAGCATTCATCACTTGAAGTGCAAACAAAGACGACTTTCGACTAAGTGCATCCGCAACCACATTAGCCTTCTCCGGGTGGTAGTCAATAATCAAATTATAATCTTTCAATAACTCTTGTTTAATTGAATTTATTTTTATCTATAATTTTATATTTTACATTGTTTTTGCATATATTAAAAATATTATGTTAAATTGATTCATTACAACATCATTTTTTAATTACATGACTACTAATTGAGTATTTTTTATTTAAAAATGTGACATCAACAAAATTGACAAAAAAATTAACGATGTCAACAATTGGACTTGATTTTTAAATTTGAAAAGTAAAGGGACTAAATTCTTAAAAAAAGTATAAAGACTAAATTACAAATGTGAAGTGTACATAGACTTATGACATTTTAATATTTATACTACAAAACATTTATTATTAATATATTTATAATTGTAATAAATATTTATTATTAAAATATTAATATTGAATATTTTCAATAATATGTGAATAATATTATTTAAAATTATGATTTTTAAAATTTATTATTAAATTGAAATATTAAATAATTTATTAAAATCATAAATTATATTTTTATATTAATAATGTATTATAAGACTAAATATAAACAATACAAATGTATGTTTAATAATATTGAAAAGTAAAATATTAATATTTTTAAAATAAAAATAAAATTTATTATCAATATAATAATATTAAGCTTGATTTAAGTTAATTTTTATAAAAAATAAAATTATCTATAGTGAGCTCTTTTAGGAAATGACTTACGCTTTTCAAAAGGGTAAGTCATTCTATAGGAAAAAGGGCTTATTTTACCTTGATCGTAAGTCATTTTCCATTGACCAAACTATTTTCTCGTGAAAAAAAACACAGAAAATGCATAAAACATTTTCCATAAAACCTTTTACATGTAAACTAAACGGACCTTTAGATACAAACTCACAAATTTCTCGTTTCATATACCCACCACTAATATCTGATGCGTTTTAAATCACAATACATCTTGGTACTACCCGGATGAATGGGGTACTGCACTCATCGTGAGCTTCAGAATGAATATCATTTTTCAATTCGAATTATTTAGGACACAAATTTTATTACGATAATGCAACATACCGCTATCATCAATGCTATACTCTGAACTTAGATTGTCCTGAACCATCTGTCGTTTCAGCACCAATTTCGAATCATTATCTTGCAACTTTCAAATCCATTAAAGGAACAAAGGTTTCGTTCTTAACTCTACTAATAAAGAACCATCCTCATTAAGAGATAAATGAGCATTCATCACTTGAAGTGCAAACAAAGACGACTTTCGACTAAGTGCATCCGCAACCACATTAGCCTTCTCCGGGTGGTAGTCAATAATCAAATTATAATCTTTCAATAACTCTTGTTTAATTGAATTTATTTTTATCTATAATTTTATATTTTACATTGTTTTTGCATATATTAAAAATATTATGTTAAATTCAGATTCATTACGTCATTTTTTAATTACATGACTACTAATTCAGTATTTTTTATTTAAAAATGTGACATCAACAAAATTGACAAAAAAATTAACGATGTCGACAATTGGACTTGATTTTTAAATTTGAAAAGTAAAGGGACTAAATTCTTAAAAAAAAAGTATAAAGACTAAATTACAAATCTGTGAAGTGTACATAGACTTATGACATTTTAATATTTATACTACAAAACATTTATTATTAATATATTTATAATTGTAATAAATATTAATTATTAAAATATTAATATTGAATATTTTCAATAATATGTGAATAATATTATTTAAAATTATGATTTTTAAAATTTATTATTAAATTGAAATATTAAATAATTTATTAAAATCATAAATTATATTTATTATATTAATAATGTATTATAAGGCTAAATATAAATAATACAAATGTATATTTAATAATATTGAAAAGTATAAATTAATATTTTTAAAAATAAAAATAAAATTTATTATCAATATAATAATATTAAGCTTGATTTAAGTTAATTTTTCTAAAAAAATAAAATTATCTATAGTGAGCTCTTTTCCGGAAAATGACTTACGCTTTTCAAAAGGGTAAGTCATTCTATAGGAAAAAGGGCTTATTTTACCTTGATCTGTAAGTCATTTTCCATTGACCAAACTATTTTCTATGAAACAAACACAGGAAAATGCATAAAACATTTTCCGTAAAACCTTTTACATGTAAACTAAACGGACCTTTAGATACAAACTCACAAATTTCTCGTTTCATACCCGACTACTAATATAGTCGTTTTAAATCACAATACATCTTCGTACTACCCGGATGAATGGAGTACCTGCGACTGTGAGCTTCAGAATGAATATCATTTTTCAATTCTGAATTATTTAGGACACAAATTTTATTACGATAATGCAACATACCGCTATCATCAATGCTATACTCTGAACTTAGATTGTCCTAAACCATCTGTCGTTTCAATAACTCTAGCCACCGTCTTTGTCTCAAATTCATCTCTTTTTAAATCATCAAATATTTCAAACTTTTGTGATCTGTAAACACGTAACATTTCTCGCCGTATAAATAATGTCTCCAAATCTTTAAAGATCATGTGTAGGATAATTCTTCTCAAGCGGTTTTAACTGTCGAGAAGCATAGGCCACTACTTTTCCTGACTGCATCAGTACACAACCCAAACCATTTAGAGATGCATCACTATAAACAACATACGGTGTGTAACATCCTAAAATTGGGGTTATTTGGGATTGAATTAATTCTTTTGTGTTTGAATTGCTGAAATATTATTTACGGAGAAATAAGGCTTAATTAGTGGACTTGGATAAGCTTGGAATAGTAGAAAAAAATATTTTTGTAAGCTTTAAAGGTAGGGAGCCTTAGTAGGAAGGGGTTACAAGAATAAATAGAGGATTATCTGACACAAAAGTGGCCTTGGAAAAGTGGCAAAAGGAAGGCCACTTAGGAGCTGCATGTGACGCCACAGTGAGCAAGGGAGAACCTGTGTTCGAGTCACGAAAATCCCTCTTTTTGCTCATTAATGGGACGGCATAGGGGGAGAGATTTTCTCTCTTTAAACTCTTTTATTTTGATTGATAAGATAGTAAGGGATAATATTAGTATTTTATTGGATTTTAATTGGATTATTTTGTGATTAATCCTAAAAGAGTTGGCAGAGGAAAAATAGTCATGTAATTAATTCAAATAATTTTGAATTAATTTAAATGGTTGGTCAGGAGCAATTCAAGGAAATTGCTAAAATTTGAACTCCTTAATTGATAGGAGTGGACGGCAAGCATAGGGAGTTGGTGCCGAATTCCTATAAAAGCACCTACATATCACCTTGTTTTTCTTTTCTTCATTTTTCTTAAGTAGTCGAATCCCCTATACCTTAATCTCCCATCTATTTCTTTCTTTTCTCTTCTCAAACCCTTAGCCGAAACTCTATCTCCTCCCCATTATTTTCTTTCTTTCCCTTAGGCCGAATACACCCCTTTGAAGTGCCGAATTTCTTTTCCCTATTTTTAAGCACCTTGGCCGAATATTGAACAAGGGGGGGAGGCTTTCTTTTAATCGATTTTGGAAGGTAAGTGTGTTAGGCCAAATGCTTGTGTCCTCTTTTCCCTATCTTGTCGACTTTGGTAAAGGTAGGTGTTGGTTTCGGCAATTGTTGTTAAGGGCGCTAATCACAGGTTGAACCGAATTTGTTGTAGGATCTTCGGGATATTTGGAACTAGCAATCTAGGCCCTGGTCTTCAACAGTTGACTTTGGTAAGTGGTGGTAAGGGTTGATTTTCATAGATTAAAATTTTATGAATATACTTAAAAGCCGAAGGCTATCGTTTAGAATATTGTTGATTGACCGATTAAAGTTTGGTGAAGCGCATTCGTATCGTCGTGTCTTTGAGGCTAGTATTTAAACGTGTGTAGGTAAGGTTTTGGGTTTAATAATTAACCCTTTGAAATTATGGTTTGGCCGAATAGGCCTTTGGTACTAACATTGATGATTGGACGAATATAGGGTCCACATCTAACGCTAAAGATTGGAAACTCGGGATCTAGGAATTTCGATAGAAACAGTGTGTAAGAACTCTCTACACACTTTATTAATTTACATGACTATTGTTGTTGTTATTCATCTTTTGGTAGTGTTGCTTATGGCTAAGCATGGATTAGGGTAAGTCCCTAATTTGTGATTGTAGATATATGATTGCATGTTTGTCACATGATGCTAAATGTTATGCCATGATATATGAAAATTGATATACAAGCATGTGATGGTGGGATGATGAGAGAGAGGGGATGAACTATGGATCGTCGTCAGTGGTTTTGACCACAAGATGGGTTGGCCCCATCAGATTATTGTGACCTATGGTCATCAGTGGTTTTGACCACAACGATTGATTATTTGCGACTAAGTCCCAGTGGTTTGGTACCACCAGTGATTTTGACCACATTTGATATTACGTGACCTATGGTCATCAGTGGTTTTGACCACACGATGGGTTGGCCCCATCATTTAAATTGTGACTTTAAGTCATCAGTGGTTTTGACCACACGGGGTAGAAAAGGAGTATGGATGGCTAGTTAGGTTGCATGAGCATGTTTATTAATGAATTGTGTATGCGATGTATATTTTCCGGTGGGGATTTATACATCGAGTCTTGGTGACTCACCCTTTCCTTAACATTTTGCGGATGAGTAGATCGCGGAGATGGAGCTGGACGGACTCGAGGTGGCCATGCAGTGGAAATTTTAATTAGATGGACTTGGATTTTATTTTATTTAATTTTAATGTTGGTTTTATTCTTGTTAAGATGTAATAAGGCCTCCTAGAATTATTTTATTATTGTTACATGCTTTGAATATTTGTTTAAACTATTTAATTATGTTAAAAATGAATTCACATGTTTTTCCCAATCAAACGTAAAATGTTTTAAAAATGCCATCGGGCACATTTGCAATCTATAAACAACCCGACTTAATAAATATTTCTAAACAACACTAAGTATGGTTTTTAACAAGAGACTTGAAAACACAAGGTTTTCGACAAAACTTAAAACGGTTTTGAAAAGATTTCAAAATGTTTTCTCGGTAGCAACCCAAATTCGGTCGTAATGTTTGGGCCGGGTTTGGGATGTTACAAAATTGGTATCAGAGCCCAGTTCAAAACTCAGTTGTGGGGGCCCAAGGCCCAAAATGTTTTGTTTATATGTTAGTAGGCCTTATTGGAATGATTTGAAACTGTTTTGGGCATGAACAGCATGGCACCGAGTCTCCGGCACCTATCCGCCCAGGTAAGTACTCCTCACCTTTGTATGAATTATTTTCTGTAGAAGGGTAGGAAGCATGGAACGTAGAATAGTCTTATAGGAACTTGAACCCTAGGATTAGACTACTCACACACAAAAACAAAACATAAGCTTTAATAAACTAAACCAACCTATGACTAAGTCATCAGAGCCAGTGTGGTAACCCCGCAGACGCATGTCTCAGGATTGGATCGGAAGGGCTTGGTATTTAAGCGATCCCTAGTGACTCACCTCCCTTCGTAGGTATCCTGCAGTGCGTAGCTTTCTGTTCACCCTAACTCGAGAGAGCTCGGTGGTGTGGCAACCTCTGTGCGCGCATGTCAGGAATGGTTTGGTGGGAGCTTGGTATTTAAGCGATTCACGTGACTCACCTCCTCTCTACTCGAATCCTGCAGTGCGTAGCTTTGGTTCACCCCGACCAAGAGGGCTCGATCATAGGCTAAAACACAATGACTAAAACCCGAAAGGGAACTAGCCATGTATTTGGAAAAAGGGAAAAGACAACAAAACCCTAGTTTTCAAAACTTTTAAAAATCACTCTTCCAAATTTGAGAACAAGCATCTTTACAACTTTTTCCTGGAAAATTTGACTTGTGAAAATTACAAAAATACCCTTAGGGGTAAAATTACTAAAATACCCTTGGTTCATAAAATATCAACTACTCAATGGTTTGCCCAAAATCTCATTATTTTATAAACATTCAAGAAGCCTACTTTGCAAACTATCAAAAATACGTGGTTTTGGAAAATTACAAAAATGCCCTCAACCTGCAAAATTACCGAAATGACCCTGAGTTCTAAAATTTTTGCAACATCATCGTTTTAAAAAGGGAAACTCTCAAAAAGAACCCTCACAGTTTTACGATTGTTAAAATACCCCTGATTTGTTAAGTTTACAAAATTACCCCTGATTGACAAAATTACCAAAATACCCCTGGTTTCAAAAAAAATTTTGCTATACCTTTAATTTGCAAAATTTCCAGAAATACCCTCCAGTTCGGGAATTTTTAAACTGTCTTGAATTATTAAAAGCTCTTAAAATTTCTTTTATTATGAAAATACCCCTGTAGGAAAATGACGAAAATACCCCTGGGATAGAAACAGGAGAGAAATGTCCGAAGAGTGAATAGGTATGAAAGGTATTAGGGAATGAATGTTCCTTTCTGTGTGAACTAGGATAGAGAACTTGAAACTTTGTTTGATCGAAAGAATCCCTACTAAACTTTTCTCATAAAATTTCTTCGCGAATAACCAAGTGAAACAAAGTACTAATCCATAAAAATCTCTTAATCAGTTAAAGCGTGTAATTAAGATGAGTTCTAGAGGTCGTGGACGTCCCGCGTGGCCGTGGTAGGGGGTAGGATGACCTTGCTTCTGAGCCAAGAAGGTGCAGTTACTGGTCCGAAATGAGATACCGGATCTGCCGACCATGAAACCGAATTTCAAGATCGACGGGTGGTAATGATGTCGTGTCTCAAGTCAGATATTGCAGTATTGGAACGAAGGTCGAGGTTGCGCGCGGTGCGAAGTATTTAGGGAGTTTCGGAGTAGCACCAGTCATGGCGAGTAATCGTTGGAAGCAACTGAAAGGATCATGGATGACATAGATTTCACAGCTGAGGAGAAATTAAAGGGTGTAATTTCTTTGCTTCGGGATGAGTCATATCAGTGGTGGCTCACCGTACGGGATGGAACGATGGCAGAAAACCTCACCTAGGAATTTTTCAAGGATGCCTATCAAAAGAAGTATATCGGAATGAGCTACGTAGATGCGCAACGGAAAGCTTTCCTGAACCTGGTTCAAGGCAATAAGACAGTGGCGGAGTGTGAAGCCGAATTCCTTCGGTTGAGTAGGTATGCTCGTGGTATTGTGGGTACCGAGCATGAACACTGTGTTAGATTTGAAGATGGGCTGAGGGATGAGCTGAGAATGATTATAGCTCCACAGCAGGAATGGGAGTTTGCTGTCCTAGTGGAGAAATCTAAAGTTGCTGAAGGGGTAAGGCAGTCGGTTAGACGGAACCAGGATCGGAATTGGAATAAGAGGAACTCCGGACCTTCAAAGTTTTCTGGTAATCAGCAAAAGAGGGCAAGGTTTGGTGGGTCAGATCAAGCTGCTAGGCCTACTGCTACCAATACTCAATTGCCGCTACAGTGTGCTCGGTGTGGCAAGCCTCACAAGGGGGAGTGTTGGACTGGTAATCGAGGATGCTTCGAATGTGGGTCTATGGAGCATCGAGTTAAAGACTGTCCGAAGAAAGCAGCTAGACTGAGATCTGAGGGTCAGGATCGGGCACCGAACATAAGGGATAATCAACAGCCTCAGAGGGGTCGTGGTACAGGAAGAGGAGGTAATGGTGCTGGCAGAGGTCGTGGGGCACCGAGGGGAAATACCGGTGGTACTGATGCTAGACAACCTGGTTTAGTCTATGCCGTGAGGCGCCAAGAGGAGGGCGACGCACTGGATGTCATAACTGGT
Source organism: Gossypium bickii (assembly GCA_025503065.1). Lineage (NCBI taxonomy): Eukaryota > Viridiplantae > Streptophyta > Magnoliopsida > Malvales > Malvaceae > Gossypium > Gossypium bickii. The sequence goes on from CP106712.1 coordinate 84,748,349, forward strand.
ATGTTCTTGATCCTTGATGTGCCTTACAATACCTTGATAGACATTGGCTTGACTCACTCGTACATTGCTAGTAGCGTAGTGGAAACTTTGCATTTAGACTTTGAGCTTACTTCTAGAAAGATGACTGTATTAAGCCCCCTAGGTCACTCCGTAGAAGTAAGTAGACTTTATAGGGACGTACCCTTAGAACTCTAAGGGGTCGTGTTTTTGGCTGATTTGATGGAACTACCATTTCAGGAGTTTGATCTAATTCTCGGGATGGATTGGCTAGTAAAGTATCAGGCTAGCCTGGATTGTGCGACTAAGCGCATGGTGTTAAAGACGGAGAAGAGTGATAAGGTGGTGATGATAGGTAAAAGGAGAGATTGCCTAACCAACGTGGTGTCTGCTTTGAAGGTGAAAAGATGGTCGGAAAGGTTGTGAGGCGTTTTCGGTTCGAATCTCGTGCCTTGGAGGCTAAGGAGTCGCAGATGGAGAAGGTTCGAATTGTAGGGGAATTCACCGATGTGTTCCCTGGAGGAACTTCCGGTCCGCCTCCGGATCGGAAGTTGAATTCGTATAGACTTTGCTACCGAACGGCACCGTGTCTCATAGCACCGCATCGAATGGCACCAAAAGAGTTGGTGGAGTGAAGGCTCAAATTCAGAGCTCTTGGATAGAGGGTTTACCCGACCTAGTATATCACCGTGGGGAGCACACCGTGTTGTTTGTTAAGAAAAAGGATGGTTCGATGAGGATGTGTATCGACTCACCGTCAACTAAACAAGTTAACGATTAAGAACAAGTATCCGTTGCCTCGGATTGATGACTTGTTCGATCAATCGAAAGGGTGCATCGGTTTTTGAAAATAGATCTTAGGTCGAGGATATCATCAACTTAAAGTGAAGGAGGTTGATGTGCATAAGGCGACATTCGAACTCGGTATGGGCATTACGAGTTCTTAGTGATGCCATTTGGGTTGACCAACGCTCGCAGCTGCGTTCATGGACTTAATGAATCGGGTATTCAAAGAAGATTTGGATCAATTTGTCGTGGTGTTCATAGACGACATATTGGTTTATTCAAAACGGAAGAGGAGCATGATAGGCATTTGCGTATAGTTCTACAAGTAATCGAGGAGAAAGCGCTTATATGCCAAATTCGATGAAGTGCGAATTTTAGCTTAGGGAGGTGGCTTTCTTAGGTCACGTAGTGTCAGCTGAAGGGATTAGAGTAGATCCCCGCAAGATTGAAGCGGTGTTGGATTGGAAACCGCCTAGGTCAGTGGCAAAAATTCAAAGTTTTCTGGGTCTAGCAGGGTACTATCGGAGATTTGTGGAAGGGTTCTCCTTAATCGCAGCGCCGTTGACTAAGTTATTAAGGAAGGATGTTCCTTTTGTGTGGTCAGAGAAGCAGCAAGAAAGTTTCGATAAGCTAAGGAAGATTCTGACGGAAGCTCCAGTTCTGGTACAGCCTGAAGCGGGGAAATTGTTCACGGTTTATTGTGATGCATCCCATACGGGTTTGGGATGTGTGCTGATGCAGGAAGGAAAGGTAGTGGCCTATGCATCCCGTCAGTTAAGACCGCATGAGGTTAACTATCCAACTCACGACTTGGAGTTAGCGGCAGTAGTATTCGCCTTGAAAATATGGAGACATTATCTATACGGGGAGAAGTCGATAGTCTATACAGATCACAAAAGTTTAAGGTATCTCTTGACACAGAAGGACTTGAATTTGAGGCGCGCATGATGGATTGAATCTGTTGAAGGACTACGATCATTCAATTGAGTACCATCCGGTAAGGCTAACGTGGTGGTCGACGCGTTGAGCGGAAGGTCGAATGAATGAACTTAAGAGGCGATGTTTGCTCATCTCAGTCTATACGACGATGAGAGCCTTTTGGCAGAACTGCAAGTTCAGCCAACTTGGATCAAGGAGGTTAAGGAAAAGCAGTTAGTAGGCGAAGGGTTGAACGCGATGAGGTTGCAAGTTCAAGATAGTGGTTTGGAAGGATATAGTCTGACTGATGATGGTGTATTGTGCTTTCAAGGGCGGCCTTGTATGCCAAAGGATGCGGAATTGAGGCGAAGAATTCTCCAAGATGCACATAGCAGCCCATACGCTATGCATCCTGGACGTAGCAAGATGTATGGAGATTTGCGGAAACAGTTCTGGTGGCCAGGGTTGAAGCGCGAGGTAACCGAGTTGGTGGGAAGGTGTCTGACATGTCAGCAGGTTAAGGCTGAACATCAGTTGCCATCAGGGTTACTCCAACCAGTAAAGATCCCTCAGTGGAAATGGGAGAGGATCACTATGGATTTCTTGATGGTTACCCTCACGCCAAAGCAAGAAGGGCGCAGTTGGGTAATTGTGGACCGTCGACTAAGTCACTCATTTCATACTGGTGAGAATGGATTATTCACTTGAAACTAGCTAAAGTGTATGTGTCGGAAATAGTAAGATTGCATGGTGTGCAAAGATCAATCATCTCAGATAGGGATCCCAGATTTACGTCAAGGTTTTGGAAAGCGTTGCATCAAGCTTTGGGTACACGATTGGAATTGATCTGACTTTCCACCCACGATCGACGGACAATCGAAAGGGTTATCTGATTCTAGAGGATATCTTTGAGAGGGTGTGTTTTGGATTTCATGCAGTAGTTGGGAAGAGTATCTACCGTTGGCGGAATTCGCTTATAACAATAGTTATCGTTTAGTATTCGATGGCACCATACGAAAAAATCGTATGGGCTGAAATGCGTACTCCTACATGTTGGACGGAGTTAGGTGAACGACAAGTCTTGTGTCCAGAATTGGTTACAGAAACGGAGGATAAAGTTAAAGTGATTAACACTCGTCTTAGGGAGCGTCGCCGATAGACGTAAGTCGTATGCTGATCTTAAGCGTAAAGAAATGGAGTATGCGGTAGGAGATAAAGTCTTTCTGAAGGTGTCACCTTGGAAGAAGGTGTTGAGATTTGGGCGAAAAGGGAAGTTAAGCCCAAGGTTCATCGGCCCATATACTGATGTTAAAGCGGGTGGGGCGGTAGCTTATCATCACTCGAGCTACCGCAGAGAGTTAAGTCAGATTCATAACGTTTTTCATGTGTCGATGCTTAGGCAGTATCGGTCTGATCCATCGCACGTTGTGCCAGTGGCTGAGATTGAGGTAAACTCAGACTTATCTTTCGAGGAAGAACCAGTTCAGATCTTAGATCGAGATGTCAAGGTTCTGCGTAGGAAGTCAGTACCTTTGGTGAAAGTGCTTTGGCGAAACCATGGTGCAGAGGAAGCTACGTGGGAACCCGAGGATGTGATGCAGCAGCAATACCCCCATCTCTTCTAATCAGGTAATTTCGAGGCCGAAATTATTTTTAAGGGGGGTAGAACTGTAACATCCTAAAATTGGGGTTATTTGGGATTGAATTAATTCTTTTGTGTTTGAATTGCTGAAATATTATTTGCGGGGCAATAAGGCTTAATTAGAGGACTTGGGTAAGCTCGGAATAGTAGAAAAAAAATATTTTTGTAAGCTTTAAAGGTAGGGAGCCTTAGTAGGAAGGGATTACAAGAATAAATGGAGGATTTTCTGACACAAAAGTGGCCTTGGAAAAGTAGCAAAAGGAAGGCCACTTAGGAGCTGCATGTGACGCCACAGTGAACAAGGGAGAACCTGTGTTCGAGTCACGAAAATCCCTCTTTTTGCTCATTAATGGGACGGCATAGGGGGAGAGATTTTCTCTCTTTAAACTCTTTTATTTTGATTGATAAGATAGTAAGGGATAATATTAGTATTTTATTAGATTTTAATTGGATTATTTTGTGATTAATCCTAAAAGAGTTGGCAGAGGAAAAATAGTCATGTAATTAATTCAAATAATTTTGAATTAATTTAAATGGTTGGTCAGGAGCAATTCAAGGAAATTGCTAAAATTTGAACTCCTTAATTGATAGGAGTGGACGGCAAGCATAGGGAGTTGGTGCCGAATTCCTATAAAAGCACCTACATATCACCTTGTTTTTCTTTTCTTCATTTTTCTTAAGTAGCCGAATCCCCTATACCTTAATCTCCCATCTATTTCTTTCTTTTCTCTTCTCAAACCCTTAGCCGAAACTCTATCTCCTCCCCATTATTTTCTTTCTTTCCTTAGGCCGAATACACACCCTTTGAAGTGCCGAATTTCTTTTCCCTATTTTTAAGCACCTTGGCCGAATATTGAACAAGGGGGGGGAGGCTTTCTTTTAATCGATTTTGGAAGGTAAGTGTGTTAGGCCAAATGCTTGTGTCATCTTTTCCCTATCTTGTCGACTTTGGTAAAGGTAGGTGTTGGTTTCAAACAAGCTCGCTTTGTTATGGCGCTAATCACAAAGTTGAACCGAATTTGTTGTAGGATCTTGAGGATATTTGGAACGAGCAATCTAGGCCCCGGTCTTCTTGATTGACTTTGGTAAGTGGTGGTAAGGGTTGATTTTCATAGATTAAAATTTTATGAATATACTCAAAAGCCGAAGGCTATCGTTTAGAATATTGTTGATTGACCGATTAAAGTTTGGTGAAGCAGATTCAGGTATCGTGTGCTGAGGCTAGTATTTAAACGTGTGTAGGTAAGGTTTTCGGGTTTAATAATTAACCCTTTGGATATTATGGTTTGGCCGAAGAGGCCTTTGGTACTAACATTGATGATTGGACGAATATAGGGTCCACATCTAACCCTAAAGATTGGAAACTTCAGGATCTAGGAATTTCGATAGAAACAGGTGTGTAAGAACTCTCTACACACTTTATTAATTTACATGACTATTGTTGTTGTTATTCATCTTTTGGTAGTGTTGCTTATGGCTAAGCATGGATTCCGGGTAAGTCCCCTAATTTGTGATTGTAGATATATGATTGCATGCTGTCACACGATGCTAGATGTTATGCCATGATATATGAAAATTCATATACAAGCATGTGATGGTGGGATGATGAGAGGAGGGGGATGAACTATGGACTGTCGTCAGTGGTTTTGACCACAAGATGGGTTGGCCCCATCAGATTATTATGACCTATGGTCATCAGTGGTTTTAACCACAACGATTGATTATTTGCGACTAAGTCCCAGTGGTTTGGTACCACCAGTGGTTTTGACCACATTTGATATTACGTGACCTATGGTCATCAGTGGTTTTGACCACACGATGGGTTGGCCCCATCATTTAAATTGTGACTTTAAGTCATCAGTGGTTTTGACCACACGGGGTAGAAAAGGAGTATGGATGGCTAGTTGGGTTGCATGAGCATGTTTATTAATGAATTGTGTATGAGATGTATTTTCCGGGTGGGGGATTTATACACTGAGTCTTGGTGACTCACCCCTTCCCTTAACATTTTGCAGATGAGTAGATCGCGGAGATGGAGCCGGATGGACTCGAGGTGGCCATGCAGTGGAAATTTTAATTAGATAGACTTGGATTTTATTTTATTTAATTTTAAGGTTGGTTTTATTCTTGTTAAGTTGTAATAAGGCCTCCTAGAATTATTTTATTATTGTTACATGCTTTGAATATTTGTTTAAACTATTTAATTATGTTAAAAATGAATTCACATGTTTTTCCCAATCAAACGTAAAATGTTTTAAAAATGCCATCGGGCACATTTGCAATCTATAAACAACCCGACTTAATAAATATTTCTAAACAACACTAAGTATGGTTTTTAACAAGAGACTTGAAAACACAAGGTTTTCGACAAAACTTAAAACGGTTTTGAAAAGATTTCAAAATGTTTTCTCGGTAGCAACCCAAATTCGGTCGTAATGTTTGGGCCGGGTTTGGGATGTTACAAAATTGGTATCAGAGCCCAGTTCAAAACTCGGTTGTGGGGTCCCAAGGCCCAAAATGTTTTGTTTATATGTTAGTAGGCCTTATTGGAATGATTTAAAACTGTTTTGGGCATGAACAGCATGGCACCGAGTCTCCGGCACCTATCCGCCCAGGTAAGTACTCCTCACCTTTGTATGAATTATTTTCTGTAGAAGAGTAGGAAGCATGGAACGTAGAATAGTCTTATAGGAACTTGAACCCTAGGATTAGACTACTCACACACAAAAACAAAACATAAGCTTTAATAAACTAAACCAACCTATGACTAAGTCACTGAGCCAGGGTGTGGTAACCCCTGTACGCATGTCTAGGATTGGATCCGGAAGGGCTTGGTATTTAAGCAGTCCTAGTGACTCACCTCCCCTTCGTAGGTATCCTACCTGGTGCGTAGCTTCGGTTCACCCTAACTCAGAGAGCTCAGTGGTGTGGCAACCTCTGTGCGCATGTCTAGGAATGGTTTCGGTGGGAGCTTGGTATTTAAGCGATTCAGCGTGACTCACCTCCTCTCTACTCGAATCCCTACCAGTGCGTAGCTTTGGTTCACCCTGACCAAGAGGGCTCGGTCATAGGCTAAAACACAATGACTAAAACCCGAAAGGGAACTAGCCATGTTTTTGGAAAAAGGGAAAAGACAACAAAACCCTAGTTTTCAAAACTTTTAAAAATCACTCTTCCAAATTTGAGAACAAGCATCTTTACAACTTTTTCCTGGAAAATTTGACTTGTGAAAATTACAAAAATACCCTTAGGGGTAAAATTACTAAAATACCCTTGGTTCATAAAATATCAACTACTTAATGGTTTGCCCAAAATCTCATTATTTTATAAACATTCAAGAAGCCTACTTTGCAAACTATCAAAAATACGTGGTTTTGGAAAATTACAAAAATGCCCTCAACCTGCAAAATTACCGAAATGACCCTGAGTTCTAAAATTTTTGCAACATCATCGTTTTAAAAAGGGAAACTCTCAAAAAGAACCCTCACAGTTTTACGATTGTTAAAATACCCCTGATTTGTTAAGTTTACAAAATTACCCCTGATTGACAAAATTACCAAAATACCCCTGGTTTCAAAAAAAATTTTGCTATACCTTTAATTTGCAAAATTTCCAGAAATACCCTCCAGTTCGGGAATTTTTAAACTGTCTTGAATTATTAAAAGCTCTTAAAATTTCTTTTATTATGAAAATACCCCTGTAGGAAAATGACGAAAATACCCCTGGGATAGAAACAGGAGAGAAATGTCCGAAGAGTGAATAGGTATGAAAGGTATTAGGGAATGAATGTTCCTTTCTGTGTGAACTAGGATAGAGAACTTGAAACTTTGTTTGATCGAAAGAATCCCTACTTAACTTTTCTCATAAAATTTCTTCGCGAATAACCAAGTGAAACAAAGTACTAATCCATAAAAATCTCTTAATCAGATTAAAGCGCGGTAATTAAGATGAGTTCTAGAGGTCGTGGACGTCCGCTGCGTGGCCGTGGTAGGGGTAGGATGACCTTGTCGGAGCCAGCAAGGTCCAGTTACTGTCCGGAAATGAGATACGGATCTGCCGTGTAAAATCGAATTTCAAGATCGACGGTGGTAATGATGTCGTGTCTCAAGCTGTATTACGAGTATTGGAACGAAGTTTCGAGGCCGGGCGCGTCTGTGCGTATATTTAGGGAGTTTCCGGAGTAGCACCCAGTGCGACGGAGTACTGGTTGGAAGCAACTGAAAGGATCATGGATGACATAGATTTCACAGCTGAGGAGAAATTAAAGGGTGTAATTTCTTTGCTTCGGGATGAGTCATATCAGTGGTGGCTCACTGTACGGGATGGAACGATGGCAGAAAACCTCACCTGGGAATTTTTCAAGGATGCCTATCAAAAGAAGTATATCGGAACGAGCTACGTAGATGCGCAGCGGAAAGCTTTCCTGAACCTGGTTCAAGGCAATAAGACAGTGGCGAAGTATGAAGCCGAATTCGTTCGGTTGAGTAGGTATGCTCGTGGTATTGTGGGTACCGAGCATGAACACTGTGTTAGATTTGAAGATGGGCTGAGGGATGAGCTGAGAATGATTATAGCTCCACGGACAGAACGGAGTTCTTTGTCCTAGTGGAGAAATCTAAAGTTGCTGAAGGGGTAAGGCAGTCGGTTAGACGGAACCAGGATCGGAATTGGAATAAGAGGAACTTCGGACCTTTAAAGTTTTCTGGTAATCAGTAAAAGAGGGCAAGGTTTGGTGGGTCGGATCAAGCTGCTAGGCCTGCTGCTACCAATACTCAATTGCCGCTACAGTGTGCTCGGTGTGGCAAGCCTCACAAGGGGGAGTGTTGGACTGGTAATCGAGGATGCTTCGAATGTGGGTCTATGGAGCATCGAGTTAAAGACTGTCCGAAGAAAGCAGCTAGACTGAGATCTGAGGGTCAGGATCGGGCACCGAACATAAGGGATAATCAACAGCCTCAGAGGGGTCGTGGTACAGGAAGAGGAGGTAATGGTGCTTTGGCGGAGGTCGGGGCACCGAGGGGAAATACTGGCGCGGTCGATGCTAGACAACCTGGTTTAGTCTATGCCGTGCGGCGCCAAGAGGAGGACGACGTACTGGATGTCATAACTGGTATGTTCTTGATCCTTGATGTGCCTTACAATACCTTGATAGACATTGGCTTGACTCACTCGTACATTGCTAGTAGCGTAGTGGAAACTTTGCATTTAGACTTTGAGCTTACTTCTAGAAAGATGACTGTATTAAGCCCCCTAGGTCACTCCGTAGAAGTAAGTAGACTTTATAGGGACGTACCCTTAGAACTCTAAGGGGTCGTGTTTTTGGCTGATTTGATGGAACTACCATTTCAGGAGTTCGATCTAATTCTCGGGATGGATTGGCTAGTAAAGTATCAGGCTAGCCTGGATTGTGCGACTAAGCGCATGGTGTTAAAGACGGAGAAGAGTGATGAGGTGGTGATGATAGGTAAAAGGAGAGATTGCCTAACCAACGTGGTGTATGCTTTGAAGGCTGAAAAGATGGTCAGGAAAGGTTGTGAGGCGTTTCTGGTTCGAATCTGTGCCTTGGAGGCTAAGGAGTCAGCAGTGGAGAAGGTTCGAAATCGTAGGGAATTCGATGTGTTCCCACAGGAACTTCCGGGTCTGCCTCCAGATTGGGAAGTTGAATTCGGTATAGACTTGCTACCTGGAACGGCACCTGTGTCTATAGCACCGTACCGAATGGCACCAAAAGAGTTGGTGGAGCTGAAGGCTCAAATTCAGGAGCTCTTGGATAGAGGGTTTACCCGACCTAGTATATCACCGTGGGGAGCACCTGTGTTGTTTGTTAAGAAAAAGGATGGTTCGATGAGGATGTGTATCGACTACCGTCAACTAAACAAGTTAACGATCAAGAACAAGTATCCGTTGCCTCGGATTGATGACTTGTTCGATCAACTGAAGGGTGCATCGATGTTTTCGAAAATAGATCTTAGGTTAGGATATCATCAACTTAAAGTGAAGGAGGTTGATGTGCATAAGACGACATTCCGAACTCGGTATGGGCATTACGAGTTCTTAGTGATGCCATTTGGGTTGACCAACGCACCTGCAGCGTTCATGGACTTAATGAATCGGGTATTCCAGCAGTACTTGGATCAATTTGTCGTGGTGTTCATAGACGACATATTGGTTTATTCAAAAACGGAAGAGGAGCATGATAGGCATTTGCGTATAGTTCTACAAGTACTGAGGGAGAAGCAGTTATATGCCAAATTCGGTGAAGTGCGAATTTTGGCTTAGGAGGTGGCTTTCTTAGGTCACGTGAGTGTCGGTGAAGGATTAGAGTAGATCCCGCAAGATTGAAGCGGTGTTGGATTGGAAACCGCCTAGGTCAGTGGCGAAAATTCGAAGTTTTCTGGGTCTAGCAGGGTACTATCGGAGATTTGTGGAAGGGTTCTCCTTAATCGCAGCGCCATTGACTAAGTTATTAAGGAAGGATGTTCCTTTTGTGTGGTCGAGAAGCAAAGAAGAAAGTTTCGATAAGCTAAGGAAGATTTCGACTAAGCTCCAGTTCGTACACCAAGCGGGAAATTGTTCACGGTTTATTGTGATGCATCCCATACGGGTTTGGGATGTGTCTTTGATGCAGAAGGAAAGGTAGTGGCCTATGCATCCCGTCGCTTAAGACCGCATGAGGTTAACTATCCAACTCACGACTTGGAGTTAGCGGCAGTAGTATTCGCCTTGAAAATATGGAGACATTATCTATACGGGGAGAAGTCGATAGTCTATACAGATCACAAAAGTTTAAGGTATCTCTTGACACAGAAGGACTTGAATTTGAGGCAGCGCCGATGGATTGAACTGTTGAAGGACTACGACTGTTCAATTGAGTACCATCCGGGTAAGGCTAACGTGGTGGTCGACGCGCGTTGAGCGGAAGGTCGTGAATGCACTTAAAGGCGATGTTTGCTCATCTCGATCTATACGACGATGAGAGCCTTTTGGCGTAAGCGCAAGTTCACCAACTTGGATCAAGGAGGTTAAGGAAAAGATTAGTAGACGAAGGGTTGAACGCAGCGATGAGGTTGCAAGTTCAAGATAGTGGTTTGGAAGGATATAGTCGACCGATGATGGTGTATTGTGCTTTCAAGGGCGGCCTTGTATGCCAAAGGATGCGGAATTGAGGTGAAGAATTCTCCAAGATGCACATAGCAGCCATACGCTATGCATCCCGGACGTAGCAAGATGTATGGAGATTTGCGTAAGCTTGATTCTCGTGGCCGTGGTTGAAGCGCGAGGTAACCGAGTTGGTGGGAAGGTGTCGACATGTCGGCGAGTTAAAGGTGAACATCGGTTGCCATCGAGATTACTCCAACCAAGAAAGATCCTCGGTGGAAATGGGAGAGGATCACTATGGATTTCGTCGATGGGTTACCCTCACGCCCAAAGAAGAAGGACCTTGATTTGGGTAATTGTGGACCGTCGACTAAGTCACTCATTTCATACTGGTGAGAATGGATTATTCACTTGAAACTAGCTAAGTCGTATGTGTCGGAAATAGTAAGATTGCATGGTGTGCCAAGATCAATCATCTCGAGATAGGGATCCCGATTTACGTCAAAGGTTTGGAAAGCGTTGCATCAAGCTTTGGGTACACGATTGGACTTGAGATGACTTTCCACCCACAAATCGACGGACAATCGAGAAAAGGGTTATACTGATTCTAGAGGATATCTTTGAGAGGGTGTGTTTTGGATTTCGGTGGTAGTTGGGAAGAGTATCTACCGTTGGCGGAATTCGCTTATAACAATAGTTATCAAGCGAGTATTCAGATGGCACCATACGAAGCACTGTATGGACGGAAATGCGTACTCCTACATGTTGGACGGAGTTAGGTGAACGACAAGTCTTGGGTCCAGAATTGGTTACAGAAACGGAGGATAAAGTTAAAGTGATTAGCACTCGTCTTAGGGAAGCGTCGGATGGATGTAAGTCGTATCTCGATCTTAAGCGTAAAGAAATGGAGTATGCGGTAGGAGATAAAGTCTTTCTGAAGGTGTCACCTTGGAAGAAGGTGTTGAGATTTGGGCGAAAAGGGAAGTTAAGCCCAAGGTTCATCGGCCCATATACAGTGTTAAAGCGGGTGGGGCCGGTAGCTTATCACCGAGCGACCGGCAGGCAGAGTTAAGTCGATTCATAACGTTTTTCATGTGTCGATGCTTAGGCGAGATCGGTCGATCCATCGCGACGTTGTGCCGATGGTCGAGATTGAGGTAAACTCGGACTTATCTTTCGAGGAAGAACGATTCGGATCTTAGATCGAGATGTCAAGGTTCTGCGTAGGAAGTCAATACCTTTGGTGAAAGTGCTTTGGCGAAACCATGGTGCAGAGGAAGCTACGTGGGAACTCCGAGGATGTGATGCAGCAAGCAATACCCCATCTCTTCTAATCGGGTAATTTCAAGGCCGAAATTATTTTTAAGGGGGTAGAAGCGTAACATCCTAAAATTGGGGTTATTTGGGATTGAATTAATTCTTTTGTGTTTGAATTCTTTGAAATATTATTTGCGGGGCAAATAAGGCTTAATTAGAGGACTTGGGTAAGCTCGGAATAGTAGAAAAAAATATTTTTGTAAGCTTTAAAGGTAGGGAGCCTTAGTAGGAAGGGATTACAAGAATAAATGGAGGATTTTTCGACACAAAAGTGGCCTTGGAAAAGTAGCAAAAGGAAGGCCACTTTAGAGTGCATGTGACGCCACAAAGTGAACAAGGGAGAACCTGTGTTCGAGTCACGAAAATCCCTCTTTTTGCTCATTAATGGGACGGTATAGGGGGAGAGATTTTCTCTCTTTAAACTCTTTTATTTTGATTGATAAGATAGTAAGGGATAATATTAGTATTTTATTAGATTTTAATTGGATTATTTTGTGATTAATCCTAAAAGAGTTGGCAGAGGAAAAATAGTCATGTAATTAATTCAAATAATTTTGAATTAATTTAAATGGTTGGTCAGGAGCAATTCAAGGAAATTGCTATAATTTGAACTCCTTAATTGATAGGAGTGGACGGCAAGCATAGGGAGTTGGTGCCGAATTCCTATAAAAGCACCTACATATCACCTTGTTTTTCTTTTCTTCATTTTTCTTAAGTAGCCAGAATCCCTATACCTTAATCTCCCATCTATTTCTTTCTTTTCTTTTCTTCTCAAACCCTTAGCTAGAAACTCTATCTCCTCCCCATTATTTTCTTTCTTTCCCTTAGGCCGAATACACCCCTTTGAAGTGCCAAATTTCTTTTCCCTATTTTTAAGCACCTTGGCCGAATATTGAACAAGGGGGGGGAAGGCTTTCTTTTAATCGATTTTGGAAGGTAAGTGTGTTAGGCCAAATGCTTGTGTCATCTTTTTCCTATCTTGTCGACTTTGGTAAAGGTAGGTGTTGGTTTCGAAGAAGCTCTTTGTTAAGGCGCTAATCACAAAGTTGAACCGAATTTGTTGTAGGATCTTGGGATATTTGGAGCGAGCAATCTAGGCCCCGGTCTTCTTGATTGACTTTGGTAAGTGGTGGTAAGGGTTGATTTTCATAGATTAAAATTTTATGAATATACTCAAAAAAAGAAGGCTATCGTTTAGAATATTGTTGATTGACCGATTAAAGTTTGGTGAAGCGATTCGTGTATCGTGTCTTTGAGGCTAGTATTTAAACGTGTGTAGGTAAGGTTTTGGGTTTAATAATTAACCCTTTGGATATTATGGTTTGGTAGAAGAGGCTTTTTTGGTACTAACATTGATGATTGGACGAATATAGGGTCCACATCTAACCCTAAAGATTGGAAACTTGGGATCTAGGAATTTTGATAGAAAGCAGTGTGTAAGAACTCTCTACACACTTTATTAATTTACATGACTATTGTTGTTGTTATTCATCTTTTGGTAGTGTTGCTTATGGCTAAGCATGGATTAGGGTAAGTCCCCTAATTTGTGATTGTAGATATATGATTGCATCTTTGTCACATGATGCTAGATGTTATGCCATGATATATGAAAATTCATATACAAGCATGTGATGGTGGGATGATGAGAGGAGGGGGATGAACTATGGAGTGTCGTCAGTGGTTTTGACCACAAGATGGGTTGGCCCCATCAGATTATTGTGACCTATGGTCATCAGTGGTTTTAACCACAACGATTGATTATTTGCGACTAAGTCCCAGTGGTTTGGTACCACCAGTGGTTTTGACCACATTTGATATTACGTGACCTATGGTCATCAGTGGTTTTGACCACACGATGGGTTGGCCCCATCATTTAAATTGTGACTTTAAGTCATCGGTGGTTTTGACCACGGGGTAGAAAAGGAGTATGGATGGCTAGTTGGGTTGCATGAGCATGTTTATTAATGAATTGTGTATGAGATGTATTTTCCGGGTGGGGATTTATACATCGAGTCTTGGTGACTCACCCTTCCCTTAACATTTTGCGGATGAGTAGATCGCGGAGATGGAGCGGATGGACTCGAGGTGGCCATGCGATGGAAATTTTAATTAGATAGACTTGGATTTTATTTTATTTAATTTTAAGGTTGGTTTTATTCTTGTTAAGTTGTAATAAGGCCTCCTAGAATTATTTTATTATTGTTACATGCTTTGAATATTTGTTTAAACTATTTAATTATGTTAAAAATGAATTCACATGTTTTTCCCAATCAAACGTAAAATGTTTTAAAAATGCCATCGGGCACATTTGCAATCTATAAACAACCCGACTTAATAAATATTTCTAAACAACACTAAGTATGGTTTTTAACAAGAGACTTGAAAACACAAGGTTTTCGACAAAACTTAAAACGGTTTTGAAAAGATTTCAAAATGTTTTCTCGGTAGCAACCCAAATTCGGTCGTAATGTTTGGGCCGGGTTTGGGATGTTACAAAATTGGTATCAGAGCCCAGTTCAAAACTCGGTTGTGGGGTCCCAAGGCCCAAAATGTTTTGTTTATATGTTAGTAGGCCTTATTGGAATGATTTAAAACTGCTTTTTGGGCATGAACAAAGATGGCACCGAGTCTCCGGCACCTATCCGCCCATGTAAGTACTCCTCACCTTTGTATGAATTATTTTCTGTAGAAGAGTAGGAAGCATGGAACGTAGAATAGTCTTATAGGAACTTGAACCCTAGGATTAGACTACTCACACACAAAAACAAAACATAAGCTTTAATAAACTAAACCAACCTATGACTAAGTCACTGAGCCAGGGTGTGGTAACCCCTGTACGCATGTCTAGGATTGGATCCGGAAGGGCTTGGTATTTAAGCAGTCCTAGTGACTCACCTCCCCTTCGTAGGTATCCTACCTGGTGCGTAGCTTCGGTTCACCCTAACTCAGAGAGCTCAGTGGTGTGGCAACCTCTGTGCGCATGTCTAGGAATGGTTTCGGTGGGAGCTTGGTATTTAAGCAGTTCGCGTGACTCACCTCCTCTCTACTCGAATCCTACCTGGTGCGTAGCTTTGGTTCACCCTGACCAAGAGGGCTCGGTCATAGGCTAAAACACAATGACTAAAACTCGAAAGGGAACTAGCCATGTTTTTGGAAAAAGGGAAAAGACAACAAAACCCTAGTTTTCAAAACTTTTAAAAATCACTCTTCCAAATTTGAGAACAAGCATCTTTACAACTTTTTCCTGGAAAATTTGACTTGTGAAAATTACAAAAATACCCTTAGGGGTAAAATTACTAAAATACCCTTGGTTCATAAAATATCAACTACTTAATGGTTTGCCCAAAATCTCATTATTTTATAAACATTCAAGAAGCCTACTTTGCAAACTATCAAAAATACGTGGTTTTGGAAAATTACAAAAATGCCCTCAACCTGCAAAATTACCGAAATGACCCTGAGTTCTAAAATTTTTGCAACATCATCGTTTTAAAAAGGGAAACTCTCAAAAAGAACCCTCACAGTTTTACGATTGTTAAAATACCCCTGATTTGTTAAGTTTACAAAATTACCCCTGATTGACAAAATTACCAAAAAAATACCACGTTTCAAAAAAAAATTTTGCTATACCTTTAATTTGCAAAATTTCCAGAAATACCCTCCAGTTCGGGAATTTTTAAACTGTCTTGAATTATTAAAAGCTCTTAAAATTTCTTTTATGATGAAAATACCCCTGTAGGAAAATGACGAAAATACCCCTGGGATAGAAACAAGACAGAAATGTCCGAAGAGTGAATAGGTATGAAAGGTATTAGGGAATGAATGTTCCTCTCTGTGTGAACTAGGATAGAGAACTTGAAACTTTGTTTGATCGAAAGAATCCCTACTAAACTTTTCTCATAAAATTTCTTCGCGAATAACCAAGTGAAACAAAGTAGTAATCCATAAAAATCTCTTAATCAGATTAAAGCGCGGTAACTAAGATGAGTTCTAGAGGTCGTGGACGTCCGCCGCGTGGCCGTGGTAGGGGTAGGATGACCTTGTCGGAGCCAGCAAGGTCTGGTTACGGGTCTGGAAATGAGATGCCGGATCTGCCGGCGGCGGAAATTGAATTTCAAGATCAGACGAGTGGTAATGATGTCATGTCTCAAGCTGTATTACGAGTATTGGAACGATTTGTTGAGGCTGGCGCGGGCGCAGGAGCCCGTAAATCTGTGGTTGAACGACTCCGGGCTAACGGAGCAGAAGTATTTAGGGGAGTTTCTGGAGTAGCACCCAGTACGGCGGAGTACTGGTTGGAAGCAACTGAAAGGATCATGGATGACATAGATTTCACAGCTGAGGAGAAATTAAAGGGTGTAATTTCTTTACTTCGGGATGAGTCATATCAGTGGTGGCTCACCGTACGGGATGGAACGATGGCAGAAAACTTCACCTGGGAATTTTTCAAGGATGCCTATCAAAAGAAGTATATCGGAACGAGCTACGTAGATGCGCAGCGGAAAGCTTTCCTGAACCTGGTTGAAGGCAATAAGACAGTGGCGGAGTATGAAGCCGAATTCCTTCGGTTGAGTAGGTATGCTCGTGGTATTGTGGGTACCGAGCATGAACGCTTTGTTAGATTTGAAGATGGGCTGAGGGATGAGCTGAGAATGATTATAGCTCCACAGCAGGAACGGGAGTTTGCTGTCCTAGTGGAGAAATCTAAAGTTCTTTGAAGGGTAAGGCGATCGGTTAGACGGAACCAGGATCGGAATTGGAATAAGAGGAACTCGGACCTTCAAAGTTTCTCGTAATCGCAAAAGAGGCAAGGTTTGGTGGGTCGGATCAAGTCGCTAGGCTCGCCGCCGCCAATACTCAATGGCCGCCACAAGTGTGCTCTCGGTGTGGCAAGCCTCACAAGGGGAGTGTTGGGTGGTAATCGAGGATGCTTCGAATGTGGGTCTATGGAGCATCGAGTTAGAGACTGTCCGAAGAAAGTAGCTAGACTGAGATCTGAGGGTCAGGATCGGGCACCGAACATAAGGGATAATCAACACCTCGGAGGGTCGGGTACGTGGAAGAGGAGGTAATGGTGCTGGCAGAGGTCGTGGGGCACCGAGGGGAAATACCGGTGGTACTGATGCTAGACAACCTGGTTTAGTCTATGCCGTGAGGCGCCAAGAGGAGGGCGACGCACCGGATGTCATAACTGGTATGTTCTTGATCCTTGATGTGCCTTACAGTACCTTGATAGACATTGGCTCGACTCACTCGTACATTGCTAGTAGTGTAGTGGAAACTTTGCATTTAGATTTTGAGCTTACTTCTAGAAAGTTGACTGTATTAAGCCCCCTAGGTCACTCCGTAGAAGTAAGTAGACTTTATAGGGACGTACCCCTAGAACTCCAAGGGGTCGTGTTTTTGGCTGATTTGATGGAACTACCATTTCGGGAGTTTGATCTAATTCTCGGGATGGATTGGCTAGTAAAGTATCAGGCTAGCCTGGATTGCGCGACTAAGCGCATGGTGTTAAAGACAGAGAAGGGTGATGAGGTGGTGATGATAGGTAAAAGGAGAGATTGCCTAACCAACGTGGTGTCTGCTTTGAAGGCTGAAAAGATGGTCAGGAAAGGTTGTGAGGCGTTTCTGGTTCGAATCTGTGCCTTGGAGGCTAAGGAGTCAGCAGTGGAGAAGGTTCGAACTGTAGGGGAATTCGCTGATGTGTTCCCAGAGGAACTTCCGGGTCTGCCTCCAGATCGGGAAGTTGAATTCGGTATAGACTTGCTACCTGGAACGGCACCTGTGTCTATAGCACCGTACCGAATGGCACCAAAAGAGTTGGTGGAGCTGAAGGCTCAAATTCAGGAGCTCTTGGATAGAGGGTTTACCCGACCTAGTATATCACCGTGGGGAGCACCTGTGTTGTTTGTTAAGAAAAAGGATGGTTCGATGAGGATGTGTATCGACTACCGTCAACTAAACAAGTTAACGATTAAGAACAAGTATCCGTTGCCTCGGATTGATGACTTGTTCGATCAACTGAAGGGTGCATCGGTGTTTTCGAAAATAGATCTTAGGTCAGGATATCATCAACTTAAAGTGAAGGAGGTTGATGTGCATAAGACGGCATTCCGAACTCGGTATGGGCATTACGAGTTCTTAGTGATGCCATTTGGGTTGACCAACGCACCTGCAGCGTTCATGGACTTAATGAATCGGGTATTCCAGCAGTACTTGGATCATGATGAGCTCATCATGCCACATTCACATTCCATTTCATATTTTCCATGTCACTTACTCACTATTTCCGTTGAATTATCGAATTTTCGATGGATGTTTCCAGTAGTACACTCGAGGTGTACAATTCCGTTATCCGTCAATTCATATCCAGTAGTACCGTCTAGGTACACTCTCGAGCCAAATATCATACAGCAGAATTACCAGTCCAGGCTAAATTCTAGTTGTAGCACATATACTCTAAGGGCTTTGTCGAATTACCAGTCCAGGCTAAATCCTTGTATGACAAAGAATTCCCTATAGAGTTCAATCTGGATTACCAGTCCAGGCTAAATCCAGTCAATTAGGATTACCAGTCCAGGCTAAATCTAATTGAAAACACACAGGCTCGAGAGTCCATTTTATTTTTGTAGGATTACTCGTCCGGGCTAAATCCTTTCCATGATGAGATCAATAGATTACGCGTCTGGGCCAAATCTTTACTGCAACACATGCAGGATCTCATTCCACATCGGGAATTACCTACCCAATTGGAATTCAATATTCAAATGAATTTTAACCCTTTTTCAATGATTTTCCATCATATACATATTTCATGCTTCATGTACATATAATTCACATATTGTGTTTCATACAACTCAATAATAAAATCAACACATATTCATGTTTATTTAAGTTATACGAACTTACCTTGATAATTGTTCGTATCTACTAATCTGAAACTTTTCCTTTTCCTCGATCTTTCTCTTTGTTTGGTATTTCTAGATCTATATAAATGAGTTTAATCATCAATTCCATACATTTAACATTCAATTGAACCCATTTCATATTCTAGGCAAAAGTACCATTTTGCCCCTAAACTTTTAATTAATTCCAATTTCATCCCTAGGCTCGGAAATTGAAATTGATGCAATTTAATCCTTATTCCAAGCCTAATCAAAATTCTAATACAACTTTTACAGCACACATGTTTAATAAAAATCATAAATTTTCCATGAATTTCATCACTTTTCAATTTAGTCCCTAAACATGTTTCCATCAAAAATCACTTTGTAAAAGTTGTTTATCTATCAACAACCTTCTATTTTCTACCATAAACTTTTAAAAATTTTAGCATATTCATCCATGGAAAATCTTCTATACTTTGATTTCTTTTCAAATTAACCCCTCAAAGAGAGAAATTAAGCTTTCCTGATCTCAAAAATATAAAAATTATTAAAAACGGGACATAGGAACTTACCAATTTATGCCTTGAAAGCATCTTTTCTCTCTCATAGGGTTTCCATGTATTTTAGGTTGAAGATGATATGAAAATAAGATGATATTTCATTTAATTTAATTATCATCTTTTAATTTTCCTTATTTCCAATTTAGTCCTTAACCTTTTTCAATTTTTCTATAGATGATTCACTAAAAATATCTACATAGTTTTTATCAATGGTCTAATTACCAGATAAGGACCTTACATTGTAAATTCCATAGCTATTTGATCCTTATAACTAATAGAATTCAACTTTGACATTTTATGCAATTTAGTCATTTTTGTAATTAGACACGTAATCGATAAAATTTTTCTATAAAAATTTTCATGCAATCTTTCTAACATTTTACCAATCATTTCATGAAATTTAAATAAATTTTATTTTTTTAGACTCGAATTTGTGGTTACAAAACCACTATTCCGACTTCATTAAAATTGGGATGTTACAACTTTACAACTCTCCCCTTTTAAGGATTTTCGTCCTCGAAAATCTTACCAGTAAAGAGATTAGGGTACTACTCTCTCATGGTATCCTCCGGCTCCTAAATAGCTTCTTCAATTCCATGTTTTTGCCAAAGAACTTTTACCAATCCCACCTTTTTATTTCTCAGCTCTTTTATTTCCTGTAACACCCCAAACCAGGTCTATGCGTTTAGACGAGATTTGGTTTGTCACAATAATCGAACATTCATTTAATTCTCTAGTGATTAAAGTAAAACATTACTACAAAACCTTTTGGAAATAGAGTTTAATAAAAATTTAGTACGATGATTCAAAATTGATGATTTAAGGAATTATTTGTTTGAAAATCTTATTATTTAAAATATATTTGTCAAAACCTTAAAGTAATTTTAAAAGAATTTGAAAGAATTTAAAAGAGTAATTTAGGTGTCCAAAATGTTATAAAACACAATATTTTAAGAAAACTTTAAAAATTTAACATAAGCCCATTTTGAGAGTCTTAAACAAAATTAAATCCATCCACACAAAGATATCCATAAAAACATAAATAGAGGCCTTATTACATCAAACCCAAAATAGTAATTAAAATAAGTAACTCAAATAAAGTTCATAGTTTATAAAACCCATGCTCGTAGTATGGCCTCCACCAAGTCATCGCCGGCCCAAGTCCACATCAATTTCCATTACCTGAGATGGATAATAAAACGGAGTGAGTTACTAAGAACTCAGTGTCTAACTCACTTACCACCATTATTGGGCCAGATCATCAAGGCATTACTTTGGGCTTGAGCCCAATTGCAGATTTAACGATGTAGAATAAAATAAATAAAATAAAATAAAATAAAATGCATGTAAAATGAATTTCCCAACCAAGCCTAATTTCCATCCGCTACACACCCCCGTACCAACCAACACACCTGTGGGGATCAAGTCAACCCACCCCGCCAAACATACCAATCGTAGGCATTAAGCCTTTTAAATAATTTTGTAGTGCACTACCGAACTAGATTGTGACATAGTCACCGAACTAGAGGCATTAAGCCAAAATTTGTGGCAGAGCCACCGAACTAGATACGTGGCCACAGGCCTTTCTTCTCTTCATCAAATCCCATTCCATGCAATTATGTATGAATAACAAACTTTAATCATAAAAATTTTATCAAGTAACCCATAATACAAATGAGTCTTTAATTAAACCTTTCATTTGGGCCTATTAACAATATAGTATTAAACTTTGGCCCATATCTATCGATCTAGCAGTTTTATGGCCCAATTTATCGATCTAGCAGTTTACGACCCAATTTATCGATCTAGCAGTTTTTCGTAAATTTCTCGGTTTTAACCGTTTTCATGCATTTACACAAAAATACTAATTACTACAAAATTTCTGATTTGGCCGTTTTGACGATTTATCAAATTACTTACGGTTTAGTATCTAACCCGAAAGATAAGTGTGAAGTTACACATCTGGTTATAGTGAGAACTAGACTTTCTCGCTCGTCGATACCTATACGCATCACGATAAATTAAAACGCTATAATTTATTAATAAAACCAATCTAGAAATATCGATCTAAATTTTTACCCTCGGATTTTCGAACTACTTCTACTCGCGGTTTCTCCCCGATTGATGGTTCGTTTACCGAATCAAATCCACGAACAAATAATGGTTCGGGAGTACGAACTACTTCAAACAATTGATTCTCCTCGGATGAACGTCCGCAACCCGGTGGAAAATCTCGGATTCCTGAAATAGACCTTTGTTTATACTTAGGGGGATTAACGGAATCTCCCTTCTTCCGAACACTATACACCGCCCTTTTCTTCCCTATTTTGATTGTCTTCAAAGACAAAAGATCGTTAATCCAATCTAATATTACATCGAAATATGACTAAGGGTTTAAGGGTGAAATTTTGCTTACCACAAAGATCCTTGTTCCAAAATATGAGAATCAATCAAAACGTTCCTTTATCACCTTAAATCGATTCCAACGTTCTAAGATACCCACGAACACTTGATTTCCGATCTTCCATTATCGCACTAAAGTATAACAAATAAAAGCGTTAATAGAATGACCGTTTATTTCGATCTAAGAAATCCTTCTTACCACCATCAAGATTCGGCCAAAATACTATTAACTAAACGTAAACTAGAAAAAAAATCCTTACCTATTGTCCACGGTTGAAAAGAGACGATTGAGAAAGATATTTATGAATAATGGAGGATTTGGCTATGTATGATCAAAGAAAATAGAGGAAGATTCGGCTATGGCACACTAACATTCGGCCATGAGAGAAACAATGGAGAAAGTATGAGTGAAAAGAAATAAAAACAAGAGAGAAGAGAAGATGATAATGTTGTTTCGGTTTTCAAAGAGAAGAAAAGAGAAAGAAAAGAGATGGGTTTAGTAGCATTGTGCAATCGACAATGGGAAAGAGAAAAGAAAAAGAACGACTTTTGGTATAGGTGATTTCGACACTAAAAGAAAAGGCACACAAAAAAAAATGCTAAAGTAATGAGCAAAAATGACCAAATGGTCAAAAGATTTAGGCTTACCAATTGATCAAATTCGGCTAAAGGAGAAGGGTTGAGAAAGAATTGCAAAACTTGCACAAAAACTTAGAATGACCAAAAACAACTCCTAAACCTTACCAAGCTACAAGCATATTCGGCCAACCTCCCCCTAGCCATATTGCCGTCCAAATTCATGGTCAAATGGCCATGAATTTGTTTCTAAAACATTTTCCTTGATACTTGCCCTATGTCCCCATATCTTTCCAAATTTTCTTGATTCCCTACCATAAGTTAGAAATTTCCTTATTCCTTTAATCTACTAACCAAAAATAACAAGGTCAACACTTACCATATATTTATGCTTGTGACACTTACCATAGTAGAGCAAAAATAAAAGTTGTCTAAATGCTATTTAAGGGATTCGAACCTCTCCCCTCATGCTAATACCCATGCGCCATTACCACCTTGCCCTTTACTCATCTTATGTCACTTATTAACACTTAAATTAACTTAAGTATTAATGACACTTGATCCACTTCAATAAATTTTCCAACAAAAATTATTCCTTACCTGAATAATTCTATACTCTTCTTCAGGACTATAATAAGCACGAAAAGTAATAAGAAAATTTTCCTTTATAGACTAATCACCAAAGCACACAATAAATCGATACTCGAACTTTCAGGGTGTTACATTTCCCGTGCCAGAATCTCGATCGGTTCTTTACTATATGTTATATCAGACTGAATCTTAACTTCTGTCAGAGAGATAATATGTGAAGGATCCAATCGATACCGTCGTAACATTGATATATCGAAAACATTATGAATCTTTTCAAGTTTCGGTGGTAGTGCTAGCCGATAGGCAACCGGCCCAATTATTTCAATAATTTCATAAGGCCCAATAAATTGAGGACTTAGTTTTCCTCTATGACCAAACCAGAGAACTTTCTTCCAGGGTGACACCTTCAAAAATACTTTATCACCAGCCTCAAATTCTATTTCTTTTCTCATAAGATCAACATAAGAATTTTGTCTTCTGAAGCCGCTTTTAAGATATCTCGAATCACCTTTACCTTTTCTTCTGTTTCCCGAATTAAATCAACTCCAAGAAACTTCTTTTCACTAAGCTCTGTCCAATACAATGGTGTTCTACATTTCTGACCATACAGAGGTCCATACGGTGCCATTTTAATACTAGACTGATAACTGTTGTTATAAGCAAATTCAATCAGAGGCAGGTATTTTTCCCGGTTACCTTCAAATTCGAGTACACAACATCGAAGCATATCCTCCAAAATCTGTATTACCTGTTCAGATTGGCCATCTGTTTGAGGATGAAATGCAGTTCTCAAATGCAATTTTATACCTAGTGCTTTTTGTAATTTATTCTAGAATCGATATGTAAACCGGGGATCTCTATCAGAAATAATAGAAACCGGTACCCCATAAAATCTAACAATTTTAGAAACATATAATTCAACCAATTTATCCAAAGAAAAGTCCATACGTACTGGTATAAAATGTGCTGACTTTGTTAACCAGTCAACAATTACCCGAATAGCATCTTTCTTCTTTGGAGACGTGGGTAACCCAGATACAAAGTCCATAGTAATCATTTCCCATTTCCATTCCGGTATAGTAACTGACTGTAATAATCCCGAAGGTACCTGATGCTCAACTTTCACTTGTTGACATATTAAGCATTTGGATACAAATTCAGAAATATCCCTTCTCATTTCCGACCACCAGTACATCTTTTTCAGATCATTGTACATTTTGTTACTATCGAGATGAACAGACTTTGTACCATTATGGCTTTCATGTAAAATCTTCTGTATCAATTCTGAATTCTTCGGAACACATATTTTGTCTCTGAACAATGAACAACCATTAGACCCAATTTGAAATTCTGAATCAGAATTTAATTTACACTGCTCCCGTTTAGCTTGTAATTCATCATCATTCTTCTAGGCTTCACAGATTTGCTGAAAAAATGCCAGTCTAGCTTTTAACTCAGCCACAACTGAACCATCATCAGACAACGACAACCAGGTATTCATCGCTTTTAAAGCAAATAAAGATTTCCTGCTTAGTGCATCAGCCACTATGTTAGCTTTTCCCGGATGGTAGTCAATGATTAAATCATAATCCTTTATTAGCTCAAGCCACCTACGCTGTCTCAAGTTCAAGTCTTTCTGTGTCATCAAGTACTTCAGACTTTTGTGATCAGTATAAATATGACAATTTTCACCATACAAATAATGTCGCCATATTTTCAATGCAAAATCAATGGCCGCTAACTCAAGATCATGTATTGGGAAGTTTCTTTCATGTGGTTTAAGTTGTCTTGAAGCATAAGCAACTACTTTTCCTTCTTGCATTCAAACACAACCTAAACCATTTAAAGATACATCACTGTAAATGTAACAGCTCGATTTTGGGGCTATTCAGAACAGTGGTTTCGAGACCACTAACCCGAGGTTGAGGAAAATTATTTTCATATTATGTTGTAGCATGATTATATGGATGCATGAAAATTTTGGTGCTTTAATTTTAACAATTGTATGTGTAATTGTGAAAAAGGACTAAATCGCATAAAGTGAGAAAGTTCTATTTTACAAGGTAGAGGTACCTAATAGCTATAGAATGTTAAAATGGAGGTCTTTAAAGTGAAATTAGGCTAATAAAGGAGTGTTGGCCAGCCATATGGTATAGGGAGACAAGAGCATTTAATTTTTGGTCAAAATTGGGTGAATTAGGTGAGAAAAGATGAATAAAATATGGTAAAAAGAAAAAATATCATCTTTCACTATTCACTCTTCATCTCCATCGAATATTTCATGCTTATAGGGTTTGAAAGCTTGAAAATTTTAGCAACTCATCTTCTCTACAAGTAAGTGATTTTGGTGGTGTTATTTGATAATTTTTGTACTTTTGCAATCCTCAAAGCTTAATCTAGCTAATGAGAGGACTAATTTGTGATATAGTTGAAAGTATAGGGACTTGCCATGAGAATGGTTATGTTGTTAGCTGAGTTTTTATGGAAGAAAATGAATGTTAGGGAGATGAGAAACAACTTTTGTGAAATGTGTTAGCATGAAAACACCTAATTAGGACTTGAATGCAAAAAATGAATTTGTGTTAAAAATGCATGAAATAGATGGAATTGTGAGTAGTTGTAAGAGAAATAAATGTTTAGCTAGGCTTGTGTAATGAGAAAATGTGTTGAAAAGTGATTTACGAGCCTAAGGGCAAAATCATAATTTTGCCGTAACACAAGAGCAAAATGGTCATTTTTGCCTAAGTGTAGATTTTGATGCATTATGATATAGAATGATCTAAATGAGTGAATTTTATTGTTATAGATCGAGAAGAGCGCAGAATTAACCTTGACAAGGGAAAAGGCGAGGTTACGGATTAAACTGAAAATTTAAACGTTTTGCACCGAGGTAAGTTTATGTGTAAACGATGCATTTTATATATGCATTGTTGTTGCTAATTAGTGCATGGCACCATTGAGAACATGTATGATTCAAGTGGATTGAATGTGGTAGTTATTGAATAGTTTTCGTATGAATGATGAAATAGATATGTAAATGTGTAATATCAATACTTGACGGTGGGCTAAGTACGATACCACCTTAATACTTAATTACGATGGGTTGTGTGTGATACCATCGTCTATTTATCATTTGGTTGGCTATGTACGATACCATCGTAACTATCCTTTTGGTGGGCTATGTGCGATACCACCCTAATAAAGACTGATGGTGGGCTAAGTGCGAAACCACCGAGTGATTGAATTATGAATGGTTGATTAAGAAATTGTGATGTGTTGTAATATGTGAAGTTGTGGTGCTAAGTGCAGGGAAGCATGTTAATGAATGTAAGCATTAAGCTTGTGATATGGTTGGAAGGTGGTAAGGGAAGAAATGAATAAGCATGATTATGAATGTGTATTGTTCTTGTTTAGTATGTAATGCTATATATTGTTTAGCACATACTATAATGTTATTTGTTTACATGTAAACTTACTAAGCTCAAAGCTTACTCCCCTTTTCTTTTCCCTTGTCATATAGAGTTAAAGAGCCGGGTCGGGATACTAAGATAATTGGAAGATCGCCCACACTATCAGCTCACCTCTGTATGCTAGACTTAGTATATTTGAGTATGGCATGTATAAGGGCTAGACTAGGTAAATTGTTTTGTTATTTTGGCCAAAAGTGTGTTGGCCCTTTTGTTAAGAAACTATTGTGTATATAGCCATAGTTGTTGGCTCTTTGTTATATATATGAGAATATGAGTTGTTTAGTGATATATTGAATGAATTCATGTTGTGTGAGCTAGAAGGATGAAAAGAGCTTGGCAAATAGCCTTGTTCTTGTCCACATGGGCAGGCACACGGGCGTGTGTCTAGGCCGTGTGTGGCACACGGTTAGTCCCATGTGGAGCACAGGGGTGTGGGTCCAGCCGTGTGAAAACCCCTGTAGGTTCGAAATGAAAATAAATGCCACACGGGGTAGGGTCATGGTCGTGTGTGGCCACACGACCTGCCCACACGAGCATGTCCCATTTCACACGAGCGTGTGGCCCCTGTTTAGGTGAAAAATTTTAAGATCGCAAAAGTTTTCGGTTGGGTTTCGAAACCCCTCGTAAGTATGTTTAAGGCTTCGTAGGTCTTTAATGAGGTTATTGTGATGACGATAGAGACATGTCAAGTTGGGACTGAAAGTTTATAGACTAAAGTTGTTGATTAAGTACGGTAATGCCTCATTCCTGGTTCTGGCATAGGATACGGGTAAGGGGTGTTACATTTAATGGTATTAAAGCTATGGTTTAGTCGGTTCTCGGACTATCGTAGCGTGTGTGGGAGTCTAACTATACTTGCCATAAGCGTATAATGATAATGTGGTGGCTTTTGAAAATTTTATACTTTGTTTTATATAGTAAATAGATCCCGGTTAAGCGGCTGCTGATGAAGTAGCTAGTAATGCGCCGACTCCCACGCAAAGGACTGCGCTTGTTTAGAGTGGACCCAAGACTAGGGGTCAAGGGGAAGAGGCTCGGGAAGCCTTTCTCCAAATGATGAGTAATTGGTACACGGAGTATGTGCAAGCAAACCCTAATGCTCAACCTCCTCCATCCCCTCCTATACCTCAGCCAGTTCCTGTGGCTCCCCAAGGTATAGAATTAGTGAGGACAACCAAGCCCCCGGTAGACAAAATTTGGAAGCAAGAGGCTGAGGAGTTTAGAGCTAATATAGATGATGACCCTAAGAGGGTGGAGTTTTGGCTTGAGAACTCGATGAGAGTATTTGATGAACTCTCCTGTACACCTGAGGAGAGATTAAAATGTGCCGTGTCCTTGCTGAGGGACTCGGCATATCATTGGTGGAAAATGTTGACATTAGTGGTTCCGAAGGAGAGAGTGACGTGGGACTTCTTTTTGGAAGAGTTTCGAAAGAACTATATAAGTCAGAGGTTTGTGGACCAGAAACGGAAAGAATTCCTTGAGTTAAAATAAGGAAAAATAACTGTGGCAGAATATGAGCGCGAATTTGTTAGGCTCAGCAAGTACGCGCAAGAGTGCATGTGTACAAAAGCCATTTTATGCAATAGGTTTGAAGATGGGATAAATGAGGATATTAGACTTCTAGTTGGAATCTTGGAATTAGAGGAGTTTGTAGTGTTGGTTGATAGGGCAAATAAGGCTGAAGAACTGAACAAGGAAAAGTGGAAGGCTGTGAGTGAGGCCCAAGACGCAAGAAAACGGCCGATGAGTAAATCGTACCAAGCTCAATCGAAAAGGTCCAAAGAGATGAACCCTCGGCAATTGTGTTAATGGGATATTCACATCAAGACCGAGGTAACCTACTCGGGCTCGAGAGTTCAAGCCACTTCGATGTCAAGTGTAGGTAATCCGAAGTCTAAATTGGAGTGTCCAAATTGTGGAAGACAACACATGGGGGAGTGTTGGGGGAATAACAGAAACTGTTACAAGTGTGGTTCACCTGATTATTTCATCCGAAATTTACCTGAGAGGGATAATAAGGAAAGGAAGCAAGAGATAAGATCAAGTAATGTATATTCAAGGGGTAGGCCACAAAAGAACCTGGGGAGTGGGGCTAGTGGTAGAGGTGCGTCACGAGACTCTACTATGAGACCGGAGATTCGGGCACCTGCAAGGACCTATACCATTCACGCTTGCAAAGAGGCTTCATCTCTAGATGTGATAACGGGTACGTTTTCTCTTCATGACACCTTTGTTATTGCTTTGATTGATCTGGGGTCTACCCATTCTTATGTTTGCATGAGATTGGCATCTAGTTTGAGTATGATTGTTGAGTCTACGAAATTTGTGGTAAAGGTGTCAAACCCGTTAGGTAAACATGTGTTGGTTGACAAGGTGTGTAGGAATTATCCTTTGACAAATAGGGGTCATTTTTTTCCGACAAACCTTATGTTGTTGCCGTTTGATGAATTTGATTTGGTTCTTGGTATGGATTGGTTGACTACCCATAATGTTTTAGTGAACTATGGTAGTAAATTTATTGAATTGAAATGTGAAAATGGAGATGTTATTTGGGTTGAATCAGGTGGGTCAGATAGTTTACCGGTGATGATCTCTTCCTTAGTGGCTGAGAAATATTTGAGAAAAGGATGCGAGTCCTATCTCACTTTTGTATTAAATACTCAAGAGTTTGAAGTAAAGATTGAAACAGTACTGGTGGAATGTGAGTATCCGGATGTATTCTCGAAAGAGTTACCCGGATTGCCTCCAGTTAGAGAGGTCAAGTTTGGAATTGAG
Organism: Gossypium bickii; assembly: GCA_025503065.1. Taxonomy (NCBI): domain Eukaryota; kingdom Viridiplantae; phylum Streptophyta; class Magnoliopsida; order Malvales; family Malvaceae; genus Gossypium; species Gossypium bickii. The sequence continues at coordinate 84,777,372 of CP106712.1, forward strand.
TTATTCTCGAGAACGACACCTATTTCGATTGCTCCGTATAAGATGACGCCATTAGAGTTGAAAGAACTAAAGGTTTAATTGCAAGAGTTGACGAATAAAGGTTTTGCAAGACCGAGCTATTCACCGTGGGGTGCTCCGGTGCTTTTTATGAAGAAAAAGGATGGGTCGATGAGATTGTGCATAGACTACAAACAACTCAATAAGGTGACAGTGAAAAATAAGTATCTCTTACCAAGGATAGATAATCTATTTGATCAATTGAAGGGAGCTACGATGTTCTCCAAGATAGACTTGAGGTCTGGCTATTACCAGTTGAGGGTTAAGGAGCAAGATGTGTCGAAAATTGCATTTCGAATGAGGTATGGCCATTATGAGTTTCTGGTCATGCCGTTCAGTTTAACGAATGCTCCTGTGATTTTTATGGATTTAATGAACCGTGTCTTCCGTCTGTATTTGGACAAGTTTGTGGTTGTCTTTATTGATGACATATTGATTTATTCTTGGGATGAGAGTGATCATGTAGAGCATCTGAGAATTGTCTTACAGACTTTAAAAGACAAGCAGTTGTATGCTAAATTTAGTAAGAGTGAGTTTTGGCTCCGAGAGGTCGGATTCCTAGGACACATTATGTCGGGTGATGGTATTAGAGTTGATCTGGGAAAGATCTCGGCTATTGTGGAGTGGAAACCACCGAAACGTGTCGAAAGTCAGAAGCTTTTTGGGTTTAGCGAGGTACTACAGACGGTTTGTGAAGGGATTCTCCATGGTTGCTACCCCGATGACGAAACTATTGCACAAAGATATTAAGTTTGAATGGACTGAGAAATGTTAATAGAGTTTTGAGAGATTGAAAACATTATTGACTAAGGCGCCGATTTTGGTCCAACCAGAATCGGGGAAAGAGTTTGTGGTCTACAGTGACACGTCGTTAAATGGTCTCTGTTGTGTGTTGATGTAAGAGGGTAAAGTAGTCGCTTATGCCTCGAGGCAGCTAAAACCGTACGAGAAGAATTATCTAACTCATGATTTGGAGTTGGCTGCGATTGTTTTCGCATTAAAGATTTGGCGAAATTATTTACATGGTGAGAAGTGTTGAATCTTCACGGATCATAAGACTATGAGCTAGTAATCGATTACCATCCGGGGAAAGCGAATGTGGTTGCGGATGCCTTGTGTAGGAAATCCCTATATGCTTTGAAAGCTATGAGCACGAGCTAAGCATTGTCTAATGATGGTACTATATTAGCTGAGTTGAGGGCTAGGCTGCTATTTATTCAACAAATATGTGAGGCTTAGAAGAATGATGATGAGATGCAAGCTAAGAAAGCTAAGCGTGAATCGTGAGATGATTCTAAATTTCGGATGCGATCGAATAGTTGTTTAATGTTCCATGACAGGATTTGTGTGCCTAAGGATGGTGAGTTGATTCGGAAGATATTGAATTAAGCACATAGTGGTTATTTGTCAGTACATCCGGGCAGTACGAAAATGTACAATAATCTGAAGAAATTTTATTAGTGGCCGGGTATAAAAAGAGACATCTTTGAGTTTGTGACGAGATATCTGATTTGTCAACAAGTGAAAGCTGAGCATCAAGTATGTTTAGGATTACTTCAGCGAGTGATGGTTCCTGAGTGGAAGTGGGATCGGATCACCATGGACTTTGTGACGGGGTTGCCTATGACTCTGAAAAAGAAAGATACCGTGTGGGTTGTTGTTGATAGACTAACGAAGTCGACTCACTTTATATCGGTGTGTGTCAATTATTCACTGGATAAGTTGGCTGAGTTATATATTGCTGAGGTGGTGAGATTACATGGAGTGCCTGTATCTATTATCTCGGATAGAGATCCGAGATTCACTTCGAGGTTTTGGAAGAAGTTGCAGGAAGCCTTGGGTACAAGGTTAAATTTTAGTACTGCATTCCATCCTCAAACTGACAGCCAATCCGAAAGAGTGATTCAAGTTCTTGAGGATATGTTCCAATGTTGTGTGTTAGAATTTGAAGGTAGTTGGGAAAGATACCTACCTTTAGTCGACTTTGCATACAACAACAGTTATCAGTCGAGTATACAGATGGTACCGTATGAAGCCTTGTATAGTCGTAAGTGTCGGACTCCCTTGTATTGGACCGAGCTGAGTGAGAAGCAAATTCATGGGGTTGATTTAGTTAAAGAGACTTAGGAGAAAGTGAAAGTGATTTAGGATAGTTTGAAGGCTACTTTGGACCGACAAAAGTCATAAGCGGATTTGAAAAGAAAAGAAATTGAGTTTCAAGTGGGCGACAAAGTATTTCTGAAACTGTCCCCGTCGAAGAAAATATTGAGATTTGGTCGAAAGGGGAAATTGAGTCCGCAATTCATAAGGCAGTATGAGATTAGCGAAAGAATTGAGCCAGTGGCATACCGGTTGGCTTTGCCGGTAGAGTTAGAGAAAATACACAATGTGTTCCATGTATTGATGTTAAAGCGTTATCGCTCTGATCCTTCGCATGTCATTCCTCCAGCAGAAATTGAGAGATAACCGGATATGACATATGAGTAGAAGCCGATTAAAATTATGGCTCGAGAGGTGAAACAGTTGAGGAATAAGGATATAACCTTAAAAAAAGTGTTATGGAAAAAACACGGTGTAGAAGAGGCTACGTGGGAGCCAGAAGAAGCCATGAGAGAGTAATATCCAAACCTTTTTATCGGTAAGGTTTTCGAGGGCAAAAATCTCTAAAGGAGGGGAGAGTTGTAACAACTTGATTTTGGGGCTATTCGGAACAGTGGTTTTGAGACCACTAACCTGAGGTTTAGGAAAATTATTTTCATATTATTTCATGTGTTGTAGCATGATTATATGGATGCATGAAAATTTTGGTGCTTTAATTTTAACAATTGTATGTGTAATTGTGAAAAAAGACTAAATCGCATAAAGTGAGAAAGTTTTATTTTACAAGGTAGAGGTACCTAATAGCTATAGAATGTTAAAATGGAGGTCTTTAAAGTGAAATTAGGCCAATAAAAGAGTGTTGGCCAGCCATATGGTATAGGGAGACAAGAGCACTTAATTTTTGGTCAAAATTGGGTGAATTAGGTGAGAAAAGATGAATAAAATACGGTAAAAAGAAAAACTATCATCTTTCACTATTCACTCTTCATCTCCACCAAAAATTTCATGCTTAGAGGGTTTTGAAAGCTTGAAAATTTCAGCAACTCATCTTCTCTACAAGTAAGTGATTTTGGTGGTGTTATTTGATAATTTTTGTACTTTTGGAGTCCTTAAAGCTTAATCTAGCTAACGAGAGGACTAATTTGTGATATGGTTGAAAGTCTAGGGACTTACCATGAGAATGGTTATGTTGTTAGCTGAGTTTTTATGGAAGAAAATGAATGTTAGGGAGATGAGAAACAACTTTTTTGAAATGTGTTAGCATGAAAACACCTAATTAGGACTTGAATGCAAAGAATGAATTTGTGTTAAAAATGCATGAAATAGATGGAATTGTGAGTAGTTGTAAGAGAAATAAATGTTCAGCTAGGCTTGTCTAATGAGAAAATGTAACACCCCAAACCTGGCCTGAACATTATGGCCGAATCTGGCGGCGTCACATGATAGTGCTTTAGAAAACGTAACTATGTTAAATCCATTTGTAAATATCCTAGGCTTTCGTCAAAACATGTTGTTTAATCATCTATTGACCATTTTCAAAATATTATACGTTGCGGAAGCTTTTTAAAAGTAATTTGCTAATTCGTATGTATTTTAATAAAACCTTTGTTTACTTTGAAAACTTGAGTTTTCCTATTTCTAACCTCAGTACCACTACGTCATAAATTCCAAATTGAAAACAAGATACGTAAATGCCTTATTACATAAAAATTTACCCAGATTTAATCAAACCATAATGAAAACTAAAACCATAATTAAAATGTCTAGAACCGTAGTCACCGCTGAGTCCTCCGCCGCACCGATCCGTCTACTACTGGGGATTACCTGAACGAATTAAAAAGAAAAGGGTGAGTTTTCGCAAACTCAGTGTGTAATCCCCAAAAAACGCACACACAGTCATATCAGAAAACAAACAGAAATTCATAGTTTGGGCCTGAGCCCATTACAGAAATGGTGTGGACCTTAGCCCACTCAGATACAGAATCAGATATATTATAGGGCCTCAGCCCATTTTAGACAGAATATGAAGAAAACAGAGTCCTACCCACCAACCTCTACACATCAGCTCTGTCCAACCTTACACACCATGTGGGGATAAAATCAACCCACCCAGCCCTACACACCATGTTGCACCGAATGTAGCACATAATCAGAAATTACAACTGAGCTACTAGATAACAGGCTTAAGAGCCTTTTAGATACTTCCTCCAATCATAATCAACCCACCCGATGCAATGCAACATACAAGAATGACATGCTATTATGCAATTAAAACTCATACATAAATATTCAGATCAGTATATATGCTTAGTACAAAAATCAGACAGACAGATCATTTATTCAGGGGTCTAAGTATTACTTACCGACCCTTCGGTAGGTCCACAGTCGACTAGGGCGACCCATGCAACCTTACAGAACATTACAGAAAAATGGATCACACGCCTATGTGGCCTGCCCGTGTGGGCCCACACGCCCGTGCGGCCCAAATTGGCCTTGGCCGTGGGGATTACATGACCTCGCTCTTGCGCACGGTCGGGCTCGTCAATCACACGGCCTGGCCCAGATTCCCATACGCCCGTGTGGCTCACCCGTGTGGGACCACACGCCCATGCGGTCTACACGGCCCAATTGGTTAAGCCCGTGTTTCACACACAGCGTCGCCCAGCCGCCACACGGCCATGTCGCTTGAGCACGGCCTGGCTCGTCGATCATACGGCTATGTGGTGACTAACAGTCTCGCACATGGGCGACCACACGCCAGTGTGGCATCGACAGAATGGTTTTCAGCTTTTTCTGAAACCTCATTTTCTGCGTGTTTGGGTACACACCTGGTATCAAATCGATGCTAACGCAATCTCGAGCAATCCTGAACCTATAATTGACATGATAATGCCCTTATTCAGTAACATCTTCCAACTTTAATAGAAAAATTTCCATGAGCGAAATCTCACAACAATTAACAACATTATCGGAACTTATCGAAGATGATCAGAACCTCTAACGCTTAACTCACAATTGAGAGCGATATTCAATCCCTTGATTAACTCTTGAGTACCAAAAGAATAATCCCCTTTTAGGAAGAACATAGAACATTTGGAAAAGCAAAATCCCAACTTGCCGAAACTGATCCCTACAGCTGAATAGTGGTCCTCCGAACTCAAAAGTAAGAACAAAATGATAGCAAAAAAACTAACATCAATGAATGGAAAGGGGCGACGGTAAGGGTTTTGGAGGAGAAGAGAAAAACTAAAATTTTGTTTTTTGTTGGGGAGAGGGAAACTGAACAGATTTTCTGATATTCCCCCTATCATCTCCCTAACTCTCTCCTTACTATCAGATTTTTAGTCCAACACAAACACCTACATGGCATTGGCAGCAAAAATACATCCCTTGCCTGTGTAAGGATTCGAACTCCCAACCTTCAACAACCTCAACACTCCACTTAGTCACTAGACCAGCAAGCACATTCTGTCAATTAATTACACATTTTAGCTTATAAACCTATTAACCAATGTTTGGGCTTTATTCATAAAAATACCCAAATTCACCCAAGTTGAGACTTGAACTTGGGACCTCCCACACACCCACAGAACACATATCCACTGAACCAGACACTCAAACATGTCAAAATTACCAAAAGCCAAAATTGAGAAAAACCGGGCGTTACAGAAAATGTGTTGAAAAATGATTTACGAGCATAGGGGCAAAATCGTAATTTTGCCATAATACAAAGGCAAAATGGTCATTTTTGCCTAAGTGTAGATTTTGATGCATTATGATCATAGAATGATCTAAATGAGTGAATTTTATTGTTATAGATCGAGAAGAGCGCGGAATTAACCTTGACCGGGGAAAAGACAAGGTTACAGATTAAACTGCAAATTTAAACGTTTTGCACCAAGGTAAGTTATGTGTAAATGATGCATTTTATATATGCATTGTTGTTGCTAATTAGTGCATGGCACCATTGAGAACATGTATGATTCAAGTGGATTGAATGTGGTAGTTATTGAATAGTTTTCGTATGAATGATGAAATAGATATGTAAATGTGTAATATCAATACTTGACGGTGGGCTAAGTACGATACCACCTTAATACTTAATTACGATGGGTTGTGTGCGATACCATCATCTATTTATCATTTGGTGGGCTATGTGCGATACCACCGTAACTATCCTTTTGGTGGGCTATGTGCTATACCACCTTAATAAAGACTGATGGTGGGCTAAGTGCGAAACCACCGAGTGATTGAATTATGAATGGTTGATTAAGAAATTGTGATGTGTTGTAATATGTGAAGTTGTGGTGCTAAGTGCAGGGAAGCATGTTAATGAATGTAAGTATTAAGCTTGTGATATGGTTGGAAGATGGTAAGGGAAGAAATGAGTAAGCATGATTATGAATGTGGATTGTTCTTATTTAGTATGTAATGCTATATATTGTTTAGCACATACTATAATGTTATTTGTTTACATGTAAACTTACTAAGCTCAAAACTTACTCCCCTTTTCTTTTCCCTTGTCTTATAGAGTTAAAGAGCCGGGTCAGGATACAAAGATAATTGGAAGATCGCCCACACTATCAGCTCACCTCGATATATCTAGACTTAGTATATTTGAGTATGGCATGTATAGGGGCTAGACTAGGTAAATTGTTTTGTTATTTTGGTGAAGAGTGTGTTGGCCCCTTTGTTAAGAAACTCTTGTGTATAGAGCATAGTTGTTGGCTCTTTGTTATGTATATGAGAATATGAGTTGTTTAGTGATATGTTGAATGGATTCATGTTGTGTGAGCTAGAGGGATGAAAAGAGCTTGGAAAATAGCCTTGTTCTTGTCTACATGGGTAGGCACACGGGCATGTGTCTAGGCCGTGGGTGACACACGGTCCGTCCCATGAGTGTGTGACTTGGCTGTGTGTCCCTTGCACGTTGGTGTTGTAAGTCAGTGTCGACCACGGGCTAGCTACATGGGTGTGTGCCTAGGCCGTGTGACCATTATAAGGTTGCTGACATCACAAACAGAATACCCAAGTTTTTACACACGGGCAAAGACACGGGCGTGTCTAGGCCGTGTGGAGCAAATGGGCTAAGCACACGGGCGTGTGTTCGACTGTGTGAAAACCCCTGGAGGTTTGAAATGAAAATAAATCCCACACGGGGTAGGGACATGGGCGTGTGTGACCACACGACCTGCCCACACGGGCGTGTCCCATTTCACATGGGCGTGTGGCCCCTGTTTAGGTGAAAAATTTTTAAGATCGTAAAAGTTTCCAATTGGGTTCCGAAACCCCTCATAAGTATGTTTAAGGCCTCGTAGGTCTTTAATGAGGTTGTTGTGATGATGATAGAGATACGTCAAGTTGAGACTGAAAGTTTATAGACTAAAGTTGTTGATTAAGTACGGTAATGCCTCGTGCCCGGTTTTGACATAGGATACGGTTAAGGGGTGTTACAGTAAATTACAAATTCCTTACTAGATTCAGGTTGTACTAATACAGGTGCTTCAATCAATATAGCTTTCAATCTGTGAAAACTCTGTTGACATTTATCATTCCACTCGAACTTTACATCTTTGTGTAATAGATAAGTTATCGGGGAAGCTATCATCGAGAATCCTTTAACAAATCTCCAATAATATCCAGGTAGGCCAAGAAAACTTCTGACCTCTGACACATTCTTTTGTGGACTCCAATTAACAATTGCTGAAATTTTTACTCAGATCAACCCTGATACCTTTAGCAGATACAATATGTCCAAGAAAACCGACTTCTCGTGGCCAAAATTCACATTTACTGAACTTGGCATATAATTGTTTCTCCCGTATATTTTGCAATACAGTTCTTAAATGTTCAACATGCTCTTTTACATCTCGGGAATAAACTAAAACATTGTCAATAAATGCCACCACAAACCTGTCGAAGTACGTTCTAAAATTCTATTCATTAGATTCATAAACACTGCCACCATATTTGTTAGCCCAAATGGCATAACCAAAAAACTCATAATGGCCATATCTGGTCGTGAAAGCTATCTTTGGAACATCTGAATCTTTTACTCAGAGCTGGTAATAACCCGAGCGAAGATCAATCTTTGAGAATACAGTAGCTCCCTTTAATTGATCAAATAGATCATCAATACGAGGCAATAGATATTTATTCTTTATAGTGACTTTGTTGAGTTGCCTATAATCAATACACAATCTCAGAGATCCATCTTTCTTTTTTACAAACAAAACTGGTGCACCCCAAGGTGAAAAACTGGGTCGAGCAAAGCCTCTGTTAATTAATTCTTGTAACTGTGCTTTCAACTCCTTCAACTTAGTTGGAATCATTCTATAAGGTGCTATTGATATTGGTGTTGTTCCCGAAATAAGTTCTATAGAAGACTCCACTTCTCCAACCGGTGGCAAACCAGGTAATTCCACATCTGGAAATTTGCACACTACCGGTACTGACAATCTTTGACTCAGTTACCTTTGTGCTCAACACATAAGCAAGATAAGCATCATATCCATTTCTGATACATTTTTGTGCTGGTGCTGCTGAAATCACATTAGATAACCCATCTAATTTATCAAATTCAACATGAAGTAACTCACCATCATGACATTTCAATACAATATATTTCTGCTTACAATTCACTACTGCATCATGTTGGGTTAACCAATTCATTCCCAATATCACATCGAATTCATCAAAAGGCAATAACATTAGATCAGCCAAGAAGCATTTACCTTTTACCATCAGCGGACAGTTTTTACAAATTTTATCCACCATAACACATTGACCTAGGGGATTTGAAACTTCCACCACAAATTCAGTGAATTCAATAGGTAAACTTTTAACAGTCACTAATTTTGTGCGTATGTATGAGTGTGTGGAATCAAGATCAATTAATGCAGTAATATTAGTATCAAATAAAGAATAGGTACTAGTAATGACAGATGGTGCTGAAGCATATTCTCTGGCACGTATAGCATATGTCCTTGCCAGTCCTCTTGTTTTAGACTTAGCTGTCGAATCTTTTGTAGCACTTCGACTACCACTAGCATTCCCAGGATGTCGGGGTGGTCTGCCTCTCGAAACATGATTTGGATTATTTAGTTTTGAAGGCTGTTCAGCCTCCCTTTCAAAACTTTTAGACAATCTCTAAGAAAATGATCAAAGGAGTCACATCTATAACAGGCACCACTTTTCAGACGAAATTCTCCATATTGAAGTTTGTTGTAGTGTTTACATTTTGGCTTTGTATTTCCCACACTACCAACACTGGTTACTGACGGTGATGGAGATCTCGAATTTGAGTGTTGAGAACCCCGCTCTTTTCCAGAATACCCAGCAGAGGCAGTAAAACGATCCTGCTATCTCTTTGATTTCTTTGAAACAGATGATTGAGACTTACCAATAGGTCTTTTTCCAAAAAACTAGGCTTCTCTATTTGCTTGTTTCTTCTCTTTACTCAAATCTTCTACTTTCTTTGCCCGATCAGCTAGTGCCGTAAATTCTCTTATTTCAAGAATACCAAGTAATAACTTGATATTTCTATTTAGTCATTCCTCGAAGCGTTTACACATTTTAGCTTCAGTTCGAACCCATTTTTGAGCATACTGACTCAACCGAAAAAACTCCCTTTCATATTCGGAGACAGTCATATTCCCCTATTTAAGCTCTAAAAATTCCTTTCTTTTCTGATCCAGAAATCTTTGATTGATGTACTTCTTTCTGAATTTTGTATGAAAGAACTCCCAAGTAATACTTTCTCTCGGAACAATTGAAGTTACAGTTTTCCACCAATGATAAGCTGTGTCTTTTAGCAGAGATACATCACATTTCAGGCATTCGGCTGGTGTACATGATAATTCATCTAATACCCGAATAGTACTTTCCAGCCAAAACTCGGCTCTTTCTGGGTCATCATCAATCGTAGCCCTAAATTCTTCAGCCCCATACTTTCTAATTTTATCAACCAGAGCCTTTCCAATCCTAATAGTTTCAGTACCCTATGATCTCTCGGGAACAGTTTGAGGAGTAGGTGGGGGAGGTTGTGGTTGTGAAGCAGCCGGATTTCTTCTCAGATATTCAGCAAACCATTCATCCATAATTTCAAAGAAGGCTGCTTTGGCATGTTCACCTCGGCCCTCTGATTCGGGCCTTCTACTACTACTATTTGTAGCTCGTTGTACGGAATCTTGAGAAGCACTCTCAGCTTCCTCAGATTCAGCTTTAGCTTGGTTGGAAGACATTTACTATATGAAAAACACAATTAAAAATGGTAAGGAGATATCACATTATCATCAATTATATAATGGCATGTATAACTAAACTCATGCTTGCTACGTTAGTCCGAGAATCGTCTAAACCGTAGATTTGATACCAATAAATGTAACACCCCTAACCCGTATTCATCGCCGGAATAAGGTTAGAGAGCATTATTGGAATTTTTTAGAACATTTTCAAATAAACCATGTAAATAATTATTCATTAACCAAGATTGTTAAGAACGTCCCTTAAATGGACCCTCAAGGCCCAATACGAACATTAGAAACAAGTCGGGACTTATTCGAACGCCCGTGTGGTCTAAGGGACACGCCCGTGTGACCCTTAGACACCGTGCCTTAGGCCATGTCCAATTTAGGTTGCTCTTTGACTTGCGCCACATGGCCATGTCACACGCCCTTGTGCTAGGCTGTGTGGTTAATTAATTTAATTCAAATTAGGTGCAAGTTTCACACGGCCACTACACACGCCCATGTTCAAGACTGTGTCACCCACACGGCTGAAACACACACCCGTGACTCTACCTGTGTTTTAAATTTTGGACATTCTGTTTTACAAATTTTAGAAGCAGGGGACATACGGCCAGATCACATGCCCATGTACTCAAGCCGTGTGTCACACATGGTCTAGAGACACGCCCGTGTGTGTACCCATATGGATGAAATAAGGCCATTTCCTAACCCTATTTCTCACCCAAATTTAACCTTTTTCCTACACCAAAACTCACAAGTATAAACCAACCAATTCCAACCAATTTCCATCATCCAAATTGATACATTATTTCCTATATCATAATTTTAAGCTTACGTTTACATTATCTCATATAATATGCTTCATGAAAGTCCTATTTAATTTGTTTAACATGTAATAACTAACATTTTGTAAATTCATATCATATAAAAAACAACCATTTCTAGCCATTCCAATGGCTAGATTACAGGCCAACATTATAAATCATCATTGGGTCATTTTAGCCTATACATGCCATTATATCAAAATATGATTGACATTTATACCAAAATCAAGGAGTTGATAGTGTGATGATTGCTCCAACTGATCTCCAACCTTCACGAGCTTTGAATACTATAAAACAGGGAAAATAAACCTCATAAGCATTATATGCTTAGTAAGCTCGTATAACTAAAATTAGACTTACCAATCATATTTAACATTTAAAACATGTAAAGAATATATCCATCAATTTGGCAAATTTGCCTAATCACAAACATTCAATCAACATGTTAGTCACAAATATACCAAAATGCATAGATGAGCTCATCATGCCACATTCACATTCCATTTCATATTTTCTATGTCACTTATTCACTATTTTCGTTGAATTATCAAATTTCCGATGGATGTTTCCAGTAGAACACTCGAGGTGTACAATTCCATTATCTGTTAATTCATATCTAGTAGTACCGTCTAGGTACACTCTCGAGCCACAAATCATAAGTAGAATTACCAGTCCAGACTAAATTCTAGCTGTAGCACATATACTTTAAGAACTTTGTCGGATTACCAGTCCAGGCTAAATCCTTGTATGTCAAAGAATTCCCTATAAAGTTAAATTTGGATTACCAGTCCAAGCTAAATCCAGTCAATTAGGATTACCAGTCCAGGCTAAATCCTAATTGAAAACACATAGGCTCGAGAGTCCATTTTATTTTTGTAGGATTACCCGTCCGGGCTAAATCCTTTCCTTGATGAGATCAATAGATTACCCGTCTGGGCTAAATCTTTACTGCAACACATGCAGGATCTCATTCCATATCGGGAATTACCTATCCAATCGAAATTCAATATTCAAATAGATTTGACCCTTTTACAATAATTTTCCATAATATACATATTTCATGCTTCATGTACATATAATTCACATATTGTGTTTCATACAACTCAATAATCAAATCAACACATATTCATGCTTATTTAAGTTATACGAACTTACCTTGATAATTGTTCGTATCTGCTAATCTGAATCTTTTCCTTTTCCTCGATCTTTCTCTTTGTCTGGTATTTTTGGATCTATATAAATGAATTTAGTCATCAATTCCATACATTTAACATTCAATTGAACCCATTTCTTATTCTAGGCAAAAGTACCATTTTGCCCCTAAACTTTTAATTAATTCTAATTTCGTCCCTAGGCTCAGAAATTGAAATTCATGCAGTTTAATCCTTATTCCAAGCCTAATCAAAATTCTAATTACAGATACATGTTTAATAAAATTTAGAATTTTTTCCATGAATTTCATCATTTTTCAATTTTGTCCCTAAACATGTTTCCATAAAAAATCACTTTGTAAAAGTTGTTTATCTATCAACAACCTTTCATTTTCTACCATAAAGTTTTAAATTTCAGCATATTCATCCATGGAAAATCTTCTATACTTTGATTTCTTTTCAAATTAACCCCCCAAATAGAGAAATTAAGCTTTCTCAATCATAAAAATATAAAAATTACTAAAAACAGGACATAGAAACTTACCAATTTATGCTTCGAAAGCTTCTTTTCTCTCTCCTAGGGTTTCCATGTATTTTAGGTAAGATGATATTTCATTTAATTTAATTATCATCTTTTAATTTTCCTTATTTCCAATTTAGTCCTTAACCTTTTCAATTTTTCCATGGATGATTCACTAAAAATATCTACATAGTTTATTAATGGTCTAATTACCATATAAGGACCTCACATTGTAAATTCCATAGCTATTTGATCCTTATAGCTAATAGAATTTAACTTTGACATTTTATGCAATTTAGTCCTTTTTATAATTAGACACGTAATCGTTAAAATTTTTCTATAAAAATTTCATGCAATCTTTCTAACATAAACCGATCATTTCATGAAATTTAAATAAATTTTATTTTTTTATACTCGGATTTGTGGTTACGAAATCACTATTTTGACTTCACTGAAATTAGGCTGTTACAGAATAGATCAATATATCATCGATAAACCCACCACAAATCTATCCAAATAAGGTTGAAAAATCTGATTCATTAGGTCCATGAAAGCAGTAGGAGCATTAGTCAAGCCAAATGGGATTACCAAAAACGCATAATGACCATATCGAGTTCTGAAAGCAGTCTTCGACACATCAAACTCTTTAACCTTCAACTAATAATACTCAGATCTAAGGTCTATATTCGAAAACATCGTGACACCTTTTAGTTGATCAAACAAGTCATCGATACGTGGCAAAGGGTATTTTTTTTAGTTGTAACCTTGTTCAACTGCCTGTAATCTATACACAGTCTCAAAGAACCATTTTTCTTTTTCAGAAATAAAATAGGTACACCCCAAGGAGACATGCTTAGTCTGATAAACCCTCGGTCTAATAACTCTTGCAACTGTGCCTTTAATTCTTTTAGTTCAGCTGGTGCCATACAGTATGGTGTTGCTGATATCGGAGCAGTTCTCGGAATCCCATCAATTACAAACTCAACTTCACAATCAAGTGGTAAACCCGACAATTCCTCAGGAAATACGTCGACAAACTCACTAATAACCGGTAACTGTTTTAGCTTTGATTCAAAACCCCAGGTATCAAGAATGTAGGCTAAAAATGCCTCACTACCTTTCCGCATCACCCTCTAAGCTGAAAAAACTGAAATAATTCTAACAATATCTTTTGGATTCTCAGACTCAACTGATATCATCTCGCTTGTCTGACATTTCAAATCAATCTTTTTCTGTTTGCAATTTACCACAGCATCATGAAAAGATAACCAATCCATTTCCAAAATAACATCAAATTCCCAAAAGGGTATCAACATCAAATCAGCAGGGAATTCATAACCTTTCACTTTCAGTGGACAATTACGGCACACTAAATTGACTATTACACTTTGACCTAATGGATTAGTAACTTGAATATCATAATCGGTAGGTTCAACAGGCAATTTCTTTTCTATTACTAATGCAATGCATATATAAGAATGAATAGACCCAGGGTCAATCAATACATATACAGTAACATCAAAGAGATAGAATGTACCAGCAATCACATCTAGAGCCGTAGCTTCTTCTCTCGCTCAGATGGAATAAGTACATGCAGGTGCCCTAGCCTCTAACCGGACAGCAGAATTTTTCATGCCCGAACGAGTAGTTCCAGTAGCACTATTTTGGCCCAAACGTCTACTTCGTTGAGAAGTGAACAACTGTTTCTCATTTTGCTCTTCCTCCTCTTTTTGAATTCTGCTTTCACCAGGGTGGTTTTTCCTACAATATTTGCATTTGGGCTTAGGAACATTCTGTACACTACCCACACTAATGGTGGACCTAATAGATACCCCGTAATCTTGTTGAATCATCTTGTTCTTGTTTGATTGTTCAGGCATTGGGGTGGCTCAACTGAAATTATCTCTAGACTTTTTCGCAGGTAAAGCTGAAAACGACTTGGAGAAACTTCTTTTGAAAGACTCTTTATTTCATCTATCTCTCTACATTTTTCTATTGTACACCTTTTCCATCTTTTGTGCAAGATTTGACAGAATAAAAAATTTTCGTATTTCAGTGCCCCCAATCATCATTCTAATTTTATCACTCAGCCCTTCTTCAAATCGAATGCACATTTCTTTTTCGATTGGTACAATTTCCTGGGCATATTTTCTGAGGTATACAAATTCTCTTTCGTACTTAGCTACCGATTTGTTTTCTTGGCGCAGGTCAAGAAATTCCCTCTTTTTCTTAACTAGATATCTCTTACCAACATATTTCTTTTTAAATTCACCCTGAAAGAATTCCCAAGAGATTTTCTCTTTTGGCACAACAGCCACTATGGTTAACCACCAATTATATGTTTCCTCCTTCAGTAAGGAAACAACACATCTCAAATAATCATCTAGGGAACAAGCCATTTCTTTAAAAACTCTTATTGTGTTTTGAAGCCAATATTCAGCTTTCACTAAATCATCATCCGACCTACCCTAAAATTTTTTGGCCCACACTTTCAGAGTTTTTCCATCAGAGTACGTTTACTAGATTCAGTCGCTAGAGGGGGTGGAGGTGCAACCGACGACTCTATAGGTGGTATAGTAGGGGGAGGAGGTTGCTGAGCCAAGTTTTTTTCTTGCATGAACTCACTAAAACATTGATTCATAAATCCAAAGAACATATTTTAAGTTTTTATTCTTAGGCTAGAGGAATTGGGACATTACTACTTTGTCATAGCCTAATTTTGGGGCTAGTCGGAACAATGGTTTTGGGACCACTAATCCGAGGTTGAAGAAAATTATTTTGATATTATTTTATATGTTATAGCATGTTTATAAGGATGTATGAAAATTTTGGTGCATTAATTTTGGTGATTTCATGCTTAAATATGAAAAATGACTAAATCACATAAAGTGCGAAAGTTCTATTATACAAGAAAGAAGTGTCTAATAGCTATAGAATATTAAATTGGAGGTCCTTAAAGTGCAATTAGGCCATTAAGGGTGTGTTGGTCGGCCATAGAGACAAGAAGACAAGAACATTAAATTTTGGTCAAAATTTGGTGAAATTAGGTGATGAAAAAATGAATAAAATAAGATAAATAAAAGAGATATCATCTTTCACTATTCACACTTCTTCTCCCCTGAAAATTGAAGAGAAAATAGGGGATTTTAGACTTCAAACTTTCAGCGAAGCTATTCTATTGCAAGTAAGTGATTGTAGAGGTCTTTCTTGATAATTTTTGTACTTTTGGAACCCCCAAAGCTTAAGCTAGCTAATGAGAAGACTATTTTGCTAAATGGTTGAAAGTTTAGCGACTTGCCATGAGAGTTTTTATGTTGTTTTCTGAGTTTTTATAGAGGAAAATGAATGCTAGTGGGTTAAGGAACAACTTTTGTGAAAGGTGTTATCATGAAAACACCTAAATAGGACATATTTGTAAAAGTTGTAATTGTGTAATAAATGCATGAAATAATTGGTTTTGTGAGTTGTTGTAAGAGAAATAAATGTTTAGCCAGGCTTGTTTAATGAGGAAATGTGATGAAAAATGATTTACGAGCCTAGGGGCAAAATCATAATTTTGCCAAAGTATAAGGGCAAAATGGTCATTTTTACCTAAGTGTAAATCTAGATGTATTATGAGTTATAAAGTGATTGAATGAGTAAATTTTATTATTATAGATCAAGAAGAGCACGAAAACAACCTTGACCGAGGAAAAGGCAAGGTTACGGACTAAACCGTCGATTAATACATTTTGCACTGAGGTAAGTTTATGTGTAAACGATACATCTTTAATACATATGTTACTAATTATTGATGCATTGTATGAATGAGATCAATTACGAGTGAGATTGATTGATATTGGTAGATAGTGATTAATTCTCGTATGAACCTCGGAATAAATATGTAAGTGTGGAAAAATATCCGTAATAATTATTTGGTGGGCTGTGTGCGATACCACCGTAATTAGCCTTTTTGGTGGGCTGTGTGCGATACCACCTTATTACTTATTCACGATGGGCTGTGTGCGATACCATCATTTATGTTATCATTTGGTGGGCTATGTGTGGTACCACCCTATCATTGATTAATGGTGGGCTGTGTGCGAAACCACCGGTACTTAGTATTATTCCGAGGGGTTCATCGAGAAATTTTTTAAGTAAATGTTTCATGTTTCTTTGTGGTGATGAGTGTAGGGAATGTGTACAAGTAATTGTGAGTAACATAATTGATATATGGTTGGAATGTGGTAAGAGATGAAATGAGTAAGCATGATTATGGAAATGTGCATTGTCCTTGCTTAGTATATAATGTTATTGATGGATTAGCATATGTTATGATGCTTATTGTTTACATGTAAACTTACTAAGCTTAAAGCTTACTCCATTTCTTTTCCCATGTTTTATAGTGTCAAAGAGCCGGTTCAGGATACGAAGATAATTGGATGATCACCCACACTATCAGCTCATCTCGGTATATTTTGACTTAGCATTTTGAGTATGGCATGTATAGGGGCCAGACTTAGGGAAATGTCTTGTTGTTTTGGCCAAGTGTGTTGGCTCTTTTTAAGATGAACTCTTTTGTAAATAGCCATAATTGATGGCTCATTATTACTTATTTATGAAAAGATGAGGTTATTCATGAATATGTATGATGCATGATTGGGTTGCTTGGTAATGGTTGAATGGGATTTATGTTGTATGAGTTAGAGTGGTAAAAAGAGCTTGGGAAATAGCCTTGTTATTGTCCACACGGGTAGGCACACAGGCGTGTGTCTAGGCTGTGTGTGACACACGGTCGGTCCTATGGGCATGTGGCTGGGCCGTGTGTCCCCTGCATGTTAATGTTACAAGTCAGTGTCGACCATGGGCTAGCCAGACGGGCGTGTGCCTAAGCCGCATGCTGCTTAAAAGGTTGCTGACGTTATAAACAGAATACCCAGGTTTTCACACACAGGTGAGGACATGGGCGTGTCTAGGCCGTTTGAAGGACACGGGCATGCGAAAACCCCTGTAGGTTCGAAAGGAAAAATAAATTCCACACAGGCTAAGGACATGGGCGCGTGTGACCACACGGCCTGCCCACACGGGCGTGTGGCCCTGCTAAGGCAAAAGTTTTATAAGTCTACAAAAGTTCTCGGTTTGATTCCGAGACCCTCCGTTTGCATTTTAAAGTCCTCGAAGGCCAATAATAAGGATGGTATGAATGTATTTGAAAAGCTTTAAGTTGGAATGAAATATTATAATTCAACATTGTACATTCAAGCAAGATGAGTCCGATAATGCCTCGTGCCCAACTCTGGCGTTGAACACGGGTAAGGGGTGTTACATTTAGTAGTATCAGAGCTATGGTTTAGTCGATTCTCGGACTACAGTAGCGTGTGTAAGAGTCTAGCTATATATGCCATAAACATATATTGATAGTGTGGTGACTTCTGACAATTCTAAACTTTGTTTTTATATAGTAAATGGATCCCGACCGAGCAGCTGCTGATGACGGTGCTAGTAATGCACCGGCTCTCGCGTAAGGGACCGCGCCTGTAGAGAGTAGACCCGAGACTATGGGTTAAGGAAAAAAAGGCTCGGAACGCCTTTCTCCAAATCATGAGTAATTGGTACAATGAATATGTACGAGCAAACCCTAATTGTAACACCCCAAACCCGACCTAGAAGTTAGGCCTGAATCCGAAATGTCACATTGAAGGCACACTTCAAAACGGTTTTACTAATTAACCATTTAAGGCCCAAAAGCCCAAAACCCTTGTATCTTGTTAAGTTTAGATGAAAAGCCCATATTTTAGGAAAACATTCATATGTTTATTTCGAAAACCATGTTAACTTTAGAAATTTTATTTAAGTTTATTAACTGGACAGTTGAAACAATAATAATAAAACCCAAAATCTAAAGTCAATTAGGAGATACATGGCCTTATTACAATTTAATGAAAAACAAAGTATTTAAAATAAATTCATTTGAACAGATTGAAAACATCTGATCAACTTGTAGTGTGGCCATCTCCGAGTCCTCTCCCACGTCGAGCCGTCTATTCAGGATCACCTGGAACATTAAATAAAAGGGTGTGAGTTTCGAAACTTAGTGTGTACAACCCTTGGTAATCAAATCACATACAAATATTCACATTGGGCCTAAGCCTTATCAAAATTGGTGGTCCTGGGCCTTAGCCCATATGACCTCATATCATATCATATTGTGTCATATACCAACAAGATAATACAAAACCCTTTCGAAAAAATCCATCTGCTACACAAACCATTTCCTTTCCAACCATTACACACTTGTGGGGATTTCTAAATCAACCCACCCATCCTCTACACACCAAAGGTAGCACTCACAGTGGCACTACTTGAAGTTGCAGCAAAGCTGCTAATCATATAATGGGCTTAAAGCCTCTGGTAGATCCATGGTCGTCAAGCGACTATGCGATCCTCAAATCTTCCACCGTACCATAATTCCCACCCATATGCATTCTAAGCAGAAAATAATATGAATGCATCAAGCACATGAGTAACATCTACAAACTAATATTCGTCACATAGGGGTATTTTCGTCATTTCACTACCTAGGGGTATTTTCGTAATTTTACCCTACAGGGGTATTTTGGTAATTTGGTAAGATAGGGGTATCTCAGTAATTTTGCAAAACAGGGGTGTTTTGGTTATTTGCAAAATAGGGGTATTCTGGTACTTTTGCAAAATATGGGTATTTTAGTAATTTTACAAATCTAGGGGTTTTTGATCCCTCTCGGGTTTTAGTTATGAACTTTGGCCCATCAACAAGTCCTCGCGGCTAAAGTGAACAGACACTACGCACCAGGTAGGATTCCAGAGAAGAGGAGGTGGGCCACTGAGACCGCTTAAGTACTAAGCTCTCTCTAGATCCAATCCTAGACATGCGTATGTCCGTTGCCACACTCTAACCCAGTGACTTGTTCATGGACATGTTTAATTAGATTAAGTCTTATGAAATTTCAGAGTTGTTTAAACTAGGCCTAAAGTCCATTAACCCTAGCATACTTGCCAACGTCCTCATAAAGCCCATTTCATGTCATATAGCCCATTGGGCTCAATTACGACCCAATCATATAATCATTCATGCCAATTCATTATTCATGCTCACATATCAACCATTGTCGTTTTGGGCCCCCAAGTTTGGCAGGCCCATTTAGCCAATTTTGGCTTTTCGACTTTTCGGCATTGCCGATATCGTGTGTGTAGTGTTTGTACACACCTGGTAACCTTGCATGCTGCAAACCCTTTAGTCACAAACCTACAATCGACATTACTAGAGATTAACCAAAGCTTTAACACATACTTATCAAAAACTGAAACCTCACCGCACCCTTACCATGTGCCTTACGTTCTTGTAGCCCTTCCTTTGCTACTACTTGTGACTACCCTTTAAATCTGCACCCAAACACCTATATTGTCAAAACCAAGTACTGCATATAAGTCACCCTTATGACCTACATAAGATTCGGCCATTTACTAAACCATGACTGAGTCGAGAACAATTACCACCTTATTAGCAATCCTTACCTACCACATTTGCGAGTGTTGAGCCTTACCCTTGTTAATACAAGTTAACGACAAGGAGGGGGTTAGATAGCCCTTCAGCTTTTAACAAAACACACTAAAAAGTTCAACTAAGCACTTACTAAAATTCTCTTTTGATCTTGCGGCTTAGATATCTACTGAATAATATTTGAATGCCAATGTGACTAAGAGTAGATAACAATCGATTGAGGTGGAGGAACAACAAGGGTTCGGCAAGAGTAGAGATTCGGGAAAAGAAGAATGATAGTAATTTCGGTAATGAAGGGAATTTGGCTTAGCGAAAATTTGGCAAAAAGGGAGAAACCATTTGAGGGGGAGAATAAAAACTAGAGAATGCTTAAAGAAACTTTCAAGCATTCGGCCCCCTCTCCTTTTAAAGCCACAGGTCGAACACTCCCCTCTTAGAGTCCCATTCGGCACCATCACATCTTTACTCCCCATCTCCTACCTTTTATCTCTGATAATACCTTAATCTTATCCGAAAACTCCTCCACTTCCATCAGTCCTGCTTACTTCAAACTCTCCACGGCAGGAGTACCAAACCAACACAACTCTTGCTGTCCACCTATGCAAAATAAAACACTCCAAAATGCACTCCTCCTGCTTGAACCTTGGACCTCTTCAGCTTTCACACATGCCACCTCCTAGCTCCTAAGTGACGCTACTTTCCACTGGACCACAAGCCCATTTGTGTCCTATTTTCTCTTAATTTACTTAAGAGGCCTCTTGCTAGAGACTAGGGTCCACTAAGCAAGAAAAATAAAATTTTCCCTATGGTCTCCCCTATCTCTAAGGCTTCAAATAATCCTGATAATACCTTAATATTATTATTCTAAACGCTACACATACATACTAATTTAATGCATAGAAATTAAAGTTTTGGGATTTTTGGGGCGTTACAACTCTATCCCTCTTAAAAAAAAATTTGGCCTCGAAATTTACCTGATTGAAACAAGTGAGGGTATTGTCAACGCATTGCCTCCTCAGGTTCCCAAGTAGCCTCCTCAGCATTATGGTTACGCCAAAGCACTTTGATTAAAGGGATGGACTTCCTTCTTAATAACTTGACATCTTGATCAATTATCTGAACCGGCTCCTCTTCAAAAGTTAGATCTGGTCTAACCTCAATCTTCTCGACTGACACGATGTGAGAAGGGTCTAAGCGATAACGCCTTAGCATTGACACATGGAACACATCGTGTATCTGGCTCAATTTAGAAGGCAACTCCAGCTGATAGGCAACTGGCCCAATTCGCTTCAATACTTGATAAGGCCCAATGAACCTTGGGCTTAACTTGCTCTTTCGACCAAACCTTAACACCTTCTTCTAAGGGGAAACCTTGAGGAAAACCATGTCCCCACAGCATATTTGATCTCTTTTCATTTAAGGTCAGCATACGACTTCTGCCTATCTGCCGCCTCCTTCAACCGACCCCGAATCACTTTCACCTTATCTTCGGTGTCTGCTACCAACTCTGGACCCAAAACTCATCGCTCACCCAACTCAGTCCAACAAGTCGGAGTACGACATCTTCGTCCATACAGTGCTTCATATGGTGCCATTCCAATATTTTCCTGGTAACTATTGCTATACGCAAATTCAGCTAACGACAAGTAGTCCTCCCAACTACCTCGAAACTCAATTACGCACCCTCTCAGCATATCCTCCAAAACTTGAATTACACTTTCCGACTGACCATCAGTCTGAGGGTGAAATGCTGTACTGAAATCGAACCTCATACCTAGCGCTTCATGCAGATTCTTCCAAAAATGAGACATAAAACTAGGATATCTATTCGATATGATCGAGACCAGAACTCCATGCAACCTTACAATCTCCACCACATCCAACTTTGCCCATTTCTATAGTGAGTAGTCAGTGCAGACCGGTATAAAATGGGCAGACTTAGTTAGCTGATCCACAATGACCCACACTGAGTCCTTCTTAGCAAGGGTCAAGGGTAGCCCACTAACTAAATCCATAGTAACCCTCTCCCACTTCTATTGTGGGATTTTAATCGGCTGAAATAACCCCGATGGCAACTGATGTTCCGCTTTCACTTGTTGACATACCAAACATTTGCCCACAAACCCCGTAACCTCGTGTTTCAACCCCAGCCACCAATAAAGCTCTCATAAATCTCGGTACATCTTGTTACCTCTAGGGTGCATAGCATAGGAACTACTATGCACTTCCTGTAGTATAGACTTCCTTAGCTCTACGTCCCTTGGCACACAAATTCTACCATGGAAACACAATAACCCATCACCATTCATCCCAAAATCCGTCGTTTCCCCATTCTGAACTTGCTTGAATCGAGAACTCAGAGTTTCATCCAATGACTGTTTAGCTTTAATCTGCTCAACCCATAGTGGCTTCACTTGCAATTCGGCTAACAAACTCCCATCGTCATACAGACTCAACCGAGCAAACATTTCCCTCAAATCCAACAAAGCCTACGGCTTAGTGCATTAGCCACCACATTCGCTTTGCCTGGTGATATTCGATCATGCAATCGTAATCCTTTAGTAGCTCAATCCATCTGCGCTGCCTCAAGTTCAACTCAGTCTGAGTCAAAAGGTACTTTAAACTCTTGTGATCCGTATAAATGGTGCACTTCTCTCCACACAAGTGATGCCTCCAAATCTTAAGCGCAAAAACTACAACTGCCAACTCCAAATTATGGGTTGTGTAATTCCCCTCGTGAGTCTTAAGTTGGCGCGATGCATAAGCAACCACCTTCCCCTCCTGCATCAACACACAGCCTAAGCCACGTGTGACGCATCACTATAAACCGTAAACTCCTTTCCAGGCTCTGGCTGAATCAATACAGGAGCTACCGTTAAGACATTCTTAAGCTTCTTAAAGCTTTCTTGCTGTTTATCCGTCCAAACAAACGACACCCCCTTCCGAAGCAGCTTGGTCAATGGTGCCGTGATTAGGGAAAACCCTTTAACAAACCGCCTATAGTACCCTGCCAGGCCTAGAAAACTTTGAATTTCTGACACCGTCTTAGGTCGTTTCTAATCCAACACTGCTTCCACCTTCCGAGGGTCAACTCTAATTCCCTCAGCGGATACCACATGTCCTAAGAAAGTGACTTCCCTTAGCCAGAATTCGCACTTGCTAAACTTAGCATAAAGTTGCTTCTCCCTTAGAACTCGCAACACAATCCGTAAGTGTGCATCGTGATCAACCTCTGTTCTCGAGAATACCTTGTCATCTATGAAGACTACTATGAACTTGTCTAGATACGGTTGAAAAACCCGGTTCATGAGATCCATAAAAGCGGTAGGTGCATTTGTTAACCCAAACGACATTACCAAAAACTTGTAATGTCCATAACGAGTTCTTAAAGCTGTCTTATAAACATCAGCTTCCTTAACCCTCAGTTGATGGTCCCCCAAATGCAAATCAATCTTCGAGTAAACTGAGGCTCCCCTAAGTTGATCAAAAAGGTCATCTATCCTAGGTAGAGGGTACTTATTCTTAATGGTTAACTTGTTCAACTGCCTGTAATCGATGCACATCCTCATGGACCCATCCTTCTACTTCACGAATAACACCGATGCTCCCCATGGAGACACACTTGGTCTAATGAATCTGCGATCCAATAACTCCTGAATCTGAGCCTTCAACTCCACTAGTTCCTTCGATGCCATCTTATAAGGTGCGATGGACACTGGCGCCGTACCCGGTACCAACTCTATTCCAAACTCCACCTCTCTATTAGGAGGTAATCCCAGCAACTCCTCTGGAAAAACATCAGGGAATTCTTTTACTGTTTCCAAATCCTTGACAGTAATACCATCAGATTCCAAATTACTTATATAAGCTACATAAGCTTCACAGCCTTTCCTCATCAATCTTTATGCCTTTAAAGCTGAAATCACACTTGACAAATAATCACGTCGTTCCCTGATCACTGCCACTTCACTACCTTCTACAGTTCTTAACACCATCCGCTTCATGGCACAATCTAGAGTTGCTTGGTGCCTCCTCAACCAATCCATGCCTAAGATGAGATCGAACTCACCAAATGGAAATTCCATCAACTCCGCTAGGAAAATAACTCCTTGAACCACCAATGGTACATTCCTAAATAGTTTACTAACTTTCACCGACTGCCCTAAAAGACTTAACACAGTCATTTCATTCTCAACTATTTCAAACTCAACCCCTACAGTTTCAGTCCTATTACATACAATATACGAGTGTGTCAACTCCACATCTATTAGTGCAAAATAAGGTAGCTCACAAATAAGGAATGTACCTGTTATCACATCTGGCGCACCACCATCCTCTCTACGACGAGCAGCATAAACCAACGCTGGCTGTCTCGCCTCTGCCTGACCTGCGCCTCTTCCCGGTGCTCCACGTCCTCGTCCTGTGCCATTGCCACCTCTGGCTTGACCACGGCCCCTTGGTGGTTGTTGACCACCCCTCTGAGACTGAAAATTACCTTTATCATCGACTCGCTCCTGATCTAGCCTTTTCAGGCACTGCCTAACCTTATGCTCCATCGATCCACAACCCTAACATGCTCCCATCTTCCTCCAACATTCACCCGGATACCTTCTCCCATATTCAGCACAAAGTGGTATTCCATTATTAATAGCAGCAATAGGGGCCATAGCTCTAACCAGCCCATTCACTATGGCCCTCCTCATGCGCCTCTGTCCAGCTCCCGTAGGTTCCATATTCCACTTGTTCTTACCCTTCTCTTTGTCTCGATTCCGGCGCTCCGTGTTCTTTACCTCCTCTGCTATTTTTTCTTTCTCCACCAAAACCGCAAAAGCTCGCTTCCTCTGTGGAGTTGTCAGTACCCTAAGGCTATCCCTTAATCCATGCTCGAACCGTACACATCTTTCATACTCTGTTGCTACTATCCCCTTGGCATATCGACTGAGGCACAGAAACTTAGCCTCGTACTGTGCTACTGGCTTATCTCCCTGAGTCAGACTCAAAAACTCCTTCCTTCGTGCATCCACATAGGCTGCTCTAATGTATTTCCCCTAGAATGCCGATTTGAAGAACTCCCAAGTGATCTGCTCTGGTTGGTTGCCCTCCTTTATGGTCAACAACCACTGATAGGCTTCTTCCCTAAGTAGGGATATTGCTCCTTTCAACTTTTCTTCAGTTGTGCAATCCAGGTCGTCCATTATTCTTTCAGTAGCTTCCAACGAATACTCTGCCACATTCAGGGCCATCCCCACTACTCTTTTGAAAATCTCAGCCCCATTAGCTCAGAGTCGCTCCACGATCGACCCACGACTCCCCGTACCATTATTGGGCCCAACGACCCTTTCCAAGATTCCTAACATGACTGCGCACATCGCATCTTTGATGACTGTTCATACGGTCCTTTTACCACTCATGGTGAGGCCGGAGCCTCTGCTACTCCAACGTTGGGCATATGGCCCAACGCCGATGACCAGCCCTAGTAATTCCACGACCTCTGCCGCAGCCTCTTCCGCCTCTTCTAACGCTCATCGTTGCGTATTTCTGAACTAAGAATTTTATGAAATTAGTTCGTAATTTTAACTATTTTAAGCGCATGTCTTATGTAAGTAACAACTTTTTAAAGTTATTTCACGATCGAGAATCCACTACAGGCTTAAGTTTCTTACGGGCTTTAGTCTCTAAGAGCCTATTGTTAAGTAGCCCATTATCTATGTTGTTCTGTAATTTAAATAGATGTAGAAAAAAAAACTTACTTGGCTCGACGTCGAGGGCTCGGTGAACCAGACTTCAATAATCCTGCCAAAAACTTTTAAAACCCAAAATCTAATGCCCATTTCACAGCCCGAGCTTTGCAACCAGGCTCTGATACCACTATATGTAGCACCCCAAACCCGGCCTAGAAGTTAGGATCGAATTCGGAATGTCACATTAAAGGCACACTTCAAAACGATTTTACTAATTAACCATTTAAGGCCCAAAAGCCCAAAACCCTTGTATCTTGTTAAGTTAAGATGAAAAGCCCATATTTTAGGAAAACGTTCATATGTTTATTTCGAAAACCATGTTAACTTTAGAAATTTTATTTAAGTTTATTAACTGGATAGTTGAAACAATAATAATAAAACCCAAAATCTAAAGTCAATTAGGAGATACATGGCCTTATTACAATTTAATGAACAACAAAGTATTTAAAATAAATTCATTTGAACAGATTGAAAACATCTGATTAGCTTGTAGTGTGGCCATCTCCGAGTCCTCTCCCACGCCGAGTCGTCTATACAGGATCACCTAAAACATTAAATAAAAGGGTGTGAGTTTCGAAACTTAGTGTGTACAACCCTTGGCAATCAAATAATAAAAAATTCACATTGGGCCTAAGCCCTATCAAAATCGGTAGTCTTGGGCCTTAGCCCATAATGACATCATATCATATCATACTGTATCATATACCAAGAAGATAATGTAAAACCCTTCCCAAAAATCCACCCGCTACCCACACCATTTCCCTTCCAACCATTACACACCTGTGGGGATTTCTAAATCAACCCACCCATCCTCTACACCCCAAAGGTAGCACTCACAGCGGCACTAGTCAACGTTGCAGCAAAGCTGCTAATCATATAATGGGCTTAAAGCCTCCAGTGGATCCATGGTTGTCAAGCGACTATGCGATCCTCAAATCTTCCTCCGTACCATAATTCCCACCCAGATGCATCCTAAGCAGAATATCATATGAATGCATCAAACATATGAGTAACATCCACAAACTCATATTCGTCACATAGGGGTATTTTCGTCGTTTCACTACCCAGGGGTATTTTGGTAATTTTACAAGATAGGGGTATCTCGGTAATTTTCCAAAATAGGGGTGTTTTGGATATTTGCAAAATAAGGGTATTCTGGTACTTTTGCAAAATAGGGGTATTTTAGTAATTTTTACAAATCTAAGGGTATTTTAGTAATTTTACAAATTTAAGGGTATTTTAGTAATTTTACAAATCTAGGGGTTTTTGGTCCCTCTCGGGTTTTAGTTATGAACTTTGGCCCATCAACAAGTCCTCGTGGCTAAAGTGAACAGACACTACGCATCAGGTAGGATTCCAGAGAAGAGGCGGTAGGCTACTAGGACCGCTTAAGTACCAAGCTCTCTCTAGATCCAATCCTAGACATGCGTATGTCCGTTGCCACACTCTAACCCAATGACTTGTTCATAGACACGTTTAATTAGATTAAGTCTTATGAAATTTCAGAGTTGTTCAAACTAGGCTTAAAGTCCATTAACCCTAACATATTTGCCTACGTCCTCAAAAAGCCCATTTCATGTCATATAGCCTATTGGGCTCAATTACGATCTAATCATACAATCATTCATGCCAATTCATTATTCATGCTCACATATCAACCATTTCCGTTTTGGGCACCCAAGTTTGGTAGGCCCATTTAGGCACTTTCGACTTTTCGACTTTTCGGTGTCGTCGATATCGTGTGTGGTGTGTTTGTATACACTTGGTAACCTCGCGTTCTGCAAATCCTTTAGTCACAAACCAACAATCGACATTACTAGCGATTAACCAAAGCTTTAACATATACTTATCAAAAACCGAAACCTCACCGTACCCTTACCATGTGCCTCACGTTCTAGTAGCCCTTCTTTTGCTACTATTTGCGACTATCCTTTAGATCTGCACCCAAACACCTATATCGTCAAAACCATGTGACCCATATTTCACATAAGTCACCCATATGAGCCACATTAGATTCGACTATTTACTAAACCATGACTGAGTCAAGAACACTTACCACCTTGTTAGCAATCCTTACCTACCACGCTTGCGATTGTTGAGCCTTACCATTGTTAATACAAGTTAACGACAAGGAGGGGTTAGATAGCCCTTTGACTTTTAACAAAACACACTAAGAAGTTCAACTAAGCACTTACTGAAATTCTCCTTTGATCTTGTGGCTTAGATATCTATTGAACAATATTCTGCTTCCAACGTGACTAAAAGTGGATAACAATCGATTATGGTGGATGAACAACAATAAAGGTTCGGTAAGAGTAGAGATTCGGCAAAAGAAGGATGATAGTAATTTCGGCAATGAAGGGAATTTGGCTTAGCGAAAATTCGGCAAAAAGGGAGAAACCGTTTGAGGGGGAAAATAAAAACTAGAGAATGCTTAAAGAACCTTTCAAGCATTCGGCCCTCTCCTTTTAAAGCCACAGGCCAAACACTCCCTTCCCTTAGAGTCCTATTCAACCATCACATCTTTACTCTCCATCTCCTAACTTTTCTCTCTGATAATACCTTAATCTTCTTCGAAAACTCTTCCATATCCATCGGTCCTTCTTACTTCAAACTCTCCATGGTAAGAGTATCAAACCAACACAACTCTTGCCGTCCACCTATGCAAAATAAAACACTCCAAAATGCACTCCTCCTGCTCGAACCTTGGACCTCTTCAGCGTTCACACACGCCACCTCCTAGCTCCCAAGTGACACCATTTTCCTCTAGACCACAAGCCCATTCGTGTCTTATTTTCTATTAATTTAATTAAGAGGCCTCATGCTTGAGACTAGGGTCTACTAAGCAAGAAAAATAAATTTTTCCCTATGGTCTCCCCTATCTCTAAGGCTTCAAATAATCTCGATAATACCTTAATAGTATTATTCTAAACGCTACACATACATACTTACTTCAATGCACAGAAATTAAAGTTTCAGGATTTTTGGGGCGTTACACTAATGCTCAACCTCCTCCACCCCTTCCTATACCTCAGCCAGTTCCTGTGGCTCCTCAAGGTATAGATTTGTTGAGAATGACCAAACCCCTAGTCGATAAGATTCGGAAGCAAGGGGCTAAGGAATTCAGAGCTAATATAGATGATGACCTCGAGAGGGCAGAGTTCTGGCTTGAGAACTCAATTCGAGTATTTGATAAACTCTCCCGCACACCTGAGGAGAGTTTGAAATGTGCCGTGTCATTGCTGAAGGACTCGGCATATCGTTGGTGGAAAATGTTTGTAACAGCCCGATTTTGGGGCTAGTCAGAATAGTGGTTTCGAGACCACTAATCCGAGGTTGAAGAAAATTATTTTGAAATTATTTTATGTGTTATAGCATGATTATAAGGTTGCATGAAAATTTTGGTGCTTTAATTTTTATGATTGTATGCTTAATTGTGAAAAAGGACTAAATCGCATAAAGTGCAAAAGTTCCATTTTTCAAGCTAGAAGTGTCTAATAGCTATGGAATATTAAATTGGAGGTCTTTAAAGTGTAGACCACCTTAAGAGTGATGCTGGCCAAGGGGGACAAAGATATTAATTTGGTAAAAAATTTGGTGAAATTAGGTGACCAAAAATGAATAAAATAAGACAAAGAAAGAAGATATCATCTTTCACTATTCACCCTTCTTCTTCCATCAAAAATTGAAGAGAAATTAGAGGTTTTTGGACTTCAAACTTTCAGCCAAGCTATTCTCTTGCAAGTAAGTGATTTTAGAGGTCTTTCTTGATAATTTTTGTACTTTTAGAACCCCCAAAGCTTAAGCTAGCTAATGAGGGGACCAATTTGCAAAATGATTAAAAGTTTAGGGACCTTTCATGAGAGTGATTATGTTGTTTGCTGAGTTTTTATGGAAGAAAATGAATGTTAGTGGGTTAAGGAACAACTTTTGTGAAATGTGTTACCATGAAAACACCTAAATGGGACCTATTAGTAAAGGTTGAATTTGTGTAATAAATGCATGAAATAATTGGTTTTGTGAGTTTTTGTAAGAGAAATAAATGTTCAACTAAGCTTCTTTAATGAGAAAATGTGATGAAAAATGATTTAAGAGCCTAGGGGCAAAATCATAATTTTGCCAAAGTAGAAGGGCAAAATGGTCATTTTTGCCTAAGTAGAAATTTTGATGTATCATGAATTATAAAATGATTGAATGAGTGAATTTTATTATTATAGATCAAGAAGAGCGTGGAAACAACCTTGACCGAGGAAAAGGCAAGGTTACGAATTAAAACGTCAATTAATACATTTTGCACCGAGGTAAGTTTATGTGTAAATGGTACATCCTGAATACTTACGTTGTTACCTATTGAAGTATTGTATGAATGAGATCATTCATGATTAAGATGGATTGAATTCAATAGAAAATGAGTAATTCTCGTAGGAACCTTAAAATGGTTAGGTAAGTGTGGAATATTATTTGTAATAATCATTGGTGGGCTGTGTGCGATACCACCGTAATTATTCTTGTTGGTGGGCTATGTGCGATACCACCTTATTACTTAGTCACGATTGGATGTGTACGATACCATTGTTTATATTATCATTTGGTGGGCTAAGTGCGATACCACCGTAAATATTCTTGTTGGTGGGCTATGTGCAAAACCATCAAGTGTTTGGTATTATTCAGAGTGATTCATTGAGAAATCATTTAAGTATATGCTTCATATGATGCTATGGTGATGAGTGCAGGGAATGCATGCAAACAAATTAGAGCATTATATTTGTTATATTGTTGAAATGTGGTAAGAGATGAAATGAGTAAGCATGATTATGAAATGTTGGTTGTTCTTGCTTGTTATGAAAAGCATTGATTAATATGTATATATGTTATGATGCTTATTGTTTACATGTAAACTTACTAAGCTTAAATCTTACTCCCTTTCTTTTCCCTTGTTTTATAGTGTCAAAGAGCCAGTTCCAGATACGAAGTTAATTGGAAGATCACCCACACTACCAGCTCATCTCGATATATCTAGACTTAGCATTTTGAGTATGGCATGTATAGGGGCTAGACTAGGTGAAATGTTTTGTTGTTTTGGCCAAGTGTGTGTTGGCTCATTTATAAATGAACTCATTGTATATAGCCATAGTTGATGGCTCATTATCATTAATTTATGAAAAGATGAGGTTATTCAGCACAATTGGGTTGCTTAGTGAATGGTTGAATGGATTTTTGATGTGTGAGTTAGGGTGAAAAAAAGAGCTTGGCAAATAGCCTTGTTCTTGTCCACACGGGTAGACACAGGGGCGTGTGTCTAGGCCGTGTAAGACACACGGTCGGATCCATGGGCGTGTGATCAAGCCGTGTGTCCCCTGCATGTTAACGTTGCAAGTCAGTGTCGACCATGGGCTAGCCAGACGGGCGTGTGCCTAAGCCGCATGCTGCTTAAAAGGTTGCTGACGTCATAAATAGAATACCCAGGTTTTCACCCACGGGTGAGGACACGGGCGTGTCTAGGCTGTGTAGAGGGCATGGGCCAAGGACACGGGCATGTGTCTGGCCGTGTGAAAACCCCTGTAGGTTCGAAGAGAAAATTAATTCCACACATGTTAGGGACATGGGCGTTTGTGACCATATGACCTGCCCACACGGGCGTGTGGCCCTGTTAAGGTAAAATTTTCCTAAGTTTATAAAAGTTTCCGATTAATTTTCGAGATCCATTGTATGCATGTTTAAGGCTTGTAGGCCCATAATGAATATGTTTTGAATGTGAATAGAAAGTTCTAAGTTGGGATAAAATTTTACATCCCAAAGTTGTATGTTCAAGTGAGATAAGTCTAGTAATGCTTCGTACTCGGTTCTGGCGTTGAATACGGGCAAGGGGTGTTACAACATTAATGTCGGTAGTTCTAAGGGAGAGAGTAACGTGAGACTTCTTTTTGGAAGAGTTCTGAAAGAAGTACATAAGTTAGAGATTTGTGGACCAAAAACAGAAATAATTCCTTGAATTGAAGCAAGGAAAAATGACTGTGGCAGAGTCTAAGCGCGAGTTTGTTAGGCTCAGCAAGTATGCACAAGAGTGTGTGTCTACGGAAGCTATTTTGTGCAAGAGGTTCGAAGACGGGATGAATGAGGATATCAGACTGCTAGTTGGGATTTTAGAATTGAAAGAATTTGTAGTGTTGGTTGATAGGGCATGCAAAGCCGAGGAGCTGAATAAGGAAAAGAGAAAAGCCATGAGTGAGGCTCGAGATGCAAGAAAGAGGCCAATGAGTAAATTTTTTCAAGCTCAATCAAAGTGGTCCAAGGAAATAAACCCTCGGATGACTGCGTCGGTTGGATATTCATATCGAGATCGAGGTAATACTTACTCGGGCTTAAGGGTTCAAGCCACTTCGATGGTAAGTGTGGGCAACCCAAAGTTAAATAAATCAGAGTGTCCAAACTGTGGTAGGCAACACACTGGGGAGTGTTGGGGAAATAACTGTAATTGTTACAAGTGTGGTTCACCCGACCATTTCATCTGGAATTGTCCAGAGAGGGATGAGAAGGAAAGAAAGCGAGAAGGGAGATCAAGAAATGTATCTTCGAGAGGTAGATCACAAAAGAACCCGGGAGGTGGGACTTGTAGTAGAGGTGCACCCAGAGTCTCTTCTGTGAGATCAGAGGGTCGAGCACCTGCACGGACTTATGCCATTCGTGCTCTTGAAGAGGCATCCTCTCCAAATATGATAACGGGTACTTTTTCTTTTCATGATCTCTCTATTGTTGCTTTAATTGATCCAGGGTCTACCCATTCTTATATTTGCATGAAATTGGCAGCTAGCATGAGTATGATTGTTGAGTCTACAGAATTTGTAGTAATGGTGTCAAACCCGTTAGGCAAATATGTGCTAGTTGACAAGGTGTGTAAAATTTGTCCTTTGACACTTAGAGGTCCTTGTTTTTCGGCAAATCTCATGTTGTTGCCGTTTGATGAATTTGACTTGATTCTTGGCATGGATTGGTTGACTGGTCATAATGTTTTAGTGAAATGTGGTAGTAAGTTTATTGAATTGAAATATGTAAATGGAGATGTCATTTGAGTTGATTCAGGTAGATCAGATAGTTTGCCTATGATAATTTCATCTATGGTAGCCATGAGATACTTGAGAAAAGGATATGAGTCCTATCTCGCCTTTGTACTGAATACTTAAGAGTCAAAGGTAAAGATTGAATCAGTGCCGGTGGTATGCGAGTATCCAGATGTGTTCCTGGAAGAATTACTAGGATTGCCTCCAGTTAGAGAGGCCGAGTTTGGGATTGAGTTAGTTTTAGGTACCGCACCTATTTCGATTACCCTGTATAGGATGGCACCATTGGAGTTGAAAGAATTGAAGGTTCAGTTGCAAGAGTTAACAGATAAGGGTTTTGAAAGACCGAGCTATTCATTGTGGGGTGCTCTGGTACTTTTTGTTAAAAAGAAAGATGGGCCGATGAGATTGTGCATAGACTACAGATAACTCAACAAGGTGACAGTGAAGAATAAGTATCCTTTACCAATGATAGATGACTTATTTGACCAACTGAAGGGAGCTACAGTGTTCTCTAAGATAGATCTAAGGTCTGGCTATTACCAGTTGAGGGTTAAGGAGCAAGATGTGTCGAAAACTGCATTTTGGACGAGGTATGTCCATTATGAGTTTCTTGTCATGCCATTTGGCTTAACGAATGCTCCTGCGATTTTTATGGATTTAATAAACCGTATTTTCTGACCGTATTTTGATAAATTTATTGACAACATATTAATTTATTCTCGGGATGAGAGTGAGCATGCAAAGCACCTGGGAATTGTTTTGCAGACTTTAAGAGACAAGTAGCTGTATGCTAAATTCAGAAAGAGTGAGCTTTGGCTCCGAGAGGTCAGATTCTTAGGACACATTGTGTCCGGTGATGGCATTAGAGTTGATCTGAGTAAGATCTCGGTTATTGTGTAGTGGAAACCGCTAAAGAATGTGTCAGAAATTAAAAGCTTTTTGGGTTTAACGGGGTACTACAAACATTTCATAAAGGGGTTCTCCATGATTGCTACCCCGATGATGAAACTATTGCATAAAGATGTTAAGTTTGAATGGACTGAGAAATGCCAATAGAGTTTTGAGAAATTGAAAGCATTATTGACTGAGGCGCCAGTTTTAGTACAACCTGAGTCGGGGAAAGAGTTTGTGGCCTACAGTGATGCGTCATTAAATGGTCTTGGTTGTGTGTTAATGTAAGAGGGTAAGGTAGTAGCTTACACCTCGAGACAACTAAAACCGCATGAGAAGAATTATTTGACTCATGATTTGGAGTTAGCTGCGATTGTCTTTGCTTTGAAGATTTGGCGTCATTATTTATATGGTGAGAAGTGCCGAATCTTCACCAATCACAAGAGTTTGAAGTACTTGATGGACCAAAAGGATTTGAATTTGCGACAACGGCGGTGGCTCAAATTATTGAAGGATTGTGAGTTATTAATTGATTACCATCCGGGGAGAGCGAATGTGGTTGCGAATGCCTTGAGCAGAAAATCCCTGTATGCTTTGAGTGTTATGAGTACGAGCTTAGCGTTGTCTGATGATGGTTCAATATTGGCTGAGTTGAGGGCTAGACCATTATTTATTCAGTAGATATGTGAAGCTCAAAAGAATGATAGTGAGATGCAAGTTAAGAGAGCTCAGTACGAATTGAGGGATAACTCTGATTTTCGGGTTAGTTCAGAGGATTGTTTGATGTTTTATGATAGAATTTGTGTACCAAAGGATGAGGACTAAATCTGGAAAATTTTACAGGAAGCACACAACGGTTGCCTGTTAGTACATCTGGGCAGTACGAAAATGTACAATGATATGAAGAAGTTCTATTGGTGGCCGGGTACAAAAAGAGACATCTCCGAGTTTTTTACAAAGTGTTTGATTTGTCAACAGGTGAAAGCTAAACATCAAGTACCTTCGAGATTGCTTCAACCAGTGATGGTTCCTGAGTGGAAATGGGATCGAATCACCATGGATTTTGTAACGGGGTTACCTATGACTCCGAGAAAGAAAGATTCTGTGTGGGTCATTGTTGATAGATTAACGAAGTCGGCTCACTTTATACCGATGCGTATGGATTATTCACTTGATAAGTTGGCCAAGTTGTATATTGCTGAGGTAGTGAGATTGCATGGGGTGCCTACATCTATTATCTCAGATAGAGATCCATGGTTTACTTTGAGGTTTTAGAAGAAATTACAAGAAGCCTTAGGTACGAGATTAAATTTTAGTATAGCGTTCCATCCTCAAACTGGTAGCCAATCTGAAAGAGTGATTCAAGTTCTTGAGGATATGCTCTGATGCTGTGTGTTAGAGTTCGATGGTAGTTGGGAAAAATATCTACCTTTGGTTGAGTTTGCCTATAACAACAGTTATCAGTCGAGTATACGGATGGCACCGTGAGAAGCAAATTCACGGGGTCGATTTAGTTAAAGAGACCGAGGAGAAAGTGAAAGTAATCTATGATAGTCTAAAAGCTGCTTCGGACTGACAAAAGTCATACGTGGATTTAAAAAGGAAAGAAATCGAGTTTCAAGTAGGCGACAAATATTTCTGAAAGTATCCCCATGGAAGAAAATATTGAGATTTGGTCGAAAGAGCAAATTGAGTCCACGATTCATAGGGCTGTATGAGGTTATTGAAAGGGTTGGACCAGTAGCGTACCAGTTGGCTTTGCTAGCAGAGTTAGAGAGGATACACAACGTGTTTCATGTGTCGATGTTACGGCGATATCGTTCCGATTCTTCGCATGTGATCCCCTCAACAGAAATTGAGATACGACCGGATATGACTTATGAAGAGGAACCAATTAAGATATTGGCTCGAGAGGTTAAACAGTTGAGGAACAAGAGCATAGCCTTAGTAAAAGTGTTACGGCAAAAACACGGTGTGGAAGAGGCTACGTGGGAACCAGAAGAAGCCATGAGGGAACAGTACCAAAACCTTTTTACCGGTAAGATTTTCAGGGACGAAAATCTCTAAAGGGGAGAGTTGTGACAGCTCGATTTTGGGGCTAGTCGAAACAGTGGTTTTGGGACCGCTAATCTGAGGTTGAAGAAAATTATTTTGATATTATTTTGTGTTATAGCATGTTTATAAGGATGTATGAAAATTTTGGTGCATTAATTTTGGTGATTTCATGCTTAATTATGAAAAATGACTAAATCGCATAAAGTGCGAAAGGTCTATTATACAAGGTAGAAGTGTTTAATAGCTATAGAATATTAAATTGGAGGTCCTTAAAGTGCAATTAGGCCATTAAGGGTGTGTTGGTCAGCCATAGAGACAAGGAGACAAGAACATTAAATTTTGGTTAAATTTTGGTGAAATTAGGTGATGAAAAAAATGAATAAAATAAGATAAATAAAAGAGATATCATCTTTCACTATTCACACTTCTTCTCCACCGAAAATTGAAGTGGAAATAGGAGATTTTGGATTTCAAACTTTCAGCCAAGCTATTCTCTTGCAAGTAAGTGATTTTAGAGGTCTTTCTTGATAATTTTTATACTTTTGGAACCCTCAAAGCTTAAGCTAGCTAATGAGGGGACTATTTTGCTAAATGGTTAAAACTTTAGGGACTTGATAGTGTTTATGTTGTTTGCTGAGTTTTTATGGAAGAAAATGAATGCTAGTGGGTTAAGGAATAACTTTTGTGAAAGGTGTTATCATGAAAACACCTAAATAGGACTTATTGGTAAGGGTTGTAATTGTGTAATAAATGCATGAAATAATTGGTTTTGTGAGTTGTTATAAGAGAAATAAATGTTTAGCTAGGCTTGTTTAATGAGGAAATGTGATGAAAAACGAATTACAAGCCTAGAGGCAAAATTGTAATTTTGCCAAGTATAAGGGCAAAATGGTCATTTTTGCCTAAGTGTAAATTTTGATGTATCATGAGTTATAAAGTGACTGAATGAGTAAATTTTATTATTATAGATCAAGAAGAGCGTGGAAACAACCTTGACCGAGGAAAGGGCAAGGTTACGGACTAAACTGTCGACTAATACATTTTGCACCAAGGTAAGTTTATGTGTAAACAATACATCTTTAATACATATGTTATTACTTATTTATGCATTGTATGAATAAGATCAATTATGAGTGAGATTGATTTATATTGGTAGATAGTGATTAATTCTCGTATGAACCTCGGAATAAATATGTAAGTATGGAAAACTATCCGTAATAATTACTTGGTGGGCTGTATGCGATACCACCGTAATTATCCTTTTTGGTGGGCTGTGTGCGGTACCACCTTATTACTTATTCACGATGGGTTGTGTATGATACCAACGTTTATATTATAATTTTGTGGGCTATGTGCGATACCACCCTATCATTGATTAATGGTGGGCTGTGTGCAAAACCACTGGTACTTAGTATTATTCTGAGGGGTTCATTGAGAAATTGTTTAAGTAAATGTTTCATGTTTCTTTGTGGTGATGAGTGTAGGGAATGTGTACAAGTAATTGTGAGCAATATAATTGATATATGGTTGGAATGTGGTAAGAGATGAAATGAGTAAGCATGATTATGGAAATGTGCATTGTCCTTGCTTAGTATGTAATGTTATTGATGGATTAGCATATGTTATGATGCTTATTGTTTACATGTAAACTTACTAAACTTAAAGCTCACTCCCTTTCTTTTCCCTTGTTTTATAGTGCCAAAGAGCCAGTTTGGGATACAAAGATAATTGGAAGATCACCCACACTATCAGCTCATCTCGGTATATTTTGACTTAGCATTTTGAGTATGGCATGTATATGGGCTAGACTTAGGGAAATGTCTTGTTGTTTTGGCCAAGTGTGTTGGCTCTTTTAAAGATGAACTCTTTTGTAAATAGCCATAATTGATGGCTCATTATTACTTATTCATGAAAGATGAGGTTATTCATGAACATGTATGATGCTTGATTGGGTTGCTTGGTAATGGTTGAATAGGATTTATGTTGTATGAGTTAGGGTGATAAAACGAGCTTGATAAATATCCTTGTTCTTGTCCATACAAGTAGGCACACGGGCATGTGTCTAGGCCTTGTGTGACACATGGTCGGTCCCATGGGCACGTGGCTAGGCCGTGTGTCCCCTGTATGTTAACGTTGCAAGTCAGTGTCGACCACGGGCTAGACACATGGGCGTGTGCCTAGGTCGTGTGCCCCTTGTAAGGTTGCTGACATCATAAACATAATACCCAGGTTTTCACACACGGGTGAGGACACGGGCGTGTCTAGGCCGTGTGAAGGACACAGGCCAAAGATACGGGCATGTGTCCCGCCGTGTGAAAACCCCTGTAGGTTCGAAAGGAAAAATAAATTCCACATGGGCTAGGGACATGGGCGCGTGTGACCACACGGCTGCCTACATGGGCGTGTCTCATTTCACACAGGCGTGTGGCCCTGCTAAGACAAAATTTTCTAAGTCTTCAAAAGTTCCCGGTTTGATTCCAAGACCCCTCGTTTGCATGTTTAAGGCCTCGAAGGCCCATAATAAAGATGATATGAATGTTTTTGAAAAGCTTTAAGTTGGAATGTAATATTATAATTCAAAGTTTTACGTTCAAGCAAGATGAGTCCGGTAATTCCTCGCACCCGATTCTGGCGTTGAACACGGGTAAGGGGTGTTCCATATGTAATACCCCTATCCCGAGTCCGTCACCGGATTAGGGTTCGGGAGCGTTATCGGACAGATCAAAAAACATTTGTAGAAATTCATCCATTCATACATCATTCTCAAGCATAGTGCCCCTTAAACAGGTCCTCGAGACCCTAAGCTTGCTTATAAACTGAGTCGAGACTAAACTGAAACACATACGAAATTCCATGAAAATTTGAAACTTTTCTAAAATACAGGGGAGGCACGCCCGTGGGAGGAGACCGTGTGCCCTCCACGGTTTCTAGACACCCCCGTGTATCCATCCTTGTTTATACTGACTATACCAACACAGTCATTAGGCACGTCCATGTGCCATGGTCGTGTACTACAAGGTCATATACTGACTTCCCCACCACGGCCACCAAGCACGCCCGTGTATTTTGGCCATGTACTTTTATGTTAGCTACTGACATGCACACCACGGCTAGATGACACGCCCGTGTCGAGGCCGTGTGATGATAAACTGCATCCTACAGTTCACCCACGGTCTTTAGGCACGGCCGTGTGCCACAATCGTGTGACGTTATAGGCCATTTTCAAGGCCAAAATGCCACCCATAAGGGTCAAACCTACAAGCCATATTTAACAAGATATCTCATACACATATAACCATCAAAACATACCAAAATAATCAACCAATTCAAGCATATCTGTCAACTAAAGTAATCAGACTACAATCCATTCAATATTCATTCAATCTTACTATTAAACCCATTTCCAAACATACCAAATTGCATAACTAAATCTATATTATACCAAGCACCTTTCATCCATATGTACTTACCATCTCATAACCATTTCATGTAACAACTAAGCATACCAAAACAACTTTCCAATTCACATTCATCTAAGCATGATACCAAAACATAACTAGCCAAATCACATGGCTAAGTTCACTTTACAAATCATCATAAGAACTAGCTATACATGCAATATCTAGCTATATACATATCCAGTGTGATGACGATCCTTGACAGTCCCAAGCCTGCAGCAGTTTTGATGACCTATAAAACAGATTAAATACACACAGAGTAAGCTTTCTAAAAGCTTAGTAAGTCAATATACAAAAAAACTTGATATTTAAGCATTCAAGACATATAATCAATATGAAATCACTAATACCTCAATTGCATAGCCATAATTTTTCTTGGCACTTTTATTTAACCATTCATCATACAAACTTGCCTATCATTATATACTTGTTAGATCATAGCTTATCCATTCTTGTATCACATTTACATATGGCTCATTCATACATACTTTCACATATTATCTCATCATTTCAATGCACATATTTATCGTAGTAAGACCGTATAGATACTTACCTTTCATTCACACACAGTGTATCTTTTAAACGCGCCTGAAATAAATACAATTCACATATTCGTTTGTTTCTCGAATTTATCTGTTGAACTATTTGAAATCTAATAGAATACTCAGAAAGCTCAGAATAGTCGTACAATGCCAACGTCCCAGGCGTGCTCTTAGATGAGGTCAAATGTGGATGCCACTGTAACCGAAGTATCTAAATTCAATTCCACATGTTCGGTAACACACATATACATATATTCCACATGACTCGATAAAAATACAAATTATCCCAAATAACCGAATATATATATTGATACATACATGAACACCTTTAAACAACTCTCATGCTATCAAGTAAATAACATCCATATAACATAATTTATCCACATATTCCATCACCCTAATGTACAACACATTTACTTCATCGTTTTATTTGCTCAATGACAGCACCTATAACATATAAGTATGAAAATACATACCTTGCGATCGAATTAACAAAATTCATTTGCATAAGCTTAAGCTTACTCGATTTGTTCCATGACTTAATCATTTCGTAGTCTAAACTCGAAATTGTAAATCACCGGTATAAAACCTGCTAAGCGTCAGCCTGAATCACACACCGACACTAGTCCTGCTAGACCCGAGGTCTGAAATTTAAACACAGGCATTTAGCCTACTAGGCAATAAGCCCGATATAATTCACCGGCACAAGGCCTGCTAGGCTCAAAGCCCGATATAATTTTATTCAACCATCTCGTACACATTACATATTACCAAAATCACATAGACATTACAGAATTCATGTCACTTTCACATAATGAATTCAAATTGATTTAACTACCTTTCGTTGCTGAATTAATATGTCACATTCGGCTTTATCAACATTTAAATCCAATAACTCAAAATTCAACATATAACTAAGTTACGAATAATATTTACAGTATTAACTTACTTAAAGACTTACCTCGACTATTGACAGACAACGAAGACCGGCTATTCGTGAACTTTTGCTTTTCCCCGATCCAAATCCAATTTTCTTTGTTCTTGATCTAAACATATTTCAAATAAGCTCATTCAAGTACATTTCATCTCAATTTAGTCCCAAAACACATAAATAAGCAAATTACCATTTTACCCCTGACATTTACATATTTTACAATTTAATCCCTATTACACAAAATACAAAATACACATAATTTGAATTCAATCCTTTAGGACCGAATCTTCCTCATGACTATCTAAGTCCCAACATTTCATTTATTTTTTATTTTAACCCCTCAAAGACTTATTTTTGTAATTTAGCCCAAAATACTCAATTTCATCAAAATTCCCAAAACAAAACATGTTAATCTAACACATACATTTCATAATTCATCCTTAAATAACATAAACAACTAATTATCAACAACAGCTTAACTTAAAATATTCATCAAATTCAAAAATTAAAGCATGGGTCTTGAAGATTTCTAAGCAACGATCTCAAAAACGTAAAAATTATCAAGAACCGAAATCAAACGAACCTTGAATTTGAGATTATAGGTGTCGAAAATCAAATGAAACCAAACCCTTGTTCTTTCCTCAACATTCGACTAAGAAAATAAAAGATGATAATGGCCATTTCTTTTGTTTTATTATTACATATATTATGTTATTGCTTAATTACCAAACTAACCTTATAGTATAAAATAAACATAACATATATATAAGTACATTATTGGCACATACCATCCACTACCTTGTAAAATGGGCTAATTCCCCTTTTAGTACCTCGTATTAAAAAGCCACTATCATATTAGCACCTTTCACTATAGTTTGTAACTTTTGCACTTTACGCGATTAAGTCCTTTTATTTAATTAAGCACACAAACAATCAAATTTTCATACGAAACTTTCACACATAATAATTCACACATAATAAACACAGAAAATAATGTTTAAATATTATTCAGGCTCAAATTCGTGGTCCTGAAACCACTGTTCTGACTAGGGTATAAACTGGACTGTTACAATTCTCCCCCCTTAGGGATTTTCGTCCCCGAAAATTTTGCCGTTAAACAAAGTCGGATATTGTTGTCTCACTGAATCTTCAGGCTCCCACGTAGCCTCTTCTATCCCATGTCAATTCCATAGTACTTTTACTAACGGAATTTTCTTATTTCTCAACTCTTTCACTTCAAGAGCTAGGATACTGATCGGTTCCTCTTCGTATGTCATATCAGATCGGATTTCAATTTCAGATGGGGTAATCACATGTGACGGATCAGATCGATATCTATGAAACATCGAAACATGAAATACGTTGTGTATCTTTTCTAGCTCAGAGGGTAACTTTAACCTATATGCAACAGGCTTGACACATTCAATGATCTCATAAGGTCCGATGAACCTCATACTTAATTTGCCTTTACATCCGAATCGAAGCACTTTCTTCCATGGAGACACTTTCAGAAATACTTTGTCGCTGCTCTCAAATTCTATATCTTTTCGTTTCAAGTCTGCTTAAGACTTCTGACGATCAGATGCTGTTTTCAAACAATCTCGGATTAGTTTCACTTTCTGTTCTGAGTCTTTTATCAAATCAACCCCATGTAGCTTATTTTCACTGAGCTTAGTCCAATACAGAGGTGTTTGACATTTACATCCGTACAAAGCTTCATAAGGTGCCCTATTAATACTTGACTGAAAACTGTTATTATACACAAATTCGATCAGTGGCAGATACTGTTTCCACGAACCATGAAACTCTAGTACACAGCATCTTAACATGTCTTCAAGAATCTGAATAATTCGTTCAGA
Organism: Gossypium bickii; assembly: GCA_025503065.1. Lineage (NCBI taxonomy): Eukaryota > Viridiplantae > Streptophyta > Magnoliopsida > Malvales > Malvaceae > Gossypium > Gossypium bickii. The sequence continues at coordinate 84,820,333 of CP106712.1, forward strand.
CTGACCATCTGCTTGCGGATGAAAAGTTGTACTGAAATATAATTTCGTACCCCAAAGCTTCTTGCAATTTCTTCCAGAATCTCAACGTAAACCTCGAATCTCTATCGGATACAATAGACAGTGGCACCCCGTGCAATCTCACAATCTCAGAGATATAAAGCTTGGCTAATTTTTCAAGTGAATAATCAGATCTTACCGAAATAAAATGGGTAAATTTCATCAATCGATCAACTATAACCCAATTCATATCTTTATTTTTCGGAGTCTGAGGCAAATCGAAAACAAAATTTATTGTTACTCTATCCTATTTCCATTTAGGAATTAGAATCAGTTATAGCAAACCAGATAGAATTTAATGTTCAACTTTCACTTGTTGATAGACTAAACATTTTAACACAAAGTTAGATATGTCTCATTTCATTCTAGACCACCAACAATGTTCCCTCAGACCATACTATAGTAGCTCCTTTTTAACAGATCAAATAAATCATCTATACGGGGCAACGGATATTTATTCTTTATTGTCACCTTATTCAACTGACGATAATCGATACACATCCTCATCGTGCCAACTTTCTTTTTGACAAACAAAACCGGAGCACCCCAAGACGAAAAACTCGGTCTAGCAAACCCTCTATCAGTCCATTCTTGCAATTGTGACTTTAACTTTTTCAACTCTAGTGGTGCCATTCTATACTGAGCTATCGATATAGGTGTAATACCAGGCAACAAATCAATACCAAACTCAACTTCTCGAATCGGAGGTAAACCAGGTAACTCTTCAGGAAACACATCAGAAAATTCACAGACAATAGGCACTGATTCAACTTTCTTTTCAGATACTTTTGAATCAAACACATAAGTGATATATGCCTCACATCCCTTTTTCACATAACTCTGAGCTTTCAAAACAGATATCACAGCAGACAATTCATTCAAATCATCAGACTCAACCCGTATAATCTTCTCATTCGAACATCTCAAGTCTATAGTCTTTCTATTGCAGTTCACAACAGCATCATGTATAAACAACCAATCCATACCCAAAATAATATCGAACTCATCAAAGGGAAAAAGCATCAGATCAGCAGGGAAACAAATATTTCAAAACATTAACGGACAGTTCTTTCATACTTTATCAACAATGACACTTTTACCTAAGGGGTTCGATACTTTTGTAGCAAACTCAGTAGGCTCTACAGACCAAGTCTTACTAAATACTAAATTCATGCATATATATACAAATGAGTAGAACCAGGGTTTACCAATACAATCACGAAAGTATCATAAAGAGTAAACGTACCCATAATAATATCTGAAGATGAAGCTTCTTCACAAGCTCGAAAAGCGTGCACTCCAGTTGACTCTCTATATTCAAATTTTTCAACAGTATCCCTCGTAGACCTTTGACTACTACTGACATTTCTGATATTTCGGAAAGGTCTATCTCTCATTGGGGCATTATCTGCTTTCAAATTCTGGGTAGTCTCTTGTTCAACAGGCTCTGGGCAATCTCGAATAAAATGATCCAACGATCTACATCTGAAGCAAGCTTGATTATTCAATCTACAATTCCCCGAATGTCTTTTACCATAATGTTTACATTGAGTCGCTTGGATTTGACATTTTCAATACTCGCCATCTTTAGGTAATCTCGAATGAAGTGATTTCGTGACCCACATTTATAACAAACTCTATTGTTATACTTGCCCCAACATTTTCCTACATGTCGTCTTCCCCACTTTCTATACTCAGGTTTGTTGCTTTTAGTACTTCCATCATTTGATTCAATTGGAGCTTGAGTTCTTAGACAAACATTTGGTCTCACACAATCTCTACCCGTATGTCCGATTGAAACATCTAATCTATTGTTTGTATCTCTTTATTTCTTCGTCAAAGGTTGAAAAAAAAATTACTCATCGATCTTTTTCTTTCATTATGAGCTTTAGAATCGACTTTCTCAGTATTATCATCATTAGTAGCCCTAAACTCTCCAACCTCATAGAATTTCATCATCTGGGGGTTTGTTCGTTAGATTCAGATTCGTAATTGAAAGCATAGCAGAGGTTTGAGGGAAGTTAATCGGGGGCGGAGGTTGCAAAACAGTAGGGTTATTTCTCACAAATTGAGTGAACCACTCACTCATCACCTAGAAGAAAGCTTGTTTAGCTTCTCCCTCTTGACCGCTCGTAACCGGTCTCGGATCTAAGGGCGCTATCCCTGCGCACGAAGCGAGCACGATTTCTACATCGCGGCCTATGGCTCTTTCAGGATCCATACTATACGAGAAATCACATTTTTACACGTCAGGATTCATCATACTATCACAGTTCAGATATATGGCATGTATAGCTAGACTCTGACACGCTACGTTAGTCCGAGAATCGACAAACCATAGCTCTGATACCAACCAAATGTAACACCCCTATCCTGAGTCCGTCACCGGATTAGGGTTAGGAGCGTTACCAGACAGATCAGAAAACATTTGCAGAAATTCATCCATTCATACATCATTCTCAAGCATAGTGTCCCTTAAACGGGTCCTCAAGACCCTAAGCATGCTTATAAACCGAGTCGGGACTAAACTGAAACACATACGAAATTTTATGAAAATTTGAAACTTTTCTAAAATACAGGGGAGGCACGCCCGTGAGAGGAGACTGTGTGCCCTTCACGGCTTCTAGACACCCCCGTGTATCCATTCTTGTTTATACTGACTATATCAACACGATCATTAAGCATGTCCGTGTGCCATGGCTGTGTACTACAAGGTCATATACTGACTTCCCCACCACGGCCACCAAGCACGCCCGTGTATTTTGGCCGTGTACTTTTATGTTAGCTACTAACTTGCACACAACGGCTAGATGACACGCCCGTGTCAAGGCCGTGTGATGATAAACCGCATCCTACAGTTCATCCACTGTCGTTAGGCACGCCTGTATGCCACAACCGTGTGACATTATAGGCCATTTACAAGGCCAAAATGCCACCCATAAGGGTCAAACCTACAAGCCATATTTAACATGATATCTCATGCACATATAACCATCAAAACATACCAAAATAATCAACCAATTCATGCATATTTGTCAACTAAAGTAATCACACTACAATCCATTCAATATTCATTCAATCTGACTATTCAACCCATTTCCAAACATACCAAATTGCATAACTAAATCTATATTATACCAAGCTCCTTTCATCCATGTATACTTACCATCTCATAACCATTTCATGTAACAACTAAGCATGCCAAAACAACTTTCCAATTCACATTTATCTAAGCATGATACCAAAACATAACTAGCCAAATCACATGGCTAAGGTCACTTTACAAATCATCATAAGAACTAGCCTATACATGCCATATCTAGCTATATACATATCCAAGGTGTACCAAAATGATATTAGTAGTGTGATGACGATCCTTGACGGCCCCAAGCCTTCAGTAACTTTGACGACCTATAAAACAGATTAAACACACAGAGTAAGCTTTCTAAAAGCTTAGTAAGTCAATATACAAACAAACTTGATATTTAAGCATTCAAAACATATAATCAATATGAAATCACTAATACCTCAATTGCATAACCATAATTTTTCTTGGCACTTTTATTTAACCATTCATCATACAAACTTGCCTATCATTATATACTTGTTAGATCATAGCTTATCCATTCTTGTATCACATTTACATACGACTCATTCATACATACTTTCACATATTATCTCATCATTTCAATGCACATATTTATCGTAGTAAGACCGTATAGATACTTACCTTTCATTCACACATAGTGTATCTTTTAAACGCACCTGAAACAAATACAATTCACATATTCGTTTGTTTCTTGGATTTATCTGTTGAACTATTTGAAATCTAATAGAATACTTAGAAAGCTCAGAATAGTCGTACAATGCCAACGTCCCAGACGTGGTCTTACATGTAGTCAGATGTCGATGCCACTGTAATCGAAGTATCTAAATTCAATTCCACATGTTCGGTAACACACATATACATATATTCCACATGACTCGATAAAAATACAAATTATCCCAAATAACCGAATATATATATTAATATACATACATGAACACCTTTAAACAACTCTAATGCTATCAAGTAAATAACATCCACATAACATAATTTATCCACATATTCCATCACCTTAATGTACAACACATTTATTTCATCATTTTATTTGCTCAATGACAGCACATATAACATATAAGTATGAAAATACATACCTTGCGATCGAATTAACAAAATTCATTTGCATAAGCTTAAGCTTAAGCTTACTCGATTTGTTCCATGACTTAATCATTTCGTAGTCTAAACTCGGAATTGTAAATCATCGGTACAAAACCTGCTAGGCGTTAGCCTGAATCACACACCGGCACTAGGCCTGCTAGACCGGAGGTCTAAAATTTAAACACCGGCATTTAGCCTACTAGGTAATAAGCCCGATATAATTCACCGGCACAAGGCCTGCTAGGCACAAAGCCCGATATAATTCACTGACACAAGGCCTACTAGGCTCAAAGCTCGATGTAATTCACCGGCACAAGGCCTGCTAGGCTCAAAGCCCGATATAATATATAATTTTATTCAACCATCTCGTACACATTACATATTACCCAAATCACATAGACATTACATAATTCATGTCACTTTCACATAATGAATTCAAATTGATTTAACTACCTTTCGTTGCTGAATTAATATGTCACATTCGGCTTTATCAACATTTAAATCCAATAACTCCAAATTCAGCATATAACTAAGTTACAAATAATATTTACAGTATGAACTTGCTTAAAGACTTACCTCGACTATCGACAGATAACGAAGACTGGTTCTTCGTGAACTTTCACTTTTCCCCGATCCAAATCCAATTTTCTTTGTTCTTGATCTAAACATATTTCAAATAAGCTCATTCAAGTACATTTCATCTCAATTTAGTCCCAAAACACATAAATTAGCAAATTACCATTTTACCCTTGACATTTAGAACTTTTACAATTTAGTCCCTATTACACAAAACACAAAATACACATAATTTGAATTCAATCCTTTAGGGCCGAATCTTCCTCATGACTATCTATGTCCCAACATTTCATTTATTTTGCATTTTAACCCTTCAAAGATTTATTTTTGCAATTTAGCCCAAAATACACAATTTCATCAAAAATCCCAAAACAAAACATGTTAATCTAACACATATATATCATAATTAATCCTTAAATAACATAAACAACTAATTATCAACAATAGCTCAACTCAAAATATTCATCAAATTCAAAAATTAAAGCATGGGTCTTGAAGATTTCTAAACAACGATCTTAAAAACGTAAAAATTATCAAAAACCGAAATCAAACTAACCTTGAATTTGAGATTATAGGTGCCGAAAATCAAATGAAACCAAACCCTTGTTCTTTCCTCAACATTCGGCTAAGAAAATAGAAGATGATAATGACCATTTCTTTTGTTTTATTATTACATATATTATGTTATTACTTAATTACCAAACTAACCTTATAATATAAAATAAACATAACATATAAATAAGGACATTATTGGCACATACCGTCCACTACCTTGTAAAATTGGCTAATTGCCCTTTTAGTACCTCATATTAAAAAGACACTATCACATTAGCACCTTTCACTATAGTTTGTAACTTTTGCACTTTACGCGATTAAGTCCTTTTATTTAGTTAAGCACACAAACAATCAAATTTTCATACAAAACTTTCACACATAATAAACACATAAAATAATGTATAAATATTATTCGGACTCGTTTCGTTGTCCCGAAATCACTGTTCTGACTAGGGTATAAACTGGACTGTTACAACATACTTGCCCCATGTTAAGATATTTGTACTCTACTATTGGCCTCGTCATGAACCGCATGTTCAAATCTATCTGACATCTTTACAATCTATAAGAAAAACAAGGGTTATATCGGATCATACACATCATACTATCATAGATTTATATGACATGTATTTCTAAACATTTTACACACTACGTTCATTCCAGGAATCGGCTAAACTGAAGCTTTGATACCACTAAATATAACACCCCTAATCCTTATTCATTGCCGGAATAGGGTTACAGAGCATTACCAAACTTTTCAGATCAAATACGAATATTTCATAACATTTAAAATACATATCAAGAACCAATCATAAAACACTCATGTTGTACCTTGTATGAGCCATCGAGGCCCAAAATATACGTTAGAAATAAATCAGGACTAAACCAGAGACTCAGGAAATATTTCGCAAAATTTCAAAAAATTTCTTAGGTGTAGGGGACACACGCCTGTATGGCCAGGCCGTGCGGCTCACACGGCCAAGAGACACGCCTATGTTTTAATCCATGTGGACATTCAATGTGAGGTACATGGTCATGTCCTAACCCGTGTCCATGCCCGTATAACTCTTTAACTTGGGTCACACGGCCAAGCCACACGCCCCTGTGCTAGGCCGTGTGCAAAAACTTGGGCATTTTGTTTCTAAATTTTAAGATGCAGGGGACACACGACCAGACCATATGCCCATGTATTAGGTTATGTGTCACACACGGTTGACACACACGCCCTTGTCTCTACCTGTGTGGACAACAATAGGACATTTTATGGGCACTTTTCTCACCCAATCTTGATATCAACTTAGACACAACCATTTGTGCATTCACAAACCACAACAAAACCTTCCATTCAAGCCAAAATCAAGTTTTTATACCTATTATATCATCACATATACTCAAAAATCCCAACTTACCAAATTAACCACATATATATATTTTACTAATTTACTAGTTCAAATTATGCTTCAATATACATATTAATTAATCTTCATCTAACCAATTCAAACATACCTCATGCATAATTAATCCATACCTATATTAGTTGATTAGAAATATAACCCAAGTATTGCTCTTAATATTTACACAAACCAATTTTCTTAAACCATTATGGCCCTACACATGTCATATAAGTACATGTTGCAAAAGCTGCCAGAGTGAGTTAGGATAGTGTAGCTTGATGTGTTGACTCTATCTCCCGGCCTCACGTTAATCCACAAGAACATTAAATAACACAAGTAAGCTTAATGAAGCTTAGTAAGTTCAATAGTTTAAACATAGATCTTACCGAAATTAATATAATAAATTTAATATTAAATTATTCATACATTCTCCCTGTCAATCACAACATAAATCGATGAACACACTTCTTTCAAATTAGTATCAATAACAAACGATAAATCTTTCAAATCTAATCACATAAGTCTTTTATCAAATCTTACAACGACTTACGGATATTAGTACATCGTATTCAAAAGCCCGAAGGCTGCACAGGATCACATAAGTGCTAAGTTGAAACCCATAAGGGTTGAACGGAAGCTCATAGAAGCTGAACGGAAACCCATAAGGGTTAAACGGAAACTCATATGAGTTAACAGAAGCTTATGAAAGCTAAACGGAAAGTAAACATGAAAGTTCGCAACAAATGCTGAACCTCGGTTTACTTAGGTAATTTGCCGTCAATTCATCCTTTGCATTTACCGTCAATTCATCATTTGCCACAGAACGATTGTACTCAATCCCGCGTCCACTCGTTTTGAACATTCGATTCAATTTCATAATATAACCATAATTTTATTTCCAACAATATATATATATGAATGACACATAATAACACTCATCAAGTTAATAAATAAGCATTAAAGTTTAACCATACGAACTTACCTGGGTTAACTTGTAAGATTTGTAATAGTTCAGGGACTATTCTTCTAATTTTCTTTTTCACGTTTGTCTACGGGCTCTTGATCTAAATATAAAATTACTCATTCATTAGCATATATTTCAGTTTCAATTCACTTCACAATTAATACCCCTTAATTTTTGAAATTGCACATTTGCCCCAACTTTTACAACTTTTGCAATTTAGTCACTCACTAAATTAGTCTATCAAATAAGCTAATTAGTCTATCAAATGAGCTAATTTTTCTCAATTAACAATTTATATAAATTTTCTAAACTATCATACAGCACTTGAAAAATAGAATTTAATACTAAACCTTAATATTTAGCCCTTTTTACAATTTAGTCCTAAAATCAATATCTATCAAAATCACTTAATAAAATCATCATATAACAAAATTAAAGCTCTAAATCCATGTTAATTTATCAAAAACATCTAGTATTCATCAATGGTAACTTCCAAAATTTCCAATAAAATCAAAAAAATAATGAAATAGATAGTTGTACTTAATTGTAAAAGTCTCAAAAACATAAAAATTTCAAGAAAAAGACAAGAATTGAACTCACTTGTAGCAAAATATGAAAATCAGCTTCTTAAGGGTTCTTCAATGGTGTTTTTGGGTTGAAGATTGATGAAGAATTGCCTTGAAACTATTGATTTTCCTTTTTTTAGCTATCTTAAATTTTATTTCATTTCCAATTTTACCCCTTAATCACCTAATTTCATTGTTTTTTTCTGCTTATGCCGCCTCAGCCTTCTCATGTATGTCTAATTTCCTTTTTAGCCCGTGCTTATTTACCATTTAGGTTATTTAATCATAATTTCTTTAACTAGCAAGTTTTGCACCTTCTTCAATTTAGTCCTTTTTAAATAATTAACTATCAAAATGTTAAAATTTTCTAACAAAACTGTAATACTACCTTAATGACACTCCATAAATATTTATAAAAATATTTAAGGCTTAGTTTATGGAATCGAGGTCTCAACACCTCATTTTCTAAACCATTTAACCTAATAAATCTTTATAACACAAATTACTAATTCAAAAATCTTCCTAAAACCACATTTGCTCGTAAATACTAAATAAGAAAATTTACGAGCTTACTCATCAGAATTGGTGACCTCGAATCACCATTTCCGTTACCACTAAAAATCAGGCTGTTATAAACCATCACTGCTCAAAGAACATAGAAGCATCATTAAAACCCATCCATATACATTTTACCATCTTCTCAAACATTGTAAACCCTAATACAAAGCCCATTTTTCCTTTAATCTTAGTATTCACCAAAGTTAATAGACTTACTCTTCAGGATTCCACATGCATAACTGAAGTACTCACCCAGGATATGATGAAATCTACTACTTCAGATATGATCTTTAATTCCAACTCAAAGATAGCAAATTGTATTCAACTTCTAGAGGAAGCCTACAACAACATCCTAATGGGAGGAAAAAGAAACACACCTTTTCTCAGGCCCATTTAACTAATATATATTTACAGATAAGATCCATGTTCCCTTAGTGAACTTGACACGTGTCACACTTTTTCAAAAATATCTTCATTAATGCTCTACTGCTATAAATGCGATTATAAATAAGAATCCAATATAGAAAATATTTGGTTACCCCAACTAGAGGGTCCCTAACTACTACACTTATAATGCAACTAGCACAGTAACTCTAATAATGAGGCGCACTAGGCCTTAGGCAAGTACTACTTCTATAGTCATCTCTTCTCTTGGCTATTATCTGATTCCAACCAACATAATGATATATCATTAAACACTCTCAACTTAAACATTGTTAGGAATACACCCATTCAATATGCCAAAGTAAACTTTTGGGCAGATACTGCCCCGCCAAACATATTAATTTAGTCTATTCGCCCAAACCTTGCATATGCTAGAACTAGAATGTTACAATTTTCTTCTAAGTACACTTGTAACTTTTTGAACAGATTGATTAATAAAATTATTCATGAATTACATTAATACTTTGTATATTGTCTTCAAATGGTTTTTGCATGCAAAGCAAAATGGAAGTAAATGTTGCTCATCAATTTTCTAATATTTTGCGAATACTAAGCGATATTATGTGGTCGGGTCGTAATACGAAATGATAACTTGTATTATTAAACAAACCTAAAAATATCCTTAGTCTAATCGAGAATGAGAAAATCGATTGAAAGTGTAACACCCTAAACTCGGCCTAGACGTTATGACTGAATCTGGCGGTGTCACATGATAGCGCTTTTAGAAAACTTAACTACGTTAAATCCATTTGTAAATATCCTAGGCTTTCGTCAAAACGTGTTGTTTAATCATTTATTGACCATTTTCAAAACATTATACGTTGCAGAAGCTTTTTAAAAGTAATTTGTGAATTCGTGTGTTTTTGAGAAAACATTTGTTTACTTTGAAAACTCGAGTCTTGTCCTACTGCTAGCAGTTCATAAAATAATAATCCCAAATTTAACTGAAATTTCGTAAAGGCCTTATTATAAGAAATATACCCAAAAATAACCAAACCGTAATGAAAAATAAATTGTAAATAAGTGTCCAAAACCATGGTCACTGCTGAGTCCTCTGCTGCACCGATCCATCTACTGTTGGGGAATACCTAAAAAGATTAAATAGAAAATGGTGAGTTTTTGCAAACTCAGTGTGTAATCCCAACAGAAAACATACACACAGAATATCAGATAACAGACATATATTCACAGTTCGGATCTGAGCCCATTATAGAAACAGTGTGGACTTTAGCCCACTCAGATGCAAAATCAAATATGGTCTAGGGCCTTAGCCCATTTCATTCAAAATAAAACAGATCAGACAGAATAGCAGAATCCTACCCACCAACCTCTACATACCAACTCTATCCAACCCTACACACCATGTGGGTATAAAATCAACCCACCCATCCCTACACACCACACGTTAGTGCGGCCCACACGGCCCAAATTGGCCTTGACTGTGTGGATTACACGGACTCGTTAGTGCATGGCCGAGCTTGTTGATCACACGGCCTAGCCTAGAATCCCACAAGCCCGTGTGGCCTACATGCCTAATTGGTCGAGCCCGTATGTCATACACGGCCTCGTTCAGTCGTCACACGGCCGTGTGGCTCTCGCACGGCCTGGCTCGTTGATCACACGGCCGTGTGGTGACCAACAGTCCAGCACACAGCCTACCACACGGGCAACCACACGCCCTTGTGGCGTCGGTAGAATGGTTTTCGGCTTTCGCAAAAACCTTGTTTTCTGTGTTTTCGGGTACACACCTGGTATCGAATCGATGCTCACGCAATCCCAAACCTATAATTGATATTGCAACGTCCAAAATCAGTGTTTAAAATGAAGCTAAATCGAGACGTTAAACCCGATACTTTCCAAAAATTTTACCTTAAATTGAATAACAACGTTTCCCACCACTTCAACTCCGATCGACACGCTCCAGCCTTTTAACCTTCACCATAACAAACAAATCCAAAAAATCACTAACCCCAAAATCAAAATAATCGTACTTACTATGCATACCCAGACTTACCACAAGCGTGTGAGCACCAACAACGCAACAAGACAAGCAATGAAGGGGCGAATTTAGAAAAAGAGGGAAAAAAGAGAGGGGACGGTAGAGGAAAAAAGTGAAAGCCAAAATTTTGTTTTCTTTTTATGTTGGGGAGGAAAACTGAATAGATTTTTATGGTATTCATCCTATCATCTCCCCAAAACTCTCCTTACTATCAGTCTTTTAGTCCAACACAAACACCTACACGGCACTGGCAACAAAAATATATCCCTTGCTTACGCAAGGATTCGAACTCCCAACCTCCAGTAACCTCAACACACCACTTAGCCACAAGACCAGCAGGCCCATTCTACTAATTACCTACACACTTTTGCTTAAAAGCCTATCAACCAAAGTTTGGGATTTATTCATAAAAATACCAAAATTCACCCAAGATGAGACTTGAACTTGGGACCTCCCAGACACACCAAAACACACCCAAATTACTCAACCACTAAAGCAGATAGGTATTTGTGTCTTGAAATTATAAAAGCTGAAATTAATGGAAAACTGGGGCGTTACAGAAAGACTAATATGTTGTCTATCAAGTCCAATTAGAGAGATGCTTTGCCTTGGGCATCAAAGCAGACGGCTCTCAAAAGATAGAGACATAGATGTGACTAACTGAACTGAAAATATATGGATTTATTCACTTGTGACGTTCATAGTGTGGACCTAAATCCTGCATGGTTGGTGGACTATGTATGTGTGACTCGTATACTTTGATGTAAGTAAAAGTCTAAGTTTGAATGGTTAAGGAATCGAAAGCTGGAGTGTTGGGTGTACGACTTCTGTAGGACTTAACGTCATTCACAATAGTGGAATTCATAGCCTGAGACATGGGTAAATGATATCCTTGATGAAAAGTAAACATGGACACATGTTGCTCGTCTTTGTGATGGATAACGTGAACACTGTATGATAATGAATGACTTTTCACAAAGGAAGATATAATAATTACCATGAGATAACATAGGATCATATTGGGAGAAAAAATATTATCCCAAAGAGATTAAGGATATTCCATGAGGATAACACACTTATGACAAGGTCATTGGACTAGTACTGAGTAGTTGTTTTCGTAATGGTATTTTGTTAGGGAGAGCTCAGTCACGATGCTATAGTGGAATTACTTTGTGACTAAATGAGTTTATAATTAATAGGCGAAAAGTCAAAAGTTAATTATAAATCATTTGAGCCCTAATTATATATGTTCAATCGGTCCCTCCGCTAGCTCGTTGAAATCATAGATGAGTTGTGTGTTGAATAAAAAATGAACAAAATGAATAGAAATAAAGAAATGAAAAACATTTAGAAATGATTTTGGTTTTCTTCGAAATGGAGAAATGGAATTATTTGAAAAAGAATGTAGTTTTCTCAAAATGGAAATGGAAATGGAAATGAAAATGAGAAACGATTTATTTGCAAATGTACATGAATTACTAAAAAATGATTGAAAGAATGAGTTTATATTTTTGAACTGTTTTAAAGCCCAAAAATGAAAATAATTTATTTGGTCATAGTGAACAAGTTAAGTTGTGAAATATTGAATATATTTTCTTGGAAATTTTACTAGGGAAAAATCGTCATAGTTTACGAGGGTAGAATTGGAAATTTATTTAATTGGGATGAGAACATTATTTAATTGAAAAATTAATGTTTGTTTTGAAAAATAGAAAAATGTGTATTGGGTTGGATTAAATTATAAAGTTTTGGGTTAAAAGTTTAGAAAACACATAGAATTGAGCCCAATACAATGAGAGGCACCCCATCATAATACATATAAGGAGAAGCACGCACTATCAGCCACTCCCCCTCTCCTAGTTGAACTAAAAAGTTATTTTTCTACTTGAAATAAACATCTACAATTCAATAAGGGTTCTCTACCTTCTCTCCCTATAAATAGATAGCACTGATAGAGCTATTTATAACAACTTTGAGAGATTGTTATTCTACCAAAAAATAGAGGGAATTTATTCTCAACTATTAAATATATTTTTCCAAAATAACAATTTTACTGGTTTCTATTAAAGAAGAGAGAATTTTCGTTTTTACCCCAAAAAGAAAATAAAGCTTTTTCTAATTTTGTGTTTTGATTTAATTGATTTGAGCCCACACTTGAAGCAGTTCGTGGTACGAGAATAGCGGAGAAGATTTTTTGGTTGAAAGCTTGAAATATTAAGGATCCGCTTATCCAAAAACACATGTAGGATTTCAGTTTAAGGTTTATTGCTATAAATGTCACAACCCAGGTTGGTTTTCCAAATTTTAATTTTCCACTATGCAAAAAAACCATTTTCAAATCAGAGGTTTTCTCAAAAATTGGTATTAGGAATAAGTGGTGCTATGTTTATAGTGTAAACCGAGACTGAGTTCTTCTCTTTATCTTGTTTGATTAATATTTGATCAGATTTGACATTTTTGTAATTATTCGCATGTTTAGGGAATGTATGAAAATGAATGTATATAATTATTTTATTGTTAAGGATGATAAAGTAATTTTGCCAAAGTTGTGATTCTTAGAAATTTATTTGTAATTTAATTTTTGTGGGCATGTATATTGAAACACCCCAACCCGGCCCACGAGCCTGAACCGGATCTGGTATGTTCCTTAAGTAAACCGGTTGCAAAATCCTTTGTCTCTTAGAGAAAATTTGTGTATTTTCAGGAAAATCTCGTTTTGGGTTGGGCTTAGATTAAAAACCCATTTATTTTACTTAGAAATCATTTAGCTATGAAAAAAAAAACAATTTAAGGGTTATTATTATTAAAATAAATATAATTGAACTTAATTAAAAATAATGCGTAACATTATAAAGTAAGAATAAACAAAAGTAAAGAAATTCAACTTGGGCCTTATGGCCTTATTACATCAATCAAAATAAAATTGAAGTACTTAATAAAAATAACAGTCCCAAATAATAAAAGTTTTTCCTTGCTATGCATGGCCACCTTTAGGTCCTGCCGACCCGGTCCATTATTGCTCATTACCTGAAAAATGGTCCCACAAAGGGGTGAGTCAACAGACTCAATGTGCACACAATACTAACATTCAACAAATCAGGCATACAAGTTCATATCAAGTTCATATTCATATACAATTAAATGATGCAACCCAAACCCAAGCCTATTTGTCCATCCACTACACACCACCCGTACCTGCCAGTCACACCGTGGGGACTACTAAGTCAACCCTCCATCCGCTACACACCATCGAAGGCAGTCGCTGCAGTCGACGTGCTCATCGCCCATATAATATCGTGGCATAGCCACCAGATAATTGTGTCAAGAGACACCATGTTCAGATAATGTAACCGAAGTTACCAATTCAGATAGTGTAACCGAAGTTACCATGTTCAAATTATGTGACCGTAGTCACCATATTCCGTTGGTGAGACCAAGTCAACACCTTCTTCCCTTTCACATATAGCCCAAATGCCCCACATATTTATCATGCACAACATACTTATTTTTCTCATTCATATTGCTATTCACATGTTAAGAATATAACATATTCATAATCCTATCAGAAGTAGGAAACGTACCTGAGTACCTTTTGTACCACATTAGGGCACATAGCCACATTCACATTCTTATGCATATTGATATAATTAATAATTGCCATATAACGTATTGAAGGTTAGTATGGGTACACACCTGATTCGCTTAATAGATTCCTTGAAATCTCGAAGAACGATCTACCGATCTAGATCTTTAACTCCTATATTCGGCCAATCATTAAAACATATTAACAAACCTATTTGGCTTAAAAAACAAATCCTAGTACGATTTGTATTACTTACCTTGCTGCCGAATTGGATGATGGTAAATCAAGTCCTAAAAATTGCTAATATCCTTTTCCTTGAAATCGGCTAACACTAAATTCATTAAGCATGGTTAGTTTGACTTCTGAAAATCACAAGAAACAGATCTAAGTTCCTTGGCCGAATATATAATGTTTACTTACCTTAAATCCTTGAATCCCGAAAGATTCCTCCTTGTATTCGACAGTTGTAGAAACCTGATAGACCCCTTATAGATT
This sequence comes from Gossypium bickii, assembly GCA_025503065.1. Taxonomy (NCBI): domain Eukaryota; kingdom Viridiplantae; phylum Streptophyta; class Magnoliopsida; order Malvales; family Malvaceae; genus Gossypium; species Gossypium bickii. Next base: position 84,835,725 of record CP106712.1, read on the forward strand.
CGGCCATAAAACAAAAATAGGGATTAAACCCTTCTCTTTCGGCAAATTAAAAAGAAAGGATTTTGAATAGAACTTAACCCTACCTTTAATGCCTTAGATCGATTGCTTCCTTGCCTGGAGTCACAGAGATTCTGCTATGGAGTTTTAATCAGGGATCAAAAGAAAAGGTTTTGGTCTTAACAGATAAAGAAAAGAGAAGAAGAAAAGAGGAGAAGAAAATTCGGCAGAGAGGGTTTTTGACTAGGGAATTTCGGCAGAGCTTAGAAAAGATGAGAGAATAGCCTTAATTCTCCTCTTTGTGCCAAAATTATCAGGCCAAGAGTCCTTGACTTGGCCACCACTCTTCCTTGTGATAATATTATCTCTTTTATTTAAAAATAAAAGTGTTTAATCCATCATTTATCTCCTCAATAATTATATAAAAAGAAAATCCTTTATTTATCACTTATTATTCACATATTTATGAGAATAAAACACCTTTATTTCTTGAAGCATATGCCGTCCACCCCCTTGCTCATGGAAGCAAAAATAAACCTCCTTCATTTGCTTCCCAAGTGACTCGAACTCAGGCCCATTCCTCCTGCATGTGGCGCCATTTCCATAGGCCCTAAATGACATCTTCAGGCCACTTTTCCAAGCCTGTTTGTGTGTCAAATTTCTCCAACTTTTTCTTTTAAGGCCATCTTGCCCTTATTTCCTATTTTAAACTTTAAAATTTGACATTTCGCATCATTTCTAAGTTTCCTAAAATTTTCGATCGGCTCAGTAAACTTGCCATTTTCTTACATTTCCAAGTTTCAGAAATGTTTACTTTCCATTTTGAATCATTTCCAAAAATGTTGAGTTTCCAAAATGTTGAGTTTCCAAAATGTTCATTTCCATTTCCATGCATTTCTAGGTTTCCAAAATATTCAAAAATTTATTCATAGTACTTAAAACTTGTCATTTCATACAATAAAACCGGAAATGCATAGACCCTTGTCAGGATGTTACAGTTCTACCTCCCTTAAACAAAATTTCATCCCCGAAATTTCCTAACTAAAATAGTTAAGGGTATTGCTGTCGCATTGTCTCTTCAGACTCCCACGAAGCTTCTTCTGATCCATGATTGCGCCATAACACTTTGACTAGAGGCACTGACTTCCTTCATAGTATTTTCACATCTCGTTCCAAAATCCGAATCTGTTCTTCCTCGTAGGATAAGTCTGGCCTTAGCTCCACCTCTTCAACAAGTACCACATGGGATGGGTCCGATCGGTAGCGACGTAGCATGGATACATGGAATACGTCGTGCATCTGCTGCAACTCTGGTGGCAACTCCAATTGGTATGCCACTGGCCCAACTCGCTTCAGTACTCGATAAGGCCCTATAAACCTTGGGCTTAACTTCCCTTTTCGACCGAACCTCATTACCTTCTTCCAAGGCGAGACTTTTCAGAATACTTGATCTCCCACTTCAAACTCGATCTCCTTCCGCTTAAGGTCTGCGTACGACTTCTGCCTGTCAGAGGCTTCCTTCAACCGTGCCCAAATTAACTCAACCTTCTCTTTAGTTTCTGCCACTAATTCTGGACCCAAAACGTGACGTTCTCCTAACTCAGTCCAACAAGTAGGAGTTCGACACTTCCGACCATACAATGCCTCATATGGTGCCATCCGAATGCTTGCCTGATAGCTATTGTTGTAGGCGAACTCAGCTAGAGGCAAGTAGTTTTCCCAACTTCCTCGGAATTCCATCACATAGCCTCTTAACATATCTTCCAACACTTGTATAACCCGTTCAGATTGCCCGTCTGATTGTGGATGAAAAGCCGTAGTGAAGTCTAACTTAGTGCCTAAAGCTTGATGAAGTGCCTTCCAAAATCGAGACGTAAACCTTGGGTCTCTATCAGAGATGATCGACCTTGGTACTCCATGTAACCTCACAATCTCCGCCACGGATAACTTAGCCAACTTCTGAAGAGAATAATCCATTCTTATTGGGATAAAGTGCGCAGACTTGGTCAAACGGCCCACTATCACCCATACCGAGTCCTTCTTAGTAGGTGTAAGGGGAAGCCCACTAACGAAGTCCATAGTAATTCTCTCCCACTTCCATTGGGGAACTTCGATTGGTTGAAGCAATCCTGATGGGACTTGGTGTTCAGCCTTAACTTGCTGACACGTCAAACATTTCCCCACAAATTCAGTCACCTCTCGTTTCAGATCAGACCACCAAAATTGTTCCCTTAGATCTCTATACAACTTGATACCTCCGGGATGCATAGCATAAGGGCTACCATGCGCTTCCCGAAGAATCCTTTGTCTCAACTCCTTATCCTTTGGCATACAGACCTTTCCCTTGTAGCACAATACTTCTTCATCATTGACGCCATAGTCCTTTAATCCTCCTTGCTGTACTTGCTGTAACCTAGTACTTAAGTCCTTATCAGCCAACTATCCCTCTTTCACCTCTTTTAGCCATGTGGGCTTGACTTGTAACTCTGCCAACAGGCTTCCATCATCATACAGACTTAAATGAGCGAACAAAGCCCTTAAATCCAACACAACCTTCCTACTCAGGGCATCGGCTACCACATTCACCTTGCCCGGATGATATTCTATCGAACAATCGTAGTCTTTTAGTAATTCCACCCACCTTCGTTGCCTCTAGTTCAACTCCTTCTGAGTCAACAAATACTTAAGGCTCTTGTGGTCTGTGTAGCTAACTGACCTTTCTCCATAAAGGTAGTGCCTCCAAACCTTAAGGGCAAAAACCACTGCTGCTAGTTCCAAGTCATGAGTTGGGTAGTTAACCTCATGAGGCCTTAACTGCCGTGACGCATAAGTGACTACTTTTCCTTCTTGCATTAGCACACAGCCTAACCCCGTGTGCGAAGCGTCACAGTATACTACAAAATCCTTGCGTGCCTCTGGCTGAATTAACACTGGAGCTTCCGTCAACACCCTCTTAAGCTTTTCAAAACTCTCCTGCTGCTTATTAGTCCATTCAAAGGGTACTTCCTTTCTTAGCAACTTTGTCAAAGGCGCGGCTATTGACGAGAACCCTTCCACGAACCTTCTGTAATAGCCTGCCAAGCCTAAGAAACTTCAGATTTTAGCCACGGACCTAGGTGGTTTCCAATCCAACACTGCTTCAATCTTCCTAGGATCCACTCTTATTCCTTCTGCGGATACCACATGACCTAAGAATGCCACCTCCTTAAGCCAAAATTCATACTTGCTGAATTTGGCATAGAGCTTCTTCTCCCTTAACACTTCCAACACATCTCGGAGATGCTCATCATGCTCCTCCTCCGACTTCGAGTACACCAAAATATCTTCGATGAACACAACGATGAACCTATCCAGGTAGGGTTGGAAAACCCGATTCATTATGTCCATGAACGCGGCTGGAGCGTTCATCAACCTAAATGGCATCACTACAAACTCAAAGTGGCCGTATCTTGTCCTAAAAGCGGTCTTATGGATATCAGCCTCCTTCACCTTCAACTGATGATATCCCGACCTTAAGTCGATCTTTGAAAATACTGCGGCCCCCTTCAGCTGATCGAACAAGTCATTGATCCTTGGCAAAGGATACTTATTCTTAATGGTCAGTTTATTCAACTGACGGTAGTCTATGCACATACGCATAGTTTCGTCCTTCTTCTTCACAAATAGGACCGGTGCTCCCCACGGAGACACACTAGGTCGGATGAACCCACGATCCAACAGTTCTTGGATTTGAGCCTTGAGCTCCACTAACTCCTTTGGCGCCATTCGGTATGGAGCAATTGACACAGGAGCTATTCCTGGTAGCAAATCCATCCCAAATTCCACCTCCCTATCTGGGGGTATTCCTGGTAATTCCTCTAGAAATACATCCACGAAGTCCCTTACCGTCCTAACTCCATTAATTCCTTCCTCCTTCCCACCTATCGTACTAATGAAGGCTAAGAATGCCTTACACCCCTTCTTAACCATCTTCTTGGCCTTCAGTGCCGAAACCACGTTAGACAAGTAGTTCCTCCTTTCTCCGATCATTGCTACCACTTTATCCTCCGGGGTTCTTAGTTCCATCCGTTTAGCCGTACAATCCAACACGGCTCGGTCTTCTACTAGCCAATCCATTCCGAGTATAAGTTTAAACTCTCTGAAAGGTAACTCCATTAAATCAGCCCGAAAGTTCACTCCCTGAATCTCTAGGGGTACATTCCGAAAGATCTTGTCTACCACTACGGTTTGGCCTAATGGGCTTACTACAGTCATCTGTCTATCAGAGAGTTTTGAGTCTAGGCCTAGTGTTTCCACTACACTACATGCAACATAGGAATGGGTCGAGCCCACATAAATCAGAGCAAAATAGGGTTTGTCAGAAATAAAGAACGTACCGGTTATTACATCCGGTGCCTCACCATCCTCCCTTCGGTGAACCGCATAAACCAAACCCGGTTGCCTTGCTTCTGCATTAGCAGCACCTCGGCCCTGTGCTCCACGGCCTTTGCCCGCACCATTACCTCTGTTAGCCGAACCACGACCTCGTTGAGGCTGCTGTCTGCTACCAGTCTGGCTAGCATTCTGAACTGCCGGTCGGCTCTCATCTGGTTGTTTGGGACAATCCTTAAGCATATGGTCCTTCGACCCACACTTGAAACATCCCCCCGTCTTTCTCCAACACTCTCCCAAGTGCCTCTTTCCACAATGCTCACAAGGGCGGTACTGCTAGCCCGTACCAGCTTGTTGATTTCGTGGCCCGTCAACCCTAGGCCTCTTATGACCCTTTCCAGATGGTCCAAAACCTCTCTTAGGCTTATTCTTGTCCACCGCCTGCTTGGTAGCATCCTTAATTCCCTCGGCCACCTTGGTCTTTTCCACCAAAGAAGAGAACTCCCGCTCCTGATGCAGTGCTATCAACGATCTCGTGTCGTCTCTCGATCCGTCCTCAAACGGACACGCTGCGTTCATGTTCGATCGCCACTACACCTCGAGCATAACGGCTCAACCTCGTAAATTCTCGCCTCATATTCTCGCTACGGACTTGTTCCCTTAAACTAGCCCCAGAAAAGCTTTTCTTTGCTCGTCTGTAAACCTGGTTCCCACATATTTCTTCTGGAATGCCTCCTTAACATATTCCCAGGTCAAATCCTCCGCCATGGCACCATCCCGGATAGTTAACCACCACTGATACGCTTCATCGCGTAATAAAGCCACAATCCCTTTCAACTTTTCCTCTCGAGTCAGATCGAGCTCATCCATGATGCGCTCCGTCGCTTCCAAACGATCTCGGTATCTTGGGTGCTACTCCAGACACTCCACGAAACATTTCAGCTCCATTAGCTCGGAGCCGTTCAGGCACAGACTTACGATTTCCTGAATTTCCTTCTACACCAGCCACCAATTCCAAGACTAGCAAAACAACGACTGCGACACAAAGATCATCCCCGTCGAGCTTTGCGCTCAACATTATGATTGGGGTGGTAGTGGCGGTGATATTTCATTGTCGGACCCCTGACTCGATCTAACGGGTTCCGACACGGTCATCCTTCCTCTACCTTGTCCACGGTGACCACGTCATCTAGAACTCATTTTCTAGCGTCGAGATCTGATTAAGGAATTTTATGGATTAGTCATTGTTCCACTTATTTACCCGTGAAGGATTTTTTATGAAAAGGGATTTAAGAGTGGTTCTTTCGTATTCATACAAACACACAGTCTTTTCCATTCATTCATTCATCCATCAAACTAGTATGAACTTTTGTTCATTCAAAGAAACGTTATAGTTTTCGTTGTTGTTTTCCACTACCCAGGGGTATTTTCGTAATTTTGTCCTACAAGGGCATTTTCGTAACTTTTCAAAATAAAAAGTTCCTTGGTGATTTTGACGAAAGTATTTTGGTACTTTTAAAGTCCCGGGGAAATTTTGGAAAAATTTTGAAATCCAGGGGTATTTCGGTAATTTTTTGACCTCGGGGGTATTTTGGTAAATTTGCACAAATCAGGGTAAATTTGTAAAATTTAATAAATCAGGGATATTTCAAAAGTTGTAAAACTTTGGGTGTTCTTTTTGGAAGTTTTCCTTTTCAAATGGTGATGTTTGCAAAAATTTCGGAAACTAGGGTCATTTTAGTAATTTTGTAATTTTCCAAAATCATGGTATTTTGATAGTTTGCAAATTAGGGTTTGTGAACATTTATAAAATAATGGAGTTTTGGCAAAATCGTTGAGAAGTTTGACAATTTGTGAATCAAGGGCATTTTGGTAATTTTACCACTAGGGGTATTTTTGTAATTTTTGAAAATCAAAAAATTTTTTCGGAAGATCTTGTAAAGATAGTTTTCACCAATTAAAAGAGTGATTTTAAAAGTTTTAAAACTAGGGTTTTGTTGTTTTTCATAAAAGAAACGGCTAATTCCCTTTCGGGTTTTAGTCTTTATGTTTAGCCTATGACCGAGTCCTCTTGGTCAGGGTGAACCAAAGCTACGCACTAGGCAGGATTCGAGTGGAGAGGAGGTGAGTCACGCAGACTGCTTAAATACCAAGCTTCCATCGAAACCATTCCTAGACATGCGCATGAGGTTGCCACACCGCCTGAACCTCCGAGTTAGGGTGAACCGAAGCTACGCACTGCAGGATTCTGCAAAGGGGAGGTGAGTCACTAGGGACCGCTTAAATACTGTGCTCTTGGGATCCAATCCTAGACATGCGTCATGTGGTTTACCACACCCTATCTCGATGACTTAGCCATAGGTTTGTTTAGTGCATTAAATCTTATGTGGTTTTGTGTTTGAGTAATCTAGCCACAGGGTTCATGTTCCTATCATTCTATTCTACGTTCCATGCCTTTTCTACCCTTATACGGTTCATAAATCACAGAATCACACATAAAGTTAGGGTACTTACACGGTGGATCATGGTCGGAGACTTAGGTGCCATGCCGAACACTCGCTTTATTTCAAAGAAAATCATTTGGGCTCGAATTAAAAACGTTTTGGGCCTTAGCCCACAGGCTGATAGTTGAAAACTGGGCTCTGATACCAAACTGAAACACCCCAAACCCGGCCCACGAGCCTGAACCAGATCTGGTACCTTAAGTAAACCGGTTGCAAAATCCTTTGTCTCTTAGAGAAAATTTGTGTATTTTCAGGAAAATCTCGTTTTGGGTTGGGCTTAGATTAAAAACCCATTTATTTTACTTAGAAATCATTTAGCTATGAAAAAAAAAACAATTTAAGGGTTATTATTATTAAAATAAATATAATTGAACTTAATTGAAAATAATGCGTAACATTATAAAGTAAGAATAAACAAAAGTAAAGAAATTCAACTTGGGCCTTATGGCCTTATTACATCAATCAAAAACCAAAAAATAAAATTGAAGTACTTAATAAAAATAACAGTCCCACATAATAAAATTTTTTCCTTGCTATGCATGGCCACCTTTAGCTCCTGCTGACCCAGTCCATTATTGCTCATTACCTGAAAAATGGTCCCACAAAGGGGTTAGTCAACAGACTCAATGTGCACACAATACTAACATTCAACAAATCAGGCATATAAGTTCATATCAAGTTCATATTCATATACAATTAAATGATGCAACCCAAACCCAAGCCTATTTGTCCATCCGCTACACACCACCACGTGCCGCCACCACACCGTGGGGACTACTAAGTCAACCTCCATCCGCTACACACCATCGAAAGCGATCGGCTGCGATCGACGTGCTCATCGCCTATATATAATATCGTGGCATAGCCACACGGATAATTGTGTCAATAGACACCATGTTCGATAATGTAACAAAGTTACCAATTCGGATAGTGTAACCGAAGTTACCATGTTCAAATTATGTGACCGTAGTCACCATATTCCGTTGGTGAGACCGAAGTCGACACCTTCTTCCCCTTTCACATATAGCCGAAATGCCCCATATATTTATCATGCACAACATACTTATTTTTCTCATTCATATTACTATTCACATGTTAAGAATATAACATATTCATAATCCTATCAGAAGTAGGAAACGTACCTGAGTACCTTTTGTACCACATTAGGGCACATAGCCACGTTCACATTCTTATGCATATTCATATAATTAATAATTTCCATATAACGTATTGAAGGTTAGTATGGGTACACACCTGATTCGCTTAATAGATTCCTTGAAATCTCGAAGAACGATCTACCGATCTAGATCTTTAACTCCTATATTCGGCCAATCATTAAAACATATTAACAAACCTATTTGGCTTAAAAACGAAATCCTAGTAGGATTTGTATTACTTACCTTGCTGCCGAATTGGATGATGGTAAATCAAGTCCCAAAAATTGCTAATATCCTTTTCCTTGAAATCGGCTAACACTAAATTCATTAAGCATGGTTAGTTTGACTTCTGAAAATCACAAGAAACAGATCTGAGTTCCTTGGCCGAATATATAATGTTTACTTACCTTAAATCCTTGAATCCCGAAAGATTCCTCCTTGTATTCGACAGTTGTAGAACCTGATAGACCCCTTGTAGATTCGGCCATAAAACAAAAATAGGGATTAAACCCTTCTCTTTCGGCAAATAGAAAAGAAAGGATTTTGAATAGAACTTAACCTTACCTTTAATGCCTTAGATCGATTGCTTCCTTGCCTGGAGTCACAGAGATTCGGCTATGGAGTTTTAATCGGGGATCAAAAGAAAAGGTTTTGGTCTTAATGAGATGAAGAAAAGAGAAGAAGAAAAGAGAAAAATTAGCAGAGAGGGTTTTTGACTAGGAATTTTGCAAAGCTTAGAAAAGATGAGAGAATAGCCTTAATTCTCCTCTTTGTGCCGAAATTATCAGGCCAAGAGTCCTTGACTTGGCCACCACTCTTCCTTGTGATAATATTATCTCTTTTATTTAAAAATAAAAGTGTTTAATCCATCATTTATCTCCTTAATAATTATATAAAAAGAAAATCCTTTATTTATCACTTATTATTCACATATTTATGAGAATAAAACATCTTTATTTCTAGAAGCATATGCCGTCCACCCCCTTGCTCATGGAAGCAAAAATAAACCTCCTTCATTTGCTTCCCAAGTGACTCGAACTCAGGCCCATTCCTCCTGCATGTGGCGCCATTTCCATAGGCCCTAAATGACATCTTCAGGCCACTTTTCCAAGCCTGTTTGTGTGTCAAATTTCTCCAACTTTTTCTTTTAAGGCCATCTTGCCCATATTTCCTATTTTAAACTTTAAAATTTTACATTTCTGCATCATTTCTAAGTTTCCTAAAATATTCGATTGGCTTTGTAAACTTGCCATTTTCTTACATTTCCAAGTTTCCAAAAATGTTTACTTTTCATTTTTGAATCATTTCCAAAAATGTTCAGGTTTCCAAAAATGTTCAGGTTTCCAAAAATGTTCATTTCCATTTCCATGCATTTCTAGGTTTCCAAAATATTCAAAAATTTATTCATAGTACTTAAGACTTGTCATTTCGTACAATAAAACCGGAAATGCATAGACCCTTGTTAGGATGTTACATATATTTTAGATCGTGGGCTCTCATATTCATGCAATGTTTTATTTTATTATTTATTTATTTAGAACAAAGTATGTGAGCTGGAAATGGACATAAGAATTTTTGTACAATTCTTTCCTAGCAAAACCCAAAAAACAAGACGACAGGAACCCTACCCAGTAGAGCCGGTGGTGGTTCGACGGTGGGTCCGCAGTGGTTGCAAAGTTGAAGACCTAAAGTATGCTTTGGGGCGAATTACTTTTATTATTTCTCTAGAATGGAATTATGGAAACTTTGGCTGGTCAAAGTCATTTAAATTTTATAATTTTATATTTATGTAGATAAGCATTATAATATTTATATGACTACGAATGTAGGTTTATGCATGATAAACCGTAATATATACATATTTTAATCCCACATTTGGCATACTTTTAGATGATTTATCCCTTGAATTGTGGAATTTGATGCTCCTAATCCTTTAATTTCATGTTTAATACTTAGGAGAGCATAGGAGGATGAAAAGAACGAGAAACGGGCCAAAAGCGGAGAAGATGGGCCAAAGTAAGAAATCAACACGACCTGGAGTTCACCACACTGCCGTTCCACTTTAGCAGACTCAAACACAGCCCTAGGCTCGATTCACACGGCTGTTTCACACGGGCGTGTCCCTGCCGTGACCTGTTTTAATTCCACTCGAAATAGGATACTTATGGGCCAAGTAAGGCATCATGAAAGCCTATATAAACACCCTAAAGGGCAACCTAAAAGGGGACGTCGACTAGAGGTTGAGAGAAGTTCGACAGAAGGCTTTTGTCATGGTTTTTGACAGCAGTGAAGCTAGAGAGGGCTGAATATAGGGAATTACTCGAAGAAAATCAGTTGATCCATCTCAGAAGCTGGAATCACGCTCAAGACTGAGGATTTTCCCTTCAATTTCCTTCAGGGGGTTTTAGGGTTTTTCTTTATGTTTTGTTATTTAATTTCTTCTGAGATGTATTCTTTTATAAACATGAACTAAACCCCTCAAATACCTGAGGGGGATGAAACCTAAGATGGATCTTGTTATTGTTTTCTTAACTGTATGATAAATACTTGATTTGTTCTTAATTATGTGTTCTTAATTCTTGCTTTAATATTCCAGAATATTGATTCAAGTATTGACGTGCTTATTCAGAGGAGCAAAAGTCCCTATTTAAGAGTAGATCTAGCATAATTAAGTGGAGTTGATCCCACTCTTAGAGATAGGACGACAAAAATCTGCCAGATTAGGGTCAAACCTAATATGGGAGTCTGCAAATCGAGTTAATGCAACACTAGGGGTTTTAATTAGAAAGAGATTTCAATTAATCAACCTAGGGTTAGACATTAGTAGCCTCGAAAGAGGTATTAATATTAATTAGGGAAACCTATGGATCAAGTCAAGTGAGTAAATCGTCCGGTTCAGAGTTAAATAACAAGTGAAGTATACATGGATTCTTCCTCGGGTATTGTCTTAATAAATTGATTTTCGCAAAAGTATTTTCCCAGTTCATTCTCTATGTCTTGGCATCCTTAGCTTAGGAATTAGTTAGATAAACATCAATCCCTTTTATTTTAGGCTAGATAATAGAAAGAAAGTCAGTACTAGTACTTTTGGTTCCCTTGGGTTCGACATTCCAGTCTTGCCACTAAGCTATATTACTGCTTGATAGGTGCGCTTGCCTTAATCGTTGTGATAGTTAGTTTCTAGGCTCGATCATTCATTATATAAATATTAAAACTCTCAGACACGATCAAGTTTTTGGCGTTGTTGCTGGGGAACTGAAATATTAGGAACGCTCAATTTTTATTGCTTTAGCCATTTTTTTTTATTTATTTATTTCTTTCTAATTTTTATTTTTAGTTTTCTAATCTCTCTATTATTTGTTCTGATAGGTTTTTCTAGTTTATAACTAGAACGAACCCGTCAGGACCGTTGCTTTTTGTCAGTGAGATCGAGGCATCCGTTCACAGAAACTGAAGAGACTGGTTCAAACCTTCTATAACGGTGTGAATGTAACACCCCAAACCCGGCCCATACGTTTCGATAGGATCTGGTATGCTACGGGTTGTACATTGAAAACTTTTGCTTTGTTGGTTTTGGAAATCGTAGATTTATTAGGTAGTAATTAATAAATAAGTGACATTTTAAAAAAAAAAACCTGTATTATTGTTATTGTAAATAATTAAACCTTTAACAAAATTTCATAAGTTGCAAATATTTAAAAAAACTACTTAGGCGAATATAAACTATGGGGCCTTATTACCTAAATATTCCCAAAATAAAACTTAAAGGGAAACCTGAAAATAATTTATAGAAATAAAAACTTGATGGCCCCTCGAGTCCGTCTCGGCTCCCATGTCCACGATCTACTGCTCATCTAAAAAGTTAGGGAAAAATAACAGGGTGAGTCACCAAGACTCAGTGTGTAAATCCTGAAAACACATAAAAGACTTGGGCCCACAAACACATTATGAGCTCTGGCCCATACACAATGGCAACAATCATAATCACATGACAGATAATAAATGATGCCAAGCCCAACCCATCCTAGAATTCCATCCTCTACACACCAACCCGTACCAACCATCACACTTTGGGGATTTCTACAATCAACCCGCCAACCAATACACACCATATCGACAGTCATACTACCTATTCCTTATCAATCAGGAATTTTAACGTGGGTTTTCTACCACCGATCACCAAGTGACCTAACATTTCATTTCGTGGGTTTTCTACCACCAATCATCATGTGATTTAACATTTCATTAGGTGGGTTTTCTACCACCGATCAGCATGTGATCTAGCATTTCATTAGGTGGGTTTTCTACCACCGATCACCATGTGATCTGGCATTTCATTAGGTGGGTTTTCTACCACCGATCACCATGTGATCTAACATTTCATTAGGTGGGTTTTCTACCACTGATCACCATGTGATCTAACATTTCATTAGGTAGGTTTTCTACCACCGATCACCATGTGACCAATCATGCTCTTCCCCTTTTCATAACAAACCCATCCCATGCATACATTCATGCAAAATCAAACAATCTACTACCTAAGAGTTTCTGAGTCTTTCTGATACATCGATATACATAGAGAAGTTCTATGATTACGCACTGGCATTCCTTGCCTAACCCTTTTAGGTTTCATTCATTTGTCTACTACACAACCACTTTCCGGCTTTTTAGCCCATAACATAAACATACATATATTCATATAGATTATTAGTGTGTTAGAGATCTACACACACATCGCTTATATAGCCTAATTTTTTCTCGGCTTTTCATTTCTAACAGTATAATACAAAATAAAACTTATGTGATAAGGATCTACACACCTGATTATCGTTAGAATGAGACCCTCTAAGTTGACGCTATCCGTAGCCAACACCACTGTTATCTGCCTAAGGTGTTGTTCAGAAGCCGGTCCACAACCATGTGGCCAATCTCGAACGGTAGATACCGCTCGTTTCTTAAACTTAGGAATTCCTGATCCATATTTAATTCTATCAGAAGTCCTTGTCAGAACTACTATCACAATATATGATCGTTAATCCTCATCATAAAGTTAAGATCTTGTATACAATGAACGAATCTAGTAAAAATCTAGGGAAAATCTCCTTACCTTAAAATCCCAAAATTGGAGACTAACGATTTTCGGCTTTTAGATCGAGACGACCAAGTTTCCTTCAAATCTCGAAATGCCGCCCAACATAGAACCATTAAACTATTAGCTTTTCGGCTTTTGCCTTTCAAAAACCGAAATAAAATGTGAGAAACTAAAAGAAGTCGACACTTACCTTAACACAGGGGATTCGGCTAGCACTAGAGAGAAGATTCGGCAATGCCAAAGGAAGTTTTAAATGCCAGAAGAATAGATTTAACTCACAAATAGGATGAATAAAGAAAAACTATAGAGATTTTGGCTTTTTAGAGAAATCAGCACAAGGGAAAGAAGAATGGAGAAAAGGTTTCGGCTTTTGAAGAAATTGAAGAAGAGAAATTGGAGAGGAAGAGGCTAGGGATTTTCGGCACAAAGAATAAGAGAATTAGGGTTTTTAAATGCCAAAATCAAGGAGCTAGCCCCCCTATTTATAGGAATTTCAGCACCTCGTGTATAAAACTGAAAATGCCCTTCCTAATTAATTAAGATTCAAGCTAAATAAAAGGGAAAATTCGGCATCCCTTTGCCATGCGGTAGCCGATTTCTTTACTCCTCTTGGTGGTGGATTTTCGGCCATCACTCTCCTCGTAGATAGGTTCCTATCTTTTCTCCTTTTTATCTTCTATATTATCATTTATAAAATCCAAATATATCTTCCTATTTTTAAGCCTTGTAGCCGTCCACTTCATCAAGTATAAATGCCGAAATTTAACTTACTTAAATTAAAAGATTTGGGCTTCATTAAACTTAAATTTTGGACCCCTATCACTTAAATTAACATATTAACTTAAATTAACATATTAAACCTATCCCTACACTAAATGCATAGGCCCATAAATTTAGGATGCTACAGTGAACCCCTCAGCTAGGTAGCTTATTGATGCAGTCGCCGGTGGAACCCTTAAGAACAATAACCCTGAAGCGGCTTATGAGTTTATAGAGGAGATGTCACTGAATAACTATCAGTGGCAAGTTACAAGGACAAGGCCAACAAAAGCTGCCAGTGCTTTCAACCTCGACGCAGAAACCATGCTATCAAACCAGGTAGAACTGCTAAATAAAAAGATTGATGGTTTGTGTGGCTCTTCATAGGTACATCTAGTGATGCAGTGCGATACAAATGGAGGAGGGATGAGCAACACAGAATATCCGCCCTACAACCCTGACATAGAAATCAACCAGATAAACTATATGGGTAATAATTCTAAACCTCAAAATAACCCTTATAGTAACACTTATAATCCAGGTTGGGGGAATCACCCAAATTTCTCATGGGGTGGCCAAGGAAATCAGAGACAACAACCCCTTCCAAGCTTTCAACAGAAACCCTACCCACAAGAGAAGAAGTCGAACCTTGAAGAGATGCTAACAAAATTCATCGCGGTGTCAGAAAATCATTTCCAAAACACCAAAATAATATTTAAAAATCAGCAAGCATCGATTCAAGGGATCGAGAACCAATTAGGCCAGCTTGCTAAGTTGATCTCAGAACGACCACAAGGCAGCTTGCCAAGCAACACTGAAACTAACCCAAAGGAGCAGCTTCAAGCCATAACCGCTCAAGATAGTGAAGGGTTAGATGAACCAAAATTGAGGCAAGAGAATGTGGTAGAGGAAGGTAAGGTTGAGGTAAGCCATGATAAACCAAAACTAGTAATTACAGAGTACTAACCTTGTGTGCCATACCCCAATGCGATGAAGAAAGACCACACAGATGAACAATTCGGTAAATTTCTTAAACTTCTAAAGGAATTACATATTAACTTACCGTTTCTTGAAGCTCTTTCACAGATGCCAGATTCAAGGAAATTTTTAAAAGAGATTTTGATAAACAAACGGAGGTTAGGCGATACATCTCATGTGGAGCTAAATGCAGTGTGCTCAGCAATTCTAAAAAATAAGCTACCACGAAAATTAAAAGATCAAGGGAGTTTTACAATTCCGTGCTTAATTGATAGTTTATCTGTTGATAATACTTTAGCTGATTTAGAGGCAAGCATAAATGTTATGTGTAACGCCCCAAACCCAGCCTAGAAGTTAGGCCCGAATCTGGCGTGTCACAAAAAAAAAACTCGTTTGAAAATTACAGCCTCTTTGTTAAAACCCAAAACACTTAAGCAATTGTGTTTATGCGAAAACTTAATTATCTTTAATAAACCTTTTTGGTTGTGAAAGCATATTTGAAATAAGCGATTTACGAAAAAGTGATGTTTGAAATAGAGTTGCAAAGACATCTTGAAACATTGCGGAAACGTTGATAAAATACAAGTATTCTTGAAAGATTGATTGATGAATCACAACTCAAGGAATTGAACTTTAAATCCGTGACTTTTGAAAAAGTCATTGAAAATTTGAAAGAAAGTTTGAGTTAAATCGTATTTGTAAAAGTTTATTTTAAAATCCATTTGTTAATCGATTTTGGAAAACCTTTATTTACGTTTTTAGAAAAATTCTTGTTTTAAACAATTTAAGCAAAATATAAAATACGTCAAACATAAAGCAAAATAAAATAAACCAGAGGCCTTATTACAACATTTAACCCATAATAGCAAAATAATAAAATGAACGGAAATAGAAATTTAAAATTTGAAACACCATTTTTGAAGTATAGCCTCCACCGAGTCATCCATGACCCAACTCCACCTCATGGAGCATTACCTACAGGGTTAAGAGAAAAGGGGGGTGAGTTACAAGAACTCAGTGTATAATCCCCTTACCATCATCCACTGGGTCGGAACACACGTAGAAATATTTTGGGCCTAAGCCCATTACAATCATAGCATAATATCATAAATATAACATGCATGTGTTATGCAATTCCCAACCAAGCCTAAACTTCCATCCGCTACACACCACCCGTACCAACCAGCACACCTGTGGGGATCAAGTCAACCCACCCCGCCAACACACCAATAACAGGCATTAAGCTAATTATAATATTTGTGGCAGAGCCACCGAACTAGATTTTGGCAACAGGCCATTTAAAATATTTGTGGCAGAGCCACTGAACTAGATTTTGGCAACAGGCTATTTAAAATATTCGTGGTAGAGCCACCGAACTAGATTTTGGCAACAGGCCTTTCTTCTCTTCGTCATTTATCCCAACCCATGCAGTCATGTATATATATAATGCATAACAATATATTCATAAGGTAAATTTCAACAAAAAGCCCATATTACATGAAACACCCCACACCCGACCCACGAGCCTGAACCGGATCTGGTATGATCCTTAAGAAAATCGGTTTCAAAATTCTTTGTTACTTAGCGGAAAACTTGTGATTTTAAAAAAATATTGTTTAGGTTGGGCTTAGGTTGGAAACCCATTAACTTTATTTTTAAATCCATTTAGTCTAAGGTGACAAAACAATTTAGGGTTTTCTTTGAAAGATATAATTCTTGCTTAGACTTAAAATATAAAATATTTCATAACATAGTCGTTAAAGGATATAAAAGTAACAAATTAAAACTATGGCCTTTTCGGCCTTATTACATCAAATAATTCCCAAACTTAAGAAAAGTTAAAGTACTTGGTATAAATAAAAATCCCAAATAATAAAATTTCTTCCTTAACATGCATGGCCACCTTTAGCTCCTGTAGACCAGTCCATTACCGCTCATCACACGAAAAATGGTCCTCAAAGGGTGAGTCAATGAGACTCAATGTGTACACCAACTAACAAACAATATTTCAGCATACATATTCATATCGAACATATATATATCAAAATGATGCAACCCAAACCCAAGCCTAATTATCCATCCGCCACACACCACCAGTACACGCGCAATCACACCGTGGGGACTACTAAGTCAACCCTCCATCCGCTACACACCATCGGCGATCGCTGCAATCGATGTCCTCATCGCCATATACGTTGTGTCATTAGACACTATGTTCAGATAATGTAACCGAAGTTACCATGTTCACTTAATGGGACCGTAGCCACCATATTTCGTTGGTGAGACCGTAGTCAACACCTATTCTTCCCCTTTCACATATATCCCATATGCCCCAAATATTTATATCATGCATATCTTATTTCTCATTCATATTACATATTCAAAAATATATATATCGTATTTGTAATCCTATCGGAAGTAGGAAAGCGTGCACAGGTACTTTTACCTCATTTGTGACACTTAGCCACATTCTTATTCGCATGCACATTCATATATATACATATAAAATAATTGCCGTAATATATTGGGAGTTAGTGTGGGTACACACCTGATTCGCTCAATAGGTTCCTTGAAATCCCGAAGAGAATCGACCACAAATTTAGATCTCAAATCCTACATAAGTTAATCACTTTAAAAGACCATTCGGCCACTTTTCCAAATACAACTAGGATTTGTATTACTTACCTTGTTGCCGAATTGGATTGATAATCAAATCCCGAAGATTTGTGTTCTTCCCTTGAAATCGGCTAACCATTAAATCCATTGATTTGGTTAGTCTCTGATTGAAAACAAATAGATCTAGACATTTAAGAGAGAACCTTGGCCGATTACATAATGTTTACTTACCTCAAATCCTTGAATCCCGGATCTCTCTTCCTGATTAGCCAAAATTCCTTGAATCTGAAATCCCGATATTCTTCTTTATTAATCGGTCAAGAGACAACAGAAGAGATTATTCCCTAGATCTCGATTAGAAGAATTAGAAGAACAAAATTGATTGTTCTTACCTTAATACCTTAGTCGATTGCTTCCTTGCCTAGAGCCACAGAGATTCGGCTATGGGGTTTTAGTTAGGGATCAAAAGAAAAGGGTTTTGGCTTGACAGATGAAGAAAAAAGAAGAAGAAAAGAGAAGAAGAAAAGAAAAGAGAAAAAAGAGAATAATGGCAGAGAAAATTCGGCAGAGAGAATAGGAGAAATTTTAGAGAATTTCAGCAGAGGTTTTCTTGAAGAGAAAAGAATGAATGAAGAATAGCCTTGCTCTTCCTTTTATAGCCAAAATTACAAGCTAGAGTCCTTTACTTGGCCACCACTCTTCTATTTTGATAACTTTATCCTTTAATTATCATAAATAAAAGAGTTTAATCCAATATTTATCTCTTCTAAATAATCCAATTTAAAAATCCTTTATTTATCACCTTTTTAATCGAATATTTATGAAAATAAAACACCTCCTTTCTAGAAGCATGTGCCGTCCACCTCAGTCTTCTAGAAGCAAAAATAAAACCTCCCTTATTTGCTTCCCAAGTGACTCGAACCCAGGCCCATTCCTCTTGCATATGGCGCCATTTCCATAGGCCCTAAGTGACATCTTCAGGTCACTTTTCCAAGCCTGTTTGTGTGTCAAATTTCACCAACTTTTTCTTTTAAGGCCACATTGCCTTAATTTCCTATTTTAAACTTTAAAACTTGACATTTCTAAGTCATTTCTAAGTTTCCTAAAATTTTCGATCGGCTCTGTAAGCTTGCCATTTTCTTACATTTCAAGTTTCGAGAAATGTTCACTTTCCATTTTGAATCATTTCCTTACATTTCCTAGTTTCCATAAATGTTCACTTTCCTCTTTATTCCTTTACATTTTCAGGACATTTCCCTACATTTCCAAGACAAGACATTTCCTTACATTTCCTTGCATTTCCTTACATTTCCATACATTTCCTTACATTTCCTTACATTTCCTTACATTTCCTTACATTTCCATACATTTCCATACATTTCCTTACATTTCCTTATATTTTCTTACATTTCCCTACATTGCCTTACATTTCCATACATTTCCACACATTTCCACACATTTCCATACACTTCCATACATTTCCATAAATTTCCATACATTTCCTTATTTCTAGAATTCACATAACACATTCATAATTCATAAAACATGCCATTTTACCACATGGGTCCTTGTGTCATGCTTCACACAGAGTTTCTTTTAAAGCCTCATTTACCTAGCTCCCCTTTTTACTTAAAAACTATTAATTTACCAAAGCTTTCTTCTTCCATCCTAAAATTCTAAAAAACCTTAATACACTTCCAACACTGCCAAAACCTACTAACTCATGAATTATGCACAAACGCATAACCCCTAATCTAGGATGTTACAGTTCTACCCTCCTTAAAAATAATTTCGTCCTCGAAATTGCTTACTAACAGTCGTACCATCCTTCTCACCGCACTATGCTTACGCTGCGCACTCTAATCTTAATAGAATCATCATACTTTCTAGGCACAATCTCTAAGTTCACGTCCCCTAGAACTTATTTCTAACGTCGCGATTTAATCTGATTTAAGAGAATTTTATGAATTTGTCTTTATTCCACTGATTACCCGCGAAGAAGTTTTATGGAAAGAATTTTAGAAGTGGTTCTTTCTTATTCATACATGCACACAGTCTTTACATTCATACATCCATCAATCAATTATGAACTTTCATTCATTCAGAGAAATGTTGTAGTTTTCATTCTTGTTGTTTTTCCACTACCCAGGGGTATTTTCATAATTTTGTCCTACAGGGGTATTTTCGTAATTTGTCAAAATAAGGTTCCTTGTTGATTTTGTCAATAAGGGTATTTTAGTAATTTTGAAATCCTAGGGCCTTTCGGTAATTTTGAAATTCCAGGGGTATTTCGGTAATTTTTTTTTACAAACCAGGGTAAATTTGTAGAGTTTAATAATTCAGGGGTATTTCAAAATTTGCAAAACTTTGAGGTTCTTTTTTGAGCATTTGTTTTTCAAGTCGGTGATGTCGCAAAAATTTTAAAAATCGTGGTCATTTTGGTAATTTTGTAAGTTAGAGGCAATTTTGTAATTTTCCAAAATCAAGGTATTTTTGATATTTTGCAAATTAGAGTTTTTGAACATTTTATAAAGTAATGAAATCTTGATAAGAACTGTGGGTATTTTGGGAATTTCATAAACCAAGGGTATTTTTGTAATTTACCACTAGAGGGTATTTTTGTAATTTCATAAATCAAAAATTTTTGAAAAATTTTGTAAAAATAGTTCTCACAAATTGAAAAGGTAATTTTAAGAGTTTTAAAACTAGGGTTTTTATAAAAAACACACTAGTTCCCTTTCGGGTTTTAGTTATTGTGTTTAGCTTTATGTCCGAGCCCTCTTGGTCGGGGTGAACCAAAGCTACGCACCAGCAGGATTCTGAAGAAGAGGAGATGAGTCACTAGGATTTGCTTAAATACTGTGCTCTTAGGATCCAATCCTAGACATGCGCATTGGGGTTACCACACCCTAACTTAGTGACTTAGTCATGGGCTTGTTTGAGTAAGTATTAAGTCTTATGTATTTGTGTTTGAGTAGACTAGTCCTAGGGTTCAAGTTCCTATCATGCTATTCTACGTTCCATTCCTTTTTCTACCCTTCCATAACATAATATAAATCACATAATCACCCAAATGGTTAGGGGTACTTTACAGTGGATCATGGTCTGAGACCGAGGTGCCATGCCAGAAACCTGCTTATTTTCAGAAATACTTCATAAAATTCATTTGGCTCGATTTGAAAACATTTTGGGCCTGAGCCCACAGGCCGAGAGTTTAAAGCTGGGCTCTGATACCAAGCTGAAACACCCCACACCCGGCCCACGAGCCTGAACCAGATCTGGTATGTTCCTTAAGAAAATCGGTTTCAAAATTCTTTGTTACTTAGCGGAAAACTTGTGATTTTAAAAAAATATTGTTTAGGTTGGGCTTAGGTTGGAAACCCATTAACTTTATTTTTAAATCCATTTAGTCTAAGGTGACAAAACAATTTAGGGTTTTCTTTGAAAGATATAATTCTTGCTTAGACTTAAAATATAAAATATTTCATAACATAGTCGTTAAAGGAAATAAAAGTAACAAATTAAAACTATGGCCTTTTCAAATTTTTATTACATCAAATAATTCCCAAACTTAAGAAAAGTTAAAGTACTTGGTATAAATAAAAATCCCAAATAATAAAATTTCTTCCTTAACATGCATGGCCACCTTTAGCTCCTGCCGACCCAGTCATTACTGCTCATCACCTGAAAAATGGTCCCTCAAAGGGGTGAGTCAACAGACTCAATGTGTACACCAACTAACAAACAATATTTCAGGCATACATATTCATATCAGAACATATATATATATCAAAATGATGCAACCCAAACCCAAGCCTAATTATCCATCCGCTACACACCACCCGCACCTGCCAATCACACCGTGGGGATTACTAAGTCAACCCTCCATCCGCTACACACCATCGAAGGCGATCATTTGCGATCGGCGTGCTCATCGCCCATATACGTTGTGTCATTAGACACTATGTTCAAGATAATGTAACCGAAGTTACCATGTTCACTTAATGGGACCGTAGCCACCATATTTCGTTGGTGAGACCGTAGTCAACACCTATTCTTCGCCTTTCACATATATCCCATATGCCCCAAATATTTATATCATGAATATCTTATTTCTCATTCATATTACATATTCAAAAATATATATATCGTATTTGTAATCCTATCGGAAGTAAGAAACGTACCTGGGTACTTTTACCTCATTTGTGACACTTAGCCACATTCTTATTCGCATGCACATCCATATATATATACATATAAAATAATTGCCATAATATATTGGGAGTTAGTGTGGATACACACCTGATTCGCTTAATAGGTTCCTTGAAATCCCGAAGAGAATCGACCATAGATTTAGATCTCAAATCCTACATAAGTTAATCACTTTAAAAGACCATTCGGCCACTTTTCCAAAGACAACTAGGATTTGTATTACTTACCTTGTAGCCGAATTGGATTGATAATCAAATCCCGAAGATTTGTGTTCTTCCCTTGAAATCGGCTAACCATTAAATCCATTGATTTGGTTAGTCTCTGATTTGAAACAAATAGATCTAGACATTTAAGAGAGAACCTTGGCGATTACATAATGTTTACTTACCTCAAATCCTTGAATCCGGATCTATCTTCACGATTACAGAAATTCCTTGCATCCGAAATCCCGATATTCTTCTTTAATAATCGGTCAAGAGACAACAGAAGAGATTATTCCTAGATCTCGATTAGAAGAATTAGAAGAACAAAATTGATTGTTCTTACCTTAATACCTTAGTCGATTGCTTCCTTGCCTAGAGCCACAGAGATTTGGCTATGGGGTTTTAGTCGAGGATCAAAAGAAAAGGGTTTTGGCTTGACAGATGAGAAAAAAAAGAAGAAGAAAAGAGAAGAAGAAAAGAAAAGAGAAAAAGAGAATAATGGCGAGAGAAAATTTGGCAGAGAGAATAGGAGAAATTTTAGAGAATTTGTGCAGAGGTTTTCTTGAAGAGAAAAGAATGAATGAAGAATAGCCTTACTCTTCCTTTTATAGCCAAAATTACTAGCTAGAGTCCTTTACTTGGCCACCACTCTTCTATTTTGATAACTTTATCCTTTAATTATCATAAATAAAAGAGTTTAATCCAATATTTATCTCTTCTAAATAATCCAATTTAAAAATCCTTTATTTATCACCTTTTAATCGAATATTTATGAAAATAAAACACCTCCTTTCTAGAAGCATGTGCCGTCCACCTCAGTCTTCTGGAGGCAAAAATAAAACCTCCCTTATTTTCTTCCCAAGTGACTCGAACCTAGGCCCATTCCTCTTGCATATGGCGCCATTTCCATAGGCCCTAAGTGACATCTTGAGCCACTTTTCCAAGCTTTGTTTGTGTGTCAAATTTCACCAACTTTTTCTTTTAAGGCCACCTTGCCTTAATTTCCTATTTTAAACTTTAAAACTTGACATTTCTAAGTCATTTCTAAGTTTCCTAAAATTTTCAATCGGCTCTGTAAACTTGCCATTTTCTTACATTTCCAAGTTTCCAGAAATGTTCACTTTCCATTTTTGAATCATTTCCTTACATTTCCTAGTTTCCATAAATGTTCACTTTCCTCTTTATTCCTTTACATTTTCAGGACATTTCCCTACATTTCCAAGACAAGACATTTCCTTACATTTCCTTGCATTTCCTTACATTTCCATACATTTCCTCACATTTCCTTACATTTCCTTACATTTCCATACATTTCCATACATTTCCTTACATTTCCTTACATTTTCTTACATTTCCCTACATTGCCTTACATTTCTATACATTTCCACACATTTCCACACATTTCCATACACTTCCATACATTTCCATAAATTTCCATACATTTCCTTATTTCTAGAATTCACATAACACATTCATAATTCATAAAACATGCCATTTTACCACATGGTTCCTTGTGTCATGCTTCACATGGAGTTTCTTTTAAAGCCTCATTTACCTAGCTCCTCTTTTTACTTAAAAACCAATAATTTTCCAAAGCTTTCTTCTTCCATCCTAAAATTCTAAAAACCCTTAATACACATCCAACACTGCCAAAACCTACTAACTCATGAATTATGCACAAACGCATAACCCCTAATCTAGGATGTTACATTACAAGTTATCAATTTGGCCCATTAGTCAAAAATAGCAATTTGGCCCATTTAACGATCTAGCAAACTTTGGCCCATATAGCTCATAATACACTTGGCCCATAAAGGGTATTTTCGTAATTCGGTCTATAGGGACATTTCGTAATTCGGCCCATTAGGGGCATTTTTGTAAATTGGCCCGTAAGGGCATTTTCATAATTCAGTAATCGTACATACTAAGGGTAATTCGGTAATTTACCCTCTAAAGGTATGACGAAAATTTCGCAACCGAGGCTTAATTACAAATTTGGGGCATAAAATCGAAACTGTCCAACTGTGTCATACTGACTAAATTGACCATAACTCGAGTTAGAAAACTCGAAATCTAAATCCGTAAATTTTTCTTGAAACTAGGATCATATATCTTTCTCCTATAATTTTTCCAAAATTTTTAGCTTAACCATTTAGTACAGTTTATTTCTTAAAGTTTCCCTTGTTTCATTGTCCAATGATTCTAACCTCTCTTATCTTAATCTCAAATATCTTACTGTAAGCTTTTCATATACTGCTACCACTTCTTTCTATTGAAAATAGATTCACTAACGAATCCATATATCAATTATAACTCTTAATTCACTTTGTACAATTTTATACAATTTTCCAAGACAAAACAGAATACCCCAAAGTCATTCAGAACCAGTCTCACTAAAATTAACATATCTCAGAATGTAATATTTCTTTTCCTTCTCTATTTCTTCCATATTAAAATAGACACAGTATCCTTTAATCTGATATCTTATTCACTTTGTAATTCCTTTTATTCTATTTTTCGTGATTTTTCAAATACACGTCACTATTTCTGACCGAAACTATTTTATTACAAATCATGATTACCACTACGAGCATACGCACGTCCGAGTGATCACGGATGCCGGTTATCAGTTTTCTGATTTCTAACGATATTAGTTCTGATTTCTAACGATTGTACAATGGCTACGGATGAGTCAAAGTTTCAGCCTTCCACTATCACTCGATTGATCAAAGGACTGAATGTCAACACAAATGAGAAGAAATGATTAAAAGAAAGGAGAAGGTGTAACAAGGTGTTTGGAATGTTTCGATCAACACTAAAAGAAATATGAACCAAAAAGAAATGTGAGTATTTCGACAACAAAAAGAATGGTGAAAGATGGATTAAGGTTTCGGCTCCCAAGGAAAAAAAATGAAGAAAGTGTGCTCACCAATGGCTTGTAAATTCGGCACAAAGCAAAAGAAATTTGGAGAGTACCAAATAGTGCAAAGAGAAAAGTTTTTGGTCTAACAAGCACCAAAAATTAAATCAAAAGGCAATGGACAATTTTCGCTATCAAGGAAGGTGGAAAGAAAATGAGTTTGTGGTCAAACAAAAGAGAAAGAAAATGCACTATTGTGCTAATAGGTTTCGGGAAGGAGAGTTGCAAAATTGGGAGAGAATGACACAAAGTTGTCAAAGGAATTTTGGCCAAAAAAAAGCTAAGACTTTACCAAATGCCAAATAAAATTTTTCAGCCACCTATCTACCTCAAAATCGTCCACATGCATCCCCCCTAGGATAAGAGTTTGGCCACCCATACTTTCCAAAACACCTCTCCCGATATTAGCCTCTTGTCCCCCTTTCTTTCCTATTCCTCTTGATTCCTTTCCCAAACTTTAACCTTGCCATATTCTTTTAGCCACCTTACCAAAATAATGAAGTCCACACTTACCAAAAATACTTCTTGGCCGACACATAAGGAAGGAAAGCAAAAATAATAATCAAATTTGCAAACAATGGGATTTGAACCTCTTCCCTCAAGGTACATCACTTAATGCCATAACCTCTTTACCAATTACTCATCTTATGCTAACCATTTACTCATTTATTTCTATAAGTCTTGAAGCTACTTACCATCTCTCCTTAAAGTGCTAAAATACCAAATTTTTCCTAAGGCCCAATTAAACCCGAGACTTCATAGAAACCTCGTAACCTTCCAAATTACCTTCTTGATAAGTCCAACTACAAATAATGTCATTCTCTTGTTAAAAATTTTAAACACTCCTAAGCCCAAAGCCCATTAGGCCCAATACTACTAGGCCCAATTTCGGGATGTTACAATTCTACCCTCCTTGAAAAAAATTTCGTCCTCGAAATTTCCAACCAACTACTAAACGCACCATTCAAAACTCACCAATATGCTTTCGCTGCGCACTCTGATCTTAATAACACTAATGTACTTTTTAACATCATCTTGAATCCTTTTTCACACAACCAAACATCTAACCACAGAAGTAAGCCGTTATCTACCACTTATACCAAAAATTTTCTTACATTTAATCATCACTTCCAACCAAAGCATACCTGACTTGATGGTGATGAAACAATCTCTAGCCTTATGCTCCTTAGACCCGCATCTCAAACACGCTCCTGACCTCCTCCAGCATTCTCCCGAATGACTCCTCTTGCAAAAATCACAAGCCGAAAAGTTTGGTTGTGCCTTGACATACTTTACAGAACGAGATTGCGACCTAAAAGAACCGCGGTCTATTTTCTTCTTACAGTCCACACACCCAACTCGAAGTGCTTCACCGATTCCTTTAACCTCCTCTAATATTTCCTTGACTATCTGAGTCAGCTCGACAACCCCAGCTCGATCATGAGATTCCGTCTCAACCACCGGCGATGCCAACGCCTCCCTTTTGGAAACATGCCTCGATGCCGAAGATCTAGCCCTAGCACCTCGGCCTCTACCACGTCTACGTCTTCTAGCGCTCATGTTCACTAAGTCGATTTAATCTTGATTACGAGTTTTATGAATCATTATGCTATTTCAGGTGTTTATTAAACAATGTTTTATGGAGTACAAGAAGTAAAGTTGTTTTTTTAAAAGCGCATCCTAAGGTCTCAATCTCTATAGTTTCAACATCTAAAACTAAAAGTTCTAGAGTGTTCCTATAGTCATATCACAATAATCATAAAACGAAAACAAATACTTACTTGACTTGGTGCCAGATACCCGTGGTGCCATACTTCCTTCAGAACATGCATTTATAATTTAAAATTCAAAAAAATTTGGGAAACGTTTCTGAACCCAAACCACAGCCGAGTTTTGAAACTAGGCTCTGATACCATTAAATGTAACGCCTCAAACCTAGCCTAGAAGTTAGGCCCGAATCTGGCGTGTCACAAAAAAAAACTCGTTTGAAAATTACAGCCTCTTTGTTAAAACCCAAAACACTTAAGCAATTGTGTTTATGTGAAAACTTAATTATCTTTAATAAACCTTTTTGTTTGTGAAAGCATATTTGAAATAAGCGATTTACGAAAAAGTGACATTTGAAATAGAGTTGCAAAGACATCTTGAAACATTACGGGAACGTTGATAAAATACAAGTATTCTTGAAAGATTGATTGATGAATCACAACTCAAGGAATTGAACTTTAAATCCGTGACTTTTGAAAAAGTCGTTGAAAATTTGAAAGAAAGTTTGAGTTAAATCATATTTGTAAAAGTTTATTTTGAAATCCATTTTTTAATCGATTTTGGAAAACCTTTATTTACGTTTTTAGAAAAATTCTCCTTTTAAACAATTTAAGCAAAATATAAAATACGTCAAACATAAAGCAATATAAAATAAACCAGAGGCCTTATGACAACATTTGACCCATAATAGCAAAATAATAAAATAAACAGAAATAGAAATTTAAAATTTGAAACACCATTTTTGAAGTATGGCCTCCACCGAGTCATCCATGACCCAACTCCACCTCACGGAGCATTACCTACTGGGGTTAAGAAAAGGGGGTGAGTTACAAGAACTCGATGTATAATCCACAACCATCATCCACTGGCCTGAACACACGTAGAAATATTTTGGGCCTAAGCCCATTACAATCATAGCATAATATCATAAATATAACACGCATGTGTTATGCAATTCCCAACCAAGCCTAAACTTCCATCCGCTACACACCACCCGCATTAACCAAAGACACTGTGGGGATCAAGTCAACCCACCCCGCCAACACACCAATAGCGGGCATTAAGCTAATTATAATATTTGTGGCAGAGCCACCGAACTAGATTTTGGCAACAGGCCATTTAAAATATTTGTGGCAGAGCCATTGAACTAGATTTTGGCAACAGGCCATTTAAAATATTTGTGGCAGAGCCACCGAACTAGATTTTGGCAACAGGCCTTTCTTCTCTTCGTCATTTATCCCAACCCATGCAGTCATGTATATATATAATGCATAACAATATATTCATAAGGTAAATTTCAACAAAAAGCCCATATTACAAGTTATCAATTTGTCCCATTAGTCAAAAATAGCAATTTGGCCCATTTAACGATCTAGCAAACTTTGGCCCATATAGCTCATAATACACTTGGCCCATAAAGGGTATTTTCGTAATTCAGTCCATAGGGACATTTCGTAATTCGGCCCATTAGGGGCATTTTTGTAAATTGGCCCATAAGGGCATTTTCATAATTCGTTAATCGTACCTACTAAGGGTAATTCGGTAATTTACCCTCTAAGGGTATGATGGAAATTTCGCAACCGAGGCTTAATTACAAATTTAGGGCATAAAATCGAAACTGTCCAACTGTGTCATACTGACTAATTTGACCATAACTCGAGTTAGAAAACTCAAAATCTAAATCCGTAAATTTTTCTTGAAACTAGGATCATATATCTTTCTCCTATAAGTTTTCTAGAATTTTTAGCTTAACCATTTAGTACAGTTTATTCCTTAAAGTTTCCTTTGTTTCACTGTCCAATGATTCTGTCCTCTCTTATCTTAATCTCAAATATCTTACTGTAAGATTTTCATATACTACTACCACTTCTTTCTATTGAAAATAGATTCACTAAGGAATCCATACATATCAATTATAACTCTTAATTCACTTTGTACAATTTTATACGATTTTTCCAAGACAAAACAGAATACCCCAAAGTCATTCAGAACCAGTCTCACTAAAATTAACATATCTCAGAATGTAATATTTCTTTTCCTTCTCCGTTTCTTCCATATTAAAATAGACACAGTAAGCTTTAATCTGATATCTTATTCACTTTGTAATTCCTTTTATTCTATTTTTCGTGATTTTTCAAATACACATTACTATTTCTGACCGAAACTATTTTATTACAAATCATGATTACAACTACGAGCATACACACGTCCGAGTGATCACGGATGCCGGTTATCGGTTTTCTTCGGTATTTTTACCAAATCAAAAAATATTTCATGTAAACGTTCAGAGAGATGTGAGATTTACTCACCATTTCAAACATATATTCGGAAGGGTACGGGGTTACACACCTTATTTGGAATCCGTAACACGATATTCTCCGCGGCACCTAAAGATACAATCGATCAACAATTAATCCCAAAACCGAATTTACCACTTCAACCAACTATTTCGATTGATTAACAATCTATACACTTACCAACAATCCGAGTTTCTTATTACGAGGGATATGTCCAGTGATTTAGTCCCTAAAAATATAATCGATTAGTCACAACCACTATTTCGTTAAGCAAAATAACCGGTCAACGAAAAAGATCCAAAAAGAACCCTGATGAATCGCTTACCTTAACAATATTAGTTCTGATTTCTAATGATTGTACAATGGCTACGGATGAGTCAAAGTTTCAGCCTTCCACTATCACTCGATTGATCAAAGGAGTGAATGTCAACACAAATGAGAAGAAATGATTAAAAGAAGGAGAGGGTGTAACAAGGTGTTTGGAATGTTTCGATCAAAACTAAAAGAAATATGAACCAAAAAGAAATGTGAGTATTTCGACAACAAAAAGAATGGTGAAAGATGGATTAAGGTTTCGGCCCCCAAGGAAAAAAAATGAAGAAAGTGTGCTCACCAATGGCTTGTAAATTTGGCACAAAGCAAAAGAAATTTGGAGAGTACCAAATAGTGCAAAGAGAAAAGTTTTTGTTCTAACAAGCACCAAAAATTAAATCAAAAGGAAATGGAGAATTTCGGCTATCAAGGAAGGTGGAAAGAAAATGAGTTTGTGGTCAAACAAAAGAGAAAGAAAATGCACTATTGTGCTAATAGGTTTCGGCAAGGAGAGTTCCAAAATTGGGAGAGAATGACACAAAGTTGTCAAAGGAATTTTGGCCAAAAAAAAGCTAAGACTTTACCAAATGCCAAATAAAATTTTTCAGCCACCTATCTACCTCAAAACCGTCCACATGCATCCCCCCTAGGATAAGAGTTTGGCCACCCATACTTTCCAAAACACCTCCCCCGATATTAGCCTCTTGTCCCCCTTTCTTTCCTATTCCTCTTGATTCCTTTCCCAAACTTTAACCTTGCCATATTCTTTTAGCCACCTTACCAAAATAATGAAGTCCACACTTACCAAAAATACTTCTTGGCCGACACATAAGGAAGGAAAGCAAAAATAATAGTCAAATTTGCAAACAATGGGATTTGAACCTCTTCCCTCAAGGTACATCACTTAATGCCATAACCTCTTTACCAATTACTCATCTTATGCTAACCATATACTCATTTATTTCTGTAAGTCTTGAAGCTACTTACCATCTCTCCTTAAAGTGCTAAAATACCAAATTTTTCCTAAGGCCCAATTAAACCCGAGACTTCATAGAAACCTCGTAACCTTTCAAATTACCTTCTTGATAAGTCCAACTACAAATAATGTCATTCTCTTGTTTTTAAAAATTTTAAACACTCCTAAGCCCAAAGCCCATTGGGCCCAATCCTACTAGGCCCAATTTCGAGGTGTTACATTATGCCTTATAAAATGTTTAAACAGCTAGGTCTAGGGAAACCCAAACAAACTAGGATGAGCATTCAATTAGCTGATAAAACTATTAGAATTCCTAGGGGTATAATTGAAGATGTACTCATGAAAATTGATAAATTTATATTCCCGGTAGACTTTGTCATTTTAGACATGGATGAGGACAATAATGTTCCTTTAATTTTAGGAAGACCCTTTTTAGCAATTGCTAGAACTAAAATTGATGTTGGTACAGAAGAACTTATATTTCGTGTAGGTGACGAGATGATCACTCTTCATGCTCTTGACTCGGCTAGGAGATCAAGTAATAAAGGTGAGAACATAAACTCTATTAATGACCATTCGGTTAAACCTTCTTTTCAGGAAGCACCACAAAACTACACAACTGAGCCAGATCCTAGACCTCATGCCAACAAGGAAATAGCTCATGAGGAACGAAGGCTTCAGATCGATGAACTAGATGAGTGGAAGACACATTTCAAGGAGAAACTAGGAACACACGAAGCAAAACCAAAGCGACTCCATGAGCCAAACCAATTTAAGATTGGAGATCAGGTATTGTTGAATAAGAAAGACCCTCGAATCGCCACTTCAAACCTTGATACAAATGAAGAAATCTCTTTTGAGGTACTGAATATCTTCCCATATGGAACAGTTGAGGTAACTAATCCCAAGTTTGGCACTTTTAAGGTAAACACTACTCGACTCAAACTATATAATGATCATAAAACTGATAGCAGGGGAGAGGAGTTTCAACCCCTCAAACCACCATGAATGTGCAAATGAGAGGTGAGCCTAGCTTAAGACTTTGAACGAGTGCTTCTCGAGAGGCGACCCGAGCACTAACCCTACTAATCAGTTTGTTTTCACTTTCATTCATGTTTTAAAGCGCAGATTTTCATACCAAACAGCCTTGCACACGGGCATGGTCGTGGTTGTGTAGATACCACGGATTTGCACACCAGTGTGGCAGAGATCGTACGAACCAAGGACAAAAAACCCCAAACCACGGGTGGCAATAAAATTCCATGGCTGTGTGATACGGTCGTGGTCGACACTGATTTATCAACATGGGTGTGCCGACCTCTACACAGGCGTGGGAGAAACGAACGAAGCACCATACGGCCGTACGATACGGCCGTGTGACCTAACACGTCCATAGAACACGGGCGTGGGAAGCCACCAGATCCCTATTTCCTATTTAAACCCCCCTTTCTTCTCACTTTCTCCCCAATTTCTTCTTCAATCAAACCCTAGCCACCACACCCTTTCTTTGACTATTATCTCTTCCCCTTCATTTTTCTTTCCCCCTTTCCCTCATTCTTTCTTTACACCACCATTCCTATGTCGAAGAAGCGAAAGGACCCTAGCACAGTCTCTCCGTGCGAGACCGATCTACATGAGTTCATGCCGGCCGCTTCATTTATTCGACAAGCCAAGGACATTTGAGTCCATTGAATTTTTCTTTTTCTTTTCTCTGCTCCTTTATTTTTCTTCCCTTTATCTTTCTTGTCTTTAATTTTTATTATTACATTTTGATTTCTTTGATTTAGGTTCTAAAGGCTGCTTGGGAATCACCACACCATGACCATAGACACCATCGCCACATTCATCTATGCCCAACTTATCGTTTCTATTCCTTGACTTCATCCAAAATTCAAGAAGTTCACTTCTCTCCTTATCTTATGATTTTATATATTGTAGATATCTATCTTTGTACATTGAGGGCAATGTACATCTTAAGTGTGGGGGTGAATTTTATTCAGAAAACTTTTTGCATTATTCTCAGATCCCTGAATTTTGTCTTTTCTTTCTCATATCACTATTAGAACAAATTTTGATTGATTTATGATTTTTATTGATATGTCTTGAATTAAAATATAGGTAGCTGTGCATTGATTGTTTAAACTTGAAGGCTTTAAAGAATCAAGCATGATAAGTTGATTTTTGAAAAATAAAAAAAAAAAAATTGCTAGGTTGTTTCCCCAAGTTTAGGTATGATCTTGAAATTTGAAGTTCACAGGGCTGACATCAAAAACCATAATTTCTGTAAGCTCTTGAGCCTTTGAGAGCATTTTCTTTTCTTGCTCACTTTTATTATTGTTTATGAGTGTGTCAATATTGATTTGTTATTCTAGAACTTGCTTCGATTATGCATGTCAAGACCACACTTTTGATTTGATATACTGAGATGATAAAGGCACCTAGGATTTAACCCACTTACTTCCTAAAAGGCCTACCTTCATAATTAACCCCTAGTGAACCCCTTTGATCCTAATAAACCATTCATTAATTTACCCTTAATATTAACCCAAGACTTACTCTTTTTGATTCATTAATAATTTTTCCTATTCTATTAACCTTTTTATCGAGATTTGATTTGAGAAGTTGCCTGACTATGTTTTCCATTTCAATTGTTAAATTCTTATTATTGTAAATACTTAAAAAAAAGTTGAAAGTATATCCATTATTAGTTCTATGTTTTTATGAGCTTAAACAGTAAATTTCACATCTTTAGAAGAAGCTCGTATTATTAATGTAATTATTCATTATTAGTCTATTTTTCTAGTTATGTAATTTGTCAATTCGATCTCGATTCTAACCTCTTCTTTCAGCCTGTGACCAACCCCCTAACTAAGCCACATTACAACCCTTTTTAAAGACCTTTTGATTGATGTATCATCTTAATTTATAGTGGTGGAGATTTGATTTTCATGCAAGCCTATGGTAATAACTTTTCATGTTGACTATTGAATGCTTAATTTATTGTTGATTTGAGTGAATCCTTAGTGGGGATGTTAACTCTGTGATATTTTGAATCAAAAGTGATTACTTAGATAAGGGGGAATACCTATGTTTTCAAGAATAAAATGCTCAACTTGGATTGTTTGAAACTCTAATGTTCTTTTAGTTGAATTCTCAATGTATGATTACCTATGGATTATTTCGAAACATTATTGATAGGAGTTATAAGTTGAGAAGAATGAATTTTAATTGTGAGTTGAGGATTTTGCTTGAGGACAAGCAAATGCTTAAGTGTGGGGGTATATGATAAACTATAATATATACATATTTTAATCCCACATTTGGCATACTTTTGGATGATTTATCCCTTGAATTGTGGAATTTGATGCTCCTAATCTTTTAATTTCATGTTTTATACTTAGGAGAGCATAGGAGGATGAAAAGAACGAGAAACGGGCCAAAAACAGAGAAAATGAGCCAAAGTAAGAAATCAACATGGCCTGGAGTTCACCACACGACCATGCCACTTTAGCAAACTCGAACACGGCCCTAGGCTCGATTCACACGGGCGTGTCCCTGCCGTGACCCGTTTTAATTCCACTCGAAATAGGATACTTTTGGGCCAAGTAAGGCATCCCGAAAGCCCATAAAAACACCCTAGAGGGCAACCTAAAAGGGGAAATCGACTAGATGTTGAGGGAAGTTCGACAGAAGGCTTCTGTCAGGGCTTTTGACAAGAATAAAGCTAGAGAGGGTTGAATATAGGGAATTACTCGAAGAAAGTCAATTGATCCATCTCAGAAGCTGGAATCATGCTCAAGACTGAGGATTTTCCCTTCAATTTCCTTCAGGGGGTTTTAGGGCTTTTCTTTATGTTTTTTATTTAATTTCTTCTGAGATGTATTCTTTTATAAACATGAACTAAACCCCTCAAATACCTGATGAGATGAAACCTAAGACAGATCTTGTTATTGTTTTCTGAACTGTATGATAAATAGTTGATTTGTTCTTAATTATGTGTTCTTAATTCTTTCTTTAATATTCCATGATATTGATTCAAGTATTGATGTGCTTATTCAGAGGAGAAAAAGTTCCTGTTTAAGAGTAGATCTAGCATAATTAAGCGGAGTTGATCGCACTCCTAGAGATAGGACGATGAAAATCTGCCAGATTAGGGTCAAACCTAATATGGGAGTCCATAAATCGAGTTAATGCAACACTAGGGGTTTTAATTAGAAAGAGATTTCAATTAATCAACCTAGGGTTAGACGTTAGTAGCCTCGAAAGAGGTATTAATATAAATTAGGGAATCCTACGGATCAAGTCAAGTGAACAAATCGTCTGGTTCAGAGTTGAATAACAAGTGAAGTCTAGGTGGATTCTTCATCGGGTATTGTCTTAATCAACTATTTGTTTTTGAAAGGTTCACTATTTGTTTTTGAAAATTTTAAATAATTATTTAGTAATAGAGCGTTAGAAAATTTAGTCTATAATTTGTTCCAAACTTGTATAATTACATGAATGTCTTTATTGTTTGAAAGTGTAGTTTTTATTCCATTTTTTCCTTTTCATTGTGTAATTGTTATAAATATATTTTTTTATAATATAATTAATATAAAAACACTACAATGTAACTAATGTAAAAATGATTTTTCATAATAATAATAATTAAAATAAATATACTTTCTCATAATATAATTAAGAGTTACTTGTACTGGATATCTTCAAATTATGATCCTTATTTTAAATTGATCTTCCAACTTCAAAACGCTCTAATTACATTCCTAAACTATCAATGTTATATTAATTGAGCGTTTCATTATTAAAACTGTTAAATGACACGTCAAATCTTATATGGCGAAATTTAAAATGAAAATTTTTTAAAAATAAATTAGTAATAGTATTTTGTAACTTTTTAAAGGAAAAACTAAAAATAAAGTAAAAGTAAAGAAGAAGAAGAAGAAGAAGAAGAAGAAGAAGAAGGAGGTGTGAATGATAAAACTTTTATAAAAGCTTCAAAGACTTCAAAACTAAGATTTTTAAAACAACCATTTTTACAATTCATTTTTCTTCAAATTTTAATTTTCAATTATGTCAAATAAGATCCGACGTGTCGTTTAACAGTTAAATTAATAATTTTAGTAACAAAAAGACCTAATAACCTTGAGAGTTTAGGGATGTAACTAGAATGATTTGAAGTTTAGGGACCAATTTAAATTGAGGGCCATAATTTGAGGATGTTTGATGCAAGTAACTCTATAATTAATATAAAGATACTTTCCAATAAAAGATTGCAATTTATTAAGCTTCAATTTTTATTGACATTAGTAGCATAAGTTGAACCTTAATCATTATAATTAAGGGTTTTGTAATGGTAATCGGGTGTTACATGTTTAATTTATGATTGCAATATCCCTCCTTCACTCGGGCACATGTCAATGGCATAAGTCCTCCACTTAGATATGTGCAGATGGCATAAGTAACATTGACTCTCCTACTGACAGCGCACAAGAAGCTGTATTGCTTGACAACCCACTCTAATTAAGAGAATATCAATCTTCTGCGCTATTAACCACCCATTTGTAAGAACCACTTAACAAGACCCTCACTTCTAAAAAAAGGACAGTGGCCTATTTTTTAAGTTCGAACACTCCTCAAATGTGAACACGCCTTTAAGGCCATGATAGACCACTTAGGCATAACAACTATGTATTGATTGAATGAATAATATAATGGGCCTGATCATGAGTATCCTTCACAATCATGAATATCCTTTACACATTTGGTGGGCTTGAGCATTTATCCTACCACGTCACACTAGTGGACAATAGGACATTTTTTATAAATACCTTCCCAACAATGAAGAAGGGATCGATTTTCTCAGCCCTTAAAGTTACTCTGAGCAATTATAGTCTCTCCCAACAATCAACATGTCCTCTTGTTCCTTTCGAACTCTCCATCTCTTCAGGTGAACCGACCTCTACAGAACCACCAATTGCTCCTTCTATCTTCTCTTTACTCTCCTCCTATGTACTTTGTATCAACAATTGGTGCTGTGAGCATGGAACTTATGATGACTACTTCTTAGAATGATGCTATTCTCAACCCTCAAAGCCCACCAAATTCAACAACCCTACCAATTCCTCAGCCCCGACGACCGGCAACAACCCCACTAACACCGAGCTCCCTTCAAACCAAAATCACCCTCCTACCAGTCAGACAAAAAATTGGATAAATCTTAGCCCTGTTATGAATTTTATCTAGTTTATGACCTCCATCAATGCTCCTCCCTCTGTTCCCTTGGCCAACCCTACCACCATTATTCCACTAGTTGGCCCAGGCACCAACCTCTTTCTAGAACTCCTCTCTAAGATCCTGAGGACCAAATTTTCCAAGAGATTTTCTTTCATTTGGTGACTTCTCCTTTTCAACCCATTGTCACCATCCCCCATGTTGACCAAATTCCCATTAGTAGCAAGCTTCTGAACCTCAACGTTAAGTTACTAAGATGCAGGAAAATATGCGCCTTATGGAGGAACAACTTTGTTATATATCTGAAACACCCCAAACCTAGCCCACAAGCCTTGACCGGATCTGGTATGCTCCTCGAAGAAAACCGGTTCAAATTCGTTTCACTTTGAAAAACTTTAAGTGATTTTGGGAGAAAGTTCGAATTGGGTTGGGCTTGAGTTGAAAACAAGTTTGCTTTATATTGAAAACCCATTTATTTCAGGTGACAAAATATTCAAAGTTTATTTTAAATAAAATTTACTTAATCTTTAATAAATAAAAATTTCGTAACATGATAAATAAACAAAACAGAAATAAAAGAGTTCACTATGGCCTTATTACATCAAAACAAACCCAAATAATTTTAAAGTACTTAAATGAAATAAAATGTCAAAATAAAATAACTTCAAGCTGAGCATGGCCACCACAAGTCCTGCCGTCCCGGTCCATCACTGTTCATCACCTGAAACATGTTCCCACAACGGGGTGAGTCAATGAGACTCAATGTGTAACCAACACTAAAGTTAACAATTCGGGCATACATAATCATATCACATTTCAATTCATATAACAGATCAAAATAATGATGCAACCCAAACCCAAACCTATATGCCATCCGCTACACGTCCCCGTACCAACCTGCAAACCGTAGGGACTACTAAGTCAACCCTCCATCCGCTACACACCATCGAAGGCAGTCGCTGTAGTCGACGTGCTCATCACCCTTATAAATATTCGTGGTCTTAGGTCACCACATTCAGATATCGTGGTCTTAGGTCACCACATTTAGGTATCGTGGTCTTAGGTCACCACATTCTGATTATCGTGGTCTTAGGTCACCACATTCACTTCCCCTTTTCAATAACCCATATGCCCCATATCATATATTATGCATTAACATGCCAAATTTCACATTCTTATCACTTATCACATGTTAAATATAACATATTTCATAATCCTAGTAGGAGTAGGAAACGTACCTGAGTACTTTGTACCATAACATGGTACCTTGGCCACATTCTTACACTTTCATATTAATACATATATCAAGTTTAAGCCATAAATCTATTCAGATTAGTGTAGGGTACACACCTGATTAACTTAGCAGTTCACTTAAATCCCGAATAGCTTGATCTAATGCTTTAGATCTTAAATCCCTACATTTAGCCAACCTTAAAATGTTAGCAAAAAGCCTATTCGGCTATAATACCAAATCCTAATAGGATTAGTACACTTAAAACCTACCTTGCTGCCGATTGACTTACGAATCGAGTCCCGAAACTTTGTGATGCACACCCTTGTAATCGGCTAGTCACCAAAACTCCTAACTAGCTAGTTTTCGGCTTTTAAAACATATAAGAAATAGATCTAGAATACCAAACATAGCCTTAGCCGGTTGTATTTAGGCACTTACCTTGCGATCTCCAAATCTCGAAAGTATCCCTTGGCTATGGAGATGTCGAAACCTACAGGATATCTGTTAGATCCACTTCTAACATTTAAATCACCTTTACATAGCCCTTGGCTGAATATGCACTTACCTTGGTTGGCTAGATCTCGAACTATCTCCCTTAAAAGTCGACACTAGCAAAGATCCCGAAGTCTCTCCTTAATATTTAGGTCACAGAATAAGAATTAGCCTTTGAAATTTCGATAAGTCCTTAAAGGAAAGAATAGAAATCAAACTTGATCTTACCTCTACTGAAGAAATCGACAGCACCTATATCTGTCACCATAGGTGTAACACCCCAAACCCGGTCCAAACACCACGACCGAATCTGGTATGTTACGAGAGAAAACGTGTTTGAAAATTTCGAATTTGTACTAAATAGATTTGATAAAACTTTGTTCCTTTTTGAAAACAAGTTGTTTAATGTCGTTACTAAAACATTTAAACTCAGTAAAAATTGGATTTCACGTTAGAAAACAATTGATCTTTATGGGTTTATAAAATCAATGTGATACCCGATGGTATAGTTGAAAACGTATCGCTTTGTTGGTTTGAAAACGTCGTCTTTCCAAATTTTAATAAATTCGTACCAAGTTATTATTTTCTGACATACCAAAATCTAATGTAAAATATAAACATCATAAGGCACATCTTAAAAAGGCTTTTTACAAATCCAAGATAAAACCCAAAATTAAAGGTAAGCAAACTAAGGTACCCAAATGAAAATGTCAGAGTAAAACTTGTTATTCAAACATGGCATAAGCACCCGAGTCCATCCGGCTCCATGTCCGCTTCACGAGTCACTGAAATGTCAAAGGAGAGGGTGAGTCGAGTGACTCGATGTGTAAATCCCGCTCCCGATAAAACAACATGCTAACACACATCATACATAGCAGCATAATTAATGCAACCCGATCCTAACCATCCATACACCTTTTCTACCCCGTGTGGTACCAAACCACTGGTGACGTATAGTCACAATGTGTTACCAAAACACGGTGTCCCAAAGACACATTATCTATCAATGTGGTCCCAAACCTTTGGTGTCCCAAAGACACAATTGTGCTACCAAAGCACTTTGGTGACCGAAGTCACAAATCCAAAGATGGGGCCAACCCATCGTGTGTTACCAAAACACTAGCAGACGATCCCATATCTCAAGTGGGGCCAACCCACGGTGGTCAAACCACAGGGACAAGTCGCAATGAGGTGCCAAACCTCTGGTGTCCCAAAGACACAATGTGCTACCAAAGCACTGGTGACCGTAGTCACAAATCCGGTGATGGGGCCAACCCATCGTGTGTTACCAAAACACTGGCGTCAATCCCGTATAATCATCTGTGGGGCCAACCCAGCGTGGTGCTGAGCCAGCTGGGACGAGACGCTGAGGTACCAAACCTCTGGAGGTGCCAAACCTCTGGTGACCCAAAGTCACAAAGTGTGCTACCAAAGCACTGGTGCTCGTCAGCACAAAATATCACTGCTCCCTCCTCTCATATCACCCATCAACATACCATACTCATGTAATCATGCCTCTCATACAAGTCATGCATATTATGCCAACATACCAAGCATTACCTCTCATAGCATACATACATAACATAGATCATGATATCATACTTCATTAATAGTACTCATAATAGAACAGACTTACCCGAATCGTACACATACCTTATTTGGGTATCCCATTGTCCATCATACTGTTATAATTTTTAACAGGCAAGCGGGTTTATTAATAATCTTACTAAGTATCGGTGTGTTAGTTTACACACACGATAATACTGAGCCTAGAAATCGACCCAAAGTGATCTAAGTCCTCGATTGCTAACTCCTACAATCGGCCAAACATTAGGGTTAGGCACTTACAACATCCGGCCATCAACCATCAACCAAAGAATCAACATTACCCATTACCTTATACTAGCGAATGGTTTGATTTCCAACCAAACCCCGAACCAATAGTGGTTCTCTTTGACAATCGGCCTTCACCTCGAAATAGAATCATTAATCACTAATTAACTTGACTCAATGAAATAAAGGAATCAACTAATAGTATTAACCCTTACCAAAACTTACCCCTCTTGGCTAATCAGAAAACGAAGGCTCCACTTGATTGTATCCAAAATCCAAATGACCTATAACAAAGAGATTAATACCCTTCCAAAAATAACCATATTCGGCCCTTAAGCAAACCAACATCAACAGAGTGTAAGGGAGAAGGGAGGTGACCATTCGGCCAATCACTTACCCAACACTCTATATTCGGCCAAGGCTTGTGCCAAAAGAAGAATAAAAGATTCGGTCAAGGTGATTTATACCAATCACGATTTTCGGTCAGAGTTGAAGAGGAGAGTAAACAAAGTGCAACAGAATAGTGCTGATATTCGGCCAAGTAACAAAATAGAACAAGGAGATAAAAAGTACTTCTGATTTGAAGAAAAAGAAAAGATGAATGGTATTTGAGAGAATGGGGTTTCGGCTCACAAGGTTTCAAAAAACAAGAAAGGAAAGTTGAGAAGAGGAGAGGCTAGTTTCACTCAACACCCAATGAACAAAAGAACAAAATGAAAGGGGCATTCGGCATACACAAATGAAAGAGGGAGAGATATGGTTGAGAGCTTTCGGTTTGCAAAAGAGAAGAAAACAAAGACAATTCGGCAAGGCTATAGGGATTTTTGATCTTTCGGTTCAACAAAAATAAATGAAGAAAACAAAAGAACTCACTTGTGTTTCGGTTGACAAAAGACAAGAAGGAAAACCTCTTCTTTGAAACCAAAATGACCGAATATGCACCAAGCTCCAAGGGAATTTCGGCACAACACCTCCCCACTTCCCAAAACCGGCCACCCTCTCCCCCAACTCCCCAATATTCGGCCAAATCCCCAAATTCACTCAACTCCACACATTCAAATTGGTTGAACTAGTCAACCTCCTAAAATCCTCTCCACCTTCCATTTGAATGGAAGACCAAGTCAATAGCGAGTTTGAAGCGCCACAAACTCCTCCTCCATGCCAGTCAAAATGAGTGCCAAAAAGGGGACTCTGTGGCTCGAACACAAGGCCTCCACCTTGCTTTAGGCGTTACCCACTCCAAGCCTTAGTGGCGCCTACATTGCCACTCCCCAACTTGTTTTCTGTGCTAACAAACACCCAAAATAAATTTAAAGCCCCCGCTTCCTCGGCTCCTTATACCTTAGCTCAAAACTAAATTTTTTTTTCTACCTACTCAAAGCTTACTTCTAGCCTACAATTAAACCCCGACACAACACAAACAACAACACAACATACCAAACACATGCAAAACATGCCACAACGAAATAGCCCCTAACCCGGGATATTACGATTTCTACCCCTTAAAAATAATTTCGGCCTCGAAATTACCAGTCAAAAGAGTTGCGGGTATTGCTGTCTCATCGTATCCTCGGGTTCCCACGTGGCTTCCTCCACACCATGATTCCACCAAAGAACCTTAACCAAAGGCACGGACTTTCTACGCAGAACCTTCACCTCCCGATCAAGAATCTGCACAGGTTCCTCTTCCATAGTCAAATCCGGATTTACCTCGATCTCCTCCACTGCTACTACATGCGATGGATCTGAACGGTACCTCCGAAGCATCGAAACATGAAAAACATCGTGAATCTGACTAAGCTCTGCTGGCAACTCAAGCTTATACGCCACTGGTCCAACTCGTCTCAATACCTTATACGGCCCAATGAATCTCGGACTAAGCTTGCCTTTTCTGCCAAACCTCAGCACCTTCTTCCAAGGCGAGACCTTTAAGAAGACCTGATCTCCCACAGCGAACTCTATATCTCTTCGCTTAAGATCGGCATAAGACTTTTGCCGGTCCGAAGCTTCCTTCAACCGAGCCTGAATCAACTTAACCTTGTCCTCGGTCTCAAAGCAACCAACTCGGAGTCCCAACAAGCGGCGTTCTCCCAACTCGTCCAACATGTAGGTGAGCGACACTTCCTACTGCCACGATTGCCTCATACGGTGCCATCTTGATGCTTGCTTGGTAAGCTGTTGTTATAGGCGGTCGGCTAACGGCGAAACTCTTCCCAAGCGCACGAAGTCGAACACAACCTCTCGGCATGTCTTCCAAGATTCGAATGACCCGCTTCGATTGCCCGTCGATTTGCGGGTGAAAAGCCGTCTTTGAAATCCAAGCGCGTGCAGCGCTGATGCAACGCTCTCCAGAACCTCGACGTAAACCTGGGATCCCTATCCGAGATTATCGAAACTGGTACACCGTGTAGCCTTACTATCTCTGACACATAAAGCTTCGCCAATCTCTGAAGTGAATAGTCCACTCTCACCGGAATGAAATGGGCCGACTTAGTCAGACGGTCCACAATAACCCAAACTGAATCTTTCTTGCTTGGCGTAAGCGGTAACCCACTGACGAAATCCATAGCTATCCTTTCCCATTTCCACTGAGGAATTTTCACAGGCTGAAGCAAACCCGACGGCAACTGATGTTCAGCCTTGACCTGCTGACAAGTCAGACACTTCCCAACAAACTCTGTCACCTCTTTCTTCAAGCCAGGCCACCAAAACTGCTCTCTAAGATCCCTATACATCTTGCTACCTCCAGGATGCATAGCATAAGGACTGCTATGTGCGTCCTGAAGAATCTTCTGCCTCAGCTCAACATCTTTAGGCATACAAGCCTTCCCTTGAAAACACAGAACCTCATCACTAGACAAGCTGTAACCCTCCAAACCACCATTCTGCACTTGTAACCTTGGCGCGCACTCGTAACCTCATCCTCCAAGCTGTTTCTCTTTGATCTGCTCACCCCAAGTAGGCTTAACTGCAGCTGCTGCGAGAATACTCCGTCGTCCATACAAACTTAAATGGGCAAACATCGCTCTTAAGTCCGAAACAACCCTACGGCTCAACGCGCGTGCGCCACCACGTTAGCCTTGCCGGATGATATTCAATCGAGCGATCGTAGTCCTTGAGCAACTCAACCCATCTACGCGCCTCAAATTCAGATCCTACGAGTCGGTAGATACTTCAAACTCTTATGATGCTGTGTAGACTATTGATCTCTCACCGTACAAGTAGTGCCTCCAGATTTTTAGGCGAAGACTACGGTGCTAGCTCCAAG
Source organism: Gossypium bickii (assembly GCA_025503065.1). Lineage (NCBI taxonomy): Eukaryota > Viridiplantae > Streptophyta > Magnoliopsida > Malvales > Malvaceae > Gossypium > Gossypium bickii. The sequence continues at coordinate 84,878,944 of CP106712.1, forward strand.
TCGTGCGTCGGATAGTTGACCTCGTGTGGCCTCGGTGCCGAGAAGCGAAAGTAAGCCACAACCTTACCCTCCTGCATCAAAGACACAACCCAAGCCGTGTGTGATGCATCGCGATCTGTGTGAATTCCTTACCGACCTCGAGTTGAATTAACACAGAGCCTCTGTCAAGATCTTCTTCAACTTATCAAAACTCTCCTGCTTTGTTTCTCACCCAAGCGAGCGGAACTCCCTTTCTTGCAGTTTAGTCATCGGTCTTTGCAATTAACGAGAAACCCTCAACAAATCTTGATAGTATCACGCCAAACCCGAAACTCGAATCTCGTGACGATCGACTTAGGAGGCTTCCAATCCAAAACCGCCTCAACCTTCCGAGGATCTACTCTAATTCCCTCGGTGACACTACATGACCCAAAAACGTCACTTCACTAAGCGAACTCGCACTTACTGAACTTAGCATAGAGTTGCTTCTCCTCAAAATTTGCAACACCACTCTTAAGTGTGCATCATGCTCTTCTTCCGACCTTGAGTAAACCAAGATGTCGTCAATGAAAACCACGACGAAAGCGGTCCGGATCATCTTTGAAACACCCTATTCATCATATCCATAAAAGCTGCCGGGCGTTAGTCAACCCGAACGGCATTACGAGAATTCGTAGTGCCCGTCACGAGTCAAAGCTTATTTGTCTTATGGATATCCGCTTCCTTAACTTTCAAGCGATGGTACCCGGACCTCAAATCGATCTTGAAAACACCGATGCACCTTTGGTGATCAAACAAGTCATCTATCCGTGGTAAGCGGATACTTGTTTTTAATCGTCGACTTATTCGGTTAAGCGTGTCGATACACATCCGCATCGCACCGTCCTTCTTCTTGACGAATAATACCGGCGCTCCCCACGGCGAAACACTTGGCCTAATGAAGCCTCGATCCGCGGCTCACGAATCGAGCCTTAAGCTCCACCAATTCCTTTGGTGCCATCCTATATGGAGCAATAGACTTTGGCGCGATCCACGGTAGCGAGATCTATCCCAAACTCTACCTCACGATCCGGTGGCAAACCGGAAGCTCCTCTGGAAACACATCAACAAATTCTTATGAAGCACGAACCTTCTCAGCGGCGGACTCTTTAGCCTCCAAGGCATACACATGAACCACACACGCTTCGCGACCCTTCACGACCATCTTTCTGACTTTTAGTGCCGATACCACATTGGATAAGTAATCTCTCCTATTACCTATCATAATCACTTCATCTCCTTATCCGTCGATAGAACCATGCGCTTAGCGCGCAATCCACCTTGGCACGGTACTTAACCAACGATCTATTCCAAGAATCGGATCGAACTCCCCAACGGCGGTTCCATCGGATCGGCGACAAAAACTACCCTTGGAGTTCTAGGGTACATCCTTATACAACTTATCTACCACTACTGAGTGACCTAGAGGGCTAAATGCGGTCATCATCTAGAAAGCGGTTTACGAGTCTAAGTCCATGGTCTCAACTATACTACTAGCAACATACGAATGCGTGGAACCCAAATCAATTAAAGCAGTATAGGGAGAACCAAAAATCAAAAACGTACCGGTGATTACGTCCGGTGCGTCGCCCTCCTCGCGGCGTCTAGCTGCATACACACGAACCAGTATGCCGTGCCTCGAACTACCGCGCACCTGCGCGGTGCTCCACGACCTCGACCAAATCCATTACCACCTGCGCCATTACCACGGCCCCTGCGTGGTGGCGGTCCATTACCTACGAAGCGATTCGCCCGACTCTCGGATCGAATCACGGCCATCCTACGCGGGACGGTCCCTAATGCGATGATCGAGAGAACCACACTCGAAGCAACCTTTTCCACGGTCCAACAACCACCCCAATGAGTTTTCCCACATCGATTACCGCTGCGGCGGTCCACGCCTGGCGACAACGAACCTAGCGGCATCGATTACGCCCACTCGGTCTAGCCCTCTCTCGCGGATTGCGGATGATCCGAAGACCCAAAGCTCCTCTTAAGCCTACTTACGTCCATGCTCGTCTTACCGGCTCCTTAACCCCCTCGGCTACCTTAGCCTTCTCAACTAAGGCGGCAAACTCGCTCTCTGCTGTGGAGCAATCAGCAACCTCAACTCGCCTCGCATGGACCATCCTCAAAGCGAACACACCTCTCATGCTCGATGGCTACAATGCCTGCGGCATACCTACTCGACTTCAAGAACTTCGGCCTCGTACTCGAATGATTTACTCCCTGAACAAGCCTCGAAATGCCTTTGTTTGGGAGTCGATGTAACTAGCCCCGATGTACTTCTTTTGATATGCGGCTCTGAAATAATCCCATGTCGGATCCTCGGTGCCATCTCTTGTCGACGGTGAGCCACCGCGATATGACTCATCCCGAAGAAGCGTCGATGCCCTTAAGCTTCTCCTCGGCAGAGAAAGGTCGAGATCATCCATGATCCGCTCGGTTGCCTCGGCCAATATTCGGCGGTGCTAGGAGCAACACCGATACACCTCGGAAAAATTCGGCCCCATTAGCGGAGTCTCTCAGGAATAGATTTCCTAACTCCTGCACCACCACTTACACCAGCTACTCTTTCCAACACCCGCAGCATCGCCTGTGACACTGCATCGTCTCGATCGATCACGGAACTCACCACCTCCGGTGGTGGCGGGCCAGTATCTCATTTTCGATCTTGACGAGATCCTACGGGTTCAGAAACCGTCATTCTACCCCTACCTCTACCACGAGTATTACGACCACGTCCGCCTCGAGTGCTCATGTCTAATCTTCCTACGTATCTCGATTAAAAGATTTTTATGCATTAGTATCGTTCCACTTTCTTATGCAAAGAAATTTTATGGATAGAGTTTAATCGGGAGTTCTTTCGAGCAACCAAGGTTTCAATCTTCTATCCTATTCACCCAAAAGAGATTATACATTCATTCCTTAACCCTTTCCATACCTATTCACTCTTGGACATTCTTTGCCCATTCTAGCCCAAAGGTATTTTCGTCATTTTCCTCTGAGGTATTTTCGTTATAAAAGATATTTTAAACTTTTCGTAAAACCGGTCAATTTGAAATTCCAAAAATTTGAGAGTGTTCTTTGAAAATTTTGTAAAATACTTCGTTTTGGAAACCGAGGGTATTTTAGTAATTCTCACAAAGCGAGGCGTTTCAGTAAATTTCCAAAATCAAAATTTTCGATTGATATTTTGTAAAAGCAGAATGTTTGAATTTCAGTAACATCATTGAAATTTTGGGCAAAATCTTTGGGTTGCTATTTTATAAACCGAGGGCATTTTAGTAAATTTACCCCTAAGGGTATTTTTGTAATTTTCCATAAATCAGGTTTTTCAAGAAAATTGTTGTAAATGTGACATTTTCGGTTTTGAAAGAGTTTAATGCGAAAAGTGTGAAAACATTAGGGTTGTTGTTGTATTTTTGAAAACATAGCTAATTCCCTTTTCGGGTTTTAGTCGTTAGGTTAAGTCTATGGTGAGCCTTCTTAGTCGGGGGTGAACTCGAGCTACGCACTGGGTGGGATACCTGCGAAGAGGAGGTGAGTCACGAGGACTGCCTAAATACCAAGCTCTTCCGGTTCCTCTCCTAGACATGTGTACAGGAGTTACCACACCCTAGCCCCGTGGCTGAGTCATAGATTGGTTTAGTGCTTTAAGTCTTATGCTTTAGTTCAAGTGTTTGAGTGATCTAATCCTAGAGTTCAAGTCCTATAAATCTAACTACGTTCCATAACACCTACCCTTCTACAAATAATAATTCACAGAAGAGTTTAGAATTACTTACCTGGGCGAACTGGTGCCGGAGACTCGGTGCTATGCCTTGTAAACCATGTATTCAATCCCAAAACACTTAAAACGAACTTTTGAAAACAACTTGGGCCTCAAGCCCACGGTATGAGCTTTTGAACATAGCTCACGATACCACAAGTGTAACACCCCAAACCCGGTCCAAACACCACGACCGAATACGGTATGTTACGAGAAAGCGTGTTTGAAAATTTCGAATTTGTACTAAATAGATTTGATAAAACTTTGTTCCTTTTTGAAAACAAGTTGTTTAATGTCGTTACTAAAACATTTAAACTCAGTAAAAATTGGATTTCACGTTAGAAAACAATTGATCTTTATGGGTTTATAAAATCAATGTGATACCCGATGGTATAGTTGAAAACGTATCGATTTGTTGGTTTGAAAACGTCGTCTTTCCAAATTTTAATAAATTCGTACCAAGTTATTATTTTACAGCATACCAAAATCTAATGTAAAATATAAACATCATAAGGCACATCTTAAAAAGGCTTTTTACAAATCCAAGATAAAACCCAAAATTAAAGGTAAGCAAACTAAGGTACCCAAATGAAAATGTCTGAGTAAAACTTGTTATTCAGCATGGCATAAGCACCCCGAGTCCATCCCGGCTCCATGTCCGTCTCACGAGCACCCTGAAATGTCAAAGGAGAGGGTGAGTCGAGTGACTCAGTGTGTAAATCCCGCTCCCGATAAAACAACATGCTAACACACATCATACATAGCAGCATAATTAATGCAACCCGATCCTAACCATCCATACACCTTTTCTACCCCGTGTGGTACCAAACCACTGGTGACGTATAGTCACAATGTGTTACCAAAACACTGGTGTCCCAAAGACACATTATCTATCAATGTGGTCCCAAACCACTGGTGTCCCAAAGACACAATTGTGCTACCAAAGCACTGGTGACCGAAGTCACAAATCCAAAGATGGGGCCAACCCATCGTGTGTTACCAAAACACTAGCAGACGATCCCATATCTCAAGTGGGGCCAACCCACGGTGGTCAAACCACGGGGACAAGTCGCAATGAGGTGCAAACCTCTGGTGTCCCAAAGACACAATGTGCTACAAAGCAGCTTGGTGACCGTAGTCACAAATCCGGTGATGGGGCCAACCCATCGTGTGTTACAAAACATTTGGCGTCAATCTCAGTATAATCATCGTGGGGCCAACCCCTTTGTGGTGCTTGAGCCAGCGGGGCGAGGCGTTGAGGTACCAAACCTCTGGAGGTGCCAAACCTCGGTGACCCAAAGTCACAAAGTGTGCTACCAAAGCACTGGTGCTCGTCGGACAAAATATCACTTTGCTCCCTCCTCTCATATCACCCATCAACATACCATACTCATGTAATCATGCCTCTCATACAAGTCATGCATATTATGCCAACATACCAAGCATTACCTCTCATAGCATACATACATAACATAGATCATGATATCATACTTCATTAATAGTACTCATAATAGAAACAGACTTACCGAATCGTACACATACCTTATTTGGGTATCCCATTGTCCATCATCATTGTTATAATTTTTAACAGCAAAGCGGGTTTATTAATAATCTTACTAAGTATCGGTGTGTTAGTTTACACACACGATAATCTGAGCCTAGAAATCGACCCAAAGCGATCTAAGTCCTCGATTGCTAACTCCTACAATCGGCCAAACATTAGGGGTTAGGCACTTACAACATTCGGCCATCAACCATCAACCAAAGAATCAACATTACCCATTACCTTATACTAGCGAATGGTTTGATTTCCAACCAAACCCCGAACCAATAGTGGTTCTCTTTGACAATCGGCCTTCACCTCGAAATAGAATCATTAATCACTAATTAACTTGACTCAATGAAATAAAGGAATCAACTAATAGTATTAACCCTTACCAAAACTTACCCCTCTTGGCTAATCAGAAAACGAAGGCTCCACTTGATTGTATCCAAAATCCAAATGACCTATAACAAAGAGATTAATACCCTTCCAAAAATAACCATATTCGGCCCTTAAGCAAACCAACATCAACAGAGTGTAAGGGAGAAGGAGGTGACCATTCGGCCAATCACTTACCCAACACTCTATATTCGGCCAAGGCTTGTGCCAAAAGAAGAATAAAAGATTCGGTCAAGGTGATTTATACCAATCACGATTTTGATCGAGTTGAAGAGGAGAGTAAACAAAGTGCAATGAGAATAGTCTTGATATTCGGCCAAGTAACAAAATAGAACAAGGAGATAAAAAGTACTTGATTTGAAGAAAAAGAAAAGATGAATGGTATTTGAGAGAATGGGGTTTGGCTCACAAGGTTTCAAAAACAAGAAAGGAAAGTTGAGAAGAGGAGAGGCTAGTTTCGGCTCAACACCCAATGAACAAAAGAACAAAATGAAAGGGCATTCGGCATACACAAATGAAAGAGGAGAGATATGGTTGAGAGCTTTCGGTTTGCAAAAAGAAGAAAACAAAGACAATTCGGCAAGGCTATAGGGATTTTTGATCTTTCGGTTCAACAAAAATAAATGAAGAAAACAAAAGAACTCACTTGTGTTTGGTTGACAAAAGACAAGAAGGAAAACCTCTTCTTTGAAACCAAAATGACCGAATATGCACCAAGCTCCAAGGGAATTTCGGCACAACACCTCCCCACTTCCCAAAACCGCCACCCTCTCCCCAACTCCCCAATATTGGCCAAATCCCCAAATTCACTCAACTCCACACATTCAAATTGGTTGAACTAGTCAACCTCCTAAAATCCTCTCCACCTTCCATTTGAATGGAAGACCAAGTCAATGGCGAGTTTGAAGCGCCACAAACTCCTCCTCCATGCAGTCAAAATGAGTGCCAAAAGGGGACTCTGCAGCTCGAACACAAGGCCTCCACCTTGCTTTAGGCGTTACCCACTCCAAGCCTTAGTGGCGCCTACATTGCCACTCCCCCAACTTGTTTCCTGTGCTAACAAACACCCAAAATAAATTTAAAAGCCCCTGCTTCCTCAGCTCCTTATACCTTAGCTCAAAACTAAATTTTTTTTTTTTCTACCTACTCAGGCTTACTTCTAGCCTACAATTAAACCCCGACACAACACAAACAACAACACAACATACCAAACACATGCAAAACATGCCACAACGAAATAGCCCCTAACCCGGGATATTACAATAGGGATATTCGGCTTGGCTTAAATTGAGTAGTCGGCTAGGACTACCTTGAGTATTCGTCTATGGCCTAGAAGGAACTTGTTTTCGGCTTCAAAGGAAAAGTATGGGATTTGGGAGGGATCGATAATGGTGGACTTAGGGAGAAGAGGAATTCAGTTGACAAAAGAAAAAGAGAAAGAAGATGTTGCTTAGAAAATTCGGCAGAGAATGGGAAGGAAAAGGAAGAAGAATGAATGATAGCCTTAATCTCCTCCCCTTTTGCCAAAATTATCACCAAGAGAATCCCTTACTTGGCCACCACTCTTCTATTTTGATAGTCTTATTTAAAATTAGTAGGAATAATCCTTTAATTATCTCTTTGAAAATAATGAAAAATAAATCATCATTTATCCATCCCTTAGCCGAAATTTTAAGAGAATTTAAACTCTTCTTTTGAGTTCCTTAGTGCCGTCCACCTCTCTGCTCCTTGTAGCAAAATAAAAATTCTTTTATTTGCTTCCCATGCGACTCAAACTCAGGCCCTTTGCACCTGCATGTGGCGTCACTTGCTAGGCTCTTAAGCGTTGCCTTCAAGCCACTTTAACAAGTTGATTTTTGTGTCAAATTTCCTCTATTAATTTTCTTAAGGCCACCTTGCCTTAGTTCCCTCTTTTAAACTTTAGAACTTAACATTTTCTATAACATTTCCTTACATTTCCAAGTTTCCAAAAATGTTCGTTTTCCTCCTTTAAACTTAACATTTCTAAATCATTTCCTTGCATTTCCAAGTTTCCAAAAAATGTTCACTTTCCTCTTTTAAACTTAACATTTCTAAATCATTTCCTTGCATTTCCAAGTTTCCAAAAATATTCACAATACATTCATAACACATAAAACATGCCATTTCACATAATTAAATCAAAAATGCATAGGCCCATTTCAGGATGTTACAGTTCTACCCCCTTAAAATAATTTCGTCCTCGAAATTGTCTGGCTAAAATAAATGAGGGTATTGCTGTCGCATTGTCTCTTCTGGCTCCCACGAAGCTTCCTCTGATCCATGGTTGCGCCATAACACCTTGACTAGAGGAACTGACTTCCTCCGCAACACTTTCACGTCTCGTTCCAAGATCTGAATCGGCTCTTCCTCGTAGAATAAGTCTGGCCTTAGCTCCACATCTTCAACCCATACTACGTGAGATGGATCCGATCGATATCGACGTAGCATGGAAACATGGAATACGTCGTGCATCTGCTTCAACTCCGGTGGCAACTCTAACTGATATGCCACTGGTCCAACTCGCTTCAACACTCGATAGGGCCCTATAAACCTTGGGCTTAACTTCCCTTTGTGACCAAACCTCATCACCTTCTTCTAAGGCGAGATTTTTAGGAACACTTGGTCCCCCACTTCAAACTCTATTTCCTTCCGTTTGAGGTCTGCGTACGACTTTTGTCTATCAGATGCTTCCTTCAACCGTGCCCGAATTACCTCAACCTTCTCTTTGGATTCGGCCACAATCTCAGGACCCAAAACTCGACGTTCTATAAATTTCGTCCAACACGTAGGAGTCTGACACCTTCGACCATACAGTGCTTCGTACGGTGCCATCCTAATACTAGCTTGGTAGCTATTGTTGTAGGCGAACTCTGCTAAAGGCAAATAGTCCTCCCAGCTTCCTTGGAAATCCATCACACAGCCCCTCAGCATATCCTCTAACACCTGAATTACGGTTGCATTGCTGTCGTCCATTGTGGATGAAAGGCCGTAGTGAAATCCAACTTAGTGCCTAAAGCTTGATGAAGTGCCCTCCAAAACCGAGACGTAAACCTGGGGTCTCTATCCAAAATGATTGACACCGGCACTCCGTGTAACCTCACAATCTCTGCCACATATAACTTCGCCAACTTCTGAAGGGAATAATCCACTCTTACCGAAATGAAATACGCGGACTTGGTCAAATGGTCCACTATTACCCATACCGAGTCCTTTTTAGTAGGCGTAAGGGGAAGCCCACTAACGAAATCCATGGTGATTCTCTCCCACTTCCATTGTGGAATCTCGATTGGCTGAAGTAATCCCGACAGAACTTGGTGTTCAGCCTTAACTTGCTGACACGTCAGACATTTTCCTACGAATTCAGTAACTTCACGCTTAAGATCAGGCCACCAAAGCTGTTCTCTCAGATCCTGTACAACTTAGTGCCTCCGGGATGCATAGCATAAGGCTACTATGTGCCTCCCGAAGAATCCTTTGTCTTAACTCCTCGTCCTTTGGCATACTGACCTTTCCCTTGAAGCACAATACTCCCTCATCGTTAACACCATAATCTTCTAACTCTCCGTTCTGTACTTGCTGTAGCTTAGCACTTAAGTCCTCATCCAACAATTGACTTTCCTTTACCTCATTCAACCACGTCGATTTGACTTGTAATTCTGCCAGCAGACTTCCATCATCATACAAACTTAAGTGTGCGAACATCGCCCTTAGATCCGACACTACCTTTCGACTTAGAGCATCCGCTACCATATTCGCCTTGCCTGGGTGATACTCGATCGAACAATCATAATCCTTTAATAGCTCCACCCACCTTCGCTGTCTTAAGTTCAACTCTTTCTGAGTCAATAGATACTTAAGACTTTTGTGGTCTGTGTAGATTATCGACTTTTCTCTATAAAGGTAATGCCTCCATACCTTAAGAGCGAAGACCACTACCGCTAATTCTAAGTTATGAGTTGGGTAGTTAACCTCATGAGGCCTTAGTTGCCGAGATGCATACGCGACTACCTTCCATCTTGCATTAGAACACTGCCTAATCTCGTATGCGAAGCGTCACAGTACACCATAAAATCCTTTCCTTCCTCAGGCTGAATCAGAATTGGAGCTTCCGTCAAGACCTTCTTAAGCTTCTCAAAGCTCTCCTGTTGCTTGTCCGTCCATACAAAGGGTACTTCCTTTCTCAATAAATTTGTCAAGGGCGCGGCTATTGACGAGAACCCTTGCACGAACCTCCTGTAATAGCCTGCCAAACCTAAGAAACTTCAGATCTCAGCCACGGACCTAGGTGGCTTCCAATCCAACACTGCTTCGATCTTCCTAGGATCCACCCTTATTCCCTTTGCGGATACCACATGTCCTAAGAATGCCACCTCCTTAAGCCAAAATTCACACTTGCTGAATTTGGCATAGAGCTTCTTCTCCCTTAATACTTGTAACACTATTCGTAGGTGCTCATCATGCTCCTCCTCCGACTTCGAATACACAAGGATGTCATCGATAAACATGACAACAAACCTATCCAAGTAGGGTTGGAAAACCCGATTCATCATATCCATGAACGCGGCTGGTGCATTCGTCAACCCAAACGGCATTACTACAAACTCATAATGGCCGTATCTTGTCCTAAAGGCTGTCTTATGGATATTTGCCTCCTTTACCTTCAACTGATGATATCCCGACCGTAGATCTATCTTCGAAAACACAGCTGCCCCCTTTAACTGATCGAACAAGTCGTCTATCCTTGGCAAAGGATACTTGTTCTTGATGGTCAGTTTATTCAACTGACAATAGTCTATGCACATTCGCATACTTCCATCCTTCTTCTTCACAAACAGGACCGGTGCTCTCCAAGGAGACACATTGGGTCGGATGAACCCACAATCCAGCAATTCTTAAATCTGAGCCTTGAGCTCAACTAACTCCTTTGGCGCCATTCTGTATGGAGCGATTGACACAGGAGCTGTTCCTGGTAGCAAGTCTATTCCAAATTCCACCTCCCTATCTGGGGGTATTCCTGGTAATTCCTCTGAGAACACATCCACGAAGTCCCTTACCATTTTGACTCTACTGACACCTTCTTCCTTTTTATCTAATGCACTTACAAAGGCTAGAAACGCCTTGCACCCTTTCCGAACCATCCTTTCAGCCTTTAGTGCCGAAACTACATTAGACAAGTAGTTTATTCTTTCTCCTATCATTACTACCACTTCATCTTTTGGGGTCCTTAGTTCCATTCGTTTAGCCGCACAATCCAACACGGCCCGGTGCTCTACTAACTAATCCATACCAAGTATGAGGTCAAATTCGCTGAAAGGTAACTCCATTAGGTCAGTCCAAAAGTTCACTCCCTGAATTTCTAGGGGTACACTTCAAAAGATCTTATCCACCACTACAGTTTGGCCTAATGGGCTTACTACAGTCATCTCCCTATCAGAAAGTTCAGAGTCTAGGCCTAGTGTTTCCACTACACTATATGCAACATATGAATGGGTCGAGCCCACATTAATAAGAGCAAAATAGGGCTTGCCATGAATAAGGAACGTACCAGTTATGACGTCCGGTGCGTCTCCATCCTCCCTCCAACGAACTGCATAAACCAAACCCGGTTGCCTTGCCTCAGTGTTAGCAGCACTTCTGCCTGGTGTTCCACGTCCTCTTCCAGCACCATTACCTCTATTATTCAGACCACGACTACGATGCGACTACTGTCCACCTCTACCAGCCTGATTAACGTTCTGAGCTGCTGGCCGACTTCCCTCCAGTTTCATTGGACAATCCTTAATCATATGGTCCTTGGACCCACACCAAACATCATCCTCTGTCCTCTTCCAACACTCTCCTAAGTGTCTCTTCCCACACCGATCACAAGGGCGATCACGCCTCCGCACCAACTTGTCGACCTCGTAGCCCACCCATTGCGGGCCTTTTACGCACACTCCTGGAGCGGTCCCGACGACCCATAACCCCTCTTGGGCGATTCCTATCGAGCTTTTTGCTCTCTTCGAGTCCTTGATTCCCTCGGCTACCTTAGCCTTTTCCACTAACGCGAAAAACTCCCGTTCTTGATGTGGGGCTATCAATAACCTTAAATCATCCCTCAAACCGTCCTCAAATCGGACACACCGTTCATGCTCCGTAGCCACCACTCCTCGAGCATAACGGCTCAGCCTCAGAAACTCAGCTTCATACTCTGCCACGGACTTGTTCCCTTGAACCAGCCCCATAAATGCCTTCCTTTGCTCATCAAGATACCGATGCGACATATTTCTTCCGATAAGCCGTCTTAACATAGTCTCACATCAGATCCTCAGCTGTGGCACCATCACGAACTGTGAGCCACCATTGGTACGCTTCATCGCGTAGGAATGCCACCATTCCTTTCAGCTTCTCCTCAGGGGTCAGATCTAGTTCATCCATAATCCGCTCAGTTGATTCCAACCAATACTCACGTGATGCGGGTGCCACTCGACACTCCACGGAACACCTCACTCTGTGTTGGCGAAGTCGCTCAAGTACCAGACTTTCGAGCTCGAATTTCCTCCGCACCAGCCACCAACTCAAGAACTCGCGGCCTGACTGCGACACGGATCATCCCCCGTCCCGAGCTTGGCGCTTAACACCAACAAAGTGGTGGGGTGGTGGTGGCGATGGTACCCTCGTTGTCGGACCTTGACACGACCTAACGGGTTCCGACACGGTCATCCTACCTCTACCACGTCCTCGCACGTTTCGACCACGTCCCCTAGATCTCATTTCTACTACCGTGCTTTAATCTGATTAAGAAATTTTATGAATTAGTACTTGTTTCACTGATTATCCGCGAAGAAATTTTATGGATAGAAGCTCAGTAGTGGTTCTTTCGATTCAATCAAAGTTTTCATGTCTTCTATCCTAATTCAGAGAAGTACATTCATTCAAACATTCATTCAGTGACATCCATTCCATAGTATCTCCTATACACATTCACTCTTCGGACATTTCTGTCCGTTCCTATCCTAGGGGTATTTTCGTCATTTGTCCTACAGGGGTATTTTCGTAATTTTTTCCAAAATAAGGTTCCTTGGTGATTTTGTCAATAAGGGTATTTCGGTAATTTTACGTTCTCGGGGTATTTTTGGAAATTTTGAAATCCAGGGGTATTTCGGTAATTTTGAAACTCAGGGGTATTTTGGTAATAAACTAGGGTAAATTTGTAAAGTTTTTAATAATTCCGGGGTATTTCAAAATTTGCAAACCTTTGATGGTTCTTTTTGTGAATTTTCTTTCTATTTTGGTGATATTGCAAAAATTTTAGAAATTAGGGTTATTTTGGTAATTTGCAAGTTAGGGGCAATTTCGTAATTTTCCAAAATTAATGTATTTTTGATAATTTTCAAATTAGGGTTTGTTGAACATTTTATAAAGTAATGAAAATTTTGATAAAAACTGTGAGTATTTTGGAAATTTCATAAACCAAGGGTATTTTTGTAATTTTACCACTAGGGGTATTTTTGTAATTTTATAAATCAAAAAATTTTCGAAACTTTTTTTGTAAAAATAGTCTTCACAAATTAAAAAGGTAATTTTAAGAGTTTTAAAACTAGGGTTTTTATAAAAACACGGCTAGTTCCCTTTTGGGTTTTAGTTATTGTGTTTAGCCTATGACCAGGAGTCCTCTTGGTTAGGGTGAACAGAAGCTACGCACTGTGTAGGATTCCAAACAAAGAGGAGGTGAGTCACTAGGACTGCTTAAGTACTGTGCTCTTAGGATCCAATCCTAGACATGCGCATGTGGGGTTACCACACCCTAACCCCGCGACTTAGCCATAGGGTTGTTTAGTTAGGCACTTAAGTCTTATGTGTTTGTTGGGGTAACTAGTCCTAGGGTTCAAGTACTTATTATACTATCTACATTCCATTTCTACCCTTCTACAATTAATAATTCACCACAGTAGATAGAAGTACTTAGCTGGTGGGCTTGAATGGTCGGGAGACTTGGGTGCCATGCCAAAAACCTGCTTATTTCAAAAAAATGTTTTCATAAAACTTATTTGGGCTCGCATTGAAAACGTTTTGGGCCTTAAACCTTAGGCCGAGAGTTTGAAACGGGCTATGATACCAAACTGAAACACCCCAAACTTGGCCCACGAGCCTTGACCGGATCAGGTATGCTCCTCGAAGAAAACCGGCTCAAATTCGTTTGCACTTTGAAAAACTTTAAGTGATTTTGGGAGAAAGTTCGAATTGGGTTGGGCTTGAGTTGAAAACAAGTTTGCTTTATATTGAAAACCCATTTATTTTAGATGACAAAATATTTAAAGTTTATTTTAAATAAAATTTACTTAATCTTTAATAAATAAAAATTTCGTAACATGATAAATAAACAAAACAGAAATAAAAGAGTTCACTATGGCCTTATTACATCAAAACAAACCCAAATAATTTTAAAGTACTTAAATGAAATAAAATGTCAAAATAAAATAACTTCAAAAAGTGAGCATGGCCACCACAAGTCCTGCCGTCCCCGGTCCATCATTTTTCATCACGAAACATGTTTCCTTAACGGGGTGAGTCAATGAGACTCAATGTGTAACCAACACTAAAGTTAACAATTCGAGGCATACATAATCATATCACATTTCAATTCATATAATGAGATCAAAATAATGATGCAAACCGAACCCAAACCTATATGCCATCCGCTACACGTCCCCGTACCAAGCTGCACACCGTGGGGACTACTAAGTCAACCCTCCATCCGCTACACACCATCGAAGGTAGTCGCTGTAGTCGACGTGCTCATCGCCCTTATAAATATTCGTGGTCTTAGGTCATTACATTCAGATATCGTGTTCTTAGGTCACCACATTCACTTCCCCTTTTCAATAACCCATATGCCCCATATCATATATTATGCATTAACATGCCAAATTTCACATTCTTATCATGTTAAATATAACATATTTCATAATCCTAGTAGGAGTAGGAAACGTACCTGAGTACTTTGTACCATAACATGGTACCTTGGCCACACTCTTACACTTTCATATTAATACATATATCAAGTTTAAGCCATAAATCTATTAAGATTAGTGTAGGGTACACACCTGATTAACTTAGCGGTGCACTTAAATCCCGAATAGCTTGATCTAATGCTTTAGATCTTAAATCCCTACATTTAGCCAACCTTAAAATGTTAGCAAAAAGCCTATTCGGCTATAAGACCAAATCCTAATAGGATTAGTACACTTAAAACCTACCTTGCTGCCGATTGACTTACGAATCGAGTCCCAAAACTTTGTGGTGCACACCCTTGTAATCGGCTAGTCACCAAAACTCTTAACTAGTTAGTTTTTGGCTTTTAAAACATATAAGAAATAGATCTAGAATACCAAACATGGCCTTAGCCGATTGTATTTAGGCACTTACCTTGCGATTTCCAAATCTCAAAAGTATCCCTTGGCTATGGAGATGTCGAAACCTACAGGATATCTGTTAGATCCACTTCTAACATTTAAATCACCTTTACATAGCCCTTGGCCGAATATGCACTTACCTTGGTTGGCTAGATCTCGAACTATCTCCCTTAAAAGTCGACACTAGCAAGATCCCGAAGTCTCTCCTTAATATTTCGGTCACAGAATAAGAATTAGCCTTTGAAATTTCGACAAGTCCTTAAAGGAAAGAATAGAAATCAAACTTGATCTTACCTCTACTGAAGAAATCGACAGCACCTATCTCTGTCACCACAGGGATATTCGGCTTGGCTTAAATGGAGTAGTCAGCTAGGACTACCTTGAGTATTCGGCCATGGCCTAGAAGGAACTTGTTTTCGGCTTCAAAGGAAATGTATGGGATTTGGGAGGGATCGGTAATGGTGGACTTAGGGAGAAAAGGAATTCGGTTGACAAAAGAAAAAGAGAAAGAAGATGTTGCTTAGAAAATTCGGCAGAAAATGGGAAGGAAAAGGAAGAAGAATGAATGATAGCCTTAATCTCCTCCCTTTTTGCCGAAATTATCACCAAGAGAATCCCTTACTTAGCCACCACTCTTCTATTTTGATAGCCTTATTTAAAATTAATAGGAATAATCCTTTAATTATCTCTTTGAAAATAATCAAAAATTTTTTTGAGAGAATTTATCCATCCCTTAGCCGAAATTTTAAGAGAATTTAAACTCTTCTTTTGAGTTCCTTAGTGCCGTCCACCTATCTGCTCCTTGTAGCAAAATAAAAATTCTTTTATTTGCTTCCCATGCGACTCGAACTCAGGCCCTTTGCACCTACATGTGGCGTCACTTGCTAGGCCCTTAAATGGTGCCTTCAAGCCACTTTAACAAGTTGATTCTTGTGTCAAATTTCCTCTATTAATTTTCTTAAGGCCACCTTGCCTTAGTTCCCTCTTTTAAACTTTAAAACTTAACATTTTCTATGACATTTCCTTACATTTCCAAATTTGCAAAAATGTTCGTTTTCCTCATTTAAACTTAACATTTCTAAATCATTTCCTTACATTTCCAAGTTTCTAAAAATGTTCACTTTCCTCTTTTAAACTTAACATTTCTAAATCATTTTCTTGCATTTCCAAGTTCGCAAAAATATTCACAATGCATTCATAACACATAAAACATGCTATTTCGCATAATTAAATCAAAAATGCGTAGGCCCATTTCAGGATGTTACAATATATATTTCTAAATAGACATTATTAGGTTAAGACTAGAGAGACTTATACCTAGCTATTCTTAGTTTTATTTAGTTTGATTCAATAAGTTCTTGAGACTTAATTTATGCTTGAATTATTCTTTGCTCTTTGGTATTCATGCATCTTCTATTTTAATTACAACTTCTCAAGTTTATTAGATATGTGGCTTGTAGTTGATAGCTTAGAACGATAGCCTTATCAATTAGAATAGTTAAATTTGTAATTGTTTAATTTATTCTAATATTAGTGACGAACTGCATAACTCGTTTCTGTTGTAGTTTATGTTTATATGGTATGGATGTGTGATTAAGCTTAAATGAACTTCGCTAAGGTGAGTTTGTTGGTTAGAATTAGGTCTCTCTCATTCTTAATGATGCCAATAAGTTAAATCTTAAATGCTAAGTTACAGGGCTATTTATCAATTAGGGCAGTAATTTTGTGATGTCCAAACCCAATTGTGATGGTCTGACCCAAATTTAGAACATCACATTAGCCATTGAGGTGACTCTCCATTTAAAACTTTACGAACCACACCGACCAACCTTACACACCACGTATTTGTAGAATATTTCATATAGGAAATTAGACCTAAGTGCATGCTTTTTCTAAATTATTTTAATAATATTGCATGGTCTGCATTATAATAGGAATATCGTATAAAAATTTTGTCAAGAAATTTTACCGGTTACATGTTTAATTGAAAATGACCAAATTGCATAAAATTCAAAAAGCTAAATTCTAGTAGTTAAAAGGATCAAATAGCTATAAAATTCAAAATTAAAGGTCCTTATATGGCAAATAGACCATTAAGAGGAGTTAGTAGATAAGTTTGATGATTCATCCATGGTAAATTAGAAAAAGAAAAGGATAAATTTGTAAAGATAAAAAAATAAAGATGATGAATAATAAACTAAAGAAAATATCATCATTTTATCATCATTTTTCCCAAATAAAATATGGAAACCCTAGCCATGGAGAATTGAAGAAAGAGAAAACTTATTTGGCTTAATTAGGTAAGTATTCAAGTCCCGTTTTTAGTATTTTTTATGTTTTCGAGATCGTAATAGCTTAATCTAGCCATCTCGGGGATTAATTTGTAAATTTATCAAAGTATTAAAGTTTTGCATGGATTAATATGTATGAATTATGAAAATTTTGGTAGAAAATGAAAGGTTGTTAATACATAAACAACTTTTGTAAAGGGAATTTTGATGAAATTATGATTTAGGGATTAAATTGAAAAGTTGTAAAATTCATGGAAAAATTCTAAATTTTATGAAATACATGGGCTGTTATTGTGATATGTAAAAATCAGCTAGGCTTGGAATAAGGACTAAATTGCATGAATTTCATTTTCTGAGCCTAAGGATAAAATTGTAATTAAATAAAAGTATAGGGGTAAAATGGTAATTTTTCCTAAGATGTGAATTGGATTGATTTGAATATGAATTGTATTAAATTGAGCTAAATTTACTCGTATAGATCTGGATAGACCAAATATGGAGTTAGATCAAGGTAAAGAAAAAGTAACGGATTGGTAGCATACAAGCTCACGAATATTGTCGAGGTAAGTTCTTGTAACTAAATTATATATTTATATGTTTGAATTGAATGTTGTGTATGTGAATTGTGTAATTGACATGTATGAAAATCGGCCACATATCCGATAATGTCTGACAAGTATTAAGTCCCGTTTGAATAAAAGAAATTCGATGGATACAGGGTTCCCGAATTGGTTGTGGTCCAAAATATATTATGGACACACCATAGCTCGAAAAAGCATCCCATTATTAGCTCTCATGAGCATCTCGATATATGGCCCTCTCAAGCTTCCCGTTATATTGTTTTTGCGAGCTTCCCGTTAATAGCTCTTAGGAGCATCCTGATCGGTCGTGATCCTGCATGTGTTGTGGGCACACCATAGCTCTTATGAGTGTCCCATTATATGTCTCTTCGTGAGCTTCCCGATATGGCTCACTTGAACTTCCTGATATATGGCTATTCGGAGCTTCCCGTTATGGCTCTTCGGAGCTACCCATTATTGGTTCGCATGAGCTTCCTAACTATGACTTTAATGAGTTTCTCGTTATACAGCCTAGATAAGCTTCCCATTATATGGCTCACATGAGCTTCCTATTATATGGCTCGAGAGAGGGCTTCCCAATTATGTGCTCTAATGAGCACCCCTGAATATGAATTGACGGATCTCTAATTCATACACTTCATGTGTACTATCCTTGTATCCATCGATATTTTAAATGATTCAACGGGTAAAGTTCTGATATGAGATGAAATGAATTCAAGATGAATTACTATGAGAAATATTTGAAGTACAAAGATATGATATGTACATGCTCACGTATACTTGAAGTGATAAATACATTTAGGTGAAAATTTAATATTGATGAGCTCATTCATGTTTCTTGGTATTTATGTGAATTACATGACTAACATGCTTGATGAGTATATGTGTTTAGGCAATTGGCCAAATTGGTTTGAGCATGTTTAGTTAGCTTACCTTAATGTGAAATAAATGGTAAGTTAATTTCTCATTATACGAACTTACTAAGCCTTAAATGCTTACCTTATTAATTTCCTCTGTTTTATAGTATTCTGAAACTCGTATAGGTTGGAGGTGGGTCGGAGCAACATCACACTATCCTTCAGCTTGTTTTGGTATAAATATTAAAATTTCATTTGGATATAATGGCATGTATAGGTTAAATTGGCCAAATGATGACATATATAATATTTAGTTGTAACTAGCCATTGGTATGACTTGTGTTTGGTATATTTTGATATATAAATATATCACACTATCCTTCAGCTTGTTTTGGTATAAATATTAAAATTTCATTTGGATATAATGGCATGTATAGGTTAAATTGGCCAAATGATGACATATATAATATTTAGTTGTAACTAGCCATTGGTATGACTTGTGTTTGGTATATTTTGATATATAAATATATCACACTATCCTTCAGCTTATTTTGGTATAAATATTAAAATTTCATTTGGATATAATGGCGTGTATAGGTTAAATTGGCCAAATGATGACATATATAATATTTAGTTGTAACTAGCCATTGGTATGACTTGTGTTTGGTATATTTTGATATATAAATATATGGCCTAAACATGTTTGATGTGTGTGTTTGAAATGGTTAAATGGTGGAAAGTTTATAGATCTATTAATGATTAGGTTTGAGATAGCATAATTACTAAAATATATCTATATGCATATATGTGTATTTGGTAAGTTTGAACACTTGAACATATGTGATAATATGTCATGCATAAGACTTAATTTTGGCCTAGTTTTAATGTCTTGAATTGGTTGGTGAATGTATTAAAGTGTTGATGTAGGTGAAAGACAAATTGGGTGAGAAATATGGCCCTGGAAAGGGCCTCTTTTCGTCCACACGGGCGTGTGTCCTAGCCGTGTGTGACACACGGCCTAGCACATGGGCGTGTGTCTTGGCCGTGTGTCCTCTGCATCTTAAAATTTCAAAACAGAATGCTCAGGATTTTTCATACGGCCTGGCACATGGGCGTGTGGCTTGGCCGTGTGACCCTTACACCTACACACGGCCTAGCACATAGGCGTGTGACTTAACCGTGCGACCCATGTTAGAGAGTTACACGGGCAAGGACACGACCATGTACCCTATTTCGAATGCTCACACGGGCGTGTCACATGGCGTGTCACACGGCCGTGTTTACCCTGCACCTAGGAAAAATTTAGAAATTTCGTGAAAAATTCTCTGAGTACCCGATTTAGTCTCGACTTGTTTCTAATGTATGTTTTGGTCCTCAAGGGCTCATATAAGAGACTTTATGAATAATATCTAACATGGATGTTTAATAATTTGAAATATCTGAGTTTGATCTGTTTATTTAAGTAATACTCCATAACCCTATTCCGCCGACGGATACGGTTATGGGTGTTACAATTTGTTAGTTCATTTAATTATCATCACATTAAGCAAGTAATAAAACCATCCAATCAAGCAATAAAACAAGCAATTAGAAAATTCAAAATCTCCCAAAAAAATAAACAGTTAGTAATGTCTGTTTACAACCCGTTGAAAATTTTATTTAAAATGTCTATGTCTAAGTCTAATTCTAGTACTAAACCCTTGGAACGACCCACATTGCCTTCACTTCAGAGTTTAAAATCTCCACACACATACTTTAAAAGTGCCTTGTGATGAGTCACTGATTTGCCACCCTCCTCGCTAACCTGGGAACTACTTATCTGTAAGGTAAAATAAAGGGGTGAGCTTTGGAAAGCTTAGTGAGTACACATGTATACAACACAAATATATACACACTAGACATGTTAGGATTTGAACATACTTGAACAATTCAAATATAATACAATTTTCATTCACAACAAGTGATATATTGGCAATTCGTGAATATGAAACATAGTCAAATTATATACTTATTGGATAAACGGATCTCCAAAACACACCACATTACTCATAAAGTTGTATGCTATCTCCATGTAAGTGTATCACATATGCTCACACTATCTAAACACACCACGCTATCTACAGTGAATGGAGTTATGCTCGACATTCCCTTATCTCTCCAACATTATCTCTAGGCCACAATGCCCAACACATAATAAAAGGGTGAGCACTCACAATCCAATGGCATGCCAATGGTATACAACAGTTTCAAGTTGTAACCTCCCCAACATGGTCTAGATAATAAACCTGAGCCAAAGAGATTACATTCGCCACCGTAGTGACTCGATCTTTTTACAAATTAATTTTCAATACTAAACCAGTTTTATAAAAGTGATTACCTCGATTTTATGAATTTAAAAGTAACATTAATTTTGGTAGTAGAAAATATATCAATAATCTTTTGTATAATAAATTAGCCCATTTAAAACACTTAATAATTAAACAACACTCTAAAATCAGTGTCAGTAATAAATATTAAGTATAAACTGTTACATCTATATAAATTCCCTATTCATAATAATTTCTGAAATACATCCTAAATGATGTAATTAAAATCTTATCCCAACCACAATTTACAATAAGATTAATAAAATAAGGTATAATTGAAAAAAAAAAAACCTCAACCTTTGGGGGCTTTTGGTTTTGTGCCCTTGACCTTTTTAGTTTTTGATTGACACCCTCAACATTACAATTTTTTAAGAAATCAGCCCAATTTTAATGGTCAACATGAGTTGACTGTGAATCAAATTGTAGGTCAACATAATAGCCCTTGTGGCATGCCACATAAGCGCACGACGTCATAGATGATGTCATCTATTTAATAAAAATTTTTTCTCTCATTTTCTCTCTTGCCAAAAACCACTTTGTTTTTTCAAAACACATGGTTGCTGCCATTTTTTTTCTCTCATTTTTCTCTCTTGCCAAACACCATTTTTCTTTTTCAAAACATATGGTTGGCTCATTCCATCTACAAGAATCTCACGCATGCATGCACGTATCAAACCTTTAATCCCTCTCTCTTTTTTCTTGCTTTCTTTTAATCTTTAATTTTTTTAATATAATTTTTATTATTTTTGGTGTGACAATTTAATTTTCTTTATAAATAATCTTAATTGTAGCTTTCGTGCTTTACATAAATTTCCATCTTTTGACTCTAAAACTCCATTTTCATAGTGTTTCTCATTCTCAAGCTGCTTAAGGATTGAAGCAATTTGAATTTGGTTCTTTTGTTTTATCGACTTGGGATTTTTGGTTTTTTTCTTTGTTCTTCCTTTTCCCCACTTTGTTCATAGTTGTAAGTTGTCTCATGCTCTTCGTTTTTCTTTTAAAGTTTATTTGCTTTAATCTTTCCTTCTTTTAGTAAGCGTTTGATTTTCTTGCTGGGTTTTTTTCCTTTTCTTTTTTACCCTATTTGTTTTTTCTATTATTTTTATATAGCTTTGGATAGTTTAATTTTATAAATTTCACTTATTGGATTTGATGAAATATTGAATTTTTGAATACTGGAAGAAACACTATTTAGATCCTGTAATGCCCCAAAATTTCTAATTTGGTTATTGTGAAAATATGACACAAATATCTATCAGCTTTAGTGGTTATGTGTTCTGGGAGTGTTTGGGAGGCCCCAAGTTCAAGCCTTCGCTTGGGCAAATTTTGGTATTTTGAATGAATTAGGCCTTACTCTTGTTCAGTACGCTTTTACTTGATTGTTGGTAAAAATATATTAGAATGGGCCTACTGGTCTGGTGGTTAAACGGAGTGTTAGTGTGTAGGAGTGTTAGTGTGTAGAAGGTCCTGTGTTCGAGTCCCTGCGCAAGTAGGGGAGCTAGTTTTTGTTTGAGGCGTGTGGCGTGGTGGAGTTCAAATTAAACTAGACTGCTGAGTAGTTATGTTTTAGTGGGTTAATAGGGAGTGTTTTTAGGAGATAATTGGGGAGAAGTTATCAAAATAAGATTTTCTTCTTATCAGTTTTCTAATTTCTTTTTTCCCAACAAATTTTTTGACGTTAGACTTTTGCTTCTCTGCCCTTTCTTCTCCCTTCTTGTTCACTTTTGGTTTTTGTTCCCCTTTGGCCGAATCTTGTTTCTTCTCTTTCCCCTCTCTTTTCATTTCTGTATTTCGCGAGTCATTTCTTTGGGTGCAACTTTTGACTTCATCTGTTTCGGTAAGTGGAAATTTACCCTTAGTTATTGTATTTTGAGTAGGCAATTAACAAAGATTTTGTTTTACTCTCGTTTAGGTGTTTGTCAAAGGTTTTAAGCGGATATTCCATTGTGTGGAGACGACTGGTTATTGGATTCGTCGCGGTAAGTTTTTGAATCGTAGTTGGTTAAGTTTCTCCAGTTTTATGTTGGGGATATTTGGTTTGATTGATGAATCAAGTGATTAAGGGATTTATTGGTCAAATATAGGTTTCTGAAGGCTCAAGTTACTGTGCACAGCGAATCGATACTAGGTGTGTACCCGAAATGCAGAAAATGGGATTTGGCAAAAAGTCAAAATTACTTGCTGTCGAGAAATAAGAGAAAAGAGAAAATGATGCAAAAAATTGTAGAGAAAGGAAATAAGGGTGTTATAAACTTGGAAATCAACATTTTGCACTAAAATAGTTTTGGACAGCAGCAGTAGTCTAATTTGAAAAATCATCAAAAATATTAGGAATTGAGTTAGAGCTTGAATAAAATTTGAAATTAAATTTTATTGAGTCTAGTTTTTCATGAAAGAAACATTGTAAGAAATGAATTTGTAAATCATGAGATATAATAAATTTTGTGAGACAAGGTCAGAATGATTTCGGGTTCCCCTGTTCTGACTTAGGAAAATCATAAAAAATGTAAAAAAATAATTAGGGGCTTAAATTTATATTTTTAAATCCTTAATGAGTCTATTTTCAATATAAATAAATGAAAACATAATCTAAATTTTGTACTAAGAGATAAATAATTTTTAGTAAGGAAAGGATGAAGCTGTCAAACAGTAGAATATGGATAACTTTAAAGATTTTACTATACTTATTTGAAAAACTATAAATTTTGAAAATTTTATGGTAGAAAGGTATTTTAGTCTAGTTTCTAAAACATCAAGCGGATCTTAAATTGGAATTCTGTAGCTCAAGATATAAATAAATTAGTGATAATGACTCAAGTAGACAACTTTGAATGAACATATAAGTAAATAATGAAAACATATATGAATATTAAGCTAGCATGGGTTACTTTAAAAATGGATCAAATGGCCAAGGCCTATTTGGGCCAAGTGGGCCCACAGGGGCAAATCACATGGGCATGTGGGCCCATTTTTACCTAAATGTTTTTAAGGTTGCACGGGTCGCCCAAGTCGACTGTGAACCTATTGTAGGGTCGGTAAGCGCTACTTAGACCCCTAAATGTGTGAAATTGACTGAATGATGTCTGTACTGAGCAAGTTAATATCTGGACTTAATATATGGACTGAAATTGCATAATAGCATATCATCCATTGTATGTTGCATTGGATTGAGTTGGAGGTTGTTTTTCAGAGGAAGTGTACTGAAAGACTTTAAGCATAATTTATTAGCAGCTCAGCTACAAACTACTATTTTATACCGCATTCGGTACTACTTGGAGTGTAGGGATGGGTGGGTTGATTATATCCCCACATGGAGTTTAGGGTTGGATAGAGATGGTGTGTAGAGGCTGGTTGGGTAGGGTTTTGCTACTACATAATCAAGTATTCTATCGCTATCGATATGTGATGGGCTAAGGCCCTACTGCATTTTTGACACTGTACTGAGATGGGCTAAGGCCCAAACTGTCACCAATACTGAAAAGGGCTTAGGCCCAAGACTATTCAACTATGCATTGTGAATACTGATTGTTTGTTTGTTTATGCGGGATTACACACTAAGTTTATGTAAACTTACCCTCTTTGTTTAGTGTGCACAGGTAATCCCCAGACTTAGACGGATCGGTACGATGGAGGACTCAGCATTGACCACAGAAATTTTTGGACTTCATGGTTTTCAATTTACGATTTATGATTTGATTATTATTGATTATTTGGGTTCTACTTTAAGGACCCTCTGGGACTTTGGTTTTAAATTTGGTTATTTATTTATTTATTTTACTCTATGGATTTATACCTGCTGGTCGTAGGAAATTTGGTTTTCAAAAAGTTAAAGTAATTTCTAAACGCATGATCACCTAGACTGTTTTATTACAGCTTCCGTAACGAGGGATGTTTCAAAACAAATATTTTAAATGACTAAAGACGACTTCCTAAGTTCTAACAAAGGTTTACTAAAGATAATAACATGGAATGTTTTCATTGTAACAACGAGGTTCCAAAAACATATCGTGTGACATTGCCAGATACAAGCATAACATCTAGTATATCAATCATATAAATCAATTTAACATGATAACAAACAGTCTCGCATATCAATCAATTCAATACAGTAAAACAGGTTTGCTACTTCAAGCAAGCAACCATTAATGATCAATCATAATCAGTCAGACGAATTTAATTATCAAATCAATATGTTTTTCACAATTGACATATGCACCTATTACAGTTCTGCCAATTCCTTATGCGCCTTTCATGAGTATGTGTAACACCCCAAACTCGGCCCATACGTTACGACCAGATCTGGTATGCTACAGGTTGTACATTAAAAACTTTTGCTTTGTTGGTTTCGGAAACCGTAAGTTAATTAGACAATATTTGACTAAATAGGTGACTTTTTGAAAATAAAACCTTGCATTATTATTATTTTGAATAATTATACCTTTGACAAAAATTCATAAGTTGAAAATATTAGAAACTAAGCAGTGAAATATAAACGATGGGGCCTTATTACATAAATATTCCAAAAAATTAAAACTTAAAGGTAAAATCGAAAATAGTTTACGAAAATAAAAGACTTGATGGCCCCTCGAGTCTGTCTCGGCTCCCATGTCCACGACCTACTGCTTATCTGAAAGAGTGGAGAAAAATGAAAGGGTGAGTCACCAAGACTCAGTGTATAAATCCCGGACACACTGACCTAAGGCCCACAAACATATTATGAGCCTTGGCCCATACATAAAGGCAACAATCATAATTACATGAAAATAATGAATGATAAATAGCCCAACCCATCCTAGAATCCCATCCTCTACACACCAACCCGTACCAACCATCACACCTCAGGGATTTCTATAATCAACCCTCCATCAGCTATACACCATAACGACAGTGGTACTGCCTATTCCTATTAATAAGGAATCATTAAACGTGTAACACCCAAACCCGGCCCATGCGTTTCGACCGGATCTGGCATGTTATCGAACACATAACACATTATCGCGTTTTGAAAACACAATTTAAGTTAATTCAATTTGAATAAAGGAGAGACTTTTTGAAAATAAACCTTTTTGTATTTTTATTATTAAGTATAAATAAACCTTATCATAAAATTCATAAGTTGCTTAACTAGGGGCTTTATTACATAAATATTCTCGAAATAGCAATGAAATCAATTAAACTTTAAGAAATCCCAAAAGAAAATAACTTGGAGAAATAGAACTTGATGGCCCCTCGAGTCCGCCTCGGCTCCCATATCCACGATCTACTACTGATCTGAAGGGTAGAGAAAAGGAAAGCGTGAGTCACAAAGACTCAGTGTATAAATCACAAAACACACATCGACCTGAGCCCACAAACACATTATGGCCCTGACCCATACAGGAAGGCATAATTCACAATCACAAAATAAACAATAAGGAATGAATAACCCAACCCATCCTAGGTTTCTATCCTCTACACACCAACCCGTACCAACCATCACACCTTGGGGATTTCTACAATCAACCCCCCATCCGTTACACACCAAAACGACAGCCGTACTGCCTATTCCTATCAAGTAGGAATCATTAAACGTGGCAGAGCCACCGATCACTATGTGACCTTACATTTATATTATGTGGGATTTCTACCACCGATCACCAAGTGACCTATCATGCACTTCCCCTTCAATTATCATCATTCCCACCCCATGCATACATACATAAGAAAACATCATGCAGACTTCAATATTTTTCGATACACATAGGGAGTTCCATGTTTACGTACTTGGCATCCTTGCCTAACCCTTTTAGGGTTCCGTTTGACTGTCTATACAGCCTTATTCCGGCTTTTTAGCCCATAAAATACATAAATAGATATACATACATATTTATTAGTAGTGTGTTAGAGATCTACACAGTTAATTACCGATAAAACGAGGCTTTCTATATCGATGCTATCCTTAGTTGACACAACTGCTATCCGCCTAAGGTGTTGTTCAGAAGCCGGTCTACAACCAATTGCCCAATCTCGAACAGTAGTTACTGCTCGTTTCTTAAACTTAGGGATTCTTTCTTTTACCTGATCCATATTTAATTCCATCAAATCCTTATCAGAGTTACTATAACAATATTTAATCGTTAATCCTCCTTATAGAGTTAAAATCATATATATATTGAGCGAGTCTAATAAAAATCTAGGGATAATCTTCTTACCTTAAATTCCCAAAATTGGAGACTTATGATTTTCGGCTTTTAGATCTAGTCGAGTAGGCTTTCTTCAAATCCCGAATTGTCGCCCATCATAAAACCATTAACTATTAGCTTTCGGCTTTTGCCTTTTTAAAATAGATTATGGGAACTAATCAAAAATCGACTCTTACCTTAGCTTAGGAGATTCGGCTAGCACTAGGGAGAGGATTCAGCAATGCCAATGGAAGATTTAAATGCCGGAAGTATAAAATAATTCCTCAAATATGATGAATAAAAGAAAAAGCGATGGATGCTTCGGCTTTTTAGAGAAATCGGCACAAGGGAAAAGAAAGTGGGGAGAAGTTTCGGCTTTTGAAGTAATTGAAGAAAGAAATTTGGAGAAAGAAATTGGAGAGGGAGAGGCTAAAGAATTTGGCACAAAGAATAGAGAAAACTAGTGTTTTTAAATGTCAGAATCAAGAAGCTAGCCCCCTTATTTATAGATTTTTGACGCCTATTGCTAAATACCGAAAACACTCTTAAAATTTAAGCTAAAGGAGAGGAGAATTTCGGCACCCTCTTTGCCATGCAGTAGCCGAATTTTACACTCCTCTAGGTGATATATTTTCTGCCAACACTTCCCTTGGAGATAAGCTCCTAACTTTTCTCCTTTTTATCCATGATATTATCACTTAAAAATCCACATAATTTTTCCTATTTTGTAGCCTTGTAGCCGTCCACCCCTACTAACCCTAATGTCAAATTTAACTCACTTAAATTAAAAGATATGGGCCTCATTAAACTTAAATTTTGGGCCTTTAAATCCCTTGTATGTGGCATCACTTCTAATTTCCTTATAATGCCACTTAATGTTGGGCCACAAGCCCATGTTTGACATTTTAAACATAATTACCACCTTTTTAATTGTTAATGATGCCACCTTAAAATAATTTAATCTGGGCCCTTGCCTAATTCTAAGCCCAAATTTAGACCCCTTTCACCTAAGTTAACATATTAAACATATTCCTATACTAAACGCATAGACCCATTCAGGATGTTACAGTTCTACCCCCTTAAAGAAATTTCATCCCCAATTAACTAGTAATCATACTACCTAAGTCTCACTACTATGCTTTCGCTGCGCACTCTAATTCTAAAACCAAAATAAACACTTAGTATACTATGGTAGGGTACGCACCATTATTCGCATCTGGAGCGTCTTCGTCCCCTTGGCGATGTGCTGCATAGACCAAAGCTGGCTGCCACGCCTCAGCATAACCTGCACCTCCACGTCCATGTCCTGTGACATTGCCACCATTGACTTGACCACGGCCCCTTGGTGGTTGTTGACCTCCTCTTTCCGGTGGTGCATTCTCTTGACCTGTGTGCCCTTCACTGCCCCATTGCTGCGGGCAATTTCTAACTTGGTGGTCCATAGATCCACACCTAAAACACTGCCCACTACCTGCCCAACACTCACCGACATGGAATTTGCCACATCGTGCACACTTTGGTGTCTGGTTAGTAGCAGCAAGTCTCTCATCCCGTTTCGGCCCGTCTGACCTAGGTCTTTTCTGAGTTTGGCCAGCTGTCCCTGACGATTCAAAATTCCTCTTACTTCCACCCCTATCTCTATCCTGATTTAATTTCTCGGTCCTCTTTACCTCCTCGGCTATCTTAGCCTTTTCCACTAGGAGAGCAAATTCCCTTTCTCGCTGTGGAGCTATCAAAACACGCAAATCATCCCTCAGGCCATCTTCAAACCTAACACAACGTTCGTGTTCCGTGGCTACCATTCCACGAGCATAACGGCTAAGGCATAAGAATTTAGCTTCATACGGAGCCACTGACCTACTCCCTTGAACCAGATTTAAAAATGCTCTGCGCTGCGCATCCACATAACTCGATCCAATGTACTTATTTTGAAACGCCGTCTTAAAGAAATCCCAGGTGATACGGTCAGCCACAGCACCATCCTTTACCGTAAGCCACCATTGATAGGCTTCATCCCTCAAGAAGGATACAACGCCCTTCAACTTTTCCTCCTCCGTGAAATCCAAATCATCCATTATGCGTTCTACCGCCTCCAACCAATACTCAGCTGAACTTGGGGCTACATTCGAAATTCCTCTAAACACTTCTGCCCCATTGGCTCTAAGCCGTTCTGGCACAGATTTTCGAGCTCCTGTGCCCATATTAGCCCCAGCAACCCTCTCTAAAACCCTTAGCATTGCCTGAGATACAGCGTCATCTTCGGCAGTCTGATCCTGAAATTCCTCCTCCGCGGCTGGCATCTCATTTCCAGAACCATGACCAGATCCTACTAGTTCTGACACCATCATCCTATCCCTACCACGACCACATGGCGGATGTCCTTGACCCCTTGTACTCATTCTACTGATTCGCTTTTATCTGATTAGAAATTTTATGAACTATTAGTTTTCTTCCACTGTTTTAACCACGAACAGTCTTATAGATAATAGCTTTAAGAGTAATTCTTTCGAATTCGCATTCACCATACAGTCTCAAGTTCATATCCTCTAAGAAACACATACATTC
Organism: Gossypium bickii; assembly: GCA_025503065.1. NCBI lineage: Eukaryota > Viridiplantae > Streptophyta > Magnoliopsida > Malvales > Malvaceae > Gossypium > Gossypium bickii. The sequence continues at coordinate 84,908,913 of CP106712.1, forward strand.
AATCATGAACTCACGTTCATTACAGAAAAGTGTTGTTGTTGTTGTTGTTGTTGTTGTTGTTTTCACTACCCAGGGGTATTTTCGTAATTTTATCCTACAATGGTATTTTTGTAATTTTTCAAGATAAGGTTCCTTGGTGATTTTGTAAAATAAGGGTATTTTGGTAATTTTGTATTCTCGAGGCATTTTGGTAATTTTGGAAATCGGGGGTATTTTGGTAATTTTAGAATCCGGGGCATTTCAGAAATTCTAAAATCCGAGGGTATTTCGATAATTTTGAAATTCGAGGGCATTTTAGTAATTTTGAAATCTGAGGGTATTTCGATAATTTTGTGATCTAGGGGTATTTCAGTAATTTTACAAAAATAAGGGTAATTTGGTAATTCTACAAACCAGGGTTATTTTGGTCATTTTGCAAAATAAGGGTAATTTGGTAATTTCTTTTTTCATAGCTGTGAACATTTTCAAATCAAGTGTATATTTTTGGGAGTGTACAAAGCTTAGGGGTTTTTGTTTGCAAAATAGGGTGGTTGGTCCCTTTCGGGTTTTAACTATGGGTTCAGCCCATGAACAAGTCCTTATAGCTAGAGTGAACAGTCACTACGCACCAGATAAGATTCCAGCGAAGAGGAGGTGAGTCACTAGGACTGCTTAAATACCAAGCTCTCCCTGAATCCACTCCTAGACATGTGTATGCCTATTGCCACACCCTGTCATGGCTAAAGTGAACAGTCACTATGCACCATGTAAAATTCCAGCGAAGAGGAGGTGAGTCACTTGGACTGCTTAAATACCAAGCTCTTACGGATCTACTCCTAGACATGCATATGCCTGTTGCCACACCTTAGTCTTGCGACTTGTTTACAGGTTTTGTTCAGTGAAATTAAGTCTTATTGAATTACAGAGTTGTTTGTTTAAGCCTAGAGTCCATCAAGTTCTAATCTAGATAGTCTACGTCCCATAAAGCCCATTAAGCCCACATTTATATCACAATCAGGAGTTCAGAATACTTACCTGGGTGGATTGGGTGCCAGTAGACTCGAAGGCTGTGTCTTCAAACCAAAATCTTTTTCTTAAATTCAAATTTTTTAACACACTTCTAGACCCATTTCACAGCCCGAGTTTTGAACTGGGCTCTGATACTAAAATGTAACACCCCAAACCCGGCCCATACGTTTTAACCGGATCTGGCATGTTATCGAACACATAACACTTTATCGTGTTTTGAAAACACAATTTAAGTTAATTAAATTTGAATAAAGGAGAGACTTTTTGAAAAGAAACTCTTTGTATTTTTATTATTAAGTATAAATAAACCTTATCATAAAATTCATAAGTTGCTTAACATTGATAACTGCTGAGTTGAATGAAAACTAGGGGCCTTATTACATAAATATTCTCGAAATAACAATGAAATAAATTAAACTTTAAGAAATCCCAAAAGAAAACAACTTGTAAAAATAGAATTTGATGGCCCTCGAGTCCAGTCTGGCTCCCATATCCACGATCTCTCGCTCATCCAAGAGTAGAGAAAAGGAAAGCGTGAGTCACAAAGACTCAGTGTATAAATCACAAAACACACATCGACCTGAGCCCACAAACACATTATGGCCCTGGCCCATACAGGAAGGCATCATTCATAATCACAAAATAAACAATAGGGAATGAATAACCCAACCCATCCTAGGTTTCCATCCTCTACACACCAACCCGTACCAACCATCACACCTTGGGGATTTCTAAAATCAACCCTCCATCCGCTACACACCAAAACGACAACCGTACTGCCTATTCCTATCAAGTAGGAATCATTAAACGTGGCATAGCCACCGATCACAATGTGACCTTACATTTATATTATGTGGGATTTCTACCACCGATCACCAAGTGACCTATCATGCACTTCCCCTTCAATTATCATCATTCCCACCCCATGTATACATACATCAGAAAACATCATGCAGACTAAATATTTTTTGATACACATAGGGAGTTCCTTGTTTACGTACCTAGCATCCTTGCCCAACCTTTTTAGGGTTCCATTCGACTGTCTATACAGCCTTATTCCGGCATTTTAGCCCATAACATACATAAATAGATATACATTGTAATATCCCAAACCCGGTCAACACACCACAACCGAATCTGGCATGTCACAGAGGAAAAACGTTTTGGAGAAAACAGGTTACCGGTTAAAATTTGAGTGGAAACCCTTTGTTGTCTTTGTTTGTAGAAATCATGTGCATGACTTGTTAAAACCGATAGTTTATTTTAAAATTCCGGGAAACAATCTTTAACACTTAGTTTTCGACCCATAAGTAGTAAAACATTTAGGTTATAAAAAACTTGATTGATTCTTGCTTAGTTAATTTGAAATCGTATGAATTAAGTGTGGAAAACTTAAGTTTGGAAATTATTTGAGTCCGCTTTGTTATGAAGTGATTAGTGTTACCCGATGGTAAGTTTTGAAAACCTTCGCGTTTTTGTAGTTTAGAAAACTTGTGTTCAAATTATTAATTTAGTCAAGTAATTTACTAAACCATATTTAAAATAGTCCAAAGCATATAAATAATCCAAGAAAATATAATTAAAAAGGCCTTATTACAAACCCAAATAAAAAAACAGAAAAGAAAATAAATATCCAATTCAAAATCCAAGTAATACCAAATGTTTTTAATGCATGGCCACCTCGAGTCCATCCGGCTCCTTATCCGCAATCTACGAGTCACCTGAAAAGATAAGGGAGAAGATGAATCACCAAGACTCAGTGCATAAATCCTCCTCCCGATTAATGCAACTCACTTACACAAATCATAACCAAGCAATATAAATAATGCACCCAAACCTAGCCATCCATAACTCCTTTTCTACCCCGTGTGGTACCAAACCACTGGTGGTGCCAAACCACTGGTGACCCAAAGTCACGATATCCAATAATAATGTGGTGCCAAACCATTGGTGACCCAAAGTCACGAATAATCCATCTGTGGGGCCAACCCACGTTGTGATACCAAATCACTGGCGACAATCCCGTAATATCATATGTGGGGCCAACCCACTGTGGTGCTAAGCCACTGGGACGAGTCGCTATGAGGTGCCAAACCTCTAGTGACCCAAAGTCACAAAAGAATCTGTGGTACCAAACCACTGGAGGTGCCAAACCTCTGGTGACCCAAAGTCATGGATATCATCTTCCCCCTCCACTCATGTTACCCATATCAATGTAATACTCATGCAAATCATGCCATCATGCTTTCATATGAACATATAGTAAATATAGCATAGATCATATTTTCATGCATTATATAACAAATCGTATCGAAACGGACTTACCCAAATCCTTGTTCATACCCATAGGGTATCATATCGTGATCTACACTATTTTCGGCTTTAATACATTCAGGTTATTAATATATTACTAAGTTATAAAGTGTGTAAGTTACACACCTTTTACTAACGCTACCACTGAATCCCGAAACCCGATCTACCACTCTAGATCTCCTTGTCCTACATTCAGCCAAACCACAAGATCATCAATAAGACCATTCGGCCAAACCAACCAATCCCAAAAGAGTTAACGCATGGGCCCCTACCTTACTACCGATTTGATTTTCAATCAAATCTCGAAACTATAAGATGGTCCCTCCTTGTAATCGGCCATACCCTATTACGCAGAAACAATTAGCCTCAATAGCCTTCGGCTTTTCAACAACCTCAAGAACGATGAACCAACATAGATGTCCTTACCACTTGACTTACCAAATTCGATTGTTAGAGAATAAAGGCTTAGATTGACTGCTTCCAAGAACCCAAAGAACCTAGGGGAAATCGGTTCCTACAGATGGTTAGAACCTTGTTACCAAATGCTGAAATTCGGCTTTGCCCTTAAGAAAATCGACAGAGAGAAGAGAAGCAAAACAAAAGACATTCGGCCATGAACAGTTACCTTCTTTTAAAACTGTTTGAAGGATAACCGAAAAAGATCCACCCTTGTTTGGTATTCGGTCAAAACACAACAAGAAGAGGGAAGGCAGATTCGGCTAAAGAATGAAAAAAGAGAGTGGGAGGAAGATGAGTGATATTCGGCCTAGGCTTAAAGAAAAAAGGGATTGAGAGGTTTTGGCAAGAAAAGAAAATAAAGAAGAAGATGGGGTCTTGAGCAGTTATGAAAAGAAGAAAAGAAAGATGGGAGAAAGAGAGGTTCAGCCAAGTACCTTAATTGCCGACTAAAGAGAAGAAAAGAAGATGACAAATGAGGTTTCGATTCAAAAGAGAAAAGAGAGTTTCAAGAAGGGTTCTTAAGAAGATTCGGCCAATGCATTTGAGGGGAAAACAATATGCACCTTAGGTGGTTTCGGCTTTTACCTCAATATGGTGCACTAGGGGAAATCGGCACACACCAAAGGTTTGCTTTCGACTTTAACTCAAAACAACAGCTAGCCGAATATGCACAACTAGATGCCTAAGAAAATTCGGCACTCCCCTCTACTCAGCTTCCCCAACCGAACACTCCTCATCAAACAGGAGTTCAAATTTCGGCAACTTCCTCCAATTCCTCCTGGTCACTAATTTAAAAGAGTTTGAATTAGTCAAGCTCCTAATTTTTCTCTCTGCCACCTATTTGAATTAATTTGACTGAGTCCATCCTTATCTGACAGAATTTGAGCTGAACACAACTCCTCTCCCTCCTTAGCGTCAAAATAATAAGCAAATAGTGGGATTTCTGCTGCTCAAACCTGAGATCTCCTTCCCCTGCAAGTGGCGTCAATCACAGGGCTCTAAGTGGCGCCTCCTTGCCACTTTACCAAGCCCAATCCTGTGCTAAAATCCCCCTTGAAATACATATAACCCCTAGCTCTTTCAGCTCCCTTTACTTAAAGCTTAAAAAACAAAATTTCCTACTACTCAGGCCTGCTCTAAACTTATAACTAGATCTTAAAACATCACTAATAATAACACCACAGTCCAAACACATGCAAAACAATTCAATTTAATATTAACCCCTATTTCAGGATATTACAATTCTACCCCCCTTAAAAATAATTTCGGCCTCTAAATTACCTGATCAAAAGAGTTGAGGGTATTGCTGTCTCATCACATCCTCGAGTTCTCACGTAGCTTCTTCCACGCCATGATTCCGCTATAATACTTTCACCAATGGAACGGATTTCTTACACAAAACTTTCACATCTCGATCCAGAATCTGCACTGGTTCCTCTTCCATGGTCAAGTCTAGACTCACCTCTATTTCTTCCACTGCTACGACATGCGATGAATCTGAACGATATCGCCTAAGCATTGAGACATGGAACACATCGTGAATCGACTCACTTACTGCACGGCAACTCGAGTGATAGGCTATGGTCCCACTCGCCTCGATTACGACACGCCCAATAAACCTTGGACTTAACTTGCCCTTTCTTCCAAACCTCAATACCTTCTTCCATGGCGAGACCTTCAAAAAGACCTTGTCACCCATGGCAAACTCTATATCCCTCCGCTTAAGATTGGCATATGACTTCTGCCTGTCCGAAGCTTCCTTCAATTGAGCCTGAATCAACTTAACCTTGTCCTCAGTCTCTGCAACTAACTCTGGTCCCAACATCTGACGTTCACCCAACTCCGTCCAACATGTAGGTGAGTGACACTTCCTACCATACAACGCCTCATATGGTGCCATCTTGATGCTTGCTTGGTAACTATTGTTGTATGCGAACTCAGCTAATGGTAAAAACTCTTCCTAGCTACCTCTGAAGTCCAAAACACAACCTCTCAGCATATCTTCTAAAATCTGTATAACCCTTTCCGACTGCCCGTCAGACTGTGGATGAAAAGCCGTACTGAAGTCTAACAGCGTTCTCAGAGCCTGATGTAACGCTCTCCAAAACCTCGACGTAAATCTGGGATCCCTATCCGAGATGATCGATACTGGCACACCGTGCAACCTCACTATCTCAGACACATACAGCTTAGCTAGCTTCTGAAGCGAGTAATCAACCCTTACCGGTATGAAGTGAGCTGATTTAGTCAGATGATCCACAATCACCCAGACTGAGTCCTTCTTACTAGGCGTACGGGGCAATCCACTGACAAAATCCATAGTGATCCTTTCCCACTTCCACTGTGGAATCTTCACCAGCTGAAGCAAACCTGACGGCAACTGATGTTCATCCTTGACCTGCTGACACGTCAAACATTTACCCATAGACTTCGTTACTTCCCGCTTCAGACCTGGCCACCAAAACTGCTCTCTTAAATCCCGATACATCTTGCTACCTCCAGGATGCATAGCGTATGGGCTGCTATGTGCGTCCTGGAGAATCCTCTGCCTTAACTTGATATCCTTTGGCATACAAGCTCTCCCTTGGAAACACAGTACTCCATCACTGGACAAGCTGTAACCCTCTAAACCACCATTCTGAACTTGCATCCTTCGAACATTCAAAACCTCATCCTCTAACTGCTTCTCCTTGATCTGCTCAACCCAAGTCGGCTTAACCTACAATTCTGCCAGAATACTCCCATCGTAATACAAGCTAAGATGGGCAAACATCGCTCTTAAGTCTGACACAACCTTAAGGCTCAACGCGTCTGCCACCACGTTAGCCTTGCCTGGATGATACTCAATCGAACAGTCGTAGTCCTTCAACAACTCAATCCACCTGTGCTGCCTCAAGTTCAAATCCTTCTGAGTCAAAAGGTACTTCAGATTCTTGTGATCTGTATAAACTATCGACTTCTCTCCGTACATGTAGTGTCTCCATATTTTCAAAGCGAAAACCACTGCAGCTAAATCCAAGTCGTGCATCAGATAATTAACCTCATGCGGTCTCAACTGTCGAGATGCATAAGCCACTACCTTCCCTTCCTGCATCAGAACACATCCCAAGCCCGTATGTGATGCATCACAATATACCGTGAATTCCTTCCCTGCCTCAGGCTGAATCAAAATCGGAGCTTCAGTTAAAATCTTCTTTAGCTTGTCGAAACTCTCTTGCTGCTTCTCAGTCCACACCAATGGAACTCCTTTCCTCAATAACTTGGTCATCGGTGCTACGATCAAAGAAAATCCCTCTACGAATCTTCGGTAATACCCTGCCAAACATAGAAAACTTCGAATTTCAGCCACTGACTTAGGCGGCTTCCAATCTAACACTGCCTCAATCTTTCGAGGATCCACTCTAATCCCCTCAGCTGATACTACATGACCCAAGAAAGTCACCTCCCTAAGCCAAAACTCGCACTTACTAAATTTAGCATATAGCTGTTTTTCCCTCAGAATCTGCAACACTATCCGTAAATGCACATCATGCTCTTCCTCTGTCTTTGAGTATACCAAGATGTCATCTATAAATACCACGACGAACTGATCCAAATACTACTGGAATACCCTATTCATCATGTCGATGAATGCTGCCGGCGCATTGGTCAACCCAAACGGCATTACCAGAAACTCATAGTGCCCATACCGAGTATGAAACGCCATCTTACGGATATCAGCCTCTTTCACCTTTAGCTGATGATACCCAGACCTTAAGTCAATCTTTGAGAATACCGATGCACCCTTAAGCTGATCAAACAAGTCATCGATCCTCGGCAACGGATACTTGTTTTTTATCGTCATCTTATTCAGCTGGCGGTAGTCTATACACATCCGCACTGTACCATCTTTCTTATTGACAAAGAGTACCGGCGCTCCCCAAGGTGAAACACTTGGCCGGATAAAACCTCGATCCAACAATTCCTGAATCTGAGCCTTTTGCTCCACTAACTCCTTCGGCGCCATCCTATACGGAGCAATAGACACTGGCGCAGTTCCGGGTAACAGATCTATGCCAAATTCAACCTCACGATCTGGAGGTAGTCCCGGAAGCTCCTCTGGAAATACGTCAGCAAATTCTTTCACTATTCGGACACTCCCTACAGCAGGCTCCTTAGCCTCCAAAGCACATACATGAACCATAGATGCTTCACAGCCCTTCCTGACCATCTTCTCAGCTTTCAAAGAAAATACCACGTTGGATAGATAATCTCTTCTATTACCTATTATAACCACTTCATCTCCTTCCATGGTCTTCAACACCATGCGCTTAGCTGCACAATCCAAACTTGCCTGGTACTTAACCAACCAGTCAATTCCAAGAATTTGATCGAACTCCCCAAACGGCAGTTCCATCAGATCAGCTACAAACACTACCTCTTGGAGTTCTAGGGGTACATCCCTATACAACTTATTCACTTCTACAGAGTGACCTAGAGGGCTAATTACTGTCATCTGCCTAGAAGTAGTCTCAAAGTCTAGGTTCATGGTCTCTACTATGCTACTAGCAACATATGAATGCGTCGAACCCACATTAATCAAAGTAATATATGGAAATCCAAAGATTAAGAACGAACCATTTATGACGTCCAGTGCGTCGCCCTCCTCTCGACGCCTCGCTGCATACACCAACCCAGGCTGTCTTGCCTCAGTGTTGCCTGCACCTCTGCCCGGTGCTCCGCGACCCCGACCAGAACCATTACCTCCTCTACCATTACCACGACCCCTCTGCGGTGGCGGTCCTTCATTTCTGAACTGAGCACGGCCCTGACCCTCAGACTGAATCGTGGCTAACTTACATGGGCATCCCTCACACGATAATCCAGCGAGCCACACTCAAAACATCCTTTTCCACAAGTCCAACATCCTCCCCAATGAGATTTCCCACAACGGTTACATGGCGCTGGTCCACGATTAGCGACAGAATGACACGCCAGATCGATTCGCCCACTTTGCCTAGCCCTTTTTCTCGAGAATTACCACCACCCGGATGATCCAAAACCTCTCTTATGTCTATTCCTGTCCATATTCTGCTTTACAGACTCTTTCACCCCTTCGGCTACCTTAGCCTTTTCTACCAGGACAGCAAACTCAGGCTCCTGCTGTGGAGCAATCAACAACCTCAGCTCATCTCTCTGACCGTCCTCAAATCGGACACATCGCTCATGCTCAGTAGCCACGATGCCCCTAGCATACAGGCTCAACCTTAAGAACTCGCCTCGTGATTACGATCTGGACTTACTCCCCGAACCAACCTCGAACGCTTCACGCGCGCATCAATATGACTAGATCCGATATACTTCTTCTGATTAGCTGCCTTATAATAGCCCAAGTGAGATCATCCGCTGCAGCACCATCCCGCACCGTGAGCCACCACTGGTATGACTCATCCCGAGAAGCGACACTATCCCTTTCAGTTTTTCCTCAGCAGTCAGATCCAAATCATCCATGATCCACTCTGTTGCCTCTAACCAATACTCAGCCGTACTGGGTGCCACACTAGAAACACCTCAAAATACCTCGGCTCCATTGGCTCGAAGTCGCTCAGGTACAGATTTTCGAGCTCCTACACCTCCACCTACTCCAACTACCCTCTCAAGAACTCGCAGCATCGCTGCATGCAGATCTGCGTCATCCGGTGGGCCCGATCTCGAAACTCACCACCTACAGCTGGTGGTGGTGCTGGTATCTCATTTTCCGATCCCCACTGCACCCACCGGTTTGGTTAAAGCGTCATCCTACCCCGACCACGCCCACGCCAGACACGACCGCGACCACCTCGAGTACTCATGACTAAAGTCTTGACTTATCTGATTTAAAAGTTTTATGCATTAATCATTATTCCACTATTAAAGCACAGTTTTATGAATAATTCTTTTTAAAGAGTTTTTTGTTTTCGCAAGCCCATAGAGTCCTAATAAGTTTCAGTCTCTAGGGTAGTCCACTATCACTAGTCATTCAAAGTTTATAACATCTAAAAATCACAAACAATAGTGAGTGGTACTTACCTGGGCGGATTGGTGCCGGAGACTCGGTGCCATGCCTTTCAAACCATATATTTTCAAATAAAAACATTTAAAACCATATTTAAAAACATTTTGGGCCTTGGGCCCACAGCCGAGCCTTTAAACTTGGCTCTGATACCATAATTGTAACACCCCAAACCTAGTCAAAACACCACGACCGAATCTGGCATGTCACAGAGGAAAAACGTTTTGGAGAAAATAGGTTACCGGTTAAAATTTGAGTGGAAACCCTTTGTTGTCTTATGTTTGTAGAAATCAGGTGCATGACTTGTTAAAACCGATAGTTTATTTTAAAATTTCGGGAAACAATCTTTAAAACTTAGTTGTCAACCCATAAGTAGAAAAACGTTTAGGTTATAAAAAACTTGGTTGATTCTTGCTTAGTTAATTTGAAATCGTTTGAATTAAGTGTGGAAAACTTAAGTTTGGAAATTATTTGAGTCCGCTTTGTTATGAAGTGATTAGTGTTACCCGATGGTAAGTTTTGAAAACCTTTGTGTTTTTGTAGTTTAGAAAACTTGTATTCAAATTATTAATTTAGTCAAGTAATTTACTAAACCATGTTTAAAACAGTCCAAAGCATATAAATAATCCAAGAAAATATAATCAAAAAGGCCTTATTACAAACCCAAATAAAAAAACGAAAAAGAAAATAAATATCCAATTCAAAATCCAAGTAATACCAAATGTTTTTAATGCATGGCCACCTCGAGTCCATCCGGCTCCTCATCCGCAATCTACGAGTCACCTTAAAAGATAAGGGAGAAGGTGAGTCACCAAGACTCAGTGCATAAATCCTCCTCCTGGTTAATGCAACTCACTTACACAAATCATAACCAAGCAATATAAATAATGCACCCAAACCTAGCCATCCATAACTCCTTTTCTACCCCATGTGGTACCAAACCATTGGTGACCCAAAGTCACGATATCCACTAATAATGTGGTGCCAAACCACTGGTGACCCAAGGTCATGAACAATCCGTTTGTGGGGCCAACCCACGTTGTGATACCAAATCACTGGCGACAATCCCGTAATATCATATGTGGGGCCAACCCACTGTGGTGCTAAGCCACTGGGACGAGTCGCTATGAGGTGCCAAACCTCTAGTGACCCAAAGTCACAAAAGAAATGCGGTACCAAACCCTTTGGAGGTGCCAAACCTCCGTGACCCAAAGTCACGGATATCATCTTCCCCCTCCACTCATGTTACCCATATCAATGTAATACTCATGCAAATCATGCCATCATGCTTTAATATGAACATATAGTAAATATAGCATAGATCATATTTTCATGCATCATATAACAAATTGTATCAAAACGGACTTACCTGAATCCTTGCTCATACCCATAGGGTATCATATCAAGATCTACACTGTTTTCGGCTTTAATATATTCAGGTTATTAATATATTACTAAGTTATAAAGTGTGTAAGTTACACACCTGTTAGTAATGCTACCACCGAATCCCGAAACCCGATCTACCACTCTAGATCTCCTTGCCCTACATTCGGCCAAACCACAAGATCATCAATAAGACCATTTGGCCAAACCAACCAATCCTAAAAGAGTTAACGCATGGACCCCTACCTTACTGCCGATTTAATTTTCAATCAAATCTCGAAACTATGAGATGGTCCCTCCTTGCAATCGGCCACATCCTATTACGCAGAAACAATTAGCCTCAATAGCCTTCGGCTTTTCAACAACCTCAAGAACGATGAACCAACATAGATATCCTTACCACTTGACTTACCAAATTCGATTGTTAGAGAATAGAGGCTTAGATCGACTGCTTCCAAGAACCCAAAGAACCTAGGGGAAATCGATTCCTACAGATGGTTAGAACCTTGTTACCAAATGTCGAAATTCGGCTTTGCCCTTAAGAAAATTGAAAGAGAGAAGAGAAGTAAAACAAAAGACATTCAGCCATGAACACTTACCTTCTTTTAAAACTGTTTGAAGGAGAACCGAAGAAGATCCACCCTTGTTTTGTATTCGGTCAAAACACAACAAGAAGAGGGAAGGGAGATTCGGCTAAAGAATGAAAAGAGAGAGTGGAAGGAAGATGAGTGATATTCGGCCTAGGCTTAAAGAAAAAGGGTTTGAGAGGTTTCGGCAAAAAAAGAAAATAAAAAAGAAGATGGGGTCTTGAGCAGTTATGAAAAGAAGAAAAGAAAGATGGGAGAAAGAGAGGTTCGGCCAAGTACCTTAATTGTCGAAAAAAAAGAAGAAAAGAAGATGTCAAATGAGGCTTCGGTTCAAAAGAGAAAAGAAAGTTTTAAGAAGGGTTCTTGAGAAGATTCGGCCAATGCATTTGAGGGGAAAATGATATGCTCCTTAGGTGGTTTCGGCTTTTACCTCAATATGGTGCACTAGGGGAAATCGGCACACACCAAAGGTTTGCTTTCGGCTTTGACTCAAAACAATAGCTAGCCAAATATGCACAACTAGATGCCTAAGAAAATTCAGCACTCCCTTCTGCTCAGCCTCCCAAATCGAACACTACTCTTCAAACAGGAATTCAAATTTTGACAACTTCCTCCAATTCCTCCTGGCCACTAATTCAAAGAGTTTGAATTAGTCAAGCTCCTAATTTTTCTCTCTGCCACCTATTTGAATTAATTTGACTGAGTCCATCCTTATCTGACAGAATTTGAGCTGAACACAACTTCTCCCCCTCCTTGGCGTCAAAATAATAAGCCAATAGTGGGATTTCAGCTGCTCGAACCTGAGATCTCCTTCCCCTGCAAGTGGCGTCAATCACAGGGCTCTAAGTGGTGCCTCATTGCCACTTTACCAAGCCCAATCCTGTGCTAAAATCCCTCTTGAAATACATATAACCCTTAGCTCCTTCAGCTCCCTTTACTTAAAGCTTAAAAAACAAAATTTCCTACTACTCAGGCCTACTCTAAACTTATAACTAGATCTTAAAACATCACTAATAATAACGCCACAGTCCAAACACATGCAAAACAATTCAATTTAAAATTGACCCCTATTTCAGGATGTTACATACATACAGGTTTATTAGTAGTGTGTTAGAGATCTACACACCTGATTATCGATAAAACGTGGCTTTCTATATCGACGCTATCCTTAGTCGACCCAACTACTATCTGCCTAAGGTGTTGTTCAGAAGCCGGTCCACAACCAATTGGCCAATCTCGAACTGTAGATACTGCTCGTTTCTTAAACTTAGGGATTCTTTCTTTTGCTTGATCCATATTTAATTCCATCAAATCCTTATCAGAGCTACTATAACAATATTTAATCGTTAATCCTCCTTATAGAGTTAAAATCATATATATATTGAGCGAGTCTAATAAAAATCTAGGGATAATCTTCTTACCTTAAATAATCGAAATTGGAGACTTATGATTTTCGGCTTTTAGATCTAGTCGACTAGGCTTCCTTCAAATCCCAAATTGCCGCCCATCATAAAACTATTAACTATTAGCTTTCGGCTTTTGCCTTTCTAAAATAGATTATGAGAACTAATCAAAAATCGACTCTTACCTTAGCTTAGGAGATTTGGCTAGCACTAGGGAGAGGATTCGACAATGCCAATGGAAGATTTAAATGCCAGAAGTATAAAACAATTCCTCAAATATGATGAATAAAAGAAAAAGCGATTGATGCTTCGGCTTTTTAGAGAAATCGGCACAAGGGAAAAGAAACTGGGGAGAAGTTTCGGCTTTTGAAGTAATTGAAGAAAGAAATTTGGAGAAAGAAATTGGAGAGGGAGAGGCTAAAGAATTCGGCACAAAGAATAGAGGAAACTAGGGTTTTTAAATGTCAGAATCAAGGACCTAGCCCCCCTATTTATAGATTTTTGATACCTATTGCTAAATACCGAAAACGCCCTTAACATTTAAGCTGAAGGAGAGGAGAATTTCGGCACCCTCTTTGCGATGCAGTAGCCGAATTTTATACTCCTGTAGATGATAGATTTTTGGCCAACACTTCCCTTAGAGATAAGCTCCTAACTTTTCTCCTTTTTATCTATAATATTATCACTTAAAAATCCACATAATTTTTCCTATTTTGTAGCCTTGTAGCCGTCCACCCCTACTAACCCTAATGTCAAATTTAACTCACTTAAATTAAAAGATCTGGGCCTCATTAAACTTAAATTTTGGGCCTCTAAATCCCTTGTGTATGGCGTCACTTCTAATTCCCTTATAATGCCACTTAATGTTGGGCCACAAGCCCATGTTTGGCATTTTAAACATAATTACCAACTTTTTAATTGTTAATGATGCCACCTTAAAATAATTTAATCTGGGCCCTTGCCTAATTCTAAGCCCAAATTTAGACCCCTTTCACCTAAGTTAACATATTAAACATATTCCTATACTAAACGCATAGACCCATTAATTCAGGATGCTACAAAACGTGGCATAGCCACCGATCACTATGTGACCTATCATTTGAAGTTGTGGTTTAACCACCGATCACCAAGTGACCTATCATGCACTTCCCCTTCATTATCATAATCCTACCCCAAGCATACACAGATAAAGAAAACATCATACAGGATTTCATATATTTCGATACACATAGAGATTTCTATGATTACGTACCTGGCATCCTTACCTAACCCTTTTAGGGTTTTATTCGACTGTCTAGACAGCCACTTTTTGGCTTTTTAGCCCATAACATATATATATAGACATGCGTACAGGTTTAATAGTGTGTTAGAGATCTACACACCTGATTATCTTTAGAACAAGACTTTCTACGTCGACGCTATCCGTAGCCGACACAACTGCTATCTGCCTAAGGTGTTGTTCAGAGGCTGGTAATGAAACATTAGGTTAAGGCACAACTAACGAGAAGGAAATGGTTGATCATCTTAAGGAGAATTGAAATCCTTACCTTAAAATCCCGCAAAATGATATGAGATTCAGGGGCTAGTGTTTCTGGCTTTTAGATCTAAGAGATCTACTTCAATTCCTGAATGTCGCCCAACAAGAGAATACATAAAACCATTAAACCATTAGCTTTTCGGCTTTGTCTTCCAAAATTCGAAAGAGAAAGTGAAGAGATAGAAAAATCAGCACTCACCTTTACATAAAGAATTCGACCACCCCTTAGAGATTCTGACTTTTTGAGAAGATCAAAAGAGAAGAAGAAATCTAAGTAGTTTCGGCTTTTTGGTTGAAAAAATCGGCAAAAGGAAATAGGGGTATTCGGCTATGGAGATGAGAAGAGAGTTCAAGGTTTCGGCTTTTGAAAGAAAAGATGTAGAGAAGATTGGGAGGTTTCGGCTTCTGAAGAAATCAAAAGAAAATAACTTGCAGAGGAAGACTGGGAATTTTGGTACAGGGAAAGAAGAAAAGAATAGGGTTTCAAATGCAGGAATTGATGAGCTATCCCCCCTATTTATAGAAATTTCGGCACTTACCTATCAAAAACTGAAAGTGCCCCTTCTGATAACTAAGAATTAAGCAAATAAAAAGGGAAAATTCGGCACCCCTTTGCCATAAAGAAACCGATTTCTTCCCTCCTTGAGGTGATAGAATTTCGGCCAACACCTAGCCTTGCAGATAGCTCCTATCTTTTCTCCTTTTATCTTCTATATTATCAACTATAATATCTACATTATCCCATTCACATAAACCCTCCTATTTTTTAGCCTTGTTGCCGTCCACTCCACTTAACCCTAAAGCCGAACACTAGCTAACTTAAATTAAAAAAATTGGGCTCCTTGAAACTTAAATTTGGGCCCTTTATTCCCTTGTGTGGCATCACCTCCTTGCTCCCTAAGTGGCGCCACTGACCACTGGGCCACAAGCCCATTTTGATATTTTAAACACAGATACCACCTTTTAAACCCTATAGTGCCCAAACAAAAATTTAACCAAGGTCTTGACCACATCTTGAGCCCAATTTGGATCCCTAACAGTTAAATTAACACATTAAACATATCCACACACTAAACACATAGGCCCATTAATTCAGGATGTTATAGTATGCACAATATGTCATGCCATGATCAATTCATTTATCAATCAATAGTCCTACCCCCAACTACTACACACCATAATAGTGGTTCCTAGAACTCCCTTCCCCAATCACACCAAGTTGTGGACCTAATACCACCAATAATTTGCAATTTTCACTACCATTGGCTGTGGACATACATCAAATGAACGCGGTTGGGATTTGCTTTAGCTGTGGGTACACAACGCACAAATAGAATGTAGATAAAACCTGCCAATGGCTGTGGAAGCACAACATATTCGCAGATAAAAGCTGTCAGAGGGTTATGCTTGCACGGTAGAACGAATGCTGTTGGAATATGCTTTTGTTCTGGATACACAATGCACAATTAAATGAAATTATACTGCCATATACTTCCTTCTTTCAAATTGTCCTGCATGCAAATGCAATACAATCAATATCATTATCAACATTCTATCTCATTGTAAGAATAGGCAATTCATAAATCAATCAGACATTTATTCGATATGTATAGCATTAATAATTCTATATAATCATTCACGAATTTAAACAAACAATCATAGGTGACTATATCATAACAGCAACTATAAAATCATTCATAGATTTATGCCATCAATCATAAGCGGTTAAATCATAAATTCATGTATTCACTCATTCTATTCCTAATATGGGACCTAATTGTATAAACTAGTTCTTTAGATGCCACAGGGACTGATTTGCATAAAATAATAAACGTTATAGTAAAATCGTTATTTTTTAAGAATAGTGGAAAACTGTTAAATCTAGAAAACCAGTGGCAAACCTGTAAAATCTAGAAAAATAGTGGCAAAATTGTAAAATTTGGAAAACTAAAGGAAAAACTATAAAATCTGGATAAACATTGGCAGTACTGTAAAATTTGGAAATCCAATGACAAAACTGTAAAATCTGTAAAATGGTGGTGCATGGTTATGTGGGCCTAAACCTAGACACGATTTGACTCGATTTTTCATAAAAGAACATACACCTGACTATTCCAAGGTCTCAAGCGATTACCCTTCGTTCAAGCTCGATCCAATCACCTACAAGGGTCGATCTTGATAAAAATTCAAAGATCTACTAACTCGGAATTCAACCATTCGGAGACGAACAATTGATGAGGACTTATTGAATTTTTAAAAACTTAAAGAATATTTTTCAGCAAAATTTAAGGGATTAGAAGAGCTTTGAAATAGAGAATTTTGATAGAAAATAAGGATATATAGATAGAGTTTAGGGTTTTAATCTAATAAACTAACAAATGGGGACTAATAAATAATAATTATAAATTATATTAGGATTTGAAAAGGAGTAATTTAAATTTCAAATTAAGATAAGTAGTTAAAAAGATAATGGAATTTTATTTCTATTTGAATTTTGAAAAAAAAAAGATAAGATATTATTTCAAAGTAGGATAAGATGATAAAAAGATATAGAATTTTAATTTTATAAAAATGGTTTGAATAAAAGATAAGATTTGAATTTTTTTGGGGATATTAAAAATTCTAACCCCCTAATTTTTGGAATGTTACACAAGTGCTCAATTTGCCAATATTTCTATTTAATCACATTTTATTACATAATATAACTGGCTCGCACTTAACATTTCACAATAATATAATTTTACACTAATCAAAATTTGCAATATCATAAATCTCATAATTCACTTATGGGTTCATGCATGTATAAATGTGCACTATCAATTAATTTCACATGTTATAAAAATCCATATTATAATATTTATTTTTATATTCGTTCGCAAGCATTACATAATCATATGAGAATATATATTACATAAATATACATACCTATGTTGTGACCTTCTTCACGTCAAGTTTTAGCATACATTAAAAGTCCCGTAAATTTATGTAGTAGATAAAACCACATCTATAATGTAACAACCCGATTTTCAGTGGTGACAGAATAGTAATTTTGGGACCACAAATTTCCAGCTTATTGACTTGTAAATATTATTTTTAAAATATTTATGGAGTCATTAGAGTCGTATTAAAATTTGGTCTAGAAATATTAACGTTTAGATAGCTAATTAAGGAAAAAGGACTAAATTGTAAAAATTGCAAAATATAGTAATTATAGCATTTATGTAACATCCTAGAGATGGGCCTATGCATTTTTGATTTAATTATACGAAATGGCATGTCTTATGTGTTATGAATGTATTGTGAACATTTTTGGAAACTTGGAAATGTAAGGAAATGCTTCAGAAATGGTAAGTTTCAAAAGAGGAAAGTAAACATTTTTGGAAACTTGGAAATGTAAGGAAATGCTTCAGAAATGTTAAGTTTCAAAAGAGGAAAGTAAACATTTTTGGAAACTTGAAAATGTAAGGAAATGCCAAGTAGAAAAGAGGAAACTAAGGCAAGGTGGCCTTAAGAAAATTAATAGAGGAAATTTGACACAAGAATCAACTTGTTAAAGTGGCTTGAAGGCACCACTTAAGGCCCAAGTAAGTGACGCCACAAGCTATGCAAATGGGACTGAGTTCGAGTCGCATGGTAAGCAAATAAAAGAATTTTTATTTTGCTACAAGGAGCAGAGAGGTGGACAGCATTAAGGCTCTTAAAAGAGGAGTTTTATTCTCTTTAAATTTCGGCTAAATAGGGGATAAATAATGGATTTAATTTAGATTATTTTCAAGAGATAAATGAGGATTTATTCTTTAATTTTTAAATTAAAGAGATAAAGCTATCAAAATAGAAGAGTGGTGGCCAAGTAAGGGAGTCTTGGCCTAGTAATTTCGGCAATAGGAGAAGAAGTGAGGCATTCTACATTTTCTCTCCAAGCAAGCTCTCTGCCGAAATTCTCTTGTCATCTTCCCCAATTTCTTTTTCTGACAAAACCGCAAGCTCCCTCTCAAAGGCTCACCATTGCCGAATCCTCTATTTTTTCTTCTTCTTTTCTTCCCAATCCATCAAAAGCCAAAACCCCAAAGATAACCCCCTAGCCGATTATTCAAGGAAGCCGAAATTGTTGATCCACATCTAGGCCATAGGCGAATATTTGTATAACTTCAAGCAAGGGTGTGTCGACTCCTATAGTAAGGGTAAGGATTTAATATTATCATTATGTTTCTTTATTCAAAACCAAGATTAAGATTCTAATGCTATTTGTATCTCTTGGCCGAAACTACAAAGGATCTTTCGGGATCTTGACTATTGTCGGCTACCAGGGAGAAGAGACTACTTTTTGGGATTTAAATATTCAAGGTAAGATATGTGAATATTCGGCCAAAGGCCATTTATTATGTTGAAATCGAATCTAATATAAGCCTATAGGTATTTCGACAACTCCCTAAGCAAGTGATTCTTTTCAGGATTTTAGAATCCACAAGGTAAGCATATGAGGTATTCGGTAAGGCCTATTTTTGGTATTTAGAACTGTTTCTTATTTATTCAAAAGCCGGAAACTGACATAGCTAAGTGATTTGGTGGCTAGCCGATTTCAAGAAGGAACTCAGCAAGGTTTCGGGATTTGATTTTTAATCCAATCGGCAACAAGGTAAGTTTTGGTTACAATAATCCTTCGGGATTAAGTTTTATGGCCAAATAGGCTTTTACTAAGTAGTAAGTGATTAATCAAATGTAGGTATTAAGATCTAAAGCGTAGATCGGGATTTCAGTAAATCCGATAAGCGAATCAGGTGTGTACCCCACACTATCTTTTAATAAATTTATGGCAATATATAATATGTGCATGTTTACAAAAATGTGAATATGGCTAAGGTACCGTGTTATGGTACAAAGTACTCGGGTACGTTTCCTACTCCTACTAGGATTATGAAATATGTTATCATTAACATGTGAAAAGTGGTAAGAATATGGATTTAAGTATGATATGCATGATATGAGTGATATGGGGTATACGGGTTATATGAAAAGGGGAAGTGAACGTGGTGACCTAAGACCACGATAAGTGAATGTGGTGACTTAAGACCACGATATCTGAATATGATGTCTCATGACACAAAATATGTATCTGGTGGCTATGCCACAAATTTTATAAGGGCGATGAGCACGTCGACTGCAGTGACAGCCTTCGATGGTGTATAGCGGATGGAGGGTTGACTTAGTAGTCCCCACGGTGTGCAGGATGGTACGGGTGATGTGTAGCGGATGGCATATAGGTTTGGGTTCGGGTTGCATCACTTTTCTATCTGTTATGTGAATGTGTATGTAATATGATAATGTATGCCTGACTTGTTAAATTTTAGTGTTGGTTACACATTGAGTCTGTTTGACTCACCCCGTTGGGGAATATTTTTCAGGTGATGATTAGTGATGGAAGGTGGTGAAGCTTAGGGGTGGCCATGCGAAATTCAGATTTTATTTTATTTCAGACTTTCTTTTATTTCTAAGTACCTTGAATTTTATTTTGGGTTTTAATTTGATGTAATAAGGCCATAGTGCACTATTTTATTTCTGTTTTTATTTATTATGTTACGAAATTTTATCTATTAAAGATTAAGTTAATTTCATTTAAAATAAACTCTAAATGTTTAGTCACCTGAAATAAATGGGTTTCTAATATAAGATCAACTTGTTTTTAACTCGAGCCCAACCTAAAAATAATTTCTCTCTCAAAACATATGGTTTTTCTAAGGTAACAAATAAATTTTGAACCGGTTTTCTTCGAGGAGCATACCAGATCCGGTCAAGGCTCGTGGGCCGGGTCTGGGGTGTTTCAATTTGGTATCAGAGCCCATTTCAAACTCTCGTCCTGAGGTTTAAGGCCCAAAATGTTTTCAAAGCGAGCCCAAATAAGTTTTATAAAAAAAATATTTTATGAAATCAGCAGGTTTTTCTAGCATGGCACCCAAGTCTCCGAGCCGCAGTCCACCAGGTAAGTAACCCTATCCTTTGTGTGATTTATATTGTGATTTGTAGAAGGGTAGAAATGGAATGGAACGTAGACTAGCATGATAAGTACTTGAACCCTAGGACTAGTTTACCCCAACAAACACATAAGACTTAAGTGCCCAACTTCAACAAACCTATGGTTAAGTCGCCGAGTTAGGGTGTGGCAACCATTGTGCGCATGTCTAGGATTGGTTTCGGTGGGAGTTTGGTACTTAAGCAGTCCGCGTGACTCACCTCCTCTCCACTCGAATCCTACCTGGTGCGTAGCTACGGTTCACCCCAACCAAGAGGACTCGCTAGGGTGTGGTAACCATGGTGCGCATGTCTAGGAATGGATCCAGAAGAGCCTGGTACTTAAGCAGTCCTAGTGACTCACCTCCTCTTCGCAGGTATCCTACTTGGTGCGTAGCTTCGGTTCACCCTAACCAAGAGGACTTATTCACGGGCTAAACCCCTAACTAAAACCCGAAAGAGACTAGCCATGTTTTTATAAAACCCTAGCTTTGAAACTCCTAAAATTACCCTTTTATTTGTGAGAACTATTTTTACAACAATTCTCTGAAAAATTTTCGAGTTGCAAAAAAAAAATTTACCAAAATGCCCCTAGTGGCGAAATTACAAAAAAATGCCCCTGGTTTTTAAAATTACCGTACTATCCCGACTTCAATAAAATTTTCCTTACTTTATAAAATGACCCAAGAATTCTAGATCACAAAATAGCAAAACATCTTGATTTTGGGAAATTACGAAATTGGCCCTAACTTACAAAATTACCAAAATGACCCTAATTTCCAAAATTTTTGCAACATCACCGTTTTGGAAAATAGAAGTCTCAAAAAGAACCCTCAAAGTTTTGCAAATTTTGAAATACCCCTGAATTATTAAACTTTACAAAGTTACCCTGGTTTATTATCGAAATATCCCTGAGTTTCAAAATTATGAAAATGCCCTCGGATTTCAAAATTTCCAAAAAAAAAAGTACCCCGGGAATGCAAAATTACCAAGATACCCTTACTAAAAAAATCAACAAGGAACCCTATTTTGAAAAATTATGAAAATACCCCTGTAGGATAAATGACGAAAATGCCCCTGGGATAGGAACGGACAGAAATGTCCGAAGAGTGAATGTGTATGGGAGATACTATGGAATGAATGTCGCTGAATGAATGTTTGAATGAATGTACTTCTCTGAATTAGGATAGAAGACTTGAACTTTGATTGAATCGAAAGAACCACTATTGAACTTCTATCCATAAAAATTTCTTCGCGGATAATAAGTGAAACAAGGACTAATTCATAAAACTTTTTAATCAGATGCGACGATAGAAATGAGTTCTAGAGGACGTGGCCGTCGTGGATGCGGTAGAGGCAGAATGACTATGTCGAAACCCGTTAGATCGGGTCAAGGGTCTGACAATGAGATACCACCGCCACCACCACCACCACCGCTGGTGCCTTTGAGCAGCCAAGATCGGGACGGGGATGATGCCGTATCGCAGGCTGTGCTGCGAGTTCTTGAGTTAGTGGCTGGTGCAGGAGGAAATTCGAGAACTCGAAAGTCTGTGCCTGAGCGACTCCGAGCCAACAGAGCTGAGGTGTTCTGTGGAGTGTCAGGAGTGGCACCCGCATCACGAGTATTGGTTGGAATCAATCGAGCGATTATGGATGAACCGGATCGACCCACGAGGAGAAGCCGAAAGGAATGGTGGCATTCCTACGCGATGAAAGCTAACAATGGTTGCCCCAAGTTCGTTATGGTGGCCAAGTTGAGGATCTGACGTGGGACTATGTTAAGACGGCTTATCAGAAGAAGTATGTCGGATTTTCGGTGATAATCGATAAGCAAAGGAAGGCATTTATGGGGGTTGGTTCAAGGGACCAAGTCCGTGGCGAGTATGAAGCTGAGTTCCGAGGTTGAGCCGATATGCTCGAGGAGTAGTGGCAACGGAGCATGAGCGCCGTGTCCGTTTTGAGGACGGACTAAGGGATGATCTGAGATTGTTGATAGCACCGCATCAAGAGCGGGAGTTTTCTGCTTTAGTAGAAAAGGCCAAGGTAGCCGAAGGAATTAAGGATTCTACAAAGCAGGCTGTGGATCGGAATAGGCTAAAAAGAAGTTTTGGATCGTCAGGATCGTCTGGGAAGGTTCAAAAGAGGCCTAGAGTTGATGGGCCGCGAGGTCAGCAAGTTGGTACAAGAGGGCAGTATTGTCCTTGTGATCAGTGTGGAAAGAAGCACTTAGGAGAGTGTTGGAAAAAGACGGGAGGATGTTTTAGGTGTGGGTCCAAGGACCATATGATCAAGGATTGTCCTATGAAACCAGATGGGAATCGGCCAGCAGTTCAGAATGCTAATCAGGCTGGTAAAGGTGGACAGCAGCCTCAGCGAGGTTGTGGTCCGAATAATAGAGGTAATGGTGCTGATAGAGGACGTGGAACCCCAGACAGAGGTGCTGCTAATACTAAGGCTAGACAGTCGGGTTTGGTTTATACGGTTCACCGGAGGGAGGATGGAGACGCACCGGACGTCATAACCGGTACGTTCCTAATTTATGGCAAGCCTTATGTTGCTTTAATTGATGTGGGCTCGACCCATTCATATGTTGCATGTAGTGTAGTGGAAACCCTAGGCCTAGACTCTGAACTTTCTAATAGGGAGATGACTGTATTAAGCCCATTAGGCCAAACTCTAGTGGTGGATAAGATCTTTCAGAGTGTACCCCTAGAAATTCAGGGACTGAACTTTCGGGCTGACTTAATGGAATTACCCTTCGGAGAATTTGACCTCATACTTGGTATGGATTGGTTAGTAGAGCATCGAGCCGTGTTATATTGTGCGGCTAAACGGATGGAATTAAGGACCCCGGAGGATGAAGTAGTAGTAATGATCGGAGAAAGAAGAAACTACTTGTCTAATGTAGTTTCGGCGTTGAAGGCTGAGAAAATGGTGAGGAAAGGGTGCAAGGTATTTTTGGCCTTTGTAAGTGCCGTGGATGCGAAGGAAGGAGGAAGTAGTGGAGTTAGAATGGTAAGGGACTTCGAGGATGTGTTCCCAGAGGAATTACTAGGAATACCCCCAGATAGGAAGGTGGAATTTGGAATAGACTTGCTACTGTGAATGTACTCTGTGTCAATCGCTCCACATCTTGAATGACGCTTAAAGAAGTTGGTTGAGCTCAAGGCTCAAATCCAGGAGTTACTTGACCGTGGGTTTATTCGACCCAGTGTGTCTCCATGGGGAGCACCAGTCTTGTTTGTGAAGAAGAAGGACGAAACTATGCGAATGTGCATAGACTATCGTCAGTTGAACAAGCTGACCATCAAGAACAAGTATCCTTTGCCAAGGATAGATGACTTGTTCGATCAGCTGAAGGGGGCAACTGTGTTCTCAAAGATAGATCTACGGCCGGGTTATCATCAGTTAAAAGTAAAGGAGGTGGATATCCATAAGACAGCCTTTAGGATAAGGTACGGCCACTATGAATTCGTAGTGATGCCATTCGGGTTGACGAACGCCCCACCCGCGTTCATGGATATGATGAACTGGGTTTTCCAACCCTACTTGGATAGGTTCGTTGTTGTGTTCATCGATGACATCCTTGTGTATTCAAAGTCGGAGGAAGAGCATGATGAGCACCTACGGATAGTGTTACAACTATTAAGGGAAAAGAAGCTCTATGCCAAATTTAGCAAATGTGAATTTTGGCTTAAGGAGGTGGCGTTCTTAGGACATGTAGTATCCGCAGAAGGAATAAGGGTGGATCCTAGAAAGATCGGGGCAGTGTTGGATTGGAAACCACCTAGGTCCGTGGCTGAGATCCGAAGTTTCTTAGGTTTGGAAGGCTATTACAGAAGGTTCGTGGAAGGGTTCTCGTCAATCGCCGTGCCTTTGACAAAGTTATTGAGGAAGGAAGTACCCTTTGAATGGACGGATAAGCAGCATGAGAGCTTTGAGAAGCTTAAGAAAGTGTTAACTGAAGCTCCGGTCTTGATTCAGCCGGAGGCAGGAAAGGATTTCACTGTGTATTGTGATGCTTCTCACACAGGATTAGGCTGTGTTCTAATGCAAGATGGAAAAGTAGTCGTATATGTGTCTCGACAACTAAGGCCTCATGAGGTTAACTACTCGACTCATGACTTGGAATTGGTGGCAGTAGTCTTCGCTCTTAAGGTGTGGAGGCATTACCTTTATGGAGAAAAATCAGTAACCTACACGGACCACAAGAGTCTTAAGTATTTGTTGACTCAGAAGGAGTTGAACTTGAGGCAGCAAAGGTGGGTAGAGTTACTGAAGGATTATGATTGTTCGATCGAGTATCACCCAGGCAAGGCAAACGTGGTAGCAGACGCTCTAAGTTGGAAGGTAGTGTCGGATCTGAGGGCGATGTTTGCACACTTAAGTTTATATGATGATGGAAGTCTGCTGCCAGAATTACAAGTAAAACCCATGTGGTTGAATGAGGTAAAGGAAAGTCAATTGTTGGATAAGGACTTAAGTGCTAAGCTACAGCAAGTACAGAACGGAGAGTTAGAGGATTATGGTGTTAATGATGAGGGAGTATTATGCTTCAAGGGAAAGGTCTGTATGCCGAAGGACGAGAAGTTAAAATAGAGGATTCTTCGGAAAGCGCATAGTAGCCCTTATGCTACGCATCCCGGAGGCACTAAGCTGTACCGAGATCTAAGGGAACAGTTTTGGTGGCCTGATCTTAAACGGGAAGTTACTAAATTTGTGTGAAAATGTCTGACGTGTCAGCAAGTTAAGGCTGAACACCAGGTTCCATCAGGATTGCTTCAGCCAATCGAGATTCCGCAGTGGAAGTGGGAGAGAATCACCATGGACTTCGTTAGTGGGCTTCCCCTTACGCCTACTAAAAAGGACTCGGTATGGGTAATAGTGGATTATTCTCTTCAGAAGTTGGCCAAGTTATATGTGGCAGAAATTGTGAGGTTACACGGAGTGCCGGTGTCAATCATTTCACATAGAGACCCAAGGTTTACGTCTCGATTTTGGAGGGCACTTCATCAAGCTTTAGGCACTAAATTGGACTTCACTACGGCTTTTCATCCGCAATCAGACGGGCAGTCTGAGCGGGTAATACAAGTGTTGGAGGATATGTTGAGAGGCTGTGTGATGGATTTCCAAGGAATTTGGGAGGAATATTTGTCTCTAGCGGAATTTGCCTACAACAACAGCTATCAAGCTAGTATTCGGATGGCACCGTACGAAGCACTGTATGGTCGAAGGTGTCGAACTCCTACGTGTTGGACTGAATTAGGGGAACGTCGAGTTCTGGGTCCAGAGTTAGTGGAAGAGTTTGAAGACAAGGTTGAGATAATTCAGGCACGGTTGAAGGAAGCATCTGATAGACAAAAGTCATACGCCGACCTCAAACGGGAGAAAATAGAGTTCGAAGTGGGAGACCAAGTGTTTCTGAAAGTCTCGCCTTGGAAGAAGGTGATGAGGTTTAGTCACAAAGGGAAGTTAAGCCCAAGGTTTATAGGGCCCTATCGAGTTTTGAAGTGAGTTGGACCAGTGGCATATCAGTTAGAGTTGCCATCGGAGTTGAAGCAGATGCACGACGTATTCCATGTTTCCATGCTACGTCGATATCAATCGGATCCATCTCACGTAGTACCGGTTGAAGAGGTGGAGTTAAGGCCAGACTTATCCTACGAAGAAGAGCCGATTCAGATCTTGGAACGAGATGTGAAAGTGTTATGGAGGAAGTCAGTTCCTCTAGTCAAAGTGTTATGGCGCAACCATGGATCGGAGGAAGCTTCGTGGGAGCCAGAAGTGGCAATGCGACAGCAATACCCTCATTTATTTTAGCTAGGCAATTTCGAGGACGAAATTATTTTAAGGGGGTAGAACTGTAACATCCTAGAGATGGGCCTATGCATTTTTGATTTAATTATACGAAATGGCATGTCTTATGTGTTATGAATGTATTGTGAACATTTTTGGAAAACTTGGAAATGTAAGGAAATGCTTCAGAAATGTTAAGTTTCAAAAGAGGAAAGTAAACATTTTTGGAAACTTGGAAATGTAAGGAAATGCTTCAGAAATGTTAAGTTTCAAAAGAGGAAAGTAAACATTTTTGGAAACTTGAAAATGTAAGGAAATGCCAAGTTGAAAAGAGGAAACTAAGGCAAGGTGGCCTTAAGAAAATTAATAGAAGAAATTTGACACAAGAATCAACTTGTTAAAGTGGCTTGAAGGCACCACTTAAGGCCCAGGTAAGTGACGCCACAAGCTATGCAAATGGGCCTGAGTTCGAGTCGAATGGGAAGCAAATAAAAGAATTTTTATTTTGCTACAAGGAGCAGAGAGATGGACGGCATTAAGGCTCTTAAAAGAGGAGTTTTATTCTCTTTAAATTTCGGCTAAATAGGGGATAAATAATGGATTTAATTTAGATTATTTTCAAGAGATAAATGAGGATTTATTCTTTAATTTTTAAATTAAAGAGATAAAGCTATCAAAATAGAAGAGTGGTGGCCAAGTAAGGGAGTCTTGGCCTAGTAATTTAGGAGGAGAAGTGAGGCATTCTACATTTTCTCTCCAAGCAAAACCCACAAATTCTCTTGTCATCTTCCCAATTTCTTTTTCGACAAAACCGCAAGCTCCCTCTCAAAGGCTCACCATTGCCGAATCCTCTATTTTTTCTTCTTCTTTTCTTTCCAATCCATCAAAAGTCGAAACCCCAAAGATAACCCCCTAGCCGATTATTCAAGGAAGCCCAAATTGTTGATCCATATCTAGGCCATAGCCGAATATTTGTAGAACTTCAAGCAAGGATGTGTCGACTCCTATAGTAAGGGTAAGGATTTATTATTATCATTATGTTTCTTTATTCAAAACCAAGATTAAGATTCTAATGCTATTTGTATATCTTGGCTGAAACTACAAAGGATCTTTCGGGATCTTGACTATTGTCGGCTACCAGGGAGAAAAGACTACTTTTCGGGATTTAAAGATTCAAGGTAAGATATGTGAATATTCGGCCAAAGGCCATTTATATGTTGAAATCGAATCTAATATAAGCCTATAGGTATTTCGACAACTCCCTAAGCAAGTGATTCTTTTCGAGATTTTAAAATCCACAAGGTAAGCATATGAGGTATTCGGCTAAGGCCTATTTTTGGTATTTAGAACTGTTTCTTTTTTATTCAAAAGCCGGAAACTGACATAGCTAAGTGATTTGGTGGCTAGCTGATTTCAAGAAGGAACTCGGCAAGGTTTCGGGATTTGATTTTTAATCCAATCGGCAACAAGGTAAGTTTTGGTTACAATAATCCTTCGGGATTTAGTTTTATGGCCGAATAGGCTTTTACTAAGTAGTAAGTGATTAATCAAATGTAGGGATTAAGATCTAAAGCGTAGATCGGGATTTCGAGATTTCAGTAAATCCGATAAGCGAATCAGGTGTGGACCCCACACTATCTTTTAATAAATTTATGGCAATATATAATATGTGCATGTTTACAAGAATGTGAATATGGCTAAGGTACCGTGTTATGGTACAAAGTACTCGGGTATGTTTCCTACTCCTACTAGGATTATGAAATATGTTATCTTTAACATGTGAAAAGTGATAAGAATGTGAATTTAAGTATGATATGCATGATATGAGTGATATGGGGCATACGGGTTATATGAAAAGGGGAAGTGAATGTGGTGACCTAAGACCACGATAAGTGAACGTGGTGACCTAAGACCACGATAAGTGAACGTGGTGACCTAAGACCATGATAAGTGAATGTGGTGACTTAAGACCACGATATCTGAATATGGTGTCTCATGACACAAAATATGTATCTGGTGGCTATGCCACGAATTTTATAAGGGCGATGAGCACGTCGACTGCAGCGACTGCCTTCGATGGTGTGTAGCGGATGGAGGGTTAACTTAGTAGTCCCCACGGTGTGCAGGATGGTACGGGTGATGTGTAGCGGATGGCATATAGGTTTGGGTTCGGGTTGCATCACTTTTCTATTTATTATGTGAATGTGTATGTAATATGATAATGTATGCCTGACTTGTTAAATTTTAGTGTTGGTTACACATTGAGTCTGTTTGACTCACCCCGTTGGGGAATATTTTTCAGGTGATGATCAGTGATGGACTGGGTCGGCAGAAGCTTAGGGGTGGCCATGCGAAATTCAGATTTTATTTTATTTCGGACTTTCTTTTATTTCTAAGTACCTTGAATTTTATTTTGGGTTTTAATTTGATGTAATAAGGCCATAGTGCACTATTTTATTTCTGTCTTTATTTATTATGTTACGAAATTTTATCTATTAAAGATTAAGTTAATTTCATTTAAAATAAACTCTAAATGTTTAATCACCTGAAATAAATGGGTTTCTAATATAAGATCAACTTGTTTTTAACTCGAGCCCAACCCAAAAATAATTTCTCTCTCAAAACACATGGTTTTTCCAAGGTAACAAACGAATTTTGAATCGGCTTTCTTCGAGGAGCATACCAGATCCGGTCAAGGCTCGTGGGCCAGGTCTGGGGTGTTTCAATTTAGGTGATAAAATAGCTTAAATACTAATTTAGGAGGGACCTCTGTAGTAATTAGCCCCTAAGCATTAACATTGGACGACATTATGGATGAAAATTATTAAATATTACATGTTTTAATGGCAAAATGGTAATATTATGAAATCAAAACAAAATTAAATGTAGTAAAAGACATTTCTTCATCATTTTCTCTTCTTCGTAGCCAAAAACACCATGAAAACCTAGCTTCAGGGTTTGAAACACCCCAAACCCGGCCCACGAGCCTGAACCGGATCTGGTATGTTCCTTAAGTAAATCGGTTTCAAAGTTCTTTTGTACTTTGGGAAAATAGTGTGTTTTAAAGAAATATTGTTTTGGGTTGGGCTTGAGTTAAAAAAAACCCATTTATCTTATTTTAAAATCCAATTAATTAAGGTGACAAAACAATTAGGATTTATTTTTAAAGAATAAATTTTACTTAACTTTAATTGAAAATAATTCGTAACATAGTAATTAAAAATAAAAGTAAAGAAATGTAACTTATGGCCTTATTACATCAAGTAAAATCCCAAAATAAAATTCTAAAATACTTAAATAAAATTAAATTTCCATATTGAATAAAACTTCAAGCTGAGCATGGCCATCTCTAAGCTTCTGCAGAACCCGGTCCATTATTGATCGTCCCCTGAAAAATAGTCCCACAATGGGGTGAGTCAACAGACTCAATGTGTACACAACACTAAAATTCAATAAATCAGGCATGCATTTTCATATCAAATACTTATTCATATAACAGATAAAAATGATGATGCAACCCAAACCCAAACCTAATTGTCCATCCGCTACACACCCCCGTACCTGCCAGTCACACCGTGTGGACTACTAAGTCAACCCTCCATCCGCTACACACCATCAAAGGCCGTCGCTGCAGTCGACGTGCTCACCGCCCATATAAGATTTGTGGCATAGCCACCAGATAATTGTGTCATGAGACACCACATTCAGATAATGTAACCGAAGTTACCACATTCAGATAATGTGACCGAAGTCACCACATTCAGATAATGTGACCGAAGTCACCATATTCAGATAGTGAGACCAAAGTCACCACATTCACTTCCCCTTTCTCATATAACCCGAATGCCCCATATTATTCATATTATGTATATCATACTTAAATTCACATTCATGTCACTTTTCACATGTTAAATATAACATATTTCGTAATCCTAGTAGGAGTAGGAAACGTATCTGAGTACTTTGTACCATAACATGGTACCTTAGCCACATTCTTACACTTTCGTGTTCATAATATCACATACATATATTTATTAAACATGCCATAAAACTTATTAAGAAAATAGTGTGGGGCACACACCTGATTCGCTTAGCAAATTCCTTGAGATCTCGAAATCTGATCTACCGCTTAGATCCTTAATCCCTACATTTGATTATTCACTTACTATTTTAATAAAAAGCCATTCGGCCATAAATCCAAATCCTAGTAGGATTAGTATTCTTAAACTTACCTTGTTGTCGATTGGGACACCAACAAATACCGAAATTGATCCTTGTTTTCCTAGGAATGTCGAAATTCCTATAACCTTGCGTTAGATTTAATCTAACCATTAAAACATAAAACATGGCCTTTGGCCGAATATACATATGTCTTACCTTAATCTTAGAAATCCCGAAACCTTCCTCCTTGTAGTCAACAGTTAGTAAATCCCGAAAGATCAAGATATTAATGGGGTTAGTCCTAGATTTCGGTAAATCTTAAAAGAAAAAGGATGAAACCAAATGAGATCTTACCCTTACTTGAAGAAATCGATTGCTCCTTCACTTCAACCTTCAGAGATTCGGCTATGGCTAAATGATGCTCTCACAACTTTCAGCTTTTGGAGGGATTAGAAAGAAAAAAGAAGAGAAGAGAAGAGAAGAGAAGAGAAGAGAGCCCTAAGAAATTCGGCAGAGAGAAGAGGAAGAAGAAAAATTGATTAGTAGCCCTCTTTCCTTCCTTTTATAGCCAAAATTACTACTCAGAATCCCTTACTTGGCCACCACTCTTCTTTATTTGATAACTTTATCCTTTGAATTAATAATAATAATCCTTCTATTATCTCTTCTTTTATCCATTAAAAAAAATAAAAGGAATTAATCCACAATTATCTCTTGAAAATAATCTAAATAAATCTACTATTTATCTCCTATTTAGCCAAAATTTAAAGAGAATAAAACTCCTCTTTTGCAAGCCTTGTGCCGTCCACCTCTGTGTTTCTAGAAGCAAAAATAAAACTTCTTTTATTTGCTTTCCATGTGACTTGAACTCCGGCCCACTTGCCTAGCTTGTGGCGTCACCTACCTGGGCCTTAAGTGATATCTTCAGGCCACCTTACCAAGCCTGTTTGTGTGTCAAATTCTTCATATTAATTTTCTTAAGGCCACCTTGCCTTAGTTTCCTCTTTTAAGCTTTAAAACTTGACATTTCTTTTCATTTCCAAGTTTCCAAAAATTTTCGTTCAGCTCTTTAAACTTAACATTTCCTTACATTTCCAAGTTTCAGAAATGTTCACTTTCTTTTTGAATCATTTCTAAATCATTTTCCTAATTTCCATAAATGTTCACTTTCCTCTTTATTCCTTTACATTTTGTGACATTTCCCTACATTTCCAAGACAAGACATTTCCTTACATTTCCTTGCATTTCCTTACATTTCCATACATTTCTCACATTTCTTACATTTCCATACATTTCTTACATTTCCTTACATTTCCATACATTTCCATACATTTTCTTACATTTCCTTACATTTCCATACATTTCTTATTTCTAGAATTCACATAACACATTCATAATTCATAAAACATGCCATTTTACCACATGGTTCCTTGTGTCATGCTTCACACGGAGTTTCTTTTAAAGCCTCATTTACCTAGCTCCCTTTTACTTAAAAACCATTAATTTTCCAAAGCTTTCTTCTTCCATCCTAGAATTCTAAAACCCTTAATACACTTCCAACACTGCCAAAACCTACTAACTCATGAATTAGGCACGAACGCATAACCCCTAATCTAGGATGTTACAGTTCTACTACCTCCTTAAAAATAATTTCATCCTCGAAATTACTTACTAATGATCGTACAATCCTTCTCACCGCACTATGCTTACGCTGCGCACTCACGATCTTAATAGAGCCATCATACCTTCTAGGCGCAATCTCTAAGTTCACGTTCCTAGAACTTATTTCTAACGTCACGATTTAATCAGTTAACGAGTTTTATGCATCAAAACTTTTATTTCACCGATTAACGCATGACGATTTTATGAAAAGAGATGTTTAAAAGTGGTTCTTTCGATCAAACAAAGTTCTCGATTCAAGTTCACTATTCGAGAAAGTCACGTTCACATTCATCAACCAATTATGAACTTTCGTTCATTCGAGGAGAAATGTTGTAGTTTTCATTGTTGTTGTTTTTCCAGCACTCCGGGGTATTTTCGTAATTTTGTCCTACACTGGTATTTTCGTAATTTTTTCAAAAAAAAAAAAAAAGGTCCTTGGTGATTTTGTCCCAAAGTATTTTAGTAATTTCAAATTCTAGGGGTATTTTGGAAAAATTTTGAAATCCGGGGGTATTTCGATAATTTTAGACCTCAGGGGTATTTCGATAATTTTTCACAACTGGGATAAATTTGTAAAATTTAATAAATCAAGGATATTTCAAAAGTTGCAAAACTTTGAGTGTTCTCTTTGAGAATTGTACTTTCCAAAATGGTGATGTTACAAAAATTTTAGAAATCAGGGTCATTTTGGTAATTTTGTAAGTTAGGGGCAATTTTGTAATTTTCCAAAATCAAGATATTTTTGTTAGTTTGCAAATTAGGATTTTTTAACATTTGTAAAATGATGAAATTTTGGTAAAACTGTTGGGTAGCTGGTCGTTTAATAAACCAAGGGCATTTTGATAATTTTACCACTAAGGGTATTTTTGTAATTTTCATAAATCGGAAATTTTTCGGAAAATTTTGTAAAGATGGTTTTCACAAATTTAAAAGGTAATTTTAAGAGTTTTAAAACTAGGGTTTTTATAAAAATACGGCTAGTTCCCTTTCGGGTTTTAGTTATTTGCGTTTAGCTTTGTGGACCGAGTCCTCTTGGTTAGGGTGAGAACCGGCTACGCACTGTAGGATTCTTGCGAAGAGGAGGTGAGTCACTAGGATCGCTTAAGTACTGTGCTCTTAGGATCCAATCCTGAACATGCGCACAATGGTTACCACACCCTAACTCGACGACTTAGCCATAGGTTTGTTGAGTGCATTAAGTCTTATGTATTTGTGTTTGAGTAGACTAGTCCTAGGGTTCGAGTTCCTATCATGCTATTCTACGTTCCATGCCTTTTCTACCCTTCTAATATTCATAACATAATTCACATAATCACCCAAATAGTTAGGGTACTTACGGTGGATCATGGGTCGGAGACTTGGGTGCCGTGCCAGAAAACCTGCTCATCTTCAAAAATACTTTCATAAAACTCATTTGGGCTCGATTTGAAAACATTTTGGGCCTTAAACCCCTAGGCCGAAGGTTTGAAACTGGGCTCTGATACCAAACTGAAACACCCCAAACCCGGCCCACGAGCACGAACCAGGATCTCGTATGTTCCTTAAAAACGGTGTCAAAGTTCTTTTGTACTTTGGAAAAATAGTGTGTTTTGAAAGAAATATTGTTTTGGGTTGGGCTTGAGTTAAAAAAAAAAACCCATTTATCTTATTTTAAAATCCAATTCATTAAGGTGACAAAACAATTAGGGTTTATTTTTAAAGAATAAATTTTACTTAACTTTAATTGAAAATAATTCGTAACATAGTAATTAAAAATAAAAGTAAAGAAATGTAACTTATGGCCTTATTACATCAAGTAAAATCCCAAAATAAAATTCTAAAATACTTAAATAAAATTAAATTTCCATATTGAATAAAACTTCAAGCTGAGCATGGCCATCCCTAAGCTTCTGTCGAACCCGATCTAATATTGATCGTCCCCTGAAAAATAGTCCCACAATAGGGTGAGTCAACAGACTCAATGTGTACACAACACTAAAATTCAATAGATCAGGCATGCATTTTCATATCAAATACTTATTCATATAACAGATAAAAATGATGATGCAACCCAAACCCAAACCTAATTGTCCATCCGCTACACACCCCCGTACCTGCCAGTCACACCGTGGGGACTACTAAGTCAACCCTCCATCCGCTACACACCATCGAAGCGCGATCATTGCGATCGACGTGCTCATCACCCATATAAAATTTGTGGCATAGCCACCAGATAATTGTGTCATGAGACACCACATTCAGATAATGTAACCGAAGTTACCATATTTAGATAATGTGACCGAAGTCACCACATTCAGATAATGTGACTGAAGTCACCACATTCAGATAGTGAGACCGAAGTCACCACATTCACTTCCCCTTTCTCATATAACCCGAATGCCCCATATTATTCATATTATGCATATCATACTTAAATTCACATTCATGTCACTTTTCACATGTTAAATATAACATATTTCATAATCCTAGTGGGAGTAGGAAACGTACCTGAGTACTTTGTACCATAACATGGTACCTTAGCCACATTCTTACACTTTCGTGCTCATAATATCACATACATATATTTATTAAACATGCCATAAAACTTATTAAGAAAATAGTGTGGGGCACACACCTGATTCGCTTAGCAAATTCCTTGAGATCTCGAAATCTGATCTACCGCTTAGATCCTTAATCCCTACATTTGATTATTCACTTACTATTTTAATAAAAAGCCATTCGGCCATAAATCCAAATCCTAGTAGGATTAGTATTCTTAAACTTACCTTGTTGCCGATTGGGACACCAACAAATCCCGAAATTGATCCTTGTTTTCCTAGGAATGTCGAAATTCCTATAACCTTGCGTTAGATTTAATCTAACCATTAAAACATAAAACATGGCCTTTGGCCAAATATACATATGTCTTACCTTAATCTTAGAAATCCTGAAACCTTCCTCCTTGTAGTCAACAGTTAGTAAATCCCGTAAGATCTCTTCAAAGTTTCGGCAACAAGATATTAATAGGGTTAGTCCTAGATTTCGGCAAATCTTAAAAGAAAAAGGATGAAACCGAATGAGATCTTACCCTTACTTGAAAAAATCGATTGCTCCTTCACTTCAACCTTCAGAGATTCGGCTATAGCTAAATGATGCTCTCACAACTTTCGGCTTTTGGAGGGATTAGAAAGAAAAAAGAAGAGAAGAGAGCCCTAAGAAATTCGGCAGAGAGGAGAGGAAGAAGAAAAATTGATGAATAGCCCTCTTTCCTTCCTTTTATAGCCAAAATTACTATTCAAAATCCCTTACTTGGCCACCACTCTTCTTTATTTGATAACTTTATCCTTTGAATTAATAATAATAATCCTTCTATTATCTCTTCTTTTATCCATTAAAAAAATAAAAGGAATTAATCCACAATTATCTCTTGAAAATAATCTAAATAAATCTACTATTTATCTCCTATTGCTTGAAATTTAAAGAGAATAAAACTCCTCTTTTGCAAGCCTAGTGCCGTCCACCTCTGTGTTTCTAGAAGCAAAAATAAAACTTCTTTTATTTGCTTTCCATGTGACTTGAACTCAGGCCCACTTGCCTAGCTTGTGGCGTCACCTACCTGGGCCTTAAGTGATATCTTGAGCCACCTTACCAAGCTTTGTTTGTGTGTCAAATTCTTCATATTAATTTTCTTAAGGCCACCTTGCCTTAGTTTCCTCTTTTTAAGCTTTAAAACTTGACATTTCTTTTCATTTCTAAGTTTCCAAAAATTTTCGTTCAGCTCTTTAAACTTGACATTTCCTTACATTTCCAAGTTTCCAGAAATGTTCACTTTCCTCTTTATTCCTTTACATTTTCAGGACATTTCCCTACATTTCCAAGACAAGACATTTCCTTACATTTCCTTACATTTCCTTACATTTCCATACATTTCCTCACATTTCCTTACATTTCCATACATTTCCATACATTTCCTTACATTTCCTTACATTTCCATACATTTCCATACATTTCCTTACATTTCCTTACATTTCCATACATTTCCTTGTTTCTAGAATTCACATAACACATTCATAATTCATAAAACATGCCATTTTACCACATGGTTCCTTGTGTCATGCTTCACACGGAGTTTCTTTTAAAGCCTCATTTACCTAGCTCCCCTCTTTACTTAAAAACCAATAATTTTCCAAAGCTTTCTTCTTCCATCCTAGAATTCTAAAAACCCTTAATGCACTTCCAACGCTGCCAAAACCTACTAACTCATGAATTAGGCACGAATGCATAACCCCTAATCTAGGATGTTACAGGGTTCGACTATTGTTTTCTCTTCTAGGTAAGTCCATTTCGAGTTCATTTCTTGTAATTTTTATGTTTTTGATATCGTTGCAACTAGGTCCAGCTACCCCGTACCTTCGTTTTTAAATTTGTTAAAAATTTTAGAAGTTTCCATTGATGGATCTTGAATGTTTTTTTATGATAACCATGTATTTGAAGCTTTGGTTGTGTTATTTGATGATTTTGTGAAGTAATTTTTGTTAGATTTGGATTTTAGGATTAAATTTTAAAAATGTCAAAATTTTAGGGTTTGAGAGTGAATTGGATGTTTATTAGGGACTGTTTAAGGGCATAGGATATTTAGCTAGAATATTGACTTGAGAAAAATGGTTAATTTGATGATTTTCGGGTTAAGGGAATAAATTGCAAAAGTTGTAAAAATTAGGGGTAATTGTGTAAATTTGAAAAATAAAAGGGTATAAAATGTAAAGTACATTGTAGGGTGAAATGTAAGCTAATAATTGAAGAATTTTATATTTTAGATCAAGACTCAGTTGATACTCGTGGAAAAGGAAAAATTGAGAAATAGTCCCTAAACTTCTACAACTACTACAATTTAGTCCAGGTAAGTTCGTACAGTTTGTAATTTAACATCTATATAAAATGTTTAATGATATAATGTGATATAATATATATATATATATATGATTTTTAATTGATGAAAGTTATTTGAGAAATGTTGTTGAAATTTAATACTTGGATCGAATTGAATGCAAGGTAGAGTACAATTAAGATATGGCGTGTTGTGGAGGATTGGAGTAGAGAAGGTTGAGAAGTGATATACATGTATGTTTCCCGAGTTAACCGAGGTTCAGCATTTGTTGTGAAATGTCATGTTATACTCTCTGTTTTGGTGTGTTTTGGTTGGACTAGCTCTTTAGAGCCATTGGCGTGTTTCAGATGAACTAGCTCTTAGGAGCATCTAGTGTGTTTCGGCTGGATTGGCTGTAACAACCATTTTTAGTCAAATCAAAACAGTTGTTTTGGGACCACAAATCTAAATTCAAGATAATTATTTTATTATTATTTTAATGCTTACAGTATGATAGAATGATTGTGTGAAAGTTTCGTTTAGAAATTTTATCATTTGAGTACTTAATTTGATAAAAAGGACTAAATCACATAAAGTGTAAAACTAATGTTCTATTAGTTAAAGGTGTCTAATAGCTATGGAATATTAAAGTGAAGGTCCTTAATTGATAATTAGACCATTTATGTTGATAGTGAATATACATGGCTTGGTATAAGTGAAAATTTTAATAATTTTAAAGGTTAATTAAGTAATTTGGTAATTAATGATAATTAAAAATAGGTAAAACAAAGCTACCATCATTTTATTTCTTCTTCAACTTATTTCACAAAGAAAGAATAGCCATTTTTGAAGCTAGAGTTCGGCCAAGCTTGTGTATGCAATTGGTGAGTGATTTTTGTCCTGTTTTTAATGATTTCTATGTTTTTGAGATTATTGCAGCTTAATCTAGCTAGCCCAAGGACTAATTTGCAAAATTGTTAAAGTTTTAGGGTATTTCCATTGATGAATACATGAGTATTTTGATGTTTGATGATAGAAAATGCATGCTTGTTGTTAGATAAATAACATTTATAAAATATTTTTTAGTAAAATTGTCAATTAGGGATTAAATTGAGAAATGTTGAAAGTTTGTGGTTAAATTGTGAAATAAATGAAATTCGACTAGCATGGGTTTTGGTTGAATTTCATGAATTTGTATTTTTATGAGTTAAGGACTAAATTGTAATAATGTTGGAATGTTAGGGCCAAAAATGTAAAAGTTCCTTAATGTGTGTTTTTGGATTAAATTGAATAGAGAGATTATTAAATAAGTTAAATTTGATATTATATAGATTAAGAAAAGTGTAATACGGGCTTAGATCGGGGAAAGAACAAGGTTTTGGATTAATCGACTCGTTTCGCTGTTTTTACATTTGAGGTGAGTTCGTATGTAATAAGCTTTGTTATAATTGTAATTTAAATGCTTTGATATTGCATAAATTGTGAATACGACATTGCAGACTTATTCAATGAAGTTTCGGCATTGAAAATCCCGGTTGAACCTTAGGAGTAGATTAGGATAAGGATGGCATGTCATTAGGGGTTGTTATTGATTTGGGTGCTGGTCCGTACGTCCTACCGGTGACTGAGTTATCTAGCATGTGTTGTGGATTCTCGTCAGCTTGTGTGAGCAGCACCATGTAGCTTCGTCATGACTGTAAGCTTATGTGAGCAGACCCGTTTATTGGCTCGAGAGTGAGCATTATCGAGATAGCTTCGGCTATATATATTGGCACTTCAGTGTATTATTGAGATAGCTTTGGCTATATATATATATATTGATATTGGCACTTCGATGCAAAATTCCCGAGTATCCAATACTATTCCAAACGGTGCAATGGGTATATTGACGATACGAAATAGAGAGAAATAGATACGTAATAGTATAGGTATATACGGAAACT
This sequence comes from Gossypium bickii, assembly GCA_025503065.1. Classification (NCBI taxonomy): domain Eukaryota; kingdom Viridiplantae; phylum Streptophyta; class Magnoliopsida; order Malvales; family Malvaceae; genus Gossypium; species Gossypium bickii. The sequence goes on from CP106712.1 coordinate 84,948,048, forward strand.
ATGTGAGCATCGAATTTATGGAAGTTATAAGTTCATGGCTATATTTGTGATTGAATATAAGTTAACATTTTGATTTGAATGTTTTGTAACATATTATGTTCATATTATTTGATTGTGAATAAATGGTGAGTTTGCTTATTATTTCATACGAGCTTACTAAGTCAGTATGCTCCACACGGCCCAGAACTTGGGCATGTGTCTTGGCTGTGTGGCATAAGTCAGTATACCCTACAGGTTTGGCACGGCCTAGCACACGGGCGTGTGTTGAAATTTCTAGGGCACACGGGCTGGTCACAGGGGCGTGTGTGTTGGTCGTGTGACCTAAGTTAGAAAGTTACACGGGGTTGGACACGGGCTGGGACACGGCCATGTAATTCCATTTCGAATGTCCACACGGCCTGTGAGACGGGTGTTTATTTGGCATGTGAGATATAGGGCCGGGCCATACGGGCATTTGTCCCCTGTATTTTAAAAAATTTTCTAAGGCTCCGTTTGTTTCACTGAAAATGGCTTCCGTAAAATGATTTCTGGAAAATGATTTACTTTTCTGGAAAAGCTAATATTTTCTGGTGTTTGGATGAATCAGTTTAAAATATTTTCTGTTGTTTGGTAGATTTCTTAAAAATATTTCATAAAAGTTGTTTTCAATTAAACAAACATACATTTGAGATTTTCTTATATTTTCATTGTTTAATTGAATTTACTTTTATCCATAATTTTATATTTTACATTGTTTTTGCATATAATAAAAATATTATGTTAACTTCAGATTCATTACAACGTCATTTTTTAATTACATGACTACTAAGTGAGTATTTTTTATTTAAAAATGTGACATCAACAAAATTGACAAAAACATTAACGATGTCAACAATTGGACTTGATTTTCAAATTTGAAGAGTAAAGGGACTAAATTCTTGAAAATAAAAGTACAAAGACTAAATTACAAATCTGTGAAGTGTACATAGACTTATGACATATTTTAACCTTTATACTACAAAACATTTATTACTAATATATTTATAATTGTAATAAATATTTATTCTTAAAAATATTAATATTGAATATTTTTCAATAATATTTCAATAATATTATTTAAAATTATTATTTGAAAATTTATTATTAAAATAAAATTGAAATATTAAATAATTTATTAAAATAATAAATTATATTTATTATATTAATAATTTATTATATGACTAAATATAAATAATTAAATATGTATGTTTAATAATATTGAAAAATATAATATTTTAAATATTTTTAAAAATAAAAATAAAATTTATTATCAATATAATAATATTAAGCTTGATTTAAGTTAATTTTTATAAAAAAATAAAATTATCTATAGATGAGCTCTTTTCCGGAAAATTACTTACGCTTTTCAAAATGGTAAGTCATTTTACAGGAAAAAAAGGCTTATTTTACCTTGACCTGTAAGTCATTTTCTGTTGACTAAACTATTTTCTGTGAAACAAATATAGGAAAATGCAGAAAATATTTTCCGTAAAACCTTTTACATGTAAACTAACGGGCCTTAAGTGTTCCAAAAGTTTCATAAGTTAGCGGTTTAGTCCCGAACCACCCTAAATTCATGTTTTAGGCCTCATAGGCTTATACTAGGGACGATATGTATGTTGTTGAATGATGATTATTTGAAACTTGAAAATGTATGTGAAATGTATGTGTAATTGTATAATATGTTTGGTAATGCTCCGTAACCCTATTCCAGCGTTTAGTACGGGTGAGGGGTGTTACATTTATTGGTATCAGAGCTACGATTTAATCAATTCTCGGACTAATGTAGCATGTGTGAGAGTCTAGCTATACATGCCATATATAACCTGTGATAGTGTGATATCTCCTAACAGTTTAAAATGTGTTTTTGTATAGTAAATGGATCCCATTCGAGCTATAGCTAATGATGTTGAAAGTAATGCGCCAGCCTCTGTTCATGGGGTAGCGCAATGGGAGTCTAGACCCGTATCAGATAGTCAGGAAGGAGAGGCTAAAGAAGCCTTCTTTCAGATGATGAATGAATGGTTTACAGAGTTTGTTTGAACAAATCTGGCTGGTCAACAACCTCCACCCCCACCTAATCCCCAATCGGTTCCCGTAGCTCCTCAAGGTTTGGAACATCTACAATTGAATAAGCCTCCAGTTGATAATATTTGAAAACACGAAGCCGAAGAGTTCAGAGCTACTTTTGACAACGATCCTGAAAGAGCCGAGTTTTGGCTTGAAAATACGATTCAAGTATTTGATGAACTTTCTTGCAAACCTGTAGAGTGTTTAAAATGTTTCATATCACTTCTGGTATACACTGCATATCAATGGTGGAATACTTTGGTGTCCATGGTACCGAAAGAAAGAGTTACCTGGGAATTCTTTCAAACTGAGTTTAAAAAGAAATACATCAGTCAACAATTTATTGATCAAGAAACACAAAGAGTTTCTAGAGTTAAAACAGGGCCGTATGTTTGTGACAGAATATGAGCGAGAGTTTGTTAGTAAGTATGCATGGGAATGTGTTTCAACTGAAAAAATATGTGTAAAAGGTTTGAAGATGGATTAAACAAAGACATCAGACTATTGGTCAGAATTCTAGAGTCGAAAGAATTCGTGGTGCTAGTTGACAAAGCCTGTAAAGCGAAGAACTTGGCAAAGAAAAGAGAAAGGCAAATTTCGAGGCTAGAGATTTGAGAAAAAGATCGATGAATAAGCCATATCAACCTTCGTCAAAGAAATCAAGAGTTTCGTATACTCATTCGAATACTTCAATCGGGTATCCAAATAGAGATCGTGGAAAGCAATACTCAAATCCTAAAGCTCAAGCTACAACAGCATCGAGTGTTGGCAGCGTGAAAAACAACAAACCCGAGTGTCAACAATGTGGACGATGACATTTTGGATATTGTTGGATGAATAATAATAATAAATCCTGTTTCAAATGTGGTTCGCAAGAACACTTTATTCATGATTGTCCTTGTAACGTGTAGGTTTGTGCAAGTGTACACAGTCGTTAACAAGTAATAAGTAAGTATCGAGTTATCATCTCCACAGGGATTGTATTTGTGCTAAGTCACTTAATTTGTAAAATTATATAACAATTTGGTAAATAAAAACACAATATGGTTAAGAAGTGATGATTAAAATTGAATATTTTAAACTAAATGCAATGATCCTTAATGCAAATTATCCTAAGTACGCAAACTATATGAATGAAATAGATTTTAGCAAAACTAAACACAATTTGCAACAATTATAATATAAATAAACTAGGACAATTACTTTAATTAAACTCAATTTATTATCAACATGCTTAATAACATTCGGAAAAACATTCCATGGTAACTCGATCTTTCATGAGTTTGGAAACCACATTAGGTCCTTTTGGAATCCTTTAATTAGTCGCATTTTTACTAATCCTTATTTACTAAGGGTTTCTTAGCATTCGTGTGAGGTAATAGGTACGTGTCAGGTTTGAAATAGTTTAATCACACAAATCTAAAAACTTTGCAAATAACAGAGCTTGGTTAGAGTTGTTATGCAACCTACAATTTAATCGGGTTAGGATCTAAATTGAGCATGAACATTTCAGTTATGTGTCCATTAGCCATAGTCTGCTCAGGATCGCTCAGCTAATTCAGGTGCATTTCAATCACGTATGAACGAAATACAGACTTTATTTTAATTTAAAACATGATCGATTGAGGCACAAATATTATAAGCATGAATCAAATAAATATTATTTAATCAAAGGAATTGTAACACCCCAAACCTGGCCCATGCATTAAGGCCAGATCTGACATGTCACATGAGAAAATACTACTCAGTCCTTTTTCATAAATAGATCAATTAAAACAACTCCCTTTTAGAAATTTTGATAAAGTAATATTGAATAAAAATTTGATTGATAATTCGATAAATTTAAGATATGAAAATCTTATAAGTCATGACTTTGAAAATATAGTTAATGGTTTGAGAATAATTTGAAAATAATTTCCGAAAAGTGTTGATAAAAATTTTAAGAGAAATTTCCGAGTAAAAATATATGTTTATAAAAGTTTATTATAAAACCCTTTTTGTTTATCCATTTTAAGAAAACGATTATTTTAGTTTTTAGAAAAATCTCAATTTGAAATACTTAAAGCAATAAAACAAAACAAAATTTAATCTAGAGGCCTTATTACAACATTTAACCCAAAATAGTAAAGTGAACGGAAATAGAAATCTAAAGTTCAAAATTAAAAACCATTTCTAAGATATGGCCTCCACCGAGTCATCCATGGCTCCAAGTCCTCGTCACTGAGCATTACCTACAAGGATAAAGAAAGGGGGGTGAGTTACAAGAACTCAGTGTGAAATCCCCTTTACCGTTATCCATTGGGCCGGAACCTATTTAGCAATATTTTGGGCCTAAGCCCATTTACAATAACAATAATGTATCAAATATAACATGTGTATGAAATGCAATTCCCAAACCAATCCTAATAATCCATCCGCTACACACCACCTGTACCAACCAACACACCTATGGGTGATCATCAGCCAACCCACCCCGCCAACACACCAATCGCAGACATTAAGCCATTTATATTAAATATAATTGTGGACAAGCCACCAAAATAACAGAATTTACGTGGCATTGCCACTATTTAGATTTGTGGCAGAGCCACCAAAATTATGTAGCAGAGCTACCAAAACTTCTCTTCATCATTATCCCATCCCATGCAATACATGAATATAATGCGTATCAGATCACAATAATTTATTCGAATATTAATTACGAAAATTATAGCCCATTATCTCAATTAATCAAAAAAGCCCATTAAGCAAAATATCAGATTTGGCCCATTTAGCAAAATATCAGATTGGCCCACTTAGCAAAATATCAGATTGGCCCATTTAGCAAAATATCATACTGGCCCATTAATCAATATCTCCATTCGGCCCATAAGCAATTTCGTATTTCGGCCCTTTAGGGGCATTTCCATAATTCAGCCCGTAAGGGCAATTTCGTAATTCGGTAATTTACCCACTAAGGGTAATTCGATAATTTCACAATCCAGACTTAACCACAAATTTGGGCATAACAATTTAAAACTATCCATCTGCGTCGTACTGACTAAATTGACTATAACTTGAGTTAGAAATCTTGAAATCTAAATCCGTAAATTTTCCTTGAAACTAGACTCATATATCTTTTTACTACAATTTTTCCAGAATTTTTGGCTTAACTATTTAGTACAGTTTATTCCTTAAAATTTACCTCGTTTCACTATCCAACGATTCTGACCTCTCTTTCCTTAATTTGAAATATCTCACTGTACGGTTTTCATATATTGCTCCCACTTGTTTCTAAAGAAAATAGGCCCATTGAGGGATCTATACATATAAATTATAACCCATAATTCACTTTGTACAATTTTATATGATTTTTCTAAAAGAGATACGGGATTACACACCTGATTTTGATTTCCTAAAGAACCACTCGTCATTGACCTAGAACAATACCAACCAAAAGTTAGCCTCGGATTTCCAAAAGATTTCGTATCACTTACACTTGAATCACTTACCACCATGTCCGAAGGTAGAATATATCGAGTGATTTGTCCCTAAAACATATAGTCGATTATTTCAAATTATTACTCCGTTAGCAACCAATCGAATATTGAATAATATCAATAATCCATAAGAACTCCTTAACTTATTAATATTGGATCCGATTTCTCCGTTTGACTTAAGGCTAGAATAATGTTCGGCTTCTCGTTAGAATACTACAAAAGGGAAAAACGATCTCGATTGAGAAAGTAGAACAAAGTGATGGTCTCAATCAATATGGCCATCCCACAGCAAGCCATAGATTCGGCACTAAGAGGAAGAAAAAATAAAATGTTGAAATGAATCACTTACTGATTGATCAAAGTATGAGTAGTAATATGGTTGAGAAAAAAATATGGATGAGATGGAAGATTCGGCTATAAGGGAAAATGAACAATGATATTCGGCTATGCGGTAAAAACAAACATTAATATTCGGTTATGAAAAATATTGATTTGAGAGGAAGAAGAAAGGTGTTTGGAAAATTTTGTAAAAAGAAAAGAGAGCAATATGGTCTCAATGGCTTAGGTGCATTCGGCAAGAAGAAAGAAAGAAAGAAAGAATATGCACTCAAGGCTTGAAAATTTGGCAAGGAGGAGAAAGTTTGGAGAGAAAAGAAAATATGACACAAAAGTTGCATAAAGGAATTTTGGCCAAAACAATACCAAAATTTTTACCAATTGCCAAAGACAAAATTCGGCTATCCCTCCTAACACACAAAACCGTCCACATTCATGATCAAAATGGTCAAAATTAGCCAACCATACTTTCCATAACATTTCCCTTGAAAAAGGCCACTTGTTCCCCATACTTTGCCCTTTTTCTTGATTTCTTTCCTCACCTTCATTCTTTCCTATTCTCCTTAGCCATCTTGCCAAAAAATAAAAAGTCCACCTTGCCATATTTACATGTTTGGCCGACGCTTAAGGAAAGAGTGCAAAAATAATAGTCAAAATTTGCACACAATGGGATTTGAACCTCTTCCCTCAAGTTACTTCATGTGGCGTCACATCCTTCTTACCAATAGCTCATTTATGCTCATTTATGCCACTTACTATCTCTCCTTAATAAGCTTAAACACAAAATTTTACTAAGGCCCAACTTGAACCCAGAACTTCCTAGAAACCTCGTAACTTTCCAAAATCACCTTCCTAATTAGTCCAATCTTGAAATAATGCCATTCTCTTTTTTTCAAAATTTTAAACACTCCTTTGCCCAAGGCCTATTGGGCCCAATTGTACTAGGCCCAATTTTGGGATGTTACAATTCTTCCCTCCTTAAAGAAAATTTCGTCCTCGAAATTTCCAATCAACTACTAAACGTACTGCTCAAATCACACCACTATGCTTTCGTTGCGCACTCTGATCTTAATAACACTAATGTACTTTTGACATAATCTTGAATCCTTTTTCACACAACCAAACGTCTAACCACAGAAGCAAACAATTATCTACCATTTATACTTAGAATTTTCTACATTCAATCATCACGTCCAACGAAAACATACCTGAGTTGATGGTGATGAAATAATCCCGAGCCTTATGCTTCTTAGACCCGTATCTCAAGCATGCTCCTAACCTTCTCCAGCATTCTCCCGGATGATGCCTTTTACAATAATGGCAAGCCGAAAAGTTTGGACGTGCCTTGACACGCTTCACGGAACGAGACTGCGACCCAAAAGAACCGCAATCTCTTTTCTTCTTACAGTCCACAGACTCAACTCGAAGTGCTTCGCTGATCTCCTTAACCTCCTTCAATACCTTCTTAACTATCTGAGTCAACTCATTAACCCCAACTCGATCATGAGATCCCGTCTCAGCCACTGGCGATGCCAACGTCTCCCTTTCGGAAACACGCCCCGATACTGAAGATTTAGTCCTAGCACCTCGGCCTCTAGCATGTTCACGTCTACCACGTCCACATCTTCTAGCATTCATGTTCAGAATTTAATCTTGATTACGAGTTTTATGAATCAGTATACTATTCGATATTTATTAAACGATGTTTTATGGAGTATGAGTAGAAAAGTTGTTTTTGAGTGTCAAATCCGCATCCTAGAGTCTCAATCTCTATAGTTTCAACTCCTAAAGCTAACAGCTCTAGAGTATTCTATTTCGTAGAATTTTCGTACCACAGTAATAACACAATAATCATAAAATGAAAATAAATACTTACTTGACTTGGTGCCGGATACTCGTGGTGCCATACTTCCTTTAGAACATATATTTATAAATCAAAATTCTAAATAGCTTTGGAAAACGCATTTGAACCCAAACCACGGCTGAATTTTGTAACCTAGGCTCTGATACCATAAAATGTAACACCCCAAACCTGGCCCATGCGTTAAAGCCAGATCTGACATGTCACATGAGAAAATACTACTAAGTCATTTTTCATAAATAGATCAATTAAAACAACCCCCTTTTACAAATTTTGATAAAGTAATATTGAATAAAAATTTGATTGATAATTCGATAAATTTAAGATATGAAAATCTTATAAGTCATGACTTTGAAAATATCGTTAATGGTTTGAGAAGAATTTAAAGATAATTTTTGAAAAGTGTTGATAAAAATTTTAAGAGAAATTTCAGAGTAGAAATATATGTTTATAAAAGTTTATTATAAAACCCTTTTTGTAACACCCCAAACTCGGCCCATGTGTTTCGACCAGATCCGGCATGTTATCAAACACATAACACTTTATCGCATTTTGAAAACACGAGTTAAATTAATTAAATTTGAATTAAGGAGAGATTTTTTTTTAAAATAAACCTCTTTGTATTTTTATTAATAAATGTAAATAAACCTTGTGGTATATTCATAAGTTGCATAACATAGAAAACTTCTAAGTTGAATAAAAGCTAGGGCCTTATTACATAATTGTTCCTCAAATAACAATAAAACAAACATAAAGAAGTCCTAAAGAAAATATAATTTGTAGAAATAAAACTTGATGGCCCCTCGAGTCCATCCCAGCTCCCATGTCCACGATCTACTGCTCATCTGGAGAGTAGAGAAAAGGAAAGCATGAGTCACCAAGACTCAGTGTATAAATCTCAAAGCACACAACGACCTGAGCCCACAAACACATTATGGGCCCTGGCCCATAAGGCATCAATCATAATCATACATCAAAATAATAAATAATTAATAACCCATCCCATCCTAGGGTTCCATCCTCTACACACCAACCCGTACCAACCATCACACTGTGGGGATTTCTACAATCAACCCTCCATTCGCTACACACCATAACGACAGCCAAACTGCCTATTCCTGTTATTCAGGAATCATTAAACGTGGCCTAGCCACCAATCACTATGTGATCTTACAATTAAATTATGTAGGTTTTCTACCACCGATCACCAAGTGACCTATCATACACTTCCCCTTCAATATCATCGTTCCCACCCCATGCATACATACATAAAGAAAACATCATGCAGACATATATATTTTTTGATACAAATAGGGAGTTCTATGTTTACGTACTGGCATCCTTACCTAACCCTTTTAGGGTTCCATTCGACTGTCTATACAGCCTCATTCCAGCTTTTTAGCCCATAACATTTAAAAGTAGTCATACATACAGGTTTATTAGTAGTGTGTTAGAGAACTACATACCTGATTACCGATAAAACGATGCTTTCTATATCGACGCTATCCTTAGTCGACACAACTGCTATTTGCCTAAGGTGTTGTTCAGAAGCCGGTCCACAACCAAGTGGCCAATCTCGAATGGCAGATACTGCTCTTTTCTTAAACTTAGGGATTTTCTCCTTTGCCTGATCCATATTTAATTCTATCACAAGTCCTTACCAGAACTACTATCACAATATTTAATCGTTAATCCTCATTATAACATTAAGATCTTGTATATAATAATGAAATCTAATAGAAATCTAGGAAAATCTTCTTACCTTAAAAATTCCGAAAGTGGAGACTAGCTATTTTCGGTTTTTAGATCTAATTGACCAAGCTTCCTTCAAATCTCGAATTGCCGCCCATCATAAAACCATTAAACTATTAGCTTTCGGCTTTTGCTTTTCAAAAATCGGGAATAGATCATGAAAACTAATCAAAAATCGGCACTTACCTTAGTCATAGGAGATTAGGCTAGCACTAGAGAGAGGATTCGACAATACCAATAGAAGATTTAAATGCCGGAAGTGTAGAACTAATTCTCAAATAGGATGAATAGAAGAAAAGACTATGGATACTTCGTCTTTTTAGAGAAATCAACACAAGGAGGAAGAAGTGGAGAAGAATTTCGGCTTTTAAAGAAATTGGAGAAAAGAAATTGGAGAGGGAGAGGCTAGGGAATTTCGGCACAATGGGAGAGGAATTTAGGGTTTTCAGTGTCAGAATCAAGGAGCTAGCCCCCCTATTTATAGATATTTCGGCACCTACTGGTAAAAATCGAAAACGCCTTTGAAATTCAAGTTAAAAGAGAGGGGAAATTCGGCACCCTCTTTGCCATGCAGTAGTCCAATTTTACACTACTCTAGGTGGTGGATTTTCGGCCAACACTTCCCTTGAAGATAAGCTCCTAACTTTTCTCCTTTTTATCTATGATATTATCACTTATAAAATCCATATAATTTCTCCTATTTTTGAGCCTTGTAGCCATCCACCTCTACCAACCCTAGTGCCGAAATTGAGCTCACTTAAATTAAAAGATTTGGGCCTCATTAAACTTAATATTTGGGCTCCTAATTCCTTGTGTGTGGCGTCACCCTTATCTTCATTTAAAGTGCCGAAATTGGCCTAAAAACATGGGCTCCTTGCGACCCAAAACTTGTTCCTTTTTTAATTGTTAATGATGCCACCTTAAAATATTTTAATCTGGGCCTTTGCCTAATTCTAAGCCTAAATTTAGACCCCTTTTACCTAAGTTAACATATTAAACATATTCCTATATTAAACGCATGGACCCATTAATTCAGGATGTTACAGTTCTACCCCTTTTAAAGAAATTTCGTCCTCGAAATTACTCGATCGTAAAAGATGAGGGTATTGTCGCCTCATTGCTAACCGGGTTCCCACGTAGCCTCCTCCGAACCATGATTCTGCCATAACACCTTAACCAATGGAACCGTTTTCCTTCGCAACACCTTAACATCACGATCCAGAATTTCCACCGGTTCCTCTTCGAAGGTTAGATCAGGTTTTACCTCAATTTCCTCCACAGGTACGATATGAGACGGATCCAAATGGTAACGTCTTAGCATAGAGACGTGAAATACATCGTGAATTTGACTTAACTCCGAGGTAAACTCCGGTGATAGGCTCACGGTCCTACTCGCTTAACACCCGATATGGTCCGATAAATCTAGGACTTAATTTACCCTTTCGACCAAACCTTAGTACCTTCTTCCACGGTGATACCTTTAGAAATACTTTATCACCCACTGCAAACTCTATGTCCTTACGCTTTAAATCAGCATAGGACTTTTGTCTGTCCGACGCCTCTTTCAATTGAACCTGAATCAATTCAACCTTCTCTTCTGTCTCGATCACCAACTCCGGACCCAAAATTTGATGTTCTCCTAATTCCATCCAACAAGTAGGAGTACGACACCTTCGCCCGTACAGAGCTTCGTAAGGCGCTATCTGAATACTTGACTGGTAACTGTTGTTGTAAGCAAATTCTGCTAACGGTAAGAACTCTTCCCAACTACCTCTAAAATCAATGACACATCCTCTCAACATGTCCTCTAAGATCTGAATCACTCGCTCAGACTGTCCATCAGTCTGAGGATGAAACGCTGTACTGAAGTCAACTTCATACCTAGTGCTTGATGCAACACCTTCCAAAATCGTGAGGTAAACCTAGGGTCCGTATCTAATATGATTGAAACTGGTACCCCATGCAACCTCACCACCTCCACTATGTATAACTTAGCTAACTTCTGTAAGGAATAGTCAATACGCACTAGTATGAAGTGTGCAGACTTCGTTAAGCGATCCATAACTACCCAAATCGCATCTTTCTTAGTGGGTGTGAGGGGAAGCCCACTAACAAAGTCCATGGTAATTCTTTCCCACTTCCATTGTGGAATCTTCACTGGTTGTAATAATCCTGATGGTAACTGATGTTCCGTCTTGACCTGCTGACAGGTCAAACACTTACCCACCAATTCAGTTACCTCTTGCTTCAAACCCAGCCACTAGAACTGATCTCTCAAATCCAGAAACATCTTACTTCCTCCAGGGTGCATAACTTATGCACTACCATGTGCTTCATTCAAAATCCTTCGCCTTAACTCCGGATCTTTTGGCATGCAAACCTTCCTTGAAAGCATAACAATCCTTCCTCATTCATACTGAATTCTGCTGGCCCATCCTTTGAGATTAGCTGCAATTTCCCCTTTAGCAACTCATCGGTCTGTTGCCTCTCCTTCACTTGACTAATCCAAGAAGGTTTCACTTGAAGTTCGGCTAATAAACTTCCATCCTCATATAAACTAAGGTGAGCAAACATTGCTCTTAGGTCAGAGACTACTTTACGACTTAGAGCATCTGCTACTACATTAGCCTTACCTGAGTGATACTCGATCGAGCAATCGTAATTTTTTAGCAACTCGATCCACCTTCTCTGACTTATATTCAACTCCTTCTGAGTCAAAAGATACTTCAAGCTCTTATGATCTGTGTAAATGACAGATTTCTCTCTGTACAAATAATGCGTCCAAATTTTTAAGGCAAACACTACTGCCGCCAATTCCAAATCATGGGTGGGGTAATTCAATTCATGCGGTCTTAACTGTCGAGATGCATATGCAACCACCTTTCCATCTTGCATCAACACACACCTGAATCCCACGTGTGACGCATCACAGTAAATTATGAACTCCTTCCCTCCTGCTGAATCAACGCCGGAGCCTCTGTCAGAAACCTCTTTAACTTTTCAAAACTCTCCTGCTGCTTATTAGACCAAACAAACGGAACTCCTTTCCGTAGCAACTTAGTCAACGGTGCTGCTACCGTAGAAAATCCTTCAACAAACCTTCGGTAGTACCCAACTAAACTAAGAAAACTTCTAATCTCAGCCACAGACTTGGGTGGTTTCCAATCTAACACTGCTTCATTCTTTCGAGGGTCAACTCTAATCCCTTCTGCCGACACAACGTGTCCTAGAAACGTTACTTCCTTCAGCCAAAATTCACACTTACTAAATTTGGCATACAACTGTTTCTCCCTTAGAATCTGCAAAACTATTTGTAGATGAGTATCATGCTCCTCCTCTGACTTCGAATAAACTAAGATATTATCGATAAACACCACAACACACCGGTTTAAGTAAGGCTGGAACACTCGGTTCATCATGTCCATAAACGCTGCTGGCGCGTTGGTCAATCCAAACGGCATCACCATAAACTCATAGTGACTGTAGCGAGTCCTAAAAGTTGTCTTATGTATATCCGCCTCCTTGACCCTAAGCTGATGGTACCCTGACCTAAGATCTATCTTAGAAAAGATTGAGGCTCCCTTCAATTTATCGAACAAGTCATCGATCCTTGGCAACGGGTACTTGTTCTTGATTGTTAGCTTATTCAACTGGCGATAATTAATGCACATACGCATTGATCCATCCTTCTTCTTAACAAATAACACCGGCGCTCCCCAAGGCGACACACTCAGTCGAATAAATCCTCTATCCAGTAACTTCTGAATCTGCACTTTCAACTCTACTAACTCTTTCGGCGCCATCCTATAAGGGGCAATAGATACCGGTGCTGTTCCTGAAAGAAGATCAATACCAAACTCCACTTCACGATCTGGGGTAATCCCAGAAGCTCTTCAAGGAAAACATCAGGAAATTCCTTTACCGTCCTGACATCCCCAACAGTCAGGTCCTTGGCTTCTAGAGCCCGAACAAACAATAAAACTGCCTCACATCCTTTCCTCACCATCATTTCTGCTCTTAGGGCAGTCACTACATTCGACAAACAGTTCCCCATTTCTCCTATCACCAACACTTCATCACCCTTGGGGGTTTTCAACACTATACGCTTGGCCACACAATCTAGATTAGCTTGATACTTCACAAGCCAATCTATGCCTAAAATTAAATCAAGCTCCCCGAACGGTAATTCCATTAGATCCATTCAGAACTCTATCCCCTGAACTTCTAGAGGTACTTCCCGATAGAGTTTATCCACTAGTACAGATTGTCCTAACGGGCTAACTACAGTCATTGCCTTAGGGGTAATTTCAAATTCTAGCTTTAAAGTTCCAGATACGCTACTGGCTACATACGAATGTGTCGACCCAATGTCAATCAATGCAGTGTAAGGCAAGCCAAAAATTAAAAACGTACCGGTTATGACATCCGGTGCGTCAGCCTCCTCACAACGTTTAACAGCATAGACCAATCCCGGCTGTCTCGCCCTTAGTGTTTCTTGCCCCTTGACCTGTGCTCCACGACCCCGACTAGCACCATTACCACCTCGGCCTGTACCACGACCTCTTTGTGGTTTCTGACCTCCTCTGCCAGGCTGAGCATTCCCTCGACCCATGGTCCCTTCACCATCCCATTGCTGCGGACAGTTTCTAACTTGATGGTCCGTAGATCCACACCTAAAACACTTCCCACTGCCTTCCCAACATTCACCAGCGTGAAATTTACCACATCTAGTACACTTGGGTGTCTGGTTAGCAGCAGCAGGTTTTTCTTCCTGTTTGGGTCCATCAGCCCTGGACCTTTTCTGAGTAAGCCCAGTTGACGATCAAAATTCCTCTTATTTCCACCTCTATCTCTATCTTGATTTAATTTCTCAGTCCGGTTTACCTCCTCGGCTATCTTAGCCTTTTCCACTAGGACAACAAATTCCCTCTCCCGCTGCGGGGCTATCAAAACACGCAAGTCATCCCTCAGGCCATCTTTGAACCTAACACAATGTTCATGCTCCGTGGCTACCATCCCACGAGCATAACGGATAAGGCATAAGAATTCAGCTTCATATGCAGCCACTGACCTAATCCCTTGCACCAGATTCAGAAATGCTCTGCGCTACGCATCCACATAACTCGATCCAATATACTTATTCTGGAATGCCATTTTAAAGAGTTCCTAGATGATACGGTCAGCCACTGTACCATACTTAACCGTAAGCCACCATTGATAGCCTTCATCCCGCAGGAGAGATACAACTCCTTTCAACTTCTCCTCTTCCGTGAAATCCAAATCATCCATTATGCGTTCTACCGCCTCCAACCAATACTCAGCTGAGCTTGGGGCTACACCAATAATTCCTCTAAACACTTCTGCCCCATTGGCCCTAAGCCCTTCTGGCACAAATTTTTGGGCTCCTGTGCCCATACCAGCCCCAGCAACCCTCTCTAAAACCCTTAACATTGCCTGAGATACCGCGTCATCTCCGACAGTCTGATCCTAAAATTCCTCCTCCGCGGCTGGCATCTCATTTCCAGATCCATGACCAGATCCTACTGGTTCCGACACAGTCATCCTACCCCTACCACGACCACGTGGCAGACGTCCTCAACCCCTTGTACTCATTCTACCGCTTTACTTTTATCTGATTAGCAACTTTATGAATTATTAGTTTTCTTCCACTGTTTTAACCACGAACAGTCTTATGAATAATAGCTTTAAGAGTAGTTCTTTCGAATTCGCATTCACCATCCAGTCTCAAGTTCGTATCCTCTAAGAAACACATACATTCAATCATCAACATCCATGAACTCACGTTCATTGTAGAAAAGTGTTGTTGTTGTTGTTGTTTTCACTACCCAGGGGTATTAAGCGCATACGATAAGGGAAGAGAGAGACCACCAATACAAGTGGATCGACTTAAGCATCGATTTCGAAGGCAACAACATGAAGCATGAAAATAGAGCCAGTCACTTTTCTCGTTAATAATGTTACAAGCAACAACGAGAAAATACGCTCTTGGATGCATGCATGCCCAATCCAGGGGTATTTCGATAATTTTGAAATCTGGGGGTATTTCGGTAATTTTAAAATTTGGTCGGTATTTTGGTAATTTGGCAATCTGGGGGTATTTCAGTAATTTGGCAATCCGGGGGTATTTCGGTAATTTTGTGAATCAAGGGTAATTTGGTAATTTTACAAACCAAGGATATTTTGGTCATTTTGCGAAACAAGGGTAATTTGGTGATTTTATAAACTAGGAATATTTTGATTTTTTTTAAACAGGGGCACTTTGGAAAATCTAGTCACTCTTGTAAACATAGAGTTTTTGGGTAAATTTTTCATAGCTGTGAACATTTTCAAATCAAGTGTATCTTTTTGGAAATGTTCAAAACTTAGGGGTTTTTGTTTGCAAGATAGGGTGGTTGGTTCCTTTCGGGTTTTAATTATGGGTTCAGCCCATGAACAAGTCCTTATAGCTAGAGTGAACAGTCACTACGCACCAGGTAAGATTCCAACGAAGAGGAGGTGAGTCACTAGGACTGCTTAAATACCAAGCTCTCCCTGAATCCACTCCTAGACATGTATATGCCTATTGCCACACCCTGTCATGGCTAAAGTGAACAGTCACTATGCACCATGTAAGATTCCAGCGAAGAGGAGGTGAGTCACTTGGACTGCTTAAATAACAAGCACTTCCGGATCTACTCCTAGACATGCATATACCTGTTGCCGCACCTTAGTCTTGCGACTCATTTACAGGTTTTGTTTAGTGAAATTAAATCTTATGGAATTGAAGAGTGGTTTGTCTAAGCCTAGAGTCCATCAAGTTCTAATCTATATAGTCTACGTCCCATAAAGTCCATTAAGCCCACATTTATATCACAATCAGGAGTTCAGAATACTTACCTGGGTGGATCAGGTGCCGGTAGACTCGAAGGCCATATCTTCATCCAAAACATCCTTTTTTTCAACTTTTTAAAATAGTACTAGACCCATTTCACAGCCCGAGTTTTGGACTGGGCTCTGATACCAAAATATAACACCCTAAACCCAACCCATGCGTTTCGACCAGATCCGGCATGTTATCGAATACATAACACTTTATCGCATTTTGAAAACACGAGTTAAATTAATTAAATTTGAATTAAGGAGAGATTTTTTTTGAAAATAATCCTCTTTGTATTTTTATTAATAAATGTAAATAAACCTTGTGGTATATTCATAAGTTGCATAACATAGAAAACTCCTAAGTTGAATAAAAGCTAGGGCCTTATTACATAACTGTTCCTCAAATAACAATAAAATAAACTTAAAGAAGTCTTAAAGAAAATATAATTTGTAGAAATAGAACTTGATGGCGCCTCGAGTCCGTCCCGGCTCCCATGTCCACGATCTACTGCTCATCTAGAGAGTAGAGAAAAGGAAAGCGTGAGTCACCAAGACTCAGTATATAAATCTCAAAGCACACAACGACCTGAGCCCACAAACACATTATGGGCCCTGGCCCATAAGGCATCAATCAAAATCATACATCAAAATAATAAATGATTAACAACCCATCCCATCCTAGGGTTCCATCCTCTGCACACCAACCCGTACCAACCATCACACTGTGGGGATTTCTACAATCAACCCTCCATCCGCTACACACCATAACGACAACCGAACTGCCTATTCCTGTTATTCAGGAATCATTAAACGTGGCTTAGCCACCGATCACTATGTGACCTTACAATTAAATTATGTGGGTTTTCTACCACTGATCACCAAGTGACCTATCATACACTTCCCCTTCAATATCATCATTCCCACCCCATGCATACATACATAAAGAAAACATCATGCAGACTTATATATTTTTCGATACACATAGGGAGTTCTATGTTTACATACCTAGCATCCTTGCCTAACCCTTTTAGGGTTCCATTCGACTGTCTATACAGCCTTATTCCGGCTTTTTAGCCCATAACATTTAAAAGTAGTTATACATACAGGTTTATTAGTAGCGTGTTAGAGATCTGCACACTTGACTACCGATAAAACGATGCTTTCTATATCGACGCTATCCTTAGTCGACACAACTGATATCTGCCTAAGGTGTTGTTCAGAAGCCGGTCCACAACCAAGTGGCCAATCTCGAATGGCAGATACTGCTCTTTTCTTAAACTTAGGGATTTTCTCCTTTGCCTGATCCATATTTAAATCCGTCACAAAACTTTATCAGAACTACTATCACAATATTTAATCGTTACTCCTCATTATAACATTAAGATCTTGTATATAATGATGAAATCTAATAGAAATCTAGGAAAATCTTCTTACCTTAAAAATCCCGAAAGTGGAGACTAGCTATTTTCGGCTTTTAGATCTAATTGACCAAGCTTCCTTCAAATCCCGAATTGCCGCCCATCATAAAACCATTAAACTATTAGCTTTCGACTTTTGCTTTTCAAAAACCTGGAATAGATCATGAAAACTAATCAAAAATCGACACTTACCTTAGTCATAGGAGATTCAGCTAGCACTAGAGAGAGGATTCAGCAATACCAATGGAAGATTTAAATGCCGGAAGTGTAGAACTAATTCTCAAATAGGATGAATAGAAGAAAAGACTATGGATGCTTCGGCTTTTTAGAGAAAACATCACAAGGAGGAAGAAGTGGAGAAGAATTTTGGCTTTTGAAGAAATTGGAGAAAAGAAATTGGAAAGGCAGAGGCTAGGGAATTTCGGCACAATCGGAGAGGAATTTAGGGTTTTCAGTGTCAGAATCAAGGAGCTAGCCCCCCTATTTATAAATATTTCGGCACCTACTGCTAAAAATTGAAAATGCCCTTAAAATTCAAGCTAAAAGAGAGGGGAAATTCGGCACCCTCTTTGCCATGCAGTAGCCGATTTTTACACTCCTCTAGGTGGTGGATTTTCGGCCAACACTTCCCTTGAAGATAAGCTCCTAACTTTTCTCCTTTTTATCTATGATTTATCACTTATAAAATCCATATAATTTCTCCTATTTTTGAGCCTTATAGTCGTCCACCTCTACTAACCCCAGTGCCAAAATTTAACTCACTTAAATTAAAAGATTTGGGCCTCATTAAACTTAATATTTGGGCCCCTAATTCCTTGTGTGTGGCGTCACCCTTATCTTCATTTAAAGTGCCGAAATTGGCCTAAAAACATGGGCTCCTTGCAACCCAAAACTTGTTCCTTTTTTAATTGTTAATGATGCCACCTTAAAATAATTTAATCTGGGCCTTTGCCTAATTCTAAGCCCAAATTTAGACCCCTTTTATCTAAGTTAACATATTAAACATATTCCTATACTAAATGCATAGACCCATTAATTCAGGATGTTACACTTTTTGTTTATCCATTTTAAGAAAATGATTATTTTAGTTTTTAGAAAAATCTCAATTTGAAATACTTAAAGCAATAAAACAAAACAAAATTTAATCCAGAGGCCTTATTACAACGTTTAACCCAAAATAGTAAAGTGAACGGAAATAGAAATCTAAAGTTCAAAATTAAAAACCATTTCTGAAATATGGCCTCCACCGAGTCATCCATGGCCCCAAGTCCTTGCCACTGAGCATTACCTACAAGGGTAAAGAAAGGGGGGTGAGTTACAAGAAGTCAGTGTGAAATCCCCTTTACTGTTATCCATTGGGCCAGAACCTATTTAGCAATATTTTGGGCCTAAGCCCATTTACAATAACAATAATGTATCAAATATAACATGTGTATGAAATGCAATTCCTAAACCAATCCTAAGAATCCATCTACTACACACCACCCGTACCAACCAACACACTTGTGGGTGATCATTAGCCAACCCACCCCACCAACACACCAATCGCAGGCGTTAAGCCATTTATATCAAATATAATTGTGGACAAGCCACCAAAATAACAGAATTTACGTGGCATTGCCACTATTTAGATTTGTGGTAGAGCCACCAAAATTATGTAGCAGAGCTACCAAAACTTCTCTTCATCATTATCCCATCCCATGCAATACATGTATATAATGCGTATCAGATCACAATAATTTATTCGGATATTTATTACGAAAATTATGGCCCATTATCTCAATTAATCAAAAAGGCCCATTAAGCAAAATATTAGATTTGGCCCATTTAGCAAAATATCAGATTGGCCCATTTAGCAAAATATCATACTGGCCCATTAATCAATATGTCCATTCGACCCATAAGCAATTTCATATTTCGGCCCTTTAGGGGCATTTCCATAATTTGGCCCGTAAGGGCAATTTCGTAATTCGGTAATTTACCTACTGAGGGTAATTCGGTAATTTCGCAATCCAGACTTAACTACTAATTTGGGCATAACAATTTAAAACTGTTCATCTGCGTCGTACTGACTAAATTGGCTATAACTTGCGTTAGAAATCTCAAAATCTAAATCCGTAAATTTTCCTTGAAACTAAACTCATTTATCTTCTTAGTACAAATTTTCATAATTTTTGGCTTAACTATTTAGTACAGTTTATTCCTTAAAATTTCCCTCGTTTCACTGTCCAACGATTCTAACCTCTCTTTTCTTAATTTCAAATATAGCACTGTACGATTTTCATATATTGCTCCCTTTTGTTTCTAATGAAAATAGGCTTACTAAGGAATCCATACATATAAATTATAACCCATAATTCACTTTGTACAATTTTATATGATTTTTTCAAAATAGATTAGGGAACCACAAAGTCAATCAGAACCAGTCTCACTAAAATTTACATATCTAAAAATATAAAATTCCTTTTCCTTCTCCATTTCTTCCATATTAAAGTAGACACAGTAAGCTTTAATTTGACACTTTCTAATTCCCTTTCTCCTATTTTTCGTGATTTTTCAAAAATACATCACTGCTTCTAACTGAAACTGTTTTATTACAAAATACGATTACCACTACGATCATACGCACGCCCGATCACGGATGCCGGTTTTTGGTTTTCTTCAGTATTTCGACCGATTCACAGAATATTTCATACAAACTTTTAGAGAAGTGTGAGATTACACGCCATTTTAGATATGTATATGGAAGATACGGGATTACACACATGATTTTGATTTCCTAAAGAACCACTCGTCGTTGACCTAGAACAATACCAACCAAAAGTTAGCCTCGGCTTTCCAAAAGATTTCATATCACTTACACTTGAATCACTTACCACTATTTCCGAAGGTAGAATATATCGAGTGATTTGTCCCTAAAACATATAGTCGATTATTTCAAATTATTACTCCGTTAGCAACCTATCGAATATTGAATAATATCAATAATCCATAAGAACTCCTTACCTTATTAATATTGGATCCGATTTCTCCGTTTGACTTAAGGCTAGAATGATGTTCGGCTTCCCGTTAGAATACTACAAAAGGGAAAAACGATCTCGATTGAGAAAGTAGAACAAAGTGATGGTCTCGATCAATATGGCCATCCCACACCAAGCCATAGATTCGGCACTAAGAGGGAGAAAAAATAAAATGTTGAAATGAATCACTTACCGATTGATCAAAGTATGAGTAGTAATACGGTTGAGAATAAAATATGGATGAGATGGAAGATTCGGCTATAAGGGAAAATGAACAATGATATTCGGCTATGCGGTAAAAACAAACATTAATATTCGGTTATGAAAAATATTAATTTGAGAGGAGAAAGAAAGGTGTTTGGAAAATTTTGTAAAAAGAAAAGAGAGCAATATGGTCTCAATGGCTTAGGTACATTCGACAAGAAGAAAGAAAGAAAGAAAGAAAATATGCACACTCAAGGCTTGAAAATTCGGCAAGGAGGAGAAAGTTTGGAGAGAAAAGATATGACACAAAAGTTGCATAAAGGAAATTTGGCCAAAACAATACCAAATTTTTTATCAATTGCCAAAGACAAAATTCGGCTATCCCTCCTAACACACAAAACCGTCCACATTCATGATCAAAATGGTCAAAATTAACCAACCATACTTTCCATAACATTTCCTTTGAAAAAGGCCACTTGTTCCCCCTACTTTCTCCTTTTTCTTGATTTCTTTCCTCACCTTCATTCTTTTCTATTCTCCTTAGCCATCTTGCCAAAAATATAAAGTCCACCTTGCCATATTTACATGCTTGGCCGACACTTTAGGAAAGAGTGCAAAAATAATAGTCAAAATTTGCACACAATGGGATTTGAACCTCTTCCCTCAAGTTACTTCATGTGGCGTCATATCCTTCTTACCAATAGCTCATTTATGCTAGCAATTTACTCTTTTATTTCCATAAGCCTTGATGCCACTTAATATCTCTCCTTAATAAGCTTAAACACAAAATTTTACTAAGGCCCAGCTTGGACCCGGAACTTCCTAGAAACCTCGTAACTTTCCAAAATCACCTTCCTAATTAGTCCAATCTTGAAATAATGCCATTCTCTTTTTTTTTTCAAAATTTTAAACACTCCTACGCCCAAGGCCCATTGGGCCCAATTCTACTAGGCCCAATTTCGGGATGTTACAGCAATCATCCTAGCTTAATAAAATTAAGCTAACATTGTTGTAAACAAGAACAAAAAACACATAGCAAACATCTTTAGATTAAATAAAAGAAAAGAAAGATTAAACCCAATTCAGAGTGCCTGTCACCCAAGACTCTGACTGATGAGGCTCCTTCGTTCCTTTGCTTTGCTCCTTTGCTGATGGCTCTCCAAGGTGGCCGATCAAGGGTTCTTTAAGAGGCTTAATTGCTAAAATCTCTATGAAGAATGATGCTAGGCGTGGGAATAGAAATGGCTAAGAGAATTTGGAGAGAAGAGAGAATGATGAATGATGAGAATGAATGAGGAATGCTTGAAGGATGATTGAAGGATGCTTGAGGGATGCTTGAAGGATGATAAATGAGGGAATGAAAGGGTCTTATTTATAGGTGAGGAGAGGGGAATAGTTTGCTAAAAATAGTGGATGTTAACCTCTTCAAATCTCCTCAAATTGTGGTCGGCCATGCTTAGTGGCTTTTGACTTGATTTTTGCTTTATTTTTAAGCAATTTTGGATGCCACAGAACTCAAGACTGAGACTAGGTCAATCGTAAATCTTCGGGCAAATCTCTAATTTCTTCAACACTGCAAGGACCTTGTGTAATTAAACCAAAGAATGGTTTAAATGGACAACCATGTGTAGCCGAATATTGAGTTGAATTGGTCTCTAATTTGGAGGGTTTTGTAATCCAACAAAGCTACTAGACCTGTCCAGAATAAATCAACAAGTTAAAGGACCAAAGAATAAAATTTATCCAATTTAATTAATTAATTAAAACCCAAATGAAATATTTTAAAATGAATTATTAAATATAATTTTATATTTCATTATTTAATTTAATCATGCATGGCTCACTTTATGTCTTAAAAAATATAAAATATTCAAATTAATATAAAAAAGCCATTTATTGCATGAAAATTATATAATAAATCATAAAATCACATTTTAATAATTTCTATGTCCTAATTTCATATTTTCACATATTTCATTAATTTATTAAACAATTACTTAGTTTTAACCACAGATTTAAGTAAAAAGGTGATAAATTACGTAGGAAAAATCCTATATATTTTTCCATTTACACACCCCTAAACTTAAATCATTACTCGTCCCGAGTAATGTTTATGCACAGCAAAAGGTCTTGCTAAGGAAAAATTGGTAATTGTGTAAGCAGCATCAATCTTTGTCCCATAATCATGCATTAATAACTTCATGCTTATCGATCTTCTTTATTAACATGTAATTCATGTGCAAACATTCCTTAAGATTATACTAAGCTTCAAAATATGCCAACATGAATCATAGTTTGCATGTATGTCACAGCCATAGATAACATTCTTCATTCAACTAATTTCCTATCAATCAAGCAAACAATCACAAGGCTTATTTATGATCTTCATATGTTGAACTCAGGACTTCCTTTCCACTAATGTAGGTGACATAATCAATAGGTCTTTTATAAGGTTGTAATGGGGCTCAGTTAAAGGTAGGGATTTTAAGAGATGGGACATTTCGGTTTTAAAAAATCTTAACCTTTAACTTTGTCTTGGTTTTCTCGTAATACAACCTTTTTCTTTAATTAAACCTTTGGAACACCGCCAAACTTATTTTGAACTTAAGGTCATACATTTTTCCTTTTCTGGAGACTGTGCAAACTTCTCTTCGCTTTTTTTTTTAGCATGAACACATACATCTATATGAAAATTTCCTCAAATGTTTATTCCCAAGACAACTTTAGTTAAGATAGGTGCACAAAATTAGGATAACTTTAAAAAGATGGTAATTGGCTTATAATGTAGGTTCATTGCAAAAGACAGGCCTTTAAACTCAAAATTACAGTTTCAAGGGTCTAATATCATAGGGTAGGCTTGAAAAGGCTCAAACGGTCCAAAGAAATAGTGCCTATATCATTTTATATTTCTATGTCCCCTAGGATTTCGCCTCAAGAAAGTTACTATGTAACACCCCAAACCCAGCCTAGACGTTATGGCCAAATCTGGCGATATCACATGATAGTGCTTTTGAATCCGTATCCACGTTTAAACCATTTCTCCTTTTTTAAAAAAAATTTATTATTTTATGTTAATTCTAAATAGTGTAATTTTTTTTCGAAACGCTGTTCGTTTTCCAAAACATTTATACTTTGCAGAAGCATTTAAAGTAGTTTGCGTAATCGTGATGTTTTGGTAAAACATTTGCTTCTTTTGAAAACTCTTGCTTTCCTACATCTAGCAATAAAAACCATAAAACATTTCAAATACTAAATTTAAACAAAAATCTGTAATGGCTATAATTACATAAACTTTTCCCAGATATAATCAAAACCATAAATAAGAATAAAAATCATGAATCTATCGTGAAGCAAAAATAATGGTCATCGTCGAGTCCTCGGCTGCACCAATCTGTCTAATGTTGGGGATTGCCTGAACAGATTAAATAAAGAAAAGATGAGTTTTTGCAAAATCAATGTGTAATCCCCACAGAAAACATGCACACAACATAATATCAGAAAACAAGCATATATTTACAGTTTGGGTCTGAGCCCATTACAGAATCGGTGTGGACCTTAGCCCACTCAGATATAGAATAAGATACAATTTAGGGCCTCAGCCCATCAGATATAACATGCAGAATAGAACAGAATATTAGAATCCTATCCACCAGCCTCTACACACCATCTCTGACCAACCCTACACACCATGTAGGGATAAAATCAACCCACCCATCCTTACACACCATGATTTGGCACATAATCAGATAATTGTAGCTGAGATTCCAGATAATAGGCTTAATAATCTTTTAGATACTTTGTAACACCCCAAACCCGACCTAGACGTTAGGGCCAAATCTGGCATGTCACATTGAAGTGTTTTTCAAAAACCATGTTTTCATTGAAAACCCTTCTTGAAATTTAAAACTTCTACAAAACCTCAATTTGCATTTGTTTATTTTCTATCGTGGTTTATTAAAAAGTTATCCCCTTTTAAAATGTTATTTCCTTTTAAACCTTATTTGTTGCGGAAGCTTAATTAAAACAGATGATTTACGAAAACGCGATATTTAAAATTGAGTTACGAAAATGTAGTGGTTTGAAAACAGTTATTGTTTTGGGAAAACCGCGTTCTACTTCTAACAAGTATAAATCATAATGATTAAAATCTTAGATCGAAACCTATAAAATTGGAGAGGCCTTATTACAACTATAAAACCCGGACGAAAACTATTAGTAAATAAAAGCCAAGTAACGAAAACAAGAGCAGTAGTGTGGCCATCTCCGAGTCCCTCACAACACCGAACCGTCTAACACTGGGGATTACCTAAAAGGTTAAAAACGGGGTGAGTTCACAAAAACTTAGTGTGTAATCCTCTTATTAAAGAAATAGTCAGAATACAAAAACATAATCAGTTTGGGCCTGAGCCTAGTTATAGTAATGTGATATGATATGATATGATAAAATATAGTTAGTTCAAAGTATATGTGGGCCAAAGCCCAAAACAATATCATTTGGGTCACAGCCCATAACAAAACCAATTGGGCTTAGCCCATTCCAGTAAGGGTGGCAATTGGGCCTTAGCCCCATCAGCCTCGGTCGGGCTTGAGCCCATATCAAAAGTCACATATCACATATATCTGGGCCTAAGCCCATCTCAATATTAGAATCAGTATATGCAATGCATAAATACCCAAACCAACCCTGCACTCTGTCTCTTGTCCAAACTTACACTCTTGTGGGGATTAAATCGACCTTCCCCGCCAACACACCAAGCTTAGCACCGGTTGCGGCACTAAGTCAACAGAACAGCTCGACGCCGTAGACAGATCGACTAAAAGCCATAAATATCGTAGCACCGCTACCGGTTAACAGAATGGCTAAAAGCCATAAATATTGCAGAAAGGTTGAAAGCCTTGTACAGAATGGCAACAGCCGTACACTTCCTCCGTAACAATATCCCAACCCCATGCAATATGTCGTGTATGCAGTATGCCATGCTCAGAATCAGTCATATCATTCACAGTTAAGTCAATCAAACCATAGCCATACAATCATAATCAAATTAGTCAAATTATAGTACGAATCAGTCATTTACCCTCGAGGGGCAAAATAGTCATTTACCCTACAGGGGCATTACAGTCATTTTACACTACAGGGGCATTATGGTCATTGTACCCTACAATGGTATTACGGTCATTTTATCCTACATGGGTATTACGGTCATTTTATCCTACAATGGTATTACGGTCATTTTATCCTATATGGGTATTACGATCATTTTACCCTACAGGTGCATTACGGCCATTTTACCCTACGGGGGTATTACGGTCATTTTACCCTACAAGGGTATTACAGTTATTTTACCCTATAAGGGCATTACGGTTATTTTACCCTATAGTGGTATTACGATAATTTTACCCTATAGGGGTATTACGGTCATTATACCCTTTAGGGTTATTTTGGTCATTTTACCCTACAGGGGTATTATAGTCATTTTACCCTACAGGGGCATTACGGTCATTTTACCCTACAGGGGTATTACGGTCATTTTACCCTACAGGGGCATTACGGTCATTTTACCCTACAGTGGTATTACGGTCATTTTACCCTACAGGGGTATTACGGTCATTCTACCCTTTAGGGGTATTTTGGTCATTTTACCTTACAGGGGTATTACGATCATTTTACCCTACAGGGGCATTACGATCATTTTACTCTTTAGGGGTACTTCGATCATATAACAACCTTCCCAAAGGTCTACAGTCGCCTCGAGCGACACATATAACATATATGGTCGAAACGGTGTAAATGGGCTACAGCCCAATATTCGGCCCAAGTGGGCCTACACGCTCGTGTTGCTCATTTAGCTTAAATTCAGTCACGGCTATGTGAATGTTATAGCCCAGTTCAGTATTTGCTACGTATAGTAAATTTTATCCGTGTGGGGCCCACGAGCCCATTTGGGCCCACACGGCCCATTTTAGCCTAAAAGAAACAAAAGTGTGTAGAGAAACAAAAGTGCCCAAAAGAAAACCTACCACATTCGACCAAAGAGAGAAAAATAGCTCACTGAGCAGTACACCTCTCTTGGACAAATTCTTGAGTGCCAGAGTTCCAAATCGGCACAAACTCCCTCCTCTCTCAACTCCTTGATTTTCTCCCCGATTCTCTCCCCTTATCCCTCATTGCATTTCTCCATGACCAATTCAAACTCTCCCTTAGCTATGTTTCAGTCCAACTCTACTACCTACACAGCTCAAGCAGCAAAATAAACACTTCATTGCATAACCCAGGACTTGAACCTCAGACCTCTCAGTTATACCACATGCCACCTTGCCACTACACCACAGGCTCTTTTTGTGTCATAAAACTAGCACTATTATTAATAAGGCCTATGTGCCATTGTCCAGGTTCCTTTAAAAGAAAAACCAAAATAAATTACAAGAGCCAAGACTTGAACCCAGGCTTCCTTGCAACCTTAATGACGCCACAACCATTAGACCACATGCTTCCTTGTGTCATTTTTTTAACACAATAATTTAAAAGGCCTACATCCAAGCATCCAGGGTTTTATCCACTTAAAACTAAATTTTTTACTAAAGCCCAGGTTTGAACCCAGGACTTCTCCAACTCCTCTGAGGACCCTTAACTACTTGAGCAGACATTTAATTGTGTCATTTCCTAGCTCACATAAACTTTTATGCACAGTTTCCTAACCGTTCCCTTGCTCAAGGCCCAATACTTCTAGGCCCAAATTCCGGGGCGTTACATACTTCCTCCAATATCATTAACCCTCCCCGATGAAGTGCAACATACAAGTATGACATGCAACATGTAAATAACTGATCATACATTCAGTTCAGTACAGATATCATGCCTAGTCAGACACCATATAATTAGATCACGTAAATAAGGGTTTAAGTAATGCTTATCGACCCTACAGTAGGTCCACAGTCGACTTAAGCGACCCGTGCAACTCTACAAATCATTTTAGAAAAATGGGCTCACACGCCCATGTGGCCTGCCCATGTGGTTCACATGGCCTAGCCCAGAATCCCACATGCCCGTGTAGCCCACACGGCCCAATTGGTCGAGCCCATGTCTCACACACGGCCTCACCCAGCCATCACACGACCGTGTCTTTCGCGTATGGCCTGGCCTCGTCGATCACATGGCCGTGTTGTGGCTCACAGCCTTCCACACGGCCTACCACACGGCCGTGTGATGTCAACAAAATAATTTTTTGGCTTTTGCCGATTCTCATTTTCTGTGTTTTCGGGTACACACCTGGTTCGTTTTCGATGCTTAATCACTCCTGAGCACTCTAGAACCTATATTCGACAATTGGAAACTCAATCTTAGTCACTAAATCTAAATTACTTACAACAATCAATTCCTAAAACTATCGGCAACCTTATGTCGCTTGAGCAACCCCGGTTTTTCCATAATCACAGCTTCAATTGAGATCTACCAGCCCCTTGATTATCTCCTAAGCACTGAACAAACCCAGTATACAATGATTCATGATTTTAAAACAATAATTCACCACTATACTTACCAAAACACGAAAGGAGAACCTAAGCGATGGATTGCAGAGACCAAGCAACAAAAGAAAATGATTGTAAACAGTAAAAAGAGGGGAAATTTGGCATCAAGGTGGAGAGGAAGGGAACAGTCGAATTTTGAAAAAATAAAAACAGAAAAATCAGAATTAGATTTTCTGATAAAACCCAACTCAAACTCCCTTAATTCTCTCCACCAACTCCCCACTACTCAGATTTTCAATAAAACTCAAACTCTAGCCGAATTTTGCTACAAAAATACTATCTATTGCCGTCCCTAGGAATCGAACACAAGACCTCTAACACACCCACACTCCACTTAACCACCAGACCAGCAGGCCCATTCTGATATCATTTTACCAACAACTTAAAAGCCTACCGACCCTAGTGAGAGCTTTATTCATAAAAATGCCAAAATTCACCCAAGCTATGACTTGAACTTGGACCTCACACACACACCCAAAACACATAACCACTAAAGCAGACAGATATTTGTGTCAATTAATTAAAAAAACACATACAGATATTTTTGTGCTCCAAAATCACATAAGCCGGAATTAAAGAAATTTAGGGCGTTACAACTCTACCCCCCTAAAAGAAAATTTCTTCCTCAAAATTTTACCTCATCAGAAAAGGTGAGGATAATGCTGGCGCATCAAATCCTCCGACTCTCAAGCGGCCTCCTCAATGCTATGATTCCACTATAGCACTTTCACTAAGGGAATAAACTTCCTTCGCAGAACTTTAATGTCGCGATCCAAGATCTGGACCGGCTCCTCCTCAAACGTCAGATCTAGTATAACCTCAATGTCCTCCACTGGAACAATATGCGTGGGATTAGACTGGTAGCATCTCAACATCGAAATGTGAAAAACATCATGAATGCGAGGTAGTTCCAATTGATATGCAACTGGCCCAACTTGTTTCAGAATATGGTACGACCCAATAAACCTAGGGCTTAGCTTACCCTTGCAACCAAACCTCAGAACCTTCTTCCATGGCGAGACCTTAAGAAAAACTAAGTCCTCCATAGAATACTTAATATCCTTTCTCTTCAGATCGGCATAGGACTTCTACCTATTAGATGCCGCTTTCAGTCGATCCCAAATTAATCGGACCTTATCTTCAGTTTAAAAAACCAATTTTGGACCCAGAACACGTCGCTCACCCAACTCAGTCCAACAAAAGGGAGTGCGACACTTACAGCCATACAGGGCTTCATAAGGTGCCATCTGAATGCTAGATTGAGAGCTATTGTTGTAGGCAAACTCTGCCAATAGAAAATACTCCTCCCAACTACCTTAGAAATCTAACACAGCTTCTCCACATATCCTCTAATACTTGAATCACCCTTTCTGACTGACCATCTGTTTGAGGATGGAAAGTAGTACTGAATTCCAACCTTGAGCCCAGAGCCTCATGCAATTTCATCCAGAGCCGAGATGTGAAGTGAGGATCCCTATCGGAGATGATCGAGACGAGAACCCCTTGTAGTCTCACTACTATAGATATATATATATATTGTTTAGCCAATTTCTGGAGAGAAAAGTCTGTCCTGACCAGAATGAAGTGAGCAGACTTGGTCAATCGATCCACGATGACCCAAACAGAATCCTTTTTAGTAGGTGTTAAAGGCAACCCACTAATGAAGTTCGTCGTTACTCGTTCCCATTTCCACATCGGTATTTTTACGGCCTGCAGCAACCCCGAAGGCAACTGATGCCCAGCCTTAACCTGCTGACAAGTCAGACAGCAAGCAACGAAATCAGTAACCTTACGCTTCAACCCCAGCCACCAGTACAACTCTTAAAGATCTTAGTACATCTTGTTCCGACCAGGATGCATAGCATAAGGACCACTATGCGCCACCCTCAGAATTGACTGTTGCAACTTCTTATCACTCGGTACACAAATCTGACTGCGGAAACAAAGTACTCCATCACTGTTAATCCTAAAATCAGTAGCATCGCCAATCTCAACCTAACAGAAATGCAACTCAAGAGACTTATCCCCCATCTGTTTACCTCTCATCTGATCAATCCATGTAGGCTTAACATGAAGTTCCGTTAACAGATTCCCATCGTTGAATAAACTAAGTCGAGCGAACATCGCTCTTAGATTGGTCATAGCCCTATGACTCAAAGCATCTGCTACCACATTAGCCTTACCAGGATGGTACTCGATGGTGCAGTCATAATCCTTAAGCAGTTCAACCCATCTACACCACCTAAGGTTTAACTCCTTCTGAGTGAGGAGATATTTGAGGCTTTTATGAATAGTGTAGATAGTACACTTCCCACCGTACAGGTGGTGCCTCTAAATCTTTAAAGCGAAGACTACAGCAGCCAGTTCCAAATCATGGGCAGTATAGTTTACCTCATGTGTCTTAAGTTGACGTGACCATAAGCTACAACCTTACTATCCTACATCAGTACGCAACCCAAACCCACATACGACGCATCACTGTATACGACAAAATCCTTCCCAGATTCAGGCTGTATCATAACCGGAGCCTAAGTCAAAACATATTTGAGCTTCTTGAAGCTCTCTTGTTGCTTATCAGTCCGGACAAAGGGAGCTCCCTTGCGCAGAAGCTTGGTTAACGGTGCTGCGAACAAGGAGAACCCTTCTATGAAGCGTCGATAATAACCCGCCAGCCCCAAAAAGCTCTGGATTTCAGACACATTCTTCAGCTATTTCCAATCCAGCACAGCCTCAATCTTACGAATCCCCTTCGCATAAACTACATGTTCTAAAAATGTTACTTTCTAGAGCTAGAACTCACACTTACTGAACTTCGTATACAATTATTTCTCATGAAGTGTCTATAGTACCACTCTGAGATGCTCATCGTACTCGTCCTCAGTTTTAGAATACACTAGGATATCATCGACAAATACCACCACAAACTAGTCCAGATAAGGCTGGAACACACTGTTCATCAAATCCATAAATGTCGCTGGTGCATGGTCAACCCAAAAGGCATAACGAGGAACTCGTAATGTCAATAACGTGTCTTAAATGTCATCTTATATACATCGGCCTCCTTAACCCTCAATTGATGATATCCTGAACGTAGATCAATCTTGGAGAACATAGAAGCCCCTCTGAACTGGTCGAATAGATCATCTATCCTCGGAAGTGGGTACTTGTTCTTGATTGTTAGCTTGTTCAGCTACTGGTAGTCGATACACATACTCATTGTCCCATCTTTCTTCTTCGCAAACAACACCGGTCTTTAAACAATTTACTCACTCAGATTATTTTCCCCAACGGACTCACAATAGTTACCTCACTAGAAGTACTCTTAACCGAAACCCCCAAGGCTTCAGACACAGTACTGGCTACATAAGAGTGTGTAGAGCCTATGTCTATCAATGACAAATAAGGTACATTATAAATTAAAAATGTACCTGTGATGAAATTTGGAGCATCTCAATCCTCACGGTGATGGATAGCATAAACCAGTACGGGCTGTCTTGCCTCAGTCGGTTTAGCACCTCTGCCCGGTGCTCTCTGTCCTTGGCCCATGCCATTACCACCCCATACCTGACCTCGGCCCATAGGTGGTTGCTAAACTATTCTCAGTGGCTGCGTAGCACTAGTAACCAGAGCTTGTATCTGATCAGTTCTCAACAGGCAATCTCGAACACGGTGCTCAATCGACCCACATCTCAAACATGCCCTAATCGTCCTCCAACATTAGCCTAGATGGCATCTACCACAGTGCCCACAAAGCGCCACCCCAGTAGGTGCAACAGGAGGCCCAACTTTCACTAGCCCATCAGATCTAGCCTTTTTCTTAGGCCTTATCACAGAACTTGAGAGCTCTAATTCTCTCTTATTCTTTCCTTTCTCTCAGTTTTGGCCCTCAGCGTGCTTAATTTCTTCGACGATCTTCATTTTCTCAACCAGTGTAGCAAACTCACGCTCCCTCTGCGGAGCTATCAGAACTCGCAAATTATCCCCGAGTCCATCCTTAAAATGAACGCATCGCTCATACTCGGTCACCACCATGCTCTGAACATAACGGCTCAATCTTAGGAACTCGACCTCACACTCAGCCACTAAACGGTCTTCCTATATGAGATTAAGAAACTCACGCCTCCTAGCATTGATGTAGCTGGTTCCCAGATACTTACTTTGGAAC
This sequence comes from Gossypium bickii, assembly GCA_025503065.1. Lineage (NCBI taxonomy): Eukaryota > Viridiplantae > Streptophyta > Magnoliopsida > Malvales > Malvaceae > Gossypium > Gossypium bickii. The sequence goes on from CP106712.1 coordinate 84,980,780, forward strand.
AGAGTGTTAAAGTAATCCCAAGTCAGGCATTCGAGCTGAGTGCCCTCCTTAACCATCAACCACCACTAGTAAGCTTCATCGCGAAGCAGAGAAACAACCCTCTTAAGCTTCTGCTCAGCGATAAAATCCAGGTCATCCATAATTATTTCTATGGCCTCCATCCAATATTCGGCCAAGTTAGGGGCGACTCCAGTGACACCCCTGAATAGTTTGACCCCATTGGACCGGAGTCATTCCGTAATCGAGCATGGCTTGGGACAGTGCGTCGTCCCTAACCATGCGATCTCGAGACCCAGTCTCTGTCCCAGGTGATACCGGTGTCTCACTAGTATCCAGATTAGGTAGATTTCCAGATGATGAGGACCCCGCTTGAGACCCTCTACGGCCTCTACCACGGCTTCTAGTACCCGGTCCGCGGATACCTCGTGCGCTCATCGTAATTTTAGAGTTTATCTGTATTAACAGTTTTATGCATTAGTTATAGTTCCAATATTTGTTAACAGATGTTTTATGCAAAATAGTATCAAAGGTTCAAAGTTTATTGTCGCGAGTCTCAATCTCACAACAGTTTTCAGTTTCGCTACAATTTTCAGTTTACACTACCTAGAGTGTTTTCAGTATAGTATACTACCTATGATTGTTCCAAACAAGCTAGTAGTATTTCCGGACAAATCTAAACAGAGTTTCAGAACACATACTCGATCAGCGCCGGAGACTCGGTGTACCACATACTCAGTCCAAAAATATTTTAAATCACTTAAAAATCATTTTTTTTAAAATCAATCTTTATAACCCAAACCCACAGCCGAGTTTTGCAACCTGGCTTTGATACCACTAAATGCAACACCCCAAACCAGGCATAAACATTATCGCCGAATCTGGTGATATCACATGATAGTGCTTGTGAATTCGTAGCCACGTTTAAACCATTTCTCCTTTTTAAAATTTTTTTCATTTTTTTATGTTAATTCTAAATAGTGTTATTCGTTTCCAAAATGCTGCCCGTTTTCCAAAAAAATTATACTTTGCGGAAGCATTTAAAACAGTTTGCGTAATCGTGGTGTTTTGGTAAAACATTTTCTTCTTTTGAAAACCCTCGCTTTCCTACTTCTAGCGATAAAAACCATAAACTATTTCAAATACTAAATTTAAACAAAAATCCGTAATGGCCATAATTACATAAACTTTTCTCAGATATAATCAAAACCATAAATAAGTATAAAAATCGTGAATTTATCATGAAGAAAAAGCAATTGATAAACCGTAATATGAACATATTTTAATCCCACATTTTGCATACTTTTGGATGATCTCTCAATTATGTAATTTGATGCTCTTAATCCTTTGTTTTCATGTTTTATACTTAGGAAAGCACCGGAGGATGAAAAGAACAAGAAATGGGCCTAAAACGGAGGAAATGGGCCAAAGTACAAAATCAACACGGCATGGGCCCAAGACCACACAATTGTGCCTCATTAACAAACTCGAACATGGGCTGGCCACGATTCACACGGGCGTGTGCCATGGGCATATCCCTGTTTTGACAAAGAAGAGTTTCATTCGAATTAGGGTATTTAGAGGCAAAGAAAGCCATTCCAAAAGCCTATATAAACACCCTAGAGGCCAACCTTCAAAGGGGTCCAGTTAGGGGTCCAGTTAGGCCGAAGAGCCAAGCCAGAGAGGCCAGAATTGTGGAATTTACAAGAAGAAAGCCAGCTGATTCATCTCAAGAAGCCAGAGTTATACTCAAGACAGAGGATCTTCTCTTCAATTCCTTCAAGGGTTTTTAGAGTTTTTCTTATGTTTTGTTTTATATTTTCTTCTGAGATGTATTCTTTCATGATTATGAACTAAACCCCTCAAATACCTGAGGGGGATGAAACCGAAGACGGATCTTGTTATTGTTTTCTAAACTATATGATAAATAATTGATTTGTTCTAAATTATGTGTTCTTAATTCTTGTTTTAATATTTTAGGATATTGATTCAAGTATTGATGTGCTTAGGTAGAGGAGGTATAGACCCTGTCTAAGAGTAGATCTAGAATAATTAAGCGGAGTTGATCGCAACCCTAGAGATAGGATGACGAAAATCTGCCGGATTAGGGTCAAACCTAATATGGGAGTCCATAGATCGAATTAATGCAATTCTAGGGGTTTTAATTAGAAAGAGATTTCAATTAATCAACCTAGGGTTAGACGTTAGTAGCCTTGTGAGAGGTATTAATATAACTTAGGGAATCCTACGGATCAAGTCAAGTGAATAAATCCTCTGGTTCAGAGTTAAATAACAAGTGAAGTCTAGGTGGATTCTTCCTCAGGTATTGTCTTAATCAATTGGTTTTTCCCACAAGTATTTTCCCATTCATTCTCTTTGTCTTAGCATCTTTAGCTTAATCGTTTGTTAATTTTAGATTAATTAATAATTCCCTAAATTCTTAGGCTAAATAATAAAAAGAAATTTAGTATTAGTACTTTTGGTTCCTTTGAGTTCGACAATCCAGTCTTGCCACTTAACTATACTACTGTTCGATAGGTGCACTTGCCTCAATCTTTTGTCATAGTTAGTTTCTAGGCTAGGTCATTCTTTTTATAAATTTTTAAGACTCTGACATAACGATCAAGTTTTTTTTTGGCGCCGTTGCCGGGGAACTAAAATATTAAGAACGCTTAATTTTTATTACTTTAGCCATATTTTATTTTCACAAGTAAATTTTATTTTCTTCTGGCAGATATTCTAGTTTATGACTAGGAGGTACCCATCAGGACCTTTGATTTTTGACAGTGAAATAGAACATACCGCTCGCAGAAACAGAACAGATGTCACTGAATAATTATTAGTGGCAAGTCATAAGGACAAAGCCTACTAAAGCAGCCGATGTTTTCAACCTTGACGCGGCCACCATGTTATCTAACCAGGTAGAGCTTTTAAGTAAAAAATTTGATGATTGGTATGGCTCACGCAGTACATCCGTGTCTGACAAGATCTGAGATGGAAGAGGGGTGAACAACACGAATATCTATCCTACAACCCTAGCACAGAGAACGAACAAGTCAACTATATGGGTAACTATTCTAGACCTCAAAATAATCTTTACAGTAACACTTACAATGCAGGTTGGAGATACCATCCCAATTTCTCATGGGGTGGTCAAGGTAATCAAAGACCGCAACTTCCTCTAGGCTTTCAACAACCACCTCACCAGTAGGAAAAGAAGCCGAACCTTGAGGAGATGCTAACAAAATTTATCTCGGTGTCAAAAACACGCTTTTCAAACACCAAAACAGCGCCTAAAAATTAGCAAGCGTCGATTCAAGAGCTCGAGAATCAATTAGGTCAGCTTGCTAAGCTGATCTCAGAAAGACCACAAGGTATCTTGCCTAGCAACACCGAAACTAACCCAATAGAGCAACCTCAAGCAATAACTACTCATGATAGTGAAGGGTTAGATGAACCAAAATTGAAGCAAGAGAATATGATAGAGGAAGGTAAGGTTGAGGTAAGGTATGATAAACCAAACCCAGTAATTACAAAGTACCAACCACGTGTGCCGTACCCAAATGCGATAAAGAAAGACCACACAGAGGAACAATTTGGTAAATTTCTTAAACTTTCAAAGAAATTACATATTAACTTGCTGTTTCTTGAAGCTCTTTTGGAGATGCCAGATTCAAGGAAATTTTTAAAAGAGTTTTTGACAAACAAAAGGAAGTTAGACGATACGTCGCAAGTGGAGCTAAACGTAGTGTGCCCAGCAACACTGCGAAATAAACTACCACTTCAGAGCTTAATACAAATAGTGCAACTCCTTTTTCGGCACGTAAGGTCTTTCCATACGTAACGGTCGAGGTAACACATTCTAATTTCGGCACTTTAGAGGTAAATATTACCCGACTCAAACCATATGATGATAGAATTGATAGTAAGAAAAAGGAGTTTTGACTTTGTGAACCACCATGGCCATACGAATAACAGGTAAGTCTAGCTCAAGAATTTAAACGAGCGCTTCTCGGGAGGCAACCCGAGCACTAACCCCACTAACGTCCATATTTTCGAATTTTAGCATCTAACTAAAAACTAACCAAAAATTTTAGGCGTAGGTTTCCCTACCACACGACCTTACACATGGGCGTGGCCGTGGCTGTGTGGACACCACGAATAGGTACATGGGCGTGGTAGAGATCATGCAAAAATAGGATGAAATTTTTTCCCAAGACACGGGCTTCGACTAAACGCCACGGCCGTGGTTAAAACTGCCTAAAGAACACGGGCTGAGATAAATCCACACGGTCGTGCGAGGCGGCCGTGGTCGACATTATCAGCTTTTTCACATATCGCCGCCGCCACCACCTCGAGATCACTCCGATGATGAGGACCTTTGAGGCTTTTTGTAACACCCCAAACCCGGCCCATGCATTATGAGCGGATTTGGTATGTCACACGAGCAAAACATGTTAAACCCTTTTTATTCGTACTAAAATATTGTTTTGTTAAAATCAAAAAAATAAGTTTGATTTGATAAAATACTATAACTTTGAAGATTTGATTGATAAATCGATAAATTTGAACTAATGATCTTACAAAATCGTGACCTTGAAAACGACATTGAAAATTCGAAAGAGAATCCAAGTCTTTTGAAAATATCATTCATAGTTCAAGAGAAAATATCCGTATTAAAAGTATTTGTAAAAGTTTATTTTGAAATCCATTTGTTAATCGATTTTAGAAACCATTATTTAAGTTTTTAGAAAATTCCCTTTTTAAACAATTTAAGAAAAATAATAAAAACATCCCTACCATAAAGCAAAATAAAAATAGTCCAGAGGCCTTATTACAACATTTAACCCAAAATAGTAAAGTAATAAAATAAACGAGAAAGAAGTCTAAAGTCCAAACAAACCATTTCTGAAGTATGGCCTCCCTCGAGTCATCCATAGCCTAAGTCCATATCATCAAGCATTACCTACAAGGGTTAAGAGAAAGGGGGGTGAGTTACAAGAACTCAGAGTGAGATCCCCTTACCGTTATCCGTTAGGCCGGAACCAATTTAGCAATATTTTGGGTCTAAGCCCATTTACAATAACAATAATGTATCAAATATAACATGTGTATGAAATGCAATTCCCAAACCAAGCCTAGTATTCCATCCACTACACACCACCCGTACCAACCAACACACCTGTGGGTGATCATCAGTCAACCCACCCTGCCAACACACCAATCACAGGCATTAAGCCATTTATATCAAATATAATTGTGGACAAGCCACCAGAATAGCAAAATTTACGTGGCATTGCCAGTATTCAGATTTGTGGCAGAGCCACCAAAAATTTGTGGCAGAGCTACCGGAACTTCTCTTCAACATTAACCCATCCCATGCAAATCATGTATATAATGCTCAACAAATCTCAATAAAACAACAGAAATTTATTTCGAATATTTATTACAAAAATTATGGCCCATTAAGCAAATATCATCTTGGCCCATTTCACAAATTTTCAGATCGGCCCATATAGTAAATATATCGATTTGGCCCACATGCAAATATATCGATTTGGCCCACATAGCAAATATATTGGTTTGGCCCACATAGCAAATATATCGATTTGGCCCATATAGCAAAATATATCGATTTGGCCCACATAGCAAAATATCAGATTGGCCCACTTAGCAAAATATCAGATTGGCCCATTAATCAATATGTCCATTCGGCCCATAAGTAATTTCGTATTTCGGCCTTTTAGGGGCATTTCCATAATTGAGCCCGTAAGGGCAATTTTGTAATTCGGTAATTTACCCACTAAGGGTAATTCGGTAATTTCGCAATCCAGACTTAACTACTAATTTGGGCATAACAATTTAAAATTGTCCATCTACATTGTACTGACTAAATTGACTATAACTTGAGTTAGAAATCTCAAAATCTAAATACGTAAATGTTTCTTGAAAATAGACTCATATATCTAATTACTACAATTTTTGCAGAATTTTTGGCTTAACCATTTAGTACAGTTTACTCCTTAAAGTGTCCCTTGTTTCACTGTCCAACGATTCTGACCTCTCTTAACTTAATTTCAAATATCTCACTGTACGGTTTTCATATATTGCTCCCACTTGTTTCTAATGAAAATAGGCTTACTAAGGAATCCATACATATAAATTATAACCCATAATTCACTTTGTAAAATGTTATACGATTTTTCCAAAACAGATTAGGGAACCACGAAGTCAATCAGAACCAGTCTCACTATGATTAACATATCTCAGGATATAAAATTCTTTTTCCTTCTCCGTTTCTTCTATATTAAAATAGACCCAGTAAGATTTAATTTGATATCTTATTCACTTTCTAATTTCATTTCTCATATTTTTCGTGATTTTTCAAAAACACGTCACTGCTTATACCTGAAACTATTTTATTACAAAATACTATTACCACTACGATCATACGCATGCTCGAGTGATCACGGATGCCAGTTTTCGGTTTTCTTTGGTATTTCGACCGATTCACAAAATATTTCTTACAAACTTTCAGAGAAGTGTGAGATTACACACCATTTCAGATATGTATACGGAAGATTCGGGATTACACACCTGATTTCGATTTCCTAACGAACCACTCATCGATGACCTAGAACAATACCAACCAAAAGTTAGCCTCGGATTTCCAAAAGATTTCGTATCACTTACACTTGAATCACTTACCACTATGTCTGAAGGTAGAATATATCGAGTGATTTGTCCCTAAAACATATAGTCGATTATTTCAAATTATTACTCCGTTAGCAACCAATCGAATATTGAATAATATCAATAATCCATAAGAACTCCTTACCATATTAATATTGGATCTGATTTCCACCGTTTGACTTAGGGCTAGAACGATACATGTCCTCCCACTTAGAACACTATGAAAAGAAGGGTGATTAAGACATGAAGGAGTGGAAGATAACACCATTTCGGTTAAGATCAAGAGTTACAATCGAATAGTGATAAATACCTATTCGGCTAGAAAGAAAAGAATATAAACGTGGAAAAGAATTCACTTACCGATTTAATTGAAGAAATGAGTGTCAACCCAATTGAGAAAAATGATAAAGAAGAGATAAAGGTTTCAGCTATGGTGGATATGAATTTGAGAAGAAAAAGAAAGGGTTGGAAAAATTTTGTAAAAAGAAATAGAACGATGAAAAAGGTGTATTTTTGAGGTTTCGGTTCTTCCAAGGATAAAGAGTGAACAATTTTATCTTAATGGTTTAGGTGCATTCGGTAATCAAGAAGGAAGAAGAAGAATTTACTTAATATCAGTTTGAAGTTTCAGCTATCAAGGAAGATGGACAAAAGATGAATATGTGACCAATCCAAAGAGAAGAAAGAAACAAAAGAAATGCACTATTGTGCTAGAAGATTTCGGCAAGGAGAATAGCAATTTGGGAGAAAATGGCACAAAGTTGCAAATGGGATTTTTGGCCAAAACAATACCAAGACCTTACCAAAAGCCAAAGTAAAATTTCAGCAACCTATCTACCCCCAAAACCGTCCACATGCATAGCCATAAGGGTCAAAATTTTGCCAACCATATTTTCCATAGCATTCTCCATGAAATAAGCCACTTGTTCCCCTTACTTGCCTTTTCCTTTTGATTCCTTTCCCCAACCTCAACCTTTCCTATTCTCCTTAGCCATCTTGCCAAAAATAAAAAGTCCACCTTGCCATATTTACATGCTTGGCCGACACTTAAGGAAAGAGTGCAAAAATAATAGTTAAAATTTGCACACTATGGTATTTGAACCTCTTCCCTCAAGGTACTTCATGTGGCGTCATATCCTCTTTACTAATTGCTCACTTATGCTAGAAATTTACTCTCTTATTTCCATAAGCCTTGATGCCACTTACAATCTCTTCTTAATAGGCTTAAACACAAAATTTTACTAAGACCCAACTTGAACCCGGAACTTCATAGAACCCTGTAACTTTCTAAAATCACCTTTCTAATAAGTCCACCTTGAAATAATGTCGTTCTCTTGTTCTTAAAAATGTTAAACATTCCTACACCTAAGGCCCATTGGGCCCAATCCTACTAGGCCCAATTTCGAGATGTTACACTTTTTCTTTTCTTTATTCTTATTTTCTTTTTTATTTTTTTCTTATTTTTATTTTTATTTTAGTTTATTTTATTTTATTATTAAACTCTTTAAATTTTTAAGTATAATTTGATTTCTTTTATCTCTGGCTGTTTAACTCTAGAGTAACTATAACAAACGTCCATTAAATAAGAACTCCCTAAAAACTTTATTGATTTCTTCGCAGTCTAAAAAGGTTTTAGGTGCCACTCAAGGGACGAACACACCACCGGAGTATTCTCCACCACCTTCACCTATGCCTAGTCATCATGTTCATTATTGATCATCCTCCAAGGGTTTCATCCAAAATTTAGGAAGTTTCACTTCTCCCTCTCTCTTATGATATCATGCTATTAATCTCTAGATATATATATCTTTGTACATTGAGGGTAATGTACATCTTAAGTGTGGGAGGGTCAACTATAGTATTATTTGAAAATCCTTTAATTATATCTTGTTCTTTAAGTAATTTTCTCATATTACTAATTAGAATGAAATTTCCTGTGATCCATGATTTTCTTTGATATGTTTCAGATTAAGTCATTGATAATTGTGCAGTGATGATTTAAGCTTTAGGAGACTAGAGAATCAAGCATGATGAGTCTTTTTTCAAAAATTAAAATTTTGTTAGGTTGTCTACCTGAATCTAATTATTACCTTGAAGTTTGAAATTTATGAGGTTGATATCAAAAACCCATAATTTTTGTGAGATTTTGAGCCTTTTAGAGCATACATTCTTTTGTGCTTACCTTGTGATTATGAGTGTGTCAACATTAAGCTTTTATTCTAGAACTTGCTTCGATTATACATGTCAAACCACATTATTGATTTGATATACTGAGATGATAAAGGCACTTAGGATTTAACCCACTCAATCCACTAAAAAGCTTACCCTTACAATTAACCCTTAGTGAACCCCTTGATCCTAACAACCCTTTTATTGACTCACCCACTAATATTACCCCAAAACCTTTCTTGTATTTGTTATCACCATTTATTGACTCCCCTTTTGTCGAGATTTTATTTTGAACAGTTGCCTAACTATGATCTATATTTCAGTTGTAAAAGTTCTTTCTTTCTTATTACTTGATTTGTTCTTAAAAAAAAGAAGTATATTCATTTTAGTTCTAAGATCAAGTGAGCTTATACGTTTAAAATTCCACATATTGAGAAGAAGCTTGTATTATTAGTGAAGTTATAATTGATGTAATTATTCAAGTATTAGTTTATTTTTTCTAGTTAGGTAAATTGTCAATTCAATCTCGATTCTAACCTCCTAATTCAGCCTTTATCCATACCTTTAACCCAAGCCCCATTACAACCCTTTTTAAAGACCTTTTGATTTGTGTATCATTTCAGTTTACAGTGGTGGAGATTTGATTTTTAGGCAAGCCTATGGGATTAACTTTTCATGTTCGACTTTTGAGTGCTTAATTTTGAACCTTAAACACTTTGAGTGATTTGAGTGAATCTTTAGTGCGGATGTCAACTCTTGTCAATTTTGAATTAAAGGTAATTATTTAGGTAAGGGGAAACACCTATGTTTTTATGCTACAAAAACTATGACTTGATTGTTTGAATCTTTATGACCCTTTTACTTAAATTATCCATGCATGAATTATCTTTGAATCATGATGTAACATTATTTATGAATATTATGAATCAAGGAAGTTCATTTTAATTGTGAGTTGAGAATTTTGCCTGAGGACAAGTAAATGATTAAGTGTGGGGGTATTTGATAAACCGTAATATGAACATATTTTAATCCCACATTTAGCATACTTTTGGATGATTTATTCCTTGAATTATGTAATTTGGTACTCTTAATCCTTTGTTTTCATGTTTTATACTTAAAAAAGCTCCGGAGGATGAAAAGGACAAGAAACGGGCCTAAAATAGAGTAAATGGGCCAAAGTACGAAATTGACACGGCCTGGGCCCAAGACCACACGGCCGTGCCTCATTAACAGACCCGAACACGGGCTGGCCACGATTCACACGGGCGTGTGCCATAGGCGTGTCCCTGTCGTGACAAAGAAGAGTTTCATTCCGATTAGGGTACTTAGAGGCAAAGAAAGCCATTCCAAAAGCCTATATAAACACCCTAGAGGCCAACCTTCAAGGGGGTCTAGTTAAGCGTCCAGTTAGGCCGAAGAGCCAAGCCAGAGAGGCCAGAATTGTGGAATTTACTCGAAGAAAGCCAGTTGATTCATCTCAAGAAGCCAGAGTTATACTCAAGACAGAAGATCTTCTCTTCAATTCCTTCAGGGGGTTTTAGGGTTTTTCTTATGTTTTGTTTTATATTTTCTTCTGAGATGTATTCTTTTATGATTATGAACTAAACCCCTCAAATACCTGAGGGGGATGAAACCTAAGACGGATCTTGTTATTGTTTTCTGAACTATATGATAAATACTTGATTTGTTCTTAATTATGTTTTCTTAATTCTTGTTTTAATATTTCAGAATATTGATTCAAGTATTGATGTGCTTAGGCAGAGGAGGAATAGACCCTGTCTAAGAGTAGATCTAGCATAATTAAGCGGAGTTGATCGCAATCCTAGAGATAGGATGACGAAAATCTGTCGGATTAGGGTCAAACCTAATATGGGAGTCCATAGATTGAGTTAATGCAATTCTAGGGGTTTTAATTAGAAAGAGATTTCAATTAATCAACCTAGGGTTAGATGTTAGTAGCCTCAAGAGAGGTATTAATATAACTTAGGGAATCCTACGGATCAAGTCAAGTGAATAAATCGTCTTGTTCAGAGTTAAATAACAAGTGAAGTCTAGGTGGATTCTTCCTCAGGTATTGTCTTAATCAATTGGTTTTTCCCACAAGTATTTTCCCAATTTCATTCTCTTTGTCTTAGCATCTTTAGCTTAATAATTTGTTAGTTTTAGATTAATTAATAATTCCCTTAATTCTTAGGCTAAATAATAAAAAGAAAGTTACTATTAGTACCTTTGGTTCCTTTGGGTTCGACAATCCGGTCTTGCCACTTAATTATACTACTGTTAGATAAGTGCACTTGCCTCAGTCGTTGTCACAGTTAGTTTCTAGGCTAGATCATTCTTTTTATAAATTTTTAAGACTCTGACATAACGATCAAGTTTTTTTGGCGTCGTTGCCGGGGAACTAAAATATTAAGAACACTTAATTTTTATTACTTTAGCCATATTTTATTTTCGCAATTAAATTTTATTTTTACTTTTTTAAATTTTCTTCTTTTCTTCTGGCAGGTATTCTAGTTGATGACTAGGAGGTACCCCTCAGGACCCTTGATTTTTGACAGTGAAATAGAACATACCGCTAGCAGAAACCGAACAGATGTCACTGAATAATTATCAGTAAAACTCAAACTCTAGCCGAATTTAGCTCCAAAAAATACTATTCCTTACCGTCCCTGGGAATTGAACACAAGACCTCCAACACACCCACACTCCACTTAACCACCAGACTAGTAGGCCCATTCTGATATCATTTTACCAACAACAACTTAAAAGCCTACCGACCCTAGTGAGAGCTTTATTCATAAAAATGCTAAAATTTACCCAAGTTCTGACATGAACTTGGGACCTCTCACACACACCTAGAACACATAACCACTAAAGCAGACAGATATTTGTGTCAATAAATTTTAAAAACACATACAGATATTTTTGTGCTCCAAAATCACATTAGCCGGAATTAAAGAAATTTGGGGCGTTACATACGAAGTCAATTTTAAAGATATAAACCTTCATGCATGTCTAATCTTAAAAGCAACTAAGTTTTCATGGCAAACATTACTAAGGTTAAGATCATACAAGCATTCCATTATTCATGATAACATACTTTCACTTAGATAAAATCATCATTCATACTTGCATACAAACTATCTCAGTAACAAAAAATATCTTTAAACATTCATTTATTAAAACATACTTATGAAAGAAATGATTGAAACATACTTGAAAACTTTAAAAGTTTGAGCAATTTATTTTCCTTACCCCTCTTTAAAAAGAAGCAATGTCCCCATTGCAAGAACAAAGTAATGAATGAAAACTAAACACCAGGTAGGGTTGTAGAGAAAGAGAGGTGAGTCATTAAGACTGCTTAAATACCAAGTCTTCCCTAATAACCCAATCCTTGACATGTTCATTCCCATTACCACATCAGTTAGTCTTATTCTTTCCAAAGAAGTGTTAAGTTTGTTCATGCTTGCTATGTTTTATTCTGTAGAAATTAAATCCTAATTATGAAAGAAATAAATTCCTAAAGACCTAAAAATAATTAAATAAATAACAAGACAAGAATCCCCCCTTTTATTTTTCTGACTCATTCCCCTTGTCTTCTTTAGCTCTATCTCCGCTTGCATAGTCAGTATCTTCCGTCCATGTCTCAAAGATAACATCTGGGAACTCAGGAACAAAAGTATTAGAGATATTCTTAAAAGTATTTCGAATTGAGTCATCTCTAATTTTTGCATATTTCCAGTAAGTTTGTTGTTGATTGTGCATGAACTTGCACATATCCATCGAAATTGACAACTCTGATTTCCTTAAAGTACTTGCAGAAGTCGGCATGGGAGTTGTATATTCAGGATCAACACTTAGCTTGACTGGTTCTTCTTCTGGCTCAACCCTTGGTTCAGGAATGTTTGGTTCCTTATCAGATTCTTCCTCTTCACTGTATGTAACTGAATTAGCTTCAGTTTCAGTTCCATCTGTTGACTCTTCCGTATCCGGCTCAGTTGGCTCTTCTTGCTCGCCTTGATTCAGCTCATGCACCCTCTCTACTAATCTTTCAAGATCATAATTTGTAATGCATCCTTGAACATATCGCCCCTTCAAATTTGCTTGTGTTTTAACATGAGCCTTTAAGCAAAGTGAAGTGATTAATGATGGGAAATAAGCTCTTCCTACCTTCTTTTTAGCACAATCGTGAATCTCCTTGGGGATAGTTTTCCCAACATTAATGGACTTTTCTGTCAAAATTGCATATAACAAAAGCATCCGTTCCATCGAGATGGTGGAACTATGTAACACCCTAAACCCGGCCTATGCGTTAAGGCTAGATTAGACATGTCACATGAAATAAAAATACTTTAAGCCTTTTTTTTTTAACATTTAAGTAAAACAGATTCCAAAATTTTGACGAAGTATTATTGAATAAAAGATTGATTGATAAATCAAAAAATTTGAGATGTAAGATCTTATAAATCGTAACTTTGAAAATATCGTTAATAGTTCGAGAAGATTTAAAAGAATTTAAAAATATTTTTCGAAAAGTGTTGATGAAAATTTTAAGAGAAAATTTCTGAGTTAAAAATATATTAATGAAACTTTATTATGAAACCCTTTTTGTATATCCATTTTAGAAAAATGTTTATTTTAGTTTTTAGAAAAATCTCAATTTGAAGTACTTAGAGCAAATTATAAATTCGTCAAATAGTAAACAAAACAAAAATTAATCCAGAGGCCTTATTACAATCTTAACTTAAAATAATAAAGTAATTAAATGTACTAGAAAGAAATCCAATTTCCAAATTATACCGTTTTTGTAGTATGGCCTCCACCGAGTCATCCATGGCCCAAGTCTCCATCACTGATCATTACCTGAAAGGGGTAAGGAAAAACGGGGTGAGTTACTAGAACTCAGTTATAACCCCCTTACCGTTGTCCACTGGGCCTAAATCCCATTAAGCAATAATTTGGGCCTAAGCCCATTTACAATAATAATAATGTATCAATTATATCATCTGTATGAAATGCAATTCCCAAACCAAACCTAGTAATCCATCCACTACACACCACCTGTACCAACCAACACACCTGTGGGGATCAAGTCAACCCACCCCGCCAACACACCAATCGCAGGCATTAAGCCATTTATAACAAATATAATTGTGGACAAGCCACCAGAATAACAGAATTTACGTGGCATTGCCACTATACAGATTTGTGGCAGAGCCACCAAAATATGTGGCAGAGCCACCAGAACTTCTCTTCAATAATATCCCATCCCATGCAAAATCATGTACATAATGCATAACAATTCATGATTTTTACAATATAACAACAGTAATTTATTCGGATATTCATTATAAAAGTACGACCCATTAAGCAAAATATCAGATTGGCCCATTTAGCAAAATATCAGATCGACCCATTTAGCAAAATATCAGATCGGTTCATTTAGCAAAAATATCAAATTGGCCCATCTAGCCATAATATCAGATTGGCCCGATTATCAATATGTCCATTCGGCCCTTAAGGCAGAATGTCAACTCGACCCATTAAGCAATTTTGTATTTTGGCCCTTTAGGGGTATTTTCACAACTTGTACAATGATACTACCAATTTCGTCAATTTATCAAAATAATATATCTTAGGCCAATTTTTCCGATTTACGCCTTACGATTTTAGTCATAGCGATTTGTTTTCGATACGATATCTACCTTAAACCTACGAAAAACGGTGTGAGATTACACACCTGATTACGGTAAGCACTAAGCTTTCTTGATCGTCGACACCTAAAATATTATAACGCTTGATTAGTCGACATACGCGATTTATTAATCAACTCTAAAATGAACGATCTACGGTGCTTACCCTTGGAATCGTGAATGACCATGATTTGCCGGTTTTCCCCAGATGACGGTCCACAACCCGGTGGAAAATCCTGAACCGCCGGTACTGCCCTTTGTTTGAATTTTGGAGTAGGGATCGCTAATCCACTCCTTTTGAGATCTCCACTCGACTTCCCTTTCAAATCGGTACCACAAGCCTCCATTCGATTAGATCTTATATAGATCGATATTACGGTAAAATATGGATTGTCAAAGGGTAAAGATCGGCTTACCACTAATTCTGAGTGATCAACGGTTGGATAGATCGAGTGGTTTAATCCTTATAATTATAATCTGTTAATCATTACTATTCCAATAACATAGTAACGAATAAAAAACGATTTTATAGAATCCTTGAAGAACTCCTTACCTTGAAGATTTTTAGGACTGATTCCCAACGATTGTATGATAACATCGGAAGAATCAAAGTTTCGGCCTTCCACTATATCACTATGAAAAAAATTATCTTGAATGAGAGAGAATAAGGTGATGGTCTCGGTCAATATGACCATCCCAAACCAGAGTATAAATTCGGTCATTAAGAGAAAGAAAATAAAATGTTGAGAAGAACACTTACCGATTGATCAAGAAATGAGTGTTAATACGAATGAGAAGAAAAGATAGAGAAGAGATGAAAGTTCGGTTATAGAGGAAAAGGTATATTGATATTCGGCTATGGGGGATAATCAAACAAGAAGATGTGATCTTATGGTGGTGTCTATTTAGGGAAGAGGAAAGATTAAAGGAATGTTTAAAAGAAAAGAATGGAACGTTGGATGGAGGCTAGGTGATTCGGCTATCAAAGGAAGATGAACAAGAGATGAATGTTTTGACCAACAAAAGAGGAGAAAAAATTCACAAATGTGCTAGGAGGATTCGGCAAAGAGAATAGCAATTAGAGAAAATGACACAATTGATGCTAAAGGAATTTGGCCAAAACAAGCACTAAAGCTTTACCAAAACACCAAGAAAAATTCGGCTACCTCTCTTACACCCAAAACCGTCCACATTCATGACAATAATGGTCAAAAATTGGCCAACCACTCTTTCCATAACATTTCCCTTGAAAAAGGCCACATGTTCCCCTTACTTGCCCTTTTTCTTTTGATTCCTTACCTTACCTTCACACTTTCCTTATTTCCTTAGCCATCTTGCCAAAAATAAAAAGTCCAACTTGCCTTATTTACAAGCTTGGCTGACACTTAGGGGAAAAGTACAAAAATAATAGTCAAAATTTGCACATTATGGGATTTGAACCTCTTCCCTCAAGGTACTTCTTGTGGCGCCATATCCTTCTTACCAATTGCTCATTTATGCTAGCTATTTACTCATTTATTTCCATAAGCTTTGAGGTCACTAACTATATCTCCTTAAAGTGCTAAATGCCAAAATTTTTACTAGGACCGAATAAACCCCGAGCCTTCTCAGGATCCTCTAAACATACACAATTAATAATTTAACTAGCATATCACCAAAAACAATGCAACACATAAAATTCCAAATTTTAGGAGGTTACAAACTATGTGAGATAGGCATAAAACTGTAGCGAACGAAATAAAACCATACCTTTGCTACTGGTTTTAAGTATTCTCTTCGACAAGAATGGCTCACATAATTTCTTGTAATCCATTGGGATCCCGTATTTGTCACAACATCAAGCACTTGTTGAAGAAAATCCCAATTGATATTGTTCATCATAGGGTAGTACTCATCTTCTTCAACATTAGGTAAATTAAACAAATCATTAATGGACTTAGAAGTAAGGGGTACCTTTTTCTTTCGAACAATGACTTCAATAGCATCTTGCGTACTTAAACTAGCATAGAATTCTCGAACTAGTTCATCATCGGGAAGTGAACGAGCATTACAAAATTCTTCCCACTTGAGAGCATTTATTTTCTTTCTAATCGGTACAGGAACAACCATCAAATCAATACTCTTCAAGTCATAACTCAGACTGTATCTTACTAAAAAAATTGATTAGTACTTGGGCCAAATTTAACCCCATTTATTAACATAAAAATTTAAAATTTAGACAGAACAAATGAAACTTAAAAATTTTAAATCTTAATTAGAAAATTTCTTTTTAACAAATTACATTAAATTAATTCTCAGGAAAGGTTGGAGGGGTCACAGCGGTCCCACTTAAGTTCCAATCTCCTTGGACAGAATTAATTAAATGTAATAAGTTAAGAAAATAAGTTCTAATTATTTCTTTATTTACAAAATGAGTTCATGGAAAATTAAGGGTCTGTTAATTTGAGCGAGGATTCAACTTGCCCAATTTCACCATCCCAATAGTGTTTGAGACGTTGACCATTAACTTTAAACATACCTCCGTAATTATTGTATAATTCAATAGCTTTATAAGGATAAACTCGGTAGATGGTATAAGGTCCATCCCATCGAGATTTAAGCTTCCCAGGAAATAACTTCAACCTTGAATTAAACAACAAAACCTTCTGACCTTCTTTAAACTCGTGAGGTTGTATATGACTATCATGCCATCTCTTTGATCTTTCTTTACACATTTTGGCATTCTCATAGGAAAACAACCTCAAATCTTCCAACTCATCAAGTTGTAACATCCTTCTCTCACTGGCTTGCTTAAGATCAAAGTTCAACTGCTTCAAAGCCCAGTGACCTTTATTCTCCAACTCTAATGGCAAATAACATGCCTTTCCAAAGACTAATCGATAAGGAGTCATTCCTAACGGTGTCCTAAATGCTGTTCGATAGGCCCATAATGCATCATTGAGCCTTCGAGACCAATCTTTTTTGCTAGGGCATACTATCTTTTCAAGGATACCTTTGATTTCGAGATTCACTCTTTCAACTTGCCCATTAGACTGGGAGTGATAAGCAGTAGCAATCTTGTGCTTCACATCATATTTTTCAAGTAACCAATTAAGCCATTTATTCACAAAGTGAGAACCTTAATCACTAATAATGGCTCTTGGTGTCCCAAATCGTATAGAAATATGCTTATGTAGGAATCACATGACTACCTTAGCATCATTTGTAGGTATGTTTCAGCTTCAACCCACTTGGATACATAGTCCACAGCAAGTAAGATGCATATGTTCCCAAAAGGAAGAAGGAAATGGGCCTAAGAAGTCAGTTCCCCATACGTCAAACAATTCAATCTCCAAAATGTTTGTCAAGGGCATCTCATTCTTCCTTGATATATTTTCGGTCGTTTGGCATTTATCACAGTTCTTTACATAAGCATAAACATCTTTAAATAGTATAGGCCAAAAGAAACCTACTTGCAAAATCTTTTCTGAAGTAAACCACCAAAGTGTCCCCACTTGGAGATGAATGGCAATGATACAAGATCTCAGCAATCTCGCTTTGAACTGCACCCTTTCGAATTATATTATCAGCACATTGTTTAAACAAAAATGGATCCTCTCAAAGATAATACCGACTATCATGAATGAATATTTTTTCCTTTATTGGTATGTCATTTCTCGAGGAATTATTCCACATACAAGATAACTGGCAAAATCAACAAACCAGGGTATTTCATGAATTCGATTTTCATCAAATAAGTGTTCATTTGGGAAATTCTCGTTGATAGGCACACATGACTGAGGTACCTCATCTTGCTCCAACCTCGACAGATGAACAGCTATTTGATTTTCGACACCTTTTCTATCTTGGATCTCAAGGTCAAATTCTTGGAGTAAAAGTATCCAACGAATTGGACTTGGTTTTGCATCTTTCTTCGTGAGCAAGTATTTAATGGCCCCATGGTCAGTAAATACTTTAACTTTTGTACCTATAAGATATGAGCGGAATTTGTCAAAAGAAAAAAACTATAGTGAAGAGTTCCTTTTCGGTTTTCGTATAATTAAGTTGGGCACCCGTTAAAGTTCTACTTGCATAGTAAATAGGGTGAAACACTTTGTTTCTTCTTTGACCCATCATAGCTCCAACGGCATAGTCACTTGCATCAGACATCAACTCAAAAGGTGAGTTCCAATCAGGTGTAACGAGGAATGGGTCATGGAAGACTAAGAGAAGAGAACCTGAAATGAAAGGTAAGATAGTGAAAGATTAACAAGAAGCCACAAATCGAAGGCTAATTCATGCTTTGCCAATGAGTGATGTGATTATTTTACTTAATATCCCAGGTTAGGAAGAAGATCACAACTAGAATAGTAATGGGATATAGGAGAGACTAGAGAATGATTCGCCTTAGTGATTCTTCACTCCGTGTTCATAGCTAACCAAGAGTGAGCTTATTCAAAAGGATAAGATAATGGCGGACAAGGCGACCACAACTGTTACTTGTGCTGTGACAAGAGCGGACATCCCTCAAAGACTAGCACCGTCTTCTCTTCATCCTGAAAAATTTGCAGAGATAAGCCCGGAAGTCATGGAACTCTAATTGCGAAGTTCATTCTCGATTAGTTATGTGCGGAGGGAGAGAACGGTGCAATTGCCCCAGACCAAGTCTCATCTCCTACTCCAAGGGGCTTCACACTCTAGAGTTCGTTCTATTTGACCAGCTTATTTGTATTTGGGCTGAGATTAATTGCTTCTTAAGATCTTCAAAAGCTTCCAAACATGCTTTTTTATATCAAACATTGTATTTTTCTCTAACAACAAACACAATGGTTTAGAAATTTTTGAGAAATCTTTGATAAACCTTCAGTAAAAACTGGTATGGCCTAAGAAACTTCTGACTCCTTTCACATTTATTGGGGTCGATAATCTTTCAGTTACGTCCACCTTTGCTTTATCGAATACAATTCCTTTCTTTAACATCTTATGACCTGAGACAATCTCTTTATTGACCATAAAATGTCTTTTTTCCCAATTAAGGACAAGATTCGTCTCTTGCATCTCTTCAGTACCTTAGCCAAATTACTCAAACAGATATCATAAGTGTTACCAAAAACAGAAAAATCATCCATGAAAACCTCAACAAAATTTTCAACCATATCAGTAAATATTGCCATCATGCATCATTGAAAAGTTGCAAGTGCACTGCATAAACCAAAAGGCATTCGTCTAAAACCAAACATACCGTATGGACAAGTAAAGGTTATTTTATGTTGGTCCTCTCAGGCTACAACTATTTGGTTATATCCTGAATAGCCATCTAAAAAACAATAAAATTCATTACCTACCAGTCGATCTAACATCTGATCCATAAAAGGCAACGAAAAATGGTCCTTCCGGGTGGCTTTGTTCAACTTTCTGTAATCAATACAGATTCTCCAACTGGTAACAGTTCTCATTAGAATTAACTCATTATGCTCATTTTCAACAATTGTGATTCCACCGTTCTTCGGCACACACTTCACCGGACTTACCCACGAATTATCTAAAATAGGATAGATGATTCCTGCATCTAACCATTTGATCACTTCCTTTCTAACAACTTCTTTCATAATAGTACTGAGCTTAAATTTCCCATCAATTCGAGCTCTTTCACCTTCTTCTAAAATGATTTTATGCATGCAAGAAGAAGGGCTTATATCTCGAATATCAACTATGGTCCAACCAATTGCTTTCTTAAATTTATTTAGAACAGCAATTAGTTGCTCCTCTTGATCTTTCATCAGTTCCGTTGAAATAATCACAGGTAAAGTAGAACAGTCACCTAAATAAACGTATTTCAAATGGGAAGGAAGTACATTTAGTTTGAGTTTAGGTGGTTCTTCAATTGACAACTTGGGTTGCACAAATTCTTTGACTTTCAACTCCAACGGTTCAAACCGTGTGGATTGAATAAAATTTCTCAGATTGGTTTCCATCAAAGCCATGTTTTCTTCACCTTCTTCATCCTCTAAAGGGTCAAGATCTAAGGCTTTCTCCAATGGATCTTCTTCAAAATTTCTTTCCATAGAAACCAAGGTTTCTATCTCTTCCATAACTGAACACTCTTCTACCGGATCGGGAAATTTCATCTCTTTAAGAATGTTAAAGGTTACCTAATCGTCTTGAACTCGCATGGTGAGTTCACCTTTCTGCACATCAATTAACATTCTTCTCGTGGCTAAGAAAGGTATCCCAAAGATGATCGACACTTCCTTGTCTGCTTCAAAATCTAAGACAATAAAATCAGTAGGAAAATAACATTATCGAATCTTACCAAAACATCTTCAATCTTTCCTTCGGGATATGCTAAAGATCGATCCGCTAGCTAAAGCGTCATAGTTGTAGGTCTTACTTCACCTATCCCTAACATCTTGAAAATAGACTTAGGCATCAAATTGATACTCGCTCCTAAGTCACACAAAGCTTTACCACAGTAAGATTCACCAATGTTACAGGGTATAGTAAAACTTCCTGGGTCTTTCAATTTCGGTGGCAATTTGTTCTGTAGGAACGCATTGCACTCCTTTGTCAAGGCAACAATCTCACACTCACTCAGTCGTTTCTTCTTAGACAGTATATCCTTTATAAACTTCACATAATTCGACATTTGTTCTAAAGCCTCCACCAACAGAATATTGATGTGTAATTGCTTCAGAACATCCAAAAACTTCTTGAATTGCACCTCATGTTTCTACTTGTGTTGCTGCAATCTTTGCGGATATGGAGGTGATGGAACTTTCGGTTGAACCAGACAACTTTTATGAGTAGGTAAATATACATCAAAAGAAGATGTTAAAATATCTGAATTCCTTAAGTCAGGGTTTACCTTGTCAGGGTTTGCAGATTTTGATTCCTTTGGTGTAGGAATTTCAACAGTTGGTTGATTCTTCTCAACGGGCTTATCTTCAACATCAATCAATCGGGGTTCTAGAATTTTACCACTTCGCAATTCCACTGACTTGATATGTTCTTTACCCAAATTTCTTGGATTCTCAATATCACTCAGCAAGGTTCCTTGTGGTCTATTACAAAGCTCCGTAGCTAACTGACCCATACGGCTTTGGATCAAAGCGCCATTCTTTGCTATGTACGTTTTCAACAAGTTCTCCAAACTGTTTGATGTCTCAGCTTGAGGTGATTTTGGAGCTTGCTGATTAAACCCTTGAGATTGGTTGGGTCTATGCTACAATAAGTCGTTATTCAGACCATTTCCTTGGTTGCTACAAGAAAAGTTAGGATGATTACGCCATGAAGAATTGTAGAAGTTGGATTGGGGTCCTTGTCCACTCCTATTTTCATATTGGTTCCCCACATAGTACATTGACTTGGGATTTGATGGACAATTCTCAAAAGAATGACCTTCTCCACAGTACACACAGGAAACTACTTCAAACGGACTTGGTGGCTGAGCTGCAAAATTATTAGCACTATTAGCGGTAAACTGTTTTAACATAGAGGAAATAGACGATACCTGAGCTGATGACGAAGTGAGGGCGTCAACTTTATGAACTTCAGCTACACGTCTTCCTGAAGCTGTTCGATTTGTTGGCCATTCATAGTTATTACTCGCGATCCTCCCGATGATCTCATAAGCCTCATTATAAGACTTTGACAAAATTGTACCATTCGCGAAAGCATCTACCATCAATCTTGTATGTGCATTGAGACCATTATAGAATGTCTCCAACTAGATACAATGAGGAATCCCATGATGAGGACACTTACGAAGTAACTCCTTGAATCGCTCCCAAGCCTCATACAAAGACTCGTCATCCAATTGTTGGAAAGTTGTGTTCCCGTTCCTCAACTTAGCATTTTTTCTAGGTGGGAAATACTTAACCAAAAATCTCTCTGCTAATTCTTTCCATGTATATATGGAACTTGGTGGAAATGAATTGAGCCATACTCGTGCTCGATCTAAAAACAAGTACAGAAACAACTTCAACCTCAGTGCACCTTTAGTCACACTGGCTATCTTGAATGAATCACTCACTTCCATAAACAATCGAAGGTGGAGATGTGGATCTTCCGTGGGCATACCACTAAATTGGCCTACCGTTTGTAGCATTTGAAACATCACTGGTTTCAATTTAAATTAGGTTGCCTCAATATCTGGCCTTTTAATTCCTGGATTTAACTCACTGAAAAGTAGCACAGCATATTGTCTGATGCATTGATCCCTATCATCGGCAATGAGAATGGAATTTCGTACATGATCGGCTTCATTACATTGGTCTTGATTCTGATTTCCAAGGTCCATCTCGACTTGTCTTTGAGCTATTTGTTCACGTCTTCTTTTTCTAAAAGTTCGCTCATTTTCAGGGTCTACAAGGAGTAAGTCAATAATTCGATCTACGCTCATAAACACTCGAAAAGAAAATCACAAAAATTAAAATGAATAAGTTAGTAATGTTAGAAATGAATCAAATTGAGAATAAATAGTAACACAAAAAATGACTGTGGCAATAATTGACAATCCCCGGAAACAGCTCTAAAACCTTGTAATGCGTAGGTTTGTGCAAGTGTACATAGTCGTTAACAAGAAATAAGTAAGTATTGAGTTATCATCTCCATAAGGATTGTATTTGTGCTAAGTCACTTAATTTGTAAAATTATATTAACAATTTGGTAAATAAAAACACAATATGGTTAAGAAGTGATGATTAAAATTGAATATATTAAACGAAATGCAATGATCCCTAATGCAAATTATCCTTAGTATGCAAACTATATGAATGAAATAGATTTTAGCAAAAGTAAACACAATTTGCAACAATTATAACATAAATAAACTAGGACAATTACTTTAATTAAACTCAATTTATTACCAACAAGCTTAATAACATTCGGAAAAACATTCCATGGCAACTCGACCTTTCATGTGTAACATCCCGAATTTGGGCCTAGTAGGATTGAGCCCAATGGGCCTTGAGCGTAGTAGTATTTAAAATTTTTGGAGAACAAGAGATTGGCTTTAGTGCAAGTTGCATCGATTGGATAAGTGGTTTTGGAATGTTAGAGGGCTTCTATGAAGTCCCGGGATCAAACTTTAGCTTTAAGGAAATTTTGGTTTTCTTTTTAAATGGACTTTAGAATTTGGATATAGATTTAAAATTAGTTGTGCATGGTTTAAGATACAAATGGGCTTGTGGCCCAGTGGCAAAGTGGCGCCACTTAAAGAGTAGGGAAGTGGCGTCAATTTGGGAGGCCCAAATTCAGGTTGCATGAAGCCCAATTATTTTAATTAAAATTTTTGCATTAGGGTTTTATTCTCCCATTCTCTTCTTTATTTTCGGCATTTAGGGTTTTCATCTTCTCTCTTTTCCTTTTTTTCTGAATAAGAGCCGAAAACTCCCTTAAGCATTCTTTCTTTTCACATTTGTCTGCCATAGCCGAATCTGCCCTAGCCTTTCCGAAATTCTTCTTTTTCCTATACTGTTCCTATCACTTCTTTACATTTGATATTACTCTTTTCTCTCAATCATCTCCTTCTCAAAAGCCGAAATTTTATAGATCTCTTAAGATCATCTTTTCTTTTTGATCTTCTCAAAAGCTAAAACTTTATAGACCTCTTGAGATCATCTTTTCTTTTTGATCTTCTCAAAAGCCGAAACTTGATAGATCTCTTGAGATCATCTTTTCTTTTTGATCTTCTCAAAAGCCGAAACTTTATAGATCTCTTGAGATCATCTTTTCTTTTGATCTTCTCAAAAGCTGAAACTTTATAGATCTCTTGAGATCATCTTTTTTTTTTAATTTTCGCAAAGAGCCGAAATCTTTTACGAGTTGCCGAATTCTCTGTAAAGGTAGGTGTCGATTTCTTCTGATCTATTCTTTTCCTCTTTCGATTTTTAGAAGACAAAGCCGAAAGGCTAATGGATTGTTGGTTTTTTGTGTTTACGAGTTGGGTAACATTCGGGAATTGAAGTAGATCACTTAGATCTAAAAGCCAGAACCACTAGTCTTTGAACCTCATATCTCTCTTTTCAGGATTTCAAAGTAAGGGGTTCTCGTTAGATTTTCGCTAGGTTCATTTTTGTAATTGTGATTTTAACCCTATGATGTGGATTAACAACCATATGTTGTGATGGTAGCAACTGATAAGGTCTTGTGAAGGAATCACATGTCGTTCAGGTGAAGGAGGAGATTGGATCTGTAAACCCAATCCCTAAGTTTAAGAAACAAACGGTGTCAGCAATTCAGGATTGGCCATCGGGTTATGGACCGGCGTCAGAACAAAATCTTAGACAGTTAGCAGTCGTATCGACTTCTGATAGTGTCGACATAGAAGGTCTTGTCTTGACTGTAATCAGGTGTGTAGATCTCTAACACACTAACTAATCTGTATCATATATGTTATGGGCTAAAAGCCGGAGAAAGGCTGTTTAGACAGTCGGATTACCCAAAAAGGGTAGGCAAGGGATGCTAGGTACGTAACCATAGAAACTTTTCTATATGTATCGATGTATGTAATTAACTGTGATCTTTTAGGTAGCATATTGTTTTGAGTCTACATGGGTGTATGCATGGGATGGGGTTAATATGATGAAGGGGAAGAGCATGTTAATAGGTCACTTGATGATTAGTGGTTAAACCACGAATTGTAAAATTAGGTCACAATAGTGATCGGTGGCTGAGCCACGTTATATTATGAGGTCACATAGTGATCGGTGGCTAAGCCACATTAAATTTATTCCTGATTGATAGGAATAGGCAGCATGACTGTCGATATGGTATGTAGCTGTTGGTGGGTTGATTGTAGAAATCCCCAAGGTGTATTGGCTGGTACAGGCTGGTGTGTAGAGGATGGACTTTTAGGTTGGGTTGGGCCATGTTGCATGTAAATATTTTGTTGCCATTGTGTACGGGCCAAGGCCCATAATGTGTTTGTGGGCCTCAAGCCTTTTATGTGTTTCGGGATTTGCGTACTGAGTCTTGGTGACTCACCCTTTTATTTCCCCTAACTTTTCAGATGAGTAGTAGATCGTGGACATGGGAGCCGAGGCGGACTCGAGGGGCCATCAAGTCTTTTTATTTTCATAAGCTATTTCCGGTTTTTCTTTAAGTTTAAATTTTGGGACTATTTATGTAATAAGGCCTCCATAGCTTAGGTTATCAATTTATAATTGTTAATGTCTTCATTTATTTTTTTAAAATTTATGTTTAGCAAAAGAACAAATGTTTCCTTCCAATATCACTTACTTAACAAATACTTGTATATAGAAACTGAACTTCCAAAGATCATCCAAGTGAAGTTTTTAACGTAAACCTCGTAGCAATACCAGATCCGGTCGTAGCGTTTGGGCCGGGTCTAGGGTGTTACATTTTGGTATCAGAGCCTAGGTTCAAAAACTCAGCTGTGGGTATGAGGTCCAAAAATATTTTCAAAAGTTGGTTTGGAAAATGGTTTAGAAAAATATATATCTATTTTCTGGAAGTATGGCACTCGAGTCTCCAGCACCAGTCCACACTGTAAGTTTCCTGATACTTTGCTTTGTTATATGCTGTATTTCTGGTATCTATTCTGTCTATTTGGTTTGGATGTGATGTTCAGATATAGAGTTGGTTGCATATAAAATATTTGTCTCCTTTAATGGCTAGGTATTTTTGAGTATGTGTAGGAGTTCTAAATTCTAGTTAAAAGTATATAGTGTTATTAAGATCAGAGTCTTGTGACAAGAGCGTCTTGTGGTAGGTTGGGATGTGTATTTGTTAGTTAGTTGGAAATTTCGAGGACGAAATTTCTTTAAGGAGGGTAGATTTGTAACATCCCAAATTTGGGCCTAGTAGGATTGAGCCCAATGGGCCTTGAGCGTAGTAGCGTTTAAAATTTTTGGAGAACAAGAGATCGGATTTAGTGCAAGTTGGATCGATTGGATAAGTGATTTTGGAATGTTAGAGGGCTTCTATGAAGTCCCAGGATCAAACTTTGGCTTTAAGGAAATTTTGTTTTTCTTTTTAAATGGACTTTAGAATTTGGATATAGATTTAAAATTAGTTATGCATGGTTTGAGATACAAATGGGCTTGTGGCCCAGTGGCAAAGTGGCGCCACTTAAAGAGCAGGGAAGTGGCGTCAATTGAGGAGGCCCAAATTCAAGTTGCATGAAGCCCAATTATTTTAATTAAAATTTTTTGCATTAGGGTTTTATTCTCCTATTCTCTTCTTTATTTTCGACATTTAGGGTTTTCATCTTCTCTCTTTTCCTTCTTTTCTGAATAAGAGCCGAAAACTCCCTTAAGTATTCTTTCTTTTAACAATTGTCTGCCATAGCCGAATCTGCCCTAGCCTTGCCGAAATTCTTCTTTTTCCTATACTGTTCCTATCACTTCTTTACGTTTAAAGCTGACTAAGATCGGCGGGCTTGGTTTTCATCACAAACGAAGGTTGCATACAAGTAAAGTACAGAGAAAAGGAACGAGGGCATTACTCTTTTCTCTTAATCATCTCCTTCTCAAAAGCCGAAACTTTATAGATATCTTGAGATCATCTTTTCTTTTTGATCTTCTCAAAATCCGAAACTTTATAGATCTCTTGAGATCATCTTTTCTTTTTATCTTCTCAAAAGTTGAAACTTCATAGATCTCTTGAGATCATCTTTTCTTTTTGATCTTCTCAAAAGCTGAAACTTTATAGATCTCTTGAGATCATCTTTTCTTTTTGATCTTCTCAAAAATCGAAACTACATAGATCTCTTGAGATTATCTTTTCTTTTTGATTTTTCGCAAAGAGCCAAAATCTTCTAGGAGTTGCCGAATTCTCTGTAAAGGTAGGTGTCAATTTCTTCTGATCTATTCTTTTCCTCTTTCAGTTTTTAGAAGATAAAGCTGAAAGGCTAATGGATTGTTGGTTTCTTATGTTTACGTGTTGGGTGACATTCGAGAATTGAAGTAGATCGCTTAGATCTAAAAGTTAAAACTGCTAGTCTCTGAACCTCGTATCTCTCTTTTCAGGATTTCACGCTAAGGGGTTCTCGTTAGATTTTTGCTAGGTTCGTTTTTGTAATTGTGATTTTAACCTTATGATATGGATTAACAACCATATGTTATGATGGTAGCAACTGATAAGGTCTTGTGATGGAATCACATGTCATTCAGGTGAAGGAGGGGATTGGATATGTAAACCCAATCCCGAAGTTTAAGAAACGAATGGTGTCAGTAGTTTGGGATTGGCCATCGGGTTGTGGACCGGCGTGAGAACAAAATCTTAGACTGTTAGCAGTCGTATCGGCTTCTGATAGTGTCGACATAGAAGGTCTTGTCTTGACTGTAATCAGGTGTGTAGATCTTTAACACACTAACTAATCTGTATTATATATGTTATGGGCTAAAAGCCAGAAAAAGGCTGTTTAGACAATCGGATTACACAAAAAGGGTAGGCAAGGGATGCCGGGTACGTAACTATAGAAACTTTTCTATGTGTATCGATGTATGTAATAAACTGTGATCTTTTAGGTAGTATATTGTTTTGATTCTGCATGGATGTATGCATGGGATAGGGTTAATATGATGAAGGGGAAGAGCATGTTAATAGGTCACTTGGTCATCGATGGTTAAACCAAGAATTGTAAAATTAGGTCACAATAGTGATCAGTGGCTGAGCCACGTTATATTATAAGGTAACATAGTGATCGGTGGCTAAGCCACGTTAAATTTATTCCTGATTGATAGGAATAGGCAGCATGACTGTCGATATGGTGTGTAGCGGTTGGTGGGTTGATTGTAGAAATCCCCAATGTGGGTTGGCTGGTACGGGTTGGTGTATAGAGGATGGATTTTAGGTTGGGTTGGGCCATGTTGCATGTAAATATTTTGTTGCCATTGTGTATGGGCCAAGGCCCAAAATGTGTTTGTGGGCCTCAAGCCTTTATTTTTCCTGACTTTTCAGATGAGCAGTAGATCGTGGACATGGGAGCCGAGGTGGACTCGAGGGGTTATCAAGTCTTTTTATTTTCATAAGCTATTTTCGGTTTTTCTTTAAGTTTAAATTTTGGCACTATTTATGTAATAAGGCCTCCATAGCTTAGGTTATCAATTTATAATTGTTAATGTCTTCATTTATTTTTTTTAAATTTATGTTCAGCAAAAGAGCAAAGGTTTTCTTCCAATATCACTTACTTAACGAATACTTGTATAAAGAAATTGAATTTCCAAAGATTATCCAAGTGAAGTTTTTAACGTAAACCCCGTAGCATACCAGATCCGGTCGTAGCGTTTGGGCCGGGTTTGGGGTGTTACATCATGAGTTTGGAAACCATATTAGGTCCTTTCGGAATCCTTTACCTAGTAAATACGCATTTTACTGATCCTTATTTACTAAGGTATTCTTAGAATTCATGTGAGGTAACAGGGACGTGTCAGGTTTGAAACAGTTTAATCACACAAATCTAAAAACTATGCAGATAACAGAGCTTGGTCAGAGTTGTTATGCAACCTACAATTTAATCGGGTCAGGATCTAAATTGAGCATGCACATTTCAATTATGTGTCCATTAGTCGTCGTCTGGTTAGGATCGATCAGCTAATTCAGGCGCATTTCAATCACGTATGAACGAAATACAAACTTGATTTTAATTGAAAACATGATCAATTTAGGCACAAACATTATAAGCATGAATCAAATAAATATTATTTAATCAAAGTAATCATTCTAGCTTAAATAAAATTAAGCTAACATTGTTGTAAATAAGAATAAAGAATACATAGAAAACATCTTTAGACTAAATTAAGAAAAGAAAGATTAAACCCAATTCAGAGTGGCTGTCACCCAAGACACTAACTGACGAGGCTCCTTTGTTCCTTTGTTTTGCTCCTTTGCTGATGGCTCTCCAAGGTGGCCGACCAAGGGTTCTTTAAGAGGCTTAATTGCTAAAATCTCTATAAAGAGATGATGCTAGGCGTGGGAATGGAAAAGGCTAAGAGAATTTAGAGAGAAGAGAGAATGATGAATGATGAGAATGAATGAGGAATGATTGAGGGATGATTATGTAACGACCCGAATTTGTGCCTAGTAGAATTGGGCTTATTGGGCCTTGGCTAGGGGAGCATTTAAAATTTTTGAGAATAAGAGAACGACACTAATGCAAGTTGGACCTATTAGGTGAGTGATTTTGGAAGGTTAGGGGGCTTCTATGAAGTCTCGGGATCAAACTTGGGCTTTAGGAAAATTTTGGTTTTAGGTGAATAAAACCCTAGGAGTTAGTAAGTAGGCTTTAAGAATAAAATGTGGAGAAAAATGACACAAAAGGGGTTGTGGTCTAGTGGCAAATGACGCCACATAGGTGACAAGGGAATGACACCACACAAGGAAGCAAGGGGTCCAAGGTTCAAGTCTTGGCGCTTGCATTTCATTTTGATTTATATTTAAGTGAACTTAGACTTTGGCCCATAGACTTATATTTAGTTGTGCATGATTTTAGACACAAAAAAGAGCTTGTGTTGTGGCGGCATGTAGCGTCTAGAGCATAGGAGAGGGCAAGGGTTCGAATCCCATTGCAAGCAAAAAGGGATATTTATTTTGCTAAGTTGAGACGGCTAAAGTTTGTGTTGGAATTAAACTCTGCTGAAGGAGGAATCCCACATCGGGAAGCTAGCAAGAGGGAAGGTGAGAAGCTGGTTTTAAATAGAGCAATCTATGAGGAGAGTAAGCATACCCTGGTTGGCGTTGGGCATAGGAGTGGTCGGAGCGCAGATCAACTCCAGATTCCTATCAGGTGTGTATTTCGCCCTACTCTAGCTGTAGAGCGGCAAATGCCGAAATGCTGGTCACACGGCGATGGTAGCCACACGAGCGTACGAGCGCATGTGTGGGAGCTTCAACACGATAGTTGAGGCCACCATGAGTATTATTATAGGTTGATGCTGTTTGGGCCACGATGGGCTAAAAGGGGCCAAGTAGGCCCAATGGGCCCGTGGGCCCATATGAATAAATTGTATGATTGTGTAGTAGATAGTGAACTAGTCTATGTGAATCTCATATCTGTGGGTAGATTTGGGCTAAATGGGCCACACGAACGTGTGGGTCTATTTGGGCCGAGAATGGGCACTAGACCCATCCGAATCATTATCTCTGTTTAGAATACTTGAGTCGCTCGAGGCGACTGTAGACCTTCTGAGGAGTTGACAAAATTACCGAAATACCCTTGGGTTGTGAAATTACCAGAATACCCCGATTTATGAAATTACTGAAATACCTTTGACTTGTGAAATTATCGAAATACCCTTAGTTTGAAAAATTACTGAAATACCCCTGGTTTAAAAAATTACCGAAATACCTTTGGTTTGCAAAATTACCGAAATACCCCTAGTTTGTAAAATTACCGAAATGCCCTTGGATTGTAAAACTATTGAAATACCCCTGATTTGTGAAATTATCGAAAGACCCCTAATTTGTGAAATTACCGAAATACCCTAAACCCTAAACCATCTAGTTTACAGAATTATCGAAATACTCCAGTTTGTGAAATTACCAAAATACCCCAAATTTTTGAAATTACTAAAATACCCTCTATGGGTAAGGTTACCGAAATACCCTTGACGGTTAAAATCACCGAGATGCCCTTATGAGGCGAAATGATCGTTTTAGCCCTAACCGATTAAATGACCGTTGTACCCTCATGGTAGTACTAGTGTTGTATGTGTTAATTGTATAATTGATTATGTTTGAGATGCACTGCATACATGGATTAGTTATGAGTAGAATTACCGAATTACCCCTGTAGGGTAGGATTACCGGAATACCCTTATAGGGTAAAATGACTGATTTGCCCTTGTGGGTAAATGATTGACTTGTGCTATGATTAGACCGATTTGAATGTGATTGTATGACTATGTTTTAACCGACTTAACTGTGGGCGTGTGTCTAATTTGCTGTTAATATGTGTTGAAATGACTGTTACTAAGCATGGCCATTTTGCATACACGTGTAATGATTGAGCATGACATACATGACATGTTGCATGGGTTGGGTTTGATGATTGGAGGAAGTGTAGCCTGGTGGCTCTGCCACATACTGATTTAGTGGCTATGCCACATATATTATTTTGGTGGCTCAGCCACAAATACCATGATTAGCAACTTGATTGCAATATTGGTGCGTTTGGCAGGGTGGGTTGACTTGATCCCCACACGGTGCACCTGGTTGGTACGGGTGGTGTGATGGTTGGATTGGGTAGGCTGCATTCTTTTGATTGCATTATCATGATTATAAGGCTTCGGCCCAGACTGATACCGTAAGGGCTTAGGCCCAGCTAGTGACCGTTTAGGGGATTACACACTGAGTTATCGTAACTCACCCCTTCTTTAAACCTTAAAGGTAATCCCCAGCGTTAGAGGATTTAGAGCTGCGGAGGACTCGGAGGTGGCCATACATCGGATTTGCTTTTTTTGAAACTTAGGAAATTTAGTTTTTAATTTATTTTATGTTATTATTTTGGGTTAATATTTTGTGTAATAAGGCCATTGGATTTTTCTTCTAAAGTTTTGTTTGGTAATTTTGCTAGTTAATAATTATTAATATGTTAATCACATATTTTAAACAATAACAACCGTTTTTAAAATATCATGTTTCTGCAATTCATTAAGTTAAATTTCGCAACAAAAAAATGTTCTTCGAAAATAATAACATCTTTACAAGAGTACACTTTAAGCAAACCTTGATTTTACAAGCAACGAAATTCGGAGTTTCAAAAAGAGACGCAACATTTTTAAAGATCGCTTAGCTTTCCAACAACCTTTTGATGTGACATGCTAGATCCGGCTGTAACGTCTAGGCCGGGTTTGGGGTGTTACAGATTGAGGGATGATGAATGAGGGAATGAGAGGGTCTTATTTATAAGTGAAGAGAGGGGGATAGTTTGCTAAAAATAGTGGATATTAACGTCTTCAAATCTCCTCAAATTGTGGCCGACCATGCTTAGTGGCTTTTGACTTGATTTTTTGCTTGATCTTTAAGCAATTTTCGATGCCACACAACTTAGGACTGAGACTTGGTCAATCGTAAATCTTCGGGCAAATCTCTAATTTCTTCAACACTGCAAGGACCTTGTGTAATTAAACCAAAGAATGGTTTAAATGGACAGCCATGTGTAGCCGAATATTGAGTTGACTTGGTCTCCAATTTGGACTATAAAACCCCAAACCCGGCATAAACGTCACGACCAGATCTGGCATGCTACGGGTTAAAAGTTATAAACTTCACTTTGAAGGGTTTTGAAAATCCCATTTTATTCCTTCTTATAATTAAGTCTTTGAACATGAATTTACAAAATGTAAACTTTAACAAATATAAATTGATAACCTAAGGTATGGAGCCTTATTACATAAAAAGTCCCAAAATTAAAAACTTAGAAGAAAATCGAAAATAATTTATGAAAATAAAAGACTTAATGGCCTCTCGAGTCCGCCTCGGCTCCCATGTCCACAATCTACTGCTCATTTAAAAGAGTAGAGAAAAATGAAAGGGTGAGTCACCAAGACTCAGTGTATAAATCTCGAAACACACAATGACCTGAGGCCCACAAACACATTATGAGCCCTGGCCCATACATTGTAATATCCCAAAATTTGAGTATCATTTGTGTTGGCTCGAGTATGAATTTTGTGTGTTAGCATAGTCTTGTGAAGGCTTGATTTTATTTTAGGAAGCTAG
The DNA here is from genome assembly GCA_025503065.1 of Gossypium bickii. NCBI lineage: Eukaryota > Viridiplantae > Streptophyta > Magnoliopsida > Malvales > Malvaceae > Gossypium > Gossypium bickii. The sequence goes on from CP106712.1 coordinate 85,013,998, forward strand.
AATAAATTTTAGTATGGTTCATTTAATGAAGTGGATTAAGTGAACTTAGCACTTAAGTTAATTTAAGTGTTCATTTATAGCATAAGAGGAGTAAGTGGCAAGTTGGTTAAGGAGCTTGAAAGGTCGTTTAAGGAGTTCGATCTAATTCTTGGAATGGATTGGTTGGTCAAGTACCAAACGAGTTTGGATTGCGCTGCTAAGCGCATGGTCTTGAAGACAGTTGAGGGTAGAGAGGTGGTCATGATAGGTAATAGAAGAGATTATCTATCTAACGTGGTATCTGCGTTGAAAGCTGTGAAGATGGTCAGGAAGGGCTGCGAGGCGTTTGTAGTTCATATGTGTGCTTTGAAAGCTAAGGAATCTTCGGTGGAGAATGTCCGAACTGTAAGGGAATATCTTTGATGTATTTCTGAAGAACTTCCGGATCGCCTCCGGATCGTGAAGTTGAATTTGGTATAGATCATTACAGGCAGCGCCGGTGTTTATAGCTCGTATAGGATGGCACAGAAAGAATTGATGGAATTGAAGGCTCAGTTCGTGATTTCGTTGGATCAAGGTTTCATTAGACCAAGTGTTTCGCCTTGGGAAGCGCCGGTACTTTTTGTCAAGATTCGATGCGAATGTGTATTGACTACCGCCAGTTAAATAAGTTGACGATCAAAAACAAGTATCCTTTGCAAAGGATAGATGACTTGTTTGATCAACAAAAAAGGGCTGCGGTTTTCTCCAAGATTGATTTAAGGTCGGATATCATCAGCTAAAGGTGAAAGAGGCTGATATCCATAAGACGGCTTTTCGCACTCGGTACGGGCATTACGAGTTTCTGGTGATGCCATTTGGATTGACTAACGTGTCGGCAGCATTCATGGATATGATGAATCGGGTATTCCAGCAGTTTTTGGATCAGTTTGTTGTGGTTTTTATAGACGATATTTTGATATACTCGAAGTCGGAGGAGGAGCATGATGCGCATTTGCATGTAGTGTTGCAGATTTTGAGGGAAAAGCAGCTGTATGCCAAATTTAGTAAGTGTGAATTTTGGCTTAGGGAGGTGACTTTTTTGGGTCACGTTGTATCAGCCGAGGGGATTAGAGTGGATCCTCGGAAGATTGAAGCGGTGTTGGACTGGAAGCTGCCTAAGTCAGTGGCTGAGATTCGGAGTTTCCTAGGTCTAGCGGGGTACTATCGAAGATTTGTGGAAGGATTTTCTTTGATCGCCGCACCGATGACCAAGTTATTGAGGAAAGGAGTTCCATTTGTGTGGACCGAGAAGCAGCAAGAAAGTTTCGACAGGTTGAAGAAGATTCTGACTGAAGCTCCAGTTTTGACTCAACCTGAGGCAGGCAAGAAATTCACGGTTTATTGTGATGCATCACATACTGGTTTGGGATGTGTGCTGATGCAAGAAGGGAAGGTAGTGGCTTACGTATCTCGGCAGTTGAGACCACATGAGGCTAATTATCCGACGCATGACTTGGAATTAGCTGCTGTGGTTTTCGCTCTGAAGAGTTAGAGACACTATTTGTACGGAGAGAAGTCGATAGTCTACACGGATCACAAAAGTCTTGAGTACCTTTTGACTTAGAAGGACTTGAACTTGAGGTAGCGTAGATGGATCGAGTTGTTAAAGGATTATGATTGTTCGATCGAGTCTCATCCCGGCAAAGCTAACGTGGTAGCAGACGCGTTGAGCCGTAAGGTTGTATCGGATTTAAGATCGATGTTTGCTCGTCTTAGCTTGTACGACGATGGGAGTCTTTTGGCAGAATTGCAAGTCAAGCCGACTTGGTTAGATCAGATCAAGGAGAAGCAGTTGGAGGATGATGGTTTGAATGATCGGAGGTTGCGGGTTCAGAATAATGGTTTAGAGGATTATAGTTTGTCCAGTGATGGAGTTTTGCATTTTAAAGGGAGAGCTTGTATGCCGAAGGATGTTGAGTTGAGACAAAGGATTCTTCGGGATGCACATAGCAGCCCATATGCTATGCATCCTGGAGGTAGCAAAATGTATCGAGATTTAAGAGAGCAGTTTTGGTGGCCAGGTCTGAAGTGGGAGGTAACTGCGTTTGTAGGCAAATGTCGGCGTGTCGACAAGTCAAGTGAACATCGATTGCCGTGCAGGTTACTTCACGGTAGGTGAAGATTCCACAGTGGAAGTGGGAGAGGATTACTATGGACTTTGTCAGTGGATTACCTCTTACGCCTAGTAAGAAGGACTCAGTATGGGTGATTGTGGATCGTTTGACTAAGTCAGCTCATTTCATTCCGGTTAGGATGGATTATTCGCTTCAGAGGTTAGCTAAGTTGTATGTGGCTGAGATAGTGAGGTTGCACGGTGTGCCTGTGTCGATCATCTCAGATAGAGATCCCAGATTTATGTCGAGGTTTTGGAGAGCATTACATCAGGCGTTGGGTACGCGGTTGGATTTCAGTACAGCATTTCATCCATAGTCTGACGGGCAGTCAGAAAGAGTTATTCAGATTTTGGAGGATATGTTGAGAGTATGTGTTTTGGACTTCAGAGGTAGCTGGGAAGAGTTTTTGCCGTTAGCTGAGTTCGCATACAACAATAGTTATCAGTCAAGCATTAAAATGGCCCCATATGAGGCGTTGTATGGTAGGACGTGTCGCACACCTACGTGTTGGACAGAGTTGGGTGAGCGTCAGATGTTAGGACCAGAATTGGTTGCAGAGACTGAGGATAAAGTTAAGATGATTCAGGCTCGTCTGAAGGAAGCTTCGGATAGGCAAAAGTCATATGCTGATCTCAAGCGGAGAGATATAGAGTTTGTCGTGGGTGATAAAGTTTTTCTGAAAGTCTCGCCATGGAAGAAAGTGTTAAGATTTGGAAGAAAGGCAAGTTAAGTCCAAGGTTTATTGGACCGTTTAAGGTGTTGAGACGAGTGGCACCAGTAGCTTATCAGCTTGAGTTGCCAGCGGAACTGAGTCAGATTCACAATGTGTTTCATGTCTCCATGCTTAGACGCTATCGTTCTGATCCATCGCATGTCGTGGCAGTTGAGGAAATAGAAGTGAATCCAGATTTGACAGTGGAAGAGGAACCTGTGCAGATTCTAGATCGAGATGTGAAAGTTTTGCGTAGGAAGACAGTTCCTTTAGTGAAGGTCTTATGGTGGAATCATGGCGTAGAAGAAGCTACGTGGGAATCGGAGGATGCAATAAGGCAACAGTATCCTCAACTATTTTGATCAAGTAATTTCGAGGACGAAATTTTCTTAATGAGGTAGAATTGTAATATCCCAAAATTTGAGTATCATTTGTGTTGGCTCGAGTATGAATTTTGTGTGTTAGCATAGTCTTGTGAAGGCTTGATTTTATTTTAGGAAGCTAGAATAAATTTTAGTATGGTTCATTTAATGAAGTGGATTAAGTGAACTTAGCACTTAAGTTAATTTAAGTGTTCATTTATAGCATAAGAGGAGTAAGTGGCAAGTTGGTTAAGGAGCTTGAAAGGTGGCTTGAGGTTAGAGGTTCGAGTATCATGGAAAGCATTTTTGAAGACTTTATTTTTTTTATGTCTAGCATTAATGGGCGGTCAACCTATGTTTATGATAGGTTGGACTATTGTTTTTGGTAAGTTGAATTTTGGAAAAGGAAAGCTTGAGATAAGGGATAAGAATCTTGAAGTTATGGAAGGTTATCTTAAGGTTATGATAAGATGGGGGGACATAAGGCTTGGCTTGTGGGAAATGTTTTGGAAACAATTCCTATGCCTTTAATGGATGAATGTGGACGGCATGGGTGTCTAGGGGAGTGGCCGAATTTTGTAAGTAGCTTTGGGGGGGGATAGTTGGCCAATTTTGCCTTTTGAACATCTTTTTACATTTTTGTTTTCCCTCTCCAAAAACTCTCCTTTGACCGAATGTATCTTGTGCATGTTGGTGCATTTTTGCTTTTGATTTTAGCCTCTTTTTGTTGAACCAAACCATACCATTTTCCTTTCTTTCATTTGCTCTTTTGAAACCGAAACAACATTTGATTTTTTGGCATTTTTTTGCACATTTCTTTTAGGCAAAATAGGTGTTGGCCAAACCTCTCTCTCCCACAACTCTCTTTTCTTCATTTGACTTTTGTTCAATCACATTCTCTTTCTCTTCATTTGGCCGAACCATTCTTTTCTTCAACCTCTCTCTTTTCTTTTCTTCTTTTTGATTTTTGATTAATCATATTTCCTTTCATCCTCTCTTGGCCGAATCTTTAATTATCTCAAATACCATTTCTTTTTCATTTGTTCCAAAGATAAAACATCTATTACCATTCGATTTCCTTTTCTTTTTCACTTCACCATAGCCGAACCTTCTTCCTCTCTTTTAGTATTATTTTTGGCCGAATATTCAAGGGTGGATTTCCTTTTGTTTTCTTCAATCAATTTTGGAAAAGGGTAAGTATTCATGGCCGATTCTCTTCAATTCTTTTCTCGTCTCTATGTTATTTTTCTTGTGGACTAAGGCCGAATCTATGGGCATTGGTTTGCAAGGTTTTAACCATTTTAGGAACCGATTTCTTTTAAGCTTTTCAGACGTTAGAAGCAATCGATCTAAGTCTCATTCCTTTAGCGATTGAAGTTGGTAAGTCAAGTGGTAAGGTTTCAATATTATTTAAGTTGGTTGAGAAAGTCTAAGGCTTTTGGGATTTAGTGATATGACCGAATGGCCTTTATTCATAATCTTAATATTGGCCAATTGTAGGACAAGGTGATCTAGTGGTAGATCGGATCTTCGGACGTTAGTTATTGCTTTGGTGAAAGGTGTGTATCTTACACACTTTATAACTTGGTTTATATATGTATGTTTATGTGTATTATGACTAATCATATTATGAAAGTGGGAAAAATCGATTAGATTTGGATATGATACCATGATGGTATGAATGAGGATTCAGGTAAGTCCGTTTCATTATGTTGTTAATACATGTGGATTGAAATCATGATCTACGATTTATGATAATTGTTATGAGATACATATCAAAGTATGTGACATGATTTGTTTATCTATTGCATTGATATGGGCAATATGAGAGGAGGGGGAAGATTAATATCGTGTCGACGGACACTAGAGATTTGGTATCTCCAGTGATTTGGTATCACATTCGTGTCTTCGGACACCAGAGGTTTGGGACCTCATAGCGACTTGTCCCTGTGGTTAACACCACCATGGGTTGGCCCCACTTTTGAGATATGGGATTGTCTGCCAGTGATTTGGTATCACACGTGGGTTGGCCCCACAACTTGATGATTCGTGACTTCGGTCACCAGTGGTTTGGCACCACCAGTGATTTGGTATCACATTCGTGTCTTCGGACACCAGAGGTTTGGGACCTCATAGCGTCTTGTCCCTGTGGATTAATTCCACCGTGGGTTGGCCCCACTTTTGAGATATGGGATTGTCGCCGGTGATTTGGTATCACACGTGGGTTGGCCCCACACTTGATTATTCGTGACTTTGGTCACCAGTGATTTGGTATCACATTTGTGTCCTTGGGACACCAGTGGTTTGGCACCGCCAGTGGTTTGGTACCACACGGGGTAGAAAAGGAGTTATGGATGGCTAGGTTGGGTGCATTATACATATATATATGCTTTGTTATAATTTTGTGTAAGTATGTGGCATTTACCCGGGAGAGGGAATATGCACTGAGTCTTGGTGACTCACCTTCTCCCTTATCATTTCAGGTGATTCGTGAGATCGCGAATGAGGAGCTGGATGAACTCGAGGAGGCCATGCAATAAATTTTGGTTCTACGTGAATTTTGGTTTGAGAACTTTACTTTATTTATATTTGGTTTTTATATTTTGTGGATTTGTAATAAGGCCTCTCTAAATTATGGTTTGGATTATTTTTATGTTTTAAGCATGTTTTAAATATGGGTTATAAATTTCTTGATTATTATAATAAATTGAGCACAAAGTTTTCTAAACTATACAACGCGATGATTTTAAAAGCTTACCATCGGGTAACATAAATTATTTGACAATTTTAACAACTTGAGTGTTTTCGATCATTTAAATGATTTTCAAATATTAAGTTTCTACATTCAAATGCAAATGGCTTTCAAAGTAATAATTCGAGTTTTCTTAAAATGTTATAAATGTTTTCTAACCTATGATTTATTCACTTATTTTAAAGTTTTATGTAATTTCAAACTAAAATTTCAGTGTTAACTTATTAAACATGTATTTTCTTCAAATATAGAATTTCAAAAGGGTTTTTCACACGAATTAAATCGTTAATTCATTTTTCTTCAAAGTATATTCCTCAGTGACATACCAGATTCGGTCATGGCGTATTGACCGGGTTTGGGGTGTTACATACATCAAGGCAACAATCATAATAACATGATAAATAATAAATGATGAATAGCCCAACCCATCCTAGAATTCCATCCTCTACACACCAACCGTACCAACCATCACACCTCGGGGATTTCTACAATCAACCCTCCATCCGCTACACACCATAACGACAGCCGTACTGCCTATTCCTATTAATCAGGAATCAGTAAATGTGGCATTGCCACTGATCACTATGTGACCTAACATTAGATTTTTTGGTTTAACCACCGATCACCAAGTGACCTATCATGCACTTCCCCTTCATTATCATAATCGCACCCCATGCATACACACATGAAAAATTGAAACATCATACCATCTTTAACAAAATAGGCTTTCATAAATACATACCGATACACATAGAGATTTCTATGATCACGTACCTGGCATCCTTTGCCTAACCCTTTTAAGGTTTTATTCGACTGTCTACACAGCCTCTTTCCAGCTTTTAGCCCATAACATATATATTACAGTTAACTAGTGTGTTAGAGATCTACACACCTGATTATAGTCAAGATAAGACCTTCTATGTCGACACTATCAGAAGCCGATACGATTGCTAACATTCTAAGATTTTGTTCTGACGCCGGTCCACAACCCGGTGGCCAATCCCGAATTGCTGACACCACTTATTTCTTAAACTTAAGGATTGGTTTAACAGATCCAATCCCCTCTTTCGCCTGATCGATATTTATTCCATCAAAATACCTTATCAGTTACTACCATCATATCATATGGTTAATATCACAATTACGATAGCGAATCTAACGATAATCTAAAGAAAACCCCTTACCTTGAAATCCCGAAAAGAGAGACATGAGGTTTAGAGACTAGTGGTTCCAGATTTTAGATCTAAGTGATCTACTTCAATTCCTGAATGTTGCCCAACACGTAAATACAAGAAACCAACAATTCATTAGCCTTTCGGCTTTGTCTTCTAAAAACCGAAAGAGGAAAAGAATAGATCCGAAGATATCGACACCTACCTTTACAGAGAATTCGGCACTCCTAGACGATTTTAGCTCTTTGAGAAGATCAAAAAGAAAAGATGATCTCAAGAGATCTATAAAGTTTCGGCTTTTGAGAAGATCAAAAAGAAAAGATGATCTCAAGAGATCTATAAAGTTTCAGCTTTTGAGAAGATCAAAAAGAAAAGATGATCTCAAGAGATCTATAAAGTTTTGGCTTTTGAGAAGGAGATGATTGAGAGAAAAGAGTAATATCAAACGTAAAGAAGTGATAGGAACGGTATAGGAAAAAGAAGAATTTCGGCAAGGCTAGGGCAGATTCGGCTATGGCAGACAAATGTGAAAATAAGGAATGCTTAAGGGAGTTTTCGGCTCTTATTCAGAAAAGAAGGAAAAGAGAAAAGATGAAAACCCTAAATGCCGAAAATAAAGAAAAGAATGGGAGAATAAAACCCTCTAACATTCCAAAATCACTTATCCAATCGGTCCAACTTGCACTAAAGCTGATCTCCTATTCTCCAAAAATTTTAAACGCTACTACGCTCAAGGCCTATTGGGCTCAATCCTACTAAGCCCAAATTCGAGATGTTACACGGACGGTTTTGTAATTCAGCAAATCTATCAAACCTGTCCAGAATAAATCAACAAGTTAGAGGACCAAATAATAAAATTTATCCAATTTAATTAATTAATTAAAACCCAAATAAAATATTTTAAATTGCATTATTAAATATAATTTTATATTTTATTATTTAATTTAATCATGCATGGCCCACTTTATGTATTAAAAAAATATAATATATTCAAATTAATATAAAATAAGCCATTTATTGCATAAAAACTATATAATAAAGCATAAAATCATATTTTAATAATTTCTATGTTCTAATTTCATATTTTCATATATTTCATTAATTTATTAAACAATTACTTAGTTTTAACAACGAATTTAAGTAAAAAGGTAATAAATTCAATAGGAAAAATCCTATATATTTTTCTGTTTACAGTCCTCAAATATTCGGGAAAGATAATCTTCAGACTTCAAGGCCGAGTAATACAGTTTCCAAGGGTAGACCACCTCGAAGTGCTGGAAATTTGATTAGTAGTAAAGGTGCGAAAAAAGATTTGATTCTGAGATCCGAGGCCAGAACACCTACTAGAGCTTACACTATTCGAGCTCAGGAAGATACGTCGTCACTCGATGTTATTACCGATACATTTTCTTTCTATGACATTGATGTAATTGCTTTGATTGATCTTGGATCAACTCATTCTTATGTTTGTGACAATTTAATGTCTAGTAAGAGTTAGCCTGTTGAGTCTACTGAATTTGTGATTAAAGTATCGAACCCCTTAGGCAAATATGATTTAGTTGATAAAATTTGCAAGAGCTGTCCTTTGATGATTCGGGGTTACTGTTTTCTGGCAAATCTGATACTTTTACCATTTAATGAGTTCGATGTAATTCTAGGTATGGATTGGTTGACACTACATTGTACCGTTGTGAATTGTAGACGAAAGAATATTGAATTAAAATGCCAGAACAGTGAAATTCTTTGAATTGAATCAGATGAGTCGAGTGAAATGCCTATTGTAATTTAAGCACAATTTAATTATTTTATAATAATTAAATATTTTTCGACAATAATTTTTCCAAAACTGCATGAATTTGAGTTAAAAAAGGGCATGAAAAAGTGTGTATGTTTTCGTGTTTCCATTGACTCGTATTAGTAACGGAAAAGAAACTACCTGTTGAATCAACTGAATATGATATTCAAGTTACTAATCCGCTAGGTCGGAGTGTGATAGTTAACTTAGTTTTTCGTAAAAGTTCATTGAAAATTAAAGGCTGTGAATTCCCTTCTGATTTGATGTTACTACCCTTTCGGGAATTTAATGTTATTCTGCGTATTGGCTATCATTGCATGATGCTGCAGTAAATTATAGACAGAAACAGATTGATTTAAAATGCCTGACAGGAGAGATGATTTCAATTGAATCTGATGGGCCGAATAGTGCTTTTAGAATCATTTCAGCTATTTCTGCACAGAGATTGATACGTAATGGTAGTGAAACATTTCTAGCATACATTCTTGATACCAGAAATCCAGAATCGAAGTTAGATCAATTGCCAATTGTTATGAATTTACTGATGTATTTCCTGAAGAGTTGCCGGGTTTACCTCCTGATCTTGAAGTTTAATTTGTGATTGATTGGTTCCTAGAACTACACCGATATCAATATCACCATATCGCATGGCACCAACTGAATTAAAAAAGTTGAAAGCACAGCTGCAAGAGTTGTTAGACAGAGGGTTTATTTGGCTGAGCGTATCTCCTTAGGGTGCACCTGTGCTGTTTGAGAAATAGAAAGACTACTCTTTGAGATTGTGTATAAACTATAGATAGTTTAACAAAGTCACGATAAAAAATAAGTACCCCTTTACCATATATTGATGATTTGTTTCACCAGTTAAAAGGTGCCACAGTGTTCTCGAATGTAGATCTCAGATCTGGGTATTATCAGTTGTGGGTTAAAAATTGTGATGTATCAAAGATTGCCTTCAAAACTCGTTATGGTCATTATGAGTTTCTGATAAAGCCATTTTATTCAAGTAATTCCCTTGCTGCTTTTATGGATTTAATGATTCGAGTTTTTCTCGATGATAGATTGATCTATTTCATGATAGAATTTAAGCATGCTCAACACTTGGGAATCATGTTTCAGACTTTGAGAGAAAAATAGTTGTACACAAAGTTCAGTAAATGTGAATTTTGGCTTCGTAAGGTTGGATTTCTGGGTCACATAGTATCAGTTGAAGGGATTCGAGTTGATCCGAGTAAAGTTTCTGATGTGATAAATTGGAAAACTCCGAAGAATGTTTCAGAGGTGCGAAGTTTCTTAGGTCTAGCAGGTTAATATCGTCATTTTGTTAAAAACTTTTAGATCATTGCTTCACCAATGACGAGATTACTACAAGAAAAGTGTCGAGTTTGTTTGGCCTGATAAGTGCCAACAGAGTTTTGATCAGTTGAAAAACATGTTGACAGAAGCTCTAGTGTTGACACAGCCTGAGTTTGGGGTAGCATATATTGTCTATAATGATATGTCTCTCAACGATTTGGATTGTGTGCTGATGTAGGCAGGGAAAGTGGTAGCTTATGCTTCTCGATAATTAAAACCACATGAAAAGAATTATCCCATTCATGATCTTGAACTGGCCGCGATTGTATTTTCTTTGAAGATTTAGAGACATTATTTATACGACGAGAAATTTCACGTGTTTATGGATTACAAAAGTTTAAAGTATTTGATGAATTAGAAAGAACTAAATTTGTGACAAAGGCGTTGGTTAGAGCTACTGAAAGATTATGATTTGGTTATTGATTATCATCTGGGAAATGCTAATGTGGTTGCAGATGCACTCAGTCGAAATTTGTCATTGTTTGCACTTTGAATGTTGAATGCTCATATTGCTCTGAATGAAGATGGTTCAACACTGGCAGAGTTGAGAATTAAACCCCTATTTGTACAACGAATTTGGGACTCACAAAACTACGATTCAAAGTTGATGTTGAAATGACAATTGGTTTAGGATAATTCGACTACTGAATACATTATTGATGATGACGGTACATTGTGTTATCGTGATAAGATTTGTGTACCGAACGATTTATGTTTGAAAAGAGATATTCTGTCTGAAGCTCACAGTAGTACATATTCTATTCACCCTGGTAGCACGAAGATGTATTGTGATTTGAAACTGATTACTGGTGGCTGGGTATGAAACGTGAAATTTGTGAATGTGTAGCTAAATGTTTAATTTGTTAACGGGTAAAAGTAGGGCATCAGGTACCATCGGGCTTACAACAACCAGTTATGATTCTTGAATGAAAGTGGGAGAGAGTGACAATGGATTTTGTATCTAGTTTACCATTAACTCCTAAAAAGAAAGATTTGAACTGGGTGATTGTTGACAGATTGACTAAATTGACACACTTTATTCCAATCAGAATGGATTTCTGAAAGATATGCTGTGATGTTGTATAATCGAATTTGAAGGTAGTTGGCAAAATTACTTACCGTTAGCTGAATTCACTTATAATAACAGTTATTAGTCCAATATAAAAGTGGCACCGTTTGAAGCTCATTACGGAAGAAAGTATAAAGCACCGTTGCTTTGGTCTGAATTGAGTGAATCCAAAATGGTGGGAATTGATTTGATCTGACAAACTAAAGACAAAGTTTTAATTATTCAATTTGAAAACTGCATCTGATCGTCAGATATCGTACATGAATCTGAAAAGAAATGATATAGAATTTGCTGTTGGAGATCGAGTATCTCTAAAATTTTCTCCATGGAAGAAAATGTTAAGTTTTGACAAGAAAGGAAAGCTGAGTCCTACAAGATTGTAACATCCTGGATTATAGCCTATGCATTAGTATGTCTTATGTGTTATGGATGTGTTGTGTGCATTTTTAGAATCTTGGAAATGTAAGGAAATGTCTTGACTTGGAAATGTAAGGAAATGTCTTGTCATGGAAATGTAAGGAAATGACTTGGAAACGTAAGGAAATGTCTTATCTTGGAAATGTAAGGAAATGACTTGGAAATGTAAGAAAATGACTTGGAAATGTAAGGAAATGTCTTGTCTTGGAAATGTAAGGAAATGTCTTGGAAATGTAAGGAAATGCTTTAGAAATGATAAGTTTAAAGTTTAAAAGGGGGACATGAAGTAAGGTGGTCTTAAGAGAAAATGTATGCGAAATATGACATACAAATAGCCTTGGTAAAATGGCTACAAGGCGCCACTAGGGCCTAGCAAGTGACGCCACATACATAGGCAAATGGGCCAAGGATCGAGTCGCATGAGAAGCATATAAAAGAATTTTATTTTGCTACAAGGAGCAGAGAGGTGGACGGCATTAAGGCTCTTAAAAGAGGAGTTTTGTTCTCTTTAAAATTCGGCAAATAGATAGATAATGATGGATTATTATTAGTATTATTTTTATTAAGAGATGAGAGGTAATTATTGGATTAAATTTATATTAATTGGAATAAGGTGATAATTAAAGAGATAAGGCTATCAAAATGTGGATAAGTGGTGGCCAAGTAAGGGACTCTAAGTTAGTAATTTCGGGTACTAGAGGAAAAGAGGGCCATTCGTTCTTTCTTTCAACTCTCTCTCTGCCGAATTCTCTCTAGCAAATATCTCCTTTCTTCATTGATTTGCCAAGCTGAAAATACAGCTTGTGTAGCCGAAACTTCATTACCAAATTGCTCAACCCTTTTCTCTTCTTCTTTCATAAACTTTCAAAAGCCGAAAGCAAGATCTCTCTAGGCCATAGTCGACTACTCTCCAAGTTTCAAAACTAAATATCCTGTGGTGGTGAGAGATAGGTCTTTGTCGATTTCTTCAGTAGAGGTAAGATTAAGTTTGATTTCTATTCTATCCTTTAAGGACTTGTCGAAATTCCAGAGGCTAATTCTTATTATTATTCTTTGACCGAAATCTTAAGGAGAGATTTTGGGATCTTTGCTAGTGTCGACTTTTAAGGAGAGATAGTTCGAGATCTAGCCAACCAAGGTAAGTGCATATTCGGCCAAGGGCTATGTAATGGTGATTTAAATGATAGAAGTGAAATCTAACAGGTATCCTGTAGGTTTCGACATCTCCATAGCCAAGGGATACTTTCGAGATTTGGAAATCGCAAGGTAAGTGCCTAAGTGCAATCGGCCAAGGCCATGCTTGGTATTCTAGATCTATTTCTTATTTGTTTAAAAAGCTGAAAACTAACTAGTTAAGAGTTTTGGTGGCTAGCCGATTACAAGGGTGTGCATCACAAAGTGTTCGGGACTTTATTCTTAAGTCAATCGGCAGCAAGGTAGGTTTTAAGTGTACTAATCCTATTGGGATTTGGTCTTATAGCCGAATAGGCTCTTTGCTAACATATTAAGGTTGGCCGAATGTAGGGATTTAAGATCTAAGGCATTAGATCAAGCTTTTCGGGAAATCAGTGACTCAATAAGAATACCAGGTGTGTACCCCACACTATCTTTTAATACGATTTATGGCAATATTTAATATAAGTATGTATAAGAATGTGAATATGGCTAAGGTACCATATTGTGGTACAAAGTACTCAGGTACTTTTCCTACTCCTACTAGGAATATGAATATATGTTATGACTCATATGTGAACAGTGATAAGAATGTGAAATTAGGCATGTTAATGCATAATATGTATGATATGAGGCATATGGGTTATTGAAAAAGGGGAAGTGAATGTAGTGACCTAAGACCACGATATTTGAATGTGGTGACCTAAGACCACGATATCTGAATGTGGTGACTTCGGTCACATTATCTGAATGTGGTGACCTAAGACCACGATATCTGAATATGGTGACTTCGGTCACAATTATTTAATCTGGTGGCTATGCCACGAATATTTATAAGGGCGATGAGCACGTCGACTGCAGCGACTGCCTTCGATGGTGTGTAGCGGATGGAGGGTTGACTTAGTAGTCCCCACGGTGTGCAGGATGGTACGGGTGATGTGTAGCGGATGGCATATAGGTTTGGGTTCGGGTTGCATCATATGTTTATATCTGATATATGAATGTGTATGTAATATGATAATGTATGCTTGAATTGTTAAATCTTAGTGTCGGTTGCACATTGAGTCTGTTTGACTCACCCCGTTGGGGAATATTTTTCAGGTGATGATCAGTGATGGACCGGGTCGGCAGAAGCTTAGGGGTGGCCATGCAAAAATTCAGATTTTATCTTATTTCGGACTATCTTTTATTTCTAAGTACCTTGAATTTTATTTTGGGTTTTAATTTGATGTAATAAGGCCATAGTGCACTATTTTATTTCTGTTTTATTTATTATGTTACGAAATTTTATTTATTAAAGTTTTAAGTTAATTTCATTTAAAATAAACTCTAAATGTTTGTCACCTAAAATAAATGGGTTTCTAATATAAGATAAACTTGTTTTCAACTCGAGCCCAACCCAAAAAAATAATTTCTCTCTCAAAACACATGGTTTTTCCAAGGTAACAAACGAATTTGAACCGGTTTTCTTCGAGGAGCATACCAGATCCGGTCAAGGCTCGTGGACTGGGTTTGGGGTGTTTCAGTTTGGTATCAAAGCCCGTTTCAAACTCTTGGCCTGAGGTTTAAGGCCCAAAACGTTTTCAAAGCGAGCCCAAATAAGTTTTATGAAAACATTTTTTTTGAAATAAGCAGGTTCTGGCATGGCACCTAAGTCTCCGAACCGCAGTCCACCAGGTAAGTACTCTTAATCATCTGTGTGATTTATTGTATGATCTGTAGAAGGGTAGGAATGGAACGTAGAAATAGTATGATAGGTACTTGAACCCTAGGACTAGTTTCCCCAACATTTACATAAGACTTAAGGGCCTAATTAAACAAACCTATGGCTAAGTCGCCGAGTTAGGGTGTGGCAACCCCTGTGCGCATGTCTAGGATTGGATCCGGAAGAGCGTGGTACTTAAGCAGTCCTAGTGACTCATCTCCTCTTCGCAGGAATCCTACCTGGTGCGTAGCTTCGGTTCACTCTAACCATGAGGACTCAGCCACAATAACTAAAACCCGAAAGGGAACTAGCCGTATTTTTTATAAAAACCCTAGTTTTAAAACTCTTAAAATTACCCTTCTAATTTGTGAGAACTATTTTTACAAAATTTCCTGAAATATTTCTGATTTATAAAAAATTAACTAAATACCCCTGATTGTGAAATTACAAAAATGCCCTTGGTTTATAAAATGTCCAAACTACCCATAGTTTAATCAAAATTTCCTTACTTTATAAATGTTCAAAAACCCTAATTTGCAAAATATCAAAATACCTTGATTTTGGAAAATTACAAAATTGCCTCTGACTTACAAAATTACCAAAATGACCCTGATTTCCAAAATTTTTGCAATATCACCGTTTTGGAAAATAAAATTCTCAAAAAGAACCCTCAAAGTTTTGCAAATTTTGAAATTCCACTAAATTATTAAACTTTACAAATTTACCCTGGTTTATTACCAAAATACCCCTGAGTTTTAAAATTACCGAAATACCCTCGAATTTTAAAAATTTCCAAAATACCCTTATTGACAAAATCACCAAGGAACCTTATTTTGACAAATTACGAAAATACCCTTGTAGGACAAATTACGAAAATACCCCTGGGTAGTGGAAAAACAACAACAATGAAAACTACAACATCTCTCTGAATGAACGGAAGTTCATAATTGGTTGATGAATGTAAACGTGACTTTCTGAATAGTAAACTTGAGCTGAGAACTTTGTTTGATCGAAAGAACCACTTTTAAACATCTTTTTTTATAAAACTGTTCGCGGTTAATAAGTGAAACAAGGACTAATTCATAAAACTTTTTAATCAGATTAACAGGCGAACGTAGACATGAGCTCTAGGGGACGTGGACGTAACGTACGAGGACGCGGTAGAGGTAGAATGACCGTGTCGGAACCCATTAGATCGGGTCAAGGATCTGAGAATGAGGTACCGCCACTACCACCACCCGTTGTTGATGCTGAACAGCAGGATCAGAAGGGAGACGACGCTGTATCGCAGGCTGTGCTGTGAGTTCTTGAATTGGTGGCTGGTGCAGGAGGAAATTCGGGAGCTCGAAAGTCGGTACCTGAGCGACTTCATGCAAATGGAGCTGAGGTATTCCGTGGCGTATCTGGTGTAGCACCCAGTACGGCCGAGTATTGGTTGGAGGCAACCGAGCGCATTATGGATGAGCTCGATCTGACCCCTGAGGAGAAGTTGAAAGGAATGGTGGCACTGTCATGCGATGAAGCGTATCAATGGTGGTTAACAGTTTGGGATGGCCGTATATCAGAAGAAGTATGTCGGCACAAGTTATACTGATGAGCAAAGGAAGGCTTTTCTGGGACTAGTTCAAGGGAACAAGTCCGTAGCGGAGTATGAAGCTGAATTTTTAAGGTTAAGCCGATATGCTCGAGGAGTAGTGGCAACGGAGCATGAGCGATGTGTCCGTTTTGAGGACGGACTAAGGGATGATCTAAGGTTGTTGATAGCTCCACATCAGGAGCGGGAATTTTCTGCGTTAGTTGAGAAGGCAAAAGTAGCTGAGGGAATTAAGGACTCCATGAGGCAGAACTCTGATCGGAGCAGGCCGAATGGAGGCTTTGGATCGTCAGGATCATCTGGGAATAAACGGCCTAGAGTTGATGGGCCGCAAGGCCAGCAAGCTGCTACAGAAGGGCAGTATCACACTTGTGACCAATGTGGGAAGAAACACTTAGGAGAGTGTTGGAAAAAGATCGGAGGATGCTTCAAGTGTGGGTCCAAGGATCATATGATTAAAGACTGTCCCCAGGATCCGAATAAGGCTCGGACAGCAGGTCAAGGTTATGAACAGACAGGCAGAGGTGGTCAACAAGCGAAAAGGGGTCGTGGTCCGAACCATGGAGGGAATGGTTCCGGCCAAGGTCGTGGAACACCAAATAGAGGTGCTGAAGGTTCTGATGAGAGGCAACCAAGATTGGTTTATGCAGTTGGCCATCGCGAGAAGGAAGACGTACCATATATGACAACGGGTACGTTCCGTGTTCTGGAATACCCTTTATTACTTTGCTTGTTATGAATTAGCTCATTCTTGTACTGCTGGTAGAGTTCCTGAAACCTTGCGTGTGAATTTAGAGATTATGCCTAGGAAGCATGATAGTGTTATTAAGATCAGAGTGCGCAGCATAAGCGTAGTGTGGTGAGTAGGAATGCAGTTAGCCAAGTAATTTCGAGGACGAAATTATTTTTAAGGGGGGTAGAACTGTAACATCCTGGATTATAGCCTATGCATTAGTATGTCTTATGTGTTATGGATGTGATGTGTGCATTTTTAGAATCTTGGAAATGTAAGGAAATGTCTTGACTTGGAAATGTAAGGAAATGTCTTGTCTTGGAAATGCAAGGAAATGACTTGGAAATGTAAGGAAATGTCTTGTCTTGGAAATGTAAGAAAATGACTTGGAAATGTAAGGAAATGTCTTGTCTTGGAAATGTAAGGAAATGTCTTGGAAATGTAAGGAAATGCTTTAGAAATGATAAGTTTAAAGTTTAAAAGGGGGATATGAAGCAAGGTGGTCTTAAGAGAAAATGTATGCGAAATATGACATACAAATAGCCTTGGTAAAATGGCTACAAGGCGCCACTTAAGGGCCTAGCAAGTGACGCCACATACATAGGCAAATGGGCCAAGGATCGAGTCGCATGGGAAGCAAATAAAAGAATTTTATTTTGCTACAAGGAGCAGAGAGGTGGACGGCATTAAGGCTCTTAAAAGAGGAGTTTTGTTCTCTTTAAAATTCGGCAAATAGATAGATAATGATGGATTATTATTAGTATTATTTTTATTAAGAGATGAGAGATAATTATTGGATTAAATTTATATTAATTGGAATAAGGTGATAATTAAAGAGATAAGGCTATCAAAATGTGGAGAAGTGGTGGCCAAGTAAGGGACTCTAAGTTAGTAATTTCGGGTACTAGAGGAAAAGAGGGCCATTCGTTCTTTCTTTCAACTCTCTCTCTGCCGAATTCTCTCTAGCAAATATCTCCTTTCTTCATTGTTTTGCCAAGCCAAAAATACACCTTGTGTAGCCGAAACTTCATTACCAAATTGCTCAACCCTTTTCTCTTCTTCTTTCATAAACTTTCAAAAGCTGAAAGCAAGATCTCTCTAGGCCATAGTCGACTACTCTCCAAGTTTCAAAACCGAATATCCCTATGGTGACAGAGATAGGTGCTGTCGATTTCTTTAGTAGAGATAAGATTAAGTTTGATTTCTATTCTTTCCTTTAAGGACTTGTCGAAATTCCAGAGGCTAATTCTTATTATTATTCTTTGATCGAAATCTTAAGGAGAGATTTCGGGATCTTTGCTAGTGTCGACTTTTAAGGAGAGATAGTTCGAGATCTAGCCAACCAAGGTAAGTGCATATTCGGCCAAGGGCTATGTAATGGTGATTTAAATGATAGAAGTGAAATCTAACAGGTATCCTGTAGGTTTCGACATCTCCATAGCCAAGGGATACTTTCGAGATTTGGAAATCGCAAAGTAAGTGCCTAAGTACAATCGGCCAAGGCCATGCTTGGTATTCTAGATCTATTTCTTATTTGTTTAAAAACCCGAAAACTAACTAGTTAGGAGTTTTGGTGGCTAGCCGATTACAAGGGTGTGCATCACAAAGTGTTCGGGACTTGATTCTTAAGTCAATCGGCAGCAAGGTAGGCTTTAAGTGTACTAATCCTATTGGGATTTGGTCTTATAGCCGAATAGGCTCTTTACTAACATATTAAGGTTGGCCGAATGTAGGGATTTAAGATCTAAGGCATTAGATCAAGCTTTAGGAAATCAGTGACTTAATAAGAATACCAGGTGCGTACCCCACACTATTTTTTAATACGATTTATGGAAATATTTAATATAAGTATGTATAAGGATGTGAATATGGCTAAGGTACCATATTGTGGTACAAAGTACTCAGGTACTTTTCCTACTCCTACTAGGAATATGAATATATGTTATGACTCATATGTGAACAGTGATAAGAATGTGAAATTAGGCATGTTAATGCATAATATGTATGATATGAGGCATATGGGTTATTGAAAAAGGGGAAGTGAATGTGGTGACCTAAGACCACGATATCTGAATGTGGTGACCTAAGACCACGATATCTGAATGTGGTGACTTCGGTCACATTATCAGAATGTGGTGACCTAAGACCACGATATCTGAATATGGTGACTTCGGTCACAATTATTTAATCTGGTGGCTATGCCACGAATATTTATAAGGGCGATGAGCACGTCGATCGCAATGATCGCTTCGATGATGGTGTGTAGCGGATGGAGGGTTGACTTAGTAGTCCCCACGGTGTGCAGGATGGTACGGGTGATGTGTAGCGGATGGCATATAAGTTTGGGTTCGGGTTGCATCATATGTTTATATCTGATATATGAATGTGTATGTAATATGATAATGTATGCTTGAATTGTTAAATCTTAGTGTCGGTTGCACATTGAGTCTGTTTGACTCACCCCGTTGGGGAATATTTTTCAGGTGATGATCAGTGATGGACCGGGTCGGCAGAAGCTTAGGGGAGGCCATGCGAAAATTCAGATTTTATCTTATTCCGGACTATCTTTTATTTCTAAGTACCTTGAATTTTATTTTTGGTTTTAATTTGATGTAATAAGGCCATAGTGCACTATTTTATTTCTGTTTTATTTATTATGTTACGAAATTTTATTTATTAAAGTTTTAAGTTAATTTCATTTAAAATAAACTCTAAATGTTTGTCACCTGAAATAAATGGGTTTCTAATATAAGATAAACTTGTTTTTAACTCGAGCCCAACCCAAAAAAATAATTTCTCTCTCAAAACACATGGTTTTTCCAAGGTAACAAACGAATTTGAACCGGTTTTCTTCGAGGAGCATACCAGATCCGGTCAAGGCTTGTGGGCCGGGTTTGGGGTGTTTCAAAGATTGTTGAAAGAATCGACATTATCGCTTACAGACTAGCTTTGCCCTTTAAACTCAATAAAATTCATAATGTATTCCACGTTTCAATGCTGAGACGATACAATTCTAATCCTTTGCACTTGATTCCTCATAGTGAGATTGAATTACAGCCAAATATGACGTATTCTGAGGAACCAGTGAAAATTTTGGCTCAAGAAGTTAGAGAACTGCGAAATGAATGAGTACCGTTAGTAAAAGTCTTGTGGCATCGTCATGGTACAGAAGAAGCTACCTAGGAAACTGAGGAGTCGATGAAACTACTGTATCCGCATCTATTTTCAGGTAACAATTTCGAGGATGAAATTTCAAAAGTGGGGAAGAGTTGTAACAGCTCGATTTTTAATGTGATAGAATAGTGGTTTCAGGACCACAAATTTCCGTCGTATTGACTTGTAAATATTATTTATAGAATATTTACAGAGTCATTAGAGTTGTATTAAAATTTGTTCTAGAAATATTAACGTTTAGATAACTAATTAAAGAAAAAGGACTAAATTGTAAAAGGTGCAAAACATAGTAATTATAGCATTTTGGTGATCAAATAGCTTAAATACTAATTTAGGAGGGACCTATGTATTAGTTAGCCCCTAAGCATTAACATTGGACGACATTATGGAGGAAAATTATTAAATATTACATGTTTTAATGGAAAAATGGTAAATATTATGAAATCAAAACAAAATTAAATGTAGTAAAAGACATTTATTCTTCATTTTCTCTTCTTTATAGTCGAAAACACCATGAAAACCTATCTGGAAGGTTCAAACATTGTTTTCTCTTGCATGTAAGTCCAATACGAGTCTGTTGCAACTAGGTTAAACTAGTCCGTACCTTCGTTTTTGAATTTGCTAAAAATTTTAGAAGTTTCCATTTATAAATCTTGAATTTTTTTTATGATCACAATGTGTTTGAAGCTTTGGTTGTTGTTCGATGATTTTGTGCTAGACTTTGATTTTAGCATTAAATCGTGAAAATGTCAAAATTTTAGGGTTTGATAGTGAATTGGATGTTTATTAGGGACATTTTAAGGGCCTAGTATATTTGGCTAGAATATTGACTTGAGAAAAATGGTCAATTTGATGTTTTTTGAGTTAAGGAACTAAATTGTAAAAGTTATAAAAGTTAGGGATAATTGTGTAAATTTAAAAAATAAAAGGGTATAAAATGTAAAGTACATTTTAGGGTGAAATGTAAGCTAATAATTGAATAATTTTATATTTTAAATCAAGACTCGGTTGATACTCGTGGAAAAGGAAAAATTGTGGAATAGTCTCTAAACTTTTACAACTACTACAGTTCAGTCTAGGTAAGTTTGTACAGTTTGTAATTTAACATCTATATAAAATTTTTTAATGATATAATGTGATGTAATAGATATATATTTGATTATTAATTGATGAAAGTTATTTGAGAAATGTTGTTGAAATTCAATACCTGGATCGAATTGAGCATGGGGTAGAGTACAATCGAGATATGGCATGTTATGGGGGATTGGTGTGGAGAAGGTTGAGCAGTGATATACATGTATGTTTCCTGAGTTAACCGAGGTTCAGCATTTGTTGCAAAATCTCGTGTTATACTTTCTATTTGGGTGTGTTTCGATTGGACTAGCTCTTTATTTATTCAATTACTTAAAGATTTTATTAAATAGAATTTGCAAACCACTTAATATCGTCAAAGTATACTAAAAATTATTTTAAAAACACCTCCTAGCTCTTTATTTCTTCATTTACCTTTTTTTTATGAAAAAGATAGCTTTAAAACTATGGATATTTAATTTTCTTGCTTAGATCTATGAAAATTCAAATTAAAAACACTTAATAAAAATTTCATGCATAACAATATAATAGATTTGGCTTTAATTCGAAAACCTCCACGAATTTGCACCAATTGAGCAAAAAAGAGATAAGTTTATCTGAGAAATTGGAGAAGAAAGAGTGATTTTCTTGAAAAATTGAAGGAATAGGAGTGTTTGGATGTTAAGATAATATAAAAGATGCAGAAAATTTTGAGAGAAAATTTTCCAATCGAGATTTAACAAATTTTAAAAATGAAAAAAAAAAGATGGAGAGAGCTTAGGCAGTAAGTGACTTCTATAGCCAACCATTTTTAAAAAAAAAAAATTTGGGTTGTTTGCCCTCTAAGTACTCTCCTATTTCTCCATTCTTCTAATAGCTCCATTTTAACTACTAGTACTTAATTTACACATTTCACCTCTACTTTAACCACTACTGTAATAGCCCGATTTTAGGCCTAGTCGGAACAGTGGTTTCAGGACCACAAATCTGATGTAGTAAAATTCATTTTTAGTACATTTCTATGGTCTACAGTTTTACGAAATGATTTCGTGAAAATTTTGTTCGAAAATTTTGACGTTTGGGCACTCAATTTAGTAAAAAGGACTAAATTGTAAAAAGTGCAGAAGTTGAGTTCTACATGCTAGAGGTGTCTAATTGCTATGAAATTTTAAATTGAAGATCCTTAGATGGTAATTAGACCATTTGTTAAGTTAGTGGACAAAAATGGACATGGTGAGATACAATTTCAAAGTTTTAAATGAAGGGCATTTCAGTCATTTGGTATTTAAATGAATTAAAAAGCAAAATCAAGCTAAAATCCTTGTCCATTTTCCTCACCATAGCCGAAATTTAGAGGTCGCCATAGCTAGAGTTTGTTCAACTTCCAAGCTTGATTGTAAGTACATCCTAGCCCTGTTTTTAATGCTCTTTACATTTTTGAAGTCGTTATCATCCGATCTATCTATTTCTACCATTAATTTGAGTTATGGTTGATGTCTAGGGTTTGACCCATGTTATGCATGTATGTGTTTTGATGTTTAATGATAGATTATGCAAGTTTAATGTTAGATAAACAACTTTTACTAGGTGATTTTTCATGAAAATACCTAAAAAGGATCTATTTGTAAAAAGTTGTAAAATGGGTAGTAAAAATCTGATTTAATGGAAAATGTGGGCTGTTATAAGCATGAAAGAGGTTCGACTAGGCTTGGGTCTTGAAGAAATCGAATAGATTTCATTTTATGAGCCTATGGACTAAAATGTAAAAATGTCAAAGTTTAAATGATTTTTGTAAAAATGTAATTTTTCCATAATTTGATTTTTGGACTAAATTGAACAATTTGAGTAATAAATGAGTTAAAATTGTTATTATAGATCAAGAAAAATGAGGTTCTGACCTAGACCGGAGGAAAAAACAAAGTGTTTGGCGATTAGGTCCCATTTCTACTATTTTTTGTACCGAGGTAAGTTGTATGCAAATAATGCATTGCTTTATTTATGTTTTAAATACTTTAATGTTGTATGAATTATGATTGACTCCTTGGATGTAATCGATAAAGTTTGACAAGTGAGAAATCCTGGTTGAACCTTAGGAATAGGTAGGATACGAATGTCATGACATTAGGGTTATTTGAGATTTCGTGTAAGACCATACCTGGGATATGGCATCAATATGAGACTTCGTGTAAGACCATAGCTGGGTATTAGCATCGATAAGAGATCCCATGTAAGACCATATTTGGGATATGGCATTGGTATAGTATTGTGTGTGCGAGATTCCCAGGTATCCTTTAGTATTCCAAGTGGTTCAATGAAAAATTCAACGAGTATGTCAAAGTTGTGAAAGGTTATTATTATGTTGCTAGTTGGTACAGTTACGTACATAAAACTCATTTACAAATGAGCTCGATATGTGATGAATCCCTCGGTAAGGTTATGAATGAGTAAGTTATGATAAGAAGATCTTGATACTATTTATGTCAAGTTCATCATGTTTATTTGTATGATACATGTGTGATTATAATGCTTATTATTTGCATAGGAACTTACTAAGCTATATAGCTTACTCCCCTTTCTTTTCCCTTGCCTTATAGTGTCACCAAGCCAGCTCGGGGATCAGAAATTTTCGGAGATCCATTCACACTATCAACTTAATATTTTCGATACCATTGATTTTAATATTTTGAGTTATGGCATGTATAGGGACTTGGTCATTTTGTTATGTGTCATAATTGATTTAGCCAAATGTGTTGGCTTATGTTGGTTGATAATTCATTTTGTAAATGGCCATTGAAATTGGATAATATTGGTTTAAGTATATATATGCATATGATGATGCTTTTCATGGATGTGGGAAATTGCATGATTTGAGTTGAGATAAAGGTGATGTTTGGGCATGATAAATGATAGCATGTAAATGGGGTGTTAATGCCTTAGTTGTGGCTGATTTGGTTGATGGTATATGCTTGGAATGATTTTATGTTTGTTGGGTAGGTTTTTGCATGGAAGGATGACAAAATGGCTTGGTAAATAGCCTTATTTTTGTCCACACGGGTAGACACACAGGCGTGTGTCTAGATCGTGTGTGACACACGGCTTGCCCCATGGGCGTGTGTTCCAGTCGTGTGTCCCCTGCACCTTAATTGTTGCAAAATAAAACGTCCAGAATATAGCACACAGGCAGAGACATAGGCGTGTGTCTCGGTCGTGTGTACTACATGGCCTTGGACATGAGCGTGTGTCTCGGTCGTGTGTACTACACGGCCTTGGACACGGGTGTGTGTCTCGGCCGTGTGAAGTATGCACCTATTTTATGAAAATTTATGGAAACTAAATCGACCACATGACCTAGCACACGGGCGTGTGGCACGATCGTGTGGCACAAGTCAGAGAGCACCCTATTTTGAACACGACCTGTAGCACGGGCGTGTCTAAGGGTCACACGAGTGTGTCCCTTGGACCATACAGGCGTGTGAGCCCTGTTTTAGTGAAAAATTTTCTAGGTGTTGTATGATCTTCTAAAGTTCTTGGTTTAGTCCAGAACTTCTTCCAACGTTTGTTTTGGGCCTCGTGGACTCGTTTTAAGGACGATATGAATGTATGTGAAAAGTTTTAAATTTGGATGGAAATTACTCTCATTCTTATGTTTAAGTCCAATAATGTCTCGTACCCTGTTCCGGCGTCGAATACTGGTAAGGGGTGTTACAACTACTCCAAATTAGTCTCTTTTATTATTATTATTTATTTTTACTAATGCCCCGATCATTAATACGATAATTATTTTATTTAATTATTATTTTTACTATTATTACTAATTATTTATTTTATCTTATCTTAATTCATATGTCTCAAAATCTATTTTTCTCTCAAACCCTTAATCTAATGTCCAATTCTACTAATCTTATTTTCGGGATGTGACAAATTTCAGACAAGCTGCCTCTTGGTTACCAAATAGGTAAGGAGAGATATGTTGCTCGACACTGAGTCAACAACTGTAACTAATTTATTAAAAGTATTAAAGCTATAATTGTGTCGATCATCGAATATATGAATTGAGCAAAAATTTCACCTTTGGCTAGAGTTTCTTCTCATTGATTTTCTTTTCTTTTCTTTTATGATCTCTTTTTATTGTGTCTTAATTATATTTTTAGTTTTTAATTTTAACCTGTAACACCCCTATCCCTCTCCCGCCTGTCAGGGCAAGATATGGAAATGCTACATTTGTTGCTACCATGGTTATATTCTAATAACCTGAGTTTCATGCAGTAAATATTTTAGTGTTATCAACGTAATATTCCCATATTAAAACTGTAACATCCTAGAAATGGGCCTATGCATTTTTGATTTAATTATACAAAATGACATGTCTTATGCGTTATGAATGTATTATGAACATTTTTGGAAACTTGGAAATGTAAGGAAATGTTTCAGAAATGTTAAGTTTCAAAAGAGGAAAGTAAACATTTTTGGAAACTTGAAAATGTAAGGAAATGTTTCAGAAATGTTAAGTTTCAAAAGAGGAAAGTAAACATTTTTGGAAACTTGAAAATGTAAGGAAATGACCAGTTGAACAGAGGAAACTAAGGCAACGTTGCCTTAAGAAAATTAATAGAGGAAATTTGACACAAGAATCAACTTGTTAAAGTGGCTTGAAGCCACCACTTAAGGGCTAGCAAGTGACGCCACATGCAGGTGCAAAGGGCCTTGAGTTCAAGTCACTTAGGAAGCAAAATAAAGTTTTTATTTTCGGTACAAGGGGGAGGTAATGGACGGCACCAAGGCACTTGAAGAGGAGTTTAAATTCTCTTAAAATTTCGGCTAAGGGGTGGATAAATAATAGATTTATTTTAGATTATTTTCAAGAGAGATAAATGAGGATTTATTCTTTAATTTTTAAATTAAAGAGATAAAGCTATCAAAATAGAAGAGTGGTGGCCAAGTAAGGGATTCCCTTGGTGATAATTTCCGCAAAAGGGAAGGAGATTAAGGCTATCATTCATTCTTCTTCCTTTTCCTTCCCATTCTCTGCCGAATTCCCTAAGCAACATCTTCTATTTCTTTTTCTTTTGTCAACCGAATTCCTCTTCTCCCTAAGTCCACCATTGCCGATTCTCCCTAAGTTCATATCCCTCTATTTTCAATTCAATTGAAGCCGAATACATAAGTGACCATAGCCATCTAGTCTCCAAGTCTTCATAGCCGAATCTTTGAAGGGCTTCAAGAATAGGTGCTGTCGATTTCTTCAAGTAAGGGTAAGACCCAAATATTGGTTTCCATTCTTTATATTTTAGACTTATCAAAATTTAGGGACTAATCTCTATTATTAATCTTGTTCGAATTATGGAAGGAAGGTTTCGGGATTTATGTGTTGTCGACATCAAGAAAAGATCTTTCGGGATTTTTAAGATTCAAGGTAAGATGACATTCAGCCTTAGGCCATTCTTAATGTGTTTAAATGTTAGGAATTGATCTAACATGTATCCATGGGAATTTCGACAGACATCTGAGGCAAGGGATACCTTTCGGGATTTGAGAATTTCAAGGTAAGTGTACTCACGTATTCGGCCAAGGCCCTATCTTAGTACTTAGATCTATTTGTTTTAATCGAAAACTAACCGATTCAAGGGATCTAGTGATTAGCCGATTTCAAAGGGGAAGAATAAAAGTTTCCAGGATTTGATTAATTATCAAATCGGCAGTAAGGTAAGAAAGTGGATACGATAATCCATCGGGATTTGGTTGAATAGCTGAATAGGCTTTTACTAAATGTGTTAAGTGTGGCTGAATGTAGGAATTGAAGATCTAAGGCATTAGATCAAGTTTCGGTATTTCAATAAAAGCATTAAGTGAATCAGGTGTGTACCCCACACTATCTTTTAATACAATTTATGGCAATATTTAATATAAGTTTGTATAAGAATGTGAACATGGCTAAGGTACCATATTGTGGTACAAAGTACTCAGGTACGTTTCCTACTCCTACTAGGATTATGAATATATGTTATGACTCATATGTGAACAGAGATAAGAATGTGAAATTTGGCATGTTAATGCATAATATGTATGATATGGGGCATATGGGTTATTGAAAAAGGGGAAGTGAATGTGGTGACCTAAGACCACAATATCTGAATGTGGTGACCTAAGACCACGAAATCTGAATGTGGTGACTTCGGTCACATTATCTGAATGTGGTGACTTAAGACCACGATATCTGAATATGGTGACTTCGGTCACAATTATTTAATCTGGTGGCTATGCCACGAATATTTATAAGGGCGATGAGCACGTCGACTGCAGCGACTGCCTTCGATGGTGTGTAGCGGATGGAGGGTTGACTTAGTAGTATCCACGGTGTGCAGGTTGGTACGGGTGATGTGTAGCGGATGGCATCTAGGTTTTGGTTCGGGTTGCATCATCTGTTCTATCTGTTATATGAATACGTATGTGATATGATAATGTATGCCTGAATTGTTAAATTTTAATGTCGTGGTACACATTGAGTCTGTTGACTCACCCCGTTGTGGGAACATTTTTCAGGTGATGATCAGTAATGGACCGGGTCGGCAGGAGCTTAGTGGTGGCCATGCCCAGCAAGGAAATTATTATGTGGACCCTTTTATTTTTCTAAGTATTTTAAATTTCATTTTGGGTTTTATTCGATGTAATAAAGCCATAGTGAACTATGTTATTTTCTGTTTTATTTACTATGTTACGTAATTTTATTTATTAGAGATTAAGTCAATTTAATTTAAAATAAACTTTAAATATTTTGTCACTTGAAATTAAATGGGTTTCAATATAAAATAAATTTGTTTTCAACTCGAGCCCAACCCAATTCGAACTTTCTCCCAAAATCACTTAATGTTTTTCAAAGTGCAAACGAATTTGAACCGGTTTTTCTTAAGGAACATATACAAATGGGTCGAGGCTCGTGCGTACAGGGTTTGGGGTGTTTTGATTTATATCGAGCCGTTTCAAACTCTCGGCCTAAGGTTTTAAGGCCCAAATCGTTTTCAAAGCGAGCCTAAATAAGTTTTAAGAAAATATTTTCGGAAATAAGTAGGTTTTTGGCATGGCACCCAAGTCTCCGACCCACAGTCCACCAGGTAAGTACCCCTATCCTCTGTGTGAATTATAGTATGAATTGTAGAAGGGTAGAAATGGAACGTAGATTAGACTGTTAAGTATGTAAACCCTAGGACTAGTTTACCCCAACAAACACATAAGACTTAAGTGCCTAACTTAAACAAACCTGTGGTTAAGTCGCCGAGTTAGGGTGTGGCAACCATTGTGCGCATATCTCAGGATTGGTTTGGTGGGAGTTCGGACTTAGCGATCCGCGTGACTCACCTCCTCTCCACTCGAAACTCTGCACAGTGCGTAGCTACGGTTCACCCTAACCAAGAGGACTCGCTAGGGTGTGGTAACCATGGTGCGCATGTCTAGGAATGGATCCGGAAGAGCCTGGTACTTAAGCAGTCCTAGTGACTCACCTCCTCTTTGCAGGAATCCTACCTGGTGCATAGCTACGGTTCACCCTAACCATGAGGACTTATTCATAGGCTAAACCTAATAACTAAAACCCGAAAAGGACTAGCCATGTTTTTATGGAAACCCTAGTTTTAAAATCCCCAAATTTACCCCTTTAAATAGTAACAAAAACTTATTTTTAGAAAGTTTTCAAAATATTCTTAATTTACAAAAATTACCAAAATGCCCCTAGTGGCGAAATTACAAAAATGGCTTTAGTTTCTAAAATTACCGTACTACCCCGATCTCAATAAAATTTTCCTTATTTTATAAAATGACCAAAAGATTTTAGATCACAAAATATCAAAATATCTTGATTTTGGAAAATTACGAAATTGCCCCTGACGTACAAAATTACCAAAATGACCCTAATTCCCAAAATTTTTGCAACACCACCATTTTGGAAAACAAATTCTCAAAAATAACCCTAAAGTTTTGAAAAATCTGCAATACCCCTGATTTATTTAGCTTTACAAATTTTCCCTGGTTTATTACCAAAATACCCCTGAGTTTCAAAATTTCCGAAATACCCTGGATTTCAAAATTTCCAAAAGTACCCCGAGAATGCAAAATTACCAAAATATCCTTATTGACAAAATCACCAAGGAACTTTATTTTGAAAAATTACGAAAATACCCCTGTAGGAAAAATGACAAAAATACCCCTGGGATAGGAACGGACAGAAATGTCCGAAGAGTGAATGTGTGTGGGAGATACTATGGAATGGATGTCACTGAATGAATGTTTGAATGAATGTACTTCTCTGAATTAGGATAGAAGACATGAAAACTTTGATTGAATCGAAAGAACCACTACTGGGTTTCTATCCATAAAATTCCTTCGCGGATAATCAGTGAAACAAGTACTAATTCATAAAATTTCTTAATCAGATTAAAGCACGGTAGTAGAAATGAGCTCTAGGGGACGTGGTCGAAACGTGCGAGGACGCGGTAGAGGTAGGATGACCGTGTCGGAACTCGTTAGGTCGGGTCAAGGGTCTGACAACGAGGTACCACCACCACCACCACCCCCAGCTGTTGGTGTTGAGCAGCAAGCTCAGACGGGGGATGATCCGTGTGCAGCGGTGGCTTTGCGAGTTCTTGAGTTGGTGGCTGGTGTAGGAGGAAATTCGGGAGCTCGGAAGTCGGTACCTGAGCGACTTCGTGCCAACGGAGCTGAGGTGTTCCGTGGAGTGTTAGGAGTGGCACCCAGTACCGCTGAGTATTGGTTGGAATCAACTGAGCGGATTATGGATGAAGTAAATCTAACCCCTGAGGAGGAGCTGAAAGGAATGGTGGCATTCCTACGCGATGAAGCGTACCAATGGTGGCTCACAGTTCGTGATGGTGCCACAGCTGAGGATCTGACGTGGGACTATGTTAAGACGACTTATCAGAAGAAGTATGTCGGTACCCGGTATACTGATGAGCAAAGGAAGGCATTTGTGGGGCTGGTTCAAGAGAACAAGTCCGTGACAGAGTATGAAGCTGAGTTTCTGAGGCTGAGCCGTTATGCCCGAGGAGTGGTGGCTACGGAGCATGAACGGTGTGTCTGATTTGAGGACAGTTTGAGGGATGATTTAAGGTTGTTGATAGCCCCACATTAGGAACGGGAATTTTTCGCGTTAGTGGAAAAGGTTAAGGTAGCCAAGGGAATCAAGGACTCGGTAAAGTAGAGCTCTGATAGGAATAGGCCCAAGAGGGGTTATGGGTCGTCAGGACCGTCTGGGAGTGTGCAGAAAAGGCCCAGAGTTGGTGGGCCACGAGGTCAGGAAGTTGGTGCAGGAGGGCAGTATCGTCCTTGTGATCAGTATGGGAAGAGACACTTAGGAGAGTGTTGGAAGAGGACAGGAGGATGTTTCAGGTGTGGGTCCAAGGACCATATGATTAAAGATTGTCCAATGAAACCGGAGGGAAGTCGGCCAGCAGCTCAGAACGTTAATCAGGCTGGTAGAGGTGGCTAGCAGCCTCAACATGGTCGTGGTCCGAATAATAGAGGTAATGGTCTTTGGCGAGAGGACGTGGAACACCGAGCGAGAGGTCTTTGCTAACACTGAGGCAAGGCAACCGGGTTTGGTTTTTGCAATTCACCGGAGGGAGGATGGAGACGCATCAAACGTCATAACCGGTACGTTCCTTTTTCATGGCAAGCCCTATTTTGCTCTTATTGATGTGGGCTCGACCCATTCATATATTGCATGTAATATAGTGGAAACGCTAGGCCTAGACTCTGAACTTTTTGATAGGGAGGTGACTGTAGTATGCCCATTAGGCCAAACTGTAGTGGTGGATAAAATCTTTCAGAGTGTACCCCTAGAAATTCAGGGAGTGAACTTTCGAGCTGACTTAATAGAGTTACCCTTTGGAGAATTTAACCTCATACTTGGTATGGATTGGTTAGTAGAGCATCGGGCCGTGTTGGATTGTGCGGCTAAAGGAATGGAACTAAGAACTCCGGAGCGTAAGGTGGTTATCATGATAGGAGAAAGAAGGAACTACTTGTCTAATGTAGTTTCGGCACTAAAGGCTGAAAGGATGGTTCGGAAAGGGTGCAAGGCATTTCTAGCCTTCGTAAGTACGTTAGATGGAAAGGAAGAAGGTGTCAGTATAGTCGAGCAGTGCGGGACTTCGTGGATGTGTTCCTCGGAGAGGAATTACAGAATACCCCGGATAGGAGGTGGAATTTGGAATAGATTTGCTATCCGTACGACTCTGTGTCAATTGCCCCGTCTGGACGTCTGAATGGCACCAAAAGAGTTGGTGGAGCTCAAGGCTCCTGATTCAAGAATTCTTTGGATCGTGGGTTCATCAGACCAGTGTGTCTCCGTGGGGAGCACCGGTCATTTGTGAAAAAGAAGGATGGAACTATGCGAATGTGAATAGACTATCGTCAGTTGAATAAACTGACAATCAAGAACAAGTATCCTTTGCCAAGGATAGACGTCTTGTTCGATCAGCTAAAGGGGGCAGCTGTGTTTTCGAAGATAGATCTACGGTCGAGATATCACCAGCTGAAGGTAAAGGAGGCTGATATCCATAAGACCGTCTTTAGGACAAGATACGGCCATTATGAGTTTGTAGTAATGCCGTTTGGATTGACGAACGCACCAGTCGCGTTCATGGATATGATGAACCGGGTTTTTCAACCCTACTTGGATAGGTTCATCGTCGTGTTTATCGATGACATCCTTGTGTATTCGAAGTTGGAGGAAGAGCATGATGAGCACCTACGGATAGTGTTACAAGTATTAAGAAAGAAGAAGCTCTATGCCAAATTCAGCAAGTGTGAATTTTGGCTTAAGGAGGTGGCATTCTTGGGACATGTGGTATCTGCAGAGGGAATAAGGGTGGATCCTAAGAAGATCGAAGCAGTGTTGGATTGGAAACCACCCAGGTCCGTGGCTGAGATCCAAAGTTTCTTAGGTTTGGCAGGCTATTACAGGAGGTTTGTGGAAGGGTTCTCGTCAATAGCCGCGCCTCTGACAAAGTTATTGAGGAAGGAAGTACCCTTCGTATAGACAGATAAGCAACAGGAGAGCTTTGAGAAGCTTAAGAAGGTCTTAACGGAAGCTCCAGTTCTGATTCAGCCTGAGGCAGGAAAAGATTTTGTGGTGTACTGTGACGCTTCGCATAGGATTAGGCTGTGTTCTAATGCAAGATGGAAAAGTAGTCGCATATGCGTCTCGACAGCTAAGGCCTCATGAGGTTAACTACCCAACTCATGACTTGGAATTGGCGGCAGTGGTTTTCGCTCTTAAGGGGTGGAGGCATTACCTTTATGGAGAAAAGTCGATAATCTACACGGACCATAAAAGTCTTAAGTATCTGTTGACTCAGAAAGAGTTGAACTTAAGATAGCGAAGGTGGGTGGAGCTATTAAAGGATTATGATTGTTCGATCGAGTATCACCCAGGCAAGGCGAATGTGGTAGCGGATGCTCTAAGTCGAAAGGTAGTGTCGGATCTGAGGGCGATGTTCGCACACTTAAGTTTGTATGATGATGGAAGTCTGCTGCCAGAATTGCAAGTCAAACCCACGTGGTTGAATGAGGTAAAGGAAAGTCAATTGTTGGATGAGGACTTAAGTGCTAAGATACGATGAAATCTGAGCGGAGAGTTAGAAGATTATGGTGTTAACGATGAGGGAGTATTGTACTTTAAGGGAAAGGTCTGTATGCCAAAGGACGAGGAGTTAAGACAAAGGATTATTCGGGAAACGCATAGTAGCCCTTATGCTATGCATCCCGGAGGCACTAAGTTGTACAGGGATCTAAGGGAACAGTTTTGGTAGCCTGATCTTAAACGGGAAGTTACTGAATTCGTTGGAAAATGTCTGACGTGTCAGCAAGTTAAGGTTGAACACCAAGTTCCATCAGGATTACTTCAGCCAATCGAGATTCCGCAATGGAAGTGGGAGAGAATTACCATGGACTTCGTTAGTGGGCTTCCCCTTACGCCTACTAAGAAGGACTCAGTATGGGTAATAGTGGTCCGTTTGACTAAGTCCGCGCACTTCATCCCGGTAAGAGTTGATTATTCTCTTCAGAAGTTGGCCAAGTTATATGTGGCGGAGATTATGAGATTACATGGAGTGCCGGTGTCAATCATTTCGGATAGAGACCCAAGATTTACTTCTCGGTTCTGGAAGGCACTTCATCAGGCTTTAGGCACTAGGTTGGATTTCACTACGGCCTTTCATCCACAGTCGGACGGGCAGTCTGAACGGGTAATTCAGGTGTTAGAGGATATGCTGAGGGGCTGTGTGATGGATTTCCAAGGAAGTTGAGAGGACTATTTGCCTTTAGCAGAGTTCGCCTACAACAATAGCTACCAAGCTAGTATTCGGATGGCATCGTACGAAGCACTGTATGGTCGAAGGTGTCGGACTCCTACGTGTTGGACGGAATTAGGAGAACGTCGAGTTTTGGGTCCTGAGATTGTAGCCGAATCTGAAGAGAAGGTGGAGATAATTCGGACACGGATGAAAGAAGCCTCTGACAGGCAACAGTCGTATGCCGACCTCAAGCGGAAAGAGGTAGAGTTTGAAGTGGGGGACCAAGTGTTTCTGAAAATCTCGCCTTGGAAAAAGTGATGAGGTTTGGTCGCAAAAGGAAGTTAAGCCCAAGGTTTATAGGGCCTCACCGAGTGTTGAAGCCGAGTTGGACCGATGGCATATCGATTAGAGTTGCCACCGGAGTTGAAGCAGATGCACGACGTATTCCATGTTTCCATGCTACGTCGATATTGATCGGATCCATCTCACGTGGTACCGGTTGAAGAGGTGGAGCTAAGGCCAGACTTATCCTACGAAGAAGAGCCGATTCAGATCTTGGAACGAGACGTAAAAGTGTTACGGATGAAGTCAGTTCCTCTAGTCAAAGTGTTATGGCGCAACCATGGATCGGAGGAAGCTTCGTGGGAGCCAGAAGAGGCAATGCGACAGCAATACCCTCATTTATTTTAGCCAGGCAATTTCGAAGACGAAATTATTTTAAGGGGGTAGAACTGTAACATCCTAGAAATGGGCCTATGCATTTTTGATTTAATTATACAAAATGACATGTCTTATGCGTTATGAATGTATTGTGAACATTTTTGGAAACTTGGAAATGTAAGGAAATGTTTCAGAAATGTTAAGTTTCAAAAGAGGAAAGTAAACATTTTTGGAAACTTGAAAATGTAAAGAAATGTTTTAGAAATGTTAAGTTTCAAAAGAGGAAAGTAAACATTTTTGGAAACTTGAAAATGTAAGGAAATGACCAGTTGAAAAGAGGAAACTAAGGCAATGTGGCCTTAAGAAAATTAATAGAGGAAATTTGACACAAGAATCAACTTGTTAAAGTGGCTTGAAGGCACCACTTAAGGGCCTAGCAAGTGACGCCACATGCAGGTGCAAAGGGTCTTGAGTTCGAGTCACTTAGGAAGTAAAATAAAGTTTTTATTTTCGGCACAAGGGGGAGGTAATGGACGGCACCAAGGCACTTGAAGAGGAGTTTAAATTCTCTTAAAATTTCGGCTAAGGGGTGGATAAATAATAGATTTATTTTAGATTATTTTCAAGAGAGATAAATGAGGATTTATTCTTTAATTTTTAAACTAAAGAGATAAAGCTATCAAAACAGAAGAGTGGTGGCCAAGTAAGGGATTCCCTTGGTGATAATTTCGGCAAAAGGGAAGGAGATTAAGGCTATCATTCATTCTTCTTCCTTTTCCTTCCCATTCTCTGCCGAATTCCCTAAGCAACATCTTCTTTTTCTTTTTCTTTTGTCAACCAAATTCCTCTTCTCCCTAAGTCCACCATTTTCGATCCTCCCTAAGTTCATATCCCTCTCTTTTCAATTCAGTTGAAGCCGAATACATAAGTGACCATAGCCATCTAGTCTCCAAGTCTTCATAGCCGAATCTTTGAAGGGCTTCAAGCATAGGTGCTGTCGATTTCTTCAAGTAAGGGTAAGATCCAAATATTGGTTTCCATTCTTTATATTTTAGACTTATCAAAATTTAGGGACTAATCTCTATTATTAATCTTGTTCGAATTATGGAAGAAAGGTTTCAGGATTTATGTGTTGTCGACATCAAGAAAAGATCTTTCGGGATTTTTAAGATTCAATGTAAGATGACATTCGGCCTTAGGCCATTCTTAATGTGTTTAAATGTTAGGAATTGATCTAACATGTATCCATGGGAATTTCGACAGACATCTGAGGCAAGGGATACCTTTCGGGATTTGAGAATTTCAAGGTAAGTGTACTCACATATTCGACCAAGGCCCTATCTTAGTACTTAGATCTATTTGTTTTAACCGAAAACTAACCGATTCAAGGGATCTAGTGATTAGCCGATTTCAAAGGGGAAGAATACAAGTTTTCAGGATTTGATTAATTATCAAATCGGCAGCAAGGCAAGAAAGTGGATACGATAATCCTTCGAGATTTGGTTGAATATCCGAATAGGCTTTTACTAAAGGTGTTAAGTGTGGCTGAATGTAGGAATTGAAGATCTAAGGCATTAGATCGAGTTTCGGGATTTCAATAAAAGCATTAAGTGAATCAGATGTGTACCCCGCACTATCTTTTAATACGATTTATGGCAATATTTAATATAAGTATGTATAAGAATGTGAACATGGCTAAGGTACCATATTGTGGTACAAAGTACTCAGGTATGTTTCCTACTCCTACTAGGATTATGAATATATGTTATGACTCATATGTGAACAGAGATAAGAATGTGAAATTTGGCATGTTAATGCATAATATGTATGATATGGGGCATATGGGTTATTGAAAAAGGGGAAGTGAATGTGGTGACCTAAGACCACAATATCTAAATGTGGTGACCTAAGACCACGAAATCTGAATGTGGTGACTTCGGTCATATTATCTGAATGTGGTGACTTAAGACCACGATATCTGAATATGGTGACTTCGGTCACAATTATTTAATCTGGTGGCTATGCCACGAATATTTATAAGGGCGATGAGCACGTCAACTGCAGGGACTGCCTTCGATGGTGTGTAGCAGATGGAGGGTTGACTTAGCAGTCCCCACGGTGTGCAGGTTGGTACGGGTGATGTGTAGCGGATGGTATCTAGGTTTGGGTTCGGGTTGCATCATCTTTTCTATCTGTTATATGAATACGTATGTGATATGATAATGTATGCCTGAATTGTTAAATTTTAATGTTGTGGTACACATTGAGTCTGTTGACTCACCCCGTTGTGGGAACATTTTTCAGGTGATGATCAATAATGGACCGGGTCGGCAGGAGCTTAGTGGTGGCCATGCCCAGCAAGGAAATTATTATGTGGACCCTTTTATTTTTCTAAGTATTTTAAATTTCATTTTGGGTTTTATTCGATGTAATAAAGCCATAGTGAACTATGTATTTTCTGTTTTATTTACTATGTTACGTAATTTTATTTATTAGAGATTAAGTCAATTTAATTTAAAATAAACTTTAAATATTTTGTCACTTGAAATTAAATGGGTTTCAATATAAAATAAATTTGTTTTCAACTCGAGCCCAACCCAATTCGAACTTTCTCCCAAAATCACTTAAAGTTTTTCAAAATGCAAACGAATTTGAACCGGTTTTTCTGAAGGAACATACCAAATCTGGTCGAGGCTCGTGGGCCGAGTTTGGGGTGTTTCAAAAACAGTCTTAAATAAAATCTTATAAAATTATTGGGTAAAATTTGT
The DNA here is from genome assembly GCA_025503065.1 of Gossypium bickii. Lineage (NCBI taxonomy): Eukaryota > Viridiplantae > Streptophyta > Magnoliopsida > Malvales > Malvaceae > Gossypium > Gossypium bickii. The sequence continues at coordinate 85,050,951 of CP106712.1, forward strand.
TTCAACATTTTTTCCGTACAAAATCAAAGCTCAAGTATTGATACTGAATATAAGGTATCAGTTATTAATACTCCTATCCTAGTATCGATACCAATTTGAGCTACAAAGTTCAGAAGATTTAAACAAAATTCAACATGTATCGATACCTACTAAAGTATCGATGCTTTTACTATAATATTGATAATTTGACTGAAGTATGCATACCCTCCTTAAGGTATTGGTATTTTACCCCTGGTATCGATACCAAATCTTGATTCAATGTTCGAAAATAAGGGAATTTCATTATGGAACAAATTTCATATTTATTCCCTAACTTCTCTAAGTCATTTCAAATTAGCCCAATATGTTCAAAATATGTGGTTTATGATCTAGGATCATTATCCAAAAACCCATTTCTTAAATATATATGATATTTTTTTAATTGATAAACCCTATGTGCATAACTTTTGTGTCACATCCCAAACATCAAGGTAGAAGAAATTGGGTTTGTGAAACCAAGAGTGGTCACGCCCTGGTTTTTGAGTTAAGATTGTGAAAATTTTATTAAGTGAATTGATCTAGTTTAGTGGTTAGGAATTGTGTTTGTCTGTGAGAGGTATTGTGATCAAATTCTTTCTCTTGGATTTTGTTTCTATTTTTTCTTAAACCCCTATCTTTGAACTTGTAGCTTAAATAATATTTCTGCGCAAGTTATGACAGAATAAGCTTGTTGGTTCAGTGGTAAGGTGTTAGCTTACCTGGAAGTCTTCTGTTCGAAATCTTGTGTGTGCAAAGTGGGGATTATTTTCTTGTTTTAAATTCGTAAGAAAAATCTCATGTGCATAATGATAGGAGTTAGTCGGTTAGTTTTAAAAATAGTGATAAGGGATTTTCTCCGAAAATTCCTCCCTCACAACTGTCCCTCACTCATCCACTTTCTCTCCCTCTTTTCCATTTTCTTTTGTTGAGTTTTGATTTATGTTTTTTTTTTATTTTATCTGAAAGCTCTATTGTTCTTCTTTTTTCTTTCTTACTTCTTGTTCAATTTTTCCCTCTCTGTCATTGATCTTATTCTTTATGTTCCCAATTTCTCAACGTGTTGCTTGTCGGGTCCCTATTGTTGAGTTTTTTTGGTTCCTTGCTCTTATGTTGCTAAATTTTTCTGTGCCAATGTTCATTGAGGGTTTCGCTATTTATCCGTGTGCTGGTAAGGGGTGTGATTATGTTGTGTTGTGGTTGGGAGTTCTATTTTGTTTGTAAAATTTCAATTGATGGTTTCAGTTTCCTTTAGGTGGTATTCATGAGGCGTAAGATCTTTCAATGGTAAAAAATGGTGTAGGTTGCTGTCAATTTCACGGTAAGTGGGTTAACATCAGATTTGGGGATTATGTATAATTTTTTACTATCTAATGCAAAGTTTTGGCATTTATAGTTGATAGTTAATCATTTCGATTTATTGATTGGTTGTAGGTTTCAATAGTGCTCTATTGTGTGGCTAATCAGAAATAGCATCAAGTGTGTGATTCTAACCCGAAACTACATTAGAAACTCGGGAAAACTAAAAAAAAAACATTGTTTTCGAAAATGTTCTACGTCACACAGTCGTGTGGAAGATCGTGTAAGCCACATGGTCTGGGCTATTTGGGCCGTGTGGGCTACACAGACGTATGGGCCACAAGGGGTTGTGCCATTTAGGTCGTGTGGGCCCATTTTTTGAAAAATTTTACTTAGGCTCGTTAGACTCTGAAATTCGTAAGTAAACCTTCCGTATGGTCTGTTTGTCTTAAATATGATTCTAAACCATGAAATATAATATTTTTTTCGAGTGTACGAGTTAGGGATAACGTATGTTTAAAATGTGAAATATGTAAATGATATGTAACTTGATAATTTTGTTAGTATGTTCTAATGTGAAAAGCATGTATGAAATATGTGCATATGATGTCTGTTAGTATTTGCATGAGCATTAGGGTAGGATATGATATGTGATGGAGGAAGTGTGATTCTGGCAGTGTATCTACAATATCAGATATGGTAGCTTGATTGCAATTGTAGTGGTTTGACCAGATATATTTGATTCTGGTGAATTACCACAATTTTTTTGTTTGGCAGCTCAGCTGCACTTATATGAGTGGCTTACCACCACGACCCAGTGTGATTGGATGGATGGACTTTTTTAGTCCTAATTGGTGTGATTGGTTGGATGAAGTTGGTGTAATGGATTGGGGTAGGATCTGTGTTTGCATTTGTTCTGGTCTGACATGACATTCTAGTCTAATAAATGTTTATGAAAATATGATATTCTGATCCGAAATATGTCTAGAAATATGACAGTGTGATCTGATATAAGTTTTTGGGAAAATAACATTTTGACATGATATTTGTACATTATAAATAAAATTTTGTGATGACATTTACATATGTGCTTGTTAAATAAAAATTCTGCTTTGTGGGCCGAGTCACACACTGGGCTTCTAGCTCATTTGTTTGTTTAATGCATTTTAGTTTAACTTCTGACTTAGGACCAGATGGCATTCCAGAGCTCGAATTGGTTTTACGCTTAAGTTGGTTTGATTATTTTTAATTAATCAAGTTTTTTTCAGACTTGATTTCTTTTTTGACTAAGTTTTCGGTTTCAGTTTCGGTTTTGGTTTTGGGTTTGTGTTTTTTTCGTTGGCTTTTGGTATTTTAACATTAAATTGCAAAATCATACAAGTTAACAAAAATAGATTTCGATTTAAAAAACTAGAACTCTAATAATTTTCCAATGCAAGATTGAGTAATCACTTAAGTATTTTCTATAAATAAAATATATGGTTTTTTTAACGAATGATTGTTTTAATATTGAAAATGATTTGCCAACTTTAGTACTCTCAAAACGTGCGACTTTGAATTTGAATTCTATGTTTTAAATAGGTATTTTCAAACATTGGTTTTTCTAATCATCTATGAGAGTTTTTGCCAAAATTTTATGTTTTAGAAACGTGTTTTTAGTTTGATCAAAATAAAAGCCTTTGAACAAATTAATGTAATTCCTCAACATCTGGTCATAACTTTTAGGCCGAGTTTGGGGTGTTACATTTAATGGTATTAGAGCTAGGTTGTAAAACTCAAGCTGTGGTTTTTGGGTTTAAAATCCTATGCATAACGTGTTTTTAAATTTTTGATTTTTAAGAAATTTTTGGAAATCTGATATGGGTGAATTTGTAAATAATTTACTAAAGTTTTAAAAATGTGAATCTGACTATCCGACGCCGATCCAAGTAAGTAATTATACTTCAGTTAACTGTACTTAGTTACTCTTACTTTAGTACTTTAGAAAAACTATTAGATTTAGAGATTGTAAAATAAGACATTTCTACCTTAAGATAAGTATACCGACTAAACTTTAGACTTAGGGTCTTAAAAAAACCTAAGCTAAACTTTAGAACTTCTGAACTATAGAAAGTAAGATGAGTTTCTATGGTATACGTGATCGTGGAGAGTGAGGACGTGGTAGACGTTGTCAAATGGCTCACGCTAAGTCCTCTTCTCCAGGCAGCATGCCTAATTTGGGAAATTAGCGACACTATTAATACACCCATTTCTAAGGGAGGTGATCAAGAAACTAGAGACGATGTTGTGTCCCAGGATATGTTTAGAGATCTACAAAGGACCATTGAGGTTCAATCTGTACCTATGAGTCGAGGGTCTGAACTGAGAGACTTTAGTCGAATTAGACCAAGTTAGAAGAATATATTAAATCACTTAGAGAGCGTGTTTTAGATATGGATCCGTAGAGCATCGCGTTAGGGACTGTTCACGACATTCTTTGAGTCAGATACAAGCTTCGTCTCAGAGATGAAATCAGAGGCTGGTTCATACAACTAGGCATCATGAGGATCGAGACGCATTTGATAGTGATACAGTTATATCTAGAATCGCACCATGCATAATTAAGTGTTTGGTAGCACTTAAGTGTTTGATTGTCATTGGAGTTTCTAAGACTTTGGGATTGTAACATCCTGAAAAGGGCCTATGCATTTTCGGTTTAATTGTACGAAATGACATGTCTTATATGTTATGAACATTTTTTGGAAACCTGGAAATGTAAGGAAATGTCAAGAATAAAGAGGCAAACAAAAATTTTTGGAAAATTAGAAATGACTTAGAAATGTCGAGTTTTAAAGTTTAAAAGAGGAAATTAAGGCAAGGTGGCCTTAAGAGAAAAAGTATGTGAAATTTGACACACAAACAGGCTTGGAAAAGTGGCCTGGAGATGCCACTTAGGGCCTCAGGAAATGGCACCACATACTGGGGTATTGGGCCAAGGTTCGAGCTGCAGAGGAAGCAAAATAAAAAAAGTTTTATTTTGTAACAGAGAGTAGCAGCAAGGGACGGCACAAGGCTATAATTTAGGAGCCTTTATTCTTTTATTTTTTAAGAGATAAATAGTGGATAACTAAGGGATAAATAATGGATTTCTTTCAGATTATTTTCAAGAGATAAATGAGGAATTATTCTTTAATTAGGAAAATAAGGGAGAAGTGATGGCCAAGTAAAGGACTTTGAGTTTAATAATTTCGGCTAAGTAAGGATAGTTGCTAAATTATCTTTTATTTTAGGAGATAATTAAAGAGATAAAGCTATCAAAATAGAAGAGTGATGGCCAAGTAAGGGATTCTAAGTTAGTAAATTCGGCTATATAAGGAAAAGAGGGCCATTCATCATTCTTTCTCTCAACCTTTCTCTCTGTCGAATTTCCTAGATCATTTGTTCTTCTTCTTTTGTTAGCCAGAGCCGAAAATTCAAGATATCACCATTAGCCAATTTCTTTTCTTTCCAATCCATCAAAAGCTGAATCTTTGAGGGGCTTCAAGCATAGGTGCTGTCAATTTCTTCAAGAAAGGGTAAGAACAAGTTTTGATTTCTATTCTTTTCTTTTAGATTTGTCGAAATCTAGGACTAATGCCATCAATATTCTTATTTGCCGAAATTTGGAAGGATTCTTTCAGGATTTTTGCCATAGTCGACTATAAAGGAAAAGATCTTCGGAATTTGACCATCAAGGTAAGTCATATCTGACATTCGGCCAAGGGCCATTGATTGTGATTAAAGGTTAGAAGTTGATCTAACATGTGGGTTTAGGGATTTCGGTGAAGCTATAACCAAGGGATAATTTGGATTTAAGATCCTTAAGGTAAGTGACTATGAATATTCGGCCAAGGCCTATTTTAGTAGTTAGATATATTTTTATGTGTTTTAAGCCGAGAACTAACCGATTCAAGGGATCTAGTGGTTAGCCGATTTCAAAGGGGAAGAATACAAGTTTCCAGGATTTGATTAATTATCAAATCGGTAGCAAGGTAAGAAAGTGGATACGATAATCCTTCGGGATTTGATTAAATTAGCCGAATAGGCTTTTTCCTAAAATACTAAATGTGGCCAAATGTAGGGATTTAGGATCTAAAGCGATAGATCGGTTTTTCGGGATTTCAAGGAATTCGTTAAGCTAATCAGGTGTGTACCCCACACTATTTCATAATATGTTTTATGGCTATGTTTAATTAATATGTGTGATATTAAGAATGTGAATATGACTAAGGTACCATAATGTGGTACAAAGTACTCAGGTACGTTTCCTACTCCTACTAGGATTATGAAATATGTTATATTTAACATGTGATAAGTGATAAGAATGTGAAATTTGGCATGTTAATGCATAATATGCATGATATGGGGCATATGGGTTATTGAAAGGGGAAGTGAATGTGGTGACCTAAGACCACAAACACGGTGACCTAAGACCGAGGTATCTGAATGTGGTGACCTAAGACCACAGTAATCTGAATGCGGTGACCTAAGACCGCGATATCTGAATGTGGTGACCTAAGACCACGAACACGGTGACCTAAGACCATGGTATCTGAATGTGGTGACCGTAGACCACACTAATCTGAAAACAGTGACCTAAGACCGTGATATCTGAATGTGGTGATCTAAGACCACAAATGCGGTGACCTAAGACAGCGATATGGAGTGTAGCGGAAGGAGGGTCGACTTAGTAGTCCCCACGGTGTATAGGTTGGTACGGGGGCGTGTAGCGGATGGCTTATTAGGTTTGGGTTTGGGAATGCATCATAATTTGTATGCTATGATATGAATGTGTAATATTTGTTATGCCTGATTCTATAATGATTTAGTGTTGTGTACACATTGAGTCTGTTGACTCACCCCGTTGAGGGACCATGTTTCAGGTGATGAACAATAATGGACCGGGACGGCAGAACTTGTGGTGGCCATGCTCAACATGAAGTTTTTATTTTTATGGACTATTAATTTTTAAGTACTCCGAATTATTTGGATTTACTTGATGTAATAAGGCCATAAGGCCATAGTGCACTATTTTATTTCTGTTTTTATTTATTATGTTACGAAAATTTTATTAAGTTAAAGATTAAGTAATTTACTTTAAATGTATTCTATATGTTTTATCACCTAAAATTTAAAAAGGTTTTCATTATAAACGATTTTGTTTTCTACTCGAGCCCAACCCAAAACAATATTTCTTTCAAAACACACTATTTTCCCAAAGTAACAAAAGAACTTTGAACCGGTTTACTTAAGGAACATACCAAATCTGGTCAAAGCTCGTGGGTCGGGTTTGGGGTGTTTCAGGGATTATGGAATCATTAGTGTTACATCTATAAAAAGTTTTTGGAGACAATATGTGTAACACCCCTTAACCTGTATCCGTCGCTGCACTAGGGTTATGAGGTATTACCGAACAAAACACAACTCAGAACAGACATTCATTTCTTCTCATGCTTCATAAATTAATCACATCAAATCACTTATCCCATTCAAAATTCGAACATTAATACTCTCATGTTCATGTCAATCGCATTTTGAAATTTATTAAATCATAAAACATTACTTAACATATATTGAACACATCAAAACAAATATTTCATACGCTGGGTATCAACAATATTACTTTCATACGTGCGCATATTAAAACCAATCAAATTCATTTCATACGTGGGACATTTTAAAATATTACCAATTGATCAAGTATATTTATAAGCATTACTATTTCATGCGCCATTCACTATAATATCTTTAATCATTTTTGAACTTCAACGACATTTTGTAGCATCTAATACGCATGCTCAATAACCAAACCAAAATACATAAACATGCACATGTCACTATAATCGCATTAAACATTTATGAACATAAAGAACAATTCATAGTATACCAAATTTGCATATTTCATAATCAATCCAAAGTACACATATACCAACCATTCAAGCGAAATAAGTTGCATACTTTTCCACTACAACCGAATCATAATAACTTATATATATATTCGAACATATAATCCTCTCTTACCTAGCATGCGTTAAGACATCCATTAATTCAATTCCATTTATTTAACTATTACCAAACTTACCAAATTCGCATATAACTATCGTGTCAAAACTTTATATAACTCACTATTCAAATAGTCATAATCAAAATACATCAACCAAATTTAATCTTACCAAATACATCAATCTATTCTATTAATTCAACCAAGAGCACTTAACATTACATACACACTTAAATCGTATTACGAACTTATCAATATAAATTTATTGCCAAAATCGAATATGCTCATACACATATGTTCACCATTTCTAAACCAAAAACCTATGAAGCTTACCATTTCAAACCGACTTAATTAACCATTTTACAATTTAAACATATTTCAAGTACACCACATGCATATGTATATAACATGCCTATGGCCATCCTAACACATAACCTATCTTAACTCAACTAATATCCATTACTTACCTTATTGCCGACTCACATGACTAAGCATCACATTATATATATACATGATATTTCCTTCTCTCTTATACTTAAACTATAATCAAGCATAATCGAATTCAAGCATATAAATCAAACACATCAAGCATTTAACCACAAACATATAAAACCAAACTTAAACATAATAAACAAGCCATTTTCGCATGGCTTTATATATATACATATCCCAAAAATCAAACATTTCAACTAGACTATACATGCCATAAGTTCAAATTCAAACTTAATAAAATACTGAAAAAACAGTTGATAGTGTGATAGGCTTTGCTGGCGATCCCCGAGCTCATAACATGACTCCAAAATCTATAAAACAGAGGTAAACAAGAATACACACATAGTAAGCTATTTGAGCTTAGAAAGTCATAAGCAAAAACATATATATATCAACAATTATATATAACAATTTGTAAAGAAGGCCAAATTTGCATAATATAGAATACAAGTTATCATTTACTACTATTTCACATTTAAACCTCACATACATATATCATATGGCCGAATCACTTATATGTTCAAATATGTTAACACACAATTCATATTATCATAACTTAATATCAATACAAATAACCAACTTACCTTGTCTCTTTATAAGCATTTAACTAACACAAACTTGAACATGTAATTTGATTTCACATTCAGTCTTAACTTCGCATTGCCCGTTGAACCGTTCGATATTAAAAAGGATATGCGGATAGTCAGAAGGCTCGTACAATGCCAACATCCCAGACGTGGTCTTACGTGTAATCACATATCGATGCCATTGTCCTAGACAGGGTCTTATACGAATCAATTACGATGCCAATGTCCCAAACATGGTCTTACACGTAAACACAAATCGATGCCAACGTCCCAGACGTGGTCTTACACGAAAACACATATCGAAAATCCTATGTCATGACATATGTATCCTAACTATTCCTAGAGTTCGTACGGGGCTTTCAGACATTGAAACATAATCGAATCGAACTCAAAATATATCTCCCTTGATCAAATCACATTCGACCAACACCAATTAAATTCACAATATTCAATTTATCATGTAACATATATATTAAATTTTAACAACATTTATGTGCTTATAGACTTACCTCGAATATCGGCGGACGAAATCAACTACTCAACTACTTTTGACTTCCCCCGATCTAATTCCGTTTTCTTTTTTTCTTAATCTAAATAAATTCAAATTTAACTAATGTAATCACACATTCATTCAATTTAATCCAAAAATGCATAAATGGGAAAATTACCATTTTGCCCCTGACATTTTACACTTTTTGCAATTTAGTCTCTATTGCATAAAACACAAAATACACAAAATTTGCATAAACTATGCTTAGGCTGAATATTCACAAGCTCCATACAAGTCCATATATTTCATTTTTTCACAATTTAGTCCAAATTACTCAAATTCATCAAAAATTCAAAGACAAAACATGTTAATTCAAAACAAATCTTCCATATTCTATCATCTAACAACAAAAATCACATGTATTCATCAATGGCTTAACTCAAAATATTCATCAAAATCAAAAATTGAAGCATGGGTTTTGTACATTTCATAGCAACGATCTCAAAAACGTAAAAATTATCAAAAACCGAGCTACTTACATACCTTAATCAAGCTTGACAATGGCTGAATACCCTAAACTTTCTTTTTACTTTTTTTTCTTTTCTTTGTTTCGGTTGGTAAAAATAAAGATGACAATGGCTTCTTTTTTTAATGTTTTGTTTATTATATTAACATTATAATATATTAATTATTATTTTAACTTATATATATAAAATAAAAACTATATAAAATAACCTTAATGCCATCCACTAATTTATATAATGGGCTATTTTTATCATAGAACCTCCAAATTATAAAGACAACAACAAATAAGCACTTTCCTATTTAAGCATCAAATTTCCATTTTACGCGATTAAACCCTTTTATCAAATTAAGCACACAAACAATAAAATTAATTCACAAAACTTTCACGCATGTAAATTCACACATAATTAACACAGAAAATAATATTAAAATATTTTTCAGGCTCGAATTTGTGGTCCCGAAACCATTGTTCTGATTAGGGTCAAAATCGGGCTATTACAATACAAGTTACTAAGTAAGGAGTTCGTTAGAATTATTGACTGGATTGGGAGTGAAATATAGTCAAATTTGCATTATAATCAAAGTTGCGCAACGATAGCATGGTGATCAATGTGAATGGGAAAATTTTAGTTATTGTGGTTAAGTCTATGGTGTGACAACGGGAATTTCGAGGACTAAGTTCTTTTAAGGAGGAGAGAGTTGTCATATCCCAAAAATTAGGTTAGAAGAAATTGGGTTCATGAAACCAAGAATGGTTACACCCTAATTTTTAGTTAAGATTGTGAAAATTTTATCAAGTGAATTGATCTAGTTTAGTGGTTAGGTATTGTGTTTGTGTGTGAGAGGTCATGTGATCAAATCCCTTCTCTTGAATTTTGTTTCTATTTTTTGGTTAAACCCCTTATCTTTGAACTTGTAGCTTAAATAACATTTCTTCACAAATTATGAAAGAATGAGTCTGTTGGTTTAGTGGGTTAGTTTTAATTATAGTGATGAAGGATTTTCTTCTAAAATTCCTCCCTCACAACTGTCCCTCACTCATCCACTTTCTTTCCCTCTTTCCCATTTTCTTTTGTTGAGTTTTGATTTACGTTTTTTTTTTGTTTTCTCTAAAAGTTCTGTCATTCTTCTTTTTTTTTCTTACTTCTTGTTCAACTTTTCCCTCTCTGTCAGTGATCCTATTCTTTACGTTCCCAATTTCTCGACGTTTTGCTCATTGGGTCCTTATTGTTGAGTTCTTTTGGTTCCTTGCTCTTATGTTGCTGAATTATTCTATGTCAATGTTAATTGCGGGTTTCACTGTTTAGCCGTATGTTCGTAATGGGAGTGATTATGTTGTGTTGAGGTTGTGAGTTTTATTTTGTTTGTAAACTTTCAATTGTTCCTTTTGGTGGTATTCATGAGGCATAAGATCTTTCGATGGTCAAAAATGGTGTAGTTTGCTATCAATTTCGCGGTAAGTGGGTTAACATCAGATTAAGGAATTATGTATAATTTTTTACTATCTAATGAAAAGTTTTGGTGTTGTTAGTTGATAGTTGATCGTTGTGATTTAATGATTGGTTGTAGGTTTCGAGAGTGCTCTATTGTATGGTTAATTAGAAATAGAATCAGGTGTGTGATTCTAACCCGAACTACGTTAGAAACTCAAGAAAACTCAAAAATAAATAATGTTTTTGAAACTGTTCTACGTTACACGGCCATGTCGTAGATCGTGTAAGCCACATGGTCTAGGCTATTTGGGCCGTGTGGGCTACACGGACGTGTGGGTCACATGGGCTGGGCCATTTAGGCCATGTGGGCCACATAGGCGTGTAGGCCCATTTTTTGAAAAAGTTCACTTAGGCCCGTTAGACTCTAAAATTCCTAATTAAACCTTCTGTGGGGTTCGTTTGGCTAAAATATGATTCCAAAATATGAATTCTGATATTTTTCGAACGTACGTGATAGGGGTAAGGTATGTTTAAAATGTGAAATTTGTATATGATCTGTAACTTGATAATTTGTTAGTATGTTCTAATGTGAAAAGCATGTATGTCATATGTGCATATGATATCTGTTAGTATTTACATGAGCATTGGGGTGAGATATGATATGTGATGGAGGAAGTGTGATTTTGGTAGTATTACTACATCTTTTGGTGGTGTATCTATAGTATCAGATATGGCAGCTTAACTATAATTGTAGTGGTTTGACCACATATATTTGATTATGGTGGATTACCACAATTTTTTTGTTTGGCAGCTCAGTTGCACTTATATGAGTTGCATGCCACCACGACCCGGTGTGATTGGATGGATGGACTTTTTTAGTCCTAATTGGTGTGATTGGTTGGATGGAGTTGATGTATAGTGGATGGGGGTAGAATCTGTGTCTGCCTTTGTTCTGGTCTGACATGACATTATAGTTTAATATAGATTTATGAAATATGATATTCTGATCCGAAATATGTCTAGAAATACAACCTTGTGATTTGATATTTAGAGGACTTGTATCAGCAAAAGTAGTTTACTTTTTATGCATACCATCATTATTGCCAACATTTATCAGTCAATTCATCAATTAAGGCTTCCTTATAACCTTCACTGATTTGATACTTCAATAGCTATCATTTACAAAATTTTCATAATATTATAACTCTCCTATTATTTTGCCTCCTCCTCCTCCTCCTCTCCATTCCACATCCTTTATGTACATATATAAGAATATTTAGATTTTAGTATAATATGCTTATATGTAACATTAACTATAATTTCACTATTTACTTATGTGTTCATATCAGAGTTGCCACTTGTGTCAAAGTCACTAAATTATTTATATCTTGAGCTACAGATTTTGAAATTAAGACCCGTTTGATGTTTTTCAAACTAGACTAAAATATATTTTTACCATAAAAATTTTAGAATTTCTACTTAATCCAATCAATACAGTAAATTCTTCAAAACTTCCCCTATTCTACTACTTGATAGTTTCAACCTTTCTTCACTGAAAATTAACTATCTCTTACTAAGGGTTTCAGATGATGTTTCCATTTGACTATTTTAAAAATAGACCCATTTAGAATTTAGAAATATAAATTTCATTCCCTAATAATTTTTTTACAGTTTTTGATGATTTTCCAAAGTTAGAATAGGGGAACTGTAACGCCTTGAATAATTTATTCTTGTTTCTATAAATATTTGACACAAATGTGTATATGTTTCACTGGTTGAGTGTTCTGGGTATGTGTGTGAGGTCTTGGGTTCAATTCCCACTTTGGAAATTTTTGTTATTTTTTATCCAAGCCTTACCCTTATTGAGTGGGCTTATAGAAACTTTTCTGTTAAATCATATCAGAATAAGCCTGTTGGTTCGAGTGGTAAGGGATTTAGTGTATTGAAGGTCTTGTGTTTGATCCCTGCATTAGCGAAGGTGTTAATTTTTGCTCGGTTGTCTAATGAAGTTTTGGTGGAGTTAGGATTCTGAAAAATTTGTTTGCTAGTGGGTTAGTGGGGAGTAAATTGAAGGATTTAATGGATATTCTTACTTTTTAATTATTATTTTTTCAAATTTTTCTCTCTCTTCTCCCCAAATTTTCCCTTTGACATTTTCTTCAAATTTTCCTTCTGGTTTCTGACGTTTTTCCCCTTTTCGATAAAATCATTAATTTGTTCTCCTTCTTCGATTCTGTCGGTGACCTTTGGTTTGTATGGTTCTCTAATCGATTAGGAAGTGAGCTTTGTGTGTCTATGACCTTTGTTTGGGATTTTGGCAATGTCAATCTATATTGATTGATTAGCGGTAATTCATGTTTAGGAGCAGAATGTGGAGTAGGGAATTGCACTTCAACGGTTTAGTGCGTGTTAGAGGCGATTTTTCATCAGTGGTAAGTTGGTTCTATGTTGATTCTTGTGTCGAATTTGTTAACCAATCAACTAAATCAATGTTGGGTACTTTATTTTTAGGTTTTCGAAGGCTCGGTTTGTTTTTGCATCGAAATCATAACAGGTGTGTACCCCATAAGCAGAAAATTGAGCTTCGACGAAAGTCAATAAACAATACTTTTGATGCCACACGGGCGTGTGCCTGGCCGTGTTGTTGACGAGGGCATGGAAGTGAGCAAGACATGGCCGTGTGGGCCACACGGGCGTGTGCGTAAACACGAGCATGTCACACGGGGCGTGTGGGTTTGGGCCAGGCTGTGTGAGCCACACTGGCAAGGCTAATCTAAGGGTGTGGGCTACACGAGCAAGTGGGCCCATATTTCTAGAATTTTCCCTAGGGTTGTTCGGGTCGTTGCGATCAACTATGGGCCTATCGTAGGGTCAAAAAGTGTAACAGCTAAATTTAGGGGCTAGTCAGAATAGTGATCTCAGGATCACTAATCCAGGGTCAGAGAAAATTTATTTTAATGTTATTTTATTAATTAGAGCATGATTATATAAGTGCATGAAAATTTTGGTGCTTTAATTTTAGCGATTTCAAGCTTAATCGCAAAAAAAAGACTAAATCGCATAAAGTACGAAAGTTCTATTTTATAAGCTAAAGGTGCCTAATAGCCATAGAATATTAATTTGGAGTCTTTAAAGTGCAATTAGACCCTTAAGACTAGAGTGGTCGGCCATAGGAGACAAGAATTGACAAAATTGGTAAAAGTTGGTAAAAGTTGGTGACTAAATTGACTTGTATTAATAAAATAAAGAAAGAAAAGATATCATCTTTTCTCTCCATCTTCCTCCACTGAAAATAGCAAGCAAAATAGGGGTTTTGAAAAATCAAAATTTTAGCAAACTCATCTCCATTCAAGTAAGTGATTTTAAAGGCTTTTCTTGAAGATAGTTGTACTTTTAGAACCCCTAGAGCTTAAGCTTCCAAATGAGGGGACTATCTTGCAATATGGTGAAACGATTAGAGTTTTTCCATGAGAGCTTTCATTGTTATTTGCTGCATTTTTATGGAAGAAAATGAGTCATAGTTGCTAGATAAACAATTTTTTTGAAAGGTGTTACTATGAAAACACCTAAATGAACCTTTTTATAAAGGTTGTAGAATTGGTAGTAAATGTGTGAAATGTTGGGTTTTGAAGATAGCCATAAGAGAAATAAATGTTCATCTAGGCTCATTAAAGGTAGAAATTTGATTAGAATTGATTTTCGAGCCTAGGGGTAAAATGGTCATTTTGCTAAAGTGTAAGGGCAAAATAGTAATTTTGCCAAAGCATGATTATTAAAATGCTTTTATTAATGTGATGATTAAAATGATCTAATTGGCTATTATAGAGCAAGAAGAACCAAGAATCAACCTTGATCGAGGCAAGAATAAAGTCTCGGACTAGATTGATGATCTAGCTTACTTTGAAATCGAGGTAAGTTTGTATGTGATAAATTCAACAATTATGCCAGCATGCTTGGGAATGTTTAATATTATGATGATACATGATATTCTATTAATTGAGTAATTGATGTTGAATGAGTAAGTTGAGATATTGAAGTCCTAGTTTGACTATTATGAATGTGAAAACACTATCATTGAGACATGAAATGGATGAGGTCCCGTATAAGACCATGTCAGGGACATGGCCTCGGCACCGAATTGAAATCCCGTGCAAGACCATATCTGGGATATGGCTTCGGTATTGAATTTGAGAATTGTATAAGACCATATCCGGGATATGGCATTGATGCTTGATGTGAGAATTCCGTATAAGATCATATCTGGGATATGGCATCGGCACTTAGAGGTGACCCTATGTAAGACCACATCTGGGATATGGCATTGGCTTCATGCTTATAATAATGATGATGAGTATGCGTCTTTGGGTATCCCTAGTGATTAATGGGATAAGTAGATAAGCTTATAAATAGAAATGAGATTAGTACTAAAGTTATGTGATTGAATGAATATAGGTACCCGTGAGAATTCACGAGAATGCTACGATACGTGGCATGGTATGTTATAGATAAGAACGAGTACGAGTAAGTTATGGCAAAGTATTTATAACCTTGTGTGGTTATCCAATGCCATGGATTGATGTCATTATGAATTTATTGTTGCTATTTACTTTCATGCAAACTTACTAAGCCTTGTGCTTACCCCTCTCATTTCCCTTTTCCTTCTAGTATTGCCAAGATAACTCGGGGATCGTGGGATGCAGGAGTTCAGAAATCACACTATCAACATCACTTTGGCATAACAATTTAGACTTATTTTGAGTATGGCATGTATAAGACTTGGGTATTTAGCCAAAGTGTTGGCTACATATGTTATCAAAGCCATTTTGTAAATGGTCATTGGAAATGGGCCAACACTTGATAAGTTTATATATATTCATTGATAATGAAATTATGAAGTTTATGCTTGTGTGAATGCTTTGAATTGAGTTATTGGATGTGTCTTTGGGTCTTGTATGATGTTTATATGAGTTGGAGTTAGTATCTTTACTATCCAGGGTGGCATTTGGCTTGGAATATAGCCTTTTTATGTCCATACGGGTAGAAACACGGGCGTGTTTCTAGGTCATGTGGGGCATACGGTTAGTCCTATAGGCGTGTTGATCGACTGTGCGTCCCTTGCATGCTAGGTTTATAAAGTTAGGATGTTTAGTAGTAAACACACGGGCAGAGACACGGCCATGTGTCTCAGCCATGTGGAAGGCACGGCCTTGGACATGGGAGTGTGCCCAGGCCATGTCAAGTCTGCACTTTAAATGTGGAATTTAATTTGACACACAGTCTAAGGAAACGGGCGTATGCCTTGGCCGTGTTACCTTAGTGAGGCCATGACGTCATAAACAGAATGCACGAGCGTGTCGAGGCCGTGTCGAGGCCGTGTGAGGGACACGGGCTAATGACATGGGCGTGTGTCTGGCCGTGTGAAATAAGTCAGTGTCGACCACGAGTGAATAACACGAGCATGTCTCAAGGGCACACGAGCGTGTCCCTTGAACAACACGGGCGTGTGGCCCCTGTTTGGACAAAAACATTTTCTAAGTAAAAGTTCTTGGTTTAATTTTGAAACCTCCCGGAATTAGGTTTAAGGCCTCATAGGTCCAGAATGAGTAGGTTTTAAGTTTAAATAGAAAGTTTTTAAGTTGCAGCGAAATTTTATAGCCCGATGTATTATGTTTAAGCAAGTTAAGTTAGGTGATGCCTTGTATTCGGTTCCGGCTTCGAACACAGATAAGGGTGTTACATTTATTGGTATCAGAGCTACAGTTTAGTTGATTCTAGGACTAACGTAGCTTAAGTATGAGTCTAGCTATACATGCCATACGTAAAAGTATTTGAGTAATGAGAGTGTGACGACTCCTAACGATTTGAATTGTGTTTTTATATAGTCATGGATCCCGATCAGACTACAGCTGATGATGCCACAAGTAATGCACCTGCTCCCGCTCAAGGGACCGCGCCAGTTGAGAGTAGACCCGAGACTATAGGTCAGGGAGAAGGGGCTCGAGAAGCCTTTCTCCAAATGATGAGCAACTGGTATACCGAATACATACGAGCAAATCCTAATGCTCAACCCCCTCTACCCCCACCTATTCCTCAACCCGCTCTGATAACTTCTCAAGTGGTTGAGGTAGTGAGAAGAGAAAGGCCTTTGGTCGATAAGATCCGGAAACAAAGAGCCGATGAATTTTGAGCTAGTAAGGATGATGATTCGAAAAGGGCGGAATTTTGGTTCGAAAATACAAACAGGGTATTCGCAGAGTTGTCATGAACGCCTAAAGAATGCATAAAGTGTGTAGTATCTCTTTTGAGAGATTCAGCCTACTGGTGGTGGAATACCCTTGCGTCGGTGGTACCAAGGGAGAGAGTTAGCTAGGAATTCTTCCAAGAGGAATTTTGGAATAAGTAACGCTTAGTAAGTATGCCCGGGAGTGAGTATCTACTGAGGCCATCAGGTGTAAAAAGTTCGAAGACGGGCTAAATGAAGATATCCGTTTATATGTTGGAGTCCTTGAACTAAAACAATTCGTAGTGTTGGTGGATAGAGCTTGTAAAGCCAAAAAGTTGGCTAAAGAGAAAAGAAGAGCTGAGATTGAGTCCCGTGACTCGAGGAAAAGACAACTGAATAAGTCATTCCAATCCTCATCTAAGAAATCGAGGGATTTTTCTACTTGATCAGCCACTTCAGCTGGGTTTTCAAACCAAAGTAAGGGCAAACAGTTTTCGGGGTTTAAAACACAGACCACATCAGTTGCTAGTGTCGGCAATGCCCTACCGAGTAGACCGGAGTGCCCACAATGTGGTAGATGTCATTCTGATGAACGCCAAGCAAGCGAGAAGGCTTGTTTCAAGTGTAGGTCTCTAGACCATTTTATCAGAGATTGCCCTTAGGTAGGTGAGAAAGAGAAGTCTCAAAATGCAAGACCGGGAAGTATTGCTAGAGGAAGACCATAAAGAAACCCGGGAAATGAAATGGGTAGCAAGAATTTATCTAAAGAGCAGACTGCAAAAGTTGAGGGTAGAGCACCGACAAGAACATATGCCATTCGTGCTCGCAAAGAGGCGTCCTCCCCCGATGTGATTACGGGTACATTTTATCTCTATAATACTCATGTTATAGCTTTAATTGATTCGGGATCTACCCACTCATACATACTCATAAAATTAGTCTCTAGTATGAGCATGCCTAAGAGTCTACTGAATTTGTAATAAGAGTGTCTAATCTTCTAGGAAAGTATGTGTTGGTTGATAGAGTATGCAAAGGTTGTCCTTTGATGATTAGGGGTCATTGCTTTCCAGTTGGTCTTATGTTATTGCCGTTTGACGAGTTTGATGTCATCCTTGGGATGGATTGGTTAGCTACTCATGATGTGATAGTAAATTGTGGGAGAAAGTTTATTGAGTTAAAATGTGAAAATGGGGATCTTATTCATGTTGAATCAGATTAGCAAGATAGATTGCCAGTAGTGATATCTTCATTGTTGACTCAGAAGTATTTAAGAAAGGGGTACGGAGCTTACCTTTCCTTTGTGATGAATACTAAAGAGACTGAGATGAAATTGAGTCAGTACCCATAGTATGAGAGCATTTAGATGTTTTCCTGGAAGAATTGCTAGGTTTAACTCCAGCTAGAGATATCGAATTCGGGATTGAGCTAGCTCCGGGTACCACCCCCATTTCTATTGCTTCATATAAAATGGCTCCAACCGAGCTAAAAGAGTTGAAAGAACAGTTTAAAGTACTAACGGATAAAGGTTTCGCAAGACCGAGTTACTCTCTATATGGTGCTCCCGTATTATTTGTGAAGAAGAAAGATGGTTCCATGAGATTATGCATAGACTATCGGCAACTAAACAAGGTAACTGTGAAGAACAAGTACTCGTTGCTGAGAATTGATGATCTATTTGATCAATTGAAGGGAGCCATGTTGTTTTCCAAGATAGACTTAAGGTCTGGGTACTATCAATTGAGAGTCAAGGATTTGGATGTGCCGAAAAAAGCATTTTGAACGAGGTATGGCCACTATGAATTTTTGGTCATGCCTTTTGGTCTAACGAATGCCCCTAATGTTTTCATGGACCTGATGAATCGCATTTTTCAACCATACATCTACTCTCAGGACGAGAATGAGCATGCCAAGCATTAAGAACAGTTTTGCAAATTTTGAGGGATAAACAATTGTATGCCAAGTTTAGTAAAAGTGAATTTTGGCTGAAGGAAGTTGGATTTTTGGGGCACATTGTCTCGGAAGATGGAATTAGGGCAGACCCGAGTTAGATTTCAGCAATTGTTAAGTGGAAACCACTGAGGAATGTAACCGAGGTTAGGAGTTTTCTGGGCCTAGCCAGTTACTGTAGACGTTTTGTCAAGGGATTTTCTATGATAGCTACTCCGATGACGAGGTTACTATAGAAAGATGTGAAGTTTGAATGGACAGAGAGGTGTCAACAGAGTTTTGAGAAACTAAAGGTGTTGTTGACTGAGGCTCCTGTTTTGGTACAACTTGAACCAGGAAGAGAATTTGTGGTTTACAGTGATGCATCCCTGAATGGGTTGGGATGTGTACTTATGCAAGAGGGCAAGGTGATAGCATATGCTTCTAGGCAGTTAAAGCCGTACGAGAAGAATTACCCGACCCATGACTTAGAGTTGGCTGCCATTGTGTTTGCATTAAAGATTTGGATACGCCATTTATATGGTGAGAGGTGACGGATATTTACCAACCATAATAGCCTAAAATATTTGATGACTCAAAAGGAATTAAATTTGAGGCAACGAAGGTGGTTGGAGTTGATCAAGGATTATGAGTTAGTGATTGACTACCATCCCGGAAAGGCGAACGTAGTCGCCGATGCTTTGAACAGAAAATCATTGTTTGCGCTTAGAGCCATGAATACACAGATGGCTTTGTTGGATGATGGTTCTATTCTAGCCGAGCTAAGGGCTAGACCATTATTTCTCCAAGAGATTTGTGAAGATCGGAGTGAGGACAGTAACTTACAAGGCAAAAGAATTTTATGTGAGTCAAATGTTAAGTCAGACTTTCGGGTAAGTCTTGATAGATGTTTAATGTTTCGAGATAAGGTTTGTGTACCCAGAAATGATGAGCTTATTCAAAAGATTTTGTGTGAAGGGCATAGTGGATGTTTAACTGTGCACCCAGGTAGCATAAAGATGTACAATGACTTGAGGAAGTGGTATTGGTGGCCTAGTATGAAGAAATACATTTCCGAGTTCGTGTCGAGATGCCTAATTTGTCAGCAAGTGAAGGCTGAACACCAAGTACCTTCGGGTCTACTTCAACCCATTATGGTTCCTGAGTGGAAATGGGACCGTATTACCATAGACTTCATGATGGGTTTACCGTTGACGCCAAAAAAAGAAAGATGTCGTATGGGTCGTAGTCGATAGGATTACGAAGTCGGCCCATTTCATACCAGTACGAGTCGATTACTCGCTCAATAAGTTGGCTAAACTATACGTGGTAGAAATAGCAAGACTTCATGGAGTACCATTATCGATCATTTCGGATAGAGATCCGAGATTTAGACACGGTTTTGGAAAAAGTTACAAGAGGCCTTAGGCACAAAATTGAGTTTCAATACAGCTTTCCATCTGCAAACCGACGGGCAGTCAAAAAGAGTAATACAGATACTCGAAGATATGCTTCGATGTTGTGTTTTAGAATTCCAAGGTAATTGGGAGAAATACTTACCGTTGGTGAAATTCGCTTACAATAATAGTTTCCAGTCATGTTTGAAAATGGCGCCTTATGAGGCATTGTACGGGCGTAAGTGTCAAACGCCTTTATATTAGATAGAACTTAGGGAGAATCAGATACATGGGGTCAATTTAGTTAGGGAAACTGAAGAAAAAGTAAAGGTGATACGTGAATATCTAAAAACAGCCTTAGATAGACAAAAGTCCTATTTGGATTTAAAAACGAAAGAGATTGAGTTCTAAGTAGGTGATAAAGTGTTTCTGAAAGTATCACCGTGGAGAAAAGTCCTCAGATTTGGCCAGAAAGGCAAATTAAGTCCACGTTTTATCGAACCTTATGAAGTTACCGAGAGGATAGGACCGGTAGCTTATCATTTGGCCTTGACACCTGAGCTGGTAAAGATTCATGATGTTTTCCACGTATCCATGTTACGACGATACCGTTCGGACCCTTCACATATAATTGTGCCATCAGAGGTAGAGATTTAACTAGACATAACTTATGGCGAATAGCCGATTAAAATTTTGGCATGGGAGGTCAAACAATTGAGAAACAAAAGTATAGCTCTTGTGAAAGTGCTATGGCAAAGATATGGAATAGAAGAGGCTACATGGGAGCCCAAGGAGTCCATGAGAAACCAATTTCCCAACCTTTTCACCGGTAAGATTTTCGGGGACGAAAACCTTAAGGGGGAGAATTGTAACAGCCCGATTTAGGGGCTAGTCGGAACAGTGATTTCGAGATCACTAATCTGGGGTTAGAGAAAATTTATTTTTAATGTTATTTTATGAATTAGAGCATGATTATATAAGTGCATGAAAATTTTGGTACTCTAATTTTAGCGATTTCAAGCTTAATCGCAAAAAAGGACTAAATCGCATAAAGTGCGAAAGTTCTATTTTATAAGCTAAAGGTGCCTAATAGCATAGAATATTAATTTGAAGTCTTTAAAGTTCAATTAGACCCCTAAGAATAGAGTGGTCGGCCATAAGAGACAAGAATTGACAAAATTGGTCAAAGTTGGTAAAAGTTGGTGACTAAATTGACTTGTGTTAATAAAATAAAGAAAGAAAAGATATCATCTTTTCTCTCCATCTTCCTCCACCAAAAATAGTAAGAAAAATAGGGGTTTTGAAAGCTCAAAATTTTAGTAAACTTGTAACACCCCAAACCCGGCCAAAACGTTACGACCGGATCTGGCACGTCACCTAAAAGGGTTGTTTAAAAACTACGGGTTAGTTAAAAATTTCGAGTTTAAATATTTATTCGCTTGTTATCCTTTTGTTAACATTTTGGAAAACGATTATTATGGGTTTAGGAAATTCCCGTATTGAACATTCAATAATATAGGCAGTAATCGAATTAAAAGCTAAACCAAATATAATACCCAAATTAAAGTTATGTGGCCTTATTACATAACAAAAACCCAAATGAAAATAAGCCCAAATAAAAGAAACGAGTTTACGAGAAAACATTGCATGGCCACCACAAGTCTGCCTCAGCTCCCAAATCCACGATCTAATGATTACCTGCAAAATTAAACTAAGGGGTGAGTCATCGAGACTCAGTGTGCAAATCCCCATCCAAAAGATGTTAAGCTCTTACACAGATTCATATGCAAATATGCATGTCATGCAACCCATCCAACCTAGGTATCCATCCGAGTCTCCCAAGTCTACCCCTTGTGGTACCAAACTACTGGTGGTCCCAAATCACTGGTGACTGAAGTCACAAATAACATATGTGGTACCAAACCACTGGTGACCTAAGTCACAAATAATCATGTGTGGGGCCAACCCACTTTGTGGTACCAAAACACCGGTGATGATCCCTTTAGATATTATGTGGGGCCAACCCACTGTGGTGCCAAACCACTGGGACGAGCCACAAAGATAAATATATGTGGTACCAAACCACTGGTGGTTCCAAACCACTGAGACTTAGTCACAAAGTAATGAGGAGTGGGGCCAACCCACTGTGTGGTACTAAACTACTGGTGACAGTCTAATAAATCATACCTTCCCCCTCCTCTCATCATACCCATGCAATATGACATAATAATTCTTGTATGCAGTATGTCATGTATGCTAAACATATATCAAATATAAGTCTAACATGAATTACCATCATGATCAGATAGACATAAAACAACATAATCACGCTAATCAACCTCTAAGGGTATAACCCTAATTTTACCTACCAAGGGCATTTTCGTAATTTACCTTTCACGGGTATTTTGGTATTTTACCCTTCCAAGGGTAGATCAGTAATTTTGCACCTGCAATGGCCTTTCCCAAAGGCCCAAATGTCACCCCGAGCAACTCGGTTACCATTTCTGGTCTTTACCGGACTATTAGGCCTAAAACCCAATTTCGGCCCATTCGGGCCCACACGCTTGTGTGGCCCACCTAACACAAATCTAACCATGTATATAAGTTCCACCTAGTCTAGTTCACTATATACTACACCATCATACACTTTATTCAATTGGGCCCACGGGCCCATTGGGCCCACTTCGGCCCATCGCGGCCCAAGCAGCCTCAACCCACAAGAATACTACTGATGGCCTCAACTATCGCGTCGAAGCCCCACACGTGCTCTCGCACGCTCGTGTGGCTACTATTTCTATGACCGGCACTTCGGCATTTGCTGCTCTACAACTAGAGTAGAGAGAGTTACACACCTGATAGGAATCTGGTGCTAATCCGCGCTCCGACCACTCCTGTGCCCAAACGCCCTCCAAGTTGTGTGAACTCTCCTCCTGGAATGCTATTTATATAGCTAGCACTTCGCCTTCCTTCTTTGTATCTTTCCGATGTGGGATCCCTTCGTTAGTAGATTTTAAATTCCACTGAAACTCTTGCCGTCCAATTCGCAAAATAAATATTCCCTTGCTTCTCATGAGATTCGAACCCAGGTTCCCTTGCAACATAATCCACGCCGCTAACCACTTGGCCACAAGCTCTTCTTGTGTCTTAAACCATGTGCAACTAAATATAATGCAAGAGTATGCACAAAGATCAATCATGAGATGGTTGTAATAACATACTTTATCTACCATATTTATTAATATAAAGCATTGTCATTATTATTTCGCTTTTTCTATCCGTGTATACAAATAAAGCTGTTTTATAATAATGTCCACGAGAATAATATGATTATTCTTAAAAGATCCTTAGTCGAAGTATTATTGTTGACTAGGACAACAATAATGCATTAAGACTAACATGTAGTTGATTGATGATAAAGAGTCGTCATTGATGTGGATTGTCAAAATCAATGCATGAATATGTATGTTAGAGAACAACATATTGGATTGACCCGTTATGAGTATGTTTATTGGATTATTATGTAATTGTCACAACATTACTCATAGTGATTAATATGTATATGATCCTCGGACTTGAGACAATTATTATCTCAACATCGTGAGTTGTATATTTTGATACTGATCAAACGTATAATCGTAATTGGTTGTTCTATAAAGGTGATGTTGGATATACCACAATCTATGTAGAGGATATGGTTGATCAATATAGGATAAGTCCCTCCTACATAATGGGAGTAATATCTTAGGCCACTTGATTGAGTGAGACTAG
Organism: Gossypium bickii; assembly: GCA_025503065.1. Taxonomy (NCBI): domain Eukaryota; kingdom Viridiplantae; phylum Streptophyta; class Magnoliopsida; order Malvales; family Malvaceae; genus Gossypium; species Gossypium bickii. The sequence continues at coordinate 85,075,125 of CP106712.1, forward strand.
AAATGCATGGCCATGCTCAAATAAGTTGACATGAGATGTCATACTAATTTGTATATCATAGTCTACTCAAGATATCAAGAAACATGGGATGGACTATACAAGTGTGACTATTCCATGACTTGTGTCCATTCGAGGAGATAAAGGACTTAAGGATTAATGTATGAAAGGTTAATCACGAAAGGTTATGTCGAATCATGACTTCTTGTAACTTAGGTAGCAATGATGCATTGCTAGATGCCACTCATTGTCCGTGATAATAAAATCGTTCTAGTATTATCGCTAACGTTGCAAGAACCTCTGCAGGTCACACCCTATGGTTGAAATGAACGGAATAAAATATAATTGGTATTGTTTTTGGTTGTCACATGAATTAAATTAGTTAAAGAATTAATTTAATTGGGTAATCAAATATTGAACATATTATATGTACAAGGATGTTGTACACATAATGACAACATAATTCTATTAATATATGAATTTGATTCATATATAAATTTAAATAAATATAGTTTCTGAAATCCTTATTATAATTAATGTAATTATAATTTTGGATATAATTAATGTAATTATATTTTTGGTTAAAAACTTTATTGTATTTATTTAATCTTATGATACATTCAAGAGATACCAATTATAAATGGGTATTAAAAGGATACCAAATAATGGGCCCAATGAAAAGATACCCATTATAAAAGGCCCAATTAAAAGGATACCCATTATAAAAGGTATTTAAAAGAGGCAAAGCTTATGTGAAAAACCTAATAGAGTGTTTGTTAGGTCTAGCAATTGTCAAGCAAATAAACCTCCAGAAAAGTTTTGGAGATTTCTTCCGTTCATAGTCAAACCAGGGTGGATCACGTAGAGGCCGACATCGAAAAGGTTGTGGCTTGATTCGACAAGAAATCAAAACTCTTGTTGCCAAGGTGTGCATTGTCTACTCAGATTGAAGTTTTTGGTAAATTTGAAACCTTTATTTCACCCCGATTCGCTCCTCACACATGGATCCATGGTTTGGATCGCGGATCTAATTTTATTCTCACTGCGCCATGGGGTTTTGGCGCCCAACGATGGTATCGTGAGCCACTTGTGTGATACGAACTCGGGTTTAAATACTTGGGTGATGCAATTGTATGAGATGCATGTTTTGATCTTATTGTATTTTCGATTGTTTAAATCGTTTAAGCATAACGATAATCTGTTTCTTTTCGATAAGCGATTAAATGTTAATCATGGTGTTGTGGCTTATTCAATTTTATGTTATTATTGTTAACAAATCCGTAATGATGCGACGATGGTATTTACAATTTCCAAGAAGAGTTAATCGGCTAGTGGAACAAGGGTTGTTCCGATATGAAACCTCAAGGATTAAAATCCTAAAAACACGATTCGTTGATAAAAGTTATCAAATCGTGAGGATTCATTTGACCGGGATATGCGGTTAGTCTAGGGGCTCCGCCCGCACCTCTGTCCCATACTCGCGCGGGCTCCGCCCCTCACCCCAACTCCTACCATGATATCCCATCTCTTATTTTGGGGATGGGGACTGAGGCGCTCGTGCGCGGGCCTTCGACCGCTTCCTCCGACCGCCCTCGGCCCCCATCTTCTTATTATAGTATATTTTGTTAATAAAAGACATTTATAAACTTGATGGGCCACAAAAGGTTGAAAGGATATTTTATAATTCACCTTAAAAAAAAAAAAAAAAAAAAAACATTGAATTATGTATGATATTTTTGACATGCACGGTGTTTTAAATGCATAGTTATATCCCAATGACCCATTCGAGAAAAAGGTTGTATTTTTTTAAAAAAAAAAAAAAAAATACCACTGCGTGTTGTGCCTTACTATTATTCTCTTGTATTTCTCTTCTCATCTTATTCCTCGTATGTAAAACGAGTTTCGTGATATTGTAATTTGGAAAAGTTGTGGGCCAAACAAGAAGGAAGGTGGGATAATGATTGTGAATGATAGCTTGTGAAATGGCTTACACCTTTAGGGTTCCTTTGGTTCTCCCATTGGCTTGGGTTGAACCACCTTAGTTTATGGGCTATAACTATTGCATTTATTTATTGCTTTATTTATTCATGTATGAGATGCTATGGATGTCTAAAGCATGCCAATTTTAATATATTAAAATTTGATGATAATAAACCCTATTAATTGATGAGATCGATTAGAAGACTAAATGGGCTAAAGTAGACCATAATTGGTGAGATGCAACAACCTTAATAAAATCCTCTATTAAAATATTAAGTCAATATGGCCTTCCAATTTTGCCCTCGTTAAGGCCTCGATCAATACTATGTAGGTTACGCCAAAGCGAAGTACTAGTATTTATCTTGGTTAAACGCGAAGAATAAACAAGTGATATTCATTTGGTTTAAAAATTGGTTAATGGCTTAACTAGGTTACTCTAATAGGATTAGAAACCTAGAGGCAAGTAAATTGGATAAATCATAAGATGATTATAACAAGAGTTGTTCACCAAATATTAGGAGTTACATATGATGTAATTAGCAAATGTTGCTTACCTAAATAACCATAATCTTTAGAGTAAAGCCAAAGTGACTTAAGAGGTGGTGAAATATGGATCCTTAACCTACTAGAAATACTTTTGAGAAAGATTTTCAGAAATTAATATACGAGGTTATTAATTTTGAAATAAAATAATGGGAATATCATTTAATAAAGTCTTTTAATGATTGATATAAAAATGGTAAATTTACTCACATGCATATTTAATTGTTGTAGATATATTATGGCTGCAAACACTAGCACACTCTCATTGCGATCGGTCCTTGAGAAGGACAAATTGAATGGTTTGAATTTTCTTGATTGGTTCCGTAACTTGAGGATTGTCCTTAAACAAGAACGAAAATTATATGTCATTGAACAACCACTTCCTAATGAACCACCCACTAATGCCTCGAGGATCGATAGAGATGCTTACAAGAAGTATCTCGATGACATGATAGATGTTGGATGTCTTATGCTTGCCACTATGAATCCTGAACTTCAGAAGCAACATGAGGACATGGTTGCTTATGATATGATCGAGCACCTGAAAGAACTTTATCGAGGGGCAAGCACACGGCAAGAGAGGTTTGATATCTCTAAAGCCCTATTCCAATGTAAGTTGGCTGAAGGAAGCCCAGTAGGACCTCATGTTCTTAAGATGATTGGCTATATTGAAAGCCTATCTAAGCTTGGGTTTCCATTGAGCCAAGAGTTGGCCACTGATGTTATTTTGCAATCGTTGCCGGATAGCTACAGCCAGTTTGTCCTCAATTTCAATATGAATGAAATTGACAAGACTCTACCACAATTGCTCAGTATGTTACGAACTGCTGAAGGCAACTTGAAAAAGGTTGGACCCAAGCCCATATTGATGGTCCGTAATAACAAGGGCAAGGGAAAGGCCAAAGTTCAAACAAAGCCTAAGGGCAAAGGTAAGCCCAAATTTGGAAAAGGAAAGGCTACACTGAAACCTAAAGGTGGGGTGTCTAAGGAAGGAAAGCCCATTTTCATTGTGGTGTGTTGGACATTGGAAACGAATCGCTCTGTCTATCTTGAAGAAGTCAAGAAGGCTAAAGCAAGCGGAATGTCCGCTTGGTATTTATGTTATTGATATTAATTTATCAACTACTACTTCTTGGGTATTAGATACTTTGGTTGTGGTTCTCATATTTGTACTTCTGTATAGGGACTACAAAGGAGTAGGACTTTGGCTAGAGGAGATGTGGACCTACGAGTTGGAAATGGAGCAAAAGTTGCTGCATTAGCTGTGGGAACATATACTTTATCTTTGCCTAGTGGACTTGATTTATGTTTAGAGGATTGTTATTTTGTGCCCAGTTTGACTAAAAACATTATTTCAATTTCTTGTTTAGACAAAATTGGTTTTGAGATAATTATTAAGAATAATTGTTGTTCATTTTATCTCAATAATGTTTTCTATGGTTCAAGACAATTAATTAATGGCCTCTATATTTTAGATCAAACGAATCCCATTTACAACATAAATACTAAAAGATCTAAAATAAATGACTCAAATCAAACTTATCTTTGGCATTGTCGTTTGGGCCACATAAGTGAGAAACGCATATCCAAACTCCATAAAGATGGTCTCTTGAATTCATTTGTTTTTGAACAATTTGAAGTATGTGAATCTTGCTTATTGGGAAAAATGACTAAATCTCCTTTTTTGGAAAAGGTGAGCGAGCTAGTGATTTATTGGGCCTAATACATTCGATGTATGTGGACCAATAAATACACAGCAGCAGGTGGATTTCACTACTTCATTACTTTCACCGATGATTTGGTAGATATGGGTATGTTTATCTCATGCGCCATAAGTCCGAGTCCCTTGAAAAGTTCAAGGAATTTAAAAATGAAGTACAAAATCAACTAGGCAAAACTATCAAGTCACTTCGATCCGATCGAGGTGGAGAGTATTTGAGCCTAGAGTTTGATGATCTTTTAAAAGAATGTGGGATTGTCTCACAACTTACTCCTCCCGGTACTCCTCAATGGAATGGAGTATCTCGAGAGAAGAAATCGAACTTTGTTAGACATGGTTCGATCCATGATGAGTCATGCTTTGATCTACCGACTTCCTTTTGGGGACATGCACTTGAGATCTTTGCTTTCACACTAAATCGTGTTCCATCTAAATCGGTTCAAAAGACGCCATATGAGATGTGGGGGAAACGCCCTAGTATGTCTTTTATGAAAATTTGGGGTTGTGAAGCTTATGTTAAACGTCCGACGTCTACTAAGCTTGAACCCAAATCTGAAGGTGTATATTTGTGGGATATCCAAAAGAAACCAAAGGATATTATTTTTTTAATCCCATCGAGAACAAAATTTTTGTTGCTCGGACTGGTGTCTTCCTAGAGAAAGAATTTACTTCTAGAAAAGGAAGTGGGAGAAAGATTGAACTTGAAGAAATTCAAGAATCACAAGATACCACTGAACCGAGATTGAACAAAACCAAATTCCACAAGAAATTGAGAAACAAACAAGCTGCTATAGAAACACAACCACCGCATGCAGATCTTTAAGAGAACGTCGCACACTGAGAGATATGGATTTCTCATTACAACGCATGGTGACATTCTTCTTATAGATCAAGATGAGCCTAGGACTTATCAAGAAGCGGTGACGAGCCGGACTACGAGAAATGGCTTGAGGCCATGAGATCTCGAGATGGATTCCATGTATGAAAACCAAGTATGGACTTTGATTGACCCACAGAAGCGGGTTAAACCTATAGGGTGTAAATGGGTTTTCAAAAAGAAAATAGACATGGATGGTAATGTACAAACATACAAAGGGCGATTAGTCGCTAAAGGTTTTCGCCAAATTCATGGTGTTGACTATGATGAAACCTTTTCTCCTGTAGCTATGTTTAAATCCATCAGGATCTTGCTCTCCATAGCTGCATTTCATGATTATGAAATCTGGCAGATGGACGTCAAAACAGCTTTCCTTAACGGGAAACTTGAAGAGGATGTGTATATGACACAACCTGAAGGTTTTGTAAATCCAAAGGATGCTAGAAAGATATGTAAGCTACAAAGATCCATTTATGGATTAAAGCAAGCTTCTCGAAGTTGGAATATTCGTTTTAACGATGCAATCAAAGAGTTTGGTTTTATCAAAAATGAAGATGAGCCATGTGTTTACAAGAAAGTTAGTGGGAGCACTATCACATTCTTGGTACTATATGTGGATGACATACTTATCATGGGAAATGACATACCTACCTTGCAGTCTATTAAGACTTGGTTAAGAAGTTGTTTTTCTATGAAGGACTTGGGCGAAGCCACTTATATCTTAGGAGTCAAGATCTATAGAGATAGATCAAGACGACTACTAGGTCTAAGCCAAATCACATACATAGATAAAGTAATTTGAAAGGTTCAAGTATGGAAGAATCTAAAAGAGGATTCCTACCTATGAGACATGGTATTTCACTCTCGAAGGAAATGTGTCCTTCAACTCCACAAGAGAGAGAACGTATGAGTAAAATTCCATATGCTTCCGCTATTGGATCTATCATGTATGCTATGTTATGTACCCGCCCGGATGTCTCGTATGCCTTAAGTATGACGAAAGCGGTATCAAGTAGATCCCGTGAAGGTCACTGGACCACGATCAAGAGTATCCTTAAGTACTTAAGAAGAACTAAGGATACGTTCCTATTATATGGAGGTGAGGAAGAGTTAAGTGTAAAAGGTTACACCGATGCCGACTTCCAAACCGACAAGGATGATTCTCGATCGCAATCGAGTTTTGTGTTTTGCCTTAATGGTGGTCTTTGTAAGTGGAAGAGTTCAAAGCAAAGTACAGATGAGTGATTCTACAACAGAGGTAGAGTATATTGCGGCCCAGTGAGGCAAAAAAGAAGCGATTTGGATCAAGAAGTTCATTACTAGACTAGGGGTTGTGCCTAGCATATCGGATGCTATAGAACTCCGATGTGATAACAATGGAGCCATTGCACAAGCTAAAGAACCCAGATCTCACCAATGATCCAAACATATACTTAGGCGCTACCATCTTATTCGAGAGATTATCGATCGAGGAGATGTAGAGATATGCTGAGTACCTTCGGATGATAACATCGCCGATCCTCGACCAAGCCTCGACACGCCAGAAGCATGATCGTCACACTAAGTCGCTTGGTATTAGATATATGAGTGATTGGTCTTAGTGCTAGTGGGAGATTGCAAGAGTATGCACAAAGATCAATCATGAGATGGTTGTAATAACATACTTTATCTACCATATTTATTAATATAAAGCATTGTCATTATTATTTCAGTTTTTTCTATCCGTGTATACAAATAAACTGTTTTATAATAATGTCACGAGAATAATATGATTATTCTTAAAAGATCCTTAGTCGAGTATTATTGTTGACTAGGACAACAATAATGCATTAAGACTAACATGTAGTTGATTGATGATAAAGTTTGTCATTGATGTGGATTGTCAAAATCAATGCATGAATATGTATGTTAGAGAACAACATATTGGATTGACCCGTTATGAGTATGTTTTTTGGATTATTATGTAATTGTCACAACATTACTCATAGTGATTAATATGTATATGATCCTCGGACTTGAGACAATTATTATCTCAACATCGTGAGTTGTATATTTTGATACTGATCAAACGATAATCGTAATTGGTTGTTCTATAAAGGTGATGTTGGATATACCACAATCTATGTAGAGGATATGGTTGATCAATATAGGATAAGTCCCTCCTACATAATGGGAGTAATATCTTAGGCCACTTGATTGAGTGAGACTAGAAATGCATGGCCATGCTCAAATAAGTTGACATGAGATGTCATACTAATTTGTATATCATAGTCTACTCAAGATATCAAGAAACATGGGATGGACTATACAAGTGTGACTATTCCATGACTTGTGTCCATTCCAGAGATAAAGGACTTAAGGATTAATGTATGAAAGGTTAATCACGAAAGGTTATGTCGAATCATGACTTCTTGTAACTTAGGTAGCAATGATGCATTGCTAGATGCCACTCATTGTGCGTGATAATAAAATCGTTCTAGTATTATCGCTAACGTTGCAAGAACCTACTGTGGTCACACCCTATGGTTGAAATGAACGGAATAAAATATAATTGGTATTGTTTTTGGTTGTCACATGAATTAAATTAGTTAAAGAATTAATTTAATTGGGTAATCAAATATTGAACATATTATATGTACAAGGATGTTGTACACATAATGACAACATAATTCTATTAATATATGAATTTGATTCATATATAAATTTAAATAAATATAGTTTCTAGAAATCCTTATTATAATTAATGTAATTATAATTTTGGATATAATTAATGTAATTATATTTTGGTTAAAAACTTTATTGTATTTATTTAATCTTATGATACATTCAAGAGATACCAATTATAAATGGGTATTAAAAGGATACCAAATAATGGGCCCAATGAAAAGATACCCATTATAAAAGGCCCAATTAAAAGGATACCCATTATAAAAGGTATTTAAAAGAGGCAAAGCTTATGTGAAAAACCTAATAGAGTGTTTGTTAGGTCTAGCGGCCGTCAAGCAAATAAACCTCAGAAAAGTTTTGGAGATTTCTTCCGTTCATAGTCAAACCAAGGTGGATCACGTAGAGAGGCCGACATCGAAAAGGTTGTGGCTTGATTCGACAAGAAATCAAAACTCTTGTTGCCAAGGTGTCATTGCTCTACTCAGATTGAAGTTTTTGGTAAATTTGAAACCTTTATTTCACCCCGATTCGCTCCTCACACATGGATCCATGGTTTGGATCGCCGGATCTAATTTTATTCTGCTGCGCCATGGGGTTTCGGCGCTCCAACATATAAATCTATAGCCAAATACCAAGGTCCATGTAAAAAGAAAACCAAAATGCAAGAGCCAAGACTTGAACCTTGGACCTGCTTCCTTCCTTGTGGCGTCACTCTCTTGTCCCCTAAGTGGCGTCACTTTGCCACTACACCACACACTCCACTTGTGTCATTTTCCTCCACATTTTATTCTTAAGGCCTACCTGCCAACTTCCAGGGTTTTTTTCACCTAAATCCAAAATTTCCCCAAAGCCAAAGTTTGATCTCGGGACTTTATAGAAGCCCTCTAACCTTCCAAAATTACTTACCTAATAGGTCCAACTTGCACTAATGCTGATCTCTTGTTCTCCAAAAATCTTAAATGCTACTACGCTCAAGGCCCATTTGGCCCAATCCTACTAGGCCCAATTTCGAGATGTTACAAAACTCATCTCCATTCAAGTAAGTGATTTTAAAGGCTTTTCTTAAATGTAGTTATACTTTTAGAACCCTTAGAGCTTAAGCTTTCTAGTGAGGGGACTATCTTGCAATATGGTGAAAAGATTAGAGTTTTTCCATGAGAGCTTTCATTGTTATTTTCTACATTTTTATGGAAGAAAATGAGTCATAGTTGCTGTAACACCCCAAATCCAGCCCATGCGTTATGAGCGGATTTGGTATGTCACACGAGCAAAACATGTTAAACCCCTTTTTTTTGTACTAAAATAGGTATTGCTTTGTTAAAATCAAGAAAACAAGTTTGATTTGATAAAATACTACTAACCTCGAAGATTTGATTGATAAATCGATAAATTTGAACTAATGATCTTACAAAATCGTGACTTTTGAAAACGACGTTGAAAATTCGAAAGAGAATCCGAGTCTTTTGAAAATAGCGTTAATAGTTCGAGAGAAAATATCCGTGTTAAAAATATTTGTAAAAGTTTATTTTGAAAATTCATTTGTTATTCGATTTTGGAAACCATTATTTAAGTTTTCAAAAAATTTCCTTTTTAAAAAATTTAAGAAAAATAATAAAAACATCCCAACCATAAAGAAAAATCAAAATTACAACATTTAACCCAAAATAGTAAAGTAATAAAATAAACGAGAAAGAAGTCTAAAGTCCAAATAAACCATTTCTGAAGTATGGCCTCCCTCGAGTCATCCATAGCCCAAGTCCATACCATCAAGCATTACCTACAAGGGTTAAGAGAAGGGGGGTGAGTTACAAGAACTCAGTGTGAAATCCCCTTACCGTTATCCATTGGGCCGGAACCCATTTAGCAATATTTTGGGCCTAAGCCCATTTACAATAACAATAATGTATCAAATATAACATGTGTATGAAGTGCAATTCCCAAACCAATCCTAATAATCCATCCGCTACACACCACCCGTACCAACCAACACACCTGTGGGTGATCATCAGTCAACCCACCCCGCCAACACACCAAACGCAAGCATTAAGCCATTTATAGCAAATTTAGTTGTGGAACAAGCCACCAGAGTAACAGAATTTACGTGGCATTGCCACTATACAAATTTGTGGCAGAGCCACCAAAATATGTGGCAGAGCCACCAGAACTTCTCTTCAATATTATCCCATCCCATGCAAAATCATGTATATAATGCATAACAAATCACAATATAACAACAGTAATTTATTTGGATATTTATTACAAAATTATGGCCCATTATCTCAATTAATCAAAAAGGCCCATTAAGCAAAATATCATATTTGGCCCATTTAGCAAAATATCAGATTGGCCCACTTAGCAAAATATCAGATTGGCCCATTTAGCAAAATATGTCCTTTTGGCCAATAAGCAATTTCTTATTTTGGATCTTTAGGGAATTTCCATAATTCGGCCCGTAAGCGCAATTTCTTAATTCGGTAATTTACCCACTAAGGGTAATTCGGTAATTTCGTAATCCAGACTTAACTACTAATTTGGGCATAAAAAAATCGAAACTGTCCATCTACATCATACTGACCAAATTGACTATAACTCGAGTTAGGAATCTCGAAATCTAAATCTGTAAATTTTCCTTGAAACTAGACTCATATAACTTCTTACTATAGTTTTTCTAGAATTTTTGGTTTAGCGATTTAGTATATTTTATTCCTTCAATTTTCCCTTGTTTCACTATCCAATGATTCTGACCTCTCTTAACCAAAATTCAAATATCTCACTGTACAGTTTTTATATATTGCTTTCACTTGTTTCTAATAAAAATAGACTCACTAAGGAATCTGTACATATAAACTATAACCCATAATTCACTTTGTACCATTTTATATGATTTTTCCAAGACAGATCAGGGAAACACAAAGTCAATCAGAACCAGTCTCACTAAAATTAAGATATCTCAGAATATAAAAATCCTTTTCCTTCTCCGTTTCTTCCATATTAAAATAGACATAGTCAGTTTTAATTTGAGATCTTATTCACTTCCTAATTCGCTTTCTCTTATTTTCATGATTTTTCAAAAACACGCCACTGCTTCAAACTGAAACTATTTTATTACAAAATACGATTACCATACGATCATACGCACGCCCGAGTGATTACGGATGCCGATTTTCGATTTTCTTAGATATTTTGATCGAATCACAGAACATATCATACAAACATTCAGAGGTATGTGAGATTACACACCACTTCAAACATGTATTCAAAAAGTACGGGATTAAAGTACGGGATTACACACCTTGATTAAGATTCCCTAAAGAACCACTCTTCGTTGACCCACTATATCCAAAGGATTTGAAAAAAGAATATATCGAGTGATTTCGTCCCTAAAACATAATCGATTTGTCGAAACTTCAATCTAATTTGTGACATAGCCAAATAGAGATATAGCAAAAAATCCAAAATGAACCCCCTTACCTTATCGATATTGGATCCAATTTCCACCGTTTGACTTCGGCTTGAACAATACACGGTGTCCCACTTAAAGCACTACGAAAAGAGGGTGATTAAGACATGAAGAAGTGGAAGATAACACCATTTTTGGTTACGATCATGATTTATAACCGAATAGTAATAAATACTTATTCGGCTAAAGAGAAAAGAATATGATCATAGAAAAGAATTCACTTATCGATTTAATCGAAGAAGGAATGTCACCTCAAACGAGAAAGAAATAATGAAGGAGTAATTGTGGATTAAGAGTTTTAGCTATAGAAGAAAATGAACAAGAATAGTTTCGGTTATGAGGAATGGTCAAACAAGAATATGTGATTTAATGGTGGTGTCGGTTTAGAGAAGGGAAAAGATTAGAGGAATGGTTAAAAGGAAAAGGATGGGAGGTTGGATGGATGCTAGGTGATTCGGCTATCAAAGGGAGATGAACAAGAGATGAACGTCTTGACCAAACAGAAGAGGAAGAATATGCACAAATGTGCTAGGAGGATTCAGCAAAGAGGAGAGAATAGGAGAAAAACCAAAACTCACAAAGAGTTGCAAATTTTGAGAAAAAGATACATTTGATGCAAAAGGTATTTTTGACCAAAACAAACACTTTAGTCTCACCAAAACACCAAGCAAAATTCGGCTATCACCCTTTAGCCCCAAAACCGTCCACATTCATGCCCCTAATAGTAAAAAATTTGCCAACCACCCTTTCCATAATACATCCCTTGAAAAAGGCCACATGCTCCCCCTACTTTCCCCTTTCTCTTGATTTCTTTCCTCACATTCATCATTTCCTATTTTCCTTAGCCATCTTGCCAAAAATAAAAAGTCCACCTTGCCTTATTTACATGCTTGGCCGACACTTAAGGAAAGAGTGCAAAAATAATAGTTAAAGTTTGCACACAATGGGATTTGAACCTCTTCCCTCAAAGTCCATCACTTGATGCCATAACCTCTTTACTAATAGCTCATTTATGCAAGCACATTACTCATTTATTTCTATGAGTCTTGAAGCTACTTACCATCTCTCCTTAAAGTTCTAAAATACCAATTTTTTTTCTAAGGCCCAATTAAACCTGAGACTTCATAGAAACCTCGTAACCTTCCAAATTCACTTAACTAATAAATCCAATTTGCAATAATGCCATTCTCTTGTTCTCAAATTTTAAACACTCCTACGCTCAAGCCCATTGGGCCCAATCCTACTAGGCCCAATTTTGGGATGTTACAATTGCTAGATAAACAACTTTTGTGAAAGGTGTTACTATGAAAACACCTAAATGAACCTTTTTGTAAAGGTTGTAAAATTGGTAGTAAATGTGTGAAATGTTGGGTTTTGAAGATAGCCATAAGAGAAATAAATATTCACCTAGGCTCATTAAAGGTATAAATTGGATTAGAATTTATTTCCGAGCCTAGGGGTAAAATGGTCATTTTGCTAAAGTGTAAGGGCAAAATAGTAGTTTTGCCAAAGCATGATTATTAAAATGCTTTTATTAATGTGATGATTAAAATGAGCTAATTTGCTCTTATAAAGCAAGAAGAACCAAGAATCAACCTTGATCGGGGCAAGAATAAAGTCTCGGACTAGATTGACGATCTAGCTTACTTTGAAATCAAGGTAAGTTTGTATGTAATAAATTCAACAATTATGCCAGCATGCTTGGGAATGTTTAATATTATGATGATACATGATATTCTATTAATTGAGTAATTGATCTTGAATGAGTAAGTTGAGATATTGAAGTCTTAGTTAGACTATTATATTGAGACATGAGATGGATGAGGTCCCGTATGACATGGACGTGTGCCCAGGCTATGTCAAGTCTGCACTTTAAATGTGGAATTTAATTCAACACACAGTCTAAGGACACGGGCATCTGTCTTGGCCGTGTGACCTTAGTGAGGTGATGACGTCGTAAACAAAATGCCAAGGTTTTGGCACACAGGCTAAGACACGGACGTGTGTCTGGCTGTGTGAAATAAGCCAGTATCGACCACGGGTGAAGAACATGGGCATGTCTCAACGGCACAAGGGCACACGGGCGTGTTCCTTGAACAACACGGGCGTGTGGCCCCTATTTGGATAATATTTTTTTCTAAGTAAAAGTTCTCGGTTTAATTCTGAAACCTCCCAAAAGTATGTTTAGGGCCTCGTAAGTCTAGAATGAGTAGGTTTTGAGTTTAAATGGAAAGTTTTTAACCTGCAGCAAAATTTTATAACCCGATGTGTTATGTTCAAGCAAGTTAAGTTATGTGATGCCTTATATTCGGTTCCGGCTTTGAACACAGATAAGGGTGTTACAGAAGAGGTTAAGCATGTGGAGCATCAGAATAGGGACCGTGTGAGAGGCAAGAATAAGAGGGATTCGGAGCCCTCTAGTTCAATTCAGAGGCATAAGAAACGGGACTGACCTGATGGGCCGGTTAGAGTGGGGTTCCTGTTCCTCTTATTGGGATTCAGCCATGTAGTGACTGTGGTAGGCGCCATCCAGGCGAGTGTTGGTGGAGGCTAGGGGCTGGTCTGAGTTGTGGGTATTTGGAGCACCATATTCAAGAGTGTCCTCAGCGGGTTGATTAGATGCAAGTTTCGACATCGGGTTCTACTGTAGCAACCCTTACCCGTATTTGACGCCAGAATTGGGTTAAAGGCATTACCAGACTTAACCTACTTAATCATACAAAATCAATCATAAATTTTCGTTCAAATTTAAAGTTTTTCATTCATAATCATATTGTCCCTATTACGGGCCTACAAGACTCGAAACATACATATAGAGAGGTTCAGGACTAAACCGAAAAGCTTACGAACACTTAGAAAATTTTTGCTCAAAATACGGCCACAAGCCCGTGTGGGAAGGAACACACCCATGTGGGCAGGCCGTGTGGTCACACATCCCTTGTCCCTAGTCCGCGCGGATTTTATTGTTTCATTTCAAACCTACATGGGTTTTCACACGGCCTGGTGCTCACCCGAGTCTGTAACGCCCCAAAATCTCAAAACCCTAATTTCTGTGCACTGAAGTTGGTATGTATGAGTAGCACTTGGAATATTAATTTTAAGGTATTATAAGGATTACTTGAAGTCTTAGAGATAGGGAAGACCATAGGGAAAATTTTAATTTTTTCCTTAATAGACTCTAGTCTCAGGTATTAGACCTCTTAAACAGATTAAGGGAAAATAGGACACAAATGGGCTTGTGGTCCAATGGCAAGTGGCATCACTTGGGGAGCTATAAAGTGGCGTGAGTGTCAGCCGAAAAGGTCCAAGGTTCGAGGCTTAGGAGTGGTACTTTGTGGAGTGTTTATTTTGCAGAGTGGATGGCCAGAGTTGTGTTAGTTTTGAACTCTTGCGTTGGAGTGTTTGAGTGGTCTTGTGAACTGATAGTGGAGGAAATTTCAGATGAGATTAAGGGGTTATCAGGGAGAAAAGTTAGGAGATGAGGAGTATGGATGAGTTGGTGCCAAATGGGACTCTGGGGAAAGGAATTTTCAGCTTGTGGCTATAAAAGGAGAGTGTCGAATCCTTTAAAGGGTTCTTTGAGTTACCGTTATTCATTTTCTGTCTTTTCTTCCCCTCAATCGGTTCCTCCCATAGCCAAATTCTCCTATTGCCAAAATCTCCTATAGCCGAATCCCTTTTTTGCCGAATTCTCTCATAGCTGAACTCTTCTATTGCCGAAGTACCATCATCTTCTCTTGCCGAAATCCCTATTAGTGTCGAATCTTTGTTGTTGTTCCTCTATCAAAAATCCATTGTTACCTAACCTCAGTCAAGTTTAAAAGCTAAATCTCATTCAGTAGCTGTCTAGGCTGCAGGATCAAAGGTTGGGTTCGATACCCTTAGTGTGTTTTGGTTAAAAGCCGAAGGGCTATCTAACTTCTCATTATCGTTAACCTTGTATTAACAAGGGTAGGATTCAGAGATTGCAAGCGTGGTAGGATCGTTAGCAAGTGGTAAGTGTACTCATCTCGGTTATGGTTTAAGTAAGTGGTCGAATGTAAGTATAATCTATAGGGGGACTTGTGTGGATTATGAGTCGCTCAAATTTTGATGGTGTATGTGTGGGTGCAGATCTAGGGGATACTCGTGAATAGTAGCTAAGGAAGAGCTACTAGAATCGGTGGCACACGGTTCAAGACCAAGAATAGTATAGCACGTCACAGTAACCAGGTGTGTACAAACACTACACACAGAAGATATCAGCAATGTCGGAAAGTCGAAAAGCCAAAAGTGGCTAATTGGGCCCGGTGGGCCCTGAGGCTAAGTTTGATGAAATTGATTGATTTGGTTATATGAATTGAGTTAGTCATGCATGTTACATGACCTGGAATTGTTTTGGGCCTAATAGGCCATATGAATGAGATATGGGTCTAATGGGCCATAAGGATATGATTTGGGCTTAATGGGCTATATGAACGTGAAATGGGCTTTAGGGGCTTTATGGGGACGTAGACAAGTATGCTAGGGTTTGATGGACTTTAGGCCGAGTTCTGAACAACTCTTAAACCGCATAAGACTTAATTTAATAATAATGTCCGGGGACAAGTCGCTGGGTTAGAGTGTGGCAATGGACATATGCATGTCTAGGATTGGATCTAGAGAGAGCTTGGTACTTAAGCGGTCCTAGCGACCTACCTCCTCTTCTCTGGAATCCTACCTGGTGCATAGTGTCTGTTCACTTTAGCCGCAAGGACTTGTTAATGGGCCAAAGTTCATAACTAAAACCCGAGAGGGACCAAAATACCCTTAATTTGAAAAATTACCAAATACCCTTAGTTTGAAAACTACCAACATATCCTTAGATTTGCAAAATTACTAGAATACCCCCGAATTGTGAAATTACTAGAATACCCTTGATTTGCAGAATTACCAAAACATCCTTGATTTACAAAATTTTCGAAAATACCCATGTTTTGTAAAATTACCTAAATACCCTGTAGAGTAGATTTATGGAAATACCCTTGGGTAGTGAAATGACTAAAATACCCCTAAGTGCTGAATGTGTGAAAATGTGTATGTTGCATTCATGAAATATATGTTGCACTTGGGTGCGTTCACATAGTCACTTGACGACCGTGGATCCACCGGTGGCTTTAAGCTCTTTAAATGTATAGCAGCTTTGCTGCAATGTTTGAGTAGTGCCGCTGTTGGTGCTACCTTTGGAGTGTAGCGATGGCTGGGCTGATATTTATATCCCCACCGGAGTGTAGGGTTGGAAGGGAAATGGAGTGCAGGGTTGGATTTGGGATGGGTGCATTGCATTCACGTGATACTGATGTGTTGTGAGGTCATTGCGGGCTAAGGCCCAAGACCACCGTTTGTGATAGGGCTTAGGCCCAATGTGATAATTGTATATTGATTGGATTACCAAGGGTCGTACATACTGAGTTTCGAAACTCACCTCCTTTTTATTAAATGTTTCAGGTAATCCTCAGTAAACGGCTCGACGTGGAAGAGGACTCGGAGGTGGCCACACTACAAGTAGTTTTTAATTAGTTTGAAAGACTTAATTTTAATTACTTTGTTTCTGTTGGATTGTAATAAGGCCATGTATTCTCCGATTCGACTTTAGCTTTTGAGTTTTGTTATTAATGTTTCAACTGTTAGATTATTAAACTTGAATAAATATTTTTTTTTAAAGTCTAAACATTGTTTTCGAAATGGCTATAACTTAAAAACATGGGCTTCCAATCTAACTTACAAGATTCAAGGAATTTGGGCTTTTAGGCCTTAAATTTTGACTTAACAAAAATCATTTTGAATTATGCCTTTGATGTGACATTCCCGAATTCAACCATAATGTCTGGGCCGGGTCTAGGGGTGTTACAGACTCTATGGCCCGTGACCCTTACACGGCCATGACACGCTCGTGTGTGAAAACCTTGACATTCTATTTATGACGTCAGCAGACATTTAGGGTCACATGGCCGAGTCACACGCCCGTGTGCTAGCCCGTGAAATGAACTTAATTTTTGCAATTAATGTGCAGACTTCACAAAGCTGAGACACACGGCTGTACTCTGCCCATGTGTTTTCTACTGGGCATCCTGTTTTGCTAAGTTTTGATGCAGGGGACACACGGCCTATCAACACGCCCATAGGGCAAACCATGTGTCACACACGGCCTAGACACACGCCCGTGTGTCTACTCGTGTGGACAAATACAAGGCTATTTACCAAGCCATTTTCCACCCTAAAAAGCAACCGCACTTATATCATTTCCAGCAACACATAGCATAACAATAATGCACCTTTACCATCCACAATCAAGACTTCGACACCTTCATTTCACATTACGTTTATCATGCATATACTTCCTACATTACTCATTCAATTGAGCAAGCTTGCACTTCATGAATATCATCATCATTGAATATATATAACTTAACTAGTATTGGCCAATTCCAATGGCCATTTACAAAATGAAATAAGTAACATTAATGACCAACATATTGGCTAACCAATATGACTTATAACAAAATGAGCAAGTTCCTATACATGCCATACCCAAAATAATCAAACTTTACTGTACCCAAAAGAATAGCTTGATAGTGTGAATCGAGCTCCGATGTCCTTCGATCCCCGAGCTAGCTTGGCGATACTACAAAAAAAAGGGAAAATAGAGGAAGCATAAAGCTTAGTAAGTCTGCATGTAATAGATAACAACATAAAATCTTGTAATAATATCCCCATATTACATTATGAATTAACACAAAATCCTCAAGCATCATTGACATGGCTTACTCATGCTCGCTCTTACCAACCACATATCACATACTGGACTCATTTCTCGTGAATTTTGCATATGTACCTGTATCACTCCATCACATAACTTTAGCACTTTTTTCATCTTTAATATAAACTTTAATACTTTACCCTGTTGAACCACTTGGAATATCGAAGGATACTCAGAAATTGTCACACACGTAGTAAGATGCCAATGCCATATCCCAGATATGGTCTTACATGGGATCTCATGTTGATGCCATATCCTAGATATGGTCTTATACAGAATCTCATACCGATGTCAATGCCATATCCCAGATATGGTCTTACATGAGATTGTATGTCGATGCCATGTTCCAGACATGGTCTTACACGATTTCATACCAAAGCCAGGTTCCAGACGTAGTCTTACACAGAATCACTATTCGATGCGGATGTCATATCCCATATGTAGTCTTACACGGAATCCCAATTTGGTGCCGAGGCCATATCCCAGATACGGTCTTATACGAGACCTTATCAATCTAATGTCGTTACAAGGGTATCTTTCTATTTCTAAGGTTCAACCAGGACTTTGACATAGTAAAACTTCATCATATTTTTCATCGAGACTTCATTAACCAATTTCGTAAAAATAATATACATTTCCTGTAATATCAAGAATTTAAATACATAATAACATAATGTTGATTTATTACACACAAACTTACCTCGGTACCAAAATATGGATAGTTGTTCAATTTAGTCCACCACTTTGTTCTTTCCTCGGTTTAGGTCCAGACTTCGTGTTTCTTGATAATCAAACTTGAAAGTGAAACAAAACCCTAGCTATGGCTCCTTGCAATTTTTAGCTATGGAGGAGGAAGATGGACACCAATTTTGACTTCTTTTCCCCTTTTTATTAATTTATTAACCAAATGACCAAAATGCCCTTAAGGCCCTTCCTTGAGATTTTTCCCTTCCATGTCTTTTTTTCCATCATGAGATATAATGGTCTAATTACTAAATAAGGACCTCTAATAAATTTTCTAATGCTATCATATACTTTAAACTTCTAGAATCTCATATTTATCAATTTTTGCAATTTAGTCCTAAAAGATAAATTGATCACTAAATCATAAAATTCCTTCATGAATTTTTCACACAACCATGCAAACATATCATGAACCTCATAAAAACCATAAAACATATGTTTCTACTTCAAATTTGTGGTCTCGCAACCACTATTCTGACTAGGACCTAAATCGGGTTGTTACATCTATACAGCCTCAAAAGGTAGTCCAGCAGCCACCTAGGGGTCGTAGACCAGTTAGGGGTGGTAATGGTATGGGCAGAGGACAGACAGCACCAGGCAGAGGTGCAAGTCAGATAGAGGCGAGGCAACCTGCGTTGGTTTATGCTGCTCGACGCCGAGAGGATAAAGATGCTCCTAATGTTATCACCGGTATGTTCTTTATTTTTTATGTACCTTATGCTGCTCTGATAGACATAGGTTCTACACACTCTTATATAGCTACTTTCGTTTCTGAAAACCTGGGGATTTCTATTCAGAGCACTTCTAGTGAGGTTATTATAAACAGAAAAATATATAGGATTTTTCCTATATAATTTATCACCTTTTACTTAAATTTGTTGTTAAAACTAAGTAATTGTTTAATAAATTAATGAAATATGTGAAAATATGAAATTAGGACATAGAAATTATTAAAATGTGATTTTATGCTTTATTATATAGTTTTCATGCATAAAATGGCTTATTTTATATTAATTTGAGCATATTATACTTTCAAGACATGAAGTGGGCCATGCATGATTAAATTAAATAATAAAATATAGAATTCTATTTAAATTTTAATTTTTAGATATTTCATTAATAATTTGGGTTATAATTAATTATTTAAATTCGATAAATTTTATTCTTTGGTCCTCTAATTTATTGACTTATTTTGGACAGGTCTGATAGCTTTGTTGGATTACAAAACTATCCAAATTGGAGACCAAGTAAACCCAATTTTCAGCTACACTTGGCTGTCCACATAAACCACTTTTTGGTTTAATTGCACAAGGTCCTTGCAATGTTGAAGAAATTAGATATTTGCCTGAAGATTTGCACTTGACTGAGTCCCAGTCCTGAGTTATTGTGGCATTTAAATTGAGAAAATATCAAGCAAAAATCAGCTCAATTTCCTCAATTCATGGCCGGCCACCCTTTGAAGATGCTTGAAGATATGGAACCTCCTATTTTTAGCAAACTATCCCCCTCTCCTCACCTATAAATAAGACCCCATCATTCATTCATTCATTCATCATCCCTCATCCTTCATCATTCTCCCTTCTCTCTCAATTCTCTTAGCATTTTCCATTCCTCACGCCTAGCATCATCTCTTCATAGAGATTTTAGCAATTAAGCCTCTTAAAGAGCCCTTGGTCAGCCACCTTGGAGAGCCATCAACAAAGGAGCAAAGTGAATGAGCGAAGGAGCCTCGTCGATCAGAGTCTTGGGTGACAGCCACTTTGATTTGGGTTTAATCTTTCTTTTCTTTGATTTAATCTAAAAATGTTTGCTATGTGTTTTTTGTTCTTCTTTACAACAATGTTAGCTTAATTTTATTTAAGCTAGGATTATTGCTTTGATTAAATAATGTTTATTTGATTCGTGCTTATAATTTTTGTGCCTCAATTGATCATGTTTTCAATTAGAATCAAGTCTGTATTTCGTTCAGACGTGATTGAAATGCACCTGAATTAGCTGAGCGATCCTAACTAGACGATGGCTAGTGGACACATAATTGAAATGTGCATGCTCCATTTAGATCCTAACCCAATTAAATTGCAGGTTGCATAACAACTCTGACCAAGCTCTGTTATCTGCATAGTTTTTAGATTTGTGTGATTAAACTGTTTCAAACCTAACACGTCCCTGTTACCTCACACGAATGCTAAGAAACCCTTAGTAAATAAAGATCAATAAAATGTGTATTTACTAAGTACAGGATTCAGAAATGATCTAATGTGGTTTCCAAACTCATGAAAGATCGAGTTGCCATGGAATGTTTTTCCGAATGTTATTAAGCTTGTTGATAATAAATTGAGTATAATTAAAGTAATTGTCCTAGTTTATTTATGTTATAATTGTTGCAAATTGTGTTTAATTTTGCTAAAATCTATTTCATTCATATAGTTTGCATATTTAGGATAATTTGCATTAGGGATCATTACATTTAGTTTAATATATTTAATTTTAATCATCACTTCTCAATCATATTGTGTTTTTATTTACTAAATTGTTAATATAATTTTACAAATTAAGTGACTTAGCATAAATACAATCCTTGTGGAGACGATAACTCGATACTTACTTATTACTTGATAACGACTATGTACACTTGCACAAACCTACGCGTTACAAGTTTTTGGTGCCGTTGCCAGGGATTGTTAACTGTTGCCATAATTATTTTTTATGTGAAATTATTTACTTCCAATTTGGTTTATTTCTAACATTACTAACTTATTCTTTTTAATTTTTTTGATTTTCTTTTTAGGTGTTTATGAGCATAGATCAAATTATCGATTTACTCCCTATATACCTCAAAATTGAGTGAACTTTCAGACAAAGAAGGCGTGAATGAATAGCTCAAAGACAAGTCAAGATGGACCTTAGAAATCAAAATCAAGACCAAGGTAATGAAACTGATCGTGTACGAAATCCCATCCTAATTATTGATGATAGGGATCGATGCATCAGACAGTATGTTGTACCATTTTTTAGTGAGTTAAATCCAGGAATTAGAATATCAGATATTGAGGCAATCCAATTTGAATTGAAACTAGTGATGTTTCAAATGCTCCAAACGGTGGGCCAATTCAGTGGTATGCCCACGGAAGATCCACATCTCTACCTTCGATTGTTTATGGAGGTGAGTGATTCATTCAAGATAGCCGGTGTGACTAAAAGTGCACTGAGGTTGAATTTGTTCCTGTACTCGTTGCGAGATCGAGCACGAGCATGGCTCAATTCATTGCCACCAAGTTCCATATCTACATGGTAAGAATTAGCAGATAGATTTTTGGTTAAGTATTTTTCACCTAGCAAAAATGCTAAGTTAAGGAACGATATCACAAGTTTCCAACAATTGGATGACGAGTCTTTATATGAGGCTTGGGAGCTATTCAAGGAGTTACTTCGTAAGTGTCCTCATCATGGGATTTCTCATTGTATCCACTTGGAGAGATTCTATAATGGTCTCAATGCACATACAAGATTGATGGTAGATGCTTCTGCGAATGGTGCAATTTTGTCTAAGTCTTATAATGAGGCTTATGAGATCATCGAGAGGATCGCGAGTAATAAATATCAATGGCCAACAAATCGAACAACTTCAAGAAGACGTGTAGCCGGAGTTCATGAAGTTGACACCCTCACTTCATTATCAGCTCAGGTATCGTCTATTTCCTCTATGCTAAAATAGTTTACTGCTAATAATTTTGCAGCTCAGCCACCAAGTCCGTTTGAAGTAGTTTCCTGTGTGTACTGTGGGGAAGCTCAGTCTTTTGAGAATTTTCCATCAAATCCTGAGTCAGTGTACTATGTGGGGAACCAACATCAAAATAGGAGTGGACAAGGACCCCAGTCCAACTTCTATAGTCCTTCATGGCGTAATCATCCTAATATTTCTTGGAGCAAGCAAGGAAATGGACTAAACAACAACTTATTACAGCATAGACCCAACCAATTTCAAGGATTTAATCAGCAAGCTCCAAAACCACCTCAAGCTGAGGCATCAAACAGTTTGGAGAACTTGTTGAAAGCATACATGGCAAAGAATGACGCTTTGATACAAAACCAAGTAGCAACATTGAAAAATTTGGAAAACCAAATGGGTCAGTTAGTTACAGAGCTTCGTAATAGGCAGTAATGAACCTTGCCGAGCGATACTAAGAATCCAAGAAATTTGGGTAAAGAACATATCAAGGCAGTGGCATTACGAAGTGGTAAAATTCTAAAACCCCGATTGATTGATGTTGAAGATAAGCCCGTTGAGAAAAATTAACCTGCTGTTGAAATTCCTACACCTAAAGGTCAGAATCTACAAAGACTGGCAAGGTAAATCCTTACTTAGTGAATTCAGATACTTTAACATCTTCTTTGGATACAGATTTACCTACTTAGAAGAGTTATTCGATTCAACCGAAAGTTCCATCACTTTTATATCCGCAAATATTGCAGTAACACAAGCAGAAACAGAAGGTGCATTTCAAGAAATTTTTGGATGTTCTAAAGCAGTTACACATCAATATTCCATTGGTGGAGGCTTTAGAACAAATTCCAAATTATGTGAAGTTTATGAAGGATATACTGTCCAAGAAGAAACAGCTGAGTGAGTATGAGACTGTTGCCTTCACAAAGGAGTGCAGTGCGTTCTTGCAGAACAAATTGCCACCGAAATTGAAGGACCCAGGAAGCTTTACTATACACTGTAACATTGGTAAATGTTATTGTGGTAAAGCTTTATGTGATTTAGGAGCAAGTATCAACTTGATGCCTAAGTCTATTTTCAAGATGCTAGGGATAGGTGAAGTAAGACCTGCAACTATGACACTTCAACTAGCGGATCGATCTTTAGCATATCCCGAGGGAAAGATTAAGGATGTTTTGGTAAAAGTTGATAAATTTATTTTTCCTGTTGATTTCATTATCTTAGATTTTGAAGCAGATAAGGAAGTGTCGATCATCCTTGGGAGATCTTTGTTAGCCACGAGAAGAACGTTAATTGATGTGCAGAAAGGTCAACTCACCATGCGAGTTCAAGACGATCAGGTAACCTTTAACATTCTTAAAGCGATGAAATTTCCCGATCTAACAGAAGAGTGTTCAGTTATGGATGAAACCTTGGTTTCTATGGAAAGCAATTTTGAAGAAGATCCATTGGCGAAAGCCTTAGATCTTGATCCTTTGGAAGATGCAGAAGGTGAAGAAAATATGGCTATGATGGAAGCTAGTCCGAGAAATTTTATTCAATCTACACGGTTTGAACCGTTAGAGTTAAAAGTCCGAGAATTTGTGCAACCCAAGTTGTCAATTAAAGAACCACCTAAACTCGAACTAAAGGTACTTCCTTCCCATTTGAAATATGTTTATTTAGGTGACTGTTCCACTTTGCCTGTGATTATTTTAATTAAACTGACAAAAGATCAAGAGGAGCAACTAATTGTTGTTCTAAAGAATTTTAAGAAAGCAAATGGTTGGACCATAGCTGAATTCCAAGTATAAGCCCTTATTTTTGCATGCATAAAATTATTTTAGAGGAAGGTGAAAGAGCTCGAATTGATGGGAAAAAAAGGCTCAACCCTATTACGAAAGAAGTTGTGAGAAAAAAAGTGATCAAATGGTTAGATACAGGAATCATCTATCCTATTTCAGATAGTTCGTAGGTAAGTCCGGTGCAGTGTGTACAGAAGAAATATGGAATCACGATTGTTGAAAAATGATTGTAACGATTTGATTCCAACGAGAACTATTAATGGTTGGAGAATTTGTATTGATTACAGAAAGTTGAATGAAGCCACTCGGAAGGACCATTTTCTATTGCCTTTTATGGATCAGATGTTAGATCGACTGGCAGGTAATGAATTCTATTATTTTTTAGATGGCTATTCGCGATATAACCTAATAGTTGTAGCTCCGGAGGACCAACATAAAACAACCCTTACTTGTCTATACGGTACGTTTGCTTTTAGGTGAATCCCTTTTGGTTTATGCAATGCACCTGCAACATTTCAACGATGCATGATGGCAATATTCACTGATATGGTTGAAAATTTTGTTGAGGTTTTCATGGATGATTTTTCTATTTTTTGTAACACTTATGATATTTGTTTGAGTAATTTGGCTAAGGTACTGAAGAGATGCGAAGAGACGAATCTTGCCCTTAATTGGGAAAAATGCCATTTTATGGTTAAGGAATGAATTGTCTTAGGGAATAAAATCTCAAAGAGTGGAATTGAAGTCGATAAAGCAAAGATGGACGTAATTGAAAGATTATCCACCCCAATTAATTTGAAAGGAGTCAGAAGTTTCTTAGGCCATGCCAATTTTTACCGAAGGTTTATCAAAGATTTCTCGAAAATTTCTAAACCATTGTGTTTGTTGTTAGAGAAAGATACAGTAACAAAGCATGTTTGGAAGCTTTTGAAGATCTAAAAAAATGGTTAATCTCATCCCCAATAATCATTACACCTGATTGGAACTCACCTTTTGAGTTGATGTGAGATGCAAGTGATTATGTCATTGGAGCTGTGATGGGTCAAAGAAGAAACAAAATGTTTCACCCTATTTACTATGCAAGTAGAACTTTGACGAGAGCCCAACTTAATTATACGGTAACCGAAAAAGAACTCTTTGCTATAGTTTTTGCTTTTGACAAGTTCCACTCAAATCTTATAGGCACCAAAGTTATAGTATTTACTCACCATTGCGGCCATTAAATACTTGCTCACGAAGAAAGATGCGAAACCGAGACTAATTCGTTGGATACATTTACTCCAAGAATTTGACCTTGAGATCCAAGACAGAAAAGGTGTCAAAAATCAAATAGCTGATCATCTGTCGAGGTTGGAGCAAGATGAGGTAACTCGATCATGTGCACCTATCAACGAGAATTTCCCAAATGAACACTTATTTGAGGTAAGTCGAATTCATGAAACACCTTGGTTTGCTTATTTTGCCAATTATCTTGCATGTGGAATAATTCCTTGAGAAATGGCATACCAACAAAGGAAAAAATTCCTTCATGATAGTCGATATTAATTTTGGAAGGATTAGTTTTTTTTTAAAATAGTGTGCAGATAATATAATCCTAAAGTGTGTAGCTGAAAGTGAGATTGCTGAGATCTTGTATCATTGCCATTCATCTCCAAGTGGAGGACACTTTGGTGGTTCACGTACTACAGCAAAGATTTTGCAAGCAGGGTTCTTTTGGCCTACACTATTTAAAGATGTTTATGCTTATACGAAGAACTATGATAAATGCCAAAGGACCGGAAATATATTAAGGAGGAATGAGATGCACTTGACAAACATTTTGGAGATTAAATTGTTAGATGTATAAGGCATTGACTTCTTAGGCCAGTTTCCTTCTTCGTATGGGAACAAATACATCTTAGTTATTGTGGACTATGTATCCAAGTGGGTTGAAGCTGAAGCATACCCTACAAATGATGCTAAAGTAGTCATGCGATTCCTACATAAGCATGTGTTTACACGATTTGGGACACCAAGAGCTATTATTAGTGATGAAGGTTCTCACCTTGTGAACAAATGGCTTAAGTGGTTGCTTGACAAATATGATGTGAAGCACAAGATTGCTACTGCCTATCACCCCTAGACTAATGGGCAAGTTAGAGAGTGAACAGTGAAATCAAAGGTATGCCTAAAAAGGTAGTACATCCTAGCAGAAAAGATTGGTCTCGAAGGCTCGATGATGCATTATGGGCCTATCGAACAACATTTAAGACACCATTAGGAATGACGCCTTATCGAATAGTCTTTGGAAAAGCATGTCATTTGCCATTAGAGTTGGAGAATAGAGCTCACTGGGCTTTGAAGCAGTTGAACTACAGTTGAACCTTGATCTTAAGAAAGCCGGTGAGAGAAGGATGTTACAACTTGATGAGTTGGAAGAGCTGAGGTTGTTTTCCTATGACAATGCCGAAATGTGTAAAGAAAGATCAAAGAAATGGCATGATAGTCATATACAACCTCGCGAGTTTAAAGAAGGTCAGAAGGTTTTGTTGTTTAATTCAAGGTTGAAGTTATTTCCTAGGAAGCTTAAATCTCCATGGAAAGGACTCTATACCATCTACTGACTTTATCCTTATAGAGATATTGTATTATACAACAATTACAGAGGTACATTTAAAGTTAATGGTCAACGTCTCAAACACTACTGGGATGGTGAAGTTGAGCGAGTTGAATCCTCGTTCAAATTACCATACCCTTGATTTTTCATGAACTTGTTTTGTAAATAAATAATTAATTAGAACTTATTTTCTTAACTTATTACATTTAATTAATTCTATCTAAAAAGATTGGAACTTAAGCGGGACCGCTGTGACCCCTCCAACATTTCCTGGGAATTAATTTAATGTAATTTGTTAAGAACAAATTTTCTATTTAAAATTTAAAAATTTTAAGTTTTATTTGTTCTATTTAAATTTTAAATTTTTATGTTAATAAAGGGGGTCAAATTTGGCCCAAGTACTAATCAGTTTTTTTCTTGAGTAAGTTTATAAATATAGTATGAGTTTGAGGGCTAAAACAACAAAAAGGAGGGAAAAACCCACGCCTTGCGTCACACCCATTACTTGTCGCCCTAAATTTTTGCCATGTTACCCTAATTTTTCCCTATATGAACCCCTCTTCATTCTACTATTTTTTATATCCCTCAAAGTAATTTGCTTAAACCATAAATATCCTTAAACCTCTCTCTTATGCTGCCAACCTCAAATCTCAAAAGAAACCCTAGTTCTCTTCCCTTTTTTTTTCAAAATCTCTTATTGCCACTACAAAGAGATTGTCAAAGCACCGTTGTTGTCACCGCACCCTGCCATTGCTGTCGCACGTCATCACCGCCACCGCTCTATCCTTTCCGTCGCAAGATTTTTTTCGTAGCAAGCTCTACCCACTTTACGGATTTGTTTTTTCTCCCTTGTGTAGAAACTTTGTCGAATTTTCGAGAAAAGATACCATATCTCGCAAAAGAACCAAATCTTCAAAGACTACTTTTGAAAACCTGATTTTGATTGATAAAGAAGTGAAAGGGAGATTTGATTCAATCTTCAAGCATCAACCTATGATGCCAGAAAAAGGTTTTGACTTGAAGAATAATGATTTGATGGTTGTTCCTATACCGATTAGAAAGAAAATCAATGCTCTCAAGTGGGAACGATTTTGTGATGCTCGTTCACTTCCCGATGATGAACTAGTTCAAGAATTCTATGCCAGTTTGACTATGCAAGATGCTCCTGAGGACATTGTTTGAAAGAAAAAGGTACCTTTTACTTCTAAATCCATCAATGATTTGTTTAACTTACCTGATGTTGAAGAAGATGAGTACTACCCTATGATGAACAATATCAATTGGGATTCTTCTACAAGTGCTTGATGTTGTGACAAATATGAGATCCCAATGGATTATAAGAAAGTATGGGAGCCATTCTTGCCAAAGGGAATACCTAAAACCAGTAGCAAAGTTATAGTTTTACTTCGTTCGCTACAGTTTTATGCCTATCTCACATAGTTCCACCATATCAATGGAACGGATGCTCTTGTTATATGCAATCTTGACAGAAAAGTCCATTAAGGTTGGGAAAATTATTCTCAAGGAGATTCATGATTGTGCTAAAAGGAAGACAGGAAGTGTTTATTTCCTATCATTAATCACTTCACTTTTTTTAAGGGTCCATGTTAATTTGTAATGAGAGGGTACATGAGCTGAATGAATGCGAGCAAGAAGAGCTAGCTAAGCTTGATACCGAGGAGTCAACAAATGAACTTGAAACTGAAGCTAATTTAGTTACAGACACTGAAGAGGAAGAATCTGATAAGGAAGCAAACAATCTTAAACCAATTGAAGGACCTGCAAACCCTGACCAAGGGTTGAGCCAGAAGAAAAACCAGTCAAGCTAAGTGTTGAACCTGAATCTACAACTCCTATGCCGACTTCTGCAAGTGCTTCAAGGAAATCGAAATTGTCAATTCTGATGGACATGAGCAAGTTCATGCACAATCAACAACAAACTTACTGGAAATATACAAAAATTAGATATGACTCAATTTGAAATACTTTTAAGTATATCTCTAATACTTTTGTTCTTGAGTTCCCAGATGCTATCTTTGAGACATGGACAGTAGTTACTGACTATGCAAGCGAATATGGAGCTAAAGAAGATAAGAGGAATGATTCAGAAAAATAAAAAGGGGATTCTTGTCTTGTTATTTATTTAATTTCTTTTAGGTCTTTAGGAATTTATTTCTTTCGTAATTAGGATTTAATTTCTACAGAATAAAACATAGCAAGCAATAATAAACTTAACACTTCTTTAGAAAGAAAAAGACTAAGTAATATGGCAATGGGAATAAACATGTCTAGGATTGGGTTATTAAGAAAGACTTGGTATTTAAGCAGTCTTAATATCTCACCTCTCTTTCTTTACAACCCTACCTGGTGTTCAGTTTTCATTCATTAGTTTGCTTTTGCAATGAGGACATTGCTTCTTTTTAAAGGGGGTAAAGCAAATAAATTGCTCAAATTTTTAAATTTTCAAGTATGTTTTAGTCATTTCTTTCATAAGTATGTTTTAATAAATGAATGTTTAGAAACATTTTTTTGTTAATAAGATAGTTTGTATGCAAGTATGAATGATGATTATATCTGAGTGAAAGTATGTTATCATGAAGAATGGAATGCTTGTGTGATCTTAGCCTTAGTAATGTTTGCCATGAAAACTTAGTTTCTCTTGAGATTAGATATGCATGAAGGTTTATATTTTTAGAATTGACTTAGTAACTTTCTTCAGGCGAAATCCTAGGAGACATAAAAATCTAAAATGATATAGGCACTATTTTTTTGGATCGTTCGAGCCTTTTCAAGCCAATCTTATGATATTAGACCCTTGAAACTGTAATTTTGAGCTTAAAGGCCTGCTTATTGCAATAAACACACATTATAAGCCAATTACCATCTTTTTAAGTTATCTTAATTGTGTGCACCCGTCTTAACTAAAGTTTTCTTGGTAATCAACATTTGAGGAAATTTTCAAAAAGATGTATGCGCTCATACTTAAAAAAAGAGACGAAAAGAGAGCAAAGAAAAGTTTCCTCAGTCTCCAAAAAGGAAAAATGTATGAGGTTGAGTTCAAAATAAGTTTGGGGGTGTAACATCCTTAAATAGGGGCTATTGTGTTTGAACTGTTTGCATGTGTATGGCTTGATTGTGTTATTAATTGAGGTGTTCTAGGGTCTAGGTATAAGCCAAGGACAGGCCCAAACTATAGGAAAATTTTTATTTTTTAAGCTTTGGTTAAGGGGAGCTGAAGGAGCTAGGGGTTAAGAATATACTGTGGTAAATTCAAGCACAAGAGAAGCCTTGGTAAAGTGGCAAGGAGGCGCCACTTAGGGCCTTAAGCAGTGACGCCACAAGCAGGGGAATGAGAGCTTGGGTTCGAGCTGCAGAAATCCCTTGCTGATAATTCTTTTTGACGTCAAAGAGGGAAGAGTTGTGCTCAGCTCAAACTCTGTTGGATGACTGTTGAACAAGTCAAACTGATTTGAACAGGTGGAGAAGAGAGAATTTAGGAGTTTGATCAATTCAAACTCGTTTGAATAAGTGGTCAGGAGAAATTTGAGGAGTTGGCCAAAATTTGAATGGGGTGAGGTGGAGTATTCGGCTGAAAGACTTAGGAGGAGTGTCGAAATTCCTTAGGTTGCTAAATGAGCATTTTCGGCTAGTAAATGCCTTGATGCATTCGGTTGTGAGCTAAAGTTGAAACCTCCTTTAGCCTTGTCGATTTCTGCCTTAGTGTGCTTTGTGAACCAAAAGCCGAAAGCACTTTAGGCTCTTGCCGATTTCTTTCTTAGGCATTGAGCCGAATTCTCATTTGGACTGCTCTCTCATTTTCTTTGAAGCCGAAACATTCTTCTTTTCAAAACTCATTCCATTTTGCTCTCTAACTCTCATTTGGTGTGACCGAATCTTCTTCTTCTCCAAGCCACTCTCTTTTCCATTCTCTCATTCCATCTTGGCCGAATCTCTTTTGATTTTTTTTCTTAAGCCATAGCCGAGATCACCTTGATCACTCTACCCCATTGTCGAAATCTCTCTATACTCCTCTCCTTATTCTAACGTTTTGGCCGAAGGGTAGATCTTTCTTGTCTTCTTCTCCAATCGATTTTGGAGTAGTTAAGTTATCATGGCCGAATCCCTTATCACTTCCTCTCTTTTTCTCTGTCGACTGGAACCAAAAGCCAAATTTCGTCATTTGCCTTGATTCTCATCCATCTATGCAATCAATTTCTCCTAGGTTCTTCAGGATTCTGAAGTAGTGGATCGTGGTCATCTACTCCCTCTGTCAATCGGTTTTGACAAGTCTGTGGTAAGTTTATGTACCGATTCAATCTTTCTCTTAGTTATTTGAAAAGCCGAAGGCTATTAAGATTAAGTGTTTAGTGTTGGCCAATTGTAGGGGAAGGCTCAATCTTGCATATCTCGGGCTGTGGCTAGTGGTCGAAAAGCGTTAAGGTAAGGATGGTTACTAGATGCGTTAACTTTTCGGGATTTACAAGTGAAGCCGAATGGCTTTTGCTAATGATTTTTGGTCTTGGCCAAATGTAGGAAAGGGGGATCTAGTGCGTTAGATCTTGATCTTCGGGATCTGATAGTCGCATTAGTAACCAGGTGTGTATCTTACACACTTCATAATCTAAGTAAATATGCTAATAACCTAAACATGTTAAAAGCCGACAACTGTGTAGATTTCGATATGATACCTTTATGGGTATGAGCAAGGATTTCGGGTAAGTCTGTTATTGATGAGATTATGATACATGATTCCTGATGCTATGATCTACGCTATGTTCGATATATGTTAATATTAAAGCATGTTGGCATGATATGTATATGTATTGCATTATTATGGGTGATATGAGAGGAGGGGAAAGATTGATATCTGTGACTTTGGGTCATCAGTGGTTTGGCACCACCAGTGGTTTGGTACCACAGTTGATTTCGTGACTTTGGGTCACCAGAGGTTTGGCACCTCATAGCGACTCATCCTAGTGGCTTAGCACCATAGTGGGTTGGCCCCACATTTGATAAAACGGGATCGTCGCCAGTGATTTGGTATCACAATGTGGGTTGGCTCCACATATGGATTATTCGTGACTTTGGGTCACCAGTGGTTTGGCACCACATTATTGTTGATATCAGTGACTTTGGGTCACCAGTAGTTTGGCACCACCAGTGGTTTGGTACCACACGGGGTAGAAAAAGGAGTTGTGGATGGCTAGGGTTGGGTGTATAATACGTTTGCTTGATTATGATTTATGTAAGCATGTTGCTATAATCGAGAGGTGGATTATGCACTGAGTCTTGGTGACTCATCTCTTCCCTAATCTTTTTCAGATGACTCGTAGATCGCGGATAAGGAGCCGGGTGGACTCGAGGTAGCCATGCGCTACTTGTTTTTGGTTTTACATGGATTTTCGACGTGGGTACTTTAACTTTATATTTCGGTTTTATTTGGGTTTGTAATAAGGCCATTACTTGTTTTTATTTTGGGTTTTCATTTTATCCGCTTTAAGTTTTCAAATATGTCTAAATAGACTACTTGACATGTTAATAACCTGAAAATTGAGGTTTTCTAAAGTAAGCGTCACAACAAATTTTCTAGACATTACTATCGGGTATAATTCACAAGATGATACAAAGTTAACTTAAAATGAATTTCAAACCTAAGTTTTCCAAAGCTCAAATACAAAACAGTTTTACAAGTAACTAAGTTAATTTCATCCGGGTTTCAATAGACTTAGACATTTTCTTAAGTAATGAATGACAAATGAGTTTTAAAAAGATTTTTGGGATTTCTAAGCAACTTAACGTTTTCAACTATACATGCACCGGATTTCTGCAAACACAAAGCAAACAAAGAGTTTTTCACTGAAATTAACCGGCAACATATTTTCTTCGAAACGTTTTCACTCTGTGACATGCCAGATTCGGTCGTGGTACGTTGACTGGGTTTGGGGTGTTACAATTATGGTATCAGAGCTAAGTTCAACAGCTCGGCTGTGGGCCCGAGGCCCAAAAATGTTTTAAAAAGGGGTTATGAAAGGTTTTTGTGGGAAAAGTAAGGTTGGGTAAGCATGGCACCAAGCCTCCGGCACCGATCTGCCCAGGTAAGTAACCCTAACTGATGTTTGCATACGATTATGATTATGACGATATATGCTTTGAACGACTAGTGATAGTGGACTACCCTAGAGACTGAAACCTATAGGACTCTGTGAACTCGCGAAAACAAAACTCTGTAACAAGAACTGTTCGTAAGACTATGCTTTAATAACAGTAGAATAAAGACTGACGCATAAAACTTTTAAACCAAATAAGTCGAGACATTAGACATGAGCACTCGAGGTCGGGGTAGTAATACACGCGGACGTGGTCGGGGTAGGATGACTATGTCTGAACCGGTGGGGTCTGGTCAGGGGTCAGAAAATGAGATGCCACCACCACCAAAGAATCTGCAGTGTTGAGTTTCGAGATCGACGGGGATGACGCAGCGTCGTCGCGCGGCGTCTTTGCGAGTTCTTGAGAGAGTGGCTAGAGCAGGTGGAGGTGCAGGAGCTCGGAAATCTGTATCTGAGCGACTCCGAGCCAATGGAGCCGAGGTATTTCGAGGTGTTTCTGGTGTGGCGCCCAATACGGCTGAGTATTGGTTGGAGGCGACGGAGCGTATCATGGACGACTTGGATCTGACTGCTGAGGAGAAATTGAAAGGGATAGTGTCGCTTCTTCGGGATGAGTCATACCAGTGGTGGCTCATGGTTCGGGATGGTGCTGCAGCGGATGACCTCACTTGGGATTATTTTAAGGCAGCTTATCAGAAGAAATACATTGGGTCTAGCTACATTGATGTGCAGCGGAAGGTGTTTCTGAGACTAGTTCAGGGGAGTAAGCTCGTATCGGAGTATGAGGCAGAATTTTTAAGGTTGAGCCGGTATGCTCGAGGTATCGTGGCAACTGAGCATGAGTGATGTGTCAGGTTTGAGGATGGATTGAGGGATGAGCTGAGGCTGCTGATTGCTCCACAGCAGGACCAGGAGTTTGCTGTGTTGGTAGAAAAGGCTAAGATAGCTGAGGGAGTAAAGGAGTCTGTGAGACAGAATCAGGACAGGAATAGACATAAGAGAGGTTTTGGATCATCTGGGTCGGCCAGTAATTCTCAGAAAAGGGCTAGGCATGGTAAGCCAAATCAATCTGGGAGGCCTGTTGCTGCTAATCAGGGACCAGCGCAGTGTAATCGGTGTGAAAAATCTCATTGGGGAGAATGTTGGACTGGTGGAAAAGGATGCTTTGAATGTGGCTCGTTGGATCATCGTGTGAGGGATTGTCTACAGAAGTTAGCCAGGATTTAGTCTGAGGGTCAGGGCCGTGTTTAGTATAGGAATGAGGAACCGAAACTGCAGAGGGGTCGTGGTTCTGGTAGAGGAGGTAATGGTTCTGGTCGGGGCCGCGGAGCACCGGGCAGAGGTGCAGGTAACACTGAGGTGAGATAGCCTGGATTGGAATATGCAGCGAGGCATCGAGAAGAGGGCGACGCACCGAACGTTATAACCGGTACGTTCTTAATCTTTGGATTACAATATACTGCTTTGATAGATGTGGGTTCGACGCATTCGTATGTTGCTAGTAGCATAGTAGAGACCATGAATCTAGACTTTGAGACTACTTCTAGGGAGATGACAGTAATTAGCCCTCAAGGTCACTCTGTAGAAGTAAATAAGTTGTATAGGGATGTACCCCTAGAACTCCAAGGGGTAGTGTTGATGGCTGATCTGATGAAACTGCCGTTTGGGGAGTTCGATCTGATTCTTGGGATGGACTGGCTGGTCAAGTACCAAGCAAGTTTGGATTGCACGGCTAAGCACATGGTTTTGAAAACGGTTGAGGGTGAAGAAGTGGTGATGATAGGTAATAGAAGAGATTATCTATCCAACGTGGTGTCTGCTTTGAAAGCTGAGAAAATGGTCAGGAAGGGTTGTAAGGCATTTACGGTTCATGTGTGTGCTTTGGAGGCTAAGGATCAGCTGTAGAGGATATCTGAATGGTGAAGGAATTTGTCGACGTGTTTCCAGAAGAACTTCTGGGTCTGCCTCCAGATCGGGAAGTTAAATTTGGTATAGATCTGTTACCCGGAACAGCACCAGTGTCTATTGCCCCGTATAGGATGGCGCCGAAGGAATTGGTAGAGCTGAAGGCTCAGATTCAGGAGTTATTAGACCGGGGTTTTATTCGGCCAAGTGTTTCGCCTTGGGGAGCGCCAGTGCTCTTTGTTAAGAAGAAGGATGCTACAATGCGGATGTGTATAGACTACCACCAATTGAATAAGCTGACGATCAAGAACAAGTATTCGTTGCCGAGGATAGATGACTTGTTTGATCAGCTTAAGGGGGCATTGGTTTTCTCGAAGATTGATTTAAGGTCAGGGTATCATCAGCTAAAGGTGAAAGAGGCTGATATCCACAAGATGGTGTTTTGCACTCGGTATGGGCACTACGAGTTTCTGGTAATGCCGTTTGGATTGACTAACGCACCGGCAGCATTCATGGACATGATGAACAGGGTGTTTCAGCAGTATTTGGATCAGTTTGTCGTGGTGTTTATAGACGACATTTTGGTGTACTCAAGGTCGGAGGAGGATCATGATGCGCATTTACGGGTAGTTTTGCAGATCCTGAGGGAGAAACAGTTATTTGCCAAGTTTAGTAAGTGCGAGTTCTGGCTTAGAGAGGTGACTTTCTTGGGTCACGTAGTGTCAGCTGAGGGGATTAGGGTGGACCTTCGAAAGATTGAGGCAGTGTTGGACCAGAAACCGCCTAAGTCAGTGGCAGAAGTTCGGAGTTTTTTAGGTCTAGCAGGATATTACCGGAGGTTTGTGGAAGGATTCTCTTTGATCGCAGTGCCAATGACCAAGTTACTAAGGAAAGGAATCCCAGTTGTGTGGTCTGAGAAGCAGCAAGAAAATTTCGACAAGTTGAAAAAGATTCTGACTGAAGCTCCAATTTTGATTCAGCCTGAGGCAGGAAAGGAATTCACGGTATATTGTGATGCATCACATATTGGCTTGGGATGTGTGCTGATGCAGGAAGGGAAGGTAGTGGCATATGCATCTCGACAGCTGAGACCACATGAGGTTAACAATCCGACACATGACTTGGAATTGGCTTCAGTGGTTTTCGCCCTGAAAATATGGAGGCACTATTTGTACGGAGAGAAGTCGATAGTTTACACGGATCACAAGAGTCTAAAGTATCTTTTGACTCAGAAGGATTTGAACTTGAGATAGCAAAGATGGATCCAGCTGTTGAAGGACTACGACTGTTCAATTGAGTATCATCCAGGCAAGGCTAACGTGGTAGCAGACGCGTTGAGCTGTAAGGTAGTGTCGGACCTGAGAGCGATGTTTGCCCATCTTAGCTTGTATGACGACGGGAGTCTATTGGCAGAATTGCAGGTAAAGTCGACTTGGGTAGAGCAGATTAAGGAGAAACAGTTAGTGGATGAAGGTTTGAATGCTCGAAGGTTGCAAGTTTAGAATGGGGGGTTAGAAGGTTACAGCTTGTCCAGTGATGGAGTACTGTGTTTTCAAGGGAAAGCTTGTATGCCGAAGGACGTCGAGTTAAGGTAGAGGATTCTTCAAGACGCACATAGCAGCCCATATGCTATGCATCCTGGAGGTAGGAAGATGTACCGGGATTTGTGAGAACAGTTTTGGTGGCCAGGACTGAAGCGGGAACTAACTGAGTTTGTGGGTAGATGTCTGACGTGTCAGCAGGTCAAAGCTAAACATTAATTGCCGTCAGGTTTACTTCAGCCGGTGAAGATTCCACAATATAAGTGGGAAAGGATCACTATGGACTTCGTCAGTGCACTACCCCTTACGTCGAGTAAGAAGGATTCAGTCTGGGTGATTGTGGACCGTTTGACTAAGTTAGCTCATTTCATACCGGTAAGGGTTGATTACTCGCTTCAGAGGTTGGCTAAGCTGTATGTGGCAGAGATAGTAAGGTTGCACGGTGTGCCAGTATCGATCATCTCGGATAGGGATCCCAGGTTCACGTCAAGGTTCTGGAAAGCATTACATCAGGCGTTGGGTACGCGGTTGGATTTTAGTACGGCATTTCATTCGCAGACAGACGGACAGTCAAAAAGGGTTATACAAATCTTGAAAGATATGCTGAGGAGCTGTGTTTTGAACTTCAGAGGCAACCGGGAAGAATTTCTACCGTTAGCTATAAAATTTGCATACAACAATAGTTATCAGGCAAGCATTAAGATGGCACCATATGAGGCGTTGTATGGTAGGAAGTGTTGTACACCTACATGCTGGACAGAGTTAGGTGAGCGTTAGATGTTGGGTCCAGATTTGGTTACGAAAACTAAGGATAAGGTTAAGTTGATTCAGGCTCGTTTGAAGGAAGCTTTGGATAAGCAGAAGTCATATGCCGATCTTAACCGGAGATATATAGAGTTCGCAGTGGGTGACAGGGTTTTCTTGAAGGTCTCGCTGTGGAAGAAAGTGCTGAGATTTGGAAGGAAGGCAAGCTAAGTCCAAGGTTTATTGGGTCGTATAAGGTGTTGAGACGAGTGGGACCAGTAGCTTATCAGCTCGAGTTGCCAGCGGAACTGAGTCAGATACATGATGTGTTCCACGTCTCCATGCTTAGGCACTACCATTCAGATCCATCACATGTTATATCGGTGGAGGAAATTGAGGTGATCCCAGATTTGACCATAGAAAAGGAACCAATATAGATTCTAGATCGAGATGTGAAAGTTTTGCGCAGGAAGTCAGTTCCGTTAGTGAAGGTACTATGGCGAAATCATGGCGTGGAAGAAGCTACGTGGGAACCAGAGGATGTGATGAGGCAGCAATACCCTCAACTCTTTTGACCAGGTAATTTCGAGGCCGAAATTATTTTTGAGGGGGTAGAACTGTAACATCCTTAAATAGGGGCTATTGTGTTTGAACTGTTTGCATGTGTATGGCTTGATTGCATTATTAATTGAAGTGTTCTAGGGTCTAGGTATAGGCCAAGGATAGGCCCGAACTATAGGAAAATTTTTATTTTTTAAGCTTTAGTTAAAGGGAGCTGAAGAAGCTAGGGGTTAAGAATATACTGTGGTAAATTCAAGCACAAGAGAAGCCTCGGTAAAGTGGCAAGGAGGCGCCACTTAGGGCCTTAAGCAGTAACGCCACAAGCAGGGGAAGGAGAGCTTGGGTTCGAGCTGCAGAAATCCCTTGCTGATAATTCTTTTTGACGCCAAAGAGGGAAGAGTTGTGCTCAGCTCAAACTCTGTTGGATAATTGTTGAACAAGTCAAACTGATTTGAACAGGTGGAGAAGAGAGAATTTAGGAGTTTGATCAATTCAAACTCGTTTGAACAAGTGGTCAGGAGAAATTTGAGGAGTTGGCCGAAATTTGAATGGGGTGAGGTGGAGTATTCGGCTGAAAGACTTAGGAGGAGTGCCGAAATTCCTTAGGTTGCTAGATGAGCATTTTCAGCTAGTAAATGCCTTGGTGCATTCGGTTGTGAGCTAAAGCCGAAACCTCCCCTAGCCTTGTCGATTTCTGCCTTAGTGCACTTTGTGAACCAAAAGCCGAAAGCACTTTAGGCTCTTGCTGATTTCTTTCTTAGGCATTGAGCCGAATTCTCGTTTGGACTCCTCTCTCATTTTCTTTGAAGCTGAAACATTCTTCTTTTCAAACCTCATTCCATTTTGCTCTCTAACTCTCATTTGGTGTGACCAAATCTTCTTCTTCTCCAAGCCACTCTCTTTTCCATTGCTCCTTTCTTCTTCTTCTCACCATCATTCAAACCGAATACCCCTTCTATTCTCTTATTCCATCTTGGCCGAATCTCTTTTGATTTCTTTCTTAAGCCATAGCCGAGATCACCTTGACCACTCTACCCTATTGTCGAAATCTCTTTATACTCCTCTCCTTGTTCTAACGTTTTGGCCGAAGGGTAGATCTCTCTTGTCTTCTTCTCCAATCGATTTTTAAGTAGGTAAGTTATCATGGCCGAATCCCTTATCACTTCCTCTCTTTTTCTCTATCGACTTACATGGAACCAAAAGCCAAATTTCGGCATTTGCCTTGATTCTCATTCATCTATGCAATCGGTTTCTCCTAGGTTCTTCGGGATTCTGAAGTAGTGGATCGTGGTCATCTACTCCCTCTATCAATCGGTTTTGACAAGTCTGTGGTAAGTTTATGTACCGATTCAATCTTTCTCTTAGTTATTTGAAAAGCCAAAGGCTATTAAGATTAAGTGTTTAGTGTTGGCCGATTGTAGGGGAAGGCTCAATCTCGCATATCTCGGCTTGTGGCTATTGGTCGAAAAGCGTTAAGGTAAGGATGGTTACTAGATGCATTAACTTTTTGGGATTTACAAGTGAAGCCGAATGGCTTTTGCTAATGATTTTTGGTCTTGGCCGAATGTAGGAAATGGGGGATCTAGTGCGTTAGATCTTGATCTTCGGGATTCGATAGTCGCGTTAGTAACCAGGTGTGCATCTTACACACTTCATAATCTAAGTAAATATGCTAATAACCTAAACATGTTAAAAGCCGAAAACTGTATAGATTTCGATATGATACCTTTATAGGTATGAGCAAGGATTTCAGGTAAGTCCATTTTTTATGAGATTATGATACATGATTCCTGATGCTATGATCTACGCTATGTTCGATATATGTTTAATATTAAAGCATGTTGGCATGATATGTATCTGTATTGCATTATTATGGGTGATATGAGAGGAGGGGGAAGATTGATATCTGTGACTTTTGGTCACCAGTGGTTTGGCACCGCCAGTGGTTTGGTACCAC
This sequence comes from Gossypium bickii, assembly GCA_025503065.1. NCBI lineage: Eukaryota > Viridiplantae > Streptophyta > Magnoliopsida > Malvales > Malvaceae > Gossypium > Gossypium bickii. The sequence goes on from CP106712.1 coordinate 85,114,810, forward strand.
AGTTGATTTCGTGACTTTGGGTCACCATAGGTTTGGCACCTCATAGCGACTCGTCCCAGTGGCTTAGCACCACAGTGGGTTGGCCCCACATTTGATAAAACGGGATCATCACTAGTGATTTGGTATCACAATGTGGGTTGGCCCCACATATGGATTATTCGTGACTTTGGGTCACTAGTGGTTTGGCACCACATTATTATTGACATCAGTGACTTTGGGTCACCAGTGGTTTGGCACCACCAGTGGTTTGGTACGACACGGGGTAAAAAAAGGAGTTGTGGATGGCTAGGTTTGGGTGCATGATATGTTTGCTTGATTATGATTTGTGTAAGCATGTTGCTATAATCGGGAGGGGGATTATGCACTGAGTCTTGGTGACTCACCTCTTCCCTAATCTTTTTCAGGTGGCTCGTAGATCGCGGATAAGGAGCCGAGTGGACTCGAGGTGGCCATGCGATACTTGTTTTCAGTTTTGCATGGATTTTCGACTTGGGTACTTTAATTTTATATTTCGGTTTTATTTGGGTTTGTAATAAGGCCATTACTTGTTTTTATTTTGGGTTTTCATTTTATCCGCTTTAAGTTTTCAAATATGGCTAAGTAGACTACTTGACTTATTAATAACCTAAAAATTGAGGTTTTCTAAACTAAGCGTTGCAACGAATTTTCTAGACATTACTATCGGGTATAATTCACAAGATGATGCAAAGTTAACTTAAAATGAATTTCAAACCTAAGTTTTCCAAAGCTCAAATACAAAACGGTTTTACAAGTAACTAAGTTAATTTCATCCAGGTTTCAATAGACTTAGACGTTTTCTTAAGTAATGAATGACAAACGAGTTTTAAAAAGATTTTTGGGATTTCTAAGCAACTTAACATTTTCAACTATACATGCACCAGATTTCTGCAAACACAAAGCAAACAAAGAGTTTTTGACTGAAATTAAACCGGCAACTTGTTTTCTTCGAAACATTTTCACTCTGTGACATGCCAGATTCGGTCGTGGTGCGTTGACCGGGTTTGGGGTGTTACAGGGGGTGTTCCAAAGGTTCACTTAAAGAAGAAGGCTGTAATTCAAGAAATCCAAGACAGAGTTAAAGGTTAAGATTTTGAAATCGATGTGTCCCATCTCTTAAAATCCCTACCTTTAACCGAGCCCCATTACACCCTTATGAAAGACCTATTGATTTGATGCTTATGTCACCTACATTTGTGGAGAGGAAGTACTAAGTTAAACATATGAAGTTCATAAATAAGCCTTATGATTGTTTGCTTGATTGATAAGAAATTATGTTGAATGAAGAATGTTATCTATGGTTGTGATATACATACAAACTATGATTCATGTTGGCATATTTTGAAACTTAGTATAAAATTCTATAGGTGTTTGCATATGAATTACTTGTTAATAAAGAAGATCTATGAACATGAAGTTGTTAATGCATGAGTATGGGACAAATGTTGATGCTACTTACACAATTAGCAATTTTGCCTTAGCAAGACCTTTTGTTGTGTATAACTATTACTCGAGACGAGCAATAATTTAAGTTTGGCGGTGTGTAAATAGAAAAATATATAGGATTTTTCCTATATAATTTATCACCTTTTTACTTAAATTTTTTGTTAAAACGAAGTAATTGTTTAATAAATTAATGAAATGTGTGAAAATATGAAATTAGGACATAGAAATTATTAAAATGTGATTTTATGCTTTATTATATAGTTTTCATGCATAAAATGGCTTATTTTATATTAAATTGAGCATATTATATTTTTAAGACATGAAGTAGGCCATGCATGATTAAATTAAATAATAAAATATAAAATTATTTTTATGTATTCATTTTTAGATATTTCATTAATAATTTGGGTTATGATTAATTATTTAAATTGGATAAATTTTATTTTTTGGTCCTCCAATTTATTGATTTATTTTGGACAAGTCTGATAGCTTTGTTGGAACAGAAAATCGTCCAAATTGGAGACCAGGTCAACCCAATTTTCAGCTACACTTGGCTTTCCACATAAACCACTTTTTGGTTTAATTGCTCAAGGTCCTTACAATGTTAAAGAAATTAGAGATTTGCCTGAAGATTTGCACTTGACCGAGTCTCAGTCCTGAGTTGTTGTGGCACTTAAATTGAGCAAAAATCAGCTCAATTTCCTCAATTCATTGCTGGCCACCCTTTGGAGATGCTTGAAGAGATGGAACCTCCTATTTTTAGCAAACTATCCCTCTCTCCTCACCTATAAATAAGACCCCCTCATTCATTCATTCATCATTCCTCATCCTTCATCATTCTCTCTTCTCTCTCAATTCTCTTAGTATTTCCATTCCCCACGCCTAGCATCATCTCTTCATAATATTTTAGCAATTAAGCGTCTTAAAGAGCCCTTGGTCGGTCACCTTGGAAAGCCATCAGCAAAGGAGCAAAGTGAAGGAGCGAAGGAGCCTCGTCGATCAGATTCTTGGGTGACAGCCACTATGATTTGGGTTTAATCTTTCTTTTCTTTGATTTAATCTGAAAATGTTCACTATGTGTTCTTTGTTCTTGTTTACAACAATGTTAGCTTAATTTTATTTAAGCTAAGATGATTGCTTTGATTAAATAATATTTATTTGATTCATGCTTATAATGTTTGTGCCTCAATCGATCGTGTTTTCAATTAGAATCAAGTCTGTATTTTGTTCATACGTGATTGAAATGCGCCTGAATTAGCTAAGCGGTCCTAACCAGACGATAGCTAGTGGACACATAATTGAAATGTGCATGCTCTATTTAGATCCTAACCCGATTAAATTGCAGGTTGCATAACAACTCTGACTAAGCTTTGTTATCTGCATAGTTTTGAGATTTGTGTGATTAAATTGTTCCAAACCTAACACGTCCCTGTTACCTCACACGAATGCTAAAAAACCCTTAGTAAATAAGGATCAGTAAAATGTGTATTTACTAAGTAAAGGATTCGGAAAGGACCTAATGTGGTTTCCAAACTCATGAAAGAACGAGTTGCGATGGAATGTTTCTTCGAATGTTATTAAGAATGTTGATAATAAATTGACTTTAATTAAAGTAATTTTCCTAGTTTATTTATGTTATAATTGTTGCAAATTGTGTTTAATTTTGCTAAAATCTATTTCATTCATATAGTTGCATATTTAGGATAATTTGCATTAGGGATCATTGCATTTAGTTTAATATATTTAATTTTAATCATCACTTCTTAATCATATTGTGTTTTTATTTACCAAATTGTTAATATAATTTTACAAATTAAGTAACTTAGCACAAATACAATCCCTCTGGAGACGATAACTCGATACTTACTTATTACTTGATAATGACTGTGTACACTTGCACAAACCTACACGTTACAGTTACTGTACTGACTCCATTGAGATAGTTTGTTCGAGTTAGTAAACTTTATAGGAATGATCCATTAGTGGTGCAAGGGGTTGTATTTAAGGCAAATCTAATGGAGCTTCCGTTTGAGGAGTTCGCCTTAATTCTAGGTATAGACTTGTTGGTTGAGCACTGAGTTTGTTTAGATTACACGACTAAAAAGGCCGTTCTGAGGACCGAGGATGATAAGGAACTGGTTATGATCGACGAGCGTCAAGATTATATGTCCAATGTGATCTTCGCTCTTGTGGCTGAGAAACTGGTTTGAAAAGGGTGTGAGGCGTATTTCGCTTACGTCAGTGTTTTTATTTCTGGGATCTCTTATATCGAGGATATCAGAGCAGTGAGGGATTTTTCTAATGTCTTTCCTGAGGAGTTATCAGGTTTACCTCCAAATCTAGAAGTTGAGTTCGACATTGAGCTTCTACCGAGTACAGCTCCAGTGTCTATCGCTCCATACCGTATGGCGCCGAAGGAGCTTGTAGAGCTTAAGGCTCAACTTCAAGAGCTTCTGGATTGTGGTTTCATTCACCCTAATGTGTCTCCGTGGGGGGCACCTGTTCTGTTTGTAAAGAAGAAGGATGGGACCATGCGGATGTGTATTAATTATCGGCAATTGAATAAACTGGCTGTGAAGAACAAGTATCCACTTCCGAGGATCGATGATTTGTTTGATCAGTTCTGAGGGGCTTCTGTGTTCTCGAAAATTGATCTCCGTTCTGGGTGCTATAAGCTTAGAGTTAAGGAAGTTGATGTTCATAAGACTGCATTTAGGACTCGTTATGGACATTCCGAGTTCCTAGTTATGCCTTTTCGTCTGACGAATGCTCTGGCTGCATTCATGGATCTGATGAACCGAGTCTTCCGGTCATATCTGGACCAGTTCGTCCTGGTCTTCATTGATGATATTCTGGTTTACTTTAAGACCGAGGATACACATGATGATCATCTTAGAGTAGTACTTCAAATACTTGGAAAGAAATAGCTCGATGTTAAGTTGAGCAAGTGTGATTTTTGGTTGCGTGAGGTAACTTTTTTGGGGAACGTAGTTTCTGCAGATGGGATCCGAGTTGACCCTAGAAAGATTGAGGCGGTGCTTGATTGGAAATAGCATAAAAACGTATCTGAGATCATTAATTTTCTAGGTCTTGCAGGTTATTATTGGCGGTTTGTCGAGGGGTTCTATTTGATTGTAGCTCATTTGACTAAGCTTCTGCGCAAGGGTGTTCCTTTTGTCTGGACTGACGCGCAACAATCGAGCTTTAAGAAGCTAAAGTCTATTCTGACTCAAGCTCCTATCCTGATACAGCCTAAATCTGGTAAAGAATTTGTGATATAGAGTGATGCATCGCACGTCAATTTGGGATGTATACTGATGCAAGATGGCAGGGTTGTGGCTTATGTGTCCCGTTAGCTTAAGACATACGAGGGGAATTATCCAACACATGACCTCAAATTAGCTGTTGTGGTTTTTGCGTTAAAGATTTGGAGGCACTATCTGTGCGGTGAAAGGTGTACCATCTATACTGATCCTAAAAGCCTCAAATACCTCCTTACTCAGAAGGAGTTGAATCTTAGACAGTGTCAATGGATTGAGTTGCTCAAAGATTATGACTGCACAATAGAGTATCATCCTGGTAAGGCCAATGTGGTGGCTGATGCTCTCAGTTGTAGAGTGATAACTGATTTGAGGGAGATGTTCACTCGTCTTAGTCTGTTTGATGATGGGGGTTTGTTAGCCAAGTTACAAGTTAAGCCAACTTGGATTGATCAGATTCAAGAAAAGTAGTTCAGAGATGAGTCCCTAGTTCAGCGATTTCGTCAGATTGAGGATGGTAGTACTTCTGATTTTGGACTGAATAAGGATGAAGTCTTGTGTTTTCGAAGTCAGATCTGTGTTCCGAATGATTCTGATCTAAGGCAATCGATTCTGAGGGAGGTGCATAGTACCTCTTACACTATGCATCCCGTTTGTAATAAGATGTATCAGTATCTTTGTGAACTGTACTGGTGGCTGGGATTGAAACGTGAGGTTAAGGATTTCGTTACTCGTTGTCTGAAGTTCCAGCAAGTTAAGGCTGAGCACCAGTTGCTTTCGGGTTTGCTACAACCCGTTAAGATTCCCTTATGGAAATAGGAACAAGTGAGGATGGACTTCGTTAGTGGGTTGCCCTTGACACCCACTAAGAAGGATTCTATTTGGGTCATCCTAGATCGACTGACCAAGTCTACTCATTTTATTCCGATTCGAACGGACTACTCTCTGCAGAAGTTAGCGAAGCTCTATATCTTTAAGATTGTAAAACTGCATAGGGTTTCTGTTTCAATAATTTCTGATAGAGATCCGTGCTTCACTTTTCAATTCTGGAAGAAATTGCATGAAGCTCTAGGTTCAAGATTGGACTTTAGTACTGCATTCCATCCTCAGACCGATGGACAATCTGAGAGGGTGATTCAGATACTGGAGGATATGCTTCAGAGTTTTGTAATATACTTTCGAGGAAGTTGAGAGGATTATCTGCCGCTAGCTGAGTTTGCCTACAATAACAGTTTCCAGACTAGCATTCAGATGGCACCTTACGAGGCTTTGTATGGCCGTAAGTGTCGTACTCCGCGATGTTGGACTGAGTTGGGTGAGCATCGGATTTTGGGTCCTGAGTTGGTCTCTGAGACCGAAGATAAGGTTAGATTGATTCGGGATCGTCTGAAGACTGCTTCTGATAGACAAAAGTCTTATGCAGATCTGAAGAGGAGAGATATTGAGTACTATGTGGGTGACTTCGTCTTTCTAAAGGTTTCTCCGTGGAAGAAAGTTTTGAGGTTTGGTCGTAATGGAAAGTTAAGCCCTAGGTTCATTGGGCTGTATCGGATTCTAAAACAGGTGGGACCGATCACTTACCAGTTGGAGCTACTCCAGAGTTGGACCGTATCCATGATGTATTTCATGTCTCGATGTTGAGGCGGTATTGGTTTGATCCATCTCATGTTATTTCTATTGAGGAGATCGAGATTAGACCAGATTTGTCTTTTGAGGAGAAGCCAATTCAGATTTTGGATCATGATATTAAGGTTCTGAAGAGGAAGCCCATACCATTAGTGAAGTTTCTATGATGGAATCATGGCACTGAGGAAGCCACGTAGGAACCTTAGGACTCGATGCGTTAATAAAATCCTCATATGTTTGGATCAGGTAAATTTTGAGGTCAAAATTTCTTTTAAAGGCGTAGAGTTGTAACGCCCTGAATAAATTATTTCTATTTCTGTAAATATCTGACACAAATGTATATCTGCTTTAGTGGTTGATGTTCTGGGTGTGTGTGTGACGTCTTGGGTTTAATACCCACTATGGAAATTTTTTGTTATTTATAATCCAAGCCTTACCCTTGTTGAGGGGGCTTATAGAAAATTTTATATTAAATCATATCAGAATGAGTCTTCTGGTTCGAGTGGTAAGGGGGTTAGTGTGTTAAAGGTCTTATGTTTGAATCCCTGCATTGGCGAGGGTGTTAACTTTTGCTCGGTTGTCTAATGGAGTTTTGGTGGAGTTGGGATTCTGAGAAAGTTGTTTGTTAGTGGGTTAGTGGTGAGGGATTTAGTGGATATTCTTACTTTTTAATTTTTTTTTCAATTTTTTCTCTCTCTTCTCCCCAAATTTTCCCTATGATGATTTCTTCAATTTTTCTTCGTAGTTTCTGATGTATTTCCCTTTTTCGATAAAATCATTAATTCGTTCTCCTTCTTCGATTCTGTTGGTGGTCCTATCGTTTAATCATGCCTTTGGTTTGTGGGGTTCTCTAATCGATTGGTAAGTGAGCTTTGTGTGTCTATGACTTTTGTTTGTGATTTTGGGGATGACAATCTGTAATGATTGATTAGTGGTAATTCGTGTTTAGGAGCAGAATGTGGAGTAGGGAATTGCATTTCAACGGTTTAGTGCGCGTTTGTGGCGATTTCTCATTAGTGGTAAGTCGGTTCCGTGTTGATTCTTCTGTCCAATTTGTTAACCAATCTACTAAATCGATGTTGGGTACTCTATTTTTAGGTTTTGAAAGGCTCGAGTTTATTTTTGCATCGAAATCGTAACAGGTATGTACCCCTTATACAGAAAATCGAGCTTCAGCGAAAGCTGAAAAACCATACTGTCGATGCCACACGGGCGTGTGCCTGGTCGTGTGGTTGGTCATGTACAAGGCACGGCCGTGTGGTTGATGAGGGCATGGCCGTGTGCAAGGCACGACTGTGTGACGGTGTGAGTGTGGCCGTGTGGGCCACACGGACTAGGCCAAGTTAGGTGTATGGACCCACACGGGCATGTCACACTAGCGTGTGGGTTTGGGCCAGGCCATGTGAGCCACACGGGCAAGGCCAATCTGGGCGTGTGGGCCCATATTTTTGGAATTTTCCCTAGGGTCGCTCAGTCATGTAACACCCCAAACCCGGCCCAAAAGTTAGGACCAAATCTGGCGTGTCACATTGAAGTGTTTTTCGAAAACCATGTTTTCATTAAAAACCCTAAAAGCTTGAGAAAAATCCCAGTTACGCTAGTTTATTTTTAAAATGTGGTGCATTGAAAAATTATTAGTTTTATTCCCAAAATTCCTTTTCAGATGCAGAAGCTAAGTTTATAAGTAACCGATTTACGAAAACGTGATGTTCAAAGATTAGGTCTCGAAACCATTTCGAAAATCTTGCGGAAACGTAGTGTTGTTGAAAACAGTTATCATTTTGGAACAAACCCGTGATTTTCTTCTAACAGATATAAATTAAAATAAAACCAAACCTAAAATTTAAAATCCGAAAACTTTAAGAGGCCTTATTACAACCAAAATCAAAATACTTGAATATAAATAATCAAAACGGAAAACACAAGCAGTGTGTGTGGCCTTCTCCGAGTCCCTCGCAGCACCGATCCGTCTAAGGCTTACACAGTTAAAAACAGGGTGAATTTACAAAAACTCAGTGTGTAATCCCCTTGAGAGTAATAATCAGTATACATAAAGTAAACCAAAAAGCGATGGGCCAAAGCTTTTTAATGAGAATGAAGACGGTCCAAATCAGAGCATACGTGGGCCAAAACCTACTACAATATCATTTGGGTCACAGCCCATAACAGAATCAATTGGGCCTAGCCCAAACCAATAATAGAACAAGTGGGCCTAAGCCTAGTACAGTGACAAATCTTATAAACAGATATGCAATAGTATGAGGATGCATCCCACCCCGATCCAGCCAACACACCACCCGTACCGACCCTACACTTACGTGGGGATAAAATCGACCCAGCCAGCCAGCACACCAATGTTAGCACCGGTTGCGGCCCTAACCGAAATCACAGCAAAGCTACTAGTATATAAATGCGGCTCTAAGCCTTCAGTAGTGGTATTATAATTGGCACAAAGCCAGCAATAACTGTATTATGTTTGGCACATAGCCATCAACGACGGTAATATAATCGGCACACAACCTTGGGTAAATATGATCGACACAGAGTCGTCGATATATATGTTAGGCACATAGCCACGGGTACATACGATTGGCACAAAGCAGTAATCAAGATGGCACAGAGCCATAATCAGATTACGCGGCTTTAAGCCGTCCGTCAGTCCACAGTCGTCTCATACGACTCGTGCGACCTTAACAGATCAATACTGGATCCACAGTCGTCATGTGACCCGTGCGATCCTATCAGAACTTCCTTTGTATCAATGTCCCAACCCCATGCAATATGTCGTGTATGTCATGCTCAATCATTACACGTGTATGCAAAATGGCCATGCTCAGTAACAGTCATTTGCACCCATATTAAAAGCATATCAGTCACGCGACCACAGTCAAGTCAGCTAAAACACAGTCATACGATCACAGTCAAATCAGTCAAATTCATAGTCTAAGTCAGTCATTTACCCACAAGGGCAAAAAACTCATTTTACCCTATAAGGGTATTTTGGTAATCCTACCCTTCAGGGTTATGTCGGTAATTTTACCCTATAGGGGTATTTCGGTAATTTTGCAAATTGAGGGTATTTCGGTAAATTGTACAAATCAGGGATATTTTAATAATTTCACAAATCGAGGGTATTTCGGTAATTTCATAAACTGGGGGTATTTCGGTAATTTCACAAATCGAGGGTATTTCGGTAATTTCACAAGTCGAGGGTATTTGTAACACCCCAAACCCAGCCTAGAAGTTATGACCGGATCTGGCATGTCACATAAAAGGTTGTTTAAAAACTGCGCGTTTGTTAAAATTTCGAGTTTAAATATTTATTGATTGTTATCCTTATTGTTAACATTTTAAAAAAAAACAGATATTAAGGGTTCAGGAAAATCTCGTATCGCACATTGAATAATAATAGGCAGTAATCAAAATTAAAAGCTAAATCAAATAAAATACCAAAATTAAAGTTATAGTGGCCTTATTACATAACAAAAACCCAACTAAAAATAAGTCCAAATAAAAGAAACGAGTTTACGAGAAAACATTGCATGGCCACCACAAGTCTGCCTCAGCTCCCAATTCGCGATCTCATGATTACCTAAAACATTTAAAAAGAGGGGGTGAGTTTACGAAAACTCAGTGTGCAATTCCCCTTACAACGATAACTGGGCCTAAGCCCACAGAAGCAGATTGGGCCTTAGCCCTAATATCATGGCATATCAAATAATGAGTGCAATGCAATCCGAACCCAACCTAATATCCATCCGCTACACACCACCCGTACATCCATCCTCATACACACCTGGGGATTTCTACAATCAACTCTCCATCCGCTACACACCTCTTTGGCGCCTCTATCTTTGTGGACACACTGCTCAAAGTCCACATAAGTGGTCTAGCCACTAAATCCACGTGATTAAATCACAAAAATCCACGACGAGGCTCGAGGCCATCATCAATTGTGACAGAGTCACCCACATATATGTACACTTCCCCTTTAATCATTTATATCCCAAATCCCATGCAATATGACATAATAATTCGTGTATGCAGTATGTCATGTATACAAAACATACATCAAATATAACATATAACATGAATTACCATCATAATGAGATAGACATAATACAACATAATCAAGCTAATCAACCTCTAAGGGTATAACAGTAATTTTACCTACCAAGGGTATTTTCGTAATTTACCTATCGAGGGTATTTCAGTAATTTCGCACCTGCAATGGCCTTTTCGAAGACCTAATGTCGCCTCGAGCGACTCAACTACCATTTCCGGTCGTACTGGACTATTGGGCCTAAAACCCGATTTTAGCCCATCCGGGCCCACACGCTCGTGTGACCCACCTAACACAAATCTAGCCACGTATATGAGATTCTCCTAGACTAGTTCACTATATACTATAACATCATACATTTTATTCAATTGGGCCCACGGGCCCATTGGGCCCACTCCAGCCCATCGTGGCCCAAGTAGCCTCAACCCACAAGAATACTACTTATGGCCTCAACTATTGCGTCGAAGCCCCACACGTGCGCTCACACGCTCGTGTGGCTACTATTGTCGTGATCGGCACTTCGGCATTTGCCGCTCTACAACTAGAGTAGAGAGAGTTACACACCTAATAGGAATCTGGTGCTAATCCGTGCTCCAACCACTCCTGTGCCCAAACGCCCTCCAAGGTGTATTCATCCTCCTCTTAGAATGCTATATCTATAGCTAACTTCTCACCTTCCTTCTTTGTATCTTTCCGATGTGGGATCCTTCCGTCAGCAGAGTTTAAATCCAACTCAAACTCTTCCCATCCAATTCGCAAAATAAATACTCCCTTGCTTTTCATGAGATTTGAACCCAGGCTCCCTTGCTACATAATCCACACCGCTAACCACTTGGACACAAGCTCCTCTTGTGTTTTAAACCATGTGCAACTAAATATAAATCTATAGCCCAATTCCAAGGTCCATGTAAAAAGAAAACAAAAATGCAAAAGCCAAGACTTGAACCTTGGACCTCCTTCCTTCCTTGTGGCGTCACTTCTTTGTCTCTTATGTGGCGTCACTTTGCCACTACACCACACACTCCACTTGTGTCATTTTCCTCCTTATTTTATTCTTAAAGCCTACCTACTAACTCCCAGGGTTTTTTCCACCTAAAACCAAATTTTCCCCAAAGCCAAAGTTTGATCCCGGGACTTCATAGAAGCCCTCTAACCTTCTAAAATCACTCACCTAATAGGTCCAACTTGCATTTAAGCCAATCTCTTGTTCTCAAAAATTTTAAATGCTACTATGCTCAAGGCCCATTGGGCCCAATCCTACTAGGCCCAATTTCGGGATGTTACAGTATTTTGGTAATTTTACAAATCGAGGGTATTTTGGTAACTTTACAAACCGAGGCTCAGCGACCCAACAGAAAGTCCATCGTCACCTCAAGCGACTTAAGTAACCTAAACAGTCACAATGGTGTAAATGGGGCCTTAGGCCCATTACTCGACCCAAGTGGGCCCACACACTCGTGTGGCCCATTTAGCCCAAAAATAGCCACTGTTATGCAAACGTCACAGTTCAAACCAATAGAAACCACCACATACATTTTATCCGTGTGGGCCCAACCTATTTTGGCCCAACGAGGCCCAGAACTACCTAAGCCATGTGCGCGACATGGCAAGTCTATCTATGTCTCACTTAACAGTGAAGTTTACCCACGCGGGCCCACGGGCCCATTGGGCCCATACGCCCCACTTCGGCCCAAGCCCATGAGATCGCTCATGGCAGCCTTCCTCGTCATACGCCCACGTTTCGTGAGCTCAGTTAATCACATGGGCGTTTGCACACTCATGTGGCCCGCCCAAAAGCCCCATCCTTTGGCTTTTTGGGTCTTGCTGATCTACAGACCAATCAGTGTGGAATACACACTTTCAGCTTTTCAACCGATCATCAACAGAGCACAAAGTTACACACCTTAATACAATACTAGATGGCGTAATTCTCTTAGGTTACTGGCTGGCGATGACCCCCTTGTCCCTTATTGAAAACCTACATTATAAGCAGATTCAATTAATAGAATAGATTAACCGAGTGGATTACACCCGCTTGTGATGATTACGGAACAACAGAACCCCAAAGTAAGGAAGGATAGTATTCGGCCTTACCCTGAGTTCCTCGACTAAGTACTTACCTACAATCTGAAATAAAGCGAGAGCTTCCAAACACTTCAAACTTTAGATATTTCCCCCACTCTCAAGGGGTTCTAAAACTTGATAACACCACACCTAACAGAAAGGAAGAAGAATCAGCATCAAGACAGAGAAGGGTAAGATACATTTGGCTTTTAAGCAGTACAAGAGTAGAGTACTTCGAGAATGGTTAGAAAAAATAAGAATGAGTCCAATCCATTTACCGCTTGCCAGAGATCAATTGTTAATCTAAAGACTGATTAAAGAGACGCAAAGGAGAAAAAGTCAGTAGAAGGTGTAAACAACGGATGAAACTGAGTAGCAAAGGGTTTTATTCCAAATCCTAAAAGGGAGGAAAAAGAATATTTGAGAAAGACAAGAGGGTTGTATTCAGCTTTAGAGAGAAAGGAAAGGAAAGAAAGTAAATGGAGAGGAAGAAGAATCAACAATTGGCTAAGTCAATTGCTTGAGTGAAGGGTTGAGAGTATTCGACCAACAATGGTGAAGAGTAAAAAGGGAGATGTCGAAGAAGGAGAAAAGTGAACGGCAGGTTGAGTAGAGAAAGACTCGGTCACAAGAAAAAGAAAAAAAATCCCACAAAGTACTTGAATGGTACTCTCCCCATTTCGGCTAGAAAATAGAGGGGAAGAAATAAACGCAACACACCAAAACAAGTGCTAAATTTGACCTTTGAGAGGAAAAGAAAAGGAAACAACACCCGAAAGCGAAAAGAAGAAAATTCGGCAATGCCTACTTTTCAGAAAAGAAAAACAAAGTGACAAAAAGCCAAAAAATGCACAAAATCAAACTCTCAATTCCCTAAACAAATTCGGCTACCCACTCCCCAACAACTTTTCATCCCATAGTTCCCTCATATTATCTCTCCTTAATCTACTCCCCACCTCCCATTCAAATACCAAGACCAATTCAAACCTTTACCAAATAGAATTCCACTCCAACTCCACAACAACCATCATCCATATCCCATGATACTCTCCCCCTTTTACCAAGTCCACAACCATTCCAAAGAGTTTGAATCCACCACAACTCCTGCCATCCATGTTGCAAAATAAAACCTCCCTTGCTCCTCAAGAGACTTGAACCTCAGACCACAAGCTTCACTCCATACACCACTTGCCACTAAGCCATAAGCTCCTCTTGTGCCACAATTTAACCTTAATTACTTAAAAGGCTTAATACCAGAAGTCAGGGTTCCCCTAATGCTTAAAAATAAAAATTTCCCGAATGACATGACTTGAACACATGACTTCTTAGAAGTCCCCTAACCTTCCAAAATCACCCACCTAACAGATCCGACATGCATTTGTGCCACTCTTTTGATCTCAAAAAATTTTACACACTCTCATGCCCAAGGCCTAATAGGCCCAATTCTACTAGGCCCAAAAATTCGAGGTGTTACAGGTCATTCCGATTGACTGTGAACCTATCGTAGGGTTGGTAAGGGCTAACCAAACCCTAAAACTATGTGATCTGTTAGTCTGATATTCTGTTTTGAATATGATACTGTTATGCATGTCTAATTAGACTGATGTATATATATCTGATATCTGTATATGAGCATGTGAGCATGATAACTCTGATTATATATATCTGATTGGGGTGGGATTTGTATATGTGGAGAAAGTGTTCTGTATGGCGATCATCGCCTATACTCTGGCAACTTGGCTGCACATTATATGACATGTGTCATAATGGCATGGCATGGTGTATAGGGATGGGTGGGTGTTTTTAACCCCACATGGTGTGATGGGATGGTCAGAGTTGGTGTGTAGAGGATGGGGATAGGATTCTGTATTTCTGATCTATATATCTGTTCTATTATCTGAAACTGTAAAAGGCTTAGGTCCTAACCTGAATCTGTATCAAACTATGTATGAGTTCACTATATGTACTGCATGTCTATTTCTGTTGGGTTACGCACTGAGTTTACAAAAACTCATATTTTTTTGTATGTTCTGTTCAGGTAATTCACAGACTTAGACAGGTCGGTGCGACGGAGGCTCAGCGGTGACCACTTGATCGAGAACTATTTTACTTAGAAAATTATGTTTTTCTTATTTATTTATAATTCTGGCTTCATTTGAGAGAGTTTGTAATTTTTGGGACTCTCCAGACTATTGGAGTTTATTTTAGTTTTGGAATCGGTTTTTGACTTTTTCATTGCGATGCATGATGGAAAATACGGTTTTAAGAAAATAAAAGTTTTTTCGAAAACAGGAAACTAGATTTCTAAAATGTAATGGTTTTAAGACTTCTGCGATAAATTGTGTTTTGTTAAATAATGAATTAAACAACATTTTCGAAAATAGTTATAAACATATATGAACTATGAAACTTGAATGACTTGACGAAACGACTCTGTTTTCAAAACCCTACCTTGTGACATCTCCGGATTCGGCCATAACATCTAGGCCGGGTTTGGGGTATTACAGGAACTCGAATCCTTTCTAACCTTGTCCAAAAAAAACTAATATGTCTTAAAATATACAACTTCATTGCTTACATCGTTTCTTCCATACGAAACTAGTCTCAAAAAACTTTAAATTCATATTTAATTCAACCTCTAAATAAATTTATATGATTTTTGGTGAATTTTCAAAGTTAAGCCATTACTACTGTCCAAACTATTTTAATGAAAATATTTTGTTTTCCATGGTTCTTTGCACTATCTTTCATCCAATCATACATAATTATCATAATTTTATTACTATTAAATTTAATCACTAATGTTTATGTGTAGATTTCATATTCATTTCTTAATCTTAATATTTTTCACAATACAAATCACATTTTCTCTTACTTACTTCATCAAATGCTTTTTATTTCTATTATTTAGATTAAAATGCATTTTTATACATCTCATTCACTACATATTTAACTCAATCTAGTGAAATAGAAGTAGGTTAGTATGGAACTTACCCCTTTTGTCAAGAATTTCTTCCTTTTTTTCGTCATTTCCCTTCCTTCCTCATGTTCACCACTTTCCTTCAGTTTTCTTATTTTCTTCACTCTCATCTAATATTTTATTGCTTCCAAACTGATGAATATATATTTTTTTAGATTCTCTATTTCATCTTTTCTCTTTGGTGTATAAGGAAATTTTCAAAACATTTTGGTGAAAAGGTGGGTTTTCATGGCAAAGGACTAAATTGTAAGAAAAATAAAACTTTCTCTTCTCTAGTTATCTCTCAGGTTGGAATGCAAAGAGATGATGAATTCTCTTTATCTTTCTTCTCTTTTTATATCAATCACTTTGATAATAAAATATTAACAAAAATCTAATTACAATATTAATAGTATAACATTTATCTAATTATTTAATTTAAAATATCATTAAAATATCTCTCATGTCGTCATTACACTCTAGAATTCTCTCTAATGCTGATTGACCATTTCCCCTTTATAATCCTTAAAAATTCCATCCTTGAATCATTATTTAACTCATAATTCTCTATTTATTCAATTCAGTCTTTATTCATCCATATTCCTTATTTTCTAGACTCTTCAACCCTTAAAATATTTGCATTATCGACCCTTCAAATTTTCCATAGTTATATTTCAACCCCTCACATTTAAATTTTACACTTGAACCATATAACTTTACATATCTTTAGATTAGTCTTTGAATCAAATTAATATTTCATAACATACTTCTTATTTCATTTTTCTCTAACATCCCTTACCATTTACATTCTTTATATCTTATTTCACTAAGAATCTATGTCATATAATTTTCTACCAAGGAAGTTTTAAGGGTGTTACAAAATCCTTATTTATTTTTATTTTTATTAAAGAAAAAATATTATCACCAGTCTATGTGGATACCATCTTGTTAAAGAATCTATGTCATATGTGCATTATCACCATTTTCTTGTAATTCACCTTTTTCAAGTAAGTGTTATTTTCGTAGGTCTTGACGGCCTAACATAAATCATTTAAGAATTTTACAAATTAAATTTACCTAGCACAAAAAACTCTCATTTAAATCAATCTATTTGATTTTGTTAAAAAATAATCTATCCATTCTTATATAAGTAACTTCTAGTTATTAGTGTTTTAGAAAAACTTCTAGTTATTAGAAAAGGAACTATCTAGCCTTTTTTTTTCAATATTATTATTTTTAAATGTAAATTTTATATATGATATTTTTTTTTAAATGTAAATTTATATATAATATATATTTTTCACTTGTGTGAGGTTCTACTCACTATATGATATTTACACTTTTTTCTGAAAATAGACTTATTCAAAGGTATGGGAAGATTTTAACAAAAGTATGACGCCCGAAAAACAAGCTTGAGAAAAAATTGGACTAGTTTGAAATATGAATCAGGCTTGGGCTCCAACATTTAAAACTCAAGTTGCCATATCCTAAAATTCGGTCTAGTAGATTCGGGTTAGTAGATCGAGTATCTGATTTAGATCTCAGAATTAATCTTAAAAATTGAGGGCCTAAAATTAGTTTCGGGAATCTAAAACTTAGTGTTCGGAATGTAATACCCCAAACCCGGCCCAAACACCACGACCGGATCTGGCATGTCACTAAGAAGATTTAGTAAAACATGTCGCATTTTTGGAAAATATTTTTCTTGATTTCCACATTTTATTCGGGAAAATAAATGGTTGAATAATTCGTAAAAGATATGACTTTTCATTTAAATGCCTTTATGAATTAAAAACCGAAATTTAATACATGCCTTAACTTAATTAAATTGTAAAATCTAAGTGTCTAGTAATAATAAAAGCCCAAAACAAACGAAAATATAAAGCTAGTGGCCCGTGGCCTTATTACAATGAAATTTAAAACCCACTAACTAAAAATATAAAAAATTAATAAACTTGTAATGTCTTTTGCTGAATCAAAATAATCTCTCGCATGGCCACTTTGCACTCTTCTCCAGCCCGGTCTGAGATGTTAAATAATGTGGTGAGTCGCGAGACTCAGTGTGCAACCCTCGTGCACCATCAGATTGGGCCTTAGCCCCACAAAACAGATAATAGAGTATAATATATCAGAAAATATGCAAGCCCAACCCAATCCTAGGTTTCCATCCGCTACACACCACCCTTACCTGCCAAGCACACCATTGGGGATTTCTACAATCAACCCACACCGCTACACACCATCGTTGGCAGTCATGCTGCAGTTAGCTGCTCATCGTCAGATCATGGCAATAGCCACTACAACAGATCATGGCATTAGCCACTACAACAGATCATGGCAATAGCCACTACAACAGAACACTTCCCCTTTCATCAATCACCCAACCCCGTGCATACATAGAAATTGGCATACATATAAAACATATCATCTCAATAGAAACATTCACTTTAGAATGACAAAGATCACTAACTTGGTGATTCGCCTTTACCCTTTTCGGGTTTTCTACAGCCATACCGGTATTTCGGCACTTAACAGAATATACAGAATATAACAGGTTTATACGCATACTAATCAAGCAATCTAAATGGTGTGAGAGTGTTACACACCTGATTAATGCGTAAGACTACCCTCTATGTCGATACCCTCGCTAATCGAATCTACTGCCTTCTGTCTACAACTTTGCTCAAAAGCTGGAAGAATGCGAAGATAAGGCCTCTCCTATATTCGGCCAAGGGTTAGTGTTTACCCAAATTTATACGTTGAAATTAACAGACCTCCTTACCTTGAAATCCCGAAAGTAATACGATTCGAGTGCTACTAAACTCTGGCTTAGGAATCTAAGCGATTAGATCTCCTTCAAATCCTGGAATGCCGCAAATGAGAGAAAAACACAAGATCAGTTTTCATATAGCCATTTGGCTAGGACCTCTAAAACCTGAAAAAGATTGAATCACACGAATCGACACTTACCTTCAGTTTTCTTCAAAATTCGGCACAAGCAGACACCACAGAGAGGATTTGGCTTCTAGGAATGAAGAGTGAGAAGAAAAGAACAAGCCATCAAGACATAAAGGAAGTGATTCGGTTCAAAATAAGGATGAGAAAGAAAAGAGATAGCAGAGAGGAAATTGTCAAAAATCTTACCAACCCTGAGATGATGATTCGGCTATGGTGAGACTTCGGGAAAAGAGGCTAAAATTTTTGAGGTTTCGGCTATGGAAAGGAATGAGGGTGTCGTTTCGGCTTATAGTGAATGGGAGATGAATAATAATGAAAATCTAAAAGATTCGGCTAGAAAGAGGTTTTAAAGAAAAGGAAAAGGGAGAGGGAAATGGTGATTTCGGCTTTTGAAAGAGTGAAGATGAGAAAAGAAAGAAAAAAAACAAATGCTTAAGATGGCCTTTAAAATTTCGGCACACTCCTAAAGCCAAAACCGAATGCCCCTCTCCTCTCCAACTCTTCACACTTTCGGCTAACATTAACCTTCTAAAGATTGCTCTTATCTTTCCTCTTTATCTCTATCTTTATCAGCTCATTATCTAAATTATTAAACATTAAAAATTCCCTAAATTATAGCCTTGATGCTGTCCCCTCCCCCCTTGCTCCCTTTTAAGTGCCGAATTTGGCCCAAAACATGGGCTCCAAGTGGCCAAAACTTGGGGCTCCTCCTTTGCCATTGACGCCAACTATAGCTCCCCCCTACTGCGCCTCTTGTTCCTGGGCCACAAGCCCATTATGCCTACTTCACTCTCAATATTTTATTTAAACCCAATAGTCTTTAAAAAAAAAATTTAGCCAAGACCTCGGCCCATTCTCGAGCCCAATTTGCACCTCTAATTCTCATACTAACCCATTAAACATGTCTACACATTAAACGCATAAGCCCATTAATTCGGGATGTTACACGGAAATTATTTACCTTAAAATGGTTTTTTTTATAAAATAAATAAAATCATATATAAAAAGAATTAAGAAAAATAGATTTTAATTAAAAGAGGACTAATTTGTAAAAGGGTCAAACTTGAGACTTGCTCAAAAGCAATTAATTCAAGATTTAAAAATCAGTTTTTTTAAGTAGTTTAAAACCCCTTTCATGTTTTCTTCCTTCCTTTGTTCTCTCATTTGAATTTTTTTCCAAACACAAATCTATATATCTTTCTCTCCAAACAACTAAACCTTTTTTTTTTAATTTTCTTACCTCCCAAACACTCAATTTTCTCTCAAATTTCAAGCAAACTCTCAATTTCTTCATTAATTTTCTGATTCTTCTCCAAAGAATTTTCAAGAAATTCAAACTTCAATTCATTTTTCTTGTCCAAGCAAGGTTAGATTTTGATTCTTGATGGTGTTTTTATGCATGTTGCTTTTTCAAATCAAGATTTTATCCTTTATAACGAGCTTTCTATGGATCTAAAGATTTAAGCCGAAATTGAGCTCTAAAATGGTGAAATTTAGATTTCTAAGTTAAAACTCTACTTTCAAATGATTTTCATCTTCTTTTGAAGTGATTAAAAGGTTACTTAATTTAACAGACCATTAAGAGATCTTAAAGTTTTGATGATTGTTGCTCTTAAATGTTCATATGTGGTAAATTTTTCGACAAATTGGAAACCGTGTTTTTAGGTGGTTGAAGTGGTATAGGTATATTCTAAAATGATACATAAGATTTTTAGAATCAGGTTTAAGCAATAGAAACAAGAATTAACTAAGGAAAACTAATATTTCAGTAAATCTAGTCAAATTTGTAACACCCCCAAATCCTGCCCAGACGTTATGGCCGAATCCGGTGATGTCACATCAAAGGGATAATTCCAAAACGACTTTGTTTAGTTAAATTTATGTTCAGTAGGAAATTTGCATAGTTAAAAACTTAAGTTTAAGATTTAGAAACCTAAAATCCTTGCAACTTGTTAAGTTATGATGAGAGCCCATGTTTTAAGAAAACGTCCATATGTTATAGTTATTTCGAAAACCATGTTAAACTTTAGAAATTTATTTAAGTTTAATAATTAGGCAGTTGAAACAATAATAAAACCCAAAGGTAAAGTCAAATTGGAGATACAAGGACTTATTACATCCCAATGAAAATAAAGTAATTAAAATAAAGTCATTCGAAACTAATTAAAAACTTTTAAGTAGCTTGCAGTGTGGCCACCTCCGAGTCCTCTCCTACATCGAGCCGTCTACTGAGAGTCACCTGAAACATTAAATAAAAGGGTGTGAGTTTCAAAACTCAGTGTGTACGACCCTTGGTAATCCAACCAACATGCAATTATCACATTGGGCCTAAGCCCTATCAAAATCGGTGGCCTTGGGCCTTAGCCCACAATGACCTCATATCACATCAGTATCACACGAATGCAATGCTCCCATCCCAAATCCAACCCTGCACTCCATTTCCCTTCCAACCTTACACTCTTGTGGGGATATAAATATCAACCCACCCATCCCTACACTCCAAAGGTAGCACCAATAGCGGCACTACCCAAATGTTGCTGCAAGGCTGCTAAGCATATAATGGGCTTAAAGCCCCCGGTGGATCCACGGTCGTCAAGTGACTATGCGATCCTCACATATCTTCCTCCGTATCTTCAAACCCACCCAAGTGCAACATATATCTCATGAATGCAACATACACATTTTCACACATTAAGCACCTAGGGGTATTTTAGTCATTTCACTACCTAGGGGTATTTTTGTAAATCTACCCTACAGGGGTATTTTCGTAATTTTTTTCATCTCGGGTTTCAGTTATAAACTTTGGCCCATCAAAAAGTCCTTGCGGCTAAAGTGAACAGACACTATGCACCAGGTAGGATCGTAGAGAAAAGGAGGTGGGTCACTAGGACCGCTTAAGTACCAAGCTCTCCCTAGATACAATCCTAGACATGCATATGTCCATTGCCACACTCTAACCTAGCGACTTGTCCACAGACATGTTTGATTATTAAATTAAGTTTTATGCCATTTATCAGAACTAGGCCCAGAGTCCATTAAAACCCTATCATGCATTTCTAAAATCCTATAAGGCCCACTAAGCCTAATCATGTCCATATAGCCTATTAAGCCCAATCATGTTTATGTAGCCCATTAGGCCCGATCATAATCAAATCATACAGCCATCCATATTATTCCATCATTCAATTTCACATCTCAACTCTTGCCGATTTGGGCCCACGAACTCGGCAGGCCCATTTAGCCCCGTCTGGCCCGGTCGGCCAAACAGTGGCCCGAGACCATAAGATCGCTCTCTTGGCCCCGGTAATCATATCGGTGTTCCCATACGAATGTTCGCACGCTCGTGTGGTTACCGGCACCAACCTTTCAGCTTTTTGGCTTTTCGGTATTCCGGTTTTTTCTGGGATTTTGGCTTTTGCCGATTTGTCATGTGTGAAGTGTATGTACACACCTGGCTAATGCGACGTGCTACACTATCCTTAGCCTTGAACCTACAACCAATACCAATCTCCAATCAATCACACACTTAACCGCAATATTTACCCAAAAATCGAAGCCTTACCATAACCTTACCATGTGCCACCAGTTCTAGGAGCCCTTCCTTAGCTACTATTCACGAATATCCCCTAGATCTGCACCCACACATATACTATCAAAAATCAAGTGACTCATATTCCACACAATTCACTTCTATAAGCCACACTTACATTCAGTCACTTACTAATCCACAATTGAGACGAGTACACTTACTACTTGCTAGCGATCCTTACCACGCTTGCGATCTTTGAACCCTACCTTTGTTATGTAAGGCCCCGAATTTGGGCCTAGAAGAATTGGGCCTATTGGGCTTTAGGTCTCATAAAATTTTTAAGTGAGCAAGAAAATGACAAATGACATGACGGCTTTAAAGGTTTAATGAATTTGGAGTGTCTAGGTGTGTTGGAGAAGCTCTGGGTTCGAGTTTTGTGGTAGAGGATTCTTAATTTAATTAATTAAGGAATCAAGGTTGTGAGTAGTGGGATTTTAAATAAAAATAAGTGAAAATGGCACAAAGAAGCCTGTGG
This sequence comes from Gossypium bickii, assembly GCA_025503065.1. NCBI lineage: Eukaryota > Viridiplantae > Streptophyta > Magnoliopsida > Malvales > Malvaceae > Gossypium > Gossypium bickii. The sequence continues at coordinate 85,137,268 of CP106712.1, forward strand.
TGAAGTGGCTAAGTGACGCCACTAAGGTGTAGAGAGGTGGCGACATATGCATGCAGGAAGGTTTGAGGTTCGAGTGCTAGCTTAGCTTCATTTTGGAGTTTAATTTTAGGCTTCTAAAAGGCTAGAAGTGGTGTGTAGAGGGACTCTAACGAGAAGTGATTAGTAGAGAGAATTTAGGAGAAGGATAAGGGAGATATCATGGAGAAAAATTAGGAGATGAGCAGTGTATGAAGTGGTGCCGAATGGGACTTTTGGGAAAGGTCTATTCGGCTTGTGGCTATAAAAGGAGAGGGTCGAATGCTTTGAAAGGTTCTTTGAGTTCCATTAGTCTTTTTCTTTTCTCCTCTCAATCGGTTTCCCCCATAGCCAAATTCTCCCATTTGTCGAAATCTCCTATAGCCGAATCCCTTTTTGCCGAATTCTCTCATAGCCAAATTCTCCTATTGCCGAATTACACCATCATCCTTCCTTGCCAAAATTCCTATTTGTGTCGAACCCTTGTTGTTTTCCTCTATTACAAATTGATTGTTATCTACTCTCAGTCAAGGTTAAAAGTCGAATCTCGTTCAGTAGCTATCTAGGCCGAAGGATCTAAGGTTGGATTCGGTAAGTATTCTGTTAACCCCCTTAGTGCATTTTGTTAAAAGCCGAAGGGCTGTCTAACTTCTCATTGTCATTAATCTTGTATTAACAAGGGTAAGGCTCAGGGATCACAAGCGTGGTAAGGATTGTAGCAAAGTGTAAGTGTACTCAACTCGATTATGGTTTAAGTAAATGGCCGAATATGGGTATGATCTATAAGGGTGACTTGTGTGGATTATGAGTCACTCGAATTTTGATAGTGTATGTGTGGGTGCAGATCTAGGGATATTCGCGAATGGTAGCTAAGGAAGGGCTACTAGAACGTGTGGCACACGGTAAGGTTACGGTGAAGTTTTGATTTTTGATTAAGTGTGTATTAAGCCAACATTAATCGTTAAGTGATGACTATTGTAGGTTCGTGATTAAGGGGCTGCAACACGCGTTGTTACCAGGTGTGTACAAACACTACACACACATGATATCGGTAATGCTGAAAAGTCAAAAGTGGCTAAATGGGCCCGGTGGGCCCTGAGGCTAAGTTTGATGAAATTGATTGATTTGGTTATATGAATTGAGTTAGTCATGTATGTTACCTGATTTGGAATTGTTTTGGGCCTAATGGGCCATATGAATGAGATCTGGGCCTAATGGGCCATAAGGATGTGATTTGGGCTTAATGGGCTATATGAACGTGAAAAGGGCATGATGGGCTTTATGGGGACGTAGACAAGTATGCTAGGGTTTGATGGACTTTAGGCCTAGTTCTGAATAACTCTTAAAACCCATAAGACTTAATATAATAATTAAACATGTCCATGGACAAGTCGCTAGGTTAGAGTGTGGCAACGGACATATGCATGTCTAGGATTGGATCTAGAGAGAGCTTGGTACTTAAACGGTCCTAGTGGCCCACCTCCTCTTCTTTGGAATCCTACCTGGTGCATAGTGACTGTTCACTTTAGCCGCAAGGACTTGTTAATGGGCCAAAGTTCATAACTAAAACCCGAGAGGGACCAAATACCCCTGATTTGAAAATTACCAAAATATCCTTAGATTTGCAAAATTACTAAAATACCCCTGATTTGTAAAATTACCAAAATACCTTTGATTTGCTGACTTTCCAAAATATCCTTGATTTACAAAATTTCCAAAATAATCTTATTTTGCAAAATTACCTAAATACCCCTGTAGAGTAGATTTAGGGAAATACCCTTGGGTAGTAAAATGACTAAAATACCCCTAAGTGCTTAATGTGTAAAATTGTGTATGTTGCATTCATGAAATATGTGTTGCATTTGGGTGGGTTTTGATGATACGGAGGAAGATTTGATGATCGCATAATCACTTGATGACCGTGGATCCACCGGTGGCTTTAAGCCCATTATAGCAGCTTTGCTGCAATGTTTGAGTAATGCTGCTGCTGGTGCTACCTTTGGAGTGTAGGGATGGGTGGGTTGATATTTATATCCCCACAAGAATGTAGGGTTGGAAGGGAAATGGAGTGCAGGGCTAGATTTGGGATGGGTGCATTACATTCATGTGATACTGATGTGATGTGAGGTCATTGCGGCCTAAGGCCCAAGACCACCAAATTTGATAGGGCTTAGGCCCAATGTGATATTTGCATGTTGATTGGTTACCAATGGTCGTACAGATTGAGTTTTGAAACTCACACCCTTTTTATTAAATGTTTCAGGTGATCCTTAGTAAACGACTCGACGTGGGAGAGGACTCGGAGATGGCCACACTACAAGAAATTATAAGTTTTATTTATTTGTCTCAAAAGACATGATTTTAATTACTTTATTTTTGTTGGATGTAATAAGGCCTTGTACTCCGATTTGACTTTAGATTTTGTGTTTTGTTATCATTTTTCAATTGTTTACTTAATTGTTAAACTTAAATAAATTTTCTTAAACATGGTTTTCGAAATACTTAAAAATATGGGCTTTTATCATTACTTAACAAGATTCAAGGATTTTGGGCTTTTAAGCCTTAAATTTTAACTTAGCAAAATCGTTTGAATTATGCCTTTGATGTGACATTCCCGGATTCGGCCATAACGTCTGGGCCGGGTCTGGGGGTGTTACATGTTAATACAAGGTTAACAACAAGAAAGAGTTCGATAGCCCTCTGGCTTTTACCAAAACACACTAAAGGAGGTTGACTAAGTACTTACCGAATCCAAACTTTGATCCTGCGGCCTAGATAGTTACTGAACAAGATCCGGCTTTTAAAACTTGATTAAGAGTAGATAACAGCAACCGATTTGTGATGAAGGAAAAACAACAAGGAATCAGCAAAAAGATAGGGCTATTCGATTATAAGGGAATATTTGGCTTTCAGATAAAGAAGAAGAACGCAACACCAATAGGGATTTCGGCAAAAAGGAATTATGGTTTTTCGACAATGGAAGAATTCGGCAACGAAAGAAACAGAATGAGGGGGAGAAAAGAAAAGTAATGGAAAACCCAAGGAACCTCTCAAAGGAATTCGGCACCCCCCTTTTATAGCCAAAAGTCTAAACTACCTTCCCCCAAAGTCCCATTTGGCACCAACTCTTCACACTTCTCAGCTCCTAACTTTTCTCTCTGATAATTCCTCAATCTCATCCTAAATTTCCTCCACAACCATCTCATAAGACCAATTCAAACTCTCCAATGCAAGAGTTCAAATCCAACACAAACTCTAGCCGTCCAATCTGCAAAATAAACACTCCAATAAAATAGCATGCCACTACTCGAGCCTTGGACTCCCTTGCCTGCTAATGACGCCATCTCCCTACTCCCTAAGTGGCGCCACTTTGCCACTACACCACAAGCTCTTTTGTGTCATTTTTCTTCTTCATTTATTTAAAAGGCCTACTAACTGAAGTCACAGTTCCCTTGGGGCTTAAACCAAAATTTTTCCTATACCCTTACTTGATCCTAGGACATATCCAACACCCCAAAACACTCTAAATTCATTAACACTAAAAGCCCACATGCCAATTGTCATTTTCTAGCTCACTTAAAAATTTTTTGAGACCCAAAGCCCAAAGCCCAAAGCTCAATAGGCCCAATTCTACTAGGCCCAAATTCGGGGCGTTACAAAATTTTCGATTTAAGAGGGGAGAGGATGGATCTACATTTTTGTTCAAATTTTGATGTGTTGTAGCTGTTAATGGCCATATTATATTGTGGTTAATGTGTACGTAAAGTTACAAATCCATCGGAGTCCTTTACAAGTAAGGCGAAAGGCAAAGAGAAGCTTGTTTAAGCTTCTGACAATCAAGCGAAAGCTAAACCGGTGAGTGATCTGGAGTTGCTACTTGTAAGCATAATTTAATGAGTTAATTGGAAGCTTAGCTTAGCCTTGTTGTGTGTCCACAACCATTGGTAGTAAATCTATAAACTATTAGTGGTCAATCTACAATCTGGTGTGTTGGTGGTTGGAGTTATAGGGAACACCCATTGTGGTGTGTAATGGTGGGGTAGTATCTTTTTTGTTAAAATCGATATTGTATGGCATCTATGAAAGCATGTGCATAAAAACTTGGAATTTTTAGTAGGATATATTTTTATTTACTTATCTGAATGAGTTATCTATGAAATCAATATTCTAATATTGCTATTGTGAATTTTTTATGCTAATGATGGCTAAATTGAGAATTGATATTCTGAATTGCTACTTTATTGTGATTATTTTGTGCATTATTATTAATATGCCTTAATGGTTGTCGCACTGATTTTCTTGTGATTGAACTCACACTAAGCGTGATAGCTTACTCCCCTTAAATGTTTATCCTTATAGATAACCGACAAGTTTAAGACGCAGACGCGGCATCCGGAGGGTCTCAGCTCGGTTTTGTTAAAATATTGTTAGACATATTATTTGATATTTTATTATTCAAAGGTTGTATTATTATTTTAATTTGAACTGTGGCATGAGACTTAGGTTTAGGTTTGCTTTTTATCTTGCACGACATTATTTTAAAAATTTATGACAACATGTTATGATTATTGATTAGTATGCATGAACCTTAGTTTTTGTTAAAAACTAATGGATATTACTTTCCACTGCTAAATCATAATTAAAATTTTGAGGAATAATAAATCAGTATGTAACTAAGTCTTCTTCTAAAATAAACAAATGTTTTCAAATCCCCGATAGCTTATTGGGTCATTTTGGTGGCTAATGTAATCTTTCGAATTTAGGTCTAACATCTAGGCCGAGTTGGTGAGGTTACAGATCGTGTTGTCATGATGCGGCACACTGATTGTTTGTGTCTTGTTTTGCTTTTTTTGCTATTTAGTCCAACATATCATCAGTGAAATTGGAGTCTAAAAATGCTATAAAATTCTTTGAAAATTTTCATACATAAGATTTAGATGTTTAATTTCGTAATTTCATAAATAATTTTGTAATATGGTTATTTTGTACATTTTGTTTGTTTTTACAATTTAGTCCCTAAAACTTTGTTTTTAAAATTAGATAAGAAATATTAATCGGTTTAAACTTATTCTTTCAATAATGATTTTAATAGAATTATAAGAACTAAAGGTATATCTAATTTTTTATTTTATGATTGTTTTCACGTGATGAATGTAAAATGACGAAATTGCCCTAGGATATCATTTGAATGATTTTGTTAGATAAAGCATGCTATTAGGGTTCGAACAACTATCCTTAATTGTTGATTGTTAGTTATGCATGATAACGTTGTGGTGTGAATGGTGGTTTGTATTTTGGTCATGTAAGTGACTAATGTGACGTTTTGAATTCGGGTCGGGCTGTCCCGGCCGAGTTTGAGGTGCCATACAGGCCCAACATGTTTTCTACTTTGTAATATATTTTTATACAGTATGTGAGTTATATAAAGTAGAATTAAATGTATAATACTATAATGGAAAAATTAAAGGATAAAGTGAGATCGATTCAATTTTTTCAAGTTTTTGAACTGAATCAGGGCTTTGGGTTTCCATATTGTTTTTGGGCTTTGAGCAGTTGGACTTTATTTAGACAAAATCAACTTTGGATTTGGACTTTTCAACTTTAATTTTTTAAAATTATATTTGTTTTATGTTTTTAAGGCACTATTTGACAAATTTTTTTCAATTATACATAAAATCTCAATTAATATATTTTTCTAAAAAATAATTTGTGAAATCTATAATTATAAATTTTTATTAAAAATCTAATTACATCTTGATTTAATTACTCTCAATCTTCATTGAACATAATCAAATGTTAAAATTTTTTTATTACCTTTTAACATGTAATGACAACAAAAAAAAACACCTCAATTTGGAAATATTAATAACGATAACCAAAATTTTAGAAATTTTAACAACAATAATAGTAGAAAATATATATATAATAAGCAAAAAAGAGATGAACACTTGAATTCTTGAAAGTTTTAACAATAATAATAGAAAACAATAAAATCATGAGAGACTGAGAATGAAATTTGATTTAAGGTTTTTTATTTAATTATAGAATATGTAAAAAGTATGATAAAAACTATATTTAAAATTTAGAAGCAATAACTTTTGTTTTGGGTTTTAAATGAATTTATATATTGGGTTTATTTGTTAAAAAATATTGGTTTCTTTTTAGATTTTTTAATCAAGTTTTTTTTGGACTTTTTGCTGTCCAAAAGAATAAATCGGATCAGGACAAAATTGATGTGGTTCGATGGCATCATTTAACCGAAATCGATTTGAACTATAAAAAACCCAAATCACACTGAACCAAATTGTTGGTTCAACTTGATTTTATCGATTTGATCTATTGCTCAGCCTTATTAAAGGATATGTTAAGTTATCTATGTTTAAAAGAAATTCACAAAAATAAAAGAAAAATATTCAAATAATAAATATTAAATTAGAAATAAAATATTTTTTAAAAATAAAAGGGGTGGGCTATTGTCAAATATGGATGAACTTGGGCAAAACTTGTCGTAGAAAACATGCAGTAGAGGTTGTTTCAGCCCAAAACAACTTCAGTAAACAAGCATTCCATAACATAAATCGAACATTTTCCATAATTTTTCTATTCATTCGTTCCACAACACCGTTTTGTTGTGGAGTATGGCGAACTGTCAAATGCTTCAAGAACCCTTCTGATTTGCACAATTCATTAAATTTATCAGAACGAAATTCCAAGCCATTATATGTGTGAAGGTGTTTTATCTATTTTCCTTTCTGCTTCTCGATCATAGTCTTCTAATCCTTAAATGTGAGCAACATATCACTTTTTTGCTTCAGAAGAATGCCTTAACTTTCTGGAAAAATCATCAATAATTGTCAACATATAGTTAGCACCACCTCTAGAAGGCACCCTAGGTGGTCCCCAAATATCAAAAAGAATATAATCCAGTGTTCCCTTTGTGTTATGGATTCCTCTGGTGAATTGAACTGTCTTTTGCTTCCCAAAAATGCAGTGCTCACAAAACTTCAATTTGCTAATACCTTATCCATCAAGAAGCCCTCTTTTACTTAATTTTGTCATGTTGTTCTCCCTCATATGCCTCAAACGCATATGCCAAAGTCTAATAACATCACCATTTAACAAAGAAGAGGAAATAACAGTTGCATCACCAGTAAAAGTTGAATCTTGCAAAACATATAACTTGGCAGTCTTTCTTTTCCTTTTCATCACAATGAGGGACCTTTGCTAATCTTTAGAACCCCATTTTCAACGGTGTACTTGTACCCTTTTGAATTAGTACTCAATGAAATCAGATTTCTCTTCAATTTTGGTACATGTCATACATCACTAAATGTTCTGATGACTCCACCAAACATCTTAATTTTGATCGTGCCAATACCTGCAATTCTACATGAAGTATTATTTTCCTTCAAAACAACATCGTTAGACACTATTTCATATGTTGTAAACCAATCCCGATTTGGACTCATATGGAAGGTGCAACCAGACTCGAGGATTCACTCCTCGCTCACTTTAGAGTTGCCATTAGAAGCAACTAGGAGTTCACCATCGCTGTGGTCTTCTCCTACATCAGCTTCACCAGACTGTTCTGATTGTTTTCCCTTTTGATTCGCAACCTCCGTTTTGATCCTATTCAACGACTTATAGCACTCAGACTTGATTTGCCCTTTATTTTTGCAGAAGTTACAGGTTTTACCTCTTTTTAAAGATCTCGATTTACCTTTAGATTTACTATCAGGACTTCATTCCTGTGTCCTCCCACGATTATCACTAGTATTTCATTCTTGTCTCTCACGAATAATAAGACCCTCTTCCTGAAAGTCGAATCCAGCTATAAAATGTTTCATCTTCTCATACGAAGCTAAGGAATCATAAACTTCATTAACTGTGAAAGATTCACGACTATACAAAATCGTATCTCTAAAGGTTGTATAAGACGGAGGCAATGAACAAAGCAGAATTAACCATAAATCCTCTTTATCATACTGAACCTCCATGGCTTCTAAGTCTGAGATGATTTCTTTAAACACAGTTAAGTGTTCGACTAAAGATGTACCTTCTTCCAAATGATGAGAATAAAAACGTTGCTTCAAATGCAACTTGCTAGTTAGGGTTTTCGACATGCAGATCCACTCCAACTTTGCCCATAATGCAGTAGCGGTCTTCTCTTTAACACATCCTACAGAATATCATTTGACAAATGTAGATGTAATTGTGTCAGAACCTTTCAATCCTTATGCTGCTTCTCTTCAGTCATCAATGTCGAAGGGATTTATCTACCCCTAGCAGGGCATCCTCCAAATCCATCTGCGCAAGAACTGTTTGCATCTTTACCTGCTACAATGTGAATCTGGTGTTGTGATCCAACAGCGGAATATCATACTTCATTGATGTCATTACCGTGATCGAGACGAGCAAACCGAAAAGCTCTGGTACCAGTTTGTTATATTAAACGTACCTAATGGCGGTGGAACGATCGCAAAGCAATAAGAAAAGGAAAATTAAGAACACACAAATTTTGCCATTGTATTTATTTCTCGGGATTCGGGTCACACAATCTCTAACAACATAGTTTGGAAACAATCTACTCTGTGTACCCTTACTTAGTGAATGGTTTATTCAACAACCGTTCCAACAAACTATTGGTTAAAGCCTAATATACCCTTACACAAAAAGAAAACACAGCCTAATAGATAACCCCAACTTGTTACAACCACTTACCCAAATCAACTCACTTACAATAAATTTTAACTCTTCGGGAATGCTTAAAAGAGAGTGCAAACAACAAAGTAAATGCTGACAATAATTACACAAGAAAACAATACAAAAACACTCTCTTAAAGATGTGCCAAGCCACGTGAATAAGCTAACCTATTTATAAGAATAATATGGCAGTTTCCTCAAGTAACTGTGTGAAGATAGAAATATCATTTTTAATTATATAATTATCCTAGATAAAAACTTCCAATATTTATCTCAAAATAAAGTTTTTTAAGCCAAGTAAAATCAACAACTTAATCACCAAGTAAATGGCTTAAGGATATATAAGCCTTAGTCGATCACCAATCTCTTCTTTAGTCAATCTCAATCACCATCATTTAAGAAAGGATAAAACATACTCTCAGGATCATTTGCTTATAGAGAAATGAACCATAGGGGTTAAAATAAAAAATAAAATAAAATAAGGTCAACATCTAACGCTACTTGAGTTGTCTTGAAGACACATCCAAATTGTTTTCATCTGTTCAAACATGAGAATAAGCAAATAGTTCAAAGAGTTGTTCGATCATGAGATGAATATCAATAACAAGACAGCTAAAACCCCAACAAAATTATTGAATCAAACTTTTTCAATGTTGAGTGATAGTCCATTTATATATATACATATAGTGAAAGAATTTTTGTTCATTTATCAAGTCTGGCAATTATCATTTAAGGATAAAGATACTCATTAACTTGAATAAATAATTAGATAAATTAATTTTTTCCACCAGAGAATCATTTTAGCCTCATAGGAGAACAAAAGGAGATGAGATTTGGAGTAGACGGCATGCCATTTTCTCTTCAGCCAACAAATCCTGCGTAGGTGTTTGTAAACAATGTAGGGCTAAAAATATGAAAGATATGTATGATTGTGGATTTTGATGTTGTTTGTATTTATCAAAACAAGGAAAAAGAAAATAATAGTGTATCAATGTGCATGTAAATGATTGTGAATCACATGCATCTTTTTTCTTGAGCTTAGTTGGCGTAGCCCCTCTTATTCACATAATTAAAAGCTTATCTTATGAGAAAATTAGAAAAATGAATCATAAATTATGAGAATTGACTATCACCAAAACATCATCTCAAATTCACTAATCTCATCAATTAAATTACCAATTAACGACGTGTTTTTTTTTTAAGATTAAAAGGTTCCTTTTATTAAAAAAAATTAAGATTCAAACTAATTCTGTTAAATATTGATTTAAGATTAAAATAATTAATATTTTTAAATACAAGTGTAATACGGATCATACAAATAATATAAATAATTAATAAAATATATCTTTTTTTTTAATTTTCCAATGGGTCTAAAATAAATGTCAATCAACCCTAAGTGTAATTTAAAAGTAAAATAGTATTTATAAAAAATTAAAACAATAAAATTAATCTAAAAATAAAATTAATTAATATAATAAATTCCTTTTTAATTATTTTCTTGAGTAAATAAGATGCATATATTAAATCAAACTTGTACAAAAATCTCTTTAACTACATCGTTTAGAAAATAATGATAAAATAAATTTTCAAATTTATTTTGAATCGTGTATAAGTTAAGGTAAATCAATACTTCTAAAACATCATTAAAAACTAAAAGACAAAATTAAAAATAAACCTAAAATAAAAAAAAATTTTAAAAAACAATATTAAAGAGAGAAAAAAACAATTTCATATCCATTAGAAACAAAAAATTAAAAATAAACCTAAAATAAAAAAACTTTTAAAAAACAATATTAAAGAGAGAAAAAAACAATTTCATATCCATTAGAAACAAAAAAGAATGTATTAAAAAAAAAAGACTGGAATTTGCCTTTGAATTTTTGTCTCTAATTTGAAAAAAAATAGTTATACATTTAATTTTTCGTCTTTTTAAATTTTTGAATTTACATTGTTTGTCAAATCATTTCAAAATGATTGAAAGTTAATATTTGTTAACTTTGCTAACGTGGCATACACCACGTTAGCAATTAATTAATTAATTTTAAATTTAAAAATATTTTTAATTTTTTTATTAATTTTAATTTTTAAAAATAAATTTTTATACATTTTTTAAAATTTTTAAATTTTAAAATATAATTACTTGCTGACATGCATCCATGTAGTAATCTACATGTATGCCAGATTAGCAATGCTAACTTTTTTATCCATTTTTAGGTAATTTGACAAACAAAGTAAGTTTAAAGGCTAAAAAACAAAAGATTAAATAAACGGCTAAAATGACTTCTTTTTATTGTAAAGTTGGAGAGCCAAATAAGTCATTATGCCGAAAAAATAATTGGACAGGTGTCTATCAAAATTACATTTAATTATTTCTTAAATTTTGTAAAATTTCATTAATAATATAGTTATAAAATTAAAACATAATAATATATAAGTTTAATCTTAAAAGTATATGTCGTAACCATTTTTTGATAAAACAGTAAACGACGTGGTCGACTCGATTTTTTTTAAAAAAAAAAGCGAAAAGGAAGGGAGTCGCCACCGATCTTTATTTGGGTGTGACCGGATCACCTTTGTTTTAATAAAACGCCTCGGTTTATTAAAACGATGCCTTTGGTCTACGAAAATTTGAGAAAAATGGGTTCGGAAGTCAATTACGTGCGAGGAAGGATTAGCACCCTCGACACGCCCAAAATTGGTACCAAACTAATTGATCGATGTCCTATTGTTGAAAACTTTGGAATGATTTGAAAATAGATACTTTTATTTCCAAAACTTGAAGGAATTGGAAGGGACGTTAAGACTCTCTTATTTTCAAAGGGGTAAAGCATCATGTCCAGTAAGTTAGGGCGCAATACTTTTGACTCCCAAAACCAAGCTCGCCTTTTAAAACTTAGTTTTATATTTGAAGAGGATCTCCCGTCATTTGTCAAACGAGAAATCAGAACCCAGTAAGTTAGGGCTCGTTTTCTCGAAGGTCCAAATTAGGAATATTGCCTCTATTTTAATAGAAAAACTTATCCGAAGTATTTAGATGTCGAGTCCAGTAAGTTAGGGCGCGACATTTCGAATATCCGAGATTAAGTGTTTTGTTTAAAACTTAAATTGCGATTTCAAAAGGGATATCCTGTCGTTTAACTTAAACGAGAAAAATCGGAATCCAGTAGGTTAGGGCTCGATTCACTCGAATTGCTAACACGGAATATCGATTGTTATGAAAATTGAGATGTCGGGAAAATCAAGGAGACGAACGATGGGAATATAAGTAGTGGGGAAAGAAAAGTATTGTGACAATAGTGTATATGTATTGACGGTGGTAGAAAATAATGATGATAATAATGGTGGTAATATATATATATAAAGTAGGTAACATATATGCATATTAAGAAATAATATAATGATAGTAGTAATGTGGGATATATATGTATAAGAAAAATGCCGGTAATATACATAAAATAAGTGAGATATTTACATATATATGAAAATAGTATGATACTATTAGCAATAATGATAATGCAATGATGAAATAGATAATAATAATGAAAACAACAAGCAATAAATAAAATATTATTGATAGCAATAATAGTAATATAATAATAGTAATAATATAGTAATAAATATAATGTATACGTGCATAGATATAATAGTAATAATAATATACATACAAATAATAATAATAATAATAATAATAATAATAATAATAATAATAATAGTAAAATAATAATAATAATAGCAATAGTGAAATAATGGAAAATAAGATGATAAAGATAAGAAAAACAATAATAAAATAATAATAACGATACTAAAAATAATAGGAACAATTATAAATATAAAATATAATACTAGTAGTAGATATTTATAATAATAATAATAATAATAATACAAATAATAGTAATAATAATAATAGTATGGGGTAATAATAATATAAACAATAACAATAATAAAATAATTACAATAGCAAATAAAATTGCAAAATACAATAACTAATGTGCCTAATTGAAATTAAAACGGCAATAGAGGGGTCAAATTGGACAAAATAAGCAATAAAGGGACGAGATAGCAACGCGCGCGACTTGCGAGGGACAAGGAGCGCAATTTTCCCCGAATGGAAAACGCAGCGTTTAAAGGAGGGGCCTAATCGCAATCGTACCGAAATTCTGGGCCAAAATTGCAATAACAGACAACTATATTTTAAAAGACTGAAAAATACGGGAGGACTGAACGTGCAATTAGCCCATTCAACGAAAACACGCGGATCCTTCAGTCGAGTCGGGTCGCGCACGCGGGTCTTCGACCAAACGAAGCCGTTTTGGGCAATAAAGGCAGGCCCCAAAACGACGTCGTTTCAGGAGGCTATAAAAGGTGGAAACTGTTGAAAAAAAAACATTTCTGACTTGTTTTTAAAAAAAAACTTGCTTTCTCTCTATTTGTGCAGGTCCGAGAGAAGGAGAGAGAAGGGAGATTGCTCCGGTCACCGCTCGCCGCGCCGCCGTCCGGCCACAGTGCACGGTGGCAGGAAAAGGTAAAATCTTGCGTTTTCTTCTCTTTTTTCTTTTTTTTAAAAATATATGTATGTATATGTATATGTACTCGTGTTGAATAAAAAAAAATTAAAAGATTCGAAACAACGAATGGAAGAGTAAAAAATATAGAATCACCTCGTTTTTCTTTTAATGCTCAATCTCTGCTCTTTTTGGTGTTTAACCCTCTTATTATTGCATTGATTTCTATTTTTTATTGATCGAAAAATTCCCCCCTTTTACATTGATTTTCGATGGCTTTATATAGTCATCTTTTTACAATTTTAATCTATTTATTGCCACTTGCTTGCGTGTTTTCTCTTGCAGGTGCAACTTGAGGGCGGTGGACGTGACATGGGTGGTGCTGCAGGCGTGGCAGTGGTGGCAGTCGTCAGAGGCAGAGAGCAAGTGGGGCAGAGGCGGCACTAGGTTTAAGGGGCTAGGTTTCTGAAAAAAATTTTAGTCTTGGGCTTCTTTAGATTTAGTCTAGGTTTTGGGTTGATGGTTTGTGGGTCATTTGGGTTTGTAATTGGTGTAAAATGGGCTTGTATGCCCGGGCAAAATTGGGGTATGATAGTATAGATATCAATATAGATTAGTTTTCTTTACTTGCACGACCTATAATTTGATTGTATGTATTAATAAATTTACATTTAATGATTTCTTAAATTTTGTAAAATTTCATTAATAATATAGCTCTAAAATTAAAGCATAATAATACATAAGTTTAATCTTAAAAACACAATATAAGACTAAATTTAAGTAAACAATATCTTCAAATTACTTCAAAGTATAAATATTATAATAGTAGATTGTACGAAAATTCTATTTTTATATATAATTTCTAACATAATTTTAATTATTAATTAGTGAATGTAAATTGTTAATTAAATTTAAATATTGTGACTGCTAACAAATTTATTGTATCATTATTTATATTTTTAAATATCTATTTCAATTTTAATAGTGTATTAATCTGTAATAATAATGATAAATTTAAAAAGAAATTGTTTTAAAATTTACTATAGTTTATTATGTAAAATTGTAAGTTAAATTTTTGAATAAAAGCAAAATGAAAGGGTTTATTATGAAAATATAACTTTAAAAAACACCATTAAAAATTATACAAAAAAAGACGGAAGGATTTATGTTGTAAATTTTCCCTCCACAAATGCTTACTTTCTTTTCTTACCCCATGTCAAATTTTTATAATATGAACACGTTGAAAATTTAAAAATAATGTAATATATATTATTTTAAAACTATTTCTATTAGCTCAAATAATCAAATCAAAATTGCCAAGGGAGGGGTGAATTGGTTTTTTAAAATTTTGTGGGAGCTAGAGAATAAAAATAGAAAAATTGAACATAAAAATTTAGAGTGGTTCGACCCCAATTGCCTACTCCGCTACCTCATCTTTCCATACTAAGGATATTCTCAAATTCACTAATTTGACAACCTTTGAGGATAAGGTTTAACCTTTCAAACTTCCTATTTCTACCCAAACTTTAAGACACAAACCCTCTCAAAGAAATACAAATAAGCAAACTAAGAACAAACCCTTACAATATCAGAATGTTTGCAAATTAAGCTCAATTACAAAGAAGAACACTTGAGCTCATAGAATAACAATAAAGCTCACAAGTGCTTGTAAGAAAAGTATAGAAAATTTTAACACAAAGGTTGTTTGATTGATCTTTAAGCTTGAATATTCTCTCTTGTTGTTGTAGGACCTTTAGAAGTTGGTATTTATACCCTCTAATTCATTTCCAATTGTTGTGGTTGTTAAGAAATTAAATAGGATCGTTGGGGATTAAAATACCAAATCATTAAATTCACCTACAACAAAAAGTATCAATACTTTTTTCTATTAGTATTGATACTATTAGTATTTAATGTCTAATTCAGTGACCGTTAAAGTTAGTTTACAACGATACTAAAAACCATTTATCTATACCTGGTAAAAGGTATCAATATTTTTGAATGAGTATCGATACTTTTTGTGATTGTTTAAAAAATCATCAAGTCAAAATGCAAAAATGGTATCAATATAAAAAGATGGTATCGATAAAATACCATAGGCATCGATATATTTTGAAAAGTATCGATACTTTTTGCTTTTGTTTAATTTTTGTTTTAAGCCAGTGAGCAAGTTTGGTATTGATATAGAAAAGGGCATCAATAAAAATTGTATGAGTATCGATACTTTTTGTACAGAGTAGTTTTTCAATCGATTTAAAAATGTTTCAATCGAGTTAAAGAGTTTAAAATCGCTTTTAAACTTTGTCCAATATTTTCTAAGTGTTCAAAACATTTTCTAAGATTTTTGGAAGTCTTGAAATGATTTTTATGCTTTGAACTTTATAAATTCTTTGTTCAAAAATAAACTTTATTCAAAAGCATTTTTGTTTATTATATCGAAACAATTTATCAAATAAAGCTAGTTTAACAATCTCCCCCTTTTTTATATAACAAAACATTTTGGTAAATTTGTTTCTGAATTTGTTACTCCCCCTTGTTAAAGCTTAACTTGAATCAATGACTTAATTTTATGAACTTAAAACAAAGACTTGAGAGTGAAAAACTGTCACTTAGGTGTTGGCATTAAAAGATTAGTCAAAAAATACTCAACCAAATACCAATTAAAATTACCTTTCTCTTTTCTTCTCTTCTCCCCCTTTTTGTTATATCAAAAATCAAAAAATAAAGCTTAAGAGAGAGACTTTGTTAGTCCAAGAAAAGAAATTTAAAAATTAAAATCAAAGAACTAACATCAAACCTTCGAGTATCTACAAAAGATACCAAAATAAGTTTAACACCGTATACCCGGCCCGGCCATCGAACTCAAGTACCAAGATGCTACATCAAACCTCGCAACTTCATACACATTCATATAGTCACATTTATGTACAACCATCATCACATTCAAACATTTATAGAAGTATTGAAGCTAAAACACCTTAGGCATCATTCACAAGACTTAACAACTTTTAATCGGCTTTAGGAACAATTTAAAATCATGCTTAAGGACCAATTAACAATTTCAAAGACATTCACGTAAGTGTCAATACTCAATCTCAGGTATCGATATTTATGAAGGTAGGTATTGATACCATTAGGAAAATCAGTACCTTTTTAGCATTCTATTTTTCCTCAAATTTTAAAACCAAGCAAATTATCGATACAAAGCAAAAGTATCTATATTTTTACCCTGAGTAACAATACTTATGAAAGGGTATTGATACCAAAATGAGCTATTGTTTTCTTTCACAATCGTTACAACATGGAGGTATTGATACTTATGCCCGAATATTGATACCTCTGCACAAAACATCAAAACACTACAAAACAGGGCAAAAATTCATACTTAAATATCTTCCTATCCAATAGGCATCAACTAACATACCATCCAACATCCAAATGATCATAATCATAGTCCAAAATAACATCTCTACCTCAATTTAATTAAACTATAACAAAACCAGCAGAATAATGGTAAACATCCATCAAATCTTAAAAGTCTATAATCATATCAAAACACTAAAGACATAATAACATAAACAGCCAAAATTCTAGCCACATTGCCTTTATTCCCACAGTTCAAAGAATAATCAAGATGTCACCTATTCAATTTACTAAGCCTAACTTGGATCACTTCCTTAGGATCGCACCGCTAAATATCTAAAATTGGTTTAGAATGGAGTGTGTGAGCTTAAACAAGCTCAATGAACAGAATTACCGAAAAGATGCATAATATCATACTTTAAACATAAGCCACAAAAGACACTTCACAATAGAGTTTAACTATAGTGCCAAACTAACATATCTATGCATCACTTACTTATACATCTAACTTTGTAATCACATATTTACACATGCATTATATTTCACAAACGATTCATTAATTGATACATTGGCAACTTGATATTGTGAAATATAAAAATGGGCTCTATCATTACACATTAGATACACGGATCTCCAACAAACCAATTACTCGAGGAGTCAAACATATCCCAAAAATGTAGCATCAAGCTAACACTCTCCATCACACCAACATATCCCGATGAATGAGATTATATCACATTCCCTTATCTCTCCAAATTATCTTGAACCTTAGTGCCCCAAAATCACAACACAAGGGTGAGTACTCACAAAATCCTATGGCATCTAACTATATCCAACGGTCTCAAAAGATCACAATTCCAAAGTATCCATAATAAAACACATATTTACTTACTATTTTCTGCACACTTTCACTGCACATTTACATCATTAACACAACATCATCACTATCACTTGGCATGTTTAGCATGCTCACAATTAAAACATTTCACAAAAGCTAACATAACATATATCACATATTACATTACACATCATACTACTCAATCCACAACATAAAGTCACAATTTTTGCAAAATAAACAAGAGGAATAAGAAAGCTTACACTCAGACCTTAGAGTAGGGGTTCAGGCTGCTACTCCTAAGCTACAACGCCCCAAAAAAGTGACTTTTCTTATTAGGTTGTGTCAATGAAAATGTGGGTGTTTCTGTGGTAATGTGTTCTGGTTTCTCACTGAAGGTCTGAGGCTCGAGTCGCATCTTTTGAAGTTTTATGTATTCTTTAATTGAATTTTAGACTTGCATGTGTCACATAAGTTAAATCATGTGCGTTGATGTCTCAACGATGAGCCTAGTGGTTCAATGGTTAAGCATTTGTCTGTTTCATTGGTCCTGTGTTCGAACTTCTACGTGTGCATTAAGGAATATTATTTTTGCACTTGTCCGTAAATATAGATCTTAGAATTTTAAATGAATTTCCTTATATGTTCAATTTCTTTTCCTTCACTATTTTTTTATTTTACTTTTTATTTTCTTCTTTCTTTTTGGCATCGTTCATGAATTCCTCTTCGTATAATGTTCTGTTGGGTTAATTTTTGAATCATATCGTACTGTTGGTTGTTTCAATGCTTAAAGGTAAGATTAAATTGTAGTAATTCTACTTGTTAGGTATGAATTGCGAATTTCCTTGAAATCCCGAAGTGAGGGTGTTGATCAGTTTTCTTTTACTATGTTTGCTCGTGGTTATGGAAGGTTAGGGGAAGGTCAAGAGACACCTAATGCTTTTCTTGTCGTCTAGAACTTGAATGTGCGCTGTTGAACTTCTGATAAGCAAGTTTTGTTCATTCCGGGTTTGTGCATTGAAGTTGGTTGTTGTTGTAATTTAGTGTATCCCTATGAATCTCCATTAATTGAGTAATTGGATTGGGTTTCTAGGCTTTGGGAGCCTCGGGATTGCTTTTGGGTCGTCACTGTTTCAAGTAGGGTATTGAAACCCTCCTTCTGTGTTTTTTTCATTAGAAACGGGACAGCAGACAACACTCAGGCTACCACACTAGCGTGTGTGCAACTTTTGATAGCAAATTATGCAAGTTTTGGTTCTTTTTCTCAAAATCATTTATAATAGCTTGCATGTCATGAATTTTACTTTCAAGTTCAAGATTGACTTTGGAGAGTGAACTATTTCCATCTTTTAATTTTGAAATGTTTTTCTTATATTTTGAAACCATAGTTTTAAACTACAAACCCAATTCATCATATGCATATTATAACTCATCAAATGAACAAGAAACTGAATTAGATGAGTTAGAAGTTACCTTAGAGTCATCAATGGTGTAACACCCATTACCTGACCCGATCACTGGACCCGAGCTACGGAATGCTACAGTTAAAGCCGGAACAGAACACATTCAATTCACATCAATTATTTCAAATAAACATGAAATTTCTTCATAAATACACAATTAACATTCAAACTATACATGAATCATATAATCATAATCAGTTCAATGCATAATCACTCAATATAAATCTTTCTCGGGCTGTATATAAGCTTGCGTATTCACTAGTATCAACCTAAAAATTAACTAGGACTAGTTTGTAACATTTCTGAAATTACAAATCAATTATATCATGAATAAAACCTTCCAATAATCAATCATGTCATAAACATTCAAACATTATGACATACAATTAAATCCGAGTCTTAATTGATCTTACAAAAACTCTAAAATTTGACCTGGAAACACACAAGGATTAAATTATAACATTTTCAAAAGATAAAGGTAATATGTAAAACAAGGGTCACACGACCGTGTGTCCAAACCATGTAACTCACTGAAGTCGTGTGGACTAAATTACAAATTTCATCAAAAATCACACAGTCATGTGGCTGGACCGTGTGGCAGACTAAAACCGTGTGATACATATGCTTTCTAATTTCTAAAGAGCACAAAGCCATGTCAATAGCCCGTGTGCCATGTGCCAAACAGTGTAGTGCAAAACTAAGTCATTAAATGCCTAGCTCAATTTAACCATTCAAAAGGACCTAAAATGTACATTTAGCCAACAAAAATACTAGTTCAAACATACATTTTCATGTCAAAAATACAACTTATAACTCCTTCCTAAATACCTAACCAATATGCCACGATTGACACTTCAAACACTATTAGACTAGTCGAACCATTACAAATCATTAAACCATGTGTTTCAATCCAAAATTGGCATCTAAAATCAACCATGATACAATCAAATAATAACCATTCTATACCATTTTCATATACCAAAACTTATACTACCATTTCACATTCAAAGCCAAACTAACCTATCAATCCAAACATGTTATGTCAACCTATGAAACATTAAAACTTAGCTATTTACTTGTCTCAAACATGGATTTACTTGTCTCAAACATGGATTACAACAATGTCAATTTTGTTATACCTTTCATAACATTTTAGCACATACGGACCATAATCAAACTTGGCCATTATACATCCATAGGCTCAAATAAGTCACATTTCAAGTTGGTTATTCACTTGCCACTTACATATCTCATAATAATACCAAAACATCCAACATCATCAACATCATTAGACTAAGATCATGAACATTCAAGATAACTTAAACACAATACAACCCTATATACATGCCACATAACCGAGTTCGGAACAAATAAGAGATTATTGAATCAAAGGTTGGATAGTGTAAGCTCCGAGTTGATCCGATCGACGCGTTCCACAAAATAACCTATACAAAGACCAAAAAGCAAACAAGATAAGCATTATGAATGTTTAGTAAGTCCATATGAAAATTTACTCAACTTACCTTGATAAATCAACATTTAAGCAATGAAAACATAATGTAGCTAAGTACGAGAATCTTTTGACATCATGTTACTTTCATATACATTTTCATGAAATAATCAAATTATTAATTTACTCATACATCAAACATTTATAAATCAATCCACATATACATGTATAACAATTCAATATAGCATAAAATATGATATTCAATTCGTACTTGACTTATATACATATTTACTTAAGTTCTTACTCATATCGCATTCAAACCATGCTCGTTTGGCAACATAATAATTTAATCCATTCCAATCCCTTGATATCCTCATAATCATGCAACATAGCCATATACATTCTCATGAACCATCATTTTCAACAATCATATAACATTTCACAAATTAATACTTCATGACCAATTCATTAGTTCCTAATGATTTAATTACAAGTTATAAACATACAACATTTAATACATCTTTGAACCTTTATCCAATTCACTTTCACGGCCTATTTATTTTTGGATAACTATAGTAAATATATACTTTGGACACACGAGCTGTGAAAAGAAATGCTCACACAAGCTATGAAAATGAGCCTGCTTACACGAGATGTGGGTTGGGATGGTAACTTTACACGATGTTGCTCACACGAGTTGTTAAGAATTTGCAAAAAATGCAAGACCTTAGCCATCGGTAAAACATCCAAGACCAGCACCCGAAACTGTATAAACCCTAATGACATGTCATTTGTATCCTAGCTATTCACTAAGTTCATGCGAGTCTTATTCATCATATTCAAACCATTTTCAGTTTTTATAGTTGTATACTCGCTTTTCGTATTTCCGATAAAAATTCACATACATTTACGGTGAGTTATCATCATACACACATCATTCAATCATATCACAACTTTGGCCATTCAATACTTCTCATCTATTCACTATTATCATTTTTTTTTACAATTTAGTCTGATATATGTCATATTAATAAAAATTACACTTATATATATATATATATATATTTAATAGGTATAAACACATAATTCAAACATAATAATAGAATACAGTAAGTTTCATATGAACTTACCTAAAAAAACGGTAATCACAAAGTGTTAGAGACTAATCTGCAATTTCTCTTATTTCTCGATTAACTTTCGATTGATTTAATTCCAAATCTATAGTAATTAATTACAAATTATCAATTCCAATAGCCTTATAACATCTTAGTATATGCATATAACAACTTAATTTGATTTTACACAATTTCTCTAAATTTTCACATTTTATTCAATTTAGTCCCTAAAATCAAAATAGCTATATCTTTCAAATTCAAGCTTCGTTTTACAATTCGATTCCAATTCTATCCTTGTACAGCCCTCTAAATTCAATAATTACATAAATTTCTTACCAATTTTGAAATATTTTTGTTTTAGTCTTTATTCTCAAAATTAACAATTTTTCTTTACAAATTAATCCTTTTTCATATCTAAACAGAAAATCTAACCAAAAAATACCAATTTCATCAAGCATTCATAAATGGTAACATTTAGAAATTATAACAATTTTGAAAACTAACACCCAGATTAGCTAAATCGAGTTATTACAATCTCAAAAACATAAAATTTATAAATAATAATTAAAAAAAGAACTAAAATAACATATCCATGCAAAGCTTGGAAGCTTGGCCGAATGGTTGAAGGTTAACCATGGCTTGCTTCATTCTTTTTAACACCCGCGGTTAAAGAAGAAAGAAAATAAAATGGTGTCCACTTTTGTTTTTGTTTTATTATATGTTAATTAACCTTTAAATTAATTTTAACATTAATAATTTAACTTATAAATTGTTAATTATAAACATTAACAGTCCCACCTATATAAAAGTGGCTAAAGTGTCACTTATATCCTTATAGATTCATTAATTAAATCTTTTATAAGCTAATATTCAATAGTGATCAACTTTATAGTTTTTATTATTTAGTCCTTAGACCTTAATTAATCACTAATTCGGTAAAATTAACTATCAAAAATTTAATTCACTTTTGTAACAACTCTGTAAACATTTACTAAAAATATTTACAAGCTTTGTTTACGGAAATGAGGTATCGATATCTCATTTTTCAAAACCACTAATTTTAGGTCAAATCACTTGTACTTTAACTAACTATTCAATTAGCAAATTTGTCCAATCAAAATTCAATATAACACTATATTTGACTTGTAAATATTAAATAATATTTATGGATTCACTCATTGGAATTGTTGTCCTGAAACCACTGTTTTCAACAATACAGCAAAAGGGGCTGTTACAAATGGCTATAAGGCATAAGTTAGCTACTTCTTGATCTTCTTCATTAGAGGAATCGTCACCACTCCATGTAGCCACATTGGCTTTAAGCTTTTGTTTGCTTGATCCTTATTCTTCCATTGAGAACAATCAAACTTGATATGTCTCGGTTTCTTGCACTCATAATAAATAATGGGATCTTTCTCTATAGTAGATTCAAGCTTCAATCCCTTCTTCTTTTGTAATATTCTTCCTTTATTGGGCTTTATAAACCTCTTGAATCTCCTAGAAAACATGGCCACCTCTTTGTCTTCATCCACCTTTTCACTTGATTCACTATCTTCACTTGTGGTGGATTTAAGAGCAAAATCAACCTTTTTCTTCTCAAATTTGGCTTCTTCAACCCCTTCATTGAGCCTCATCTCGTGTATAAGCAAAGAACTGATGAGCTAATCCAAAGTCAACATTTCTAAATTCTTTGCTTCTTCAATTGTAGTCAACTTGGCTTCCCATGATTTAGGCTAGCTTCAAAGCATCTTCCTTATCACCTTTTCATTTGGATATGTCTTCCCATAAGACTTTAATCTATTGATGATGATAGCAAATTTCTCAGACATCACCTTAATATCTTCCTCGGGCTTCATTTTGAAGGTTTCATAATTTAGATTAAAATTTTCAACCTTAAACTTCTTTACTTGGTTGGTACCTTCATGAGTGACTTTAAGCTTATCCCATATCTCTTTGGCATTGGAACAAGATGATCCTCTACTATATTTTTCCTGGTCAAATGTACAAAATAATGTGTGCATAGCCTTGGCATTCAACTGAATACTCCTTCTATCTTCCTCATTCCACTCTTTCTTACTTTTTGGAATAAAGAGCTCTCTTTCTTACTTGAGAGGTATGGAAGGACCGTCTATGATGATGTCACATATGGAAAGATTATTTGCTTGTATAAACAACATCATTCTTGTCTTCCAATAAAAATAGTTGGCACCATTGAAGTAAGGAGGCTTGAAGATAGATTATGACTCTTCAAGAAACACTGAATTGGATGTAGATATCATCTCTTGTGGATTGATTGGCTGAAAGTTAAGCTACCTCAAAAATCTTCTCTTGGTTATAAAATCGTCAAATAGAAACTAAGTCTAATACCAATTGTTAGCTTAAATAATCAAACCGAAATTGCCAAGAGGGGGTGAATTGGCTTTTTAAAATTTCGTGGAAGCTAGAGAATAAGAATAGAAAAATTGAACACAATAATTTAGAGTGGTTCGACCCCAATTACCTACTCTACTACCCTAGCTTTCCACTACTAAGGATTTTCTCAAATTCACTTGTAACATCCTGAAATTGGGCCTAGTAGGAATGGGCCCAATGGGCCTTGGGCGTAGGAGTGTTTAAAATTTATGGGAATTTGAGAATGGCATTATTTCAAGTTGGACTTATTAAAAAGATGATTTTAGAAAGTTACGGGGTTCTATGAAGTTTCGGATTCAAGTTGGGCCTTAATGAAAGTTACTGTTTAAGCTTATTAAGGAGAAATAGTAAGAGGCATCAAAACTTATGGAAATAAGTGAGTAAATTGTTATCATAAATGAACTATTGGTAAAGAGGTTATGGCATCAAGTGGAGAGCATGGAGGGAAGGGGTTCAAATCTCATCTTTTGCAAATTTTGGATTTATTTTGATGTGCTCTTCCAAGTGTCATCCATGACATCATTAAAGGAATGAAATAAAAGAAAAATGAAATGATGACTAAAAAGGTAAGGTAAGGAGGAAAACAAGGAAAAAGAAAGGAAAAAGAAATAAAAGAATAATAATAATGATGGAATTTGAAATAATGGAGTAGGTGAGAAAAAAAGGAATAATGGAGAGTGAATTAGGGAGCATGTTGGTTTGTTTTTTTTTTTTTAAAGTTTTGGGTTGGTAAATTTTGGCTTATTTGCAAAAGCATGGACGGTTGAGGTGAATGAGAGGGGAGCTGAATTTGTTTTAGTCATTTGGTAGGATTTTTGGTGCTTGATAGGCCTAATTTTCTTTTGGCATCCTTTTATGTTCATTTCTCCAACTTCTCCTATCATTGCCACAACTTCAAGTCAATACCCAACCTCTCAATCCATGATCACTCCTTCATAAATTCTTTCTCATTTGGGTAGACACTCTTTTCTTCGATTAAATCGTGTTCTAAGTGGATGGCCGTGTATCATTCTAGCCATAAGTCAAGTGGGGAAATCGGATCCAATATTAATAAGGTAAGGAGTTCTTCTGGATTATTGATATTATTCAATATTCGATTGGTTGCTAACAGAGTAATAATTTGAAATAATTGACTATATGTTTTAGGGACAAATCACTCGATATATTCTACCTTCGGACATAGTGGTAAGTGATTCAAGTGTGAGTGATACGAAATATTTTGGAAATCCGAGGCTAACTTTTGGTTGGTATTGTTCTAGGGGCAACGAAGAGTGGTTCTTAGGGAATCCTAATCAAGGTGTGTAATTCCGTACCCTTCCGAATATACGTTTGAAATGGTGAGTAAATCTCAAATCTCTCTAAAAGTTTACATGAAATATTCTGTGATTCGGTAGAAATATCGAAGAAAACCGATAACCGGTATCCGTGTGCGTATGATCGTAGTGATAATCGTATTTTGTAATAAAACAGTTTGGGTCAGTGGCAGTGACATGATTTAGAAAAATCATGAAAAATAAGATAAGTGGAATTAGAAAGTGAATGAGATATAAAATTAAAGCTTACTGTATCTATTTTAATATGGAAGAAACGGAGAGGGAAAAGGAATTTTATATTCTGAGATATCTTGATTTTAGTGAGACTGGTTCTGATTAACTTCAGGGTTCACTGATCTGTTTTGGAAAAATCTTATAAAATTGTAAAAAATGAATTATGGGTTATAATTGATATGTATGGATTCCTTAGTGAACCTATTTTCAAAAGAAACAAGTGGGAGAAGTATATGAAAATCGTACAGTAAGATAATTGAGATTAAGTTAAGAGAAGTCAGAATCATTGGACAGTGAAATAAGGGAAGCTTAAATGAATAAACTGTACTAAATAGCTAGGCTAAAAATTCTGGAAAAATTATAGTAAGAAGATACATGAGTCTAATTTCAAGAAAATTTTACGGATCTAGATTCTGAGTTTTCTAACTCGAGTTATAGCCAATTTAGTCAGTATGATGCAAATGGACAGTTTAAATTTCTATGCCCCAAATTATTAGTTAAGTTTTAGTTGCGAAATTACCCCGTTTGGGCCTAAAATGGATTTGGACCCAATAGTTCCGTAGAGACCGAAATAGAGTTCTGTATCACTTGAGGTGATAGTAGGCCTTCGAAAACACCGTTGAATATGAAATTACCGAAATTACCTTTGGAGGGTAAATTACAGAATTACCCTTGGTGGGTAAAACTACCGAATTTACCCTTGGAAGGTAAATTACCAAATTACCCTTGGTGGGTAAAACTACTGAATTACCCTTAGAGGGATTATTACCGAAATACCCCTAGGTTGTGCAATTACTGAAATACCCCTAGGTTGCAAAATTACCGAAATACCTTTAGAGGGTAAATTACCGAAATACCTTTGGGTTGAGAAATTATCGAGATACCCGTGGAGGGTAAATTACCTAAATACCCCTGGGTTGCAAAATTACCGAAATACCCTTGGAGGGTAAGTTACCGAAATACCTTTGGGTTTGAAATTATCGAGATACCCGTGGAGGGTAAATTACCGAAATACCCCTGGGTTGCAAAATTATCGAAATACCCTTGGAGGGTAAGTTACCGAAATACCTTTGGGTTTGAAATTATCGAGATACTCGTGGAGGGTAAATTACATCAAATACCAGGTTACAAAATTACCAGAAATACCTTGAAGGGTAAGTTACCAAATACCTTTGGGTTTGAAATTATCGAAATACCTGTGGAGGGTAAATTACCGAAATACCCCTGGGTTGCAAAATTACTGAAATACCCTTGGAGGGTAAGTTACCGAAATACCTTTAGGTTTCGAAATTATCGAAATACCCGTGGAGGGTAAATTACCGAAATACTCATCGGTTGCAAAATTACCGAAATACCCTTAGAGGGTAAATTACTGAAATACCCTTGGGTGGCGAAAATTCCCGAATTACCCTTGGTGGGTAAAATTTATGAATCACCCTTAGAGAGTAAATTACCGAATTACCCTTAGTGGGTACGATTATCGAATTATGAAAATGCCCTCTTACGCCGAAGTTACTAAAAATGCCCTAATGGGTCGAATTACGAAATGTCCCTATAGACCAAACTAGGAAAATACCCTTTATGGGCCAAAATGTTATATTTGCTATATGGGCCAAATGTGATATTTGATATATGGGCCAAATGTGATATTTGTTATATGGGCCAAATGTTATATTTGCTATATGGGCCAAATGTGATATTTGTTATATGGGCCAAAGGTGATATTTGCTATATGGGCCAAATGTTATATTTGATATATGGGCTAAATGTGATATTTGTTATATGGGCCAAATGTGATATTTGCTATATGGGCCAAATGTGATATTTGTTATATGGGCCAAATGTGATATTTGCTATATGGGCCAAATGTTATATTTGATATATGGGCCAAATGTGATATTTGTTATATGGGCCAAATGTGAAATTTGCTAGATCGATTAATGGGCCAAATTTTCTAGATTGTTTAATGGGCCAACTTGTGTTATGGGCCTTATGTTGAAATTATTCTATGAATATTGTTATGCTTTGTATATGCATACATGATTGCATGGGTTGGGATAATTGATGAAGAGAAGAAAGGCCTGTTGCCAAAATCTAGTTCGGTGGCTCTGCCACAATATGAAAGGCCTGTTGCCAAAATCTAGTTCAGTGGCTCTGCCACAATATGAAAGGCCTGTTGCCAAAATCTAGTTCAGTGGCTCTGCCACAATCATTTTAAAAAGGCTTTGTGCCATGTTATAAAAAGGCTTTGTGCCATGTTATAAAAAGGGCTTTGTGCCATGTTATAAAAAGGCTTTGTGCCATGTTATTAAAAGGCTTCGTGCCATGTTATTAAAAGGCTTCGTGCCTACATTTTAAATGGCTTTATGCCTGCGATTGGTGTGTTGGCGGGGTGGGTTGACTTGATCCCAACAGGTGTGCTGGTTGGTACGGGTGGTATGTAGCGGATGGAAATTAGGTTTGGTTTGGGATTTGCATATCATATGCATATTATATACATGTTATTATGTTATAGTTGTAAATAGGCTTAGGCCCAAAATATTGCTATGTGTGTTCCGACCCAGTGGATGATGGTAAGGGGATTACACACTGAGTTCTTATAACTCACCCCCCTTTCTCTCAACCTTTTCAGGTAATGCTCAGTGACGTGGACTCGGGCCTGGGATGACTCGATGGAGACCATACTTCAGAAATTGTTTATTTGGACTTCAGACTTCTTTCTTGTTTATTTTATTACTCTACTATTTTGGGTTAAATGTTGTAATAAGGCCTAAGATTTTCTTTCAAAATGCTTCTGCAACTCTATTCCCAAACATCCCATTTTCGTAAATTGTTTATTTCAAATATGTTTTCACAACAAAAAAGGTCTTTAAAGATAATTACATTTTCAAGTAGATAACAATTGCTTAAGTGTTTTGGGTTTTAACAAAGAGGTCGTAAATCTCGAACAAGTTTTTAACAATCTCAAAGATTATTTTAAAAAAAAAAAAACTTCCATGTGACACGCCAAATTCGGGCTTAACTTCTAGGCCGAGTTTGGGGTGTTACATTTAGTGGTATCAGAGCTCAGTTTGTAAAACTCGGTTGTGGTTTGGGTTCAAAAGCGTTTTCCAAAGCTGCTTAAAATTTTAATTTATAAAATGCATGTTATAAAGGAAGTATGGCACCACGGGTATCCGGCACCAAGTCAAGTAAGTATTTGTTTTCATTTTATGATTATTGTGTTATTACTGTGGTAAGAAAATTCCACAAAATAGAATACTCTAGAACTATTGGCTTTAAGAGTAAAAACTATAGAGATTGAGACTCTAGGATGCGTTTTACGAAAACCACTTTAACTCTTATACTCCATAAGACATTGTTTAATCAACATCGAATAGTATATGGATTCATAAGACTTATAATCAGATTAAATCGACATTAGTGAACATGAGTGCTAGAGGACGTGGATGTGGTAGAGGCCGATGTGCTAGGGCTATATCTTCGACGTCAAGGCATGTGCCCGAAAGGGAGGTGTTGACAGCGTCAGTGGCTAAGACGGGATCTCATGATTTAACTAAGGTTGATGAGCTGACTCAAATAGTTAAGGAGGTATTTGAAAAGGTTAAAGGAATTGGTGAAACACTTCGAGTTGGGTCTGTGGACTGTAAGAAGAAAATAGATCGTGATTCTTTTGGGTCGTAGTGTCGTTCTGTCAAGCGTGTTAAGGCACGTCCAAACTTTCTGGCGTACGATTATACGGATCAAACTAAGTGAATAAATCGTATGGTTCAATGGTAGATAACAAGTGAAGTCTAGGTGGATTCTTCCTAAGAGTATCGTTTTAATCAACTGAGTCTTTCCTAAAGTTAGGTTCCCCAATACGTGGTAGATGACTGCTTGCTTCTGTGGTTAGATGTTTGGTTGTGAAAGAGGATTCAAGATTTTGTTAAAAGTATATTGGAGTTATTAAGATCGGAGTGCGCAGTGAAAGCATAGTGGTATGATTTGAGCAGTGCGTTTAATAGTTGATTGGAAATTTCGAGGACGAAATTTTCTTTAAGGAGGGTAGAACTGTAACATCCTGAAATTGGGCCTAATAGGAATGGGCCTAATGGGCCTTGGGCGTAGGAGTGTTTAAAATTTATGGGAATTTGATAATGGCATTATTTCAAGTTGGACTTATTAAGAAGATGATTTTAGAAAGTTACGGGGTTCTATGAAGTTTCGGGTTCAAGTTGGGCTTTAATGAAAGTTACTGTTTAAGCTTATTAAGGAGAAATAGTAAGAGGCATCAAAACTTATGGAAATAAGTGAGTAAATTGTTATCATAAATGAACTATTGGTAAAGAGGTTATGGCATCAAGTGGAGAGCATGGAGGGAAGGGGTTCAAATCTCATCTTTTGCAAATTTTGGATTTATTTTGATGTGCTCTTCCAAGTGTCATCCATGACATCATTAAAGGAATGAAATAAAAGAAAAATGAAATGATGACTAAAAAGGTAAGGTACGGAGGAAAACAAGGAAAAAGAAAGGAAAAAGAAATAAAAGAATAATAATAATGATGGAATTTGAAATAATGGAGTAGGTGAGAAAAAAAGGAATGATGGAGAGTGAATTAGGGAGCATGTTGGCTTGTTTTTTTTTTTTAAGTTTTGGGTTGGTAAATTTTGGCTTATTTGCAAAGGCATGGACGGTTGAGGTGAATGAGTGGGGAGCTGAATTTGTTGTAGTCATTTGGTAGGATTTTTGGTGCTTGATAGGCCTAATTTTCTTTTGGCATCCTTTTGTGTTCATTTCTCCAACTTCTCCTATCATTGCCATAACTTCAAGTCAATACCAAACCTCTCAATCCATGATCACTCCTTCATAAACTCTTTCTCATTTGGGTAGACACTCTTTTCTTCGATTAAATTGTGTTCTAAGTGGATGGCCGTGTATCATTCTAGCCATAAGTCAAGTGGGGGAAATCGGATCCAATATTAATAAGGTAAGGAGTTCTTATGGATTATTGATATTATTCAATATTCGATTAGTTGCTAACTGAGTAATAATTTGAAATAATTGACTATATGTTTTAGGGACAAATCACTCGATATATTCTACCTTCGGACATAGTGGTAAGTGATTCAAGTGTGAGTGATACGAAATATTTTGGAAATCCGTGGCTAACTTTTGGTTGGTATTGTTCTAGGGGCAACGAAGAGTGGTTCTTAGGGAATCCTAATCAAGGTGTGTAATTCCGTACCCTTCCGAATATACGTTTGAAATGGTGAGTAAATCTCAAGTCTCTCTAAAAGTTTACATGAAATATTCTGTGATTCGGTAGAAATATCGAAGAAAACCGATAACCGGTATCCGTGATCACTCGGACGTGCGTATGATCGTAGTGATAATCGTATTTTGTAATAAAACAGTTTGGGTCAGTGGCAGTAACGTGATTTAGAAAAATCATGAAAAATAAGATAAGTGGAATTAAAAAGTGAATGAGATATAAAATTAAAGCTTACTGTATCTATTTTAATATGGAAGAAACGGAGAGGGAAAAGGAATTTTATATTCTGAGATATCTTGATTTTAGTGAGACTGGTTCTGATTAACTTCAGGGTTCACTGATCTGTTTTGGAAAAATCTTATAAAATTGTAAAAAATGAATTATGGGTTATAATTGATATGTATGGATTCCTTAGTGAATCTATTTTCAAAAGAAACAAGTGGGAG
This sequence comes from Gossypium bickii, assembly GCA_025503065.1. Taxonomy (NCBI): domain Eukaryota; kingdom Viridiplantae; phylum Streptophyta; class Magnoliopsida; order Malvales; family Malvaceae; genus Gossypium; species Gossypium bickii. Next base: position 85,168,374 of record CP106712.1, read on the forward strand.
AAGTATATGAAAATCGTACAGTAAGATAATTGAGATTAAGTTAAGAGAAGTCAGAATCATTGGACAGTGAAACAAGGGAAATTTTAATGAATAAACTGTACTAAATGGCTAGGCTAAAAATTTTGGAAAAATTAAAGTAAGAAGATACATGAGTCTAGTTTCAAGGAAATTTTACGGATCTAGATTCTGAGTTTTCTAACTCGAGTTATAGCCAATTTAGTCAGTATGATGCAAATGGACAGTTTAAATTTCTATGCCCCAAATTACTAGTTAAGTTTTAGTTGCGAAATTACCCCGTTTGGGCCTAAAATGGATTTGGACCCAATAGTTCCGTAGAGACCAAAATAGAGTTCTGTATCACTTGAGGTGATAGTAGGCCTTCGGAAACACCGTTGAATATGAAATTACCGAAATTACCCTTGGAGGGTAAATTACAGAATTACCCTTGGTGGGTAAAACTACTGAATTTACCCTTGGAAGGTAAATTACCAAATTACCCTTGGTGGGTAAAACTACTGAATTACCCTTAGAGGGATTATTACCGAAATACCCCTAGGTTGTGCAATTACTGAAATACCCCTAGGTTGCAAAATTACCGAAATACCCTTAGAGGGTAAATTACCGAAATACCTTTGGGTTGAGAAATTATCGAGATACCCGTGGAGGGTAAATTACCCAAATACCCCTGGGTTGCAAAATTATCGAAATACCCTTGGAGGGTAAGTTACCGAAATACCCCTGGGTTGCGAAATTACCGAAATACCCTTGGAGGGTAAGTTACCGAAATACCTTTGGGTTTGAAATTATCGAGATACTCGTGGAGGGTAAATTATCGAAATACCCTGGGTTGCAAAATTACCGAAATACCCTTGGAGGGTAAGTTACCGAAATACCTTTGGGTTTGAAATTATCGAAATACCCGTGGAGGATAAATTACCAAAATACCCCTAGGTTGCGAAATTATCGAAATACCCTTGGAGGGTAAGTTACCGAAATACCTTTAGGTTTTGAAATTATCGAAATACCCGTGGAGGGTAAATTACTGAAATACCATCGGTTGCAAAATTACCGAAATACCCTTAGAGGGTAAATTACTGAAATACCCTTGGGTGGCGAAAATTCCCGGATTACCCTTGGTGGGTAAAATTTATGAATCACCCTTAGAGAGTAAATTACCGAATTACCCTTAGTGGGTACGATTACCGAATTATGAAAATGCCCTTACGGGCCGAGTTACGAAAATGCCCCTAATGGGTCGAATTACGAAATGTCCCTATAGACCAAACTAGGAAAATACCCTTTATGGGCCAAAATGTTATATTTGCTATATGGGCCAAATGTGATATTTGATATATGGGCCAAATGTGATATTTGTTATATGGGCTAAATGTTATATTTGCTATATGGGCCAAATGTGATATTTGTTATATGGGCCAAAGGTGATATTTGCTATATGGGCCAAATGTTATATTTGATATATGGGCCAAATGTGATATTTGTTTTATGGGCCAAATGTTATATTTGCTATATGGGCCAAATGTGATATTTGTTAAATGGGCCAAATGTGATATTTGCTATATGGGCCAAATGTTATATTTGATATATGGGCCAAATGTGATATTTGTTATATGGGCCAAATGTGAAATTTGCTTAGATCGATTAATGGGCCAAATTTTCTAGATTGTTTAATGGGCCAACTTGTGTTATGGGCCTTATGTTGAAATTATTCTATGAATATTGTTCTGCTTTGTATATGCATACATGATTGCATGGGTTGGGATAATTGATGAAGAGAAGAAAGGCCTGTTGCCAAAATCTAGTTCGGTGGCTCTGCCACAATATGAAAGGCCTGTTGCCAAAATCTAGCTCGGTGGCTCTGCCACAATATGGAAGGCCTGTTGCCAAAATATAGTTCAGTGGCTCTGCCACAATCATTTTAAAAAGGCTTTGTGCCATGTTATAAAAAGGCTTTGTGCCATGTTATAAAAAGGCTTTGTGCCATGTTATAAAAAGGCTTCGTGCCATGTTATTAAAAGGCTTCGTGCCATGTTATTAAAAGGCTTCGTGCCTACGTTTTAAATGGCTTTATGCCTGCGATTGGTGTGTTGGCGGGGTGGGTTAACTTGATCCCCATAGGTGTGCTGGTTGGTACGGTTGGTGTGTAGCGGATGGAAATTAGGTTCGGTTTGGGATTTGCATATCATATGCATATTATATACATGTTATTATGTTATAATTGTAAATAGGCTTAGGCCCAAAATATTGCTATGTGTGTTCCGACCCAGTGGATGATGGTAAGGGGATTACACACTGAGTTCTTGTAACTCACCCCCCTTTCTCTCAACCTTTTCAGGTAATGCTCAGTGACGTGGACTTGGGCCTTGGATGACTCGATGGAGACCATACTTCAGAAATGGTTTATTTGGACTTCAGACTTCTTTCTTGTTTATTTTATTACTCTACTATTTTGGGTTAAATGTTGTAATAAGGCCTAAGATTTTCTTTCAAAATGCTTCTGCAACTCTATTCCCAAACATCCCATTTTCGTAAATTGTTTAATTTCAAATATGTTTTCACAACAAAAAAGGTCTTTAAAGATAATTACGTTTTCAAGTAGATAACAATTGCTTAAGTGTTTTGGGTTTTAACAAAGAGGCCGTAAATCTCGAACAAGTTTTTAACAATCTCAAAGATGGTTTTTTAAAAAAAAAAAAAACTTCCATGTGACACGCCAAATTCGGGCTTAACTTCTAGGCCGAGTTTGGGGTGTTACATCACTAATTTGACAACTTTTGAGAACAAGGTTTAACCAAACTCCCTTAAGATTTCTACCTAAACCTTAAGACACAAACTCTTTCAAAGAAATACAAATAAGCAAACTAAGAACAAACTCTTACAATATCATAATGTTTGCAAATTAAGCTAAATTACAAAGAAGAACACTTGAGCAGATAGAATAACAATGAAGCTCACGAGTGTTTGTAAGAAAAGTATAGAAAATTTTATCACAAAGGTTGTTTTATTGATCTTTAAGCTTGAATATTCTCTCTTGTTATTGTAGGACCTTTGGAAGTTGGTATTTATACCTTCTAATTCATTTCCAACCGTTGTGGTTGTTGAGAAATTAAATAGAGCAGGTAGAGATGAAAATACCAAATCATTAAATTCACCTGCAACAAAAAGTATCGATACTTTTTCTACGAGTATCGATACTATTAGCATTTAATGTCTGATTAAGTGACCTTTAAAGTTAGTTTACAATGATACCGAAGACCATTTATCGATACCTGGTAAAAGGTATCGATGTAAAAATGGTATCAATATAAAAAGATGGTATCAATAAAATACAATAGGTATCGATATATTTTAAAAAGTATCGATACTTCTTATAGGGAGCAGTTTTTCAATTTATTTAAAATGTTTGAATCAAGTTAAAGAGTTTAAAACCGTTTTTGAACTTTGTCCAAAATTTTCTAAGTGTTCAAAACATTTTCTAAGATTTTTGGATGTCTTGAAATGATTTTTATGCTTTGAACTTTATAATTTCTTTGTTCAAAAACAAACTTTATTCAAAAACATTTTTGTTTGTTATATCAAAACAATTTATCAAATAAAATTAGTTTAACAATTTCATCCAAAAAAATTTATCGACAATAATCTTTTAAGTTAATAACAAAATATTTATATTAAATGTGAATTTTATCTTTAGTAAGATTTAAAAGGATGCAACTCCCTATTATCATAGTTTTCAAAATTGAATTAGACTAGTCTGTCGAATGATTGAAAATTAGTTGAGTATCAATTCAAAATAAAGAGTTAGATCGACTGACTCACGAATCAAAATAAATTGATGATTAAATCAATTTTTTAAAAATATTTTTAATTTTTAATAATTTATTTAATTAAATTAAAAAAACTGATAAAAATAATAATAATCACAACTCTCATTATGAAAATATTATTGATATAAATGAGAATTGGGAAATGCCCATTTGAATACGGATAAATTTGGCAGAAATATCTTCCACAGCACATGCAATGCTGGATGCCAATGAATATTCACATGAGTGGGAAAAGCTCATAATTTTCTGATGTGATATAGTTTAAATGATGTAAAAAAAATTATCATCATATCAAAAACTTAAATATAATATTGTTGTATAAAATAAATAAATATAATATGAAATGTGAAATACATATACTTTATAAAAAAAATTACCTTACTCAATAGAAAGGGTGAGCAAAACTCGATTTGATTCAAAAAAATAAGAAAAAAATTTGAATTTCAAATTAATTGAATCAATTTATTCAAGTTATTTGAGTCAAATAGAATATGTAATTTGACTTTCAAGTTTGAGTTGAATTAAACTTTACAATTCGAATAACTCAAATAACATATTGGTAAAAATACACATTTGGTCCTTTCCCAATTTTGAAAATGAACAAATTGGTCTCTCTCAACAAAAAAAAAATTAAACATTCTAAATAATTTTTAGAAATCCAACTATTTATAAAAATTCTAAATTATATATTTTTAACAAATTTATAAAAATTAAAAATAGATTTGATCCAATTTAGTACCCAAACTTGACACTTTTTCTTAATTTGGTACTTAATCTTTTTTTTTGTTCGATTTGGTACTTGTCAAATGTTTTACAAATTAACCAATATACTAAAAATATTACTTTTTATGAGGTAACAAAAATAATTAATGTATGGTCGATATATGACAGATGATTTGATATTTTTGTATTTTATATGTTCAATTACTTTTAGTTTTATTTACTTTTTAAATTATTTTATTAATTGAAAATAATGAATTTCTTTTAATTTTGGGTTTATTTTTTTCTTATTTAATATTAATTCATTAAGTATAGCTCAATACCTATTTTTTTAACATGAATTTCCTCTAATGCTGACAATATTTTTGTAGCATAACAAAAAAAAAAAATTAACACCGTTAATGTTTTGCTTAATTTGTATATAAATAAATTTAGATACCAAATTGAACCTAGAAAAAAAAGCTTAGGTACCAAATTAGGAAAAAATGCCAAGTTCAGGTACCAAATTGGGTTGAAAAAAAGTTTAGGTACCAAATTAAGAAAAGTGTCAAGTTCAAGTACCAAATTAGACAAAAAAAATTTAGGTACCAAATTAGGAAAAATGTCAAGTTCTTGTACCAAATGTTCATGTCCATTAGAAACCAAAAAGAATGTATTAGAAAAAGGCATAATAACATTTTTTTTGCCCTCTAACTTAAAAAAAAAAAAAAAAAAAAAAAAACATTTTAGGCATCCATTTAATTTTTCGTCTCTTTTAGCTCATAAACTTGCATTACTTGTCAAATTACCCCAAAATAGTTGGAAGTTAATGTTTGTTAACTTTGCTGACGTAGCATACATCACGTTTGCAATTAACAAATTATTTTTAAAATTTAAAAATACTTTTTATAATATTTAAAATAATTTTTACATTTTTTTGAATTTTTTAAATTTTAAAAACTAATTAATTGTTGACATGGCATCCACGTAGCAATTCACATGTATGTCACATCAGCAATGTTAACTTTTTCATCTATTTTTAGGTGATTTGATAAATAATATAAGTTTAAGAGCTAAAAAAGACGAAAGTTTAAATGAATGGCTAAAATTATTTTTTTTATAAAGTTAGAGGGTCAAATAAATCATTATGCTAAAAATAAAAATAAAATCGATAGATGTCCCTGCTTTATCTAGGCTCTTTTTTTTCTTTACTATAAATATAAATATAGAGTAGTTTTCTTTACTCTACCATCTATGTGTTTATTGTATGTATTAATAAAATTACATTTAATTATTTCTTAAATTTTGTAAAATTTTATTAATAATATAGTTATAAAATTAAAACATAATAATATGTAAGTTTAATTTTAAAAGCACCATATGATCTTAGACTAAATTTAAATAAACAATATTTTGAAATTACTTTAAAGTATAAATATTATAGTGGTAGATTGTATGAAATTTTTATTTTTATATATAATTTTTAATATAATTTTAATTATTAATTAGTGGGTATAGATTGTTAATTAAATTTAAATATTGTGACCACTAATAAATTTATTGTATTATTATTTATATTTTTAAATATCTATTTTAATTTTAACATTATATTTAATTTGTAAAAATAATGATAAACTTAAAAAAGATTCTTTTTAATTGTTTTAAAATTTACCGTAACTTGTAATGAAAAATTATAAGTTAAATTATTTAATATAACAAATTGAAAGAATTTATTATGAAAATATGACTTACAAAACACCATTAAAAATAATAATAATAATAAAAGCCAAAGAGTTTATGTTACAAATTTCCACTTCAAGAAATTCTTACTTTATTTCCTTATCTTAAGTCAAAATTTATAATGTGAACACATTAAAAACTTAAAAATATTGTAATATCTATGATTATAAAATCATTTCATTAAAATTAATTGTCAACAATAACTTTTTAAGTTAATAACTAAATGTGAATTTTATCTTTAGCAAGGTTTAAAAAAATGCAGCTTTTGCTGTTGATTGAGTCTTAATTCGATCAGAATTGATATTATTGTCAATGTAGGAGAACGTGAGTTCAAGTATGATGAAGCGCATTGTCCTCCTATGTATGGATTGAGGAGGGACTATGAATAATTCTAGACATTATGTTAAAAAAATAAATATAATCAAAATTTATAATGATATTATTAAAAAAAATGCAACTTCCTAACATGGTTTTCAAAAGTGGATCAGAAAATGAGTTACGAATTCATATAAATTGATGATTGAATTAATTTTTTATTTTTAAATATTTTATAATTTTTAATAATTTATTTAATTAAATTTAACCAACCAATGGAATCAATATTATTGACATGAAGGGAAATGACCATACGAATACGGTATAAATTTGGCAGAATATCTTCCACAGCACATGCGATGCTGGATGCCAAGAAATATTCACATGACTGGAAAAGCTGATAATTTTCTGATGTGATATAGTTATAAGTGATGAAAACATAAATTATCATTATATCAAAAACTTAAATATAATATTGTTCTATAAAATAAATATAATGTTGACAAATAATATAAATATAATATGAAATACATATACTTTATAAAATAAATTACTGAATATGATGAGTAAAATTCGATTTGATTCAAAAAAATAAAAAAATTAAATTTCGAGTTAATTAAATTGATTAATTCTAGTCTAACTCAAATAAATAATTCGATCATTCTTAAAATTTGAAAATAAGCAAATTGATTTTTTAAAAATTCAAAATAATTTTTAAAAATCCAAATATTTATAAAAACTCCAAAAATTTTTATATATCTTAAAAATTTTATAAAAATTAAAAAATTTCTAAAAATATATAAAAAAATTAAAAAGAATTCTAAAACAATAATTTTAGGACCTAAATAAGTAAATTAAGGATTTAAGTTTATTATACTAAATTATCTTTTTTTTCTCTTATTTTGCTTTGAAATTGAAAAAGTTTTCAAATATATATTGTGTCAAATTTATATGCTCTAAAATAGATTTAAATATATAGTAATAAGGTGTTAATTTAACATGTTTAAATTTTTTAATCTAACTCAAACAATTTTACTAAATTCAATTCGATTCGACTCGAATTAAATTTCATTTCACAACTTAATTAAAAAAATTAAATTAAATTAATAAAATAAAATTCAGCACCTCGATAAACTCTTCTCTAAACTTAATTTTAATCTAACGCTTACGCTACCTAAAAGTTTGTCTGCTACCAATTTTTGCACTAAAAACAAGAGGAAAAAAAAAAAAAAGAGGCAAAAATACAGCCATGGCTAATTCCACACCGTCAATTAACTTCAATTCATAGTACTAAAATTATAAAATATCGGGAAAAGCAATCTACCAACTTTCAAGTTTTTTCACGATGAAACAGACATTTGTTGGAGCCCACCAGTTATGAACCACTTGTACCGTAGATTTAAGCTCCCCTTCCTTAGACTGAAGCGTGACTAGTGACCGCAAATTTCCTGCATACTCATACTATGCTAAGGGCCCCCACCTTCCACGTGGGAAGCACTTAGACATTGAGATGAGACTCCTCCTCTCTCATTAAGCCACGTTTTATTGTAGTTCAACGTTGTAATCAGTTCAAATTGGCAGATCCTAGGTGAACTTCAGTGACCACGCCACTTCAACAACTTCCATCACTCCTAACCCAGCTGCACTCAGTGAGTGAACCATCTCAAGTTCATCAGGTACTGCTAACTTAGCTGATTTTGAGTGATCCACTGTATCAGTTACAAAGGTTCCTGTTTCCTTTTCATCACCCTACGTTCTCTTGAAGCTATATAAAATGTTTGGTTTTTGTCTGTAGTTAATTTGGTTTAGTTTTCTTTTTGGTATCAGGTTTCGATCAATGGCAACCCTGACAACCTCACACTTTGTTTCGACAAGTTCACATTTCAGCAGCCATGGAGCAGACACTAAGGCCAATCTTGCACAGGTTGGTGCCAGGTATCAAGCCATGACTCACAATGGTTTGCGGTCTTTGAACAAGGTCGATAGATTGCAGATGAGGACCACCAACGCAAAGGCTGTCGTTACGAAAGCTATGAAACAGGCAGATTACAGGCCTTTGGGAAAAATTATTTGCGGAATAGGGATGAATATAGTGTTTGTGTCAGCTGAGTGTGGCCCATGGAGCAAAACTGGTGGACTCGGTGATGTCCTCGGTGGACTTCCTCCCGCAATGGCTGTAAGTATATATAAGTAGAGATTTTGGCTTTGGTTTTGGTAATTAAGTGAGATAACTAGCCGCTATTGCTTATTTATCGTTCAATAGGCCAAAGGACACCGTGTTATGACAGTGTGTCCTCGCTATGATCAGTACAAGGATGCATGGGACACAAGTGTGTTAGTTGATGTAAGGTTTCCAATCCTGCTTGATTCAAGAGATACCATATTTTACTTTTTTAGTACTTCATATTCCACTAAAAGGATCTATGTTTGGATTAATTTCTTAAACTTGAGATCCTAATATGCAGCTAAAAGTCGGAGACAAAGTTGTAACTGTTCGGTTCTTCCACTGCTACAAACGTGGAGTTGATCGTGTCTTTGTCGATCACCCCATGTTCCTTGAGAAGGTTTGAAATGATTGTTGCCTTGGTTTAATGTTCCTGCGTAAATGATTCTAGTTCAATCAATTTTCTTATGGTCGCTGTTCTGATGATTCAGGTATGGGGCAAAACAGCATCCAAAATCTATGGCCCCAGAGCAGGTTTGGACTACGAAGACAATCAACTGCGGTTCAGCTTGTTATGCCAGGTAAAATAAAATTTTTTCCATGTCCCTGAATCTAACCATGATATTGTCTCTTTCAGATATAAGTCAACCTAATTTAATGCCATTTTTATTTTGTTTGTTTGTAGGCTGCTTTGGAGGCACCCAGGGTTCTAAATTTAAAAAGCAGTAAAAATTTCTCAGGACCATATGGTATGAAGTCTTCCTCTTTAGTTCTAACCTTGAAAGTTTAACTCTCTTCTTCCATGAAATGGTTTAGCCTAATGTGTTTCATCACCATCTTCTGCAGGGGAAGATGTTGTCTTTATTGCAAATGATTGGCACAGTGCTCTTCTTCCATGCTATTTAAAAAGCATGTACCAGTCAAGGGGTATCTACATGAATGCAAAGGTATGGTTGATGGCCTCTGAAACTCTAAGTTAAGCAAGCAGAAGGTTGGATCTTACATTGTGCGTGATAAATATGTCAGGTTGTATTTTGCATCCACAACATAGCCTATCAGGGAAGATTTGCCTTAGCAGATTTCAAACGTCTCAATTTGCCTGAACGGTTCAAGAGTTCATTCGATTTCATTGATGGGTAATGAAACCAAAAGTGCTGCTGCTGTTACTATTTTTGTTACAGTATTGATGAATTGTTTTCTTTAGTCAAGGATTTAAAAGGTTTTCATCGTCAGGTATAACAAACCTGTCAAGGGAAGGAAAATTAATTGGATGAAGGCTGGAATATTGGAATCACATAGAGTCTTGACTGTAAGCCCATACTATGCCCAGGAGCTTGTATCTGGTGAAGACAAAGGTGTAGAACTTGATAACATCATTCGTAAAACTGGCATCACCGGCATCGTGAATGGCATGGATGTTCAAGAATGGAATCCTGCCTCTGACAAATACATCAGTGTTAAATATGATGCAACAACTGTAAGTGCTTTCTATAGCATCCAGTTTCCCGGTTGGTTGTGGTATTAGGAGATGAGTTTTTTAGTAATTGTCAATGCAGGTAATGAAGGCAAAGCCATTATTAAAGGAAGCTCTTCAAGCTGAGGCGGGATTGCCTTGCGACAGAGATGTTCCTTTGATCGGATTCATTGGTAGGCTAGAAGAGCAGAAGGGTTCAGATATTTTGGCAGAAGCTATTCCGAAATTAGTTGCTGAAAATTGCCAGATTGTAGTCCTTGTTAGTGTCAAATTTTAGAATTCCTCCTTCTGTGATTGTTACCGTTGCTTCAACGAGTATAGTATTAATAAAGGGATCTATTTTCCTTTCAGGGCACAGGCAAAAAGGCCATGGAGAAGCAGATTGAGCAGCTGGAGATCCAATACCCTGACAACGTTAGAGCAGTAGCCAAATTCAATGTCCCATTGGCCCATATGATTATTGCTGGTGCTGATTACATTTTGGTCCCTAGTAGATTCGAACCGTGCGGTCTCATTCAGCTGCATGCTATGCGATATGGAACAGTAAATGCGTCTGACCATCTCTTTCCGGCAACCAACTGATTTGATTTCATAAGCACTATATTATGTTAATCCTAGTCTCATTCTACCGGATCAATTAACCTCTATACGCTATCGATTTTGTGCTATAGGTTCCGATAGTTGCCTCTACTGGTGGACTTGTTGACACAGTCAAGGAAGGATTCACAGGGTTCCAAATGGGAGCTTTCAATGTTGAAGTAAGTAGTAAAAATGATTTATCTTTGTGTGAAGCACCGTGAATGATATATGTATATTTATCTCATCCACCTTTTATGGGAAGATCATTCATCTCAATGGGATGTGTTTGCAGTGTGATGAAGTGGATCCAAGTGATGTGATTAAGGTGGTAAAAACTGTCAAGAGAGCTCTTGCAACATATGAGACTCAAGCACTGAAAGAAATGATCCAGAATTGTATGGCACAAGATTTTTCATGGAAGGTTAGTAGCTCGTGTAGGAAGCTTGTCTTGCATATGGTGGATAATGTAGCTAATTTAGAGTTATAGGGAGAAACGAATACGCATCTCTAGTTCTTTGAGGTTTAAATGGAAATTTATTGATTTGTGCAGGGACCATCAAGGTTGTGGGAGAAGATGTTGTTGAGCCTTGGGGTGGCTGGGGGTGAACCTGGCATTGAAGGAGAGGAGATTGCTCCTCTTGCCAAGGAAAATGTTGCCACACCCTGAGCATAATCAGAAGGCAACTATGGATAAAGCTTAGTAACATGTTTTCTTAGACAACCAAGTCCAAGTACCTGTCTACTCTCGATAGCCATTGGCTTGACCAGCGGAAAACAAACTGGCCTGCCATACGTGAAGTCAGTAGTGCTATTTTTGAGAGTGAAAAGTCAGGAGATAGTATGATATATATACATAGTTATAGCAGCTAATGGGTGTTAGTAACGTTGTCAAGAACTTAAAGGAGAATCAGTTTCTCTGCGTAGTTTTATGAGTAGTGAGCAATGTGAAATAAGATAAAATGTTCAACTTCTACTTAAGGTGTCTTCTTACGTGAATGAATGCTTGCATCATATTTGAGCTTTATATATGTCCTATATTCCATCTTCTCTTTTTTTTATTGTAATTAGGTAAAATGGTGGATGTTTTGGGTCTCAAAAGGATGGACAATTGCGATGGGAAAATAGTTAAGGCTATGAATATGAAGAATCCCGTTCTCTTAAAATGTGTTGAACAGCAAATATTTTTATAACATGGGAGATCGGGGTTTTATTACCAAGGTGTCCATGCTTGCTCAATTGGGATTAAATAATTGGCTGGAGCAGATGATGCATTTTTATGGCTTAAATTTGTAGTGAGGGAGATCCTCGGCAAAAGAGTGATGTTTACAAATGAAAATAGTTGGTGATGAATTGAGAGGAACCAATCCCCATCAAAGCCAATGAGGGGAAGTGGGGACACCGAAAGCGACCTCCACTCACTTTGCTTTGCATGGATGCCCTGCCCATGTATCTAGTGCTGTCTCTTTATCTTCTTCTCATCACATATATTATATCACTCTCTCAACGCATTACCATTGCAAAGTGCAAAAGTGCAAACCGCACTGAACTCAATTAAATGCTTAATGGAATAATTAATTGAAAGAAAAAACAATTCATCTTCTCTAAATAAACATTATATTTCTTTAATATTCTTTTTGCCAAGCTAAACTCATTTGCTCGTTACGGTTGTCTCTCTCATTTGGTTGCCTTGTTCAACACTTTTGGCCAATGAATTTCCGTGACAATTCGCATCTTTTGGCTTAAAGACATACTAATAATTGAGCCAATCATCTTTTGCCTCCCTCTACACGCTTGCTTGCTCACTCACTTTACCTGCTGCTGCTGCTGCTCTCTCTCTCTCTCTTCTCATGGACTTCCCTGAATTCTTCTGCTATGTTTCAATTTTAGGTAACTTATAACTCACTCATTCTCCACTTCTATCTACTTGGTTTGAATTGTGCTGAATGATTTATTTTCTGGGTTATTGCAGCTTGTTTGTTTCCAATTATGGTTAATTCGATTGGGATAAATTATGGACAAATAGCAAACAACCTTCCATCCCCAGAAGACGCGGTGCCACTGGTGAAATCAATCGGAGCAACCAAAGTTAAACTTTACGATGCAGATCCCAGAGTCCTTAAGGCTTTTGCAAACACCGACGTTGAATTCATGATTGGTTTAGGCAACGAGTACTTGGACAAAATGCGAGATCCAACCAATGCCCAAGCATGGGTGAAAGAAAACGTTCAACCCCATTTACCAGCCACCAAAATCACCTCCATCTTTGTCGGCAACGAGGTTCTCACTTTAAACGACACTTCTCTCTCCGACTGCCTTCTCCCGGCAATGCAAAGCGTTCATGCTGCGCTGCTTAACCTCGGACTGGATAAACAGGTGACCGTCACTACAACACATTCCCTAGCCATTCTTCAAACCTCGTATCCGCCTTCAGCTGGTGCGTTCCGTGAAGATTTAAAGGATCCTTTGTGCGAAACGTTGAATTTCCATCAAAAAACTGGCTCTTCTTTTTTGATTAATGCCTATCCCTACTTTGCATACAAGGGAAACCCCGAGCAAGTTCCATTGGATTTTGTTCTTTTTCAGCCAAACCAAGGAGTTACCGATCTACAAACCCATTTACATTACGATAACATGTTGTATGCTCAAATCGACGCCGTTTACTCTGCTTTAGCTTCCTTGGGTTACAAGAAACTCCCGGTTCACATATCGGAAACTGGGTGGCCTTCAAAGGGAGATGAAGACGAGGCAGGAGCTACACCCGAAAATGCTGAAACATACAATGGGAATTTGATTAAATTGATGTCGGGAAAAACAGGGACTCCAATGAGGCCGAATTCGGATCTTAACATTTACATTTTTGCTTTGTTTAATGAGAATATGAAACCAGGTCCCACTTCAGAGAGGAATTACGGGTTGTTTAAGCCAGACGGAACACCCGCGTATCCTCTCGGGATCACTCCTAACAATGTCGTCGGGAGAAATACGACCGTCGGTGGTGGAAGTTTCGGGAATACCGTAACGAACCCGTATTATCCGATGAGTTCTTCCACAGGTTATATGTCCATTTCTTCCGCAAGGGTAAGTTATATGCCATTCATTGAATTCTATTTGCATGACAAACTTTGAAATGGTGACATTTACGTGATTCAAAAATTTTGGATTGATAGCAGCAAAGATATCAATTATTGGGGCATGTGCTGCTGATGGTGCCATTGTTGATGATTAAAACCTTGGTTTAGAGACGAATCCAAAGCTCTTTCTTTGCATCAGATTTAAAGGAAGGGGAAAAGAATAGAGAGAGAATAAGAAGCAGCTTCATGGTTAGGGAAAAGGTAAAATTCTGATTCGAAGGAATCATCAACTCTATTTTCGACTCCACAAAACCAAAGTGCACGTAGATGATTATCAAAAGAGGCAAAGGCATTTAGTTTTCTTCTAAATTCTATCATGTAAAATTTAACGTGATCTTCTACTGTTGGTATTAATTTTATTTTGTTATTTCAACATATCTTTGAGACTATGTTTTTTTATTTTAATATATATTTTGCAGGGTGATAGGTTTGGTGAGTGAGAGGGAAAGCATCTCATATACTAATACCTTTTTAGGTGATTTTAATATTTTTTGCTATTGGAATTCAAACCAACCACCTGATTTATGTCACTGTTCAATTCCGTCCAAAGTTGGCGGAGTTTTTTCTGTTTTTATTTTTTGATAATGAAGAATTAAATTCAAATAAGTTACTCTTAACCAAAGGAATTGAATTGAGAGAGTTAATTGTATTATCTATGTATATATAAATCTTACCATTTCTTAATGTCAAATAAAATATATAATTGTTATAACTAAAAGCTTCATTAATTGATTGAATTATAGATGGGTGATAAAGTAGATAGTACATTTTATATTGCGTGGATACATCATTTAATTTCATTTCATTTCCTTTCTAGGTTTGTTGGTTAAAATTAGATCCCTTTAGTTTTTAATACTATTAATAAAATAAATCTTTGATATTCACAAAACTAATTAAAAATTCGATTTACGTAAGTGCACCTATCAATTAATAGTACAGCTACGGTGAGTAAAGATATTGTTCCCACGAAGACTAAAAATGATAGTAATTACTACTTTTCTATTATTTAACTGATAAATTTGAGTGATTGATTAAAACTAAAATTAACTAAATTAATTAACTACAAACGTGACAAAGAACAAATCATGAAAATAATCGAATAATAACCAAGAAACGAAACAATACCCATGAAAGAATTCACGTAGATTTCATCTGTCATTATCAATCTAAATTGCGCAATTTCTTCACTTAATATCTTGATCCATAAAAATTCTTAAATTATGCTAATATCTCTAAGAGCAACTGACTCTAGGTTGATTAATTGAAATTTCTTTCTAATTAAAACCCCTATTATTACATTAACCCGATTTATGGATTCCCTATTAGGACTCTAATATGTAGATTTATATTGTCCTATTTCTAGGATTGCATGCAACTCCACTCAATTATGCTAGATCTACTATTAAATAAAGTCTATTCCTCCTTTGATTTAAACACATCAAACATGGATCAATAGTCTAGAAATATTAAACCAAAAATTAAGCACGTATAATTGAGAACAAGATCTAAGTATTTATTGCGTAAAATAAAAATCAAACGACAGAATCCATAACAGGGTTCATCTCCCCTATGTATTTAAAAAATTAGTTCATGCTTACAAATAAAAACATCCAAAAGAAAATATAACCGAAAGAAATAAAGAAACTCATGATAATCTCCTAAGACATGAACTGGGAGTCTTCATTCTTGACGGAAATCTGCTTCAGAATTGACTTCAATGGTGTTTTTCGAGTTGTTTTCTTGAATATTCTATGACGGCTTTCTCCTATCTTCATATTTTTGGCATATATAGGTCTTAGAATGCCCGAAAAACCTAAAAATAGTGTTTTTCCATTGTTCGGAGTGCAATTCTCGAAGTTGACACGGCCTACCACATGGTTGTGTGTCCAGGCCATGTGGAATAATCCAAGTCGTATGGCTCTTGTAACTCGCTCCGAATTTCCAGTTTTTGCTCCTTTTGCTCCCAAATGCTCTCCTAAATATAAATATATGAATTTAAATGATTAGGAGCATAAAAAACACCGTTAACCTCGAATAATATTCATCCAAAAATGCATTAAGAATTAGATTAAAATATGTTACTTTTAGCACTTATCAATCTTAAGTCCATGGTTATAGTGTTATTTGTTAATAATGGAAATAATTTCAACAGCCTTCTTATTGATTATCAAGAAGGAAAGAAGATCGATTACTAGGCACAATGTCAATAACTATAGCTAATTTATTGAAGAATATTAAAATTTATATTTGCATAGATGATCAAACCCATGAATCAAAACATAAATTTTACCTTTTTACTAAAATTTTTATCACTTCTTTCATAATTCTAATTTCTATCTTCAAGCTCCCTTTTATTTTTAATTATTTTTTATTGGATTTCACCCTACTCATTATTATATACAAATTTTATATTTTTATTATAAATTTATTTTTGTTGATTTCAACCTCCACTACTTATGTTTTATATTTATTTGAATTTCCAAATAAACTAAACTATCTAAGTGATTAGGAATCATAGGTTACTAACGTAGTTACTGAAATAGAATAATAATTTTTTAAATGAAAAATTCGTTAATTCATTTAATTAATAGAACTATACAATTTATGGAAAAAATAATAAATACTCGCTGTAAATGGTGAAAGGCAAGCTCTATCAACACAACAAATACTTTAGCTTTAGCATCAATAGAACATCATGACACGTTGACAATTGACTTCGTCACAACTCAAGTACGACTTATCTGGAGTGATTGCAAACACTTAATACAACCTCGGATGATCCAAAGCGGCGAGCAAAAATCGAGAAAAGAATCGAACATTCACCAAACTAGAGAGGACAACGACAAAATCATCCCTAAAACACTTGTAAAACTAAGGTTACATGCATAAGCAAGACTAAAAAGTGTGCTACAAGAGCAGACAAAAACTTCTAAAGCTGAAAATTTATTAAACAATGGAAAAAAAAAATATAAAACTTACAACACGGGTCCAAATCGACCAGTGAAATAATTTATTATTCTGAAATACTCTCAAAACAGAAACATATTATGAAGCCGCTGATGAAGAGTCACTCACTTTCTAAGAAAATTTACTGATGACCGATGAAGTTTTAACGAACGATAAGAGCCGTCATTTGTCCATCACAACTTGTGAAGACAATAAAGACACTCACAAAATATATCTGTAACATCCTAAAATTCAGGGGTCTGTGATATTTGTGTTAATGCATGTTATGGTTGCTCTGCAGGTTGTTTGGGTGTGTTTGGGGGTCTTGGGGAGGCTCGAGTTCGAGCCCAAGCCCTGGTGAAATCTTGGTTTTTGGGCACTTAAGTAGGGAGAGCTGTAGGAGGCAAGGCTTAAGGGAAATTGTTGGCGTTTTGCTAACACAAAAAGAGTTGTGGTGTGGTGGCAAGGTGGCGCGACTTAGGGAGCAAGGGAGTGACGCCACAGGGAGGTAAGGGATCCAAGGTTCTAGTCTTGGTACTTGTTTTTCTTTTAGATTATTTTCTTTTAAAGGGAATTAGACTTTAGCTGTAGGCTTACATTTTGTTGTGCATGTTGTAAGACACAAATGGCCACATGGTGGAATGGTGGTGGCATCAGTATGATAGCAAGGTGGGAGAGGGTTCGAATCACACATGCAGCATATGAGAGTTTTATTTTGTGCTCAAGGAGGGGAAGAGGTGGAGTTAGAGTGGAACTCTACTTGGTGAAGATTTGAATTGGTCAAATCTGTTTGAACGAATGATAGAGAGTGAATGGTGGAGTAGAAAGGGGAGAAAATCATGGGATTTGGGGGAGTGGGAGAGTTGGACGTGAGTAGGGGTGTGAGAGGGAGAAATTTGGCTGAGTAGGGGTCTAAGAGAGTATTTTTGATCTTTTGGGTGTGAGGGTGAAAATCGAAAGTTGTCTTAGCTTTTGAAGGGGTCGAATTCTTTTTGGTGTTTCTGTGAGTGTTATACGCATCATTTCGAGTTTCTTTGCTCTCCGACTTACGCCAATTTCTGTGCTTTCATTATTTTTCCCTACACTTCTCTTTTGGTTAAAACGATCACTTCTCTTCTTTCCCTAAGCCATATCATCGCACCCTTCTTCTTTACCTTCATCATCTTACCGATTTCTTACTCTTCCAAAAGCTGAATTCCCACCATCTTTTCCCACGTTTATTGTCGGTTCGTGGTGTTACTTTTTGTGACCAAAAAACCTTCCCTTTCCATTCGGCTTAACCTTGTTGGAGGCCGATTTATTCATTCTTGTCTTGCTTAAATCATTCGGGTGACATTTAGTAAGGGCCGAAATTTTTTGGGGGATCAATTGCTGAACCCTTCCTCATCGGGTACTGTTGATCTTAGTGATTTTCTTTTCTCTTCTCGGTATTGAGTTAACTAGGTCGGTGAAGGCCATATTTACTTCTTTTGATCTTATGTGTGTTTTAATCTTTTCTTTTCTCTCTAGTTAAATGTCGTCTCTGAGAGCAGCGCGTGGTTAAACTCCTCTTGTTCTAAGGATCTGATGTTGCCAAATTTAAGGGTAAGTAGTGCTAGTTAATGTTCAATTCTCCCTGATGCTGAATATTGGCAGATGCTAACACCCCCCTTATGCATCAATCAATATAGGGTTTACTCACTTTAGCCAAGGACGAAGCAAAGCCGGTTAATTGATACTCGGTTGGAGGGAAACACAATTCGCGATAAGTGAACCAAGTGGAGTAGTAATTCGGGTTACGAAACCTTTTAAGAAGTTAAGGCTAACTTTCGATTATGGTTATTCTAGGGGCAAGCGATGAGTAGTACTTTCGGCAGTCTAGATCAGGTGTGTAACCTCACACCCACTTCGATGATTGCATGTGGTGTTCTGTGAACCGGCCAAAAGTCGAAAAGCCGGAAAGCTAACAACTGTGATCACTCGAGCGTGCGAGTGCTCATAATGGTAAATCGAGATACAAATTGTGACGTTAAGTCGTGGAGTGTGTCGCGAACACTCTCGCGATACTAAGGCTGTAACGGGCCGAAACGGGCCAAATGGGCCCAACGGGCTATCCGGCCCACTTGGGCAAAACTATTAGAAAAACTATCGAATGATAACTCTGAATGCCAAATCTGCAAATCTGAGACCGAAATCGTGCGAAATGGGCCACACGAGCGTGTGGGCCGTATTGGGCCTAAGATGGATTTTAGGCCCAGTAACTTTGTAATGGCTTAAAAAGAAAATTGTGTCGTTCCAGGTGACAGTAGGCCTTCAGAAAGGCCTTTGAATGCGAAAATTACCAAAATACCCTTAGAGGGTAAATTACTGAAATACCCCTGCGTTGCGAAATTACCAAAATACCCTTAGAGGGTAAATTATCGAAATACCCCTTGGTTGCAAAAAATTACCAAAATACCCTTGTAGGGTAAATTATCGAAATACCCTTGGGTTGCGAATTTACTAAAATACCCTCGATGGTTAAACTTTCCGAACTACCCCCGAGTGGGTGAAAATGACTGTTATACTCTTAATTGTGATTGAATATCGTGTGTATGATTTTTATTTACACTTTTACACGTTGATACATGACATTTTATCATATTGCATGGGGCAGGTTAATGACTGAAGAGAAGTGTAGCCTGGTGGCTTTGCCACATACTGTTTCAGTGGCTATGTCACATATTGATATACTATGACCCTGGTGGCTCAGCCACAAATATTGCGAGTAGCAGCTCGTCTGCATTATTAGTGTGATTGGCGGGGTGGGTTGACTTGATCCCCACAGGTGACGATTGGTTGGTACGGGGGTGTGATTGGTTGGATTGGGTTGGGTTACATTACATTTTATTGTTTGCATTATCATGATAAAAGGGCCTAGACCCAGTTTGATGTCATATGGGCTCGGGCCCAGTCAGTGACCATTTAGAGGATTACACACTGAGTTCTCGTAACTCACCCTTCTGCTTTAACCTTGCAGGTGATCACCAGCGTTAGAGGATTTGGAGCGACGGAGGACTCTGTGGTGGCCATACACCGGGAATATTTCTCGTGACTTAGTAAATTTTTGTTTTTGCTTTACTTTAAAATTAGTTTATTTTGGGTTAATATTGTTGTAATAAGGCTGCTGGTTTAATTTCTTTTAAGTTTCCATTGGTAACCGTTAAATTTATAAATACGTAGTTTTCTTAAAACGACGTTACCTGTTTTCAAAATATCATATCCTCATAATTCACTGAATCCGTTTTCTGTAAAAACGAAGTTTTTCGAAGATAGTGATAATGACATTAATAACAACAATAATGTTTTACATGAGAACTATAAAAACAAAATCTGAGTTTCATAAACATCCGATAAAAAAAGAGAAGTTGGAAATTTCAAAAAGATTACGAACTTTTAATCGAACACGGAGCTTCCAATTTACCCTTATATGTGACATGCTAGATCCGGTCATAACGTCTAGGCCGGGTTTAGAGTGTTACAATATCTATAAATTAAAAAAAGAAAAAAACATGTGAAGTGAATAAAAAGAGGAAAGAATGTATTATTCATTAGTTAAATAATTACCAAGCTACTTAAGATATTCACTAACTATTAAGGCTATTCAACTTGGATGTAGAGATAAATGAGAGTGATAGTTAATGAGTTAGTTAATGCTTATAAGTTATATTTCAATTTAGATATTCTCTGAGCACTTGGTTTGCTTGATTGATTTAAAAGTGAATGTATATTAAATGGTTAAATTTGATTGATTTAATTATAGTGAATGTAAAAAAAAAAAATTAAAAAGAATATTAAATATGTATCAATTAATTTTTTTTATTCTTGGTCTGCTTGGCTCGAATTTTAATAAGATAATTTTTTTAAATACTTTTATTTAAATTTAATTATAGAAATAAATAGATAATAATATAAAATTATATATTTTATTATTTTGATATTGTAAATTATTAAAAATGAAATAGAGGTGCAACAAATTATGTTTTTATCTAAGATTACACCATTATTTCTTCTAAGCTAAAATGAGGTGAAATAATATATTTGTTTATTTTTAAAAAATATCAATGATAAGACACATTGCACTTTTGAAGAAATATGCATGTTTAAACTTTAGAGACGACGTTATTAGGAGAGACAGTTATAAACCCCGAACATAAACCATAAAATCAACATGGATAATAATAAAAAACTAATAATTACTTTATTGTATATATATTAATCACAATTTATTATTAAAATTTAATTCAAAAAGTGATATCCACTTTAAAAATAACTAAAAAAAAAGTGTTTTGTATTTAAAAGAACTGACCTAATGTTTTCATATATATTTTTGTTTTTTTATTACAAATGGGACCTACTTGATAATATTTAAAATTTAAAATTTAAATCTAAATACAATTAAAAAAGATATGTATTAAAAATAGGATCGGGTTAATCATATTTTCATATATGCTTGCAGTTGTTTATTATATATGATTATTATTCTTAATCTTATTTATCTTACATTTTTTAGTTTAATGAGATTAGATTAATTTACATCTCATCAACTACTTCTTTATTATTTAAGTATTTAGGAATAGATTTAGTATTAATGGTTTTAATTAATAGTCTGGTTGATTGGATTGTTGAAGTTGTCTATAATTTTGTTATTAGACGATAAATCTGATCATGGTTGGATCGGTTGGGTTTAGGTCGGATCGATGCAAAATTTTAAGTTCGATTTGGCCTAAAAATGGGTCTAAAATTTTGCCCAAGTCCAACCCAGATTAAACTTGCTATATCCAAGCCCAACCTAGCTTGCCTATATTAATTTTTTTAGATTATTTTTATATAAAAATAAATTTAAAAAATATAATATATCAAATACAATAAAAACATTAAAATAAATATTTCCTAACAAATTAAAAATACATTAAAAAAAGTGTCTTTGTGCTTAAATGACACTAAGAGAGTTGCAACTTAACAAACAAATATCGATAAAATAGTAGTAAAATTAACAATAAAACAATAGTTATATAATCTCCAAAGAATAACAACAAAATGATAGCAAAACAACAACAAAAAGATTAGGCTGACTCGAGTGGGGTCAAAAATATCTTACCCTAGGCTCAACTAGTTTAGAAAGCAGACTATATTTTTATCTAAACCTATTTTTCGAATCTATTTTTTGGCCAACTAGAACAGACTTTCGAATCTAGACGAATGACCTTACTCATTATCAATTGTACTAGAAATTAGATTAGCGAGTAAGCTAGGGCAATTGGTGAACAATGAACTTTATTGAAATGTTATTATGAGTTTAATTCGATGTATTCCATTTCAACATGATGTTTTGGTGGACATACAACGGACAAAAATGCTCATGCTCCAAATTTATAAATTGGGATAATGGTTGTTGAAGTTTATCAAATTTTTCTGTATAATCCCTCAACATTAAAATTATATTTAAAAAGTGTATACTGTTCTTTTATAAATTAGATCTGTAATTATCTTTTTTATCATGTAGAAAATAAAATTTTAAAGGTACTTTACAAGTTAAAAGTAATTTGTAATTAAATTTAGCAGACCTAATTGACGCAACAATAAAATTGAACTTGGAAATTGAAAAAGAAGAAAGATATTGGGAGTAAAGAGCTAGAGCGAATTGGTTAAAGATGATAGATAAGAATACAAATTTTTTCCACAATTTTGCATCCCAAAGGAGAAAGATAAATCAGATTGATGAATTGGAGAACGAACAAGGACAAACAACTATGGATAAACAAGGAATGGCAGTTGTTGCAAAGAGGTACTTTGAAAATATTTTTTCTTCAGGTGGTATTGGCAATTTAGACTATATCCTTTTTGATATTGGAAATTGTATTAAGACGAGCATGAATCAAGGGTTGACTGCTAAATATACAATGGAAGAAATTGTCCTTACGTTAAAAACCATGGGGCCAAAAAAAGTTGCTGGAAGTGATGGGTTTTTGGAATTATTTTTTCAAACATATTGGTATATACATGAAAAGGGGTTGGGGAATTCTGCCTTGATATTCTGAATAAAGAGGGCTCTCTTGAAGGTGTTAATATGACAAATATAGTTCTTATTCCAAAGGTGGCCCATCCAACAAACCTTAAAAACTTTCGTCCTATTAGTCTATGCACAGTTCTTTATAAAATTATTTAAAAAATGATAGCAAATCATCTCCAAAAAGTTTTACATATATGCATTGACGAAGCCCAAAGTGCATTTGTTCTAGGAAGACTCATTACTGATAATATCTTGGTTGCATATGAATTGATGCACACTCTCAAAAACAAAGGATGGGACAAGACGGAGGCTTGGCACTAAAACTAAACATGAGTAAAGCATATGATAGAGTTGAATAGATGTTTCTAGAAAAAGCTATGCTAAAGATGGGCTTTGTAGAGTCTCTTGTGGATTTAATTTTAAGATGCATCAGCTTAATAACCTATTCGATATGTATAAATGGAGAGATGAGGGGTTGGTTCAAAACAACTAGGGGTATGCGACAAGATGACCCCTAAGCCCCTATTTGTTTTTAATTTATAGTGAAGGACTCTCGTCACTAATGAGATTAGCTTTGCAAGAGGGTAGAATCAAAGAAGCAAAAGTGTGTCACAGAAGACCGATTGTTACTTATCTTTTATTTGTAGATAATTGTATCCTATTCGGAGATGCTAAAGAGAGAGGAGCTCAGAATTTAAAGACAAGTCTAAGAGAATATGAAATATGCTCGGGACAGTGTATAAATTTTGAAAAATCAATTGCTTATTTTAGCTTTAATGTTTCGGAGCAGCGGAAGGAACAAATTGCAGATATATGAGAGGTAAGAACTTCACGAAACCCAGAAAAAGTATTTGGGCTCACCTAATATGGTGGGAAGGGACAAAAAGAGATCTTTTCAAATTTTGAAAGACCGAGTACTAAGTAAAATCAATGGGTGGAGCAAAGGCATCTCTCGCACGGTGGCAAGGAACTATTTATTAAATCAGTTTTACAGGCAATCCTTACTTATTCTATGGCGTGTTTTCTGTTACCAAAATCTTATTGTGTTGAATTGGAAAATTTAATGGGGCGATTTTGGTGGAAAAAGAAACATAATAAGAATGGAATTCATTGGTGCGAATGGAGGAATGTAACAGTCCGGTTTAGACCCTAGTCGAAATAGTGGTTTCGGGACCACAAATCTAAGGTCGAAAAAAATATTTTAATATTATTTTTAGTGTTTACAGTATGTGATTATAACAGCCCGATTTAGACCTTAGTCGGAACAGTGATTTTGAGACCAAAAATTTGAATAAAAAATGTTTTAATATTATTTTCCGTGCTTATAATATGTGAATTAGTATGTGTGAAATTTTCATGATTAAATTTTATCGTTTGTGTGTCGATTTGTGAAAAAGGACTAAATCGCAGAAAATGCAAAAGTAGCTTTCTATTTGTTAAAGTGCTTGTTTGCTATGGTTTATTAAATGTGAAGTCCTTATGTGGCAAATAGCCCATTTATGAGTTAGTGGATGATAGTGGAGTGGCATTTGGTGTAGTTATTAATGTTATTAAAGGTTAAATAAGTAAAAAAAGGCATTATATGTTAAATTAAATAAAACAAATAGTGTCATCTTCTTCCACTATCTATCTTCATCGAAATTTCAATCTAAAATCAGCCGTGGGAGAGCTTGTTATTTGGCCAAACTTTGAAGACAAATTGGTGAGTGGTTTTTAATAATTTTTACGTTTTTGAGATCGTTGCTAAGTTATCTTCAAAGCCTATGTCTTAATTTTTGAATTTGATGATGATTTTGTGTTTTGCCATTGATGAGTTTATGAGTTTTATGATGTTTGATGATGAATTATGAAATATATGTGTTAGATTAACATGTTTTGTCTTTGGATTTTTGGATAATTTTGAGTAATTTGGACTAAATTGTGAAAATAAATTTTTGAAGGACTAAAATGTGAAAAAAATGAAATATATGGACTTGTATAATGCTTGTGAATATTCGGCCTAACTATAATATGTGTAAATTTTGTGTATTTTGTGTTTTATGCAATAAGGATTAAATTGTAAAAAGTGTGAAATGTCAGGGGCAAAATGGTAATTTGCCCATTTATGTGTTTTTGGATTAAATTTAATGAATATATGGTTAAATTAGTTAAATTTGAATTTATTAGATCAAGAACGGAAGAAAACAAAATTAGATCGGGGGAAGTCAAAAGTAGTCGAGTAGTTGATTACGTTCGTCGATATCCGAGGTAGGTTTATAAGCATATATGTGTTGTTAATTATATATAAACATGAGATTTATATGCTGATTTGTAATATGTGAAATTAATGTACAGAAATGATAGTATGAAATATAGCACTAAGTGTGCGATACGTTACAAGGATTTGGCACTAAGTGTGCGAGAAATTAAATGTGACGGCACTAAGTGTGCGATATGTTACAAGGATTTGGCACTAAGTGTGCGGGAAATTAAATGTGACGGCACTAAGTGTGCGATACGTTACAAGGATTTGGCACTAAGTGTGCGAGAAGTTAAATGTGACAGCACTAAGTGTGCGATACGTTACAAGGTTTTGGCACTGTGTTTGCGATATCTATATATAGCTTCGGCTATTCATTTGGCACTTTGTGCGCAAAATCTATATATAGCTTCGATTATCCATTTGGCACTAAGTATGTGAGTTCATTGAATATAAAATATTATCGTATGATATAGCGTATCGATCAATAAAGTGACGTGGGAAATGTAATAGATAAGTATGATGAGGTACAGGTACGTACGGAACCTATGTGGTTGTTGACTTTTGTGTATGAGTTTGAAAAGTGGTAGAAAAAAATAAATAAATAGGTATTGATTCATGAGTAAGAATTGAATAGTAGAACTTATTGATATTGATTTGAAATAATGTGCTTTTGATGATGTTTAAGAGATTCAACGGGTATTGAATTGATATAATGAAAAGTGATTGAATGTGAAAAGGATTTAATCATGTGATAATAATGTGCAAGTGAACATTGTAATTGATGCATTTATATGTGTAACTGTGAATTGAAACCGTTTGTATAAGTGAAGTACAGGTATGAAATTAAGTAGGAAACCGTATGAACAAATAATACAGGTATGTGTATGAAATTGCTATTATATGATTTATATGTTGAATAAAGTGTTTGAGTTATGATGCATCAATTGTAAGGATGCAAATGAATGAGATGTGCCTATGATCAAATGATAATTATATGCTAAGTTATACTATATTTTTGTGCATATGTGTAAAAATGAAAGTGAATACATGAAAATCATGAAAAAAGTAAAATTAGCATTAAGACAGTACTGGACAGCTGCAGTTGAGTATTTTTAAAAAATCACCAAAAATGGTAGGAATTGAATTAATAATTTAATGAGATGTGAAATTAAATCTCATTGAGTCTATTTTCAAATAAAGAAAATGGTGTGAGAAAATAAATTATACTTTATGAGATATTTAAATTCTTGTGAGACTGGTTTAGAATGAATACGTGATCCCCTGTTCTGACTTGGAAAAACCATTATAAATTGTAAAAAAATATTTATGGGGAATGGTTTATATTATTAGAATCCTTAGTGAGTCTATTTTTTATTGGAACAAACAAAAATATTATTTGAACTCTGTAAAATGAGATATCTCAGATTTTGTGAAGAGAGGGCAGAACTGTCAAATAGTGAAATAGGGGAAACTTTAATGAATAAACTGTACTAATTGGCTAAGAAAAAAATTCTGGAAATTTTATGGAAAGAAGACATATGAGTCTAATTTCAGGGAAAATTTACGGAACTTAATTTTGAGTTCTGTAGCTTATGAAATAATTAAATTAGTGACTGTGACTCAGGAAAACAACCTTAGCTGAACTTCAGTAAAAGATGAAATCATGTAAATAATGATTCTATTTTCTTAAGCATATCTATTGAGGAATGAGATAGTATTGTTAAATAAATTGTTTATTATTATATGCCAACTTACTAAGCTATAAAGCTTACACCATTTTCCCATTTCTCTTAGTGTTGTCAGGTTAGCTCCAGGTTGGAGATCGTTGGAGGTATCATCACACTATCAATTTGTCAAGTTGGAATCACGACAATTCCTAATTATTTTCAAGTGAATGGCATGTATAGATATTTAGTTATTGGTTGTATGTATTATTATGAATTAGCCAAATGTTTAGGCTTATATTGCTTCGTTGAATAGAGCCATGAGTTGTGGCTCATAATGCTTATAGGTAAGTAAACCTATTTTATGCATGTATGGAGAAATGTCTTGATGTGGCTAAGTTAGAATTCGCTAAAGGTATAACAAAGATCGATATATTGTATATTAGTACAAAGAGTTAAGAATACAAAAGGTTTGAAAAATAGCCTAATGTATGCCATACGGACTAGAGACACGGTCGTGTGTCTCAGCCGTGGGGTAGGACATGGCCACCGCACGAGCGTGTGGTTTGACCGTGGTGCATAAACAGAATGCTAGTGAATTACACATAGGGTCCAGACATGGGCGTGTGAGGACCACACGGTCTACTCACATGGCCGTGTCATATGTCACACGGGCGTGTGACCCTGTTTTGGTAAAAATTTTCTAAATGCCCGAAAAGTTCCGGTTTGGTCCCGAACCAACTTTAATGATTGTTTTGGGCCTTGTAAGCCCATAATAGGGACATAGAGTGTGACTATGAATGGTTTTAATGTATAATTGAAATGTATGTATTGGAAAAGTGTAAAAGATTACTGTAATGCCTCGTACTCTGATCTGGCTACGAATAGGGGTAAGGGGTGTTACAGTGATTAAGCATGTGTGAAAAATCTGTATTAAAAATTTATCGTTTGTGTGTCGATTTGCGAAAAATGACTTAATCGCATAAAATGCAAAAGCTGTGTGCTAATTATTAAAGTGCTTAGTTGTCATGGCTTATTAAATGAAAGGTCCTTATGTTGATATTCGACCATTGATAGTGGAATTTGACATAAATGTCCATTAAATGAATGAAATTTTAATGTTTTAATCAAGGGATAAAATGGTAAAATGACAATTAAGTTAATATTAATTATAATAAAACATAAATTAGTGGCATTTGTGTTCATCTCCTACCGAAAATTGAAAGAAAAGAAAAGAAAAAGAGCTAGTTAGGTTTGGCAAGCTCAAGCTTTAATTGGTATGTGTTTTTAACTTGGTTTTTGATGATTTCTATGTTTTGTGATCGTTGCTTAGTATTTTATTAAGCCCATGCCTCAATTTCTAATTTTGATGAAGATTGTAAGTTAAGCCATTGATGAATTCATGAGTTTTGTGATGTTTGATGATGAATTATGCAAGTTTGGTGTTTGATATACATGTTTTATAAAAGGGATTTTTGATGAATTTGAGTATTATGGGCTAAATTATGAAAATGAGAAATTGAAAGACTAAAATGTGAAATAAATAAAATATGTGGGTTTGTATGAGCTAGGGGAGAATTCGGTTAAACATGTACAAAATGAAATTATGTGTAATTTGTGATTTTATGAAATAGAGACTTAAATGTTAAAATGTGAAAATGTGAGGGCTATTTTGTAAAATGCTCAAAATATGTGTATTTAAATTGAATTGAATGATTTGGTGAAGGAATGAGCTAAATTTGAATATGTATAGATTAAGAAAAGTGAAATTTGGACTTAAATCAATGCAAGAACAAAGTGCTCGATTGATCGACTTATATCGTTGTTTCAACGTCCGAGGTAAGTTCGTGTATAATACAAATTGTTTAAATTATGTTCACATGTCATGTAATGAATGGAAATGTGATTGTTGAGTTAGTAATGCGAAATGTAAGTTTGAAGAGATGTAGCACTAAGTGTAGTAATGCGAAACGTGAGTTTGAAGAGATGTGGCACTAAGTGTGCGCAAATAGAATCGATATAGTGGTGAACGACACTATGTGTGCGAGATAAAGAAAGCATCGACTATATTAGTTGGCATTGTGTGTGCGAAACCGAGTTAAATTCAGTTTAATGTAAAGGCACTAAGTGTGCGATGATAATAAAGCTTCGGCTAAGTAATAGGCACTAAGCGTGCGAGTAAACCATATGGTTAAAGAAGATCGAGTGATTTATGGCATCGAGTATTATGTGGTATATGCGATAAGTAAATATGTGATGGAATAGGTATGTACAAAACCTATGTGGTTGATTATTTTGTGCATGAAATAGATGGTTGATTATGTGAAAGAAAGTTAAGGAGGATTAAATTATGAAGCATTATAAATGCTTGTACATAAACCTTGAAATGTAGTATGAATGTGAGTAATGGCCTTGGATGAAATTGAATGGTGATGAGAATTGAGCTATGTGTTAATTAATTTTGCATATTAAATTGGAAATGTTGAGTTATTTGTATTATATTACTAACTTACTAAGCTTTAAAGTTTACTGTGTGAAGTCTTTCTCTGTTTTATAGTGTCATTAAAGTTAGCTCGGATCAGGGGATCGTCAGTGTAACACCCCTAACCCATGACCTTCTCCGGACTAGGGTTAAAGGTATTACCAGATAGATCGGAAACTTTATTGACATTACAAACATTCGTTCATCAATCACACTCATAATGTCCCTTAAATAGGTCAACGAAACCTTATTCATGCTTTAGAGTAGGGTCAGGACTAAACCGAACACATACAGAAATTCTCAGAAAATTTAAAACTTTCTAAAGTTTCAGGGGTTACACGCCCGTGTGGGCAAGCCATGTGCTTCCCACGGCTTCTAGACACACCCATGTGTCTTTCCCGTGGTCGAAACTGACTTAACTCTACGGCCACCAAGCACGCCCTTGTACTTTGGCCGTGATCAATCTTGACTAAACCACACGGCTACCAGACACGTCCGTGTGCCAAGGCCGTGTACTCTTAA
This sequence comes from Gossypium bickii, assembly GCA_025503065.1. Taxonomy (NCBI): domain Eukaryota; kingdom Viridiplantae; phylum Streptophyta; class Magnoliopsida; order Malvales; family Malvaceae; genus Gossypium; species Gossypium bickii. The sequence continues at coordinate 85,198,205 of CP106712.1, forward strand.
TCAGCTACTGACTTAGTCCCACGGTCAATAGGCATGCCCGTGTGCCACAACCATGTGGCAAAATAAGCCATTTGCAAGGCTAATATGCCACCCACATTAGGGTCATAGCTACAAGCAAATTACCAATACATCTCATGCACATTTGACAACCAAGAACATATCAAAATAATCATCTAATCTCTACATTCCAATCTAATTCCAATCATGCCAAATTTACAAGACTAAAGCTCATGTAAACACAAACAAAATTCATCCATACACTCACCATAAACTTAACCATCTCAAATACTATCAAACCATACCAAAATATGCACCATTTATCATATTCATTAATGCATATTCTCAACACATAACTAGCCAAATCACATGGCTAAGTTCACATCTCATTCTTATACAAATAACTAGCCTATACATGCCATATCTAGCTATATACTTTTCCAAAATGTACCAAAATAAGTTGAGTACTGTGATGACGATCCTCGACGGTCCCCGAGCCTTCAGTAGCTTTGACGATCTATAAGCAGAGCAAACATACACACAGAGTAAGCTTTCCAAAAGCTTAGTAAGTCATATACAAATAAACTTAATATACAATGCATAAAACCAAATTGTATCATTGGTACATATATATACTTAGCTTATTCATATCCATTCTTCTATCTCATTCATATTCTCATGTTCAATCATACATTTCTTCAAAGCAAATTCATATAGGTACTTACCTTTTATACACACTTAGTGTACATACCAAACGTACCTGAAACGAATATACATTCACGTAATTGTTCATAGCTCGGATTTGCCCGTTGAACCATTCGGAATCTAATAGGATATACAGAATACTCAGAATAGTCGTACAATGCCAACGTCCCAGACGTGGTCTTATATGTAATCAGATGTCGATGCCACTGTCCTTGATAGGGTCTTACACGAATTAATACGATGCCGATGTCCCGGACATGGTCTTACACGTAAAGATCATATCGATGCCAACGTCCCAGACGTGGTCTTACATGATAAAACAGAACAGATACCTATATCATGACATAGCTAATCCTATCTATTCCTAGCTTCGTACGGGACTTCTCGGACATTGTCACTAAGTCAACCTTATCTCGAAATTCATGTACCAATCATCTCATAAGCATTCATTGTTAACAATAGTCATATGAACATACACAATTCAATATAAATACGTTTATTTGCATAATGACTTACCTTGAGTTCGATTTACGGAAATGGATACGGCTACTCAATTACTTTCGCTTTCCCGCGCTCTAGGTCCGATTTCTTCGGCTCTTGATCTATACATATTCAAATTTAACCCTTTTATTTACCAACATATTCATTTCAATCCAAAATCACACATTTATGGCTATTTGCAACTTAACCCTCACATTTGCACATTTTATCAATTTAGTCCATTTTTCTCAAAACATCAAATTCACAAAATTATCATTTAACCATGCTTAGCCGAATACATATATATATATCATATAAGCCCCTATTTTCCATCAAATTCACGACTTATCAAATTCACGACTTAGTCCCTCAAATTATCATTTTTCTCAATTTAGCCCTATTTAGCTAAATTCATCAAAATTCAAGAACAAAATATGTTCATCTAACACATATCTTTCATTTAACAACTAAATTCATCATAAAGCTTACTAATTCATCCATGGCACAACTCACAAATTTCATCAATTCTTCAAATTACAACATGGGCTTGATAGTAAACTAAGCAACAATCTCAAAAACATAAAAATCATCAAAATCTAAAGCCAAAACATACCTAAATTTAAGCTTGAAATGGCCGAATGCCCTAACCCTTTCTTATTATCTTTTTCTTCTTTTCTTTGGTAATTTCGGGACCAATATGATGATAATGGCCTTCCTTTCTTTTATTATAATGTTTTCATTATAATAATATGGCTTATAATATATAATATAAATTTTAACTTAATATTTAAACACATAAATATACATAGCCACACTTAATGCCGTCCACTATAATTAAAAATGGACTATTTGCCTTTTAAAGACTTCACAATAATAAAGCCACATCAATTTGACCATTAATCAAATAGAAAGTCTCTTTTGCCTCTTATGCAATTTAATCATTTTCTCAAATTAATCACATAGAAAGATAAATTAATTTACGAAACTTTAACACATGCGTAATCACATAACATCGACACAAAAAATAATATTAAAATATTATTCAGACTCGGATTTGTGGTCCCGAAATCACTGTTCCGAGTAAGGTATAAACCAGACTGTTACAGTCCGTGACTCAATCACACTATCGGACATCTATTTTGTTACTTTTGGAAGTTGTATTTTTAGTATATGACATGTATAGGCTAGCAATTATAGGATGTTTTGAGATGTTTAAATCTTGTCATGTAATATGGCTTGATAGTTTAATGACTTTAGTATATGTGAAAATGATGGTTATAATGTGTATGTGTGGTTATAAGTGTGTGGAGCATGTCTTTAGGGACTGCCTTACAGCATCAAAAGTTTGGTCAAAATTGCAGATTGAGTGGCCACAAGAGCAAAATTATACACAGTACAATGAATGGATGAAATTTCTTTTTAATAACTACCCAGGCCAAAAATGCAAAACAATTTCATGTACTGTATGGGCATCACAGACAACAAGAAATACATTATTTCATGAGAGAAAACAACAAACTGGAGAGGAGATAAAGTGCTTTATTGAAAATTATTTACTAGAATTAAAAGGAATCAAGAATAAGCTACATGTTCGGAGAATAGGGATTGAACGGTGGAGACCACCAGAGTCCATGCATGTTAAGATAAACTTTGATACTGCATATCAACAACAAAACAAGAAATCATGTACAAGAATAATGATTTGGGATGAAGAAGGTCATGTTTTAAAAGCTAAAATATACCTAAACAAATACATACCAAATGCATTTGCAGCAGAAGCCCTGGCTTGTGTACAAGCAGTCCAATTTGGAGCCAAATCTGATTATTTAAGAGTCGACATTAAGGGTGATGCCTTATCAGTATTAAGAAAATTTTAGGAAGACTTGGACGATATATAAAAAATCAGAGCCTATATTCTTAATGTTAAGCGCCTAAAGAGAAACTTTATTAACTGCAAATTCAAATATGCTTTAAGAACAGGGAATAATGTGGCACATACCATTGCAAAAGAGGGACTAAGGGTAGGAGACGATACTTATCTGAATAACAGACTTTCTAGGGCAATGTTAGCCGCTGTGGTAGAGGATTGTCGACAATTGTTCTTGTTCTTGTTCTTAATTATGTGTTCTTAATCCTTGTTTTAATGTTTTCAGGAATATTAATTCAAGATTGATGTGCTTATTCAGTGGAGTAAAAGTCCCTATTTAAGAGTAGATCCATCATAATTAAGCGGAGTTAATTGCAACCCTAGAAATAGGGCGACATAAATCTGTCGGATTAGAGTCAAATCTAATAAGGGAATCCATAGATCGAGTTAATGTGACAATAAGGGTTTTAATTAGAAAGAGATTTCAATTAATCAACTTAGAGTCAGTTGTTTTTAGTCTCGAAAGAGATATTAACATAATTTAGTGATTTCTACGGATCAAGTCAAGTGAATAAATCATTTAATTCAGAGTCAGAATAATAAGTGAAGTCTAGGTGGATTCTTCCTTGGGTATTGTCTTTATTAATGGTTTATTCGATTATTTCTTTCACTCTCTGTCTCGTTCATAGTCAATTAGTTAGTTAATTTTAGATTAAAAACAAAATCCCTTAATTATTAGGCTAGATAATAAAAAGATAGTTATTACTAGCAATTGTAGTCCTTGAGGATACGATATTCCGGACTCACCACAACTATGCTACTGTTCGATAGGTGCGCTTGCCTTTGTTGAAATATTAGTTAGTTTCGAGCCCATCAAGTTTTTGGCGCCGTTGCTGGGGACTAATATATTAAGAACACTAAATTTTTATTACTTTAGCCATTATTATTTTTTATTGCAATTTATTTTTATTTTGTTTTAATTTGCTAATGTTTCTTTTATTTGCTTCTGGCAGGTAATTTTAGTTTATGACTAAAAGAAACTTGTTAGGACCTTTGCTTTACGACAGTGAGATTGAGAGTACAGCTCGTAGAAATCGAAGAGAGATAAGGCGAAGCCTACAATACATATAAGAAGAGCAAGAGAATGATATCACTAATACCAAGGAGATGGATGATCCCCAGAATAATCTGCTACCTTCTATGGTCGATGCAGATCCAGTAAATCAGAATCTTGCTCATCGAACTATGTATGATTATGCTAAGCCTACTTTAACAGGAACTGAATCAAGTATTGTTAGACCTGCTGTTGCTGCAAATAATTTTGAACTGAAACCTAACACTATTCAGATGATTCAGCAGTTTGTTCAGTTTGATGATTTGCAGGATGAGGATCCAAACAATCACTTGGCAAATTTTCTGAAATTCTGCGACACTTTCAAGATTAATGGCGTTTCTGATGATGCCATTCACCTTTGATTGTTTCCCTTCTAGTTAAGGAACAAAGTTAAACAGTGGTTGAACTCGTTATCATGAGGATCAATCACTATATGGGAACAAATGACTGAAAAATTTTTACTTAAATATTTTTTGCCGGCTAAAATGGCTAAGTTGAAGAATGATATCTCTTCTTTTGTGCAGATAGATTTAGAAATACTTTACGATGCATGGGAGATACAAGGATCTACTGAGAAGATGCCCTCACCATGGGGTTACCATTATGGCTACAGGTTCAAACCATTTGCAACGGTGTGAACCCCTCAACTAGGCAATTGATTGATGTAGCTGTCGGCGGTACACTAAACAACAAAACACCTGAGGCTGCCTATGAATTCATTAAAGAGATGTCACTGAATAACTATCAGTGACAAGTTATGAGGACGAAGCCAACAAAGGCAGCTGATGTTTTCAACCTCGACGCAGTTACCATCTATCAAACCAGGTAGAGCTTTTAAATAAAAAGATTGATAGTTTGTGTGGTTCTTCGTAGGTACATTCAGTGATGCAGTGTGATACAAATGGAAGAGGAATGAGCAATACAGAATATTCATCCTGCAACCCTGGCATAGAAAGCGAACATATGAACTATATGGGGTAATAATTCTAGACAGCAGAATAATCCCTATAGTGATACTTACAATCCAGGTTGGAGGAACCACCCAAACTTTTCATGGGGAGGACAAGGAAACCAAAGACAGCAACCCCTTCCAGGCTTTCAGCCACCTTACCAACAGGAAAATAAGCCAAACCTTGAAGAGATACTTACTAAATTCATCTCGGTGTTAGAAACGCGCTTCCAGAACACCGAAACCACACTCAAAAATCAACAAGCATCGATTCAAGATCTCGAGACTCAAATAGGATAGCTTGCTAAACTAATATCTAAATGACCACAAGGCAGTCTGCCAAGCAACACTAAAACTAACCCAAAGGAACAACTTCATGCCATTACTACTGACGATAGTAAAGGGTTAGATGAACCAAAATCGAGGCAAGAAAACATAGTAGATAAAGGTAAGGTTGAGGTAAGCCATAATAAACCAAAACCGGTAAGTACAGAGTACAAACCTCGTGTGACATATCCTAATACGACGAAGAAAGACCGCACAGATAACAATTCGGTAAATTTCTTAAACTTTTAAAAAAATTACATATTAACTTACCGTTTATTGAAGCTCTGTCACAGATGCCCAATTCAGTAAAATTTTTAAAAGAGCTTTTGGCAAACAAACGGAAGTTAGACGATGCGCCGCATGTGGAGCTAAATGCAGTTTGCTCAGCAATTTTATAGAATAAGCTACCCCGTAAATTAAAAGATCCAGGGAGTTTTACGATTCCTTGCTTAATTGGTGGTTTATCTGTTAATAATGCTTTAGCTGATTTAGGTACAAGTATCAATGTTATGCCTTATAAAATGTTTAAACAGCTAGGTCTTGGGAAACCCAAACAAACTAGGATGAGCATTCAATTGGCTGATAAAACCATTAGATTTCCTAGGGGTATAATTAAAGATGTGCTAGTTAAAATTGATAAATTCATATTTCCAATAGACTTTGTTGTTTTAGACATGGATGAGGATAGTGACATTCCTTTAATTTTAGGACGACCCTTGTTAGCAACTGCTAGGACCATTATTGATGTTGGTATAGGGGAATTAATACTTCGTGTAGGTGATGACATGATTAAACTCCAAGCTCGTGATTCTGTCAGAATATCTAGTGATCAAGATGATACAAGTCCTGTTAATGTAAGAGAACTTAATGTTCAATCTTCTTTGCAGGAAATTCCTCAGAAAAAGATGACAGAGCCATGGTCTAGCTCTCATATTGAAAACAAAACTGATCATGAGGAATGAAGGCTCCAGATCGAGGAACTAGATGAATGGCGAACACAGTTTAAGGAGAAATTGAAAGTACACGATGAACCAAAGCAAAGTCATGACGAGCCTAAAAATAAAACGAGTCAAATTCAGGTTGGAGACCGAGTTCTAATGGATAATACAGATCCTCGTGTTGTCACTTCTGAACCTAATGGAACAACCCCTTTCACGGTACTTAATATTTTCCTAAACGGTACTGTCGAGGTAACTCCTTCCAAATTTGGCACCTTCAAGGTAAATAATACTCGTCTAAAACCTTATTTTAACAAAATTAATAGCAGGAATGAGGAGTTTCAACTCCTCGAACCACCATGATTATGCGAATGAAATGTGAGTCGAGCTTAGACTTTAAATAAGCGCTTCTCGGGAGGCAACCTGAGCACTAACCTCATCAATGTCCATATTTTCGATTTTTAGCGCCTAACTAAAACTAACCAAATTAATAGGTGCAAGTTTCCCTACCCACACGGCCTTGTAACACCCCTTACCTGAGACCGTTGCCGTAGTCGAGCACGAGGCATTACTAGACTTAACTTACTAGTTCTGGGCATAAAAATTGAAACTGTCCGTCTGCGTCATGTTCACTAAATTAATTATAACTCGAGTTACAAAACTCGAAATCAAGATCCGTAAATTTTTCCTGAAACTAGACTCATATATATTCTTACTATAATTTTTCCAGAATTTTTGGTGTGGCCAATTAGTACAGTTTATTAGTTAAAATCTCCCCTATTACACAGTTTGACAGTTCTGACCTCTCTTAACTAAAAATCAATTATCTCATAATATACAACTCATTTTCCTACACCTTTTTCTTTATATGAAAATAGACTCAATAATCTTTAATTATATATCTCATGCACAACCTAATTCAATTTCTACTATTTTTGGTGATTTTTCAAAATCACGTCACTGCTGCTGTCCTACTATTCCCCTGCATATAATTACATAATTTCTTTAAAATAATTATCAACTAGACATTTCATAACATCCACAACCATGTTCTTAATTAACCATTTTAATGGCTAATCATTACCAAACATTTACAAGTCCATAATAAGCCATATCATAAGGTCACACACATAAAATGGTTAAGTCCCTATACATGCCATAACTTAAAACGTTCGAGTCACAAAATACCAATATAACCTTTTGATAGTGTGTACGATCTCCGACGTCCTTTCGGTCCCCGAGTTGGCTTGCAATACTATAAAAAAAAATAAAGAATGGGAGTAAGCATAAAGCTTAGTAAGTTTACATGTAAATAGATGACAACATTCTTAATGAATTAACTTATTCTTTTCTTATCAAGATCATTTAAGCTTTTAACTCAATATACTCAAACTTGTATTCTTACTTTGTCTTTTTAACATGAATTTCTCTTACCTTACCTTTTTAACATGAATTTATCTTACCTTACCTTTTTAGCTTGAACTTGTCTTAACTTACCATTTTAGCTTGAACTTGTCTTACCTTTACTTTGGTATACTCCTGAATTTTTTCCGTTGAACCACTTGGAATACTAAGGATACGCGGGTACCTTTCCTTATGAAACTTAACCATTGCCATGTCTTGACATGGTCTTACGTGGTATCCTTGCCTTGTGAACTCACCAATGCCATGCCTTGGCATGGTCTTACATGGGACCTTTGCCTTATAAATTCACCAATGCCATGCCTTGGCATGGTCTTACATGGGATCTTTGCCTTATAGTAACTTATCAATGCCATGTCTTGACATGGTCTTACATGATTTCCTCAAACCCTAATGTCATGACATTTGTATCCTACACATTCCTAAGGTTCAACCGGAACTTTCTAAGATAGCCCTTTCCGTCAATTCATACTTGAGTCTTTAAATAATAAATTTACAGAATAAATATGTAAATGCTGGAATTTAATAATATTAAATGTAAAATAATAGAATATTGCATTTATTTACTGCAAACTTACCTCGAAATAAAATCGATAAATTATATCGATTTAATCCTCTATCTTTTTCTTTCCCCGATCTAACTCTGGATTTCGTTCTTCTTGATCTATAATAGCAAATTTAGCTTATTTAATACTCATATTTATCAAAACAGTCCTTAACTCTCATTTTTGGCAAAATTACAATTTTGCCCCTATTTACATATTTACGATTTTGCCCCTAGGCTCGAAAATTAAACTTCAGCCCTTATTCTTATGTTTTATAACATGCTGAACATTTTTCCTTCTATAGCAACTTCAAATTCTTACTATAACACATACTTATGAACAATAACAACTTTTACTAATTAGCCTCGTTTTTTAAGAAAATCACTTAATAAAAATCATTCCTCTACTCATAAACATGCAAAATCTACCATCAATCATCAAAAATCACAAGTTCTCATCAATGGCATAACTCAAAATATTCATCAAAATTCAAAATTGAAACATGGGTTTTGTAGCACTCAAAGCAACGATCTCAAAAACGTAAAAATTATTAAAACCAAGCTAAAACATACCTTCAATTTAAGCTTAGAAATGCAAAAGATACAAAGCTTCAAAGTTTTCTTTTTCTCTCTTTGAGTTTCGGTAGTAGATGGTAAAATGAAAACCATCCACTCATATTTTTTTTTATGTTTTATTACTATTGTATTATTATTAAATTACATTTATTATTTAATATATATAAAACTTGTACAATAAGGATATGTATCAACCCATTGCCGTCCACTACCTTTTATTATTGGGAAAATTGCAACATAAAACCTCCATATTAAAAGAACATCCACTATTTGGCCCTTCTAAAAATAACCACTAAATTTTCATTTTACGCGATTAAGCCCTTTTATTAAATTAAGCACCCAAATAATAAAATTGAATCACGAAAATTTCACACATAATAATTCACACATTATAAGCACTGAAAATAATATTAAAATATTTTACTGACTCGGATTTTTGGTTTCGCAACCACTATTCCGTTTAGGCCCTATTCCGGGATGTTACAGGCCTTGCACATGGGCGTGGCTGTGTGGACACCACGAGTAGGTACATCCGTGTGGCGGAGACCGTGCGGAAATAAGATGAAAATTTTCCCCAAAACACGGGCTGCTATAAAATGCCACTGTCGTGCGATGCGGCCGTGGTCGAAACTGACTAAAGAACACAGGATGCAATAAACCCACACAGGCGTGCCTTAAGACCGTGGATGATAATGAGTAAGTGACACGGGTGTACGACACGCTCGTGCCTAGAAGTCATGGTTGAAACTAAGTAAGTCACACGGGCGTACGACACGCTCGTGCCTATAGGTCGTGGTCGATACTGATTAATTAACACGAGCGTGGGCCAAGACTTAGACACGCCTTAAACCAACATTTACTAAATACACGGGCTAAACACAAGGCACACAGGTGTGGGCCACAACTCTACAATTCAATGACAACGCTCGACGATTCGACGGCCTCGAGGCGACTCTATAACAGATTTGTCAGCACTTCCACATATCACCACCACCCCCACATTGCGAGCCATATGTTGATGAGGACCTTTGAGTCCATTTATTTTTTCTTTTTCTTTTATTTTAATTTTTAAACTCTTTCTCTTTATCTTTCTTGTCTTTGATTTATATTAGTATATTTTGATTTCTTTATATCTCTGGCTGTTTATTATCGAGTAACCGTAACGAAGTCCATTAATAAAACTCCCTAAAACTTTACTGATGACTTCGCAGTTTCAAAAGGTTCAAGGTGCTACTAAGGAACGAACAAACTACTGGAGTATTCTCCCCCAACTTCACCTCAACCTAGTTCATCATGCTTCTCACTAGATCTATTTCTACAATTTTCACTTTCTAAGGATTTCATCCATTATTCAGGAAGTTTCACCTCCTTCCCTCTCTTATGATTTTCTGCTTACATTGCTATTATCTATTTTTATACATTGAGGACAATGTACATCTTAAGTGTGGGGAGGTTATTTAATTGATTATCAGAAAAATCCCTGAATTTTATCTTGTTCTTAAGTAATCTACTCATATTACTATTAGACTAAATTTGGATTGATTTATAATTTTTTATTGATATGTTTTGGATTAAATCATAGGTAATTATGCATTGATTATTAAACTTTAAGACATTATAGAATCAAGCATGATAAAGTTGATCTTTTGAGAATTAAAATTGTTAGGATATTTCCCTAAATTGAGGTATTATCTTGAAATTTTAAGTTTACAGGATTGACATCAAAAACCCATAATTTTTGTGAGATTTTGAGCCTTTAGAGTATATATTATTTCTTGCTCACTTCTTTTATTGGTTATGAGTGTGTCAACACTGAATCGTTATTCTAGAACTTGCTTCGATTATGCATGTCAAGACCACACTTTTGATTTGATATACTGAGATGATAAAGGCACCTAGGATTTAACCCACTTACTCCATAAAAAGTCTAACCATATAATTAACCCTTAGTGAACCCCTTTGAGCTTTAACCATCGTCTCTTGATTTTCCCCCTTAATGATAACCTACAATTTAACTATTTTTGATTCATTAAGAATTTTTCCCTTTTTATTGACTCCCTTTTTATTGAGATTTAATTTGATTTGTTACCTAACTATGTTCGTCAATGCTAGTTGCTGAATTATTTCTTTTTAGGTACTATCCACTTGTTTTTGTTCTTAAAAAAAAATTCATGTAATTACATTCGTTATTGAGCTTATACAAGTTAAAGTTATTATTTCAAGGGAAAACTCACGTTCTAAAGTGTGAGTAGTTTTAATTTTGGGTACTTATTTGTAATTCAGCACTGTTTTTCTAGTTGGTAATTTATTACATTAATCTCGATTCTAACCATCTTTTTCAGCCTTTATCCATACCTTTAACCTAAGCCCCATTACAACCTTGCTAAAGACCTTTTGATTTGTGTATCATCTCATTTGTAATGGTGGATATTTGATTTTCATGCAAGCCTATGGTAATAATTTTTCATGATTGACTTTTGAGTGCTTAATTATTGAACCTAAAACACTTTGAGTGATTTGAGTGAATCTTTACTGAGGATGTCAACTATTGTCGATTTGGAATTAAAGGTAATTACTTAGATGAAGGGGAATACCTATGATTTTATGATTCTAATGTTTGACTTGGATTGTTTGAAACTTTAATGCTCTTTTAAGTAGAATTCTCAATACATGATTATTTGTGAATTATTTCAAAACATTATTAATGAAAATTATAAATTGAGAAGAATTTATTTTGACTGTGAGTTGAGGATTTTGCTTGAGGACAAGCAAAAGCTTAAGTGTGGGGATATTTGATAAACCATAATTTATACATATTTGACCCCATGCTTGGCTTTAGATTTGATGAATTCGATGCTCCTAATCCTTTAATTTCATGTTTTACACTCAGGAGAGCTTAGGGAGTCGAAAAGAACGAGAAATGGGCTAAAAAGGGACAAAATGGGCCTACCTCAGAAATCAACACGGCCTGAACTATCGCACACGGGCAAGATCACACGGCCGTGTGTGACGAGCAGAATCAAACACAGTCTAAGCTATCGTACACGGGCGTGTCCCTGCCAAGCCCAAGTCTAATTCTATTTGGAAAAGACTTCTTGTGGGCCAAGGAAGGTGTTTCAAAACCTATATAAAGACCCTAAGGGAGGACCTAAAGGAGGAGGGAGAGTAGATTGTAGAGATTACTCAAAGACAACCATTGGGAGCAGCTTGGAAGAAGGATCCCCATCAAGACTGAAGATCTCCTATCAAATTCTCTTGAAGTTTTTGGGTTTTCTTATGTTTTGTAGTTTTCCTTATTTTAAGATGTTCCCTCTGTCAGTATGAACTAAACTCCCTAAATTACCTAGGGAAGATGAAACCTAGATGAAACTTATTATTTAATAAAATTGAATTACGTGATAAATACTTGTTCTTGTTCTTAATTATGTGTTCTTAATCATTGTTTTAATGTTTTCAAAAATATTAATTCAAGATTGATGTGCTTATTCAATGGAGCAAAAGTCCCTGTTTAAGAGTAGATCCATCATAATTAAGCGGAGTTGATTGCAACCCTAGAAATAGGGCGACATAAATCTGTCGGATTAGAGTCAAATTTAATAAGGGAATTCACAGATCGAGTTAATGCGACAATAAGGGTTTTCATTAGAAAGAGATTTCAATTAATCAATCTAGAGTCAGTTGTTTTTAGTCTCGAAATAGATATTAACATAATTTAGGGATTTCTACGGATCAAGTCAAGTGAATAAATTATTTAATTCAGAGTCAGAATAATAAGTGAAGTCTAGGTGGATTCTTCCTTGGGTATTGTCTTTATTATTGGTTTATTCGATTATTTCTTTCACTCTCTGTTGCGTTCATAGTCAATTAGTTAGTTAATTTTAAATTAAAAGCAAAATCCCTTAATTATTAGGTTGGATAATAAAAAGATAGTTATTACTAGCAATTTTAATCTTTGAGGATACGATATTCCGAACTCACCACAACTATACTACTGTTCGATAGGTGCGCTTGCCTTTGTCGAAATATTAGTTAGTTTCGAGCCCATCAGTAAGAGATTTCAGCGAAAAGGAAGAACAATGTGCGGGGATTGAAAGAGACAGTACATCTGAAGCAAAGTCTAGGAACGAATTGAGTGAGTCAGAGAGGTAGATGCTGAAGAAGAACGACTTGGGAAAATGGAATGGAAACAGTAAGAACTAAGTACAGGCATTTTAGTATGGGCAGATCGGTAAACAAAATTGGATCGGTGAAGAGAACTTGGCCATGGCTGGGATGCCCTAAAAAACAGAGTTCTAGAAAGGTCGGTCAGAGCATAGGAAATGATAAAGTTAAAAGAGAAATGAGGGAGAGTGACCGATAAGTTTTGGTGGCTGGCTATGACTTTGTATTAGGGTTTTAGGAAAAATGTGGGATTAAGTTTAAGATAAGGGCTTTTAGGCTGATAGGGTCTTGGGCCGTTTTGTTTTAGAGATTTTTGGTTAAGATGGTGTTTAATTTGGGCTTTATGGGTTTTGTTATTGATCTATGTTTTGGTGCTGTCTTTTTAATAACGAGCAATCCAACATTTTTCTTGAGAAAAAGTAATATGTAATTTGTATGTTTCACATTAAAAAAAATGCTATAATTTCTTTTAACAAATAAATTTAAAGTTTTCATGTTTTAAAATAATCTAACATTTCAAATATTTTTTTTAATTTTAAAAAATAAACAAACTATTTTAAAATATAATTTTAAAGTGAAAGAACCTCTCAATAAATTTGATAAGTTTCAAGAGTCATTATGATGTTAAAATGATGTTTTACGAAAAAACAAAACTAAAAAAGCCTTGTAGGAATGACATTTTGTAAAAATAGACATGATGTTTTGTCGTTGATATTATTCCAAGAAAACAAATAACCCTTTTAAATTGTAATTACAACATATTTCAACACGCTGTGAAGTTGACATTAAACTTATGTAAAGAGATGATTAATACAATATTAGTATTTTAAGAACTCAATTAGAATGTTTTAAAGTTTAAATATCAATTTTAAATTTGAGTCAATTTAAATGTATAGGGTGCAATTAATCTGAATAAATATGATTATAATTTATTTAATATTAAAAAAATTATATGAACTATTATTTTTAGAATAAGATTTTTTATGAATTATTAAATACATAAAAAATTAAATGCCAAAAGTTTTACTGCATTTTTGGTTGGTTCTATTTACTTGGGTCCCCAGCTATATTTGTGTGCGTTAATACTATCTAAACCTACCTAAATCTTTTACATTTGTTTCAAACCAAGTTTACGAATCGGGCTGATTTACCAAAACACCCTTCATTCACTTGTAAAATCTGAAACAGTACCTCACTGGTATGATGGTAAAAAGTTACAGCCCAGCAGCCAATAACTACGCGACACGTCATTGTACAGACGCCTGATGGATGTCGCCAAGTATCATCCTACATACATGCAATCAATATCATGTCATACATAGACATGTATTTTCTTTCTTTTATTTTTTATTTTTATTTTTTTACATGTCAGTAAACGATCCAAAATCCCTAATTTTTAGATAGAAAACAATTAAAAAAAAAAGAGGTTAAGCTCAGCGTTACAGACACTGTAAGAAAAGGAAAATCAGCCCCTTTTTTTTTGGCTGCTCTACCTTGTTTTCTGCTGTTATTTATTTCCATTTCGTTTTCTCCGTAGTGATCTCCAGGTTGGTTTTTAGTTTTGCTCGTCATCAATGGAGATGAATGTAGCCTTGGCTTAGTTTCCGAAACGATTCTATCATTTTTATATTACCTACATTTCACAACGCCATTTTAAAAAAAAATAATCTTTTTTTTTTTTTTTTTTTTTTTGATGTTTGGGCTTTTAAATTTCAGGTCCTTTTGTTATCAGTCGATAAAAGAGATTTTTTTTTTTTTTTTTTGGGAATAATCATCAGCCCATGGCAGTAGTTGAGAATGGTTCGAATCAAGATGCGGCTGCAACAGCAGTGGCATCAAACGATCAGGACCAGTCAAAGCAAAACCATGTTGGGTCAAGAATTGATCCGAGCTTACTCCAGAACGATCAGGGGTTGTACGACAAGATCGGTGCCCCCCATCATCGATCCAACGGTGGGGATTTACAGATGAGCAATGGTGTAACTGGGGATAACGTTGGGGATAGCTTCAAGAGAGACATGAGAGAGTTGCAAGAACTGTTCTCTAAGCTTAACCCCATGGCTGAAGAGTTCGTGCCCCATTCAATTGCTAACCATGGACTTAATGGAGGGTTTTTCATTAACAACTCTTTTCTGCAAAACAACACCAACATCTCGAGGAATGGTCATGCTATTGGAAATGGTGCTGGTAGGCGGGTATGCCATCAAAAACCCATTTGTTGATTGATTGCTGTGTTTACTGTTTTTTATTAAGAATTTTAGTCATCTTGAAGGAAGAAAATTAGCAGATAAAAAAAAAAAAGAATAAAATTTGTTTGTTTGGGGTTTTAAGGATGAAGGTTTTCAAGTTTCTGTTTTGTTATTGAGTGTGTTCTGTATAAGAAAATTTCATGTGTTTTTTCTTTTGGTTAATTTTAGTGGAGGCTACGGTTCATGTACATTTTAAATGGCATGAAATTTAAAGGTCCAATTTCCAAATGTTATCAAATTTTTGTTATACATAATCTCAATTGTAGATGAGAGAATCATCTAATCTCATGGATTTGTTCATTGGTTTTTGTATTTTCTCAGAAGAAAGTTTTCAATCAAGGTAAAAGGAGATTGAACAATAGGACAAGTATGGCCCAGAGAGAAGAGGTTATTCGTAGGACTGTTTATGTCTCTGATATTGACCAACAGGTTTGAGCTTGTTAGGATGCTGAAATTAGTTCTACAATTTCTGCTCTTTGTTATTTGGATTCATGCAGTCTTTTGCTTGTTGGGATGTAGGTCACTGAAGAGCAGCTTGCAGGTTTATTTGTGAGTTGCGGGCAGGTGATATGGTTTTCTTTGCTTCTTAGCAGTTTTCATCAAAAGCAATGTATCTGAATGAACTTTGTTTCTTATGAAGGTGGTTGATTGCCGCATATGTGGTGATCCTAATTCTGTGCTTCGTTTTGCCTTTGTTGAGTTCACTGACGAAGGTGATGTTTAGATACGGTTATTTGATGCATGATTTAAGGATTGTGAATTTAACTGTAAAACTTGATATTTACATGCTACTGCATGGTGGTTTGACCGTTCAGAGGGTGCACGAGCTGCTCTGAATCATGCAGGGACTATGCTTGGATTCTACCCAGTTAGGGTGCTACCTTCGAAAACAGCTATTGCACCAGTTAACCCAACATTTTTGCCGAGGGTGAGGCTCATTTCTTCAATTTATTGTGCTGGAACTCATTTATAACTTGAGTAATTGATGCATAAGCCATTCTCCTCTCCTATTCAGTTTGTTAAATGTTTTGTTATTTCTTTTTCAGAATGAAGATGAACGCCAGATGTGTGCAAGAACTATCTACTGTACAAACATTGACAAGAAGGTGAGAAGCTTTTAGCATTCTGGGATGTTGATTATTAATAATAGTCCTGATTGCAATAAAGGCTCTTTACATTTATTACATGATTTTACACACTGCAGGTTACTCAAGCTGATGTTAAGCTCTTTTTTGAAACAGTCTGTGGGGAGGTTTGTTATTCCATGATTTCAAAGTTTTGTTTATTTTATTTATTACATCAAAAACCTAAGTGAGGATGCATTTAGAAGGACATATTGTCTCATGTAGGTTTATCACCTGAGGTTGCTGGGGGACTACCACCATTCAACTCGCATTGCTTTTGTTGAGTTTGTAATGGTAATTGTTTCTTCCTCTGTATTCATGCTATTCTTTGAACATGCCTGAACAAATTTCCTCTGGTTTTTGACGGATATGAAAAGGGTTTTCTAGGTCTTTGTGTGACCTTCATTTAAGATCTTAAAGATGTAAGCTAGCCAGCAAGAAAGAAGTTTGTGTTAGCTGAAAATATTTGGGTTTCTGATCCTTTCTATACCAACATTTTGTTCAAAAGATCAGGGTTCTATGGATAGGAAGTAAGGGAAACAAAAAAAAGGGAAAGGCAAGATTGTGAAATGAAACTAAAGACTGTACCAATAATTTGGTTCTTGGGGAATGGCCAAAAATTTCCTTTTTTCCTGTATCTTGGGAAAAGTCCTTGACTCCTTGTTAAAGGTCGGAGAGGAAAGTTCTAAGAATACTTGTGTTTTGGAGCACCTTTTCCTTCTAAAATTTTACCTAAAATGAAATAAGCCTGAGGTATCTTCAATTGAGTTATTGACGGGAAGAATATTGGGGCAAATTTTTTTATTAGGTGTCAGAAAAATAAATTGATAAGCTATCTAGTTGATCTATTTTTTTAATAGATGCAAATCTGCTTGTTGCTAGTAGATACAATGGATTTGCATTTGAAACCAAGTGTATAACACATTATTGTATTCTAGGGAAATTTGTGGCTGTATAATCCTATTTTGCGTAGATGGCAGTGACCCTCCTTTCTTTGAATCTTTCTTGTGCTCAAAGATGGCATGTTGTGCTTCCTTTTTCTCTAATGCAATAATGCAAAGTGGCTGGATTAATTGTTTCCCATGATGTATGTTCCTTTTAAGTTGATTTACGTGTGATGTTCTGTCTATTAAGGGTAATGTTTGTGTAGCTTCATTTCTGCATGTCCTATATACTCTCAAGCATTTCATTGCTGTTTATGGACCCCTTGCCATAACAATCCTCCTACTAAATCTTCCACCTGTGGCAGTACAATCAAACTTTTCTGTTTTAACATGGGTCGGATTGTGTCTTATGTGCATGAAACTTTTGAAGAGTGTATTCTGCTCTTGCACTGAGAACTTGCTTATCAACTATTATACATTTATACTCTTTGCTCCGGTGCTTCCTACAGTTGTGATGATGCAATGCTTGGTCATATTTAGAGCTTTGGTTTAGTTTGTGCTGATTGAAATCCAGAGGGTACCTCAAACTCTAGAATATAACTAAATACTAGTATTTAGTTATATTCTAGAGTATTCTAGGTATTTGCATTTCCATAGCATTGCAGTTTTGCTTGTTAAATTACAAAATGTTTCATTTGTATGGTAGCAACTTGCTAATTACTGTAGCTTTGCCTTGCATTAGAAGCAAAGGAATACTTATTATCAAAATATGATGTGTTTGTTACTGGAAAAGGAATTATTTGAAGTGGTTTGGATTGGGATGGCAAGTGATTTTGTGAATTATTTCTCGATTGTCTGCCCTCTTTGGTCAGTAATCTGATGTTGGCTTATCAGAGACGATGTCCTAGTTTTCAAATCAAGTGATATATAGCTGCTTTTAGACCATCTTGAGAATGGGTTGCTTGACTGTTCATGAATGAATGAATCTGTAATATTCTATTATTCACTTGCAGGCTGAAAGTGCAATTGCTGCTCTCAACTGTAGTGGTGTGGTTCTGGGGTCATTGCCCATAAGGTTAGATTCCTGTTTTTCCGTCAGTTCTCCAAATGACTTTTTTTGCTATAATTTATCTGCAAAGATTGATTAAGCATTTATTCCCATTATGTTCTGAGTATATTATTGTTGTTGTGTACGTGATCAGGGTAAGCCCATCAAAGACCCCAGTTCGGCCGCGCACCCCTCGCCTTCCCATGCACTGAATCATCATGGCACTCCAACTGATTTTAGTACTGGTTTATATATATTTAAAATCCATACACACACCCATGTAAAGATGTTTCCCATGTTGATGGCTTGTCCATTTATATTATATATATTGTCCTCTGCAGCGCTTGGTTGTTTACCCTAGGTGTTGTCTTTTGTTTTACTTGCAACTTGCAGTACATAGAGTTGGATGGAACTTCGAGGCTTTGAAAGATATTATGCATTATTACTCACTAATGTGGACAGGGTTTGTCCCAAATTGAACTTCTTTTTGCACATTCTGGGCTATGTAATTGATGGAGTGGTTCTCTAGTACTTTTGTGTCACTGGTACTCTGCCAAGCTATGGCTTGATGCCACTGGAGATGAGATGCCCACTCTATCAACTCTTTTTCCTCCTCTCCTATTTAGTCTTAAATTTGTGTTATTTCATTTGATCTTTTGGCGGCATTAGTTAAAAATTCATGCTAGTTGGATTTTTTCTTGGGTGCATGAACTATATGATCTGCTCTGCTTTACGCCAATATCAATCAAGTCATTGAGAATTCCTTGTACGTTCATGGAGGCTCCGAACTTCCAAAGAAAAATAATATAGTTGGGATACCAAATTGATCGATAGAAGTTTTACATCATCTAACAAGCAGGAAATTTGTGGGGGACTCAAGCTGAACAGAAGCACCGTAAATTTAAGAAAATTTTACTACAAACAAGCCAGTGATTGTGAATCAACCGGCACCTATATGATTTTATTTATATAATTTTATTGCGTAAAAGCTCAGAGGTGCAGAAGGCATCTAAGCGATTTCCCCTCGATTAGCAGTTGAAAAGCTTCATTTATCTTGTGGAAGGGAAGCTCATGTGTGATAAACTCGTCCAAGTTCAGGGTCTGGAATCATATTCCAAAAACTCAGTTTGATTGTAAGAAAGAAGCAGGGCTTGAATTGATGATTTAACTTCTACTTACCCCACACATGCATTGTTCGGCCAACTTTGCCAGTTGGGTTTTGCCTTTGAAGCCTCCAAAGATGGATCCTACGATTTGGCGTCCATTAAATAACTCCATTGGATGGAGAGGCAGCAACATTGGGCTTGGGTGAATCCCCAGTAGTACAGTCAGTCCCCATCCCTGTATATGCATGCCACACTTTGATGAATAAAGCGGGACAACAATAGATGAAACTGGGAAATCAGAGGCAGGGTGATAAGAGGAGGGAGTTACGGTATGGGTGGACAAAAATGCCTCTCGAAGAACTTCAAGGTTTCCTACACATTCGAAGCTGTAGTCTACACCTCCCTCTGTAATAGCTCCCATTTTCTGCTCTCACCCATTTGCTTTTATAAGTCTATTATATTCCACAGTTGCATAAATGATGATTACTAAATACTAACCTCATGCACTGGCACGTCTAGATCCTTTGGGTTTATGAATTCTGTAATTCCCACGGCTTTGCCTGCTCCACCGCCACCCACAACATTATATAACCTTCCAATATTAATTTACTCATAAAACACTAAATCTTGCCATCGCTAGAAAAGATGGAGGGGAATAAATACCTTTGAAAAATTTGCTAGGGTTGATATCAACGCCTATTATTTTCGATGCACCTCTTACTCGTGCTCCTTCAGCTACCTGCTCCATTCCAATTTGCCATCACTTCACTATTTTATATCTTTAGCACATGGGATGATTCACGCTACGTACTATGTGATATACTTGAAAAATATGCATTTCTATTTTATGTTAGATTCAGGAAAAAGCAAAAGTGGCAAGGAAATCAGAGCTATCCACATATAAATTTTATGTATTATTTATTTATTTCCGGCTTATCCGGTTCACGCTAGATTGCATGGTTTGAATCTTTTCACTTCTCAGTAACGTCCAACACTGTATTCATACTAAAATATGAATTTTATTGGGTCAGCAAAGCGACTTACAGCGAGTCCCACGGCACCCAACCCAAAGATTGCCACGCTTGAGCCAGGCTGCACGTTGGCTACATTCCAAGCTGCTCCCACGCCTGACAAATTGACAGTCAGCCAGAGACATTACTACGAGTTGAATATAGGCCAACAGAGAGGGATATTTGTTTTTTTTGGTGATTAGTTTATACCAGTTGAGACACCGCAACTTAAGAGGCTCATTTTCTCGAGGGGGGCCTTGGTGTCAATCTTGACCACACAGGCAGAATCAAGAACGGTGTACTGGCTGAAAGTGGAGGTGTTGAGGAAATGAAAGATGGGGTTCCCATCCATGGTGGAAAACCTCGTCTTCCCATCATTTACCATTACGCTCTTCAATGGATTCACTCCAAACTTTTGGCAGAGATTAGTTTTTTGGCTTCTGCAACAGATGCAGGTGCCACACTCCCCTTGGAAGAAAGGGATGACATGGTCACCTATTTTCATGTCTTCAACACCTTCCCCAACGCTCTCAACGATCCTGGAACAAACACCAGCATATCCTTCATTCATCAGTAATACGCTTTCATAGTTTTCTTTAGGGGAAAACAAATATGTTTAGTTCCTGGTCACATACCCTGCAGCTTCATGGCCCAGAATTCGAGGATATGCTCTCTGTGCTTCATTCTTTAAAACAAAAGCCACAAGGGTCAGAGGTTGAGATTAAAGAGTTAAAAACAAATGATTGATGGGTCTAATTACCTCGCCTTTCCAAGAACTGAGATCCGTGTGACAGATTGAAGTGAAGAGAACCTTGACCCTCACCTCCATCTTTTGAGGGGGCGCCACTTGAACATCTTCAATGACGAGAGGCTGTCCAGGACCCCATGCTACAGCAGCTGCAGCAAGGGAACATCACATTCAATCTAAATCCCGGATTGTTGATCATATGAAAATAGAGAGAAAACCAGAGGCGCCTTTTGTTTACCTTTGCAAGTGATGACTTTCCCTGCAGTGTGGGTTGACTCAGTCTCATACGAAAGGTAACCAACATCCATGTTCTTCTTCTCTCTCTTAATGAACCAAGCAGCTGAGATTGTATCAGAAACCTGGTGTAGAGTTTGTTTTGATGTGAAAAGGCGGGTGTTTGAAGATTCATTCTGGGTAATATTTATAAGCTTAGATAAGTAATCTCACATGGCTTGATGATTAAAAAAAAGACTGTTTAATTCGTGTGGAATTGTCTAATCCCTGATTATTGTTTCTTTTATTGCGCAGTTAATTTGTGGGGGTACGCACCAGTTTTAATCCAACAGTCAAAATATTAAAATTTTATAATTAAATACGCTATCATTTTTTAATCTGACATCTGATATATTCATATTTTTTTTTAAAAATGAGGCGGTCATATTGATCGAGACGACCTATGTTTTCAAACAATATTTTGGAAGAAATAGGAAATCCCCAGAAACAAAATTCTCAGGAACCAAACATACCAAAAGCAAGAAGGAAATTAAAATGATAATAAAGACCCCCTTAGATCCTCAGAATTTAACCATAAACCCATCAATATCTAATAATCTAATTTTTATATCAATTCAAGTCAAATCCCGATGATATTATTGTTACCAGTTTTGCTTCCAAGCAGTTCCTTTCAAGAGAAAAAATAAAGTCAATAAAGTGCATTATTGACTTTTAAACAGGACAGGTAAGGGGATAGGAAATAGGAATATAGATGAAGTCCACATATCATCATCATCGATAAGGTTGGGTCGGGCTATTTAAAATTTTAGGTTTATTTTTTTCATGAGTTTAAAATTTTATCTAAATTTAGTTCAAATAAAAATTGTTATATCTGAATTTAGCTTGATCGGTATTAAATTTTTTTATATAAAATAAATTTTAAAAATATAATACATCAAAATACGATAAAAGTGTTAAAATAAATATTTCTCAACAAATTAAAAATATATTAAAAAAGTCTTTATATTTAAATAACATTAAGATAGTTGTAACTTAACAAACAAATACCTATAAAATAATATCAAATTTAATAATAAAATAAAAATTATTTAAAATCTAAATAATAACAATAAAATAATAATAAAATAATAGAAAAATAATAATAAAATAAAACTAGACAATTTCAGCTCGATTGGGCAAAAAAATACATTGACTCCCACCATACTTAATTCAGATGATTATTTTTTAAGTAAAATTTATTTTAAAATTGTTTTATTTTTTATGAATAAAATTAAGATGGAAATCAGTTTTAAACCAAAGTGATAGTTTAGAAGCTCCTAGTCATGCAAAGGAAACTAGCCAGTAATTTATTCGTTTTCCCCTTTTTTTACTTTTTAAGTCGGGTCTCTTCCGCATTTTCTTTCTTGGTTGCAAAAGTAAGAGAGGATTAAGGAAATTATAAATAATAATGGCTTAATAGCAGCCATAATGTGAATACCATAACAAAATAGGGGTCAAATTGACTTGGTCTCTAGACTCCCTTTGTTTGATACCTCAATCACAAAAATTCAAACCTACTAATGTAATTTTCCTCCTGTAATGTACTAAAACAAAAGAAATAACAATCCTCATAATTGGCATAATCACAACCTATCTACAAAATTAAACCATAATGACAAATTTAGTACTTAATATTTACATTTTTTTTGTTAATTTAACTTTTATTTTTTTAAAATTAAAGTTAATTATTAGCCTTTCTAAAAGACTCAAATCATTTTTTTTAGCGGAAATACTGACCAAACATTAACTTTTTAACGATGTTAGTGTGACAACCTATGTGATAGTCCACTTATACTTTATGCTGATACAACACTATTTGTCTTATATACCATGTCAATAAATAATTTAAAAATTATAAAAGTATCTAAAATTAATATATATATATAAGGTTTATAAAATTCAAAAATTAACATGAAGTACATATGGATTATCATGGGGGTTGCCATTTTTAAAATTTTAATGTTTTAGTCAATATTTCTATTAAAAAAATGAAAAATTCAAATCTTTTAAAAAGAGTTGAATTGAAAAGGTTGATGGTCAAATTCAACTCTTTTTATCTATTTAGGACTTAAAATGGGATGACACCTTATGAATTGTAGAGAGGAAGGGAAATCGTCTGTAGGATGCTTTTATCTGTTTAGGAGTGTATGTCATATACTTAGAGATAAAACATACCAATAGAAGTTTAGTCCAGACAACGTTGAGGGTATTTTCTTTGGGTACTTTACAAATAATAAGACCCATAGAGTGAACAACAAGTGCACCAATGCAGTTTCAAAGTTGCACCAAGAAGTCCCTTATCTAGTGAGTATACAAATGAAAAAACTATGGAGCCAGTTGTAGAAGAGTTGTAACTAGGCAAATTATTAGTACTAACAGACTTGCATATGTCTTTTCCTAACCACAACAATCCCCAAGGGTAGGCAAAAACCATCCTTTGGATAGTGTAATTGGTAAAACTGATGGTAAAATCAGGACGAGGGACAAGCCTAGCCCAAACTATCGTGACATTGTTAGGGTGGTGTGTTGCACTTCTTCCATAGAGCCCAAGAAGTTTGAAGAAGCTCTCAAAGATAAGCATTGGATTCAGGCCGTGTGAGAGAAGATGAATCAATTTCAAAGGAATGATGTATGACAATTAGTCCTTAGACCTGAATGATGAAATGTAATTGTGACAAAATGGATATTAAGAACAAGAATGATGAGCATAGGAACATCACTAGAAACAAAACTAGACTTGTGGCTCAAGGTTACACACACATGGAGGGAGTTGGCTTTGAGGGGACTTTTACACTTGTAACTCGTTTGGAGGCCATCAGACTATTGTTGGTTGTTGCAACTTTCCTAAATATCAAATAGTTCTAAATAGATGTAAGGACTGTGTTCTTAAATGGTTTCATCACTGTAGAAGTGTTCGTGAAGTAGCCTAAAGGATTGGAAGACTCCAAGCATCCCAATCATGTTTACAAACTCATTAAGGAGTTGTATGGATTAAAGAAAATCGCAATGATATTGTATGAGAAGCTTTTTTAAGTTCTTACTTAAACAAGTTTATATAAGAGGTAATATGACAAAGCATTACTCATGAAAAAAGAGAGACGATTGATCACAATAGCTTAGATTTATGTAAATGATGCCATTTTTGGCTTAATGATACATGTATAGATGGGGTGAAATTTATTAAATTCAATTCACTAGAGTTACCAATTTTAAAGTTTGGAAAATCAATCGACTTGCAACAATTCACTAGAGCCACTTCAACCAGGTTTTCAAACCTAACTAAGGGGAAACAGTTCTTGGGGTCTAAGGCTTAGACCACTTCAGTTGCTAATGTTGGCAACGCTTGATCGAGTAGGCCGGAATACCCGCAGTGTGGCATACGTCATTCCAGTGAGTGCCAAGCAAACGAGAAGGCTTGTTTCAAGTGTGGGTCTCTAGACCATTTTATCAGAGATTGCCGCGAGGTGGGTGAGAAAGAGAAGTCTCAGAATGCAAGACCGGGAAGTACTACTAGAGGAAGACCACAGAGAAACCCGGGAAATGAAATGAGTAGCAAGAATTCATCTAGAGAGTAGACTACAAGAGTTGAGGGTAGAGCACCGACGAGAATATATGCCATTCGTGGTCATGAAGAAGCGTCCTCCCCCGACGTGATCATGGGTACATTTTCTCTTTATGATATTCATGTTGTAGCTTTAATTGATCCAGGGTCTACCCACTCGTATATTTGCATGAAATTAGTCTCTAGCATGAGCATGCCTATAGAGTCTACTAAATTTGTGATAAGAGTGTCAAATCCCCTAGGCAGATGTGTATTGGTCGATAGAGTATGCAAGGGTTGCCCATTGATGATTAGGGGTAATTTTTTTCCTGCAAATCTCATGTTATTACCGTTTGGTGAGTTCGATGTCATTCTTGAGATGGATTGGTTAGCTACTCATGATGTGATAGTGAATTGTGGAAAGAAGTTTATTGAGTTAAAATGTGAAAATGAGAATCTTATTCGTGTTGAATCAGATGAGCAAGACAGATTGCCAGTAATGATATCTTCTTTGTTGACTCAGAAGTATTTAAGAAAGGGGTACGAAGCTTACATTGCCTTTGTAATGAATACGAGAGAGGCTGAGTTAAGAATCGAATCAGTGCTTGTAGTATGTGAATATCCATACATTTTCCCAGAGGAATTGCCAGGGTTACCTCCGGTTAAAAAAGTCGAATTTGGGATTGAGTTAGCTCCTGGTACTGCCCCCATTTCTATCGCTCTATACAGAATAGCTCCAACCGAGCTAAAAGAACGGAAGGCACAGTTGCAAGAATTAACAGATAAAGGATTCGCAAGACTGAGTCATTCTCTATGGGATGCTCCCATATTATTTGTGAAGAAGAAAGATGGTTCCATGAGGTTATGTATAGATTATTGGCAACTCAACAAGGTCACTGTGAAGAACACGTGTTCGTTGCCAAGAATCGATGATTTATTTGACCAATTGAAGGGAGCCACAATGTTTTCCAAGATAGACTTAAGGTTTGGATATTATCAGTTGAGAGTGAAAGACTCGGATGTGCCGAAAATCGCATTTAGGACTAGGTATGACCACTATGAATTTTTGGTCACGCCTTTTGATTTAACAAATGCCCTTGCCGTTTTCATGGATTTGATGAATCGTATTTTTCGGCAGTATTTGGATAAATTTGTGGTAGTCTTTATCGATGATATATTGATTTACTCTCGGGATGAGAACAAGCATGCCGAGCATTTGAGAACGATTTTGCAAAATTTAAGAGATAAACAATTATATGCCAAGTTTAGTAAAAGTGAATTTTGGCTGAAGGAAGTTAGATTTTTGGGGCACATCGTCTCAGGAGACGGAATTAGAGTTGACTCGAGTAAGATTTTAGCAATTGTTGAATGGAAGCCGCCAAGGAACGTAATCGAGGTGATGAGTTTTCTAGGCCTAGCTGGCTACTATAGGCAATTTGTCAAGGGGTTTCCATAATAGCTACTCCATTGACGAGGCTATTGCAAAAGGATGTGAAGTTTGATTGGACAGAAAAGTGCCAACAGAGTTTTGAGAGGCTAAATGCGTTGTTGACTGAGGCTCCTATTTTGGTGCAACCTGAGCCGGGAAGAGAATTTGTGGTTTACAATGATGTGTTCCTGAATGGGTTAAGTTGCGTACTCATGCAAAAGGGCAAGGTGATAGTATATGCCTCTAGACAATTAAAGCCACACGAGAAGAATTACCAGACTCACGATTTGGAGTTAGCCGCAATTGTTTTTGCACTAAAGATATGGAAACACCATTTATATGGTGAAAGTTGTCGGATATTCACCGACCACAAAAGCCTAAAATACTTGATGACTCAAAAGGAATTGAATTTGAGGAATGAAGGTGGTTAGAGATGATAAAGGATTTTGAGCTAGGGATTGACTATCATCCAGGAAAGGCAAATGTGGTCGCCGATGCTTTGAGCAGAAAATCCTTGTTTGCGCTGAGAGCCATGAATACACAGATGGCTTTGTCAGATGATGGTTCTATTCTAGCAGAGTTGAGAGCAAGACCAATGTTTCTTCAAGAAATTTATGAAGCCCAGAAAGGCGACAATGATTTATAGGCTAAAAGAGTTCAATGTGAGTCAAATATTGAGTCGGACTTTCGGATAATCCTGATGGATGTTTGACGTTTCGAGATAGGGTCTGTGTACCTAGAAATGATGAGCTTATTCAGAAGATTTTGCATGAAGCACATAGTGGATGCTTGTTTGTACATCCAAGCAGCACGAAGATGTATAACGACCTGAGAAAATGGTATTGGTGGCCGAGTATGAAGAAAGACATTTCCAAGTTCGTTTCTAGATGCTTAATTTGTCCCAAAGTGAGGGCTGAACACCAAGTACCTTCGGGTCTACTTAAGCCTATTATGGTTCCCGAGTGGAAATGGGACCGTATTACTACGGACTTCGTGACGGGTTTACCGTTGACGCCGAGTTAAAATATTTAAGAATGAAAACCCTTTTTGCATGTTCATTTTGAGAAAAACATTTATTTAATTTTTTTTTAGAAAAATCCCACTTAAAGTATTCAAGCAAATTATAAAATCCATCAAACGTGAAACAACATTAAAATTTATCCAGAGGCCTTATTGCAACTTAACTTAAAATAGCAAAATAATAAAAAGTACTTAAAAGAAATCCAAAATTTAAATAACCCATTATTCGTAGAATGGCCTCCACGAGTCGCCCATGACCCCAAGTCTCTCGCATCTTGATCATTTACGAGAAGAGTAAGGAAAATAGGGTGAGTTACTTAGAACTCAGTGTGTAAACCATTTACCATTGTCCACTGGGCCAAAATCCAATTTAGCATTTACTGGGCCAAAGCCCATTACAAATATAACATAATAACATGTATAAAATGAATGTAATATGCAATTCCCAAACCAAACCTAATTTCCATCCGCTACACACCACCTGTACCAACCAGCACACCTGTGGGGAGCTTTAGTCACCCACCCCACCAACACACCAAAATAGGCATTAAGCCGTTTATCAATTTGTGGACAAGCCACCAGATTTACAGAGTTTACATGGCATTGCCATTTTTCAGATTTGTGGCAGAGCCACCAGAATTTTTGTAGCAAGGCTACTAGAACTTCTCTTCGTCAATATCCCAACCCATGCAAATCATATATAATATGCATATTCATTTACAACAATCCATTCATATAATTATTACGAACAATATGGCCCATTATAAAAATTTTCTCAATCTGGCCCATATTACATTTTGGCCCATGTAGCACATATCACACTTGGCCCATATATCAAATATCACATTTGGCCCATATATCAAATATCACATTTGGCCCATATAGCACATATCACATTTGGCCCATTAAGGGTAATCTCGTAATTTTCACAGTCTTAATACCGATTTCATAGTCTTTACCATTTTAGTGATAATTATGCCATTTTACCCGATGTCACTAACATGCGATTTAATCAAACGATTAACACGATATAATTATCTAACCCATGGAATACGGTATGAGATTACACATCTGATCACGGTAGGCACTACACTTTCCTGATTGTCGACACCTAAAAATATTTTTAACGCTCGATTAGAACATGTACACTTATAGTAAATCTACTCTAAAATAAACGGTCTAGGTTTTTACCCTCGGAATCGCGAATAACAACTATTTGCCGGTTCTCCCCGGTTGACGGTTCACAACCCGGTGGAAAATCCCGTATCGTTGATGCCTCACGATTGCGAACAACCTCAAATAGTTGATTTTCACCGAATGAGGGTCCACAACCCGGTGGAAAATCCTGAATCGCCGAAACAGCCCTTCGTTTGAATCTGGAAGGGATCGCAAATCCACTCCTTTTTCGATCACCAATCACTACTCCTTTTGATTCGATCTTGTTTGCCTCCATTGACAAATAAATATTAGTCCAAACTAATATTTTGTTATTATAACCGATTGATCTTATGAGCGAAGTCGGCTTACCACAAAATCCTTACGTTCACAGGATGAAAATCGAGTGATAGAGTCCCTATGATAACATCGGTTAATCAACACTATCTTTAACGAATAAAAAGTAATATAGAACCCTTCAAAAATTTCTTACCTTGAACGATGATATCCTTTTTTCACACGATCTTCCTATGGCTAGGGTCGATTAAACGATGTAGAAATAATCGGCACTCCACTATACCACTACAAGAAGAAATGTTTTGTTTAAAAGAGAAAAGATGATGATTCGGTCAAAAAGACCCTCCCAAGCCAACATATGAATTTTGGCAATAGAGGAAAAATAAAAGAATTGAAAAGGGTGTTCTTACTGATTGTTCAAAGATGACCACTCGAATGAAAAAAAATAGTTCAAAGGAAGGAAGGAAGATTCGACTATAGTGAAAATATTGGAGAGGGAGTGATGTTTGAGAGTTTTTGCAAGAAGAAAAGGAAAAAAAAATACCCTTCAAGATGTATGGTTTCGGCACAAAGAGGAAAGGACTTTGGGAAGAAAGAAGGATAATACCGAAATGGTCAAAAATGAAATGGCCAAAAGAAAACAAAAGTTTTACCTATTGCTCATGACATATTCGACTAGGGAGAAGAATTTGGAGAGAAAAATTTTGGAGAGGAAAACTATTGATACACCAAAATGCCAAAATGAAAAATGACCAAAACTAGCACCTTCCTTACCAAATGCTACCCAAAAATTCGGCCATCCCCCCTAGCCCCTAAAACAGTCCAAGTGCATGGCCAAATAGTCAAAGTTTAGGCACCCAAACTTTCCAAAACATCTCCCTTGTTATAAGCCTTATGTTCCCCCTACATGCCTTTTCCATTTGATTCCTTTCCTTAAGTTCAATCTTGCCTTTTCTCTTAGCCATCTTGCCATAAAAATAAAAGTCCATCTTACCATAAATTCAATGCTTGACCGACACTATGAGAAGGAAAGCAAAAATAAAATTCTTATATGTACACAAAGGGATTCGAACTCTTTCCCTCAAGGTAACACTCATGGCGCCATATCCCCTTTACTATTTGCTCAATTATGCTCACTTTTTACCACTTTATTTCCTTAAGCGTTAAGGTCACTTATTCCATTTCCTTAAAATACTAAATGCCAAAAATTATTCCAAATCCAAATAAATCCCGAGCCTTCTCAGGACTATTTAAACACACACATTGGATAATTTAACTAGCTGAGCACCAAAATAATGCAACATATAAAAACTCAAAGATGTTACAGAGAACTTGAGGATGACATTTACATGCAACAACTAGAGGGTTTTACAGTCTCAGAAAAAGAGGATTATGTTTGCTTGCTGAAAAAGTCCCTTTATGGTTTGA
This sequence comes from Gossypium bickii, assembly GCA_025503065.1. Classification (NCBI taxonomy): domain Eukaryota; kingdom Viridiplantae; phylum Streptophyta; class Magnoliopsida; order Malvales; family Malvaceae; genus Gossypium; species Gossypium bickii. Next base: position 85,228,597 of record CP106712.1, read on the forward strand.
AACAGTCACCAAGACAGCGGTACAAGAGGTTTGATTCATTTATGACTTCTCATGATTTCAAAAGTAGTAGTTTTGACAGTTGTGTTTACTTTAAGAAAAACAGTGATGGTTCTTTTGTGTATCTACTCCTTTATGTTGATGACATGTTGATAGTAGCAAAAGATAAAGGAGAGATAAGAAAGGTCAAAGGCCAACTAAGTGAAGAATTTGAAATGATAGATTTGGGACCAGCAAAGAAGATACTTGGTATGGAGATTCTCAGAGATAGAAAAGCAAGTAAATTGTACCTAAGCTAGAAGGGGTACATTGAGAAAGTTCTTTGTAGGTTTAATATGCAGAGTGCTAAGCCTGTTAGTACTCATTTAGCTCTCATGTATGCTATGGTTTGTTCACGTCTAGATTTATCATATGCAGTTAGTGCAGTTAACAGATACATGGCGAATCTCAGTAAAGAGCACTGAAAAGAAGTTCAGTGGATTTTAAGATACTTATGAGGTACTACTATTGTTTGCTTACAGTTTGGAAGAACTAGAGATAGAGTCATTGAGTATGTTGATGCTGATTTTGCTGGAGATCTTGATAGAAGAAGATCTCTCACAGGTTATGTCTTTACAATTGGAGGTTGTGCAATAAGTTAGAAAGTCACTTTGCAAACTACAGTCGCTTTGTCTACCACTGTAGCTGAGTATATGGCGATTACTGAGGCTTGTAAAAAAGCCATTTGGTTGAAGGGACTCTTTAGTGAACTCAATGAAGACTTTCAAATTAGTACAGTATTTTGTGACAGTCAGAGTACCATCTTCCTTACAAAAGATCAAATGTTTCATGAGAGAACAAAACACATTGATATTCGGTATCATTTTGTTCATGATATTATTGCTCGTGGTGATATTGTTGTGAGCAAAATTAGTACTCATGAAAATCCTGCAGATATGATGACTCACTTCCTATAACCAAGTTTGAGCATTGCTTAGATTTGGTTGGTGTTCATTGTTGAAATTAAACCTTTAAGGGGTTTTATGGAAGAGGTGGAGAACTTATTCGTTAGGAGTCCGCAATGAAGAACTTGTTTATTGAGAGTTCGTGTCAATGTAGAGATTGTTAGAATTGAGTGATCCGAATCCTTATTTAAATAAAACACAGTGGTAAAATAATATAAAAGTAAAATCCATATAGAACTTCACTTCTTTTATTTTATTTTAGAATAAGGTTTTTTTACACCTTATTAAACTCCATCTATTTGATATTGATTAGAATAATGTGTTTCAATTTTACTACACTCATATTAGAATATGATTTTACAAGCCTATAAATAGACATAGTCTACTCCTCTTGTAATCATCCGAATTTGACATAGTGAATTTTCTTCTTCTCTACCCGTGATTTTTTCCCGAAAGAGTTTTCACGTAAAAATCTGTGTGTTGTTTATTTTTATTTCTCTTTTCTTTGCGATATACTGTCATTACCGACATTCTATTTTTATACTTTGTTAAAGATTGATAATGACTTCCATAAATCATTTTTGGCATATTCTTAATCAAGCTTTTTTCCCTCTCATGATATGAAATAAAAAGTTTATTTAGCAAAGTATATAGGAGAGTAAATTATTTATAGAAATAGTCGAATTCGGATCTTGGGGTAACCGACTTCAAAGTTGGCCCCTAGGGTAATCGACTTCCATAAGGTTTTCTTTCCTAACGGAAAATGGCATAATATAAAAAATGATCTCATATTTTATCAATTTTAGCTACTTTCAATTTTTTTTTGCCAGTTTCAATACAAAATTAATAGGTTTCAAGTCAAGATTTTTGTGGTAATTATAAATAAATATGACATTGATTTTATTAATTTATTTTTTAACAATTTATCTTAAAATATTAATAAAATTATATAAAAGTATATAATGAAAATTTGATAAAATATGAGCTATTATTTAAAGTAACTGAAATTGTTATAATGAAAAATTTTAAAACTATGGGGATTGTTTTTTATATTAAACCAATTTTAATTTAGGACGAAAGAAACTTAAGGGAGTCGGCTACCCTAAAGTCCCACTGTCTGATATATTTTGGTTTATTTCAGAATAAAAAAAGAAGGCACCTAATGGTATTAAATGGGAAAAGGTTAAAAGGTCTGTTATCCCTCGAGATTGTCACCTGGACTGTAGTGTGACATATACAACTGTTACAAATCTTTTCAACTTTCAACCTTCAAAACAAAGAGCTGTAGTCAATCGCGTCTGGCTGCCAGCCTCAGAAGTGAAGAGATGTACCGACCGTTGTAGGGCAGTTAGGGACCTCTCCGCCATTATTGATGAATTTATTTTTCTGTTTCGAAAAAATCTTCTATCTATAATATAAATAAATATGACTGTCTTCCTCATGTAGGCTAAGCTATGAATCTTATGGTAAAATAATTAAAAAAGGTGCTATATTTTCCCTCATCCAACCATATATAAGAAAAAACTTAAAATTCCTTGAGGTGTTGGTATGTTTGAGTATTCACTTCAAATCTGCGATTCTTCCATGATTAATAAAAAAGGAAACATTCCAAAGCCAAAGACGCGCTGTTGTTGCCTTTTTCTTCTTCCGATGCTTAGAAATATGTCCAAAAAACACATCCACCCAACCTAAAGCAATCTAACTCCCGAAGAGAAAACAAAAGAATCTTCTTCGTTAAATGTTTGATTTGACAATTGTGTACACGTACACCTCTTATATTTATTATTTTTAATATTTTATATTTAATTATGGTTTATATTCACATCTATCCACAACTTATTTTATATTTATATTTTTTAAAAACTTTTTATGTCATATCTTTTCTTTTCTCTATTTTACTTTTATTAACAATTACTAAATTTAGTTATTGTTTAATAAATTAAAAAATGAAATATTAAAAATTCAAGTTATAAAATTCATTTCATATGATTTTTTAAAATCAAATATGAAATACAATATAATTAGACTATTTGATAAATATAAAATATAAAATTTGTTAGAAGGGGTAATTTTAAACTTCGAACATCCAAAAATGAATATAAAGGATACCAAAATGTATAGGTTGATTTAAATAAATATGCTAACATTTTTTTTTTTTAAATTTAAGGATTTGTGCTGGCTTTTTTATTTTATATTTACTTATATACATTATTTTTGGAAAGAGAAAGTAAAAACGTGTTGTATAGGACACGTTTTCACTAAAAATTAACAATTTATCTTTTTTGGTTAGATGATTAAATGTTAAAATTTTTATCCTTAAGTCCCGGGAATAATTGTGGTTTCGCCTTTCAATCCTAAGCTCAATTTCTCTTATAAGCATTTTTTATTTTTTATTTAATTTGTTTAAAGCTTTTTTTTAATTAATAACTCTTTTTTTTATAAAATCAAATAATAAACATGTAATTATTTTTTTTAAAACATCAACTAATTCTTTTGACATATTTTTCTTTATATATAATATTTATATGTCAAATATTTATTTTCTCTAATTTCTTATATATTTTAAAAAACTGAATAATATATTAAATTAAATACTATTTATTATAAATTTTTAATACTAAAGATAACTAAATTACATAGTATTTATTATTAATTGTTTATACTTGGTTAAAGACCAATTGATGATTATAAAGAGTATATGTTTAATTAAAAAAAAAAACTCAAGAAATATGAAATGTTAGAATAATTAGATAAAATTGCATGTGATGTTTATTTTTCTTGTTAATCATATTAGCAATCATATTATCTAATTCTTTTTTGGATTAATGTATTATATTTGACGGTTTGATTTTAAGTTTTGCTACTTTGTTAGAGATTTGATTCTCAAGTATTATTGGTAATTTTTATAATAATTAATATTTATATAAATTAAAATTGTGTAATTGTATAATTACAATTTATACCACAAAAAATGAAATGGAAAATTATAATGTAATTACACTTTATTAGTCAAACACATTTTAGAGAATTAAAATTCTTTCTAATTACGAGAACACTATTCTAGTAACACTTTCATCCAATTACTATGTGATGTAGTGGTAAGACACACTATAATCATAAGAAATGAACTCGTGTTCAAATAGTAGAGATAACATTGTTGAAGTCATTGCTATTGCAAGGGTTTTATCTAATGTTTTTAAAAAATCTTAAATTTCATAAAAAAAAGAAAAATAATACTAAATAAAAATAAATAATAAAAGGAACATAAAAAATTTCTTTATAAATTATAAAAATAATCGATTTTAACTTTTTTTTTTACAATTTAACAGATTCAACCAGTTTTGTGCTAGTTTAATTTTCTTCTGATTTTTTTTTGGTACTAATTGAACCAGTTCGACTATCAAATCTCAATTCAATTAATCAACACAGTCCAGTTCCAACAATCATGACTTTACTTGAATATCACCATAATCTAAAAACGATTAGTTTCAAATCATAAAAACAAATGAGAATACCTGTGGTTAAACAAAAAAAAAATATTTATTAGAAAGAGTAATCACAAACCTCCAAAAAAGTTAATCTTTATAGATCGTAAAATAGACATGAAAGAAACTTTGATCTATCAAAATATAAAATAAATTATATGGATGAATAAACTAAAATTATTTTTTATATAAGTGGGATGGAGTGAATATATGTAACATTCCAAACCCGGCCTAGACATTATGGCCGAATCTGACTGTGTCACATCATAGTGCTTTGGAAAACTTAATTACGTTAACCATTAGTAAATATCTTAGGCTTTCGTCAAAACGTGTCATTGAATTATTCATTATCCATTTCCAAAACGTTTATACGTTGCGGAAGCTTTTTAAAAGTAATTTGCAAATTCGTGTGTTTTTTATAAAACATTTGTTTACTTTGAAAACTCGAGTCTTGTCCTATTGCTAGCAGCTCATAAAATAATAATCCCAAATTTAAAACAAAAATCTAGAAAGGCCTTATTCATAAGAATCACCCAGATATAATCAAACCATAATTATTAATTAAAATATAAAACCATAGGAAAATGTCTAGAACCGTGGTCACCACCGAGTTCTCCGCCGCACCGATCCGTCTACTGCTGGGGATTACCTGAACAGATTAAACAGAAAAGGGTGAGTTTTCGCAAACTCAGTGTGTAATCCCCATAGAAAACATACACACAGTCATATCAGAAAACAGATAGAAATTCATAGTTCGGGCTTGAGCCCATTACAGAAACGGTGTGGACCTTAGCCCACTCAGATACAGAATCAGATATCTTACAGGGCCTCAGCCTATTTCAGTCAGAATATGCAGAAAATAGAGTCCTACCCACCAGCCTTTACACACCAACTTCGTCCAACCCTACACACCATGTGGGGATAAAATCAACCCACCTAGTCCTACACACCATGTTGTATCGAATGCGGCACATAAGCAGAAATTTGCAGCTGAGCTGCCAGATAATAGGCTTAAGAGCCTTTCAGATACTTCCTCTAATCATAATCAACCCACCCCGATGCAATGCAACATACAAGAATGACATGCTTTTATGCAGTAAAATTCATACATTCAGATCAGTATACATGCTCAGTACAGAAATCAAACAGTCAGATCATTTATTCAAGGGTCTAAGTATTGCTTACCGACCCTACGGTAAGTCCACAGTCGACTAGGGCGACCCGTGTAACCTTACAGAACATTACAGAAAAATGGCTCACACGCACATGTGGCCTGCCCGTATGGGCCCACACATCCGTGCGGCCTACACAGCCCAAATTGGCCTTCGCCGTGTGGATTACACGTCCTTACCCGGCCTTCACACGCCTGTGTGGCCCATACGGCCTGGCCCAGATTCCCACACACCTTTGTGGCCCACACGGCCCAATTGGTCGAGCCCGTGTGTCGCACATGGCCTGGCTCATCGATCACACGGTCGTGTGGTGACTAACAGTCTTGCACATGGCCTACCACACGGGCGACTACACTCCCGTGTGGCGTCGACAGAAAGGTTTTCGGCTTTCACTGAAACCTCATTTTCTGCGTTTTTGGGTACACAAAGCTCCCCTAAGCCTCCAGAACCTAAAAATCAACCAACAAAACACTCATTTAACCACTTGTTTTGTCATTCAATCAAAGTCTATCGAAATCCAACGTTGATAATCTAACGAACCCCTTATCGTTAACAACCAAAATTGCAAGTCCTACTTTCTGCAGCAGCACTGATCACTTATTGCCTTCCACCTGACCAAAAAGAGCACAACAGACCCCTCATTAGATGCCTACCTCAAAGCAAACAGATTAAGCGAAAAGAGACTTCCCGTAATAGCACACTACCGTTTCACAAGGAGGAAACAAATTAAGAAAAGCCGAACAAGAGGGGAAGACAAGGGAATTTCGGCAGGGAATTTGGCAGCAAATGTCAAAAAGAAAGGAAGAAAATTTGGGGAAACAGGATGATAGGCGAAAATTCAAAAACGAAATCTGCTAATCCCCTAATCTCTCCCCTTAATTCTCCCCACTATCAGAATTTTAGTCCATCTCAACCTCTGCACACGGCACAAGCAGCAAAAATAAATCCCTTGTTCGCACAGGGATTCAAACTCAAGACCTCAACCATAACCAATACTCCCCTTAACCACCAGACCAGCAGACCCATTCTGTTAGTTACTTACACACTTTAACTTATAAGCCTATTAGCCAGAGTTTGGGCTTTATTCATAAAAAATACCAAAATTTACCCAAGTTGAGACTTGAACTTGGGACCTCCCAAACACACCCAAACAAACCCAAATCACTCAACCACTAAAGCAGATAAGTATTTGTGTCTTGAAATTACAAAAGCTGAAATTAATGGAAAACCGGGGCGTTACAATATAAATGTTGAAAACACCCTTATAAGAGTAGAAGAGATGCATTTAAGAAAGAAGCATTTAATAGATAAACATTTAATAGAGCTCATCGCAAAGGATCAATAAATCCCTGAAAGAATGAAACAAGTCCACTAGACAAATTCAAGTTAAGGTTAGTGAAAACATAATTATTCCTCTCTTTCGAATATGTTCCCTCTTTCTTTATATTCTCTTTTTCAATGTGAACTGAACTCTCCAATTTTACCTCATAGAAATTTTCACTCACCAAAGTTGGATCATCAAATTGAATTTTATCACTCAATGTCTCTTTTCTCTGAATCGTTTTCCATGAAACATCCTTATTTCCCTTCAACCCCTCACAAAAATTTTGAACATTGAATTCATCATAATATAAATCTGTATGAGAAGAATAGATGTCTAACCCATCCAAATTCGTACACTTTAGGAAACAATTCTCACTATTAACTTTTTTTGTTCACAAAGTTCACTATCACTATCATCATAGTTTGCACTATTACTATCATCATAGCTTGCACTATTACTATCATCATAGCTCGCACTATTACTATCAACTTCTTCGATATCAACTTTGAAACAGGTGCAATGTTAGATCCAGACTCAATAATAGGCACAAAATCACACTTACTGTCTTTACAAACGGTGTCACTCGAAGTTTCTTGCTCATTTTTTATCTTCATTGTCAATGATAGCAATAGAAGAAGGCTCCTCAATAAGCTGTGTGCCATACTTACGTTCCTTGGCTTGCATAGATGTTTTCTTAAATGAATATATTAGACATTCAAAGGCTTTGTGACTCTTTGCATTATACCACATGCACTTGTTAGCTTGTTCTCTTTGTTTTGCCACAAGTCGTTTAAGCTTGCAGAAAATGTTATGTTTTTTCTACCAATGTCTTTTTTGACAAGTCCATGAACAATAGAAGGTTGAACGACATCGGGAACAACATGTCCTTATTGGGTTTTTTTTTTTTTACAAATATGACATCCATGTCTTGCTCAAGGTTTATCATTTTTAGTTTCCATTTGAGCCAAAGTTTGACTAAAATTTGTTGAACCACCTCGTGATGAAAGACTTGAGCTTGCAATGTGTTGAACTTATTTTCCAAATGCTTTTGCGCCTCTTTGAAATCTTTTCAAGGTTCATCGAACATAACTTTAAATTGGTCCATAGTAACCAGGGATGGATTATGCTCCTCGTCCTTACTACGTGTACGTACCATTATTAAAGGCTAAAATAAAAACACTTAAAAAAAACTTTGATAAAAGAAAATTAAACCACATCGTTATATACTCGCAATAAAATAAATAAAAAACTCTAAGAGACAAAGAAATGAAGTTAAGATTTTCTCGCTTGTAACTTTTAAAGAGCAATCAAACTCAATAATATTAAAAAATATGTGGGATCACTCTCTAAAAAAGTTGACCTAATGCTCTAAGAAGCCAAAGAAAAACTCAACTCCAAAGGAAGTAAGTTGCGCGGAGAAAGGAGAGACAACTCTTTTTGTACCTATGAACATAAGAAACAAAAAAGTGTTAGAATGCGTAATAGAATAAGAAAAGCTAAAACAAAAGAAAACTTAATGCTAGAATCAAAGAAAATAAACTACCCTATTGAAAACATGGAATAATGGAAAACAACTTGAATTTTAAGTTATAAAATTCATTTCATATTTTTTTAAAATCAAATATGAAATACAATATAATTAGAATATTTAATAAATTTAAAATTTAAAATTTATTAGAAGGGGTAACCCTGAACTCTGAACATCATAAAATGTATATGAAGGATAAAAAAAAGTATAGGTTGATTTAAATAAATATGCTGACATTTTTTTAAATTTAAGGATATGTGCTGGTTTTTTATTATTATATACATTTACCTATATATGTTATTTTTGGAGAGAGAAAGTAAAAACGTGTTTTATGGAATGCATTTTCACTAAATATTAATAACTTACCTTTTTTGGTTAGATGATTAAATGTTAATATTTTTTTCCTTAAGTCTCGAGAATAATTGTGGTTTTGCCTTCCAATCTTGGGCTCAATTTCTCTTATAAGCATTTTTTGTATTTTTTATTTAATTTAAAGCTTTTTTTATTTTTAATTAATAACTCTTTTTTTATAAAATCAAATATTAAATATGTAATTATTTTTTTAAAACATCAACTAATTCTTTTGACATATTTTTCTTTATATATAATATTTATATGTCAAATATTTATTTTCTCCACTTATATTGTGGGTATGATGATTTCTAATATGGATTGAAAAATAAATATTACGCATATAAAAATTATATTTACTAAAAATAATGATATTTGTAATAATTATTGGATTTTATAAATAAAAGAATTATTAATTAAAAAGATGAATTAAAAATAAAAAATTGAAAAAAATATATTTATTAATTATAAACATTAATTAAAAATAAAAAAAGCTTGAAACAACATGAAATAAAAAAAAAAATACATATTAAAATGCTTATAAGAAGAAATGAACTTGAGACTCAAAAATGAAATTACAATTATCTAATCATCTAACTAAAAGAGTTAATATGTTAAAAATATTAATTAAAAATACAAAAAAAACTTGAAACAACATGAAATAAAAAATAAAAATGTAAAAGAGAGGAATTGAACCTGAAGCTTAAGGAGAAAAGCACCAACATTTAACAATCTAATCAAAAGAGCCAAATCTATTAATTTTAGTGAAAATGCATCCTATAGGGCATGTAACAGCCCGTTTTTCAATGTTGTCGAAAATTGTGGTTTCGGGACCACAAATTCGACGAGTAAATTTATAAATATTATTATTTAATATTTACGAGTCAAATATGATTTTAAAAAGGTTTCTGATATGGTAATTTATGTTATATGAATAATTAATTAGGTTCAAGTGGTATGACCCTAAAGTCAAGTGGTTTTAGAAAATGAGGTAACACGACCTAGTTTCTATAAACCAAGCAATATAAATATTTACAGAGTGTTATTAAGGTTGTATTATAGTTTTGTTAAGAAATTTTAATGTTTGGATAGTTAATTAAGCAAAAAGGACTAAATAATAAAAATTGAAAAAGTCAATCGCTATTAGTTTAAAGGTGTTAATTTATTAAAGGACTATAATTGGATGGCCTTAATAGGTAAATTACCCACTCTTAAGATGGTGGACGGTTTAATTTTTAATTTCTTTTAATTTTATAAGTTTTATAAGTTATTAAAATAAAGAATAAAGGTTAAAAAAAATAAGAAAACATAAGGTTTTCTTCTTCATTTTGTTTGTTTACCACCGAATACACCATATACATGCTTCAAGGTTCCTCTATGGCTATTTATTGCATGGTATGTCATATTTCATCTGTTTTTAATAATTTTTATGTTTTTGAGATCGTTGCAATTAGGTCCAATTAGCTTGTACCTTCATTTTTGAAACTGTTAAAGAATTTGAATGTTTCCATTGATGAATCTTTGTGGTTTTAGATGTTAAATGATGAATTTGAAGTATTAGTTGTTATTTATAAATATTTTAAGTAATTTTTGATGAATTTAAAGATTAGGGATTAAATTGTTGAAATAGTAAAAATACAAGGGCTTGATGTGAAAATTTTACAAATATGGGCTGTAATGGAAGCTATGAACATTTGGTTGACATGGGTTTTCAATAAAAATGGTTAATTTGCATGTTTTAAGCTTAGTGACTAAATTGAATAAAAGTAAAATGTTGGAGGAAGTTTTGTGAAAATTTTAAAAAGGACTAAATTGTATAAAATGAATTGGTTTTTCTTTCTAGATTAATGAATTTATTAAAATTATTAATTTAGATAAAAAATGAGTGGAAAATTGAGGAGAATGAAAAATTATCAAATAGCCCATGTACTTTGACATTTCTGCAATTTAGCAAGGTAAGTTCATAGTGTTTCAATACATAAATAAATTTCTACTCGAATTTTTATAATGTAGTTCTTTAATTAAATGTATATAGTTCTTTAATTAAATGTTCATAGTTAATTATTGAATGATTGCACTTATGTGCCCATGTTTGTACTTCGGTACCCCTAATTGTACTTATGTGTTTGGTACCCCTGATTGCACTTACGTGCCCCTATTTGTACTTCGATACTCCTGATTGCACTTACGTGCCCCTATTTGTACTTCGGTACCCCTAGTTGCACTTTCGTGCCCCTAGTTATACTTCGATAACTATACATCAAATTTTATATGAACTATGTCATGCATTAATGAAAAGGAAAGGAACGCTAAGTGATCAAATGAACTATATCATGTATTAATGAAAAGGATTGAAATGGCAAACTTCAATGGAAATATGCTTATGGTCATGAAAAGGTTGTATGAATCAAATGATGTATTTTCTCATGAATTGGCTTATGTTGAACCAAAAAGAGTTATGTATAAATGCACTAACTTGTGTAATGATGATGATGTTTAAGCTTGTGCCAAGCTTGTGGTTATGGTTAATGTTTATGCTTATGCTTTGTACTATGCAAATGAAACGGTAAGTTCGTAATTGGGATATAATATGATGATATGGTAATGTTAATGAATAAAAGTTTATATTCATAGATGATAAATTTCATATATTATGGATGATCTTATATGTAATAGGATGTTATATGTCAAAAGAGATTGATAAATTAAATGATGTACTTATATGTGAGAAATCTACATATGTTATGGACGAATTTACCTATATCATGGATAAGTACACTAACTCATGAATTGATAATGTCGTTTAGACTTATGCTAAGCACTTATACAACTTGTAAAATCCTATTATGTTATGAATAAAAAGTATATGTGATGTTGAGAGACTTACCCATTTTTGAGTTGATGGTTATGTAGTTTTATGAATCTTATAGCATTGGTATAGGTTTATATTTATTCTACAAAGTTTAGTATTAAAATGAAATATTATGTTTAAAATTTATACGAGCTTACTAAGCATTCATTTCTTAAGTAGTTATTTTTTTTACTTTACAGATTATTGGAAGCTTGATCAGTTTGGAAGCTCATCGAAGATCTATCACACTATCCAGCGATTATATTGGTAGTTTTTATGTGTTGGTTAAGGTTATAATGACATGTACATAAGGACTTATGGTTGATGTTTAGAAGAATGAGTATTGATGATTTTGGCATGTATATGTCATTTTGGTTGATGAAATTTTGGTACTATTGATGTCTTGCTGATGTGTGTGATTATGGCTAAGTTATGATGCATGCTTGAGTGACTAAATGGTATGTCTACGTGGAAGTTCTAATGGTCATAATTATGGTAAAAATGGTAAGTTTATATTGTCATAGAATAGGTCAAGTTGATATATAGTTTTATAAACAAAGTGGTATGTGTTGGTATGTCTGTAATGTGGTCAATTATGGTATGTTTTGATATGGAATTGATCTAAATGTGTTTGGTTGAAATATGACCAATTTGACATAAGTTTAGGTATAATTGCTTGGTTGTAATTAAGGTGCCTATAAGGCATATTGGTTGGATGGATAAATGACTTACTAAATGGGTCTTATTATGCATGTTTTGGGTAAGTTTGAATGCCTTGATCATATGTGCAAATGAGTTTAGGTGCATGTTGAGATGGGTGATAAAAATGACTTATTCTTGGCCAATTTCTTGTCCACACAGCCTAAGACAAGGGTGTTTGTCTCAGCCGTGTGTGACACACATCCATGTGACACTGTAACACCCCAAATTTGGGCCTAGAAGAATTGGGCCCAATGGGCCTTGGGAATGAGAGCGTTTAAAATTTTTTGAGATATAAGTAGCACTTAGAATATTATTAAGATAGTATTGGGATTAATTGAAGCCTTAGAGTTAAGGGTGACCTTAGGGAAAAATTTATTTTTCTCACTTAGTGGACCTTAGTCTCAAGCATGAGGCCTCATAAGCAGATTACGAGGAGAGATGACACAAATGGGCTTGTAGTCCAATGGAAAGTGGCATCATATAGGGACTATGAGGTGGCGTGTTAGGCAGTCAAGTGGGTTCGAGGCCTAGGAAGGGAAAATTAAGGAGTTTTATTTTTGTGCCTGGACAGAAGGAGTTGGCGTTGGAAGGGACTCTGAAAAGGAGTGTTCAAGAGAGAAATTTAAGGTGCAGATAAGGGAGAAAATATAGGGATTGGGAGGTGGATATAGTGGTGTCGAATTGGACTCTAAGGGAAGGGAAGTTCGGCTAGGGGCTATATATATGAGTGTCGAATTAAGTTCCTAGGTTAATGCTGAATTTTTGCTTCTCTACTAGCCGAATTTCATCACTTGTGAGAGGCAGACGTTTTTCTAAGTGTGCCAAAGTCAAATCCTTCATATCCTCCCTTCTCAAATTCCCTTTTGGTTCACCACTCGGTTCTAGCCAAATCACTTTTATTTATTATTCCACAAGTGTTGCCGAATTGCCTCTGTCACCTTTCTAGTCTCAAAAGCCGGACCTAAGTCATAGGATTAAAGGAAGATTTCGGTAAGAGCTTAGTTGAATTTTTAGTGTGTTTTGTTAAAAGCCAAAGGGCTATCTAACCCCTCTTTATCGTTACCATGTATTAACAAGGGTGAGGCTCAGCAATTGCAGGCGCGGTAGGTAAGGATTGTTATCAAGGTAGTAAGTATTCTCGATCCAGCTAGAGTTTAAATAAGTGGCTGAATCTATTGTGGCTCATAGGGGTGACTTATGATCAATATGGGTCACTTGGTTATTGACGATATAGGTTTTTGGATGCAGATCTAGAGGATAATCGCCAATAGTGGCAAAGGAAGGGCTACGAGAAAGTAAGGCACACGGTAAGGTTGCGATGAGGTTTCAGTTTCTGATAAAGTGCATCTTAAGTTATGATTAATCATTAGGTGATGTCAATTGCAGGTTCATGACTAATGGGTTCGCAGCACGCAAGGTTACCAGGTGTGTACAAACACTATACACACGATATTAGCAATGTCGAAAAGTCGAAAGTGGCTAAATGGGCCCGGTAGGCCCTGAGGCCAAGAATTGATGAAATAGGTTGGTTTGTCAAACGTATTGAGTTAGTCATGCATGATACACAATTTGGATTTGTTTGGGGCCTAAAAGGCCATATGATAAGATTTGGGCCTAATAGGCCGTAAGGGTGTGATTTGGGCTTGATGGGCTTATGGGGACGTAGACATGTATGTTAGGGTTTATGAACCTTAGGCCTAGTTTGAACAACTCTTAAATTCCATAAGACTTAATCTAATTAAACATGTCCGTGAACAAGTCGATGGGTTAGAGTGTGGCAAATGAGACGACGCATGTTTAGGAGTGGATCTAGGAGAGCTTGGTACTTAAGCACCTAATGGCCCACCTCCTCTTTTCTAGAATCCTACAGTGCGTAGTGTCATTCACTTTAGTCATGAGGACTTGTTGATGGGCCAAAGTTCATAGCTAAAACCCAAAAGGACCAAATACCCTTATATTTGCAAAATTATTAAATTACCCTTATATTTGTAAATTTACTAAAATACCCCTAGATTGTAAAGTACCAAAATACCCCTATTTTACGAAAGTACCAAAATACCCCTATTTTGTAAAATTACCAAGATTCCCTTATGTTGGAAAATTACAAAAAATACCCCTGTAGGATAGAATTACGAAAATACCCCTATGTGACGAATATAAGTTTATGGATGTCACTTGTATGTTTGATGCATTCATATGATATTTTGCTTAGGATACATATGGGTGGGAATTATGGTACGGAGGAAGATTTGAGGATCGCATGACCGTATGGTATTGATCCAAGATCGCATGGCTGTATGGTATGGATCCACAGAAGGCTTTAAGCCCAACATGTGTTTAGCAGCTTTGCTGCAACGTTCAATAGTACCGCAACCGGGCTACCCTTGGTGTGTAGCGGAGGGGTGGGTCGAGCTAGAACTCCTCACAGGAGTCATAAGGTTGGAAGGGAAATGGTGTGTGTAACGGATGGATTTTTGGGGTGGGTTTGCATTATTTGTTTATAAATGATACGATATGCTATGATATGAGGTCATTGTGGGCTAAAGCCCAAGACCACCAATTTTGATAGGGCTTAGGCCCAATGTGAATATTTGTAAGTGATTTGTTTGCCAAGGGTTGTACACACTGAGTTTCGAAACTCACACCCGTTTAATTTAATGTTTCAGGTAATCCCGAATAGACGACTCGACGTGGGAGAGGACTCGGAGGTGGCCACACTACAAGAGGCTTAAATTTTCATTTATTTGTTTCAGAATACATGTTTTTAGTTACTTAAGCCTTGTACTCCATTTTGACTTCAGATTTATTTTGGGTTTTGAGACTAATTGTTTATTTAGTTATTAAACTTAAGTAAGCTCTTATTTTCAAACTTGGTTTCTGAAATACTTAAATTAATAAAATGGGTTTTTATCTTTAATTAATAAGACTAAAAGATTTTGGGCTTTTGGGCCTTAAAATTTTTTTTTAAATTAGAAAAATTGTTTTGAATTGTGCTTTAATGTTACATTCTGGATTCGGGCCTAACTTCTAGGCCGGGTTTGGGGTATTACAGACACGGCTGTGTGTCCCCTGTAAGTTTTAAAGGTTGCACTTCGAATGTTACACGGCCCAGCACACGGCCTGGCACACCGGTGTATGAGGCCATTTCGAGTGTTACACGGCCTGACACACGGGCGTATGGCTTGGCCGTGTGACCCAAGTCAAAGAGTTACACAGGCATGGACACGGGCTAGGACACGACCGTGTGTCCCTATTTCGAAAGTCATAGGGCTTGAGTCACGGGCGTGTGTCTCAGCCGTATGAGTCACATGGCCTGGCTAAACGGCCATGTGACCCCTGCAATGTGAATTTTTCTAACTATTTCCTCAATGTTTCAAATGCTCTCGATTTAGTCCCGAATCGTTTCTAAAGTGTTTCTAAGGTCTCGAAGGCTTGAATAAGGGATGATTTGCATGTGTATGAATGGATTATGCTGTGATTAATGAAATGTCTGGAAATGAATGTTTTTAAGTTATGTTTTTACGGTAATGCTCCTAACCCTATTCTGGCGATGGATACAAGTTACGTCAGCTGAAAACGCGCCCTATAGGATGCGTTTTCACTTTCTCTCTCCAAAAATAGCATATATCGATAAATATAAAAAATATCAGCACAAATCCTTAATTTTTTTTAGAAAATCAGCATATTTATTTCAATAAAAAAATGTTAAAATGAATAAAATAATTCATTGAAAATATTTTCCATTAAGGAAGCCTTTAGAAAGTCACCTAGTAATTGGATTTAAGTGTAATTGTTTATAATTTACACATCTATGACATGTGTGGGTAACTGTTGTAATTAGTAGGTGTTGCTAAATTGTAATTAAAGCCCCCCAATTCTCTCCTACAATTTTCAAGGGAGGGTGAGAATTAAATCCAATTACCCTATGACTTCTCAAACATGCACGTACACGATTTAAGTTTTAAAAGTTATTTTTATAAAATAATAATTGCATTTTAATTTTAGCATATATGTTTTATTTTATTTAAATACAATTATACATAATTTTATTGATTTTGTTTAAATAATCTAAAATTTTTATTGATGAGAGATAATTTCCTATATATTTTAACAAACTAAATAATAGATTAAATTATATACTATTTATTATAATTTTTTATACTAAATATAACTAAATTACATAGTATTTATTATTAATTGTTTATACTTGGTTAAAGATCAATTGATGATTATAAAGAGTATATGTTTAATGTTAGAGAATAACCTAAGAAATATGAAATGTTACAATAATTAGATAAAATTGCATGTGATGTTTATTTTTCTTGTTAATCTTATTAGTAATCATTTTATCTAATTCTTTTTTGGATTAATGTATTATATTTGGCGGTTTGATTTTATGTTTTGCTACTTGTTTAGAGATTTGTTTTCTCAAGTATTATTGATAATTTTTATAATAATTAATATTTATAGAATTTAAAGTTGTGTAGCTGTATAATTACAATTTATACCACACAAAAATGAAATAGGAAATTACAATGTAATTACACTTTATTAGTCAAACACATTTTAGAGATTTAACATTCCTTGTAATTACATATCTCTCAAGAACTGTTGGATTAGTACATATAAAAGCATGATCATCTAGATTCAATTCCCGATCTATATAAAAATTTAGTTCGATTTATCAATTTCAAACATTTTATAAAAATCTATTGTATGTATGGATCAATTAAACAGTGACATATCTCTCAACAACTGTTGGATTAGTATATATAAAAGCAAGATCATCTTAGATCACTTACTGATCTATATAACAATTCAATTCGATTTATCAATTCCAAACATCTTATAACAATATATTATACATATGTATCAATTCAATTTCATTATTCGTATGCCACTTAAAGTTTCACATTTTATTCTATTTAGTCCCTAAAATCGAAATAGTTATAACGAGTCCTTTTTAACTAACCATTTTGTATGGTGTCTCTCCTTCATTTTATTTGAAAAGCCTACGGCAAATGTGCACTTCTCAATCTTCTCATCAAGATACTCTGCAAAGAATTGCAGTATTATCTGACCATGCACAATGACATATCTCTCAACAACTGTTGGATTAGTATATATAAAAGCATGATCATCTAGGTTTAATTCTCGATCTATATAAAAATTTAGTTCGATTTATCAATCTCAAACATTTTATAAAAATCTATCATATATATATCAATTAAACAATGACATATCTCTCAACAGCTGTTGGATTAGTAGATATAAATGCATGATCATCTTGGTTCAATTCAAAACATCTTATAACAATCTATTATATATATGTATTAGTTGAATTTCATTATTTGTATACCTCTTAAAGTTTCACATTTTATTCAATTTATTCCCTAAAATTGAAATAGTTATAACTAGTAATTTTTAACTAAACATTTTGTATGGTGTCTCTCCTCCATTTTATTTGCAAGGCCAATGACAAATATGCACTTCTTAATCTTCTCATCAAGATACTTTGCAAAGAGTTGTAGTATTATCTGACCATGCACAACGACATATCTCTCAACAACTGTTGGATTAGTAGATATAAAAGCATAATCATCTAGGTCCAGTTCTGAATCTATATAAAAATTCAGTTCGATTTATCAATTTCAAACATTTTATAAAAATCTATTATATGTATGTATCAATTAAACAACGGCATATCTCTCAATAGCTGTTGGATTAGTAAATATAAAACAAGATCATCTTGGTTAAATTCCTGATCTATATAACAATTCAATTCAATTTATCAATTCCAAACATCTTATAACAATCTATTATATTTAAGTATGAGTTCAATTTCATTATTCTTATGCCCCTTAAAGTTTCACATTTTATTCAATTTAGTCCCTAAAATCAAAATAGTTATAACTAGTCCTTTTTAACTAACCATTTTGTATGGTGTCTGTCCATTTTATTTGCAAGGCCTAAAAAAAATGTGCACTTAATCTTCTCATCAGGATACTCTGCAAAGAGTTGTAGTATTATCTGACCATGCACAATGACATATCTCTCAACAGCTACTAGATTAGTAGATAAGACAACATGATCATCTTGGTTCAATTCCCAATCTATATAAAAATTCAGTTCGATTTATCAATTCCAAACATCTTATAATAATATATTATACGTATGTACTAGTTCAATTTCATTATTCGTTATCCCCTTAATTTTTCACATTTTATTCAATTTAGTCACTAAAATCGAAAATAGTCTTAACTAGTCCTCTTTAACTAACCATTTTGTTTAGTGTCTTTCCTCCATTTTATTTGCAAGGCCAACGACAAATGTGCACTTCTTAATCTTCTCATCAGGATAATCTGCAAAAAGTTGTATAATGAAAATCGATAAATTTGTATAATGAAAATCGATAAATTTGTACAATGAAAAAGAGTATGCACAAAACTTAAATAATATAAATCGATAAATTTGTATATTGAAAAAGAGTATGTATGAAATTAAAATTAATATT
Organism: Gossypium bickii; assembly: GCA_025503065.1. Classification (NCBI taxonomy): domain Eukaryota; kingdom Viridiplantae; phylum Streptophyta; class Magnoliopsida; order Malvales; family Malvaceae; genus Gossypium; species Gossypium bickii. The sequence continues at coordinate 85,247,465 of CP106712.1, forward strand.
GAAGTCAGAATATATTACTTTTTAAAAAATATAACATATTAAACAATAATGTTGTAGCACCCCTAACCCGTATACGTCGCCAGATTAAGGTTACGAAGCATTACATTTAATGGTATCAGAGCTATAGTTTAGTCAGTTCTCAGACTGAACATAGCATTTATATGTCTAGAAATACATACCATTATATAACCAGCGATAGTGTGATAACTTTTGACTCAGATTGAACTATGTTCTCATATATATAAGATGTCACGGGGTAGCTTCTAGTGGTAGTAGGACCGTATTTGAGGGCTGGGAAGGAGAGGCTAAAGAAGCCTTCTTCCAGATGATGTCAGAGTGATTTTCAGAGTTCGTGCGAACGAACCCAATGGCTCAACGACCTCCACCCCCACCGATTTCCATAGTTTCTCAAGGTTTGCAACCAGTGTGATTAAGCAAGCCTCCAATTGATAAAATCCAAAAGTATAGGGCTAAAGAATTTCGAGGTACAGTTGAAGACGATCCAGAGAGATCCAAGTTTTGGTTAGAAAAAACAATTAGGGTTTTTAATAAATTATCTTATACACCAATAGAATGCTTGAAATGTGTTGTTTTTCTGTTAAAAGACTCAACTTATCAGTGGTGGAACATGTTGGTCGCGGTACTACTAAAGGAGCGTGTAAATTGGGAATTCTTCCATATAGAGTTAAAAAATAAATATGTGAGTTAGAGGTTCCTAGATAAGAAATGCAAAGAGTTTCTTGAGTTGAAGTAATGTTGTATGTCAGTAGTTGAGTACGAGATGGAATTTGTGTGACTCAATAAGTATGCCCTGTAATGCATTCTGATAGAGGTTGCTATGTGCACTTGATTTGAATATGGTCTAAATGTGGATATCAAGTTGCTAGTCGGGATTCTTAAGTTGAAAGAATTTGTAGTTCTGGTTGACAGAGAGCACAAGGCTGAAAAACTCAGCAAAGCAAAAAGAAAAGTGGATTCTGAGACTCGTGATTCGGGAAAAAAGCCTATGGGAAAATATTTCTCATCTTTATCAAAGAAGTTAAAAGAATTTCACAGTCGTTCATTAGCTTCGGGAAAAGAGCATTTGAGCTCGAAACCTCAAGCTACATCCGTAGTGAGTGTAGGCAGTGTCAAAAACAAAAAGCCTGAATGTCAGCAATGTAATAGATGACATTTTGGTGAGTGCAGACTGAAAGATAGCTCGTGTTTTAAATACAGTTCTTATGAGCATTATCTCAGAGATTGCCTTGAAAGGTCTGATAAAGAAAAGGCTTAGCCTACTCGACTGAGTAATACAGCTGCGAGACGAAGACCACCCTGGAACACTAGAAATGTAGGTGACATTCATAATAGGATGAAAGATTCTGCCATGAGACTTGAGGCATAGGCACCAATTTGGGCTTACACAATTCGTGCTCGAGAGGAAGCTTCAGCACCTAATGTGATCACCGACACAATTTCTATCTTTGATACTAATGTTAATACTTTGATTAACCCGAGGTCAACGCACTCATATGTATGCACAAATTTAGTGTTAAATAAAAAATACCTTTCGATTCTACTGAGTTTGTAGTTAAAGTAACGAACCCTTTAGGTTAGTATGTGTTAGTTGATAAAGTCTATAAAAATTATCATTTAATGATTCAGGGTTGTAACTTTCTGGCTGGTTTGATGCTATTACCCTTTGATGAGTTTGATGTGATTTCGGGTATGGATTGGTTAACTTTGCATGATGCTGTTATGAATTGTAGACAAAAGCATATCGTGTTAAAATGTTAGAACGATGAAAAGATCCAAATTGAATCAGATAGACTGGATAGCACATCTATGTTATTTCAGATATGAAGGCATAAAAATATGTTAGAAAAGGCTGTGAAGCATATCTCACTTATATATTTGACTCTGAAATTTTAGAATTGAAGTTAAAATTGGTTCCGATTGTATGTGAGTTTAGAGATGCATTTCTAGAGGTATTACCAAGGTTACCGTTAATCAAAGAGGTTGAGTTTGCTATTGATTTAATGCCAAAAACATCTCCGATATCGATAGCTTTGTATAGAATGGCACCTACTGAATCAAAATAGTTGAAAGCACAGTTACAAGAGTTGACAGATAAGGGCTTTGTTCGACCCAATTTTTCTCCTTGGGGTGCTCCTGTTTTGTTTGTCAAGGAAAAGGGCAATCAACGCGATTATGTATCGATTATCATCATCTCAAAAAAGTTACAATCAAGAACAAGTATCCATTGCCACGTATCGATTATTTGTTGGACCAGTTGAAAGGTGCAACAGTATTCTCAAAGATTGATATTCATTCTGGTATTCTCAAAGGTGCCGAGAATTGCGTTCAGAACCAGGTACAAACATTATGAGTTTCTTGTGATGCCATTGCGCCTGTGATGCCATTCAGATCGTATTTAGACAGATTTGTTGTTGTATTCATTGATGACATTCTGATCTATTCATGAGATGAGACAGAGCATACCCAGCATTTGAGAATTTTTCTGCAAACTTTATGCGAAAAATAATTGTTAGCCGAGTTCAGAAAATATGAGTTCTAGCTCCGAGAAGTCAGATTTTTAGGACATGTAGTGTCGACAGATGGTATTAGGGTTGATCTGAGTACAACCTTTGTTTTGGTGGACTGGAAACCTCCGAGAAATGTGTTAGAAGTTAGAAGTTTCTAGGTTTAGCCAGATATTATAGAAGATTTGTCAAGGAATTTTAGATGATTGTCATGCCGTTGACAAAATTGCTTCAAAAAGATGTTATGTTCGAATGGTCTGAGAAATGTCAACAAAGTTTTAATCAGTTGAAAGTTTTGTTAATCGATGCACCTGTGTTAGTTCAACCAGAGTTCGGTAAAGAATTTGTGATTTATAGTGATCTTCATTGAATGGTTTGGGTTGAGTTTTAATGCAAGAAGGCAAAGTGATAGCGTTTGCTTTTGGACAGTTAAAACCACATGACAAAGAATTATCCAACTCATGATTTAGAGCTTGTAGCTATTGATTTGCTTTAAAGATTTGGCGACACCATTTGTACGGAGAAAAATTTCATATCTTCACAAATGACAAAAGCCTAAAGTATTTGTTGTCGCAGAAAGATTTGAACCTGAGACAACGTAGATAGCTTGAGTTATTGAAAGATTACAACTTGATCATTGATTATCATCCGAGAAAGGCTAATGTTGTTGTTGAGGCACTGAGTAAAAAATCTCTGTTTGCTTTACGAGCATTGAATACACGATTGACGTTACTTGATGATAGTTCAATTTTAGTTGAATTGAAAGATAGACCAACATTTTTGCAACAGATTTGCGAAGCTTAAAAGAATGATGCTGAATTGATTGCTAAACGAAACCAAATTGAGTCAACGTCTGATTCAGATTTTCATGTTGGTTCAGATGATAGCTTGTACTACAAAGACAGTGTTTGTGTTTTGAGACATGCTGATCTCATTCAGAAGATTTTACAAGAAGCTCACAGTAGTAGCTTATCTATTCATCCTAGTAGCAATAAAATGCACGGTGATTTAAAACAGATGTACTGGTGGCCAGGTATGAAACGGGAGATTTCAGAATTTGTATCCAAATGTTTAGTTTTTCAGCAAGTTAAAGCCGAGCATCAGGTACCTTCTGGTTTGTTACAACCTGTGATGATTCCAGAGTGGAAATGGGAACGTGTTATGATGGATTTCATTGTTGGGATTTCCTCTATCTCCGAGAAAGAAAGATGTTGTATGGGTCATTGTAGACTGTTTGATGAAATCTACGAATTTCATTCTAGTACGTACAGATTTTTTCACTTTAGAGATTGGCAGAGTTGTATGTTTCCAAGATAGATAGACTCCATGTTGTGCTAGTTTCTATTATCTCTGATAGAGATTCGCGGTTTACGTCTCGATTCTGGAACAAGTTACATGAAGCTCTAGGTACTTAATTGCATTTTAGCACAGCTTTCATCTACAGAGCAATGGTCAGTCCGAGAAAATAATTCAGATACTCCAAGATATGCTTCAATGTTGTGTTTTAGAGTTTGAAGGTAGCTGAGAGAGATTTTTTCCGTTGGTTGAATTTGCATAAAATAATAGTTACCAAGTGAGCACTAAAATGGCACCGTACGAAGCTTTGTATGGCTGAAAGTGTCAAACTCCATTATACTGGACTGGGCTGAGTGATAAAAATTTATTCAGTGTTGATTTGATTCAAAAAATCGAAGAAAAGGTCAAAGTGATACATGACAGTTTGAAAGTAGCTTCAGATCGATAGAAATCTTATCTAGATTTGAAAAGAAAAGATATAGAATTCAAGTCGGTGACAAGGTATTCCTAAAAGTATAACCTTGGAAGAAAATTTTTCGATTTAGCCGGAAAGGAAATCTTAGTCCGTGGTTTATCAGGTCGTACGAGATCATTGAGAGAATTGGGCTAGTAGCTTACAGATTGGCTTTACCGTCAAAGTTAAAAAAGATTCATAATGTATTTCATGTATCGATGTTACAACAGTATCGATCAGATCCTTCACATGTAATATGTCCAGTAGATGTTGAGATTCAGTCTGATATGACGTACATTGAATAACCGATCAGAATTCTAGCTCGGGAAGTTAAAGGATTGAGAAATAAAAGTATAGCTTTAGTGAAAGTTCTCTGGCAACGTCATGGAATAGAATAAGCTACATGGGAACTAAAAGAAGCTAACTGCAATACCCGAACTTACTTTCTAGTAAGATTTTCGAGGACGAAAATTCCTTTATGGGGAGTGTTGGAATAGCCCGTTTTCAGTAAAATTGGAACAGTGGTTTCGAGACCACAAATCTGATGAGTAAATTATTATTTTATTATTATTTTAGTTTTTATGGGATACTAGTAAGGTCATGTTAAAATTTTGTTAAGAAATTTTGATGTATACATGATTAATTAAGTGAAAAGGACTAAATTGTAAAAAGTGTAAAATTAGATCTCTATTAGTTAAAAGTGTCAAATGGTTATGAAACTTTAAATTGAGTGTACTTAGATGGTAATTAGACCATTTCTATAGTTATTGGATATTCATGGCAATGTTTTATTGAAATTTTGAAAGTTTTTAAAGGTTAAAATGGTAAATAGGTAATTAAAGTTAAAATAACCTAAAGAAAATACATTCATCTTCTTCAATTTCACATTCCTCAACCAAAATTCACCATTTAAGATAGTTCTAGGTTCAACCAAGCTTCCTTTGGTGCATGTAAGTGTTTTCAAGCCCCCGTTTTCAATGATTTCTATGATTTTGAGATCGTTTTAGCTTAATCTAGCTAGCCCGAGGATCAATTTGTAAAATTGTTAAAGATTGAGGGTTATGTCATGAATGCTTCTGTATGATTCTTGAAATTTAATGAAAGATTATGAGTCCTTGTTGATAAATAAACAAGTTTTGTAAAGTGATTTTTGATGAAAATTACATTTTGGGACTTGTATGTAAAAATAGAAAAATTTCATGTTAAATTTATGAATTGATGATTGGTATAGGCTAGTTTAAGTCGTTAGAGAAATTGGTTAGCTTGAAAGGGGAATTGAAATGCTTAGATTTCAATTTATGAGCTTAAGGACTAAATTGTGAAAAGTGAAAATGTTGGGGGCAAAATGGTAATTTTGTATAAATATGAATTGTAGACTAATTGAACACTAGATGAATTAAATCGATTGAAATTGTATATTTAGATCAAGATAGACCACGTACGGATCTAGATTGGGGAAAAGCTAAAGCCTCAGATTAGTTCGACTTTGTTTCTACGCCCCTAGTTGTCGAGGTAAGTTCGTATGAACAGTTATCGAATTAATGTTGCTTACTTTGAATGTTTATTATGTTATTTTTAATGTAAATGGATTAATGTATAATTCTATCAATGTTATGATGAAAAGACATATATTAAGTCCCGGTTGAACCTTAGGAATTCGTAGGATACAAATGACATGTCATTTGGGATTTCATGTTTCGGGTGCTGGTCTTGAATGCCCTACCGATGGCTAAGGTCCTGTATTTGTTGTGGTACTCTACAGCTTGTGTGAGCAACATCGTGTAGCTTACATTCCGACCCACAACTCATGTGAGCAGGCCCATTTCACAGCTTGTGTAAGTAACGATGTAAAAGAAAGGTTACAGTTATATGTTTAAGCACACTTCGTGTGAGCTTTCCCGTGTATCCAATGATATTCTAGATGGTTCAACGGATATGAAAAGGAAAGGAAATGGTAAGTGTTCAAATGGAATGTATCATGTACTTATGAAAAGGAAATGATGATCTAAATGAGATGAACAAATGTGTAAGTTACTTGTTATGGATGAATTCATTTGAACCATGTATAAATGCACTAACTTGTGTATTTGATGATGTCATCTAGGCATTATGCCAAGCTCATGGTATTAGTTGGTGTTATGATTATGCTATTTACATTATGCAAATGAAATTGTAAGTTATGTTTATGTTATACAAACTTACTAAGCATTATGTGCTTACGTAGTTTCTTTCTATTGTTTTTATAGTTTATGAAGCTCGATCGGCTTGGAAGCTCATCGGAGACCTATCACACTATCCAACATAAATATCAATAGTTTTTGAATATTTTGGCCAAGGTTATAATGGCATGTATAGGTGGACTTGTAATACTATTTTGTTGAATGTTTAGTTGATGACTTGATATGAATAAGTTGTCTTGGTTGATACCATTTGATGCTTGCCAAATTATGTTGTTGTAGCTATCTTATGATGCATGTTTTTAGAATGGCTTATGTGGTATGTTTTGAGGTAGCTTGAATATGGTTAAGTTATGGCATGTCTTGAAAAGCATTGAGCTAGTAATTGATGATTGAAATATGGTAACAAATGTATGTTTAGGCAAGTCTTGATGATTGCATTTGGGGTGCCTTGAATGGAATATTGGTTAGTTGATTTAGGACTATTGATTTGGTCATTATATGTATGTTGAGATAGGGTTTTGATGCCTTGATTATGTGTACAAAAGGGCTAAAGGATTATGCATGAATTGGTGTTTGAAATGGCTTGATTTTAGACAATGTTTAGGTCCACACGGCTTGAGACATGGGCATGTGACTCATCCGTATGTAACACACGGCTTGGCGACACAACCATGTGTCTCCTGTAGGTTCCTTTGTATGCAAGTCAGTGAGTTACACGGCATGGCACACGGACGTGCGGGACAATTTTGAGAGTTACAGAGCCTAACACACAGGCGTGTGACCCGACTGGGTGACCCTACTCAGAGAGTTACACAGGTGAGGACGTGGGCTAGGACACAGTCGTGTGTCCCTAGTTCGAAGGTTACACGGCCTGAGACACGGGTGTGTGTCTCATCCATGTGAGGCACACAGCCGTGTGACATCTGTATTCCAAAGTTTGCCACTTTTTCGTAAACTTTTCAAATGATTTCAAATTGGTCCCGAATTGTTTCTAAAGTGTTTTTCGAGCCTCGAGGGCTCGATTTAGGGACGATATGCAAGTTAATGATTGGTTTATATTATGATTGTGATAGTATATGAAATGTATGTTTAAATGTTTCGTTTGTACGGTAATGCTCCGTAACCCAAATCTGATGACGGATACGGGTTAGAGGTGTGACAAATGTAATATTTACAAAAATATTGTATATTGAAAAAACTTATAAAATAGCTATAATATTATGAAATTAGTACAAGAAAGAAAAAATATTTTTAATTTAAATTTTAAATTACAACTACACCTGTTACCTCAATCGATCAACCCATTTTAGAACTTTTAAAGAGGGGGTTGAATTAGGCCTTTATAAATTTTGTGAAAGCAAGGACAATAAAATAAGACAATGAACACAATGATATTATATTTGTTTTGCCCCAATTATCTATGTCACTACCTTAGCTTTCCATCACCAAGAATTTTGCCAAATTCACTAATTTGATGAACCTATGAGGACAATGTTTAACCTTAGAACTCCCTTGAGATTTCTACCCAAGTCTTAAAACACAAACCCTTTCAAAAGAGCAAACAAATAAGCAAATAAAGAAACAATCTTCACAAGATTAGAATGTTTGCAAATGAAGCACACACCCAATAAAAACACTTGAGTTAAAAAAATACAATGTATGCTCACAAGTGTTTACAAGAGAAAGATGAAAATTTTAAGTACCAAAGGTTGATAATAGATTTTTTGGTAACTTTTAATCTCTTATAATCTCTTTCTTGTTGTAGAAGCTTTGGAAGCTGATATTTATAGTCTTTCACTGATTTTCAACCGTTGGGGTTGTTGGGAAAATGAATTGAGTTGTTAGAGGTGTAAAAACCAGAGCACTAATGACTCATGTAACAAAAGCTATCGATACATTTGAAGGGATATCGATAATTTGACATTTAATGCCTAAATTTAGTGACCATTAAGCCTATAGTATCGATACAATAGAGAATGTATCGATACTTGCTATGAGGTATCATGTCACACTTGGTCCCCTTAAGGACTCAAACTTAAAGAAAAGTCAGGGAGCCAACTGGATGAGAAAAAGAATTAGAAGACTCTAATGATATATGTAGAAAACTTAAGTGCCTGGTTGGGGATGATTAAATTACAATCTTTGTTTAGTTAGATTAAAATTGACTGGTTCTATAGTGGGAGACATAATGATTGAGATTGAGTGGCAGAAATTGTTTGTAGAGACTGTGTCGTTGGAGTATATATACGTGTGTGTTGGAATGAAATTCCTCTCATTTTTTCTTCCCAAATCTTTCTCTCTAAGCATCATCTTTTTTAGTCGCTCTGAAAAAGAAGAGGATGTAGCTGAAGGAAGTTCTGTATGTTGCAGCCATCATGCGGATTTGATTCTTAAAGTAGAAAGATTTGGAATTGGTAAGTTCCTTTATCCCTTTAAACTCGTGGATTGAAGAAAAAGAGTAGAGTAAGAATCCTCTAAGCTTTTGTATAATTATAAATTTTAGATTTTAAAGTTTGAATGTCTTCACGCTAATCGATAAAGAGCTGTTATGCTTAGCTGTCAAGATGAATGAGGCTTTGGCTGACGAGTTAAGTTGTTAATGATAAGGAAGCAAGATGAGTTTCTATATTCCTTCTATGGTATGTTGTGTGTTTAGCATGAGTATGTGTTAATTCTAGAGTGAGTTCCATGATAATGTATGACCTTTGTTGCATGAGAATAGTTGTCTGCTTAGGGCTAAGTAAGTTATGAGTATCCACCAGCATGGTGTTATGAATTCCTTGTAATGTCTATTTATTGATAGTGAGACATGAGAGGGGATTCCAAATGGTTTAGACGAAGTTAGGATCGGGAAACAATGGGCGATTCTGCTAGATACTACCATACGGTGTTGTTGTGAGCACTCGTGATGTGTGAAGCTCTAGGCTTTACAAAGGGGACAGTGCGGTGTTTGAGCATCAATGTTAGGGATGGTGAAATGGAGGAATGGATGGAATACAATGGGAAAGTAAATAAGAAAGATCATGGCTAGGCCATAGGTCCAATCGAAGGCTATACGCCTAAAAATAAGTAAGACCATAGCTAAAAGATGCAGACATATGAAAGCACACCAAAATGGTAAATAGGACTTAGACCATAGCTGAAAGGCTCCATGGAATTCTTTGGTAGTTCGTTGGGACAGTAAACACAGGGTTATATTGAGTAATCCATAGTTGGAAGACGCTATAGCATCATAGATAGTCTGGCAAGACAATAAACATAGGGATTACGGGGTGTAAGACCATAGTTTGGCTCTGGTTATCAATGGAGTCCGCCAAGACATTAAACATGGGTTATACTGTGTAAGCCAATAGCTCGATTATGATAGCACAGAGAGTCTGTCGGGACAGTAAATATGTGCAATCCGCCATGTCAGAGGACTTGGGAACGTCAGCCAGGACATTTAGCTTAGGGAAAAATAGTGAAGGATCATAGCCCAGTTATGGCATCATGAACACTCAACCGGTATGGTGAACCTGAGAATTTATGAGGTGTAAAATCTAAGCTCGGTGATCAATTTTGGTAAAGATTACGAAAAAGAATGGGTTATAAGGCTTATTGAACAAGAGAATACACTAAATGAGATAGCGGAACTTAAGGGTTTATGGGTAGAGGCTAAGTCACTTGGACTTGTAACACCCTAACCCGAAATTGTCGCCGGAATAGGGTTAGGGGTGTTACATTTTATTGGTATCAGAGCTACGGTTTAGTCGATTCTCGAACTAACGTAGCGCGTGTGATTCTAGCTATACATGCCATATATGAAATTGCAATAGTGTGATGAATTCTGACAGATATAAATGTGTTTTCGTATAGTAATGGATCCCGATCGAGCAGTTGCTGACGATGTAGAGAGTAACGCGCCTGCTCTCGCTCAAGGGACAACGCCGGCCACATCTCGGCCAAATGATAGTAGTGAGGGAGGAAAGGCTAAGAAAGCCTTCTTCCGTATGATGAGTGAGTGGTTTTCAGAGTTCGTTTGAACGAATTCGGCTGCTCCACAACTTCCACCCCCACAAATTCCTGTTGTGCCACAAGTGATAGATCCGATTCGACTGAATAAACCTCTTGTGGATAAAATTTGGAAGTACGGGGTCGAAGTGTTCAGAGCCACATCTGATGATGATGTTGAGCGAGCTGAGTTTTGGCTCAAGAGTACAGTCCGAGTATTCGATGAGATGTCGTTGACACCTGATGAATGTATAAAATGTGTTGTTTCGTTGTTGAGGGATCCGTGGTTCCGAGAGAGAGAATCACTTAGGATTTCTTTCAAGCTGAATTCAGAAAGAAGTATATCAGTCAATGCTTCATTGATCAGAAACGTAAAGAGTTTTTAGAGCTAAAATAGGGCTGTTTGTCTGTTACTGAGTATGAGCGAGAATTCGTAAGATTGAGTCAATACGGAAGCGAATGTGTTTCGACCGAAGCTACTATGTGCAAACACTTCATAGAGGGATTGAATGAAGATATTAAATTGTTGGTTGGAATACTTGATATAAATGAATTTGTTGTGTTAGTTGAAAGAGCATGCAAAGCTGAGGAGCTCAATAAAGAAAAGAAGAAAGCTAATTCTGAAGCTCGTGATGAAAGAAAAAGATCGATGAATAAGTTTTCTCAACCTTCGATGAAGAGATTTAGAGATGCAAGAAATCATTCAAATGCTTCGTTTGGACATCCAAGTAAAGATCGTTGGAGACAAAGTGTTGGTCCATGAACTCAAGCTCCAATTGAATCAAGTGTTGACAACGTTAAGAGTAACAAACCTGAGTGCAGACAATATGAAGACAACATGTGGGAGAATGCTGGGGTAAATATAACAATAGAGTTTGTTATAAATATGGATCCTGAGATAATTTTATTCGAGATTGCCCAAAGATGGTCGAAGAGGAAAATGTTCAGAATGAAAGACCGAGTAATGTGACGGCTAGAGGTAGACCACCCAGAAACACCAGAAATGTGAGTGAAAGTCAAAGAGGGGCTACTGACACAGCTGTGAGGTCAGAAGCGAGAGCACCTGCCCGAGCTTATGCTATACGTGCATGAGAGGAAGCATCATCTTCAGACGTCATCACCGGTATTTTTACTTTATTTGATACTGATGTCATTGCATTGATAGATCCAAGATGTACTCATTCATATGTATGTGTGAATCTAGTATCAAGTAAGATTCTACCTGTTGAGTCTACTGAATTTGTAAGTAGAGTATCGAATCCCTTAGACAAGTGTGTTTTGGTGGATAAGGTGTGCAAGAATTGCCATTGATGTTTTGGGATGTTTATTTTCCGGTTAATTTGATGTTACTACCATTCGATGAGTTTGACCTAATTCTGGGTATGGATTGGCTTACTCTGCATAATGCCATCGTGAATTGTAAAAAAAAGAGTATTGAGTTGAAAAGTCAGAATGGTGAGCTAGTTCGAATAGAATCCAATGATATGAAAGGATTACCAGCTGTTGTATCTGCGATGAAAGTTATGAACTATGTGAGAAAGGGTTGTGAAGCTTATTTGGCGCACGTGATTGATACAAAAGTGACGAAAAAGAAAATTGAATCTGTGCCTGTGGTATGTGAGTTTTCAGATGTGTTTCCTAAAGAGTTACCGGGGTTACCTCCAATTTGGGAAGTCGAATTTGGTATTGAATTAGTGCCGGGGACCACTCCCATTTCGATAGCTCCATATAGAATGGCACCAACAAAATTGAAAGAGTTAAAGTCTCAGTTGCAGGAGTTGACTGACAGGATTTGCACGACCGAGTTTTTCACCCTGGGGAGCTCCTGTGTTATTTGTGAAAAAGAAAGATGGAACTATGGGAATGTGTATTGATTATCGACAATTGAACAAAGTAATGATAAAGAATAAATATATGTTGCCTCGTATTAATGATTTGTTTGATCAGCTGAGAGGAGCTACAATGTTTTCAAAGATAGATTTGAGATCAGGCTACTATCAATTAAGAGTTAAAGAATCCGATGTGCTAAAAACTGCTTTCAGAACAAGGTACGGACATTACGAATTCTTAGTGATGCCTTTTGGACTAACAAATGCTCCTATAGTATTTATGGATTTGATGAATCGGATATTCAGACAGTATTTGGACCGCTTTGTTGTGGTGTTCATTGATGATATTTTGATCTATTCATGTGATGAGACGCAGCATGTCGAGCATTTGAGAACTGTGCTACAGACTCTGCGTGAGAAACAATTGTATGCAAAGTTTAGCAAATGTGAATTTTGGTTACGTGAAGTTGGTTTTCTGGGGCATATTGTGTCAGCTGCCAGGATACGAGTTGATCTGGGTAAAATTTTTGCTATATTAGAATGGAAGCCTCCGAGAAATGTGTTTGAAGTTTGTATTTTTCTGGGACTAGCGGGATATTATAGGCGGTTTGTGAAAGGCTTCTCGATGATTGCGACTCCATTGACAAAGTTGCTACAGAAAGATGTTAGATTCGAGTGGTCAAAAAAATGCCATTAGAATTTTGAAGAGTTGAAAGTGTTGTTGATAGAAGCATCAGTGTTGGTTCAACCTGAATCGGGCAAAGAATTCATAGTTTACAGTGATGCCTTATTGAATGGTTTGGGCTGTGTGCTGATGCAAGAAGGTAAAGTCATTGCTTATGCTTCGAGGCAACTAAAGCCGCATGAAAAGAATTACCCGATGCACGATCTTGAATTGGCCGCAATTGTGTTCGCATTGAAAATATGGTGTCATTATTTATTTGGTGAGAAGTGTCATATCTTTACAGACCAAAAGAGTTTGAAGTATTTGATGACTCAGAAAGAATTGAATTTGCGACAGAGAAGATGCTTAGAGTTGTTGAAAGATTACGAACTTGTGATAGATTACCACCCAGGTAAAGCTAATGTTGTAGCAGATGCTTTGAGCCGAAAGTCCATATGCTTTGCGAGCAATGAATGCTCAGAAAGATCTGTGTGATGATAGTGCGGTTATGGCTGAGTTGAAAATAAAGCCGATGTTTGTACATCAGATTTGTGATGCTCAGAAAAGTGATGTTGAAATGATGGCTAAACGAACTCAATGTGAATCAAATGTTGAATCAGAATTTCGAGTTGATAGTGATGATTGCTTGAGATTTAGAGATAGGATTTGTATTCCGAGAAATTCAGAATTGATTCAAACGATTTTGAAAGAGGCTCATAATAGTCGATTAAATGTCCATCCTGGGAGTACAAAAATGTATAATGATCTGAAACAGTTTTATCGGTGGCATGATATGAAACGAGACATCTCTGTCTTTGTGTCAAAATGTTTAATTTGTCAGCAAGTTAAAGCTGAACATCAAGTTCTGTCTGGATTGTTGCAACCGATTATGATTCCTGAGTGGAAATGGGAAAGAATCACGATGGACTTTGTGTCGGGATTGCCTTTATCTCCGGGAAAGAAAGATGCAATCTGGTAATTGTTGACAGATTGACGAAATTAGCTCATTTTGTTCTGGTGAGAACAGATTATTCACTCGATAGATTGGCTGAAATGTATATTGCTGAGATTGTAAGATTGCACAGGGTGCCGCTATCTATTATATCTGACAGAGATCCGAGATTTACCTCTCGATTTTGGAAGAAATTGTAAGAGGCTTTAGGCACAAAATTGCATTTCAGTATCGCATTTCATCCGCAAATGGATGGTCAGTCCGAATGGATCATTCAGGTTCTTGAAGATATGTTGAGATGATGTATTCTTGAATTCAAAAGTGTATGGGAAAAGTATTTACCGTTGATTGAGTATGCATACAACAATAGTTTTCAATCTAGCATTAAAATGGCACCATATGAGGCTCTTTACTGTCGAACGTGTCGAACTCCACTGTATTGAACTGAGCTGAGTGAGAATAAGATTCACGGGGTTAATCTTATAAAAAAGACTGAGCAGACAGTGAAAGTCATTCGTGACAGTTTGAAAGCGGCCTCAGATCCTCAAAAGTCTTATGCATATTTGAAACGAAAAGATATTGAATTTGAGGTTGGTGATAAAGTGTTTTTGAAAGTATCTCCGTGGAAGAAAATACTTCGATTTGGCCGAAAGGGCAAGTTGAGTCCGAGGTTCATCAAACCGTATGAGATTATTGAACGAGTTGGGCCGGTTGCTTACAGATTGATGTTGCCATCTGAGTTAGAAAAGATTCATAACGTGTTTCATGTATCAATGCTTCGACAGTACAGATCAGACCCGTCTCATGTGATTGCTCCTACTGAGGTTGAGATCCAGTCGGACTTGTCATATAGTGAAGAACCGATACGAGTTTTGGCACAAGAGATCAAAGAGTTGAGAAACAAAAGAATTTCCTTAGTGAAAGTGTTATGGCACAGCCTGAGGACGTTATGAGAGAGCATTATCCACAACTATTCACTGGTAAGATTTTCAGGGACGAAAATCCCTAAGGGGGGAGAGTTGTAACAGCCCGGATTAGACCCTAGTCAGAACAATGGTTTTGAGACCACAAATCTGAGGTTGGAATGATAATTTAATATTATTTTCTGTGTGAATAGTATATGATTTAGCCTATGTGAAATTTCTGTGTGATAATTTTATCGACTATGTGTCAAATTGTGAGAAAGGACTTAATTACATAGAGTGTAAAATGCTGTGTGCTGATTGTTAAGTGTCCAATTGTTGATGTTTTTATAATGTGAAGTCCTTAAAAGGCAATTAGCCCAATATTAAGTTAGTGGATGGTTAAATGACTTATAAACCATAAGGTAAATTTTGTTTTATATGACTAATAAATGGGCAAATTGGTAAATGGTGTATTAATGATGATAAAAACAAAACAAAACATGAAATGTTCATCTTTTTATCACCATTGCCGAAATTTGCTAAAGAAAAAGAAAGGAAGAGAGCTTTAGGGTATTCGGCCAACATTTAAGCTTGATTGAAGGCATGTTTGAGCTCGGTTTTTGTTAATTTTTACGTTTTCGTAATTGTTGTTTAGTGCTCTAGCTAACCCATGTTGAAATTTTGTGAATTGATGATGTTTTTGAGATGAGACATTAATGAATACTTGAGTTATGTGATAGTTGATAGTGAAATATGAAAACTTGGTGTTGGGTTAACATAGTTTGTATTGGGATTTTTAGTGAAATTAAACATTTAGGCTTAAATGAGAAAATGAGTAATTGAAGGACTAAATTGTAAAATAAATGAAATGTGTGGGCTTGTAAGAGTGTAGTGAGAATTCGGCTAGTCATGGGTGCAAGATAATTATGTGTATTTGATGATTTTATGAATAAAGGACTAAAGTGTCGAAATGTGAAAATGTGAGGGATATTGTGTAAAATGCCTTAAATATGTGTGTTTGGATTAAAATGAATGATTTGATGATTGAATGGACTGAATTTGAATGTGTATAGACCAAGAGAGGAGAGGATCGGATCGAGATCGAGGCAAAGATAAAGTGCTCGATTAATCGACCGTTTCGCTAGTTCGACGTCCGAGGTAAGTTCGGATATAATACATGTTAATAAGATATGTTTTAGTATTATGGAATGAATATGTATATGATTATGGAATTTGAGATGCTATGTGCAAGATTGAATTAGATAGCACTAAGTGTGTGAAATTGAAATCAAATTAGAGATAAATAGCACTGTGTGTGCAATGTTATGAAAGCTTCAGCTTATCAATTTGGCACTGTGTGTGCGATACCGAGATAGACCGGCTAAAAGACTAGGCACTAAGTGTGCGATGACAAAAATACTTTGATCATGTATATGGCACTAAGTGTGCAATTAAACTAAACGAATATCAGCGGATGATCGACATGTAATATCGAACATTGAATAACTTGGAAGTTGAATAAGTATGTGTTAGCTAAGGTATGTATTGAACCTTTGTGGTTGATGAGATTATAGATAAAGCTATGAATGGATGGATGAGTATTTTGGCTATGGATAATATGGTATGATTATGGGGGAATTGATCTATGTGATGATTTATTAAATACATTAGTTTGATTTGATGAGATAATTATATTGAATTTCGAACTTACTAAGCTTTGGATAGCTTACTGTGTGATTTGTTTCTCTGTTTTACAGTGTCAGCAAAGCTAGCTCGGATTCGGGAATCGTCAGCACATCTATCACACTATCGGCAATCTAATTTGGTACTTTTGGAAAGATGTAAATAGATGAAATATGGCATGTATAGGTTAGAAGTTATGGTATGTTTTGGGAATGCTTAAACCTTGCCATGTGAGTTGGCTTGGAAGTGAAAAGATGTTAACTTATGAATGAGTTATGTTTATGATATGTGAAGTACATTTTGGTATGGCTTGGTGATAATGATATGTTTTTAAGTATGGTAAGATTAGTGAAGAATTGATGCCATAATAATAAAATGATTTTGTGAATGAGTCATGCTTGATAATGTATATGATTTGGTTGAATAAGATGGTATATAAAATGAGATTGTATGAGATGATATGATGATCACTTGACATGAAATGGGTTGCTAAATTGTGTGTGGGATTATGCTTAAGTGTGTTTGTAGGTTTGACCCTTGTGTGGGTGGCAAATTGGCCTTGCAAATTGCCTATTTTGTCACACGGTTGTGGCACACGGGCGTGCCTAGTGACCGTGGGGCTAAGTCAGTAGCTAGTTAAGAGTACACGACCTTGGCACATGGACGTGCTTGGTGGCCATGGAGCCAAGTCAGAATCGACCACGGTCAAGGTACACGGGTGTGCTTGGTTGCTGTAGGGTAAAGTCAGGTTCGACCACGGGGAAGACACCCTGGGGTGTCTATTAGCCGTGGGAGGCACAGGTCTGCCCACATGGGCGTGTAGCCCCTGAAACTTTAAAGTTTTAAAATTTCTAAGAATTTTTATATGTGTTCTGGTTTAGTCCCGACCCTTTTCTGACACGTGTTTAAGGTCTCGAAGACCTCGATAAGGGACTATATGATTATGTTAGGATATGCTTTGATAATAATTGACTTTCTGTCGTAGTTTGGATGTGGAATGTTCTGATTGTTCGGTAATATCTCTTAACCCTATTTCGGTGACGATTTCAGGTTAGGGGTGTTACAGGACTGGCAAAGGAAGGGATTCACCAATGGTTTATCTGGGGTGGGCAGTCTGCCAGGAAATAGGGAGGATAAGAATTTGAAACTTAAAGAGGTAAATTTCAAATGAAAATTTACCGACATTAGGTCTCTCGTCCCATGTTGCGAATGGGGGAAAGACTTGGATGAGGTGTGTTCATGTAGGTGTTCCATGTGAACCTCTACCTCAAAGAGAATTTGTGCATGCTACTGATTAAAAAAAGGGTCGATCAGCGGTGGACTTCAGGAAAAATAGGAAGACAAAGACCATATTGATACAATCAGCTAATGGCTAAGGGCGACCAATGAGTGAAATAAAATAATAAAATATTTTCCCTATGTTTCATTCCTTAAGTTTAAATTTCATGATACAATAGTCACGTAAAAAAATCACCAAGTTCTATTAAACTTACCAACAATCTGCTTATTTGCAGGATAGAAGTTTTCACTTGGAATTCGAACGAAGAGTTGAACTAGACTTTTCCAAATTGAAGGAGAAGGAAGTGGTAGTTCTAATATGTGCATACAGGGACGCTTTTAGAGGTTATGCTTCAGGGGTTTCGTCAAGTAAAAAATTCTCAAGTTTGATAGTCATCTTTTAAAAAGATTATAAAATAGTGATTTTAAAGGATGTATATACTAGTATAGACTATTGTGTATTGTTAATTAGTTGAGAACAAAACTAAAATGTGTTAGCTAGTTATTCAAAATTTGTATCATCCAAGACCTCAAATGTAACACCCCAAACCCAGCTTAGACGTTATGGCTGAATATGGTGACGTCACAAGGAATGGGTTTTGAAAACCGTGTTGACTTGGTAAACCATCATTATTTAAAATTTACTAAAACAACATTTTATTCAGTTTCTTTACCAAACTTATTACAATGGAAGCCTTAATCGTTATAGTTTGAAAACGCAGTCGTGTTTTTAGGAAAACCGTTGTTTGCATAAAATCTATCGTTTTAATAAAACAATTTTACCCAAGCAATGAATTTGTCAAACAATCAAAAAATTAATAGTTCAAAACCAAACAGTTTCGAGAGTCCCCAAAAATTACAACTCTCAAATAAGTCTAACATTTAAAATAAACCAAAAGTACTAAGTTTAACTGTTTTATGATATAGTGGTCACCGCTGTGTCCTCACCGCACCGATCCGTCTAAGTCTGTGGATTACCTGACAGAACAGACAAACACATGTGAGTTTACATAAACTCAGTGTGTAACTCAGCAGAATTAGACAAGCAAACATACAGAAACATTTTAGACAATCAGATACACAATCGGGCTTATGCCCATCTCAATACAGCTACAAAAATAGATATATAGATCAGATAATAGATTCGGATATGCAAAGTCCTACCCCCATCCTCTACACACCAACCTTGGCCATCCCATCACCCCATGTGGGGTTAAAAACACCCACTCATCCCTACACACCACATTGTGTCGTTACGACACATATCAGATATAGTGCAGCCAAGCTACCAGAATATAGGTGATGATAGCCATACAAAACACTTCCTCTACATATATATAAAACCCACCCCAAAATAGATACAAATATCAGATACAAATTTATCAGACTAAACATGCTCAACATGCTTTATACAAATAACAGATTCACATATATTAGTATATTCAGGCATACATTAGTATCTTAATCAGATCAGTCTAACAGGATTTCATAGCATACAGATAGTGGATTAATTAGCAATTAACGACCCAATGGTAGGTACATAGTCGAACAGAACGACCCGCGCGACCCTAGGGAATATTTCAGAATAATGGGCCCACATGCCCATGTGGGCCCACACGTCCAGACTGGCCTTTCCCATATGGCCCACACGGCCACACTCACCACTGCACGACCGTGTGCCGCGCACGGCCATGCCTTCTTCGACCACACGACAGCGTTCTCGTCCACGGCCTACCACACAAGTGACCACACGCCCGTGTGGTGTCGACAGAATAGTTTTTCGGCTTTTGTTGAAACCTCGTTTTTCGCGGTTCAAGTACACACCTGGTACAATTTTGATGCAACTACGAACACGAACACTCTTGAACCTAAAAATCAGCATACCAACGCTCAGAATCAGACTTAATACAGGGTAGAATCGTAATCACAAAACTGAAAACAATTTCAACCAATCAACCAACACTTACCCCAACACTCCAAATGATTTTGATTATGATTCCACACGAGGAGAGCCCCTTACTTCTTGAATTGCTGCTGGCAAAACAGAGAATAAGGTTCCAATTAGAGAGATTTGAAAATACAAGAAAAGAAGTTGAAGAAAAACCCCTATTCAAGCAGAACATTCTATGCTCACTTACAAACGTACAATAGCTTGAATCGAAACACTGAAAGTAGGACCCAATTTGCCCAAAACGAATAAAAGAATGATGAGAGGAAACAAAAAAGAAAAGGATTACAGAGAAAGAGAGAGAGAGAGAGAGACGTCAGATTTTTTTTCCAAGAGAGATTTTTGGGAAAACAAGTTTTACCCAAATCCCACTGCATCCACAATCATAACCACCACTAATCAATATTCTACTACAACTAGAACTGTATCATAGAGCCAAGAAAAAATAACACCTACACTCGTGCAGGGATTTGAACATAGGACCTCCATCTCACCAACACCCTTACCACTCGAACTAGTAGGCTTATTCTGATATGAAATTACAGGCAATTAAATATAAGCCCATAGAACAAAGATAGGGCTTAATTCCAAAAATAAAAATATTTGCTAAAGGTAAGGCTTGAACTTGGGACCTCTCACACATACCCAGAACACTTAACCACTGAAGCAGATACACACTTGTGTTAAAATTACACAAACAGAAATAGGAAAATTTAGGGCGTTACAGCTCTACCCCTTAAAAGAAATTTCGACCTCAAAATTTACCTGATCAGAATAGATGAGGATGCCGCTGACGTATCGAGTCCTCAAGTTCCCACGTGGCTTCCTTAGAGCCAGATTCTGCAATAGAACTTTCACTAAAGGGATGGACTTTCTCTTCAGGACCTTAATGTTGCGATCCAGAACCTGAACCAGCTCCTCCTCGAAAGTCAAATATGGCCTGACCTCGATCTCCTCAATAGAAATAGCGTGAGAAGTATCAGACCGATACTGCCTCAACATCGAAACATGAAAGATGTCGTGTATACGATCTAACTCTGGAGGTAGCTCCAACTGATAAGCAATCGATCCCATAAGTTTTAGAATCCGATATGGCCCTATGAATCTAGGGCTCAACTTGCAATAACCGAATCTCAGAATCTTCTTCCATGGAGAACCCTTAAGAAACACGAAGTCCACCACCGAATACTCAATATCCCTTCTTTTCAAATCTGCATAAGACTTCTCCCTATTAGATGCCTCCTTCAGACGATCCCGAATCAGTCTAACCTTATCATCAGTCTCAGAAACCAACTTAGGACCCAAAACCCAACGCTTACCCAACTCAGTCCAACATAGCGGAGTGCGGCACTTACGAGCATACAGGGCCTTGTAAGGTGCCATCTGAATGCTAGCATGGAAGCTGTTATTATAAGCGAACTCAGCCAGTAGTAAATAATCCTCCCAGCTACCTTAAAAATCAATCACACAACTCTGACGCATATCCTCCAGTATCTGAATCACCCTCTCAGATTGGCTATCAGTCTGAGGATGGAACGCAGTACTGAAGTCCAATCTCGAACCCAGAGCTTCATGTAATTTTTCCAGAACCGGGATATGGAACAAGGATCTCTATCAGAAATAATCGAAATAGAAACCCCGTGCAGTCTTACAATTTTAGAGATGTAGAGTTTCACTAGCATCTGCAGAGAACAGCCCGTCCGAATCGAAATAAAGTGAGCAGACTTGGTCAATCGATCCACGATGACCCAAACAGAATCCTTATTAGTAGTTGTCAAAGGCAACCCACTAACGAAGTCCATCGTCACTCGTTCCAATTTCCATACATGAATCTTAACTGGTTGTAGCAAACCCGAAGACAACTGAAGCTCAATCTTAACTTGCTAACACGTTAGACATCGAGCAACAAAATTAGTAACTTCACACTTCAAACTCGGCCACCAATATAGTTCACGGAGATCCCGATACATCTTATTACCATTGGGATACATAGCATAAAGGATAGTCATCGCTCTACGACTTAAAGCATCGGGCACCACATTGGCCTTATCGAAATGATACTCCATTGTGCAGTCATAATCTTTGAGTAGCTCAATCCTTCAACGCTGTCTAAGATTCAACTCCTTCTGAGTATGGAGGTACTTGAGGCTCTTCTGGTCAGTGTAGACGATACACATCTCACCATACAGATAGTCCTCCAGATTTTCAATGCAAAGACCACAGAGCCAACTCAATATCATTCGTCGGATAGTTCCCCTTATGTGTCTTAAGCTAATGGGACGCATAAGTCACAACCTTTACATCTTGCATCAATACACATCCCAAACTGACATGTGATGCATCACTGTAGACCACAAACTCCTTACCAGATTCAGGCTGTATCAAAACATGAGCCTGAGTCAGAACAGACTTGAGCTTCTCAAAGCTCGACTGCTGTGCATCAGTCCAAACAAAAGGGACACCTTTACGTAGAAGCTTAGTAAGAAGAGCTGCAATAAGAGAGAACCCCTCAACAAAACATCGATAATAACCCGCAAAACCCATAAAACTGCAGATTTCAGACACATTCTTATGCTATTTCCAATCAAGCACAGCCTCGATCTTTCAAGGATCAACTCAAATCCCTTCAGTAGAAACCACGTGCCCAAAAAAAGTTACCTCTCCCAGCTAGAATTCACACTTGCTCAACTTAGCGTAGAGCTACTTTTCTCAGAGTATCTGAACCACTACTCTAAGATGCTCATCATGCTCCTCATCAGTCTTAGAATAAACCAGAATATTGTCAATAAAGACCACAATGAATTGATCCAGATAAGGCTAAAACACTCGGTTCATCAGATCCATGAATGCTGCCGGAGCATTCATCAGACCAAAGGCATAACTAAGAACTTGTAATGTCCATATCGAGTCCTAAATGCAATCTTATGAACATCAGCTCCCTTAACCCTCAACTGATGATACCCAGACCAAAGATCAATCTTACAAAACACCGAAGCCCCTCAAAACTGATCAAATAGGTCATCGATCCTCGGAAGCGGATACTTATTCTTCACGGTCAACTTATTCAGTTGCTGATAATAAATACACATCCTCATGGAGCCATCCTTTTTCTTAACAAACAAAACCGGTGCTCCCCATGGAGACACACTAGGACGGATCAAACCACAGTTCAGAAGTTCTTGAAGTTGAGCCTTAAACTTTGTAAGCTCTTTCGGTGCTATGCAGTAAGGAGCGATGGACACTAGAGCTGTACCCGGAAGAAGCTCAGTCCCAAACTCAACCTCTCGATTCGAAGGTAAACCCAGTAACTCAAAGGGAAAAACATCCGTAAAATCCCTTACAGTTCTAATATCCCCAACAGTAGAACCCCTAAAATCAGAAACACTAACGTAAGCCAAGTACGCCTCACACCCTTTTCGGACCAGCTTCTCAGCCACAAGAGTAGAGATCACATTGGACAAATAATCTCAATTCTTACCAATCATCACCACCTCCAAATTATCCTCGGTTCTTAGAACGACCCTCTAAGTCGAGCAGTCCAAACTAACCCGGTACTTAACCAACCAATCCATGCCCAGAATTAAGTTGAACTCCTCAAACAGAAACTCCATCAGATTTGCCAAAAAAATAGCCCCTTATACCATTAGAGGAACATCCCTATAGAGTTCACTAACCCGGACAGACTACCCCAACAGACTCAGTACAGTAACCTCACTAGAAGTGCTCTCAACAGAAATCCCCAGAGTTTCAGATACAGTACTAGCTACAGAAGAGAGTGTGGATCCTATGCCTATCAGAGCAGTTTAAAGTACATCAAAAATTAAGAACGTATCGGTGATAACGTTTGAAGCATCTTTGTCATCTTGGCGTCTAGTAGCATAAACAAGTGCAAATTGTCTCACTTCTGTCTGATTAGCACCTCTGGCCAGTGCTCTCTGTCCACGGCCCAAACCAATACCAACCCTAGCCGCACCACGACCCCTAGTTGGTTGCTGAACTGCCCTCTGAGGCTGCACAAAACCCAGAGGTGAAGCTTGCATCTAATCTGCCCACTGTGGATAGTCTTTAATAAGGTGCTTTAATGACCCATACATCAGACAAGCCCCAATCCTCCTCCAACACTCACTTGGATGGCGCCTACCACAGTCATTGCATGGCTGAATCCCAGTAGAAGCAGCAGGAACCCCCACTCTAACAGGCCCATCAGATCTGGCCTTTTTCTTAGGCCTCTGTACAGAACTAGAGGGCTCCGAATTCTTCTTATTCTTGCCTCTCTCTTAGTCCCTATTTTGGCGCTCCACGCGCTTAACATTCTTGGCAATCTTCGCCTTTTGAAACAGGACAGCAAACTCTCTCTTCCTCTGTGGAGCTATCAGCACCCTCAAATTATCCTTTAAGTCATCCTCAAATCGGACGCACCTGTCATACTTAGTCGCCACCATGCCTCGAGCGTAGCGGCTCAGCCTCAGAAATTTGGCCTCATACTCGGCCACAGATCTATCGCCTTGCATGAGATTCATGAACTCACGCCTACGAGCATCCACATAGCTCGCTCCCACATACTTACTCTGAAAGGTGGTCTTGAAGAAATCCCAAGTCAGACGATCAGGCTGAGTATCGTCCTTAACCGTTAATCAGCACTGGTATGCCTCGTCGCGAATCAAAGAGTCTGCACCCTTAAATTTCTGCTCGGGAGTGCAGTCTACATCGTTCATAATCCTCTCGGTGGCCTCCAACCAATACTCGACCATACTAGGGGCGTCTTTAGTGACACCCCTAAACAGCTCAGCACCATTACATCGGAGTCTTTCAGTTATCGACCCACAGCCCCCAGCTCCAAAATGGGGTCCAGCGACCCTCTTTGATATCTTCAGCATGGCCTGGGACAGTGCATCATCCCTAATCGAACAGCTTTGAGACCCAGTCTTAGTAGTAGGTAAAACTAGCATCTCACTCGTATCTAGATGTGGCATACTACCCATTAAGGAAGACTCAGCTCGAGCCCCCCTATGGCCTCTACCACGGCCTCTAATACCACGTCCGCGAGTTCCACGAGAGCTCATCGTAAATTCAAGTTTTAATCTACATTAAAAGTTTTATGCATCAGTTTCAGTATTTATTAGCAGATGTTTTATGCATAAATTATCAGAAGTTTAGAGATATTTCCAGGATTTCGGTCTTCTAACTAGCTCAGTATAGTTTCAAAGGATACTGACTACAGTGTTTCAGAACAACTTAATCTAAGTACATAGATACTTACTGGATCGATGCTGGAGGCTCAGTCAACCACATACTTTCTCAATCTAAATAAATTAAAATCCAATACTTTCTAAATCAAAATTTTGTAACCCAAAATTCACAGTCGAGTTTTTTAACCTGGCTTTGATACCACTAAATGTAACACACCAAATCCAGCCTAGACGTTATGGCTGAATCTGGTGACGTCTCAAGGAATGGGTTTTGAAAATCGTGTTGACTTGGTAAACCACCCTTATTTAAAATTTACTAAAATCACATTTTATTCAGTTTCTTTACCAAACTTATTACAGCGAAAGCCTTAATCGTTATAGTTCGAAAACCAAATCGTTGTTTGCATAAAAATTGTTGTTTTAATAAAATAATTTTACCCAAGCAATCAAATTGTCAAACAATCCAAAAATTAACAATTAAAAACCAAACAGTCCCAGGAGTCCCCAAAAATTACAACTCTCAAATAAGTCCAACATTTAAAATAAACCAAAAGTACTAAGTTTAACTATTTAACGATATAGTGGTCAGTGCCGTGTCTCTGCCGCACCAATCCGCCTAAGTCTTTGGATTACCTGATAGAACAGACAAACAGATATGAGTTTACGTAAACTCAGTGTGTAACCTAGCAGAATTAGACAAGCAAATATACAGAAACATTTTAGACAATTAGATACACAATCGGTCTTATGGCCATCTCAGATATAGCTACAGAAATAGATGTACAGATCAGATAACAGATTCGGATATGCAAAGTCCTACCCCCATTCTCTACACACCAACTCCGACCATCCCATCACACCATGTGGGGTTAAAAACACCCACCCATCCCTACGCCACATTGTGTCGTTATAACACGTATCAGATATAGTGCAGCCAAGCTGCAAGAATATAGGCGATGATAGCCATACAGAAGACTTCCTCCATATATATATAAAACCCACCCCAAGATGCAGATATCAGATATAGATTTATCAGACTAAACATGCTCAACATGCTTTATACAAATAATAGATTCACATATATCAGAATAATCAGGCATACATTAGTGTTCAAATCAGATCAGTATAATAGGATTTAATAGGATACAGATAGGGGTATAATTAGCCCTTACCGACCCAATGGTAGGTCCACAGTCGAACAAAACGACCCTCGTGACCCCAGGGAATATTTTAGAATAATAGGCCCACATGCCCGTGTGGGCCTACACGCTTAGATTGGCCTTGGCCGTGTGGCCCACATGGCCACACTAGCCACCCGCACGCGGCAGGTGTCTTTGTGCACGCCATGCCTTCGTTGACTGCATACCGTCACACACACGCCTACCACACGGGTGACCACACGCTTGTGTGGCGTTGACAGAACATTTTTTTGGCTTTTGTCGAAACCTCATTTTCTATGGTTCAGGTACACACCTGGTATGATTTTGATACTACTGTAAACACGAACACTCCTAAACCTAAAAATTGGCATATCAATGTTCAGAATCAGACTTAATACACGGTAGAATCGTAATCGCAAAACTGACAACAATTTCAACCAACCAACCAACCAGCACTTACCCTAACACCCCGAACAATTTTGATTACGATTTTGCACGAGGAGAGCCCTTTACTTACTAATTTGCTGTAGCCAAAATAGAGAATAAGTTTCCAATCAAAAAGATTTAAAAATACAAGAAACGAATTTAAAGAAAAACCCCTATTCGAGCAGAACATTCTATGCTCACTTATCAACGTACAATACCTTAAATCGAAAGACCGAAATTAGGACCCAATTTGCCCAAAATGAAGAAAAGAATGATGAGAGGAAACAAAAAGAAAAGGATTGTAGAGAAAGAGAGAGTGTAACACCCATTACCCGTATTCAACGCCGGAACAGGGTACGAGGCATTACCGGACTTATACTCCAACAAATTAATCAATACCAAGACTCAACTTTCCACTCGAAATTAAAACTTTTCATTACATCCTTTAAACAAGTCTTCTAGTCCCAAATCACACATTAGGAATGGTTCGGGGTCAAATCGACCCCTTTTGAAACTTTCTAGAAAATCTTAGAAAATTTTCACTAAATAGTCCACACGCCCGTGTGGCATATCACACGCCTGTGTTCCACACCCGTGTGGAATTATTTCTCAATTCAATCTTACAGGGGTTTTCACATGGCCGGACACACGCTCGTGTCCCTGGCCCGTGTCCTTTACACGGCCTCAACATGCCCATGTCTTAGCCCATGTGTAAAAACCTTGGTATTCTATTTCTGACGTCATCACCCCATAAATGTCACACGGCCAAGGCACACGCCCGTGTCCTTAGGCCGTGTGGCGAATAAAATTCCTAATTTTAGGTGCAGACTTCACGCGGCCTAGGCACACGCCCATAAGGCTGAACGTGTGTCACACACGGCCTAGACAAACGCCCGTGTGTCAACCCGTAGGGACAAATTCTAGGCTATTTTCCAAGCCATCTTTCTACCCTTACATCCACACATTCATACAACATCACATATCATACTCATATCATCATTTATAATACTTAATTTCACATTTAATCCATGATAACCATACTAGTTTCACATACACAAGAGAGCACTATCACTAGCATAACTATAATCGACATAAGCCATCATCGGTGGCTATACACAATCGATCCATCAACCGTTTTAGGCCAACTTATTTGGCTACATTAACTATGACTTAATAATCAAAAGATAAGATTCCTATACATGCCATATCTCAAGAAGACTTGAAAACTTATACCCAAATGACCGTTTGATAGTGTGAAAGCATCTCCAGTGATCTCCAACCCAAGCAGTTAAGTTAACCTATAAGAGATAGGAAAGGAAAAGGAGTAAGCAATAATGCTTAGTAAGTTCATATGCAAATAATAATCAACTATTGACATTCATTTATTTTACTCAACCACAAGGGTATTATAATGAGATTTACATTTAAGCTCATGGTTACCCACTCAATCATTCATAATGCTTACTCATTTCATCTCTTACCACATTCCAACCATATATCAATTATATTGCTCACATTTACTTGTACACATTCCCTGCACTCATCACCACAAAGCAACATGAAACATTTACTTAAACAATTTCTCGATAAACCCCTCGGAATAATACTAAGTACCGGTGGTTTCGCACACAGCCCACTATTAATCAATAATAGGATGGTATCGCACATAGCCCACCAACAAGAATATTTACAGTGGCTTCGCACATAGCCCATCAAATGGTAATATAAATGATGGTATCACACATAGCACATTGTGAATAAGTAATAAGGAGGTATCACACATAGCCCACCAAAAAGGATAATTACGGTGGTATCGCACACAGCCCAGTAAATAATTATTACGGACATTTTCCCGCACTTACATATCTATTCCGAGGTTCATACGATAATTACTCACTATCTATCAATTTCAATCTATCTCAATCATAATTGATCTCATTCCTACAATGCACCAAAAAGTAACAAAATATGTATTACAAATGTATCGTTTACACATAAACTTACTATGGATTGATCATATACCAAAATCACTTCATATGAGTTCTGGGTAGATACATGTACCACTCATGACATATCCACATACTTCCTTATTTTCAACATACCTGTTGAATCGCTCGAAATGCTACAAGATACTCTTGAGTCTCATACGTACGGTATTGCATCAACGCCATATCCCCGATATGGTCTTACATGAAATATCATGTCGATGCCATGTCCCTGACATGGTCTTATATGAAATCTCACACCGAGGCCATTTTTCAAACACAGAACCTTAGTAACCCTAGTACCATAGTATTTGCATTCTATCCATTCTTAAAATTTAATTGAAGATTTTCATTTCTTGACATCTCGTCAAAAACCTATTTAATATATTTCATAGAGACAATATACAATTCATACAACATCGAAATATCAAATACTTCACTTAAGGTTGCTTTATTTGCACACGAACTTACCTCGATAACAAGAGGGTAAAAAGGGACCTATTTGTCCATATCTCTCTTTCCCCCCGCTCTAGGTCCGAATCTCATTTTCTTTGATCTATAGCAATAAAATTTACTCATTTAATCACCAAACTAATTAATACATTCTAAAATTTCTACTTTGGCAAAATTATGATTTTGCCCATAGGCTAGTATATCGATTTTCATCAAATTTCCTTATTAATCAAGCCTATCCAATTCATATTACCTCTTATAGCAACCCAAGATTTCAACTATTACACACATCTACCACATATTTCACAACCTTTACAGAAAGGTCCCTTTGGGTGTTTTCATGGAAACACCTTCACAAAAGTTGTGTATTTAACAACTAAGACTTATTTTCTTCCATAAAAAATCAGAAAACAACATAAATTCTCTCATGGAAAAACCCTAGACTCTTAACCATTTTGCAAAATAGTCCCCTCATTAGCTAGCTTAAGCTTTAGGGGTTCCAAAAGTACAAAAATTTTCGAGAAAGGCCACCAAAATCACTTACTTGTAAGGAGGAAAGCTTGGCTTAAATTTTTGAGTTCTCAACCCCATTTTGCTGCTAATTTTCAATGGATAAGATGGAGAGAAAAGATGATATTTTTCCTTTCTTTATTTTATGATAAAAATCAATTTTTATCACCAAATTTTCACCTAACCAATTGACAAAGTCCTTTCTTTGTCCCCCAATGGCCGGCCATCACTTCCCCATGGCCTAATTACACATTAAGGACTTCCAATTTAATATTATATGGCTATTTGGAACCTTTAGAAAATAAAATAGAACTTTCACACTTTATGCGATTTAGCCCTTTTTCGCGATTAAGAATGAAATCGCTAATATTAAAGCACCAAAATTTTCATGCACCTTTATAATCATGTTATAACTCATAAAATAAAATTAAAATAATTTTCTCCTACCCCAGATTAGTGGTCTCACGACCACTGTTCTGACTAGCCCCTAAATCAGGCTGTTAGAGAGAGAGAGACGTCAGATATTTTTTCTAGGAAAGATTTTTGGGAAAACAAGTTTTACCCAAATCCCACTTCATCCACAATCATAACCACCACTACTCAGAATTCTACTATAAATGGAACTTTGTTACATAGCTGAGCAAAAATAACACCCATGCTCGCACAGGGATTCGAACACAAGACCTCCATCACACCAACACCCTTACCACTCAAACCAGCAGGCTCATTCTGATATGAAATTACAGGCAATTAAATATAAGCCCACAAAACAAAGACAGTGCTTAATTCCAAAATTAACAAAATTTGCTAAAGGTAAGGCTTGAACTTGGGATCTCTCACACATACCCAGAACACTTAACCACTGAAGCAGATACACACTTGTGTCAAAATTACACAGAAGCAGAAATAGGAAAAATTGGGGCGTTACATCGAATATGAGCTTTTGATGTTGTTCTCATATTTAATTTATCGAACATAGGTAAAGACAAAGTTAATTTGTAGAAAAATAAAGGGAAGGCGAAAGCCATCGAGGATTAGTGATATCTTTGTACTTTCCTAATTTGTTTTCTTTTCATGAATTTAATTAATTAACTAAGCTTGTTGATTTCTTAGCGATAGATAATTCTAATTTGTGTATGATTATATCGTTTTAAATTTTGGTATAACCTATAAGTTTCTGGGGTATGTATATACAGAACTTGTTATGTCAATATGATGGATAACACTATTGGATCTGGTGCTCTGAGTATAGTATATTCATTTGCAAACTTGTAATTTTTTCGAACAGATTTGTTACTAAAACAAATTCATTGATATAATTTGTATAATTGTCCTTTCATGGGTTTTGCACGCAAAGCAAAAATGGAAGAAAATGTTACTCATTGGTTATCTAATGTTTAATTGATACTATGTGATATTACGTGGTCGGATCATAATACGAAAAGACAACTTATATCAATAGATGGAACTAAAAAAGTCATTAGTCAAATAAAAAATGAGCAAATCGATTGAAAGACTAATATGTCATCCATCAAGTCCAATTGGGGAGATGCTTTGTCTTGGGCATCGGAGCGGATGACTCCCAGAAAATAAAGACATAGATGTGATTGACTAGACTAGTAGTACATCGGCCTAAACCCAAGAAGAATAGATCCTAAATTTCTTTATGGGTTTATTTACTTGTGATGTTCATAGTGTGACATATCTAAATCTTGAATGGATGACGGACCATATATGCGTGACTCGTACACTTTGGTATAAGTAAAAGCCTGAGTTTGAATAGATAAAGAACCGAAAGCTGGTGCATTGGGTTTATGACTTCTACAGTATGTAGTGTCATTCACAATAGTGGAATTCATAACCTGAGACATGGGTAAATGATATCCTCTCATTGGCATTATATGATTGATGAAAAGTAAATGTGGCAATAGGTCATTCATTTTTGTGATGAATGACTTGATGACTATTTGGTAGTAATTGACTTTTAAAAAATGAAGATGTAATGGTTACCATGAGATAAAATAGGATCATATTGGGAGAAGAATACTATCCCAAAGAGGTTAAAAATATCCTATGAGGGTAACACCCTTATGACAAGGTCATTGGATGAGCACTGATCAAGTTGCTTTCGTAACGGTATGCTGTTGGAGGGAGCTCAGTCATAATAATATAGTGGAATGACTTCATGACTAAATGAGTTTATAATTAATAAGCAAAAAGTTGTAACTTAATTATAAATCATTTGAGCCTCAATTGCATATATCCAATTGGTCCCTCCACTAGCTCATTGAAACCAGAAATGAATTGCAGAATGAATAAAATGAACATAAATGATAAAGTTAGAGAAATGGGTTACATTCGAAAATGAATGTGGTTCTCTCACTATGTATGGAAATGACCTGAGAATTAATTTATGATTTTTTGAATTATTAACTAATTAATTAATTGAAGTTCGAAAGTGGATTTAAATTAATTGGTCATTGTGAATCCAATTGAATGTATAAAATTAAATATATTTTCTCATAGATTCTTTTACGGTAAAGTTGTCAGGATTTTAATGAAATTAGAATTGGGATCCAATATAGGAAAGGCCCAACTCCCTCGTATGAAATACATGGGACAACAAAATCTAGTATTCTCATCTATGGTTGAAATAGTTTTATGTTATTATATTATTATAATTTCGTGCTTATTGTTATTCCAAAAGGACTTCAAATTTGTGTACTTGGTTTTTGGAAAGAAAGGAAGGGGGAGGGGTTAGGTTGCTATCAATAGTGTCTAAAAGACTAAGGTTTTGTTTGATACAATGAAAATGAAGTATTGAAAATTTTTGTACTGAATTTAAGTTGTAAAAAAAATTATGTACTAAATTTAAGTTATAAAATTTATTTGGTATATTTCTTGTTTTTTAGCTTTATTCTCACTTTAGCCCTTAAACTATACCCATTCTCATTTTGATACCTAAAATATTTTAGCCCATTTTGATACCTAAAATCTCTCCCTTTGGAATCTTCTTACCACTTTCCATGACGACCATCATTCTCCTTCGACCAGCCATCATGAGTGGGCAACCTACCATCGCTACCATCACGTGCTCTTCTCCCTCGTCTCTCCTCCAATTTGTATATATTACTTCAATCCATATGGAGATTTTATCTTTATAGAGCTCTTGATTTTCAAGATATCAATTACTACTAAAATAGATTTATGTTATTATATGATCATAATTTTGTGCTTATTGTTAATCCAAAAGGACTTCAAATTTGTGTACTTGGTTTGTGGTATGAAAAAGAAAGGGGGAGAGTTGATACGATGAAAAATTAACTATGAAAAAATTGTGTATTGAATTTAAGTTATAAAATATGTTAGTATATTTCTTAAAATTAAGTATGAAATGTGATTAAGTTGTTTGATAAAGGTAATTTTAAAATTTTGAAGGTAAAGTAATCTTAAAAGAAATAGAATTAAAAGAATTAAAAAAATTTACATTAAGTGATAAATAATTTTTTATCCACTTATCATTTTCCACACTCTTTCATTGAAAAAAATATAATCAACTAATGCAATCAAAGAGGAAGAAGAAGATAATTATAATTCAAGAATCAAACTTCTTTTTCTTCTCATCTCTTTCTTTCTCCCCACTTTCGCTCCTCTTTTTAATTGATCTTTTGTCCAATGTCCCCAACTACTAAAATAAAAAGGGGAAGCTATTAAAAGTTGAAGGCCTAATATCTACAATAGTTATAGATGCTCTATCATTAAAAATTTATTAGTGTGGAGCTAAGTCATTTCCCCTGTAGAAACTAACGTCGATAATGGCAATATAGAACGATTACAAAGTAATAAGAAAAATAGAACGTGAAAACCCTTTGAGGAAAAATAGTAGGCAGAGGAGAAGAAAATTCACTAATTTCGAATTGAAATGATAGAAAATGAGTTTAGACTAAATCTATTTATAGGTTGAAAAACTTTATTCTAATCAATGATAAATATATGAAGTGTAGTAAGGTTGAAAAACCTTATTCTAATTAATGTAAAATAAAAGAAGTATAGTTCTATATGGATTTTACTTTTATTTTATTTTACCACTGTATTTTATTTTAACAAGGATCACTCAAATCTAACAATCTCTACCTTAACACAAATTCTCAATAAATAAGTTTTTCACCGCGAACTCTCAACGAAAAAGTTCTCCACCTCTTCTACGAAACCCCGTTAAGGGGTGTTCTTCAACAATGAACACCAACTAAGTCCAAGCAATGCTCAAAGTTAGTTATAGGAAGTGACTTATTCATCATATTTGCAGGACTTTCATGAGTACTAACTTTGCTCACAACAATATCTCCACGAGCAATAATATCACAGCAAAATGATACTGAACATCAATGTACTTTGTTATCTCATGAAACATTTGATCTTTCGTAAGGAAGATGGCACTCTAGCTATCACAAAACACTGTACTGGTCTGAAGGTCTTTGCTGAGTTCACTAAAGAATCCTTTTAACCAAATAGCTTATTTACAAGCCTCAGTAATTGTCATGTACTTAGCCTCAGTAGTAGATAAAACAATTTTAGTTTGCAAAGTGGCATTCCAATTGATTGCGCAACCCCCAATAGTAAAGACGTACCCTGTGAAAGACATTATTTTATTAAGGTCTCCAGCAAAATCATAATCAACATACCCAATGACTCCACCTGTAGTTCTTCCAAACTATAAGAAAACATCAGTATTTGAAAATCCACTAAACTATTTTCCAATGTTCTTTATCGAGATTCGACATGCACTTACTAACTGCATATGATAAATCTGGACGTGAGCAACCATGGCATACATGAGAGATCCCACTGCATTAGAATATGGAACATGTGACATGTAGTCAATCTCATCATCTGATTGTGGAGACAAAGCTGATGAAAATCTGAGGTGGGCTGCTAATGGAGTACTAACAGGCTTGGCATTCTGCATATTAAACTTGCAAAGAACTTTCTCAATATACCTTTTGTAACTTAGGTACAATTTATATGCTTTTATATCTCTGAGAATCTCCATCCTAAGTATCTTCTTTGCTACTCCCAAATCCTTCATCCTTCATCTCAAATTCTTTATTAATTTGGGCTTTGACCTTTCTTATCTCTCCTTTTATCTTTGGTTGCTACCAACATGTCATCAACATAGAATAGATACACAAAAGAACCATCACTGTTTTTCTTAAAATAATCATAATTGTCAAAGCTATTTCTTTTGAAATCATGAGTACTCATAAAAGAATCAAACCTCTTATACCACTACCTTGGTGACTATTTCAAGCCATAAAGGGACTTTTTTCAACAAGCAAACATAGTCCTCCTTTTTTGAGACTGTAAAACCCTCTAGTTGTTGCAAGTAAATATCTTCCTCAAGTTCTCCATGCAAGAACGTTGTTTTTACATCTAACTGCTCAAGCTTCAAATCATACATGGCCACAATACCAATCAAGGCTTCAATCAAACTATACTTCACAACTGGAGAAAACACATCTTAAAGTCTACACTTGGAATCTAACTGTAACCTTCTACAACCAGGCTTGCTCTATATCTGGGTTCTTCAACTCTTAGAGTTTCTTCTTTCTTTTTGAACACCCATTTACAATGAACAACATTTTTACCTTTAAGAATCTTCACTAGATCCCATGTTCTGTTCTTATGAAGTGATTCCATCTCTTATTGCATAGCAATCATCCACTTTTTTTGAATTTTCGTAGCTAACTGCCACTGAATAAATAGATGGCTCTTGATTTGCATCTATATCTTAAGCGATATTTAAAGTATAAGAAACTAGATTAGCCTTGGCGTACCTTTTTGAAGGTTTAATTTCTCTTCTAATCTGTCCTTACCAATAGAATATTGTGGTACTGACTATGGTGAAGAAGCAAGTCTACTCTAAGTTTCTATTTTAACCTGAGAAGTAGAATCTGTTGTAGATCCTGGATCAATTTGAAGCTCCACCTACTTTTGCTGGTATTTATTGGAAAAGTCTTTAAGAGATAAGTTAGGTAACATAGCAGTTTCATAAAAAATAACATCTATGCGAATCACAACTTTTCTAATTTTAAGACACCATAACTTATACCCTTTAACACCAACCTTATAACCAACAAAAACACATTTTATGGATCTAGGTTCCAATTTCCCATTATCAATATGAGCATATGCAGGACACCAAAAAATCTTCAAAACAGAATAATCAACAGGATTACCAGACCATACATTTTGTACAATCTTTTGCTCAATGGCAACAGACTAAGACCGATTAATCTAAAAACATGCAGTAGAGGTCACTCCAGCCTAAAACGAATTCGGTAAACAAGCATTCGACAACATACATCATGTAACACCCCTTACCCGTATTCAACTCAGGAATCAGACACGAGGCATTACTGGACTTAACTTGCTTAAACATATAACTTTGGGCTATAAAATTTCTTTTCAACTTAAAACTTCTCTTTCACATTCATATCATCATTATTGTGGGCCTACGAGGCCCTAAACATGCATACGAAGGGTTTTGAAATTTAACCAGAAACTTTTGCGCACTTAGAAACTTTTTTGGCTAAACAAGGCCAACGCCCGTGTGAAATGGGACACGCCCGTGTGAGTGGGCCATGTGGTCACACACGCCCATGTCCCAAGGCCATGTTGAATTTATTTATCATTTTGAACCTACAGCGATTTTCACACGACCGGACACACGCCCGTGTCTTTGGCCCGTGCCCCTCACATGGCCTAGACACGCCCGTGTCCTCACCCATGTGCGAAAACCTAGGTATTCTGTTTATGATGTCAGCAACTCTTAAGGGCTGCACTGCCTAGGCACACACCCGTGTGCTGGCCCGTGTGACGAATCAAATTCTCGTAAATTTGATGCAGGGAACACACGGGCTATCAGCACACCCATGGGGCTGACTGTGTGTTGCACACGCCCGTGTGTCTACTCGTGTGGGCAATTAGAAGGCTATTTTCCAAGCCAATTGCCACCCTGAAATATAAACACAACTATACCAACACAAGAAACATATATCATGGCAAAAATACACTATGAAGAATCATCAATCATCATTCATCCACTTCATAAACTCATACTCGTTAAATATATGAAACTTGACAAATATTGGCCAATTCCCAATGGCCATTTACAAAATGAGTGTGTAACATTAGTAGCCAACACTTTGGCCTCCAAACATGACATAACACAAAATGACCAAGTTTCTATACATGCCATCCTCAAAATAAGTCAACTTTACTATACCAAAAGAGTGATTGATAGTGTGATCCGAGCTCCGACGTTCCACGATCCTCGAGCTAGCTTGGGGATACTACAAGGAAGAAGAATAAGAGAGGGGTAAGCATATAGCTTAGCAGGTTTGCATGAATTAATATAGCAACATAAGTACTCGTGGTAAAATCCATTTATCTCATAGAACAATAGCAACACAAGTTCTCAACTGCTTAGGCATACTTACTCATACTCATTCTTAACATCACACATCACATTATGGTTTCATAACTTGTATTTTACTCATGGTACCTGTATCACTTAGTCACATAATTTAGCACTTATGCTAACTTGAACATAAACTTAAATCATCATCATCCGTAACATAAATAGAATTCATTATCATCATTGTATAATTTAGCTCTATAACATCTTTGCATATTTAGCTCTTTTGCCCGTTGAACTCCCCTGAATATCAGAGGATACTTAATCTCATCATACATGTATCGTGATGCCAATGCCATATCCCAGATATGGTCTTATATGGGATCACCTCTTGATGTCGATGCCATATCCTAGATATGGTCTTACACGGGATCTCTTAGCTCGATGTCGATGCCATGTCCCAGACATGGTCTTATAAGAGATTGTACATAGATGTCGATGCCAAACATGGTCTTACATGAGATCTTCCTTGTGTGCCGAGCCCATGTCCCAGACATGTTCTTATAGGGGACCTTCCTTATTCGATGCCGACATGGTCTTATATGGGACCTTCCTTATTCGATGCTGATGCCATGTCCCACACATAGTCTTATAGGAGATCTACATTTGATGCCGATGCCATATCCAAAATATAGTCTTATACGGGACCTACATTCGGTGCTGATGCCATGTCCCAGAAATGGTCTTATACGGGACCGTCCTTTTCTCATGTCGTGACATAGGTATCCTCGTTATTTCGAAATTTCAACCGGGACTTCACTTAGCGTAATCTCATCATTTTCTCATTAAGTCATTTTCAATTAATTTCATGGAAATGATATGCATTTCTCCAAATAATAAGTAATTTAAACATGATAACATACGTAACATTAATTTTACACAAACTTACTTCGGTACTCAAAATGTGTGTGGATGTTTAATTTAGTCCAACACTTTGTCCTTGCCTCGGTTTCAGTCCAGGCTTCGTGTTTCTTGATCTATAATAACAATTTCACTTGTTTAATATTCACATTGACTAAATTGACTCATGAATCACACTTTGGAAAAATTATGATTTTTCCCCTAAACTTTCTCATAATTACACTTTTGCCCCTAGGCTCGTAAAATGATTTTCATTCAACTTTCTTATATTTCAAGCTTAGCCGAATCATTTTCTTAACTACAACAGCCTCTAATTTCCACTATTTATCTCATGTATGACCATTTTTATAACTTTTACAATTTGGTCCTTTTATGCATTTTTCCTAAAAATCACTTAGAAAAAGATGTTTATCATACAACAAACTTTCATATTCTTTCATAAAGCATCAAAACACATGCATGTCATACCTGGGTAAATTTTTGAACATGAACCCTAGCTCAAAATATAGCTAGAAATAGCTAAATCGAGCTACGAGGATTTCAAAAATACGAGGAACATTAAAAACGGGGGTAAGAGGTACTTACAATCAAGCTTGAAAGTTGAATAAACCCTAGCTATGGAGAGATTGAGAATTTTGGCTATGGCTTGAAGACGATGGACACAATTTTGACTTATTTTCCCTTTTTAATTCATTAATTAACCAAATGACTAAAATGCCCTTAAGGCTCTTCCTTAAGATTTTTCCTTCCCATGTTTATTTTTGTCCACCTTAATATATAATGGTCTAATTGCTAAATAAGGACCTCTAATATTTTTTATAATTCTATTTCATACTTAAATATTCTAGAATCTCATATTTTCTAATCTTTGCAATTTAGTCCTAATAGACAATTTGATCACTAATTAATAAAATTTTTTCATGAAATTTCACACAATCATGCAAACACCTCATAAGCATTATAAAATCATAAATCACATATTTCTACTTCAGATTTGTGGTCTCGCAACCACTATTCTGACTAGGCCCTAAATCGGGTTGTTATAATTCTCCCCCTTGGGGATTTTCGTCCCCAAAAATCTTACCGATGAGAATGTTTGAATACTGGTTTTTCATAGCCTCCTCGGGCTCCCATGTAGCCTCTTCTACCCCATGTATTTGCCATAATACTTTCACAAGTGCTATACTTTTATTCCTTAACTATTTGACTTCCCGTGCTAGGATCTTAATCGGCTCTTCGCCATATGTCATGTCGGGTTGAATTTCAACCTCTGTCGGTGTAATCACATGCGAAGGATCTGATTAGTAGTGTCACAACATAGACACGTGAAACACATCATGAATCTTTTCTAACACAGACGGCTAAGCCAATCGATAGGCTACCGGCCTTATCCATTCAGTGATATCATATGGTCTGATAAAACGTGGACTCAATTTGCCTTTCCGACCAAATCTGAGAACTTTCTTCCATGGTGACACTTTCAAGAACACCTTATCACCAACTTGAAATCCGATCTCTTTTCGTTTCAAGTTCGAGTAGGATTTTTGTCTATCAGAAGCAGCTTTTAAACAATCATGGATTACTTTTACCTTTTTTTTAGTTTTTCTAACCAAATCGACCCCGTGAATCTAATTTTCCTTGAGTTCAGTCCAATATAAAGGCGTTCGATACTTACGCCCATACAAAGCCTCATAAGGTGCCATTTTCAAGCTCGGCTCAAAACTGTTATTGTATGCAAACTCTACCAACGGTAGATACTTTTCCCAACTATCCTGAAACTCAAGAACACAACATCGGAGCATATCCTCAAGTATTTGTATCAACCTCTCCGACTGCCCGTCGGTTTGGGGGTGAAAAGCCGTACTAAAACTCAGTTTTTGCCCAAAGCTTCTTGCAACTTTTTCCAAAATTGAGATGGGAATCTCGAATCTCTATCCGATATAATCAACAAAGGCACTCCATGAAGTCTTACAATCTCAGAAACATACTAGTTTGCCAACTTATCAAGTGAGTAGTCGACACGTACAGGTGTGAAATGGGTCGACTTCATAAGTCTATCTACCACAACCCATACAGCATCTTTCTTGCTCGGTGTTAACGGCAAACCCGTTACAAAGTCCATGGTAACATGATCCATTGTAACTATCTTTCAAAAGCCCGTTACAAAGTTGCTAATATTAAAATATTTTTTTGACTCAGATTTTGTAACAGTCCGGTTTAGGCCTTAGTAGGAATAGTGGTTTTTGGACCACAAATCTGAGTTAGAAAAATATTTTAATATTATTTTTTGTGCCTATGATATGTGATTAAGCATGTGTTAAAGTTCCGTGAATTAACTTGTCTGTTTGTGTGTTTAATTTGAGAAAAGGATTAAATCGCATAATTGGTAAAAGTGGCCTTCTATTTGATTAAGTGGCCTAATATATGTTTCTTCTTATATATGAGGCCTTATGTTGTAAATTGGCCATTTAGCAATGTAGTGGACGGTTATGGGCAGATATTATGTAGTTTTCTTATTAATTCATTAAGGGCAAATTGGTAATTGATGAATTAAGTTATAATTTAATTAAAACAAACAT
Source organism: Gossypium bickii (assembly GCA_025503065.1). NCBI lineage: Eukaryota > Viridiplantae > Streptophyta > Magnoliopsida > Malvales > Malvaceae > Gossypium > Gossypium bickii. Next base: position 85,287,809 of record CP106712.1, read on the forward strand.
TTAGATGGCCATTTCATATCATCTTTCCACCGAAAATTGAAAGAAAGGAAAGGGTTTTGAGCTTTATTTCATTCGGCTATGGTCTATGCATAAATCGGGTATGTGTTTTTGATCGGTTTTTGATAATTTCTACGTTTTTGTAATCATTGCATAATGTACTTCAAAACCCATGCTTCAATTCTGTGAATTGATCATGATTTTGAAATATGCCATTGATGAACACATGAGTTTTGTGATGTTTGAAGATGAAATATGAAATATATGTGTTAGATTAACATGTTTTGTCTTTGAAGTTTTGATGATTTTGAATAATTTAGACTTAATTGAGAAAAAAATATTTTCAGGGACTAACTTTTGAAATAAATGAAATGTGAGGACTTGTATGAGCATGGGTAATATTTGGCCAAGCATAGGATGTATTGAATTATGTGTATTTTGTGATTTTGTGAAACAAGGACTAAAATGTAAAAATGTAAAAATGTGAGGGCTTATTTGTAAATTGCCCTAAATATGTGTTTTTGGATTAAATTGAATGAATTAGTGAATAAATGAGTTAAATTTGAATATGTATAGATCAAGAACAGAAGAAAACGGATTTAGATCGTGGAAAGTCGAAAGTGATTGAATAGCCGAATCTGTCCGTTTACTCAAATCTGAGGTAAGTTGATATACAAATAAATGTATTTGAATTGAGTTATTTATGTATCTATGATATATATATTGTATGGTAAATGCTCAAAATGGAGTATATATGAAATCCGAAAATATGTCGACAAGTTATCAAGGTTTGAGAAGTCTCGTATGAACCTAGGAATAGATAGGATAATGTATGTCATGACATAGGTTCCAAAATGAGATATTGTGTAAGACCACGTCTGGGATGTTGGCATTGATTCGAGATTTTGTGTAAGACCACGTCTAGGACGTTGGCATTGATATGAGATTTACGTGTAAGACCATGTCTGGGACATTGGCATCGTATTGATTCATGTAAGACCCTGTCTGGGAAAGTGGCATCAATATCTAGATACATGCAAGACCACGTCTGGGACGTTGGCATTGTATGACTATTCTGAGCACTCTGAGTATCCTATTTGATTCCGAACAGTTCAACGGGCAAGTCCGAGAAATGAATGACTATGTGAGTTATATATCCGCTTCAGGTACGTTTGATGTACATGTTTTGAATAGGCATGAAAGGTGAGTAAATATGCATATGGATGCAATGAACCAAAATGTGATATATAAATGAATGTGACATGAGTAAATGATGAGATGATATGTGATATACATGCTTAAATGAGTTATGAGTAAATGAGATATTTGAGTTGTGAAATATGAGTAAGTTATGACTAAATAATGAGCCAAGGATGATATTATGAATTTGTAAATGAGAAACATTAATTTCATTGTGTTTATGCGGTTATATGTATTGCATATTAAGTTTATTTGTAGATGGCTTACTAAGCTTTTGGAAAGCTTACTTTGTGTGTGTTTGCTCTGTTTTATAGATCGTCAAAGCTACTGAAGGCTCGGGGAATAGTCGAGGATCGTCATCACATTATTCAATCATATTTTGGTACATTTGAATGTGTTCATAACTAAATATGGCATGTATAGGCTAGTTGTTTTGGGAATATGTTTGAAATATGTACATAGCCATATGATATGGCTAGATAAATAGTTGTGTTGTGAATGACTAGTCATGTCTTATAATGTATGTTTTGGTATGGCTTGATGGCAAAAGAAATGATTTTGTGAATGGTAAGTTTGTTGCTGCAATGTTGAAATATCTTTGATGAGATAATGTCTTAGTATTGTGGTATGATATGAATGGACTATGTTTAGATATACTTGTGAAATGGTTGAACCAAATGGCTTATAAGTTAGCATGTTTAGAGATGAGATTGAATATGATGATATGATGATCATTCTGATGTGTTTTGGTTGCTAATGATGCATGGAAAGATGTTTAATTGTGCTTGTAGGAATAACCCAATGTGCGGGTGGCATTTCAGCCTTGAAAATGGCCTATAATTGCCCACACGGTTGTGCATACGGGCGTGTGGCTCGACCGTGTCCCTCGTGGTTGAAATTCAAAACAAGTCAGACTCGACCACGAGCTGGACACACGGGCGTGTGACTGGCCGTGTGGTGCAAGTTAGTAGCGACCACGTGTGAGGTACATGGGTGTGTCCACGGCCGTGTGGACAAGTCAGTATGTATGCCCTGTTTTGACACGTATTAGGCACACGGGCGTGTCTGAGGACATGGGAGGCACACGGCCTGCCCACACGGGCATGTGACCTCTGTAACTTAGAAAAAAATTAAATTTTCAAGAATTTCTGTATGTGTTCGGTTTAGTCCCGACCCTATTCTAAAGCATGATTAAGGTCTCGTTGACCTATTAAAGGGACACTTTGATTGCATTTGATAGATTGTATTATGATATGCCCGTAAAATTTTTTGATTGTCTGGTAATGCCTCTTAACGCTATTTCGGCAAGAGATACGAGTTAGGGGTGTTACATTTGATTGGTATTGGAGCTATGGTTTAGTTGATTCTCGGACTAATGTAACGTGTAAGACTCTAGCTGTACATGCCATATTTCTAAATTGTGATAGTGTGATGAATCCTGATATGTAAAATGTGTTTATCGTATGGTAATGGATCCCGAAAGAGCCATAGCCGACGATGTTGAAAGCAATGCGCCTGCTTCCGCTCAAGGGACAGCGCCATCTGATTCGAGATTGGCTATGAGCTTTCAAGAGGGAGAGGCTAAACAAGCTTTCTTACAAATGATGAGTGAGTGGTTCACTCAGTTCGTAAGAAATAATCCGACTGTTTCACAACCTCCGCCCCCTACTTAATCCCCCTCAGACATCAGTTGTGCCTCCGGTTATGAACTTGAATTTGTTGAACAGGCCTTCGGTTGACAAAACCCGTAAATATGGGGCTGAAGAGTTCAGGGCTACTAGTGATGACGATGCCGAGAAAGCCGAGTTTTGGTTGGAGAACACAATCCAAGTATTTGATGAAATGTCGTTGAGTCTTGAAGAATGCATAAAATATGTTGTTTCCTTGTTACGAGATACAGCTTAACAATGGTGGAAGACTTTGGTTTCAGTGGTTCCAAAGGAACGGGTTACTTGGGATTTCTTTTAGTCTGAGTTTTGAAAGAAATATATTAGTCAAAGATTCATAGATCAGAAACGGAAAGTATTTCTGGAATTGAAACAGGGTCACATGTCTATCACCGAATACGAAAGAGAGTTTGTAAGATTAAGTCAGTATGCTCGAGAATGTGTATCTACCGAGGCAATAATGTGTAAAATATTTGAAGACGGCCTTAATGAAGATATCCGTTTGCTGGTTGGGATTTTGGAGATAAAAGAGTTTGTTGTGCTTGTTGATCGGGTATGTAAAGCCGAGGCACTTGGGAAAGACAAAAGAAAAGTTGAGTCTGAATCTAGAATGTGAGAAAGAGATTTCCGAGTAAATTATTTTAGTCTGCATCAAAGAAATTCAGAGATGAACATAGTCGTTCTAAGGCTAATGTGGGACAATCGAATAGAGATCGATCTAGGTCACAGTTGAGATCCAAAACTAGTTACTTCGATGGCAAGTGTTGGAAATGTCCAATCCGATCGACCTGAATGTAAGCATTATGGTAAAAGACATCCGAAAAGTTGTAGATTGAATGATCGAGCTTGTTCCAGATATGGATCCTTAGATCGTTTCATCTGAGATTGTCTAGAGTCTGTTGAGCATGAGATCATTCAAAATCCAAGGTTTGATAATGTTTCAGCAAGAGGTAGACCTTCCCGAAATGTAAGAAATGTCAGTGATAGTCAGAGAACTACAAAAGATAGTGTTGTAAGATTTGAAGCTAGAGCGCCTGCTAGAGCATATGCCATCCGAGCTTGTGAGGAAGCTTCATCTCCAGATGTTATAACGGGTGCATTTACTCTTTATGATACTTCTATGATTGCATTGATAGACCCTAGTTCTACTCATTCGTATGTATGCATGAACTTAGTATCCAGTAAGAGTTTGCCTGTAGAGTCTACTGAATTTTTTATTAGAGCATCAAACCCCTTAGGTAAAAGTGTCCTAGTTGATAAAGTATGCAAGAACTGTCTGTTAATGTTTCGAGATGTTTGTTTTTGGCTGATCTGATGCTATTACCATTTGATGAGTTTGACATAATTTTGGGTATGGGTTGGTTGACGTTACATGATGCAATTGTGAATTACAAAAGAAAGATTTCTTTTTAACTAGTAATAACTATCTTTCTATTATCTAGCCTAAGAATTAGAGTGATTTCTTTTTAACTAAAATTAACTAAGAACACGACAGAGAATGAATTGGGAAAATACTTTTGGACAACTGAATGAGAGAGGCAATACCCAAGGAAGAATCCACCTAGACTTCACTTATTACCTTTAATTCATACGATTTATTCACTTGACTTAATCCGTAGAAATCCCTGATTTTAAGACTAAAAACAACTGACTCTAGGTTGATTAATTGAAATATCTTTCTAATTAAAACCCCTATTGTCACATTAATTCGATCTATGGATTCCCTTATTAGGTTTGACTCTAATCCGGCAGATTTATGTCGCCCTATTTCTAGGGTTATAATCAACTCCACTTAATTGTGTTGATCTACTCTTAAACAGGGACTTTTGGTCCTCTGAATAAGCACATTCGACTTGAATCAATAACCTGAATTATAAAAATAAGAATAAGAACTCACAATTAAAAATAAGAACAAGTATTTATCTTATAAATCAAATAATAATAAGATCTGTCTTAGGTTTCATCCCCTTAGGTATTTAAGTGATTTAGTTTATACTGATAGAGGAAAACATCTTAAAATAGGGAAAACTACAAAACATAAGAAAACCCAAAAACTTCAAGAGAAAGTGATAGGAGATCTTCAGTCTTAATGGAGATCCTTCTTCCAAGCTAATTTTGATGGTTGTATTCGAGTATTTTTTGCTTTCTACTCTGCGTCCCCCCTTAGGTCCTCCCCTAGGGTGTTTATATAGGCTTTGGGACGCCTTTCTTGGCCCAAGTATCCTTTTTCGAATAGAATTAAACCTAGGTTCGGCAGGGACACGCCTGTGTGATACGCTCGTGTTCGATAGCCTTAGGCCGTGCTTGATTCTGCTTGTCACACACGGCCGTGTTTGATAACTTAGGCCGTGCTCAACCGTGTGGTCTGCTTGTGTGCAGAAGTTCAGGCCGTGTTGATTTCTGAGGTAGGCCCATTTTGTCCCTTTTTTGGCCCGTTTCTCGATCTTTTCGACTCCCTAAGCTCTCCTGAGTGTGAAACATGAAATTAAAGGATTAAGAGCATCGAATTCATCAAATTTAATGAAAATTCATCCAAAAATAAGCCAAGCATGGGGTTAAAATATGTATAATTTATGGTTTATCAAATATCCCCACACTTAAGCCTTTGCTTGTCCTCAAGCAAAATCCTCAACTCACAATTAAAATTAACTTCCTCAATTTATAATTCTCATAAAAATGTCTCATCATAATTCATAGATAATTCATACATTGATAATTTAACTCAAGGAGTCCTTGAAGATTCAAACAATCTAAGTCACAAATTTTTATAGCACAAAAAAAATATAGGTGTTTCCCTTTACCTAAATAATCACCTTTGATTCAAAATTGACAAGAATTGACATCCTCACTAAAGATTCACTCAAATCACTCAAAGTGTTTAAGGTTCAAATTAAGCACTTAAAATTCAAACATGAAAAGTTATTACCATAGGCTTGCATGAAAATCAAATCTCCACCACTAAAAAAAACGAGATGATACACAAATCAAAAGGTCTTTAAAGGGTTGTAATGAGGCTTGGGTTAAGGTGTGGATAAAGGCTGAAAAAGAAGATTAATATCAAAATTGAATTGTCAATTTACCTAACTAGAAAAATGAACTAATACTGAATAATAATATCGATTGAAAACTTATCACTAATGACACGAGCTTCTTCTAAAGATGTGAAATTAACCATTTAAACTCATAGCACTAAAAATGAATATATTTCCAACTTTTTTTTTTAAGAAAAAGAACAAGTTCATGATATAAGATGAATTTAACAACTGAAATAAAGAATATAGATAGGCAACTGATCAAATCAAATCTCGACAAAAGGGGAGTCAATAAAGTGGGAAAAGTAAAAAATTTGGTTTTGGGTTAATATTAATGTGTGAGTCAAGAAACGGTTTATTAGGCTTAAAAGGGTTCAATAGGGGTTAATTATGAAGGTAGGCTTTTAATGGTATAAGTGGGTTAAAACCTAGGTGCCTTTATCATCTTAGTATATCAAATCAAAAGTGTGGTCTCAATATGCATAATCGAAGCAAGTTCTAGAATAACACATCAATATTGACACACTCATAATTAATAAAGTGAGCAAATATATGCTCTAAAAGGCTCAAAATCTCACAAAAATTATGGTTTTTGATGTCAACCTTTCAAATTTCAACTTCAATGTAATATTAAATTCAGGGAAACAACCTAACAAAATTTTAATTCTGAAAATAGACTTATCAGGCTTGATTCTCTAATATCTTGAAGTTTAAATCATCAATGGACAATTACCTATGACTTACTCTAAAACATATCAATAAAGATCATAAATCAATAAAAGTTTCATTCTAATTAGTAATATGAGAAAATTTTACTTAAGAACAAGATATAATTCAAGGATTTTCTAATAATATTATAATTAACCTCCCACACTTAAGATGTACATTGCCCTCAATGTACAAAGATAAAAAATGAAAATATAGTAAGAATATCATAAGATAGGGAGAGAAGTGAAACTTCCTGAATTTTGGATGGAATCAATGAAAAGAAACCTGATAAATTTGGGCAGAGAAGGATACTCCGGTATGACCTCGAGCCTTTTGAAATCGAATCAATGAAGCAGCAGTCATCTACTTATGGTACCCTAAGCTAAATCTAAATGGCATGAAGAATAAGAACAAAATAAAATAAAAATAAATAATGGAAAATATATATGAATTAAAAAATAAAGGGGAGAAAGAGTGACCAACGGTGGCAAGGCTGGTGGTTGGTGTGGTGGTTGGTGTGGTGGTGGTGTAAAGAAGGAATAAAAGGGGGGTTTCGGGTTGGTGAAGAAGAGAGGAAGAAAGAAGGTGGAGGAGGAGAGCGGTGGTTAGGGTTTGAGGGAGGAAGGATTTGGGGAAGAAAGTGAACAGAATAAGGGGGTTTAAATAGAAATTGGGACACATGGTCACATCCCACGCCCGTGTGCCCAGGGCATGTTCAGTCACACGGTTGAATCGCTCGGCCGTGTGATACTTCGTTTATTTCTCTCACGCCTTTGTAGAGGTTTCGACACCCATGTTGATTGATCAGTATCGACCACAGCTTATAGGCACGGGCGTGTCGCACATCCGTGTAACTTTTTCAGCTTCAACCACGACTTCTGGGCACGGGCGTGACGCACACCCGTGTCATTTACTCAATATTGCCTACGGTCTTAGGGCCCACCCGTGTGGGTACATTGCATCCCGTGTTCTTTAGTCAGTTTTAACCACGGTCGAATCACACGGTCGTTGCATGTTATCGCAGCCCATGTTTTAGGGAAAATTTTTGTCCTATTTTCACACGGTCTCCACCAAGCCGATGTGCCTACTTGTGGGGTCCACACAACCACGGCCACGCCCGTGTGCAAGGCCGTGTGGGTATGGAAGCCTACGCTTGTTAATGTGGTTAGGTTTTTTAGTTAAGTGCTTTAAAATTGAAACTATGGAAATTAATGAGGTTAATGCTCGAGTTACCTCCCGAGAAGCGCTTATTTAGAGTCTAAGCTCGACTCACCTTTCATTCTCGTACTCATGGTGGTTCTAGGAGTTGACACTCCTCTCTCCTGCTATCAATTCTATTATCAATATACAGTTTGAGTCGAGTAGTGTTTGCCTTAAAAGTGCTGAACTTAGGATTTGTTACCTCAACTGTTCCGTATGGGAAGACATTGAGTACCGTGAAAGGGATCACTTCGTTTGTATTAAGGTCTGAAGTGGTGATTTAAGGGTCTATTTTATTCAACAATACCTGATCCCCGGTCTTAAATTGGTTTGTCCCATCCTTAAGCTTTTTCTGGAGTCGTTTTGGTTCATTGTGTTTTCTCGGTTTCTCCTTGAACTGTGTTCGCCATTCATCTAGTTCTTCGATCTGGAGCCTTTGTTCCTCATGAACAGTTCTATTCTCAATATGAGATCTAGACCATGGCTCTGTCATCTTTTTCTGAGAAATTCCCTGCAAAGGAGTTTTAACATTAAGTTTACTTACATTAACAGGACTTGTATCATCTTGATTACTAGATAATCTGACAGAATCACGTGCTTGGAGTTTAATCACATCATCACCTACACGAAGTATTAATTCTCCTGTACCAACATCGATAATGGTCCTAGCGGTTGCTAAAAAGGGTCGACCTAAAATTAAAAGAACGCCACTATCCTCATCCATGTATAAAACAACAAAATCTACTAGGAATATGAATTTATAAATTTTGACTAACACATCTTCAATTATACCACTAGGAAATCTAATGGTTTTATCAGCCAATTGAATGCTCATCCTAGTTTGTTTAGGTTTCCCAAGACCTAGCTATTTAAACATTTTATAAGGCATAACATTTATACTTGCCCCTAAATCAGTTGAAGCATGATTAACAGATAAACCACCAATTAAGCAAGGAATCGTAAAACTCCCTAGATCTTTTAATTTGCGGGGTAGTTTATTTTGTAAAATTGCTAAGCACACTGCATTTAGCTCCACATGCGATGCATCGTCTAACTTATGTTTGTTTGCCAAAAGCTCCTTTAGAAATTTTGCTGAATTGGGCATCTGCGAAAGAGCTTCAATAAATGGTAAGTTAATATGTAATTTTTTTTAAAAGTTTAAGAAATTTACCAAATTGTTCATCCATGCGGTCTTTCTTTGTCACAGTGGGGTATGGCACACGAGGTTTGTATTCTATACTTACCAGTTTTGGTTCATTATGGCTTACCTCAGTCTTACATTTATCTACCACGTTTTCTTGCCGTGGGTTTGGTTCGTCTAACCCTTCACTATCGTGAGCAGTAATAGCATGAAGTTCCTCCTTTGGGCTAGTTTCAGTGTTACTTGGCAAGGTACCTTGTGGTCGTTCTAAGATCAACTTGGCAAGCTAACCTATTTGGTTCTCGAGCCCTTGAATTGATGCTTGCTGATTTTTGAATGCTATTTTGGTGTTTTGAAAATGGGTTTCTAACACCGAGATGAATTTTGTTAGCATCTCCTCAAGGTTTGACTTTTTCTCTTGTGGGTAGGGTTGTTGTTGAAAGCCTGAAGGAGGTTGTTGTCTCTGATTCCTTGACCACCCTATGAGAAGTTTGGTTGGTTCCTCCAACTTGCATTGTAAGTGTTACTATAGGGATTATTCTGAGGTCTAGAATTATTACCCAAATAGTTCATCTGTTCGCTTCTATGCTAGGGTTGTGGGATGGATATTCTATTTTACCCATTCCTCCTCCATTCGTATTGCACTGCATCACTGGATGTACCTGCGAAGAACAGCACAAACCATCAATCGTTTTACTTAAAAGCTCTACCTGGTTTGATAACATGGTTACTGCGTCGAGGTTGAAAACACCGGCTACCTTTGTTGGCTTAGTCCTCATAACTTGCCACTGATAGTTATTCAGTGACATCTCTTCAATGAATTCGTAAGCAGCATCAGGTGTTTTATTGTTTAGTGAACCGTTGGCGGCTGCACCAATCAACTGCCTAGTTGAGGGGTTCACACCATTGTAAAATGTTTGAATGTGTAGCCATAATGGTAACCCATCGCGTGGGCACCTTCTCAGTAGATCCTTGTATCTCTCCCATCCATCGTAAAGTGTTTCTAAATCCATCTGTACAAAAGAAGAGATATCATTCCTCAACTTAGCCGTTTTAGCTGGCGAAAAATATTTAAGTAAAATTTTTTTGGTCATTTGTTCCCATGTAGTGATTGATCCTCGTGGTAACGAGTTCAACCACGTTTAGCTTTGTTCCTCAACGAAAAGGGAAACAACTGAAGGTGAATGGCATCATCAGAAAAGCCATTAATCTTGAAAGTGTTACAGAATTCCAGAAAATTTGCCAAGTGATTGTTTGGATCCTCATCCTGCAAACCATCAAACTGAACAAACTGGTAAATCATCTGAATAGTGTTAGGTTTCAGTTCAAAATTATTTGCAACAACAGCAGGTCTAACAATACTTGATTCAGTTCCTGTTAAAGTAGGCTTAGCATAATCATACATAGTATGAAGGGCAGATTTTCGGCCACCACTGGAGGTAGCAGATTATTGTCGGCCATCTCCTCGGTAGTATTAGTGTCGTATTCTTGCTCTTCCTCTATGTATTGTAGACTTCGCCTTATCTTCCTATGATTTCTGCGAGCGGTTCCTTCTATATCACTGTCAAAAAGTACTGGTCCTGATGGGTTCCTTCTAGTCATAAACTAGAATACCTATCAGAAGCAAAGAAAAGAAAATTAGCAAGTTAAAATAAAATAAATTGCAAATAAAAATAAGAATGGCTAAAGTGATAAAAATTTAGTGTTCCTAATATCTTAGTCCCCGGCAACGGTGCCAAAAACTTGATTTGTCTCTAACTAACTATGATCATAATAAAGGCAAGCGCACCTATCGTTTAATAGTATTATTATGGTAAGACCGAAAATATCGTATCGACAAGGACCAAGAGTACTAGTAATTACTATCTTTCTATTATCTAGCCTAAGAATTGGAGTGATTTCTTTTTAACTAAAATTCACTAAGAACATGACAGAGAATGAATTGGGAAAATACTTTTGGACAACTGAATGAGAGAGGCAATACCCAAGGAAGAATCCACCTAGACTTCACTTATTACCTTTAATTCATACGATTTATTCACTTGACTTAATCTGTAGAAATCCCTAATATATGTTAATATCTCTTTCAAAACTAAAAACAACTGACTCTAGGTTGATTAATTGAAATCTCTTTCTAATTAAAAACCCTATTGTCACATTAATTTGATCTATGGATTTCCTTATTAGATTTGACTCTAATCCGGCAGATTTATGTCACCCTATTTCTAGGGTTACAATCAACTCCACTTAATTGTGTTGATCTACTCTTAAACAGGGACTTTTGGTCCTCTAAATAAGCACATTCGACTTGAATCAATAACCTGAATTATCAAAACAAGAATAAGAACTCACAATTAAGAATAAGAAGACATATTTATCTTATAAATCAAATAACAATAAGATCTATCTTAGATTTCATCCCCTTAGGTATTTAAGGGATTTAGTTCATACTGATAGAGGAAAACATCTTAAAATAGGGAAAACTACAAAACATAAGAAAACCCAAACACTTCAAGAGAAATGGATAGGAGATCTTCAATCTTGATGGAGATCCTTCTTCCAAGCTGCTTCCGATTGCTGTCTTCGAGTATTTTTTGCTTTCTACTCCGCGTCCCCCCTTAGGTCCTCCCCTAGGGTGTTTATATAGGCTTTGGGACGCCTTTCTTGGCCCACAAGTACCCTTTTCTGAATAGAATTAAATCTGGGTTGGCAAGGACACGCCCGTGTGATACGCCCGTGTTCAATAGCCTTAGGCCATGCTTGATTCTGCTTGTCACACACAACTATGTTCGATAACTTAGGCCATGTTCATCTCTGCTTGCCACACACGGCCATGTGGTCTGCCTATGTGCGGAAGTCCAGGCCGTGTTAATTTCTGAGGTAGGCCAATTTTGTCCTTTTTTTGGCTCGTTTCTCAATCTTTTTGATTCCTTAGGCTCTCCTGAGTGTGAAACATGAAATTAAAGGATTAGGAGCATCAAATTCATCAAATTTAATGAAAATTCATCCAAAAATAAGCCAAGCATGGGGTTAAAATATGTATAATTCATGGTTTATCATAACCCAATGTGTGGGTGGCATTTTGGCCTTAAAAATGGCCTATAATTTCCCACGCGGTTGAGCACACGGGCGTGTGGCTCGACTGTGTCCCTCATGGATGAAATCCAAAACAAGTCAGATTTGACCACGGGCTGGACAGACGGGCGTGTGACTGGCCGTGTGGTGCAAGTCAATAGCGACCACGGGTGAGGTACACGGACGTATCCACGACCCTGTGGACAAGTCAGTATGTATGCCCTGTTTTGACATGGCTTAGGCACACGGGCATGTCTGAGGTCGTGGGAGGCACACGGCCTGCCCACACGGGTGTGTGACCTCTGTAACTTAAAAAACAATTTAAATTTCTGAGAATTTCTGTATGTGTTCGGTTTAGTCCCGACCCTATTTGAAAGCATGATTAATGTCTTGTTGACATATTAAATGGACACTTTGATTGCATTTGATAGATTGTATTATGATATGTTCGTAAAAGTTTTCGATTGTCCAGTAATGCCTCTTAACCCTATTCCGACTAGGGTTAGGGGTGTTACAGATTTGTGGTCACGAAACCACTATTCCGACTAGGGTCGAAATCGGACTGTTACAACAACCAAGACTCATTTTCTTCCATAAAATTCTAGCAAATAGTATAAATACTCTCATGGAAAGACCCTAGACTCTCAACCATTTTGCAAAATAGTCTCTCCATTAGTTAGCTTAAGCTACAAGGGTCACAAAAATACAAAAATCATCAAGAATGACCATCAAAATCACTTAATTGCAAGGGTGAAGAGTTGTTGAAATTTCAAGCTTCCAAAACCCTTGTTTTTGCTGATATTTCCAGTGGAGAGGAGGAAGATGAAAGATGATATCATTTTCTTTTTATTTTATTTTATTTCTAGTCAATTTTGTCACCAAAACCTCACCTAACATGTGACAATTTCTTTTCCTTGTCTCTATGACTGGCTATCACTCTCTTAAAGGCCTATTTGCACATTAAGGACCTCTAATGACACTTCTAATTAGTAGAACACAAATTTCGCCTTTTATGTGATTTAGTCCCTTTCTTAAAATTAAGCATAAAATCACTAAAATTATTTCACCAAAATTTTCATGCACTCATATAATCATGCTATGACACATAAAATAATATTAAAAATAACTTCTCCGACCTCAGATTAGTGGTTCCAAAACCACTATTCCGACTAGGCCCAAATCCAAACTATTACAATTTTCCCTGAGAGCAATGAATACACAGTTGAAATCATCTGATGACAGTTCAATTTTAGCTGAGTTAAATTCAACGAATTTGCGAAGTTCAGAAATGTGATAGTGATTTGACAACTAAAAGAGTTCAATGCAAGTCGACTAGTGATTCAGAGTACCAAATCGGATCCGATAATTGTTTGAAGTTCCGAGATAGAATCTGTATACTGAAGAATCTGGAGTTGATTCAGAAAATTTTACACGAGGCACATAATGGTTGTTTATTAGTTCATCCCGGAAGTACAAAAATGTACAATGATTTGAAACAGTTGTATTGGTGGTCGGGTATGAAACAAGACATTTCTGAATTTTTAGCGAGATGTTTAGTGTGTCAGCAAGTTCAAGCTAAACACCAAGTACCTTCAGGTTTGCTTCAGCTTGTGATAATACTGAAATGGAAATGGGATAGATTGACTATGGATTTCGTATCGGGATTACCCCTGTCTCCAAAAAAGAAAGATGCAATTTGGGCTGTCGTTGATCGATTAACGAAATCAACACATTTTATTCCAGTACGTACTAACTATTCAGTCGATAGATTAGTTGAATTGTATATTTTTGATATCGTTAGATTGCACGGGTGCTAGTTTTGATTATTTCAAATAGAGATACGAGATTCACATCGCGATTTTAAAAGAAATTGCAAGAAGCTCTGGGTACGAAATTGAATTTCAGTACAACTTTTCATCCGCAAACCAATGGTCAATCTGAGCGAGTAATTCAGATTCTCGATGATATGCTTCAATGTTGTGTTTTAGAATTCGAAGGCAATTGGGAGAAATATTTGCCACTGGTTGAATTTGCGTATAATAACAGCTTTCAATCGAGCATAAAGATGGCACCATATGAAGCTTTGTATGGTCGTAAATGTCGGGCTCCATTGTACTGGACCGTGCTTAGCGAGAAACAGATTCACTGGATTCATTTGGTTAGAGAAATCGAAGAGAAAGTGAAAGTAATTTGCGACTGTTTGAAAGCAACTTCAAATTGTCAAAAATCGTACGTAAATTTGAAACGAAAAGACATTGAATTCCAGATCGGTGACAAAGTGTTTCTAAAAGTATCTTCGTGGAAGAAAATGCTTCGTTTCGGTCAAAAAGGCAAATTGAGTCCATGATTGATCGGATCGTATGAGATCAACGAAAGAATAGGGCAAATAGCATATCGATTAGCCTTACCATCAGAGTTAGAAAAGATTCATAATGTATTTTATGTATCGATGTTGCGCCGGTATAGATCTGATCCATCACATGTGATTTCTCTGTCAGAGATCGAAATTCAACCCGATATGTCATACAATGAAGAACCGATCAGAATTCTAACTCGAGAGATCAAAGAGTTGAGAAATAAACACATAGCTTTAGTAAAAGTCTTCTGGAAACGTCATGGTATCGAAGAGGCTACATGGGAGCCTAAGGAAGCTATGAGAAAACAGTACCCTAACCTATTCACTGGTAAGATTTTCGGGGATGAAAATCCATAAGGGGAGAGAGTTGTAACAGCCAGTTTTTGATCAAATTAGAATAGTGGTTTTTGGACCATAAATTCGAGGTTAAAATATTATTTTATTATTATTTTGAAGTTTACAACATGATTTAATGATTGGGTGAAAATTCTGTTAAGAAATTTTATCGTTTAAATGGTCAATTTGAGAAAAAGGATTAAATCACGTAAAGTGTAAAATTGATGTTCTATTAGCTAAAAGTGCCTGATAGCTATGGAACTTACAAGAGGAGGGCCTTATGTTGTAATTAGATCATTAATAGCATGAGTGGACATTTATGGGCATAGAATGGATGTTTTAAATGGTTATTTATTAAGGTTATATTTGTAATTTTGTAATTTAACTTAAAATAAAAAAAAACAAATTTCTATTCTTTTGTTATCTTCTCCAACCAAACTAGGGTGCAAAAGAAGACATTTTTAAACTAGGGTGCAAAAGAAGACATTTTTAAGCTACCATATTCGGCTATCTTCAATCCTTGCATTTATGTATGATTTTTGTTCCGTTTTTAATGATTTCTATGTTTTTAAGATGGTTGTAGCTTAGTCTAGCTAGCCCAGGGACTAATTTGCAAAGCATTTAAATATTTTAAATGATTCCATTGATGAATACATATGTTTTTTAATGTTTTATGATAGATTTTGAATGTTTTTTTTATAGACATACAAGTTTTGTTAAGTGATTTTTAAAGAAAATGCAAATTAAGGGCTAAATTGTGAAATGTGCAAATTTAGAGGTTAAAATGTGAAATAAATGAGAAATATGGGCTGATATGAGTATTAGAGAAATTCGGCTAGCATGGGTTAGTCTTGAAATTTATGAATTGGTAATTTTATGAAATGAGGACTAAATTGTAAAAATGTGAGAGTTTAGGGGTAAAAATGTAAATGTGCCTTAAAGAGTGCTTTGGGGTAAATTGAATGAATAGATGATTAGATAAGTTAATTTTGAATATATTTAGATCAAGAAAAGCGAAATACGGACTTGGATAGGGAAAATATAAAGTTATCGACTGATCGACTCGTTTCGTAGTTTACAATCCGAGGTAAGTTCATATGTAACAAGCATTATTATAAGTATGCTTTAAATGCTTTGATATTGCATAAATTGTGTATATGAGATTAAAGTTATGTTTGACCATGATTCAACTATATATGGCACCTAGTGTGCGATTTGACATAGCTTCGGTTATATACGGCACTTAGTGTGCGAGAACGAGATAGCTTCAGCTATGTATGGCCCTTAGTGTGCAATTTGAAATAGCTTCGGCTACGTATGGCACTAAGTGTGCGATTTTAGATAGCTTTGACTATGTACGACACTTAGTGTACCAGATATCGGGTATTCAACGATATTTCGAATATGTATGAGTTTGTTACGAATTGGTACAGGTATGTACATCCATAGTATGAACTTTAAATAGAAGAAGTTATGAAGTTTGCATATAAGCATGTGAATAAGCATGTGAAAGGTTTGTTAGTAATCATGAATTACATGTTAATATGTTTAAATTGATGAATGGTGTATTTGTGATTACTTAAGTTTATATCATATGATGACGTCACGAACTAACTAAAATAAGACAAAGGCAAGCGCACCTATCAAATGGTAGTATACCTATGGTGAGTAGCGAATATCGTATCCATGAGGACTAAAAGTACTAGTAGTTACTATCTATAACGCCCCAAAAATATAGGTCTTTAATTTTGCATGTCCTGACATAAATTGCTTTTTTTGCCTCAATGGCTAAGTGATTTGGGTGTGTATTGGAGTATTTGAGAAGCTTGGGTTCAAGTCTTGACTCTTGCAAAATTTTTATTTGTCCCTTAAATGAACCTGGACACTGGCACTTAGGCTTTATTAGTAATAATGTTGGTTTTATGACACAAAAGAGCTTGTGGCTTAGTGGCAAGTGGCGTGTGGTGTAACTGAGAGGTCTGAGGTTCAAGTCCTCGGTTACACATTGGGTGTTCATTTTGCTGCTTGTGCCGTGTAGGTGGAAGAGTTGGACTGAAACTCTGTAAGATGACATTTGAATAGGTCTTGGAAGGAATTGTGGAGCAAATCAAGGAGGAGATTGAGGAGAAAATCAAGGATTTTCGAAAGTGGGAGGTTGGTAGAGTGTGCGGCCGAGTGGGACTCTAAAACTTAATGGATTTCGGCTAAGGTTGAAATAGGGAGCATTTTCGGCACTAACCACTCCTTTATTTCGTTTTTATGGGATTTGAGAGTTGAATTACCGATTTCTCTTGCTGACTGCTTAGTTTTTCATTTGTTCTTTTACATTTCGGGTTTTATGTTTTAGCTATTAAAGTGACCAAAACTGCTCCTACTCTCCCTTTTTCCGCAAACTATCGAATAGGTTTCTTTTAATGTGGTTTCTTTTTCCTTTCTTTGCCCACTACTATAACATCCTGATTTAGGGCCTAGTCGAAATAGTAGTGTGAGACCAAAAATTCGAAGTAGAGAAATGAATTTTAAGGTTTATGTTATGTTTGCATGATCATATGAAAGTTTCATGAAGCGATTTTGTTAAATTGTGATTGAATTGTCCATTAGGACTAAATTGCAAAAGTGGCAAAAATGTTAGATTCTATAAGCTTTTAGTATGAAATAGCTTTGGATTATTAATTGGAGGTCCTTAAATAGCAATTTTCCCAATTTCTAATTTTTGGACAAAAATGGGCATGAATGGGTAAAATTTGGAAGTTTGGCAAAAAGGGCATTTTGGTCATTTGTCAAATAAATGATTAAAAGGATGAAATAAGTCAAAATTTATGTTCATATTCCTCCCTAAGTGCCGAAAACTTGAAGAACCCCATAGCTAGGGTTTGTTCATCTTTCAAGCTTGCTAGTAAGTGCATCCTAGCCCCGTTTTTAATATTCTTCGTATTTTTGGGATCCTCGTAACTTGAATTAGTTATTTTTAGCTATATGTTGAGCTAGGATTCATGTTCAAAAATATATCCATGTATGACATGCATGTATTTTGATGTTTTATGGAAGATTATGAGAGTTGGATGTGGAATGAACATCTTTTCTAAGTGAATTCCATGAAAAATGCATGTAAGAACTAGTTTGAAAAAGTCTTGAAAATGGTCATACATGAGTGATTTAGTGAGAATTGATGGTTGCTATAGTTGTGAAAATGAATCAGCTAAGCATGAAATATTATAAACTTGAATCAAAATCTCTTTACGAGCCTTGAGGCAAAAGTGTAAATATGAGAAGTTTAGGGGCAAAATGGTAATTTTTCCAAATTATGAGTTATGAGTCAATTTAGTCAATGTGTGTATTGAATAAGTTGACTTATCATTTTAGATCAAGAAAAATGAAGCCCGGATCGAAACTGAGGCAAGAGCAAAGTCGTGGACTAGATTGCACGTCTTCATACTTTTTGAATACCGAGGTAAGTTTATGTGTAAACAAAGCATTTATACTTATACATTGTTGATGCTAACTAGTGTGTAGCATAATTGAGAACCTATACGATTCAAGTGGATTGAATGTGATAGCTATTGAGTAATTGATGTATGAATTACGAATTAGATGTGTGAATCTGTAGTACTTAACTGTGCGATACCATGATGGTGCGCATGTGCGATACCACATTAATACTTAACTATGATGGGCTATGTGCGATGCTATCGTTAAGTATATTATTTAGTGGGCTATGTCCAATACCACTATGATTACCCTTTTTGGTAGGCTATGTGTGATACTACCTTATTATCTAATTGTGGTGGGCTAAGTGCGAAACTATCGAGTGATTTAGCTGTGTGGTTGGATTAGTGTGAAAATATGAGGTGTTGTATCACGAGTAATTGTGATGTTCAGTGCACGTGTGCAAGTGAATAAAGGTAAGCATTTGACTTGGAATGTGTTGGAACTGTGGTAAGGGATAGAATGAGTAAGCATAGTTGTGGATGTGATTTATTCTTGTTTAGTATAATGCTAATTGTTGTTTAGCTCATACTATTATGCAAATTGTTTATATGTAGACTTACTAAGCTTAAAGCTTACTCCCCTTTCTTTTCCCTTGTCTTATAGAGCTAAAAAGTCGAATCGAGATACGCGGATTAATTGGAAGATCGCCCACACTATCAGCTCTCTTCCGTATATTTAGACTTGGTGCTTTTGTTGTATTGGCCAAAGGTGTGTTGACCCTTTAGATGGATAAACTATTTTGTATAATGCCTTGGTTGATGGCTTACCATATTATATGAAAAGATGTAGTTCTCCATGGGAGTTTATATTTCAAAGTATGAATTGTGTGATGATATGTTGCATGGATCCATATTGTGTGAGCTAGAGGGGTGAAAAGAGCTTGGCAAATAGCATTGTTCTTGTCCACATGGATAGACACACGGGCGTGTGTCTAGGCCATGTGTGACCCACAGTCAGCCCATGGGCGTGTGGTTTGGCCGTGTGTCCCCTGCATGCTATAGTTTTAAGTCAGAATAGACCACGGGCTGGCCACAAGGACGTGTGCCTAGATTTTTGGCTGTGTGAGATGGTCAGTGTTCACCATGGGTGGAGAGCACGGGCGTGTTCTTAAACCGTGTGACTCAAACAGATTACCCAAGTTTTTATACACGGGGTAGGGATATTGGCATGTGAGACTACACGACCTAACCCCACAAGCATGTCTCACTTCACATGGGCGTGTGACCCTTGATTAGGTGAAAGAAACTTTAAGAACGTAAAGGTTTTCGGTAGGGTTTCAAAATCTATCATATGTATGTTTAAGGCCTTGTGAGTCCTTAATGAGGCGTTGTGTTGACTATAGAGAGTTATCAAGTTGGGACTAAAGTAAATTAAGTCCGGTAATGCCTCGGGCTCGGTTCTAGCATAGAATACAAGAAAGGGGTGTTACATTTAGTGGTATCAGAGTTATGGTTTAGTCAGTTTTAGGACTACCGTAGCGGATGTAAGAGTCTAGCTATACATGCCATAAGCGTATAATGATAGTGTGGTGGCTTCTGATGATTCTAAACTTTTTTTTATATAGTCTATGGATCTCGACCAACCAACTGCTGATGACGTAACCAGTAATACGCCAGATCCTGCGTAAGGGACCGTGCCTATTTAGAGTGGACCCGAGACTAGGGGTCAAGGGGAAGAGGCTTGAGAAGCCTTTCTCCAAATGATGAGTAATTGGTACTCGGAGTATGTCCAAGCAAACCCTAATGCTCAACCTCCTCCGCCTCCTCCTATACCTCATCCAGTTCCAGTAGCTCCTCAAGGTATAGATGTAGTGAGGATAATGAAGCCACCGGTAGATAAGATCCAAAAACAAGGGGCTGAGGAGTTTAGAGCTAAGATAGATGATGACCTAAGAGGATAGAGTTCTGGCTAGAGAACTCAATGAGAGTATTTGATGAACTCCCTTGTACACCAGAGGAGAGCTTAAAGTGCGCCATGTCTTTGCTGAGGGACTCGACATACCATTGGTGGAAAACGTTGACATCAGTTGTTCCTAAAGAAAGGGGGACGTGGGACTTCTTTTTGGAAAAGTTCTAAAAGAAGTATATAAGTCAACGATTTACTAATCAGAAACGGAAGGAATTCCTTGAGTTGAAGCAAAGAAGAATGACTGTGGCAAAATATGAGCGCGAATTTGTTAGGCTTAGCAACTACGCGTAAGAATGTAGATCAACGGAAGTTATTTTGTGTAAGAGGTTCGAAGACTGGTTGAATGAGGATATTAAACTCCTAGTAGGTATTTTGGAGTTAAAAGAGTTTGTGGTGTTGGTTGATAGGGCAAGTAAGGCCGAAGAACTGAGTGAGGAAAAGAGGATGACTGTGAGTGAGGCCCGAGATGCAAGAAAACGAGTGATGGGCAAATCGTACCAAGCCCAGTCGAAAAGATCCAATGAAGCGAATCCTCGGACGACTGCATCAGTTGGATATTCATATCGAGACCAAGGCAATACTCATTCGGGTTCGAGAGTTCAAGCCACCTCGATGGAAAGTTTGGGCAATTCGAAAACCAAACCAGAGTGTCCGAGTTGTGGTAGATATCACACTGGAGAGTGTTGGGGAAACAACTGAAATTGTTATAAGTGTGGTTTCCCCGACCATTTTATCTGAAATTGCCCCGAAAGGGATGACAAGGAAAGGAAGCAAGAGATAAGATCCAGTAATGTGTCTACAAGGGGTAGGCCACCAAAAAACCCCAGAGGTGGGATTAGTGGTAGAGGTGCGTCCCGAGACTCTACTGTGAGACCGGAGGGTCGGGCACCTGCAAGAATGTATGTCATTCACGCTCACGAAGAGGCATCATTACCAGATGTAATAAAGGGTACTTTTTCTCTTCATGACACCTTTGTTATTGCTTTGATTGATCCAGGGTCTACCCATTCTTATATTTGCATGAAATTGGCATCTAGTTTGAGTATGACCGTTGAGTCTATGGAAATTGTGGTTAAGGAGTCAAACCCATTAGGTAAACATGTGTTAGTTGATAAGGTGTGTAGGAATTGTCCTTTGACAATTAAGGGTCATTATTTTCCGGTAAACCTTATGTTGTTGCCGTTTGATGAATTTGACTTAATACTTAGCATGGATTGGATGACTAACCATAGTGTTTTAGTGAACTGTGGTAGTAAATATGTTGAACTGAAATGTAAGAACGGAGATGTTCTTTTAGTTGAATCAAGTGGGTCAGATGGTCTACCGGTGATGATTTCTTCCTTAGTGGCCGAGAAATGCTTGAGAAAACGATGTGTGTCTTATCTTGCTATTGTATTGAATATTCAAGAGTCTGAGGCAAAGATCGAAACAATACCGGTGGTATGTGAGTATTCGGATGTATTCCCGAAAGAGTTACCCGAATTACCTCCAGTTAGAGAGGTCGAGTTTGGGATTGAGTTAGTTCCGAAAATGGCACCTATTTTGATTGCTCCGTATAGAATGGCACCATTAGAGTTGAAGGAACTGAAGGTTCAGCTGCAAGAGTTGACGGATAAGGGTTTTGGAAGGCTGAGCTACTCACCGTGGGGTGCTCCGGTACTATTTGTGAAGAAGAAAGATGGGTCGATGAGATTGTGCATAGATTACAGACAACTCAACAAAGTGACGGTGAAGAATAAGTATCCTTTACCAAGGATAGACGATCTGTTTGATCAACTGAAGGGAGCCACAGAATTCTCCAAGATATACCTAAGGTCTGGTTATTACCAGTTGAGGGTTAAGGAGCAAGATGTGCTGAAAACTACATTTCGGACGAGGTATGGCCATTATGAGTTTCTGGTTATGCCATTTGGGTTAATGAATGCTCCTGCGATTTTTATGGATTTAATGAATAGGATCTTCAGACAGTATTTGGATCGATTTGTGGTTGTGTTCATAGATGACATATTGATCTATTCCCATGATGAATCCGAGCATGCTGAACATTTGAGATTAGTGCTATAGACTTTGCGTGATAAGCAGTTGTATGCTAAGTTTAGTAAGAGTGAGTTTTGGCTCCGAGAAGTCAGATTCCAAGGACACATTGTGTCGGGTGATGGTATTAGTTAACTCGAGTAAGATCTCTGCTATTATGGATTGGAAACCGCTGAGAAATGTGTCAAAAGTTAAAATCTTTTTGGGTTTGGCAGGATAGTACAGACGTTTCGTAAAGGGGTTTTCTATGATTGCTACCCCGATGATGAAACTCTTACGTAAGGATGTTCAGTTTAGATGGACTGAGACATGTCAACAGAGTTTTGAGAGATTGAAAACATTGTTGACTGAGGCACCGGTTTTGGTTCAACCAGAATCAGGGAAAGGGTTCGTGGTTTACAGTGATGCGTTGTTAAATGGTCTCGGTTGTATGTTATGCAAGAGGGTAAGGTAGTCGCTTACGCCTCGAGGCCGCTAAAACCGCACGAAAAGAATTATCCAACTCATGATTTAGAGTTGGCTACGATTATGTTCGCATTAAAAATTTGGCGGCATTCTTTATATGGTCTGAAGTGTCGGATCTTTACGGATCATAAGAGTTTGAACTATTTGATGGAACAAAAGGATTTGAATTTGTGACAACGGCGATGGCTTGAGTTATTGAAAGACTATGAGTTAGAAACTGATTACCATCCGGGAAAAGCGAATGTGGTTGCGATGATTTTAGCATTGTATGCTTTAAGATCTATGAAGATGAGTTTAGCATTGTCTGATGAAGGTGCTATATTGGTAGAGTTGAGAGCTAAGCCACTATTTGTTCAACAGATATGTGAGGCTCAAAGAAATTATAGCAAGATGCAAGCTAAGAGAGCTAAGTGCGGATCAGATTTTTGAGTGGGTTTGAATGATTGTTTGATGTATCATGACAGACTCTATGTACCCAGAAATAGTGAGTTGATCCGAAAGGTTTTGCATGAGGCGTATAGTGGTTATTTGTCAGTGCACCCGGGCAGTACGAAAATGTAGAATGATCTGAAGAAATTTTATTAGAGGCCAAGTATAAAAAGGGACACTTCTAAGTTTATGACAAAATGTCTGATTTGTCAACAAGTGAAAGCTAAGCATCAAGTGCCTTCAGGGTTACTTCAGCCAGTGATGGTACCCGAGTGGAAGTGGGATCAGATCACCATGGACTTCGTGACGGGGTTGCCTATGACTCTAAAAATGAAAGATGCTGTGTGGGTTGTCGTTGATAGACTGACGAAGTCGACTCATTTTATTTCAGTGCGTGTTGATTATTCACTGGATAAATTAGCCGAGTTGTATATTGCAGAAGTAGTGAGATTACATGAAGTGCCTGTATCTATAATATCGGATAGGGATCCGAGATTTACTTCGAGGTTTTGGAAGAAGTTGCAGGAGGCCTTGGGTACAAGGTTGAATTTTAGTACCGCATTCCATCCGCAAACCGATGGTCAGTCTGAAAGAGTAATTCAAGTTCTCGAAGATATGCTCCGATGCTGTGTGTTAGAATTCGAAGGTAGTTGGAAAAGATATCAACCTTTGGTCGAATTTTCTTTCAACAACAGTTATCAGTCGAGTATACGGATGGCACTGTATGAAGCCTTGTATGGTCGTAAGTGTTGGACTCCTTTGTATTGGACCGAGCTTAGTGAGAAACGAATTCATGGGGTCAATCTAGTTATAGAGACTAAGGAGAAAGTGAAAGTGATTTGTAATAGTTTGAAAGCTGCTTCGAACCGATAAAAGTCATATGCGGATTTGAAAAGAAAAGAAATTGAGTTTAAATTTGGCGACAAGGTATTTTTGAAAGTGTCCCCATGGAAAAAAATCTTGAGATTTGGACGAAAAGGGAAATTGAGTCCACGATTCATAGGGCCGTATGAGATTACCGATAGAATTGGGCCAGTAGCATACCGGTTGGCTTTACCGGTGGAGTTGGAAAAGATTCATAATGTGTTCCATGTGTCGATGTTGCAACGATATCACTCCAATCCTTCGCATGTGATTCCTTCAACAGAAATTGAGATACGACCGGATATGTCTTATGAAGAGGAGCCGATCAAACTCTTGGCTCGAGAAGTGAAGCAGTTGAGGAATAAGAACATAGCCTTAGTGAAAGTATTATGGCAAAAACACGGTGTAGAAGAGGCTACGTGGGAACCAGAAGAAGCTATGAAAGAGCAATATCCAAAGCTCTTTACTGGTAAGATTTTCGGGGGCGAAAATCTCTAAAGGGGGGAGAGTTGTAACATCCCAATTTAGGGCCTAGTCAAAATAGTGGTGCGAGACCACAAATTCAAAGTAGAAAACTGAGTTTTAAGGTTTATGTTATGTTTGCATGATCATATGAAAGTTTCATGAAGCAATTTTGTTAAATTGTGATTGAATTGTCCATTAGGACTAAATTGCAAAAGTGGCCAAATGTGAGGTTCTAGAAGCTTTTAGTATGAAATAGCTTTGGATTATTAATTGGAGGTCCTTAAATAGCAATTTTCCCAATTTCTAATTTTTGGACAAAAATGGGAATGAGTGGGTAAAATTTGAAAGTTTGGCAAAAAGGGCATTTTGGTCATTTGTTAAATAAATGATTAAAAGGATGAAATAAGACAAAATTTATGTTCATCTTCCTCCCTAAGTGCCGAAAATTTGAAGAACCCCATAGTTAGGGTTTGTTCATCTTTCAAGCTTGCTAGTAAGTGCATCCTAGCCCCGTTTTTAATATTCTTCGTATTTTGAGATCCTCGTAACTTGAATTAGCTATTTTTAGCTATATGTTGAGCTAGGATTCATTTTCAAAAATATACCCATGTATGACATGCATGTATTTTGATGTTTTATGGAAGATTATGAGAGTTGGATGTGGAATGAACATCTTTTTCTAAGTGAATTCCATGAAAAATGCATGTAAGGACTAGTTTGAAAAAGTCTTGAAAATGGTCATACATGAGTGATTTAGTGAGAATTGATGGTTTCTATAGTTGAGAAAATGAATCAGCTAAGCATGAAATATTAGAAATTTGAATGAAAATCACTTTATGAGCCTTGGGGCAAAAGTGTAAATATGAGGAAGTTTAGGGGCAAAATGGTACTTTTGCTAAAGTATGAGTTATGAGTCAACTTAGTCAATGTGTGTATTGAATAAGTTGATTTAACATTTTAGATCAAGAAAAATGAAGCCCGGATCGAAACTGAGGCAAGAGCAAAGTCGTGGACTAGATTGCACGTCTTCATACTTTTTGAATACCGAGGTAAGTTTATGTGTAAACAAAGCATTTATACTTATACATGATTGAGAACCTATACAGTTCAAGTGGATTTAATGTGAAAGCTATTGAGTAATTGATGTATGAATTACGAATTAGATGTGTGAATGTGTAGTAATGATACATGATGGTAGGCTATGTGCGATACCACATTAATACTTAACTGTGATGGGATGTGTACGATGCTATCGTTAAGTATATTATTTAGTGGGATATGTGCAATACCACTATGATTACCCTTTTTGGTAGGCTATGTGTGATACTACCCTATTATCTAATTGTGGTGGGCTAAGTGCGAAACCACCGAGTGATTTAGCTGTGTGGTTGGATTAGTGAGAAAATATAAGGTGTTGTATCACGAGTAATTGTGATGTTTAGTGCAGGTGTGCAAGTGAATAAAGGTAAGCATTTGAATTGGGATGTGCTGGTAATGTGGTAAAGGATAGAATGAGTAAGCATAGTTGTGGATATGATTTATTCTTGTTTAGTATAATGCTAATTGTTGTTTAGCTCATACTATGATGCAGATTGTTTATATGTAGACTTACTAAGCTTAAAGCTTACTCCCCTTTCTTTTCCCTTGTCTTTTAGAGCTAAAGAGTTAAATTGAAATATGCGGATAAATTGGAAGATCGCCCACACTATCAGCTCTTTTCGGTATATTTAGACTTGATGCTTTTGTATATGGCATGTATAGAGGCTAGACAAGTTAGATTATTTTGTTGTATTGGCCAAGGGTGTGTTGACCCTTTAGATGGATAAACTATCTTGTATAATGCTTTGGTTGATGGCTTACCTTATTATATGAAAAGATGTAGTTATCCATGGGAGTTTATATTTCAAATTTTGAATTGTGTGATGATATGTTGGATGGATCCATATTGTGTGAGCTAAAGGGGTGAAAAGAGCTTGGCAAATAGCCTAGTTCTTGTCTACGTGGATAGACACACGGGCGTGTGTCTAGGCCATGTGTGACACACGGTCAGCCTATGGGAGTGTGATTTGGCCGTGTGTCCCCTGCATGTTATAGTTTTAAGTCAGAATAAACCACGGGCTAGCCACACGGGCGTGTGCCTAGATTTTTGGCCGTGTGAGATGGTCAGTGTTCACCATGGGTGGAGAGCACGGGCGTGTTCTTAAACCGTGTGACTCAAACAGATTACCCAAGTTTTTATACACAGGGTAGGGACATGGGCATGTGTGACTACACAACCTAACCCCACGGGCATGTCCGATTTCACATGGGCATGTGACCCTTGAGTGGGTGAAAGAAACTTTAAGAACGTAAAGGTTTTCGGTAAGGTTTGGAAATCCATCATATGTATGTTTAAGGCCTTGTGAGTCCTTAATAAGGCGTTGTGTTGACTATAGAGAGTTGTCAAGTTGGGACTAAAGTGAATTAAGTCCGGTAATACCTTGGGCCCAATTCCAGCGTCGAATACGGGTAAGGGGTGTTTCATCTACTCTCCTACTAGTGCACTTCTCTTCTCTTCCCCTCCACTCTTCTATTTTTCTCTAAAGGCCGAACCTTCCCTTTCCCTTCTTTAACTTCTGCTCATCCTTTAATCTAGGCTGGCCGAATATTGTAATTGTTAACCCCTCTCTGCCTCGGTTTACTACAACGATTCTTACAATCGGTAAGTGATCAAAGGCTACTCTCTACTTTTCTTTTAAAACCGAATGCACATGTTTTCTTCTTCTTCTTTTTTTCCAAAAATGAAGTTTACCTCTTGTTTTTGGGGATGGCCGAAGATGCCCTACCACTTTCTAATAGGTTCTTGAATTTACTTTAGGGAAGCAGCGAAAGCGTGTGATCGTTTCTGAACAGTGAGCGTGGGGGATTAAGGTCGCCCTCATTCAAACAAGGTAAGAAAGATATTTCGGATTAAGTGTTGTTAAGAGGCTGTTACCCTAAAAATTAAGGACTAACATCGGATCTCGATGATTCTAGGTTGGGTGCTCGTAGATCTTGGAACGACTCCGTAAAAAGGTGTGTAATCACACTATCTCTGCTATGAATTAGCAAAAGTTAAAAAGTCAAAACTTCTGCATTTGAGGCCTCACGAGCATGCGATCGCTCGTGTGGAAAAACTAAGCCCACGACCGAGGGCCGTAGACTGAAGAGGCCACTACGGGTGTTCTCGTGCACTTGGGCCATTATGGGCCTCGTTAGGCTGAAATGGGCCGTGTAGGCCCAATGGGCTTGTGGGCCCCTTACGGATAAAATCTACGAAAAGTGGCAGAAACTGGATTGGGCTATGTAGATCACATAGCAATGATTGAATTTTGGCCAAATGGGCCACACGAGCGTGCAGGCCCATTTGGGCCAAATATTGGGCTTTGAACCCATTTACACTATTTCGACCAAATGCATTATCTGTGTCGCTCGAGGCGACTGTAAGCCTTCGGAACGGTCGTTAACTGTACCGATACCCCTAGAGAGTAAAATGACTGAAATACCACTAATGAATAAAATGACTAAAATACCCCTAATGAGTAAAATGACTGAAATACCCCTAGAGAGTAAAATGACCAAAATACCCCTAAAGGGCAAAATTACCATTTTACCCCTAATACATGAAAGTGACTATTTTACCCCTAGAGGTAGGTTGACAGATGAAAGTATGTACTGTATGACTGTACTGAGTAGGATATATTGCATACACGAAATATTGATGACATGGCATACTGCATGGGGTGGGGATTCTGTTATGGAGGAAGTATTGTTACTAGTGGCTCTGCCACACATATTGATACCGGTGGCTTTGCCACATATACTGTACTGGCAGCTTTGCTACGTTATTATTTCTGGCAGCTATGTTGCAATATTGGTGTGAGGGCTGGGTGGGTCGACTTTGTCCCCACGTGGTGTGTTGGGTTGGTACGGGTGGTGTGCTAGCTGGATTGGGGTGGGTTGCATACTTGCACCATAATCGACATCGAATAAAGCTTAGGCCCATATCATATCAGATTGGGTTAAGGCCCACATCGCATCGTTATCTTGAACAGGCTCGTGCCTGCATCGTTATCGCATGTACATCGATTCGATAATAAGGGATTACACACTGAGTTCTCGTAACTCACCCTTTTCTTTTAACTGTACAGGTAATCCCCAGACTTTGTGGATTTGGAGCTGCGAGGGACTCGGAGGGGGCCACACGATCGAGGATGTCTGTTTAATCGTAATCATTTAAATATTTTATATTGGATTGATATTTTTGTAATAAGGGCTCTGGTAATTTTAATTTCTTTTCATTGGATTTTTTAAATTCCTCAATTTGAACTGCTAAACGGATACAAAGAAGTTTTCACAACTAATAACTATTTTACAACGCAAACACATATTTTCAACTTCAAAATAACCTTAAATAGAGCAGCTTCCACAAATTTAAACCAACAGTAACAAACATGGTAACCGTTTTACTAAGTGGTGGTTTTTATAACTTACCAATTGTTTTCTAGGAAACAAGAACTAAATAGATTTTTACTCAAACGGTTTCTCTCATCAGACTTTGATTTCGGAAAATTCTTCGATGTGACACGCCAGATTCAGCTGTAACGTCTAGGCCAGGTTTCGAGTGTTACATTTAGTGGTATCAGAGCCCAATTGCAAAACTCGGATGTGGAATGAGTTTGAAAAGTTTTTTTGAAAGTAGATTTTAAATATTTGAAATGTTTTCGAAAGATTTATAAGTGTGGCACACCAAGTCTCCGGCGCCAAATCTGTAAGTTCTCTAATTCTGATTACTGATATACTGTGAAACTTTAGATAGAGGAAACTAAAATCGTAAGAGACTGTAAACTGTAGTGAGACCTCAATATGCGAAAACAAACCCCTAATAACTACTTTTCATAATCCATTTGTTAATAATTACTGAAATTATAAGCTAATACATAAGACTTTTTAATCAGATAAAGCGCATATCGAAATGAGCACAATAGGTACTCGAGGAAGGGTACACTGGGCCGCGGTAAAGGCCGAGGAAGTGCTCAGGCCGGATCGTCGACATCGAGCCATATGCCTGCTAGGGAGGCACCAGCCTCACCACTAACTGAGACGGGGTCTTATGATCTAGCGGCGAGAGACGATGCTCTATCCAAAGCAATGCTCTGCGTTCTAGAGAGGGTTGCTGGAGCTAGCACTGGAACAGTAGGTCGAGGGTCAATTTCAGAATGACTCCGATCTAATGGGGTGAAAATTTTCAGAGGTATTTCTAGAGTAGCCCCAAATGTGGCGGAGTATTGGTTAGAGGCGACTAAACGAATAATGGACGACCTTGACTGTATTAAGGAGCAAAAATTAAAAGGGGCAGGAAGACGAGGCTTACCAATGGTGGCTCACCGTGAGAGAGGGTACGCAGGCCGATCGTTTGACGTGGGATTTATTTAAGGCGACATTTCAAGGAAAGTACATGGGCGCAAGTTATGTGGACGCCCGACGAAAAGAATTTTTGAGCCTCACCCAAGGGAGTAAGACAGTGGCAGAATATGAGGCAACTGAGTATGAACATTGTGTGCTTTTTGAAGATTGCCTTCGGGATGAGTTAAGGGTATTGATTACTTCACAGAGGGAGCGAGATTTTACTGCTCTGGTAGAAAAAGAAAAAATTGCTGAAGAGGTTAAGCGCTCGAAGCCCCAGAACCGTGAGAAAGATAAGGGCAGAAATAAGAGGGATTTTGGGCCCTCAAGTTCTGTTTGGAGGCCTATTAAGAAGGCTAGGTTTGATAGGCCGGTTCAGACTGAAGTTCCTGTTGCTATTAATAGACCGCAGCCTTACGCTGATTGTGAGAGAGCTCACTAGGGAAAGTGCTGGAAGAGGATTGGGGCGTGCTTTAGATGTGGGTCCATAGATCAACGGGTTAAAGATCGTCCTCAGAGGCTTGTTCAGATGCAAGCTGCAAGACAAGGTTATGGTCAACCAGTGAGAGGTGGTCAGCAGCCACCAAGAGGTCGTGGGCAGGCCAGAGGTGGAAATGGTATGGGATGAGGTTGTGGAGCACCAAGTAGGGGTGCTGGTAACACCGAGGCAAGGCAGCCAGCGTTGGTCTATGCTACTCGTCGCCGAGAGGATGGTGACGCCCCTGACGTCATAACCAGTACATTCCTAATTTACAATGTACCTTACACTGCTTTAATTGATATTGAGTCTACACATTCGTACGTTCCTTGCACTGTGTCTGGAACTTTGGATATTCAGTTCGAAAATACTGTTGGTGAGATGATTGTGATAAGTCCAATGGGTCAGTTGGTTAGGGTAAATAAGTTATTTAGAGATGTGTCCTTTGAGGTCCAAGGAGTAATATTTCCAGCGGGGTTGATGGAACTGTCGTTTCGTGAATTCGACCTTATTTTGGGTATGGTTTGGCTGGTGAGACACCGAGCTAGTTTGGCCTGTGCTGCTAAGCGTATGGTGTTAAAGACTACTGAGGATGAGGAGGTGGTTGTGACTGGGGAGCGAAGGAATTATTTGTCTAACATGATCTCAACATTAAGGGCCGAGAAACTAATTCGCAAGGGTAGTGAGGCATTTTTAGCCTACGTTAGTATTTTTTATTCTGAAAGTCCTTCTGTCGGAGATATTAGAACTATTAAGGATTTTTCGGATGTATTTTCTGATGAGCTCCCTAGGTTGCCTTTGAACCACGAAGTTGAATTTTGCATTGAGCTCTTATCTAGAATAGCTCCAGTGTCTATCACCCCATATAGGATGGCACCGAAGGAGCTGGTGGAGTTGAAGGCCCAAATTCAAGAGCTGCTGGATCAAGGATTCATTCGACCGAGTGTGTCTCCATGGGGAGCACCAGTGTTGTTTGTAAAGAAGAAGGATGGGTCCATGCGCATGTGCATCGATTATCGGTAACTTAATAAACTGACTATCAAGAACAAGTATCCCTTGCCAAGAATTGACGATCTTTTTGATTAGCTACGAGGAGCTTCAGTTTTCTACAAAATAGATATTCGCTCTAGGTACCATCAACTTAGAGTTAAGGAAGCTGATGTGTATAAGACTGCGTTTAGGACTTGGTATGGTCATTACGAGTTCCTAGTGATGTCGTTTGGGCTGACGAATGTACCAACTGCTTTCATGGATTTGATGAACTGAGTATTCCAGCCCTACCTGGATTGGTTCATGGTGGTATTTATAGACGATATCTTGGTATATTTGAGAATCGAGGATAAACATGATGTACATCTCCGAATTATTCTGCAGATTTTAAGGGAGAAGGAACTATACGCTAAGTTCAGCTAGTGTGACTTCTGGCTGCGACAAGTGACATTTCTTGGCCACGTGGTGTCTACCGAGGGGATTAGGGTGGATCCTCAAAAAATTAAAGCCGTACTGGACAGGAAACCACATAAGACCGTATCTGAAATTTGAAGCTTTCTGGGTTTGGCAGGATATTACAGACGTTTTGTTGAGGGGTTTTCCTTAATTGCTGCACTTCTGACTAAGTTGCTGCATAAAGGGGTACCATTCAATTGGACTGATAAGTAGCAAGAAAGTTTTGAGATACTAAAGAAGGTTCTGACTGAAGCCCTTGTCTTGATACAACCAGAGTCTGGGAAGGAATTTACTGTCTATAGTGATGCATCACACATTGGATTGAGTTGTGTGCTGATACAAGAGGGTAAGGTGGTTGCTTATGCATCCCGTCAACTTAAGCCTCACGAGGTAAATTACCCAACTCATGACTTGGAGTTAGCCGCAGTGATATTCGCACTGAAAATTTGAAGGCATTATTTATACGGCGAGAAGTGTATTATCTACACAGATCACAAGAGCCACAAGTACCTTATTACTTAGAAGGAGTTGAATCTTAGGCAGTGGAGATGGGTAGAGTTGCTTAAGGATAAAGAATGCTCGATTGAGTATCACCCTGGTAAGGCTAATGTAGTAGCTGACGCACTGAGCCGTAGGGCTGTATATGATTTGAGAGCAATGTTTGCTCGTCTCAGCTTGTATGATGATGGTAGCTTATTAGATAAGCTTCAAATGAGACCGACGTGGACTGAACAAATTAAGGGGAAACAGTTGGTGGATGAGTCACTAGTTTCTTATTTCCAACAAGTTGAGAATGCAGAGACTACAGATTTTGGGTTGAATGGTGAGGGAGTACTCTGTTTCCAGGGGAGAGTCTGTTATTGAAGGATTCTGAGTTAAAGTAGACTATACTGTGAGAGGCGCATAGTAGTCTATACGCTATGCATCCTGGTGGAAACAAGTTATACCAAGATCTTCATGAGTTGTACTGGTGGCCAGGGCTGAAACACGAAGTTACTGATCTTGTAAGTAAGTGCTTAACATGCCAACAAGTCAAAGCTGAGCATCAACTGCCTTCAGGGTTACTACAGCCAGTTATAATTCCACTTTGGAAGTGGGAGAGAGTAACCATGGATTTTGTGAGTGGGCTACCCTTAACGCCTACTAAAAAGGATTCGGTATGGGTTATTGTAGACTGACTGACTAAAGCTACCCATTTTATACCAGTCCGTACGAATTACTCATTGCAAAAGTTGGCAAAGTTGTATGTGGCTGAGATTGTGAGACTACATGAGGTACCGGTTTCCATCATATCTGACAAAGACCCCCGATTCACGTCTCGGTTCTGGGCTTTAGCAAAATTTTTTATTTTTGCTCTTAAGTGAACCTTGGCCTTAGCTTGAAGGCTTTATAAATATTTTTGGTGAAATCATGACATAAGGAGTCTGCTAGTAAAGGTGGAAAGTGGCGTGTGGAGTGTATTATTGGTCTGAGGTTCGAGGGTTGGCGTAGCATAGGGGGCTTTTATTTTGCAGCTAGGACGGCTAAAGTTTGTATTGCAGTAGAAGTCTGATGGATGAGAGGAGTTTGAACTGGTCATTGAGGGATTCTAGGAACAAATCATAGAGAGGATTATGGAGGGATTTGTGGAGATTTTCAAGGAATTTGAATGTGAGGGGAGTTGTGACCGAATGAGACTTTAAGGCCTTGGTGAAATTTCGCTAGGGGGAAAAATAGTAAGCATTTTCGGCACTAGGATCCCCTTGTTTGGTTTTTGTGAGTGTTGAAAGGAGAGTGCCGAATTTTTTTGCTGAGAGTTTGGGGTTTTCTACTTTTTGCATTTTGGGTTCTCTCGAGTCTTATCTGTACTACGAAATTGACCACTCGTGTCATTTCCCTTCTGACCATTCGTGTCATTCTTTCTCCTCGTCTTTGATATTTTCTTTCTCTCATAGCCGAACCTTTCCTTCTCTTCTTTTAACTTCTATTCATCTTCTATTCTTTGCTATTCGAATATCACTGCTGTTAATCCCTCTCTGCGTTGATCTTCTACAAAGGTTCTGACAATCGATAAGTGTTCAAAATCCATCATCTGCTTTACTTTTAAAATCGAATGCACCTATGCTCTTCCTTTCTTTTCCAAAATCAAATAACCCCATTAACCGATTGTTATTTCATTCTTCATGTACTGCACTCATTGCAATTCTAGGGTCTTCCTCAAAGGGTGTTGAAGTGTGAACGGTTTGGAGGTTTCCGATAATATGTTGCATAAAGAGATATCAATAGTGGCGAGTAGTAGCCATTCTGAGGGAGGATCAGGAATGGTGCCAGCTGAGAATGGGAACGTAGCCCCTGCCCCCAAATTTAAACAGCGTAAAGTGTCAACTGTTCGAGATTTTTCACCGGGGTGCGGCGAGGTGGCTACACCAATCTCTGGATCAAGTGGGCAAACCACAACCGACTAATCTAGTCAAGGGAGAGGTAATCTGTTGGACAAGTATTTTCGGTAGAGGCTATTTTTGATAAGTTGATTGGGATTCGATTAACCCGATTGACAAGTGATTAATGGATTGCCTTGATTGAAGTTGGAGTTCTCGTGGGTTATTCACACATTTCACAATCAGGTGTGTATCCACACTGTCTTAACCGTAAATTGGCAAAAGCCGAAAAGCTAGAAATGCGGCACTTAATGCCACACGGGCGTGCGATCGTACGTATGGTAATCTGAGCCTACGAAACATAGGCATCTGACTGTAGAGGCCATCATGAGCAATGTCATGGGCTTAGGTCGTTTTAGGCCATGTTGGGCCGAAATGGGCCGTGTGGGCCCAATAGGCTCGTGGGCCCTACATGGGTAAATCTTAAGGACATGTACAGATTATTGGACCTAGCTGTGTCGTTCACATGGCTAAGGTCGTTTCTAGGCTTACTAGGCCACACGGGCATGTTGGCCTACGTGGGCCGCATAATGGGCCTTGGGCCTATTCACACTATTGACTGTTAAGGTAAGATTACTGAAATACCCCTATAGGGTAGAATTATCGAATTACCCCTGTAGGGTAAAATTACCGTAATGCTCCTGTAAGGTAAAATGACCGAAATACCCCCAAAGGTAAATGAGCAAAATACCCCCATAGGGTAAAATGATCAAAATACCCCCATAGGGTAAAATGACCGAAATACCTCCATAGGGTAAATGATCGAAATATCCCCATAGGGTAAATGATCATAATGCCCCTGTAAGGTAAAATGATCGTAATGCCCTTATAAGGTAAAATGACTGTAATGCCCCTGTAGGGTAAATTGACCGTAATACCCCTATAGAGAAAATTAATCGTAATACCGCCATAGGGTAAATTGACCGTAATACCCTCATAAGGTAAATGACCGAAATACCCCTATAGGATAAAATGACCGTAATGCCCTACGGGGTAAAATGACCGTAATGTCCCTGTAAGGTAAAATGAACATAATACCCCTAGAGGGTAAATGACTATTTTGCCATCGAGGGTAAATGACTGACTTGTGTTATGATTTGATTGACTTAACTGTGAATGATATGACTGATTCTGAGCATGGCATACTGCATACACGACATACTGCATGGGGTTGGGATCTTGTATTAGAGGAAGTGATTGATATGTGAGGGCCGCACGGGTCGCACGAGACGACTGTGGACCCACCGATGGCTTTAAGCCGATTATGTAATTGGCAGCTCTGCTACAATATTGGTTAGTGCCACAACCGGTGCTGCCTAAGGAGTGTAGGGATGGGTGGGTCGATTTAATCCCCACAGGAGTGTAGGGTTAGACAGGAGACAGAGTGCAGGGTTGGTATGGGTATTTATGCATTGCATATACTAATGTTGATATTGAGATGGGCTTAGGCCCAGATAGATGTGATATGTGACATTTGATATGGGCTTAGGCCCAACCAAGGCTGATAGGGGCTAAGGCCCAATTGCCACCGTTACTGTAATGGGCTAAGGCCCACACTATACTATTACTGTTAAAGGGCTCAAGCCCAGACTGATTCTGTTTCTGTGTACTGATTGTTTCTTTAATAAGGGGATTACACACTGAGTTTTCGTAAACTCACCCCATTTTTAACCTTTCATGTAATCCCCAGCGTTAGACGGTTCGGAGCTGCGAGGGACTCGGAGGTGACCACACTACGAACAGTCGCGTTTTTGTGTTTTTAATTTACGTCATTTTTAATTATGTTTTCTTTAATTGGGGTTTTGTTGTAATAAGGCCTTTCTATAATGTCTGGATTTTTAATTTAGGATTTTATGGATTGTGATTTATACCTACTAGAAGTAGAACACGGTTTTCCAAAACAGTAACTATTTTCAAACGCTACGTTTTCGCAACTCAATTTTTTTTAAATATCGTGTTTTCGTAAATCCTTTGTTTTAAATTAAGCTTCCGCAACAAATAAGGTTTTAAAGGTAATAACATTTTAAAAGGGAATAACCTTTTTAATAAGCCATGATTGAAAATAAACAAGCGCAGATTGAGGTTTTGTAGAAGTTTGAAATTTCAAGAAGGGTTTTTAATGAAAACATGGTTTTCGAAACACTTCAATGTGACACACCAAATTCGGCCTTAACGTCTGGGCCGGATTTGGGGTGTTATAGTATCAAATTCTATAAAAAAAAAAGAGCATATGTACTCGAAAGAAATAGATGTACAAAAGAGCATGTAAAAGTAAAATGAGTTGGTGTATTGAAGGTAACTATTTCGAAGGTCCGATGGAAGTTGAGTCTAGGGCTTTTAGCCTAAATTTATCTATCTTTTACCTACCACTAGCCTAGCCACGCTACAACCTATTTAAAAAAACTACTGATTCAAGTTTCTGTGCTACCTACATTAGTGGAGAGAAATTGCTATGTTCAACATATGAAGGCATAAATTAAACTTAATGATTGCAACTTAATCTTAAATAAAGGAATAATATCAAATTGGTAGGGATTTAACATGTCTTCATTGAGAAAGATGTTAGTCTATTTTTGCTATCATAATAATTTAGATTAATTTGAACGATATGTATACTTAAGTGGCATAAATCTAAAATTTTTTTGTTCTTGAGCATAAGTATACTAAGTTCATAATTATGGGAAGAATGTTTTTGAAGAAATTTTTCAAAGGTGTTTCCAAGAGATTCTTTTAAATTTGTGCATTACTCGGGATGAACAATGAATTAAATTGGGGGTGTGGAAACATAAAAATATATAAACTTTTTCATGCCCTTTTTAACTCAAATTCATGCAGTTTCTTAGTAATTCAGGCGAATTAATTTTTCAACCTAAAACGGTCCAAATTATGAATATTAATACATAATATATTTAATTTTAATTTTAATTTTAATCCAATTTATTTTGGTTAAATAATTATTATTGATTATATTATGGAAATGAGGCCCAATTCTGCTAATACGAAAGATTGATCCAAACGAGCAATTAGGCTGCCCAAACCCATCCAAAATGATGACACAATCAGCTCAAATCAGCTTATTTATTGACTTGTAAATCAGCCCTTGAAGTCTCCTTGAAATCGCATTCAAACCCCTCCACTTATTATACTTTTGTAGATTTGCCCTTAGCCAAATCTAGCAAGTTGAAATCATCAATAAATGCATGAGTGGTGGCCGGCCATGGGAAGGAGTTAATGGATGATATTTCTTTGCTAAAATTGGCAGCCAATCCCACCTATAAATACCTCCCTTTGCAACTCATTTCATCATTGAACTCAACTCAATTTATTCACAACACATCCTCTCTTCAGTCACTTTTCTCCCTTTGTTTTCCATCTTCTTTCTTGTCCCTTCCTTTGTCAATTTCTCTTCTTGAGAAAGAGCCTTCTTTCGCCTTGGAGTAGCAGCAGTCGAGGGTTCGTAGAGGCCTCAAATTGTCAAAACGAGCAGAGAAGAAGAGGAGCGCACTAGTGACTTCATAGAGACACTGGATTTTTTTCTAGTTCCCTACTCTTTTATTTTCTTGATTTTGTTATGATGAATGATCATTGTTTTGTTATTCTTGATTTAATTAAAATGGCTTAA
This sequence comes from Gossypium bickii, assembly GCA_025503065.1. Taxonomy (NCBI): domain Eukaryota; kingdom Viridiplantae; phylum Streptophyta; class Magnoliopsida; order Malvales; family Malvaceae; genus Gossypium; species Gossypium bickii. Next base: position 85,325,562 of record CP106712.1, read on the forward strand.
ATTTAATTCGTGTTAGATTGATTGTGTTCTATTGCTTAATTTATTAAAAATCATGTTTGTGTTGTTATAGGCTTTGTTGATTTGTTCAATTAAATAAAATCATGTATATGTTACGCTTGCATTTAAATTGTAAGGTAACAATTGAATTAATTATTAAGCAGATTGAAATTGTAATTAATAGACACAATATTTAATTGGTGCATGTTTAGTCTTATAAGGTAGCTAAAGGTTAAATTAGTGACAGTATTAAACAATACATTAGCCTTGCATAACTTGTAGGATTTTGTGAATAAATTGTTTCAATATGGAGGTATATTGTTACGTCACTTAATCTTTTACTTGCTTGTGAAAATTGAATTAATTGTTTGAATTGGCATAGAGATATGTACAAGATATTATTTTAATTTCATAAGTATGTATGTGCATTAACTCATTTGCTTATTAAAATTTGTTTAATCAGTTGACTTGACATAGAGATATAGTCAAGAGATAAATGGATTTTGGTAGCTGAGTATGTTCATAAGTTAGAAAATTGTCGAGTCACCATGAATTAAATTCGTAACAAACATGAATATGGTTCTGATAATGTTAAGTTAAAGAATGCAATTAATCTAACACATTTATGTCATATTGATTAAAACATGTTTTGAAATCGTGCATTGGAAATTGTTATTTTTACTTTATTTTACTTAGTTTAATTTTTAATCTTAATTAAACCCCTTTCAAATCATCAAATTTTCACCACCAACTTGTTAAATTATTTATTTCATAAACATTTCTTTGCACAGTCCTTATGGGTACGATAACTCAACATTTACTTGTCACTTTATTACTTGTTGCGATTGTGTACACTTGCACATTTCCACCGTTCCATTTGGCAGACAGGTTCTTAGGAACTCGTGGTGTGTAGCAAATGGTATGGGTAGTAACCTTTTTGAATTGCATCATGCTCACGACATATTCGAACGTTATTGATTTATGCTACATATTGGATTGTGTTGTATTGAATAGTATCAAAATTAATGATTGTTACTCGAATGAATGATGACCCGTGCTCATACACCGCTTGACATCAATTTGATAATGGTTATGTAATGATATGAAATTCCAATGATGGTTCTGTGTTCTTTTGTTAAAGCTAATATGTCTCACTGTATTTTATATTTATGTCTATTTTAATGATTTTTCGACTCACACTGAGCTTTCATAAGCTCATCCCTAATAGAGTTTAACTTTTCAGGTAAACCTTGAAATTAGAAACGGACTCGGCATTCAAAGAATCACCTTGGACCTTGGACTATTCTTAATAAGTTTTATTAAGTATTTATTGGTTTTGGTTTGTAATTTTTAATTATTTCTGGTCTTTGGCTTGGTAAGTTTTCTTTTAGGGATTTTTGCATGCATGGATTACTCAAGCATAATAACAAAAAAATGCATGATATCGGGCATAAGTAAAATTTTAGATTGTTCCCTAATTTCTATTGCATTGCAAATGAACCGTTTTTGAAAAAACAAATCGATAAGGAAACTAAGTTTCTAAAATTACTTGAAAAATGGTTTTTCCGCTGCATTAGTTTAACATCAAGTTTTTACAAAGAAAAGTGACAAGCAAATGATTTTTTTTCTTAAACAACACTATCAATAATAACATTAGTCTCAAGTAGAAATTATCTAATGAATGAACTCTTTTAAACTAACTCAAACTGCAAATACTGTTTTTCTCTAAAATGAGTTTATTTAAAGTCTTCAAAAATAACATAAGTTAGCTTAGCCATTTTGGTGGCTAATCTAGCCTTCTCAATCTAGCCATAACATCTAGGCCGGGTTAGGGAGGTTACAAATCAATAATTTTAGGTCAATTTTGAAAAAAAAACCAAAAGAATGGAACAGCATTGCAACTAGTATTTTGAGTATTTTCCAAGCAACCTAAACGATAGCTAGAGTATTTTGAGTAGCAGAATAGGTAGCCTAAATTTCCTTAGACCTAATCTCTGTCACCTTCTTCCTCTGTCACTTCACCTGCTTCCACTGTTGCAGCAAAACTGAGAACTCGAACCCAACTCAAGTAAGAAATCTCTCTTTCCCTCCCATTTTGCAAGATTACCAGATCAAAGGTTAATATAATAAAACATGAAGTGTAAATTGTATATGTTCAAACATTTTTTTCAACTTTAACCATAGCTGAAAGGCCTCTACTATGGTTCATCTCATTGAATACATCAAATAGAGGATCACTACGCTGAAAAAGATAGAACAAAAAGAATTTTAGACAACAAGTGTTATCACTGATGTGAGTAAAAAAATATGCAAACTATATTTCTTAAAATTTCGTATAAAAAATTAAAAGATTTTGAAACATAATATTATAAATTTAAATCTTATCATAAATTATTTTTATTAATTTTATATATAAATATAAAAAAATAAGTGTTATCGCTGATGTGAGTAAAAAATTATGTAAAATATATTTATTAAAATTTCATATAAAATATAAAAGATTATGAATCATAATATTATAAGTTTAAATCTTATCATAATTTATTTTTTTAATTTTAAATATAAATATAAAAAAATAATCCTAATTAAATAATATAAATTTATTCAAAAAAGTACTAGTATAAACAAGCACATGCTACATAAACTACATCGAAACACATTTGAAATACTTGTCCCTTAAGCCATCGGTATTGTAGGCATTAAATGCGAATTGATTGATTTGCAGAGCAAAGAACATTTCTCGTCCCCAAGTTTCCTTAGTTCTCAATGTATAATTTCATGAATTGACATTACAAATCATCTCACATTCCTTCCAACTTTAAAAATTTACCAAAATAATATTAAGAACTTAGATTGTAATATCCGGGATTTAGGGGTTATGCATTTTAACTTAATTGTATGTGGAAGCATGCCTATGTGTGATTTGAATGTGTTTTGTGGGTTTTGGGAACCTTAGAATGTAGGTGAATGCCTTAGAAAAAAAAAATTGGATTTTAAGTCTTGAAAGGGAGCTAAGCAAGATAGGCCTTAAGAAAATTTGTATGCGGATTTAGACTCAAGTACTGGGCTAGTAAAGTGGCAAGGGAGGCGCCACTTAGAGCTCAGGGGTGTGACGCCTCAGGGAGTGTGCAAGGCCTAGGTTCGAGCAGCAAGGGAAGCATTTGGAGCTTTTATTTTGCAGCAAGGAGAAACAGTGGTGGACGGCACTGGGACACTAAGTGGATGAGCATTTGATTAAGTCAAATTCCTTCAAAATTCGGCTAAGGAGGGAGGATAAGTGTTGACTCATTCAAACTATTTTGAATGAGAGGAGAAGAGAAAAAGTAGGAGAAAAAGAAGGAAGCTGATAGGGGGAAGAAGAGTTGGCCAAAATGGGGATTCTAAGGGGGCATATTCGGTCATGCAAGGGGGGCTAGGTGCCGAAATGCTTAAGGTCACCAAAAGTGCCAATCGGTCACTTTCTATTGCCAAAATTCAGCCCCATTCTCCCTTAAGATTTCACTCTTCTTTTCCATTATCAAAACCACTCATAGCCGACCCTTTTCCTCATTTGGTACACCTTGGCCGAAACTTTAAAAGGCCATTAGGGTCATTTGTTTTCTTTTCTTTTTCTTCTTCTTTGATTTTCCTTGTGATAGCCGAAACCTCTCTCTTTCCATTCCACCATTGCCGCAACACTTAAACCTTCCATCTCTCTTCTCTTTTGTTAAAGCCGAATCTCCCTTTTGTCACCAAGCCAAATCGCACCACATTCAATCATTTACTTCTTCTTCTCACGAATCTTTCAAAAGCCGAATCCCCTATTTTGTGGCCATAGCCGATTGCTTCTCTACCCCTTTGGAGCCGACTTGTTCATTAGATCAGAAGCTGAACCTCTCTGTGTTCCAAGCAAGGACATTCAATTGAGTTGGTAAGGGATCCTTGTCATTTAATTTTCCTTCTTTCTCATTTGGTTAGTCAAAATCTAAGGAAACTAGTTCCTATTCTCTTTGGCCAAAATCATGAAGGAAAGTTTCGGGATTCTTTTGTAGCCGGCGATTAGGGGGAGATCATTCGGGATTTGAATATCCAAGGTAAGTAAAGTGTGATCTTAAGCCAAAGGCCTTTTACTTTGGTTCATTAAATGTTAGAATCGAATCTAACATATACCATATAAAGATTTCGACAGACTCCATAGGCAAGTGGCGGTTTTGGGATTTAGACGAGCAAGGTAAGGGACATTAAAGTATTCGGCCAAAGGCCATATTGTCCATTAAGGTTGGCCGATTCTAGCTATGATCTTTTAGGGGAAGTTTGACAGGGATAAAGGAAGTCTTGGGATTCAGATCTTTTCGGTAAGGGTGTTTTAAGCTAAAAACTATATTCGTTTAGATCTCGTGTTAATTAATCGGTTTTGATTAAGTGTTCTCAATGGATGCGAGTACTAGTGGAGGAGTGAAAGGGGTAGTTCCTACCCCTAAGTTCAAGAAACGCTCGGTTTCTGCTGTTCGTGATTGGCCACCGGGGTGTGGGCCAGCGTCGAAAAGGGATAAGCAGTTCACTGTTGTCCCTGCTAGCGAAAGTGTCAGTAAGATCGAGAGCTTAGTTCTCGTTATTATCAGGTGTGTAACCCTACATTAATTTCCCAATAGATTAATAGTGTTAATATGTAATATGTGTGATTATGAAATACGGGAAACATGGCTAAGGGTACCATTTAGTGGTACAGTGCAATCAGGTATGTTACCCCCCTTAATACTCAGTTAATGATGTTATAAGCATGGAAATGGAATATGTATGATATCATATGATTTTGGGGTATATTGTATAATATTTGAAAAAAAAATATGTATGTTGCATGGGCATATGGGTGATATTGATAAAGGGGAAGTGTTCCGGTGGTTTTTACTATATTATCCGGTGACTTATGTCACATATTCTGTATCCGGTGACTTATGTCAAATATTATATATCCGGTGACTCTGTCACATTTATCTGGTGGCTATGCCATGATTATAAGGGCGATGTGCAGTTGACTGCAGCGACTGCCTTCGATAGTGTGTAGAGGATGGATATCTAGGTGGGCTCGGGATTGCATTTCATTTTATATGTACATGTGATTTAATATGTCATGATTCGATATGCTATGTTATGGGCTTATGGCCAAGTATGAGATAAATGGGCTTTGCCAAAATGTTAAGTAAAGGCTATGATCAATTGGGCTTTTAGTGTACTGTTACACATTGAGTCTGTTGACTCACCCTTTGTGGGATATCTTTGCAGGTGATACTTAGTGATTTGGACCGGGTCAGCTAGGACTATGTGGTGGCCATGCTCAACTCAGCATTTTGGGTTTTCTTTTAATTAAATTTCGCACGTTTTGTTTTGTTATTTCCGGATTTATTTTGGGTTATGTTTTATTGTAATAAGGCCACTATTAGCAGATTTATTTATGCGTTTTAGTTTTTGTTTTGATACAAACAACATCAAACCAACAATTAAATGTTTTTCTTAAAATTACTTCAAATGTTTTGACACCTAAACACCTATGGTTTCCAGCTTAGTGTTAAGCTCTAAATTTGGTTTTTCTTTTAACTTATAATTTTTTTAAAATCATGGAGATAACGTTTTAATGAGATACAAACTTAGATAATCAACACGGTTTTCAACAGGATCACAATACAAATCTATTTTTCTTTGAAATTGACATATTTTACAAGATGACAAAAACGAGTTTTACTCAAGGAGCATGCCAGATCCGGTCGGGGCTTGTGGGCCGGGTTTGGGGTGTTTCATAGATTTTCTACCATAGTAATTTTTATTAACTACAATCATTCTACAAATTTCAACATGGGTATGCTAGTTCCTGCTATTGGTTTCCAAAAACATAAAATTCAAGTAAAAAGAACTAAAATCTACTGACCAAATGAAGCTTGCAACAATTTCAACCCTAATGCCGAAAGTTCTATCTTCTCCCTTAAATATTCGGCTTGCATGAAGAATAATGAAAATTGATTTTCATTTCATTTAATTTCCCCACTAACTATGATTTGTTATTAATAATATTTTATATTATAAAATATTTATTAATAATAAATTTATAACATTTAAAACATTTTAAGCCCCCACCACTGTCCGCTACATAAATACATAGATATAATTGCATTATAAATCCCTTAGCTTTGATTTACATTATAATATTAGTTAACATAATAATAACTAAAATTTATAATATATATTCAAATGCATATATAATAAAGTCATAGTCTGTAACACCTCTTACCCGTATTCAACTCTGGAATCAGGTACGAGGCATTACCGGACTTAACTTGCTTGAATATACAACCTTGGGCTATAAAATTTCTTTTCAACTTAAAACTTCTCATTCACATTCATATCATCCTTATTATGGGCCTACGAGGCCTAAAACATGCATACGGATGGTTACAGACTTTAACCAGAAACTTTTGCGCACTTAGAAAATTTTTACTTAAACAAGGCCACACGCTCGTGTGAAATGGGACACACCCGTGTGGGCAGGCTGTGTGGTCACACACGCCCATGTCCCTAGCCCATGTAGAATTTATTTTTCATTTTGAACCTATAGGGGTTTTCACACGGTCGGGCACACACCTGTGTCTTTAGCCCGTGTCCTTCACACGACCTAGACACGCCTGTGTCCTCATCCGTGTGTGAAAACCTGGGTATTTTGTTTATGACCCCAACAACTCTTAAAGGGCACATGGCCTAGACACATACACGTGTGCTGGCCCGTGTGATGAATAGAATTCTCGCAAATTTGATGCAGGGGACACACGGCCTAGCAACACACCCATGGTGCTGACCGTGTGTCGCATATGGCCTAGACACACGCCCGTGTGTCTACCTATGTGGACAATTAGAAGGATATTTTCCAAGCCAATTGCCACCCTGAAACATAAACACACATATACCAACACAAGCAACACATAACATGGCATTAATACACTAGGAAGTACCACTAATCATTCATACACTTCACTATTTACTCCATCATTTGCATGAACTTTCACTTCATAAAACTCATCACCATTAATACATGAAACTTGACAAATATCGGCCAATTCCTAATGGCCATTTACAAAATGAGTGTATGACATTAGTAGCCAACACTTCAGCTTTCAAATATGACATAACACAAGATGACCAAGTTCCTATACATGCCATACTCAAAATAAGTCAACTTTACTATACCAAAAGAATGATTGATAGTGTGATCCGAGCTCCGACGTTCTACGATCCCCGAGCTAGCTTGGCGATACTACAAGGAGGAGGGAAAAGAGAGGGGTAAGCATATACCTTAGTAAGTTTGCATGAACTAATATAGCAACTTAAGTACTCATGGTAAAATCCATTCATCTCATAGAACAATAGCAACACAAGTTCTCAAGTGCTTAGGCATACTTACTCATACTCATTCTTACCATCGCACATCACATTATGGTTTCATAACTTGTATTTTACTCATGGTACCTGTATCACTTAGTCACATAATTTAGCACTTATGCTAACTTGAATATAAACTTAGATCATCATCATCCTTAACATAAATGGAACTCATTATCAGCCTTGTATAACTTAGCTCTATATCATCTTTACATATTTAGCTCTTTTTCCCGTTGAACTACTCAAAATATTAGAAGATATTCAATCTCATCATACATGTATCACGATGCCAATGCCATATCCCAGATATGGTCTTATATGGGATCACCTCTTGATGCCGATGACATATCCCAGATATGGTCTTACACGGGATCTCTTAGCTCGATGTTGATGCCATGTCCCAGATATGGTCTTATTCGGGATCATATATAGATGTCGATGCCATGTCCCAGACATGGTCTTGCACGAGATCTTCCTTTGGTGCCAAAGCCATGTCCCAGACATGGTCTTACACAGGACATTCCTTATTCGATGCCGATGCCATGTCCCAGACATGGTCTTATACGGGACCTACTATAACGCCCCGAATTTGGGCCTAGTAGATTTGGGCCTATTGGGTTGTAACGCCCCAAAAATCCCAAAACTTTAAATTTCTGTGCACTGAGGTTGGTATATATGAGTAGCACTTAGAATATTAATTTTAAGGTATTATCGAGATTATTTGAAGTCTTAGAGATAGGGATGACCATAAGGAAAAATTTATTTTTCTTGCTTTAATGGACCCTAGTCTCAAGCATTAGGCCTCTTAAGCAGATTAAGGGGAAAATAAGACACAAATGGGCTTTTGGTCAAGTGGCAAGGTGGCGTCACTAGGGGAGCTACAAGGTGGCATGAAGAGGTCCAAGGTTAGAGTAGTGGTAAAGTGTTTTTGGAGTGTTTATTTTGCTTAGTGGACGGCCAGAGTTGTGTGGAATTTGGACTCTTTTGTTGAAGTGTTTGAATTGGTCTTGTGAGCTGATAAATGAGGGAATTTCGGATGAGATAAGCAAGATATCATGGAGAAAAATTAGGAGATGAGAGGTGGGAAGAATTGGTGCCGAATTGGACTGTGGGGGAAGCTAGGATTTGACCATTGGCTATAAAAGGGGGTGCCAAATTCCTTGGAGAGGTTCCTTGGGTTCCATTGCATTTCTTTTTCTCCCCCTTAGCCGAATTCTTCCATTTGCCGAAAAAAACCCATCATTCCTTTGCCGAGATTTTGGTTTTCTCTCTAGCTGAATTCCCCATACCTTCTCTTCTTAAATTCCTTCTCTTGTTCACTTTAGTTCTAGCCGATCACTTCTCCTCTTCTTCTCCCTATTGGTGCCGAATTGTCTCTGTCACCATACTAATCTCAAAAGCCGAATTTAGGCCGCAGGATTGAAAGTGGATTTGGTTAGTATTCAATTAACCTCTTTTGTACATTTTGCTAAAAGCCAAAAGGCTATATAACTGTCCTATCATTAACTCTATGATAACAAGGATAAGGTTCAAAGATCGCAAGCATGGTAGGATCGTTAGCAAGGGTAAGTGTACTCAACTCGATGGTGGATTAAGTGAATGGCCGAATGCGTATGTGATCTATAGGGGTGACTTGTGTGGATTATGAGTCACTCGAATTTTTAATGATGTATGTGTGAGTGCAGATCTAGGGGATACTCATGATTAGTAGCTAAGGAAAGGCTATTAGAACCCGGTGGCACTCGGTAAGGTTACGGTAAGGCTTCGGCTTTTGAGTAAATATTTTGATTAAGTATGAGTGGTTAATTGAAGGTTGGTTGGTTGTAGGTTCAAGGCTAAGGATAGAATAGCACGTTGTGGTAACCAGGTGTGTACACACACTATGTACACACAAAATCAGCAATGCCGAAAAGCCGAAAGTGGCTAAATGGGCCCGATGGGCCCTGAGGCTAAGTTTGATAAAATGGATTAATTTGATTATATGAATTGGGTTAGGCATGCATGTTACATGATCTAGATTTTTTTTGGGCCTAATGGGTCATATGACTGAGATTTGGGCCTAGTGGGCCATAAAAATGTGATGTGGCCATTATGGGTTATATGAACGTGAAATGGGTTGATGGGCTTTATGGGGATGTAGACTAGTATGCTAGGGTTTTATGGACTTTAGGCTTAGTACTGAACAACTCTTAAACCGCATAAGACTTTCTAATAATTAAACATGTCCGTGGACAAGTCGCTAGGTTAGAGTGTGGTAACGGGCATATGCATGTCTAGGATTGGATCTAGGGAGAGCTTGGTACTTAAGTGGCCCTAGCGGCCCACCTCCTCTTCTTTGAAATCCTACCTAGTGCATAGTGTCTGTTCACTTTAGCCGCAAGGACTTGTTAATGGGCCAAAGTTCATAACTAAAACCCGTGAGGGACTAAAATACCCCTGATTTGAAAATAACCAAAATACCCTTAGTTTGAAAATTACCAAAACATCCTTAGATTTATAAAATCACTAAAATATCCCTGAATTATGAAATTACCAGAATACCCTTGGTTTGCAGAATTACCAAAACATCCCTGATTTACAAAATTTCCAAATTACCTCTGTTTTGCAAAATTACCTAAATACCCCTATAGAGTAGATTTATGGAAACACCCTTAGGTTGTGAAATGATGAAAAAAACCATATGTGATGAGTATGAGTTTTTTGGATGTTACTCATGTGCATGTTGCATTCATATGATATTCTAATTAGGATGCATATGGGTGGGAATTATGGTACGGAGGAAAATTTGAGGATCGCATAGTCGCTTGACGACCATGGATCCACAGGTGGCTTTAAGCCCATTATATGATTAGCAGCTTTGCTGCAACGTTGAGTAGTGCTGCTATAAGTGCTACCTTTGGTGTGTAGAGGATGGGTGGGTTGATTTAGAAATCCCCACAGATGTGTAGGGTTGGATGGGAAATGGTGTGTAGTGGATGGATTTTTGGGGAGGGTTTTGCATTGCCTTGTTTTGCATATGATATGATATGATATGATATGATATGAGGTCATTGTGGGCCAAGGCCCAAGACCATCGATTTTGATAGGGCTCAGGCCAATGTGATAATTATATATTGAATTGAATGCCAAGGGTTGTACACACTGAGTTTCGAAACTCACACAATTTATTTAATGTTTCAGGTGATCCTTAGTAAATGGATCGACGTGGGAGAGGACTCGGAGATGGCCACACTACAAGATGATTAAATTTTTATTTATTTGTTTCAAAAGACATAGTTTTAATTGCTTATTTTCGTTGGATGTAATAAGGCCTCGTACTCCGATTTGACTTTAGATTTTGGGTTTTATTGTTTCAACTATTTATTTAATTATTAAACCTAAGTAAAATCCTTACGTTTAAACTTGGTTTCAAAAATACTTAAAATTATAAAATCGGTTTTTTTTTATTTACTTAACTGACTCAAGGATTTTGGGCTTTTGGGCCTAAAATTTTTAATTAGCAAAATCGTTTGAATTATGCCTTTGATGTGACACGCCAGATTCGGGCCTAACTTCTAGGCCGGGTTTGGGGTGTTACACCTACATTCGGTGTCGATGCCATGTCCCAGACATGGTCTTATACGGGACCATCCTTATCTCATGTCGTGACATAGGTATCCTCGTTATTCCGATATTTCAACCTGGACTTCACTTAGTATAATCTCATCATTTTCTCATTTAGACATCATCAATAAAATTTCATGGAAATGATATTCATTTCTCAAAATAATAAGTAATTTAAACATAATAACATATGTAACCTTAATTTCACACAAACTTACCTCGGTACTCAAAATATGTGTGGATGTTCGATTTAGTCCAACACTTTGTCCTTGCCTCGGTTTCGGTCCGGGCTTCGTGTTTCTTGATTATCAAGCTTGGAAGATGAACAAACCCTAGCTATGTTTTCCTTATTGAATTTCGGCCATGGGAGAAGAAGATGGACAAGATTTTTTACTTTATTTTCCCTTTTAATTCTTTTATTAACCAAATGACAAAAATGCCCTTAAGCCTCTTTCTTGAGATTTTTCCTTCCCATGTCCATTTTTGCATCTTAACATATAATGGTCTAATTGCTAAATAAGGACCTCTAGTAATTTTTATCATTCTATTTCATACTTAAATCTTCTAGAATATCATATTTTCTAATCTTTGCAATTTAGTCCTAATGGACAATTTAATCACTAATTAATAAAATTTCTTCATGAAATTTTCACACAATCATGCAAACACCTCATAAGCCTCATAAAATCATAAAACGCATATTTCTACTTCAGATTTGTGGTCTCGCAAACACTATTCCGACTAGGCCCTAAATCGTGTTGTTACATAGTCAGCCACTTATAAGATCACATAACTTATGGTCTATTTATTATGTAAGTCCTATATATTTAATTCTTTTTATAAATCCTACTTTATTCAATTATGTGATTTAGCCCATGTACTCTAATTAAACACTCTTTCGTCAAAATTATATAACCAAAATTTAATTCACTTCTAATATAACTCTGTAAATATTTAATAAAAATTTTCACGAGTCCAATTTATGGAAACGAGGTCTGATACCTCAGTTTCCAAAATCATCAACTTTAGAACTGATACATTTGTACATTGTCTAACTTTCTAAATAATTAAAATTATTAGATCAACCTCAATATAAAACTGTAATACCTTATTAACTATGAGTAAATAATATTCACTAATTCTATCATCGGAAAACAACATTCCAAAACCACTGTTTCCAACTTCACTGGCTTTTGAGTCGTTACAATTATTACTAGGCTTCAGAAGTGTCATTTTTGTTCAAATATGATTCAATATTACCTCTTTAAAAATATATTTCTTTAATGTTTCATTCTTTTTTATATATAATTATAATTCATTAATAATAACAATATCTATATTTTATCGAGATTTTTCTTAAGGTATATGTCACGCCCAAAAATATAAGAGGTAATTGAAATAAACAATTAAGAAATGACTTTGGCTTGAAGGTTAAGTTGTTAATTCATTCCTTAGAGATCCTAGGTTCAAATCACTCCTCTCCCATTTTTTTTTTTAATTTTAGCAAACTAGGATAAAAATCACACTAAAATAAATATTATTTGGTCAAGAAACTTGACAAGGATAGGCAGTAGTCTAATGGTCATCATGCCACATTCCCTCCTTGCATACTTGAATTCAAGTCACCCCATTTTCAAAACCGTCCCTTTTATTTCTATTTTAAATTTTTAGAAATTTACTTTTGTCGTCCTAGGGTTCCCAAACCCTAGAAATTGAATCAAATCCCTAATTAAACTAGGATTTTGTTTTCTCTCAAACCCAAATAGGATTTTCTTCCATTTCCCCATTTCTTCTCTCTTTTTTTCTTTCCTCTCTTTTACATCAAATTTTACATATTTTAGCTCTTGAATATTTTGTTTTATTTTTAAATTAAAATATCCTCACTTCGATCGTTCTTCCCACTGATTTTAGAGTTATCATCAATAGAATCTCGATCTTTGTCAAGAATCGATAAGTACAATTCAATCCTGATAATTAAACCCAAATTCTCATAGCATTAACATTTAATGTCAATCTTTCATTCAAATTAATGAACCTTTTATGAATCTTGTCGAAATTCCCGGTAATCTTGACAAATCTTGGACACAAATGTTAACCCATGTATAGATATCATTTGAAAGACCCGTTTTAGGTGCATCGGATCATATTGGAACGTGAGAAATGACGTTTGGGCTCCCGATAAAAGGAGTGTGCTCTTCTACTAGTGAACCGGGGCTAACCGTGCCTAGGTTTGGGGCCACATGGCCGTGTAACCCTTTCACACGGCTTGGCCACATGTTCATGTGACCCATATTTTGCAAATTTTACAGTTTTACCCAAAATTTTATGTTATATTTAGTTTAGTCTATGTATATTCCCTTAATTGTTTCTAGAGTTTCTATTTGCTCAATTAAGTCCCTGATATTGCATTAATTCTGGATTTTGTGATTTAAGGCCTAAAGTGTCATTCATACATCACATGATACATGAATATTATATGCTTTATATTAAAGTGAAATTGATAAACTATTAATATTGTTATCACCCTACTAAGAACATGATAAGAATGTCTACTATTATTGATGAATTGAGTACATGTTAAAACATGTCTATTATTATTAACGAATTGAGTACACATTATACATGTCTATTGCTAGTGTTGAGTTGTTCTGTTACAAAACATGGCATTTCCATTGCATGGGGTCGGATGATATGTACGAAGGAAGAATTGGTAGTTTATCTGCAAATTTACTGTGCACCCACAGCCCAATGGAAGTATTGTTCCTATTAACTGCAAATATGTTGTACATTCACAACCCATCAACAGCTTTTACCTACAAATATGTTGTGCGTCTACAACCCAATGGCAAATTTTGTCTACTATATTTTGCTATGTATTCACAGTCCAGCGGCAAATTTTATCTGCGAATTTTGTTGTGTATCCACAACCTAGTGGCAGATTTTATCTGTGAATCTTGTTGTGCACACACAACCCAATGGCAGTTTATTTGCAAACCAGTGATGGTTAAACCACAACCCAGAGTAATAAGGATGTTTAAGTTCAAGGGAACTCCCACTGAGGTGTGTTGCAGAGTTGGGTAAGATCTATTTTCTGATAAATTGAAATTGCATTGCATTCAAAAGCATTTACATGGCTATGAACACTGGGATATTATGTTGACTAGTTTATCTGAATTATCAATATTTTGTGTTGCTAATTAATTGTGATTTATTCTATGAGTTGATATTTTGCATGATTTGTCTACTGTTTGCATTGGTTTTCTTGTGATTGAATCACACTGAGCTTCATAAGCTCACTCCCCCATTATTTCCATCTATACAGATAACCCACTAGAATAGGACGCAGGCTCGGCATATAGAGAGCTAGGCTCAGATTAATTTTTATTAAAAACTATTTTAGATTTTCTACTTGAAATTTCTGTTAATTTGGGAACTGTATTGCTTTATTTGAATTGTGGCATGAGACTTCTATTTTGGATTATGTAGCATGCATGGTATTTAATTCAATTTTAGGATATTAAACTATGGATTTTAAATTATACATGAAATATGATTTCTATTTAAACTAAATTAGATATCACTTTTTCCAATGCTAGATTATAAATAAAATTTTGAGTAAGAATTAAATTGGAAATTAACTAAGTTTTTAAAAATAGTCACCGTTACAAGAAATATGTTTTACTTAAACAGTTTTGTTAAACTTGTGAGTATTTATGAAAATTGGCTAAATTTTTCTTCTAAAATAAACAAATGTTTAAATATGGTTGTTTTATAAGTCACTGATCATACTAGGCTATTTCAATGGTCGATGTAATCTCCCGAATTCCAGCCTAACTTCTAAGCCAAGTTGAGGAGGTTACAATATATGCCTAACTACTATCTTTGATGCTTGTATTTATCTCTATTCTCTCAAATGATATTGTACCCCACAATATAGTGTAAGAATTTCTTTTCTATTTGCATAACTAACATCTACTAAATAATATTTTCCTAAAAAACAACATTCAACAATCTGAAACTTCTATAAGAAAAATAAAATAAATAACGAAAAGGTGATAATAATATTAATGGATTACACAATGTAATTTTTAACTGAGATATCTCCCTAACAATATTTCTTAATTCTTAGAACTCCAAAATATTATGTGGAAACCAACATTGGAATCATTTAATTATAATGGTGTTTATAAATCTAATTAGTAGTTGACTTATTCTAGAGTTTCCAATAACAAACCAACTTTATGATCCTATTTATAATATTTCGATTACTATCATCCTACGTAAATTAAGCAAAATAATAATATAGAATTTATAATATCATCTTTATAAAAAATTGTTATATAGAGTGTTTAATAACTTTTATTATATTTTTTATAAAATGTTTAATGTCTTCTTCCACGATGTGTCTCACAAATAGTGAAGACTTCTTAAGAATAATTAAAAGATCAGCATCGCTAGCAGCTTCTGTTGCAATATAGTCAAAAATCATGTTGTGCTGTATCAACATGCATCAAAATATAGAATTTATTATTTTATACTTATATTATATTATATATTATATTTGTCGCATTTGCATTGTTATATAATAAAATTTAACATTATGTTAAACTAACAGTTAAAAAAAATGGAAATGAAATAGATTGAAAATGGAAGATTTGTTATAAATTTTAAAAACTGAAACTTGTCAAAGTAATATTTGTTTAATCTTTGAGTATTTAATTGAAGCAGTTAAAAGTTTTTGTATGACACCTAGATCACGAGTGTTTAAAGCTTGTCATCTTCTAAAAAATAATTTGAAAGCTTCACATATTCTGGGTAAATAAAATTATATAAACATGTATTTATAAGTGTTTCTATTAACACTAAGTTTTGGAAATGATAAACTTAAGGATTTGGGCATCCTATTGTGTACGAGCAACGTATGAAACAATTATTTAATATTTATTGATTGAATTTTAGTTCAATTGGTATAAGTATTATTATTAATGCATGAAGACGTAAGTTTGAGTGCGCTGAAGCGCATTATCTTCCTATTTAAAAGTTAGGGAGGGGCTATTAATAGTTCTAAATATTGGGGTAAAAAATAGCAAATATGATTAGAACTTGTAATAAAATTGATAAAAAAATTTATTTAGTATTTAATAAAATAAACTACTATAAATTTATTTATCCCTTAATAGTTACGAAACATTAAAAAAAGAGTAACAGGAAAACAAAGGTAAAAATGAGCAATTTTTAGTGGAATTAGTTAAAATATTCAGCGAACATGTAATGATTTAAGAAAATTGATAAATTAAAACATTAGTTACTAAATTATGGGTAGATTTTCGTTTTGATCACTTAACTAAAAAAAGTTATAATTTGGTCACTAAACTATTTAAAAGTTTTTATTTAACTCATTAGGCGGTTAAAATCGATGTTATATGGCTTTCTTTGTTCACATTATCTGCACTAATTGAAAGCTCTCTTTTCCTTTCTCTTCTATAATTCAGTTTTTTTTTTTTTATGAAAGAACTTTGGACATTACGAATCTACGAATTAAAATTCAAATTTTTTCCCGATCTCCAACACTGACCATTAGATTGACTTGGATCTAAGGTATATTCTTCTACTTGTTGATGGGTACTGATCCACCATACCAATCGTTGAACCATTACTTAGAGCTCACTAGTGAAACTTTAAAAAAAAAACTTAATAGCCTAGTGGCTCCAAACTTTTGAATAGCTTAGTAACTTAAATGAAAACTTTCGAAAAGTTCAATAACCAAAACGAAAACTTACCCATAGTTTAGTGACTAATGGTGTAGTTTACCCTAAATTTTTTATCCAGTGCACAAAAGAATATCCTAACAACACCTAAAATTGCAATGGGACTCTCCAATTGACACACACAAGGTTGTTTATAAATCCAAGGGTAAGTTGGTTGAGTCTTAACTTGAGTGACATCAACATTATTGCCAATGCAGGAGGACGTGAGTTTGAGCACGTTGAAGTGCGTTAGTTCTCCTATTTAAGAGTTGGGGAGAGAATATGGGTAGGGGTAGTTAACAAAATTATATAAAATGTAACGTCCTGATTTATTTAACTTTGATTATGTGAATTTTTTCATAAATGAGTATATGCTTTAGTTGGAATTCTGAGGTTGTTCGATGTGAATTGAGGTGTCGGATTTGGTGGGATTAGGTTGGTTAGTAGGTTAGTGGGTTAGTGGGGAGTTGGGGGGAAATTAGTGATATAGTGTTAAAATTTTTATTTTAATTTATTTTTCTTTTCCCAAAAATATTTCCTCTCTTCTTGACGTTCCCCTTTTTTCCCTTCTCTACAATTTCTTTTCTTTTTCGTTTCCCTTCAAATCTGTCCACAACCTGTTATTCTTATCGTTGCGTCTAGATTTTCAGTGTTCTTCGTGCGGTTTTGGTAAGTGGGGTTTCACTCGTCTGTTGGTTTCAATTTTTGTAAGGTCGTTTGGATTTATTATTTATGTAAAAGTGTAATAGTGTACTTAAGGAATCTGATTTTCTGCAACAATTGTTATGTAGAAGAAGGCTATGAAGCAGTGGGTTTCGTTCCAACTGCCTAAACTGTGTCACGGAGGTTTTTGTCGGCGGTAAGTTGGGTGCTTTGTCGGATTATTGTTGATGAATTCATAAATTAAATTGCTAAAATGGTGTCTAGTATACTATTCTAGGGTTCAGAAGTCTCGGGTTTACTGTGGCATCAAAAACAAACCAGGTGTGTAATGAAAATGCAAGAAAATGAAGTTCGATGAAAGCCGAAAAAGTGCCCTGTTGACACCACACGGGTGTGTACCTAGCAATTTGGTCGGCCGTGTGCGAGACATGGTCATGTGGCAGGTAAGTGTGTAGCCGTATAGGTCACACGGCCTAGGCTAATTGGGGCCTGTGAGCCACATGGGCAAGGCCAATTTGGGCGTATGGGCTACACGGGCATGTGGACCCAAAATTTAGTCTTTTACCCTAGGGTCACACAAGTCGTTTCGATCAATTGTGGGCCTTTCGTAGGGTCGGTATGGGCAAAACAAACCCTAATGCATGAGATCTGCTAATCTGATAGACTGATTTGAGTATTTAGAAAACCAATATGTATGATTTGACTATTTTGTATAAGTATGTATGATATTTGAATATGAGCATACGAAACATGTTAATTATGTAATATTTGTTTATCCATTATCTGTATCTGTATATGGGGTAGGATTTGTATATGGGGAGGAAGTGTTCTGTGAGGCAACATTTCACCGATATACTAGCAGTTTAGCTGTAAACTATTCTAATAAGTGTCGTATAGACACTATGTGGTGTGTATGGATGGGTGGGAGTTTTATACCCCACGTGGTGTGTTAGAATGGTCAGAGTTTATGTGTAGAGGATGGGGGTAGGAATTTGCATATCTGCATGATTCTGATATAATTTGATTTTATTAAGGACTTATGTCCGCTTCTGTTCTGTTATGTTGGAAATCTGACTTATATGCATGTATGTTTCCATTGAGTTACTCATTGAGTTTTTGAAAACTCACTTCTATTGTCTGTTTTGTTTAGGTAGTCCTCAGGCATAGGCAGGTCGGTGAGACGGAGGCTCAGTGATGACCACTAGTCCACGAACTATTTTTAATTTACGGTTATATTTAAATTTTTGGTTTTCCTTGAGAGTTTTGTAATTTTGGGACTCTCTGAACTTTGGGATTTCTTTTGGTTTTGTTGTTGGTTTTGGTTTTGATTAAGTTTTCTGCTATGCACAACAAACAATTTCATAGAAATAACGTTTTCACGCAAATAAACACTTCAGAAAATACAATTTTGTTTTCAAAATATAAATACTCTTAAGATTACTTGTAACACCCCCTACCTGTATTCACCGTCAGAATAGGGTTACGGAGTATTACCAGACTTTCAATACCTTTAAACATACATTTCATGTACAATTTATCATTTCATACACAATTCAACCACAACCAATGATAGTGTCCCTTAAACGAGCTTACGAGGCCTTAAACATGTATTAGAAATGGTTCGGGACTAAACTAATAACTCGGGAAACTTTTGTGAAACTTAGAAAATTGTGCTTCAAACAAAGGACACACACCCGTATGGCTAGGCCGTGTGTCTTACAAGACCACCAGACATGCCCATGTCACAGGCCATATGAAAATAGAAGGTACATACTGACTTGGGTCACACGGCCAATCACACGCCCATGTGTTTAGCACGTGTGCCCTTCGAAGTGGCCACATACGCCCATGTGCCAATTAGGGGGGTATACTGACTTGTGCCACACGGCCAATCACACGCCTATGTGTGAGACCACGTGGAGCATACTGACTTCATTTTAATTTCAACACCAAGGGACATACGCTCGTGTCTCTTCCCGTATGGAAAAAATAGGCCATTTGCAAAGCCATTTTGCCACCATATTTTCATGTACCTGCACAAGCATAATTTGCAACATTTTATAACTCAATAGGCAGCCAATCCATAACATTTTATACACATATTTGAATACTTATATACAACCAAAGTATTATACCAAATTAAGCCAAATCAAATGGCTTTACTTTATACCACATGTACCCAAAATCACTAGTTCAAGTAACCATAACTATCATCTCTATAACTAGCCTATACATGCCATATGTACATATATCCATGAGTTCAAAAGTAGCAATCGGCAACTGGATAGTGTGATGTGTAACTCTGACTTTATCCGAATCGAGCGAGCTATCGAACCTCTATAAAACATGGAAAAGAAACAGAGTAAACTTTATAGCTTAGTAAGCCCGTATAAATCAGAATTAAACTTACCATTTAAATATGATCAAGACAATAAATAAGGTGTACTCAATTCAATTATCAAATGCCTAAACGCAAGCATTTATCAACAAGTTAGTCACATAAGTGCATATAATCATCCATTAACTTAATTTAGTACTTAATACATTGTATCATATCAAATTCATTTATCATGTACATCATTTGTAACATTTCACTCTTAATCATATAATTCATTCGATAATAGTAACTCATTTTTATAAACAGTAATTCATCTGTATAAACAGTTTCATACGTATAAACACATAGTTTTATCATATAACCAATAACAAAATTTATACCCTTTGAACCTATTAGAATATTGAGAGATACTCGGGTGATATACTTTACGTATATAAATCAATAATCCGCCAATTCATTATCATTTTTGCTCTTTCGAGCTATGGTCAGTAAGCTCCTACTGAGCTAATGGACAGTAAGCTCTATCGAGCAGAAACGGTAACCTATGACGAGCTAAAAACAATAAGCTCTTACGAGCTGATATATCAATAAGCTCATACAAGCTATGGTGAGTTCACAACATATTCAGGATCTCGACCAAAACGGTAACCCTAGTGACATGTCACTCGTATCCTACGACTTTCTATAGTTCAAACGGGGCTCGATAACCATCAGACTATATCAATAAGGCATTCGAATTTCAAGTAGATTATTTACTCAATTACATACATTCATTTCAAATAATTACAAGTATTTAAAAGTTCAATTCTAATTAAACAAACTTACCTCGTATCGTTCGGATAACAAATATCGGCTAATCGTCAACCTTTCATTTTCCCCGATCAAGATTCAATCCTTGCTTATCTTGATCTATATATATATATTTCAAAATTATCACATTCAGTATTCAATCTATTCAATTTAGTCCAAATTTCACTTTAAAGCATTTTTACACATTTGCCCCTCATATTTCACATCTTTTACAATTTAGTCCCTATCACATAAACCCATGCTTAGCCAAATTTTAATAGAGTCCCTAGAAGCCCATATATTTTATTTATTTACACTATTACCCACATAATTTTAAATTTTCACAAATTAATCCCTTTTTGATATTTTTGTCAAAAATCACTTTATAAAACTAGTAAATTTATCAATAAACCTTCATAATTTATCATCAATATTAATTTACTCAAACATTCAACAATGGCAACATGTTAAATCTTTAACAGTTTCGAAATCGAAGGTACGAGCTAGCTAGATTAAGCTGCAACTAACTCAAAAACATAGAAATCATTAAAAATTAAGCAAAATTCGTACCTTAATCAAGGATTGAAGTGGTCGAACCTTAAAAGAACAAAAATGGTTATTCTTTCTTCTTATTTTCGGCTAAGGAAGATGACAATGAATAAAAATAACTTTTGGTTTTATTCAATTAACCTTTATTTACCAAACTACTAAATTAACTACTAAATTAACCTTTAAAAATATTATAAATTACACCAATCGTCATGTTATCATCATCCACTAACCCATAAATGGCCTATTTACCACTTAAGGAACTTTACTTTAATGTTCTATAATTATTTGACACTTTTAGCTAATAGAACACAAGTTTTACGCTTTACGCAATTGAGTCCTTTTTACTTAATTAAGCATTCAAACAGTAAAATTTCTTTACAAAACTTTCACACAATAATTCTATCATGCTGTAAACTCTAATAAAATAATAAAATAAATATTTTAACTTCAGATTTATGGTTTCGAAACCATTGTTCCTATTTGACTACAAATGGGTTGTTACATTACTACTGCAAATTTACGTTTTACTTAAAAAGACAAACAAATGACGGTTTTATAAAAGAGTGCGATATGTTTTCCTAAAATGTAGACTCTTTTAGTAACAAATTAAACAAGATTTTCATTATTACAAGTTTGGTTTTATAAATCTCTTTCGTAACATCTCCAGATTCAACCATAACGTCTAGGTTAGATTTGGGGTGTTACATTTAGTAGTATCAGAGCGAGGTTGTAAAACTCAGGCTGTGAATTTTGGGTTAAAATTTGTACTTGTAAAAGAATTGGTTTTCAAACAAAGTTTGTTTCCTTTTTAGTAAAGTATATGGTACACCGAATCTTCGGCGTTGATACTATAAGTACTTACAAACTTAGAAATATTGTAGTTAGAAAACACTGAATTGTCTGAAACTTTACTGAGTTAGTTAGAGACTAAAACTTCTGGAAAATTTCTAAAACTTCTGATAAGTACTTGAAGCATAATATACTTGCTAATAAACACTTAAACTAATGCATAAAATTTCGTAATGTAGATAAAACTTTGAAAATGATGAGCGCTCGTGGAATGCGTGGTCGTGGTACTCATGAGCGCAGGGGGCACCGTAGGGGGACTCGAGTTGAGTCTTCCTCATTTGGAGGTATGCCAAATCTGGATACAAACGAAACTCCAACTTCACCTACTGTTGAGACCGGGCCTCAAAGTCATTTGGTTGTGGACGACGCACTATCCCAAGCCATGCTAAAAGTTTTGGAGAGGGTCACTGGGCCCCATTCTGGGTCTGGGGGTCGTGGGTCAGTAACTAAACGACTCCAGTCTGACGGAGCTAAACTGTTTAGGGGCGTCACTAGAGTCACCCCTTTGGTGGTCGAATACTGGTTGGAGGACACCAAGAGAATAATGAATGATAATAATTCCACATCTGAGCAAAAACTGAAGGGTGCGATTTCTTTGCTTCGCGACGAGGCATACCAATGGTAGTTATCGCTTGAGGAGGGTACTCAATTGAATCGTCTTAATTATGATTATTTCAAGACCGCTTTCTAGGGGAAGTATGTGGGCGCGAGCTATGTAGATGCTTGTAGGCGTGAGCTTATAAATCTCACGCAAGGAGATAGGACTGTGGTCGAGTATGAGGTTGAATTTTTTAGATTGAGCCGTTACGCTCGAGGGATGGTGGCATCTAAGTACAAAAAGTGTGTTCATTTTGATGATGGTTTGAGGGATAGTCTGAGGGTTTTGATAGCTCTGTAGATGGAACAAGAATTTTTTGTTCTAGTAGACAAGGTGAAGATCGCCGAAGAGGTTAAGCGCATGGAGCACCAAAATAGGGACCGAGAGAATGGCAAGAGTAAGAGGGATTTGGAGCCCTTTAATTTTGCTTAGAAGCCTAAAAATAGGTCAAACCTGATGGACCTTTTAGAGTGGGAGTTCCAATTGCTCCTACTGGGGTTCAGCCATGCAATGACTGTGGTAGCCACCATCCATACGAGTATTGGAGGAGATTAGGGGCATGTTTGCGTTATGGGTCAATAGAGCATCGGATTAGAAAGTGGCCACAGCATTCTGATCAGATGCAAGCTTCAGTTCTGAGTTGCCTGGCCTTAGAGGGTAATATACCAGCCGCTTAAGGGTTGTGGTCTGGCCAGAGGTAGAAATGGATTGGGTAGAGGGAAAAGAGCACCAAATAGATACGCTAATCAAACTGAGGCGAGATAGTCTATCCTGGTATATGCTGCTCGACGTTGTGAGGATAGTGACACCCTTGACCTGATTACAGGTACATTCCTTATTCATGATGTTCCTTATATTACTCTAATAGAAATAGGGTTAAGACACTCTTACATAGCTAGTTTTATCTCTAAAAACTTGAGGATTACGGTTGAGAGTACTTCTGGTGAGATTTCTGTATTGAGTCTGTTGGATCAATCTGTTTGAGTAAACAGACTGTATAGGAGTGTACCGCTAGAAGTACAAGAGGCTGTGTTTTTGGCAAATCTAACGGAGCTATCGTTTGGAGAGTTCAATTTGATTTTGAGAATGGACTAGCACTCAGAGAGCATCGAGTCGATTTGGATTGCACGACTAAGAGAGTAGTTCTAAGAATCGAGGATGATATGAAAGTTGTTGTGATTGGCGAGCGTCAGGATTACCTGTTTAACGTAATCTCTGCTCTAGTGGTCTAAAAACTAGTTCGAAAAGGGTGTGAAGCATACCTGACTTACATAAGTGTTTCAGCTTCTGTGGACTCTTCTATTGAGAACATCAGAATAGTGAGGAAATTTTCGAAACTTTTTCCCGAGAAATTACTAGGTTTACCTCTGAATCAGAAAATTGAGTTTGGCATTGAGCTTCTACCGGGTACAACTCCAGTGTCTATCGCTACTTATCATATGGCACTGAAGGAGCTTATAGAGCTAAAGGTTCAGTTTCAAGAGCTTTTGGATCATGGATTCATCCGTCCTAGTGTGTCTCTGTGGGGGGCACTGGTTTTATTTGTAAAGAAAAAAATAGTACCATGAGGATGTGTATCGACTATCAACAGTTGAATAAGCTAACTATGAAGAATAAGTACCCACTTTCAAAAATCGACAATCTGTTTGATCAGTTTCGTTGGGCTTCGATATTCTCTAAGATAGATCTCCGTTTTAAGTATCATCAGCTTAAGGTTAAGGAAGCTGACATTCATAAGATGGCTTTTAGGACCCGTTATGGGCTTTACGAGTTCCTAGTCATGCTCTTTGCTTTGACAAATACTCCGACTGCATTCATGGATCTGATGAACAGGGTTTTTCAGCCGTATTTGGATCAGTTTGTTATAGTATTTATTGACAATATTCTAGTGTACTCTAAGACCGAAGATGAGTATGATAAGCATCTTAGAGTAGTGCTTCAGATACTTCAATAGAAACAGCTCTACGCTAAGTTGAGCAAGTATGAATTCTGGTTGTAGGAAGTAACATTTCTGAGGCACTTGGTCTTTACTGAGGGGATCCGAGTTGATCATAGGAAGATTGAGGTAGTAGTTAATTGGAAACAGTCTAAGAATGTTTCTGAGATCCATAGTTTTCTAAGTCTTGCGAGTTATTATCGGAGGTTTGTTGAGGGGTTCTCGTTGATTGCAACTCCTTTGACTAAGCTTTTACGCTAGAATGCTCCTTTTGTCTGGACTGGTGCGCAACAATCAAGCTTTGAGAAGCTCAAGTCTATTTTGACTTAGGCTCCTATTCTGATACAGCCTGAGTCCGATAAGGAGTTCGTGGTTTATAGTGATACATCACATGTCGGGTTGGGGTGTGTTCTAATGCAAGATGATAAGGTTGTGGCGTATGCTTCCCGACAGCTTAAGTCACATAAGGGAAATTATCCGATGCATGATCTTGAGCTAGCTGTTGTGGTTTTTGCTTTAAAAATCTAGAGGCACTAATCTGTATGGTGAGAGGTATATCACCTGCACCAATCACAAGAGCCTCAAGTACCTTCTTACTCAAAAGGAGTTAAATCTTAGGCAGCATAGATGGATTAAGCTACTTAAAGATTATGATTACACAATAGACTATCATCTTGGTAAGGCCAATATAGTGGTCGATGCTATTAGTCGTAAAGCCATGTCTGATTTGAGGGTAATATTTGCTCACCTAAGTCTGTTCAAGGATGGGAGTTTGTTAGTCGAGTTGCAAGTTAAGCTAACTTGGATTAATCAGATTCGAGATAAACAGTTGAAGGATGATTTTTTGGTTCTACATTTCCGTCAGGTTGAGAGTAACAGTATGTCTAATTTTGGGCTGAATAATGATGGGGTTTTGTGCTTCCGAGGACAGGTTTGTATACCAAATTACTCTGATTTGAGACAATCTATTTTGAGAGAAGCACATAGTAGCCCTTATGTTATGCATCTCAGTGCAAATAAGATGTATCGAGATCTTCGTGAACTATATTGGTGGCAAGGTTAGAAGCAAAAGGTAACAGATTTTGTTTCTCGTTGTTTGACGTACCAGCAAGTTAAGGTTGAGCACCAGTTGCATTTGGGTTTACTCCACCCCGATAAGATTCCCTTATGAAAATAAAAATGTGTAACTATGGACTTTGTTAGTGGGTTGCATTAACACCTACTAAGAAGGATTCTGTTTGGGTCATTGTGGATAGGTTGACCAAGTTCGCTTATTTTATTCCGGTTCGGACATATTATTCACTGTAGAAGTTGGCCAAACTCTACATTTTTGAGATTGTGAAACATCACGGGGTTTCGATTTCAATAATTTCATATAAGGATCCTCGCTTCACTTCTTGATTTTGGAAAAAGCTTCATGAGGCTCTAGATTCGTGATTAGACTTCAGTACTGCGTTTCATCCTCAAACTGATGGTCAATCTAATAAGGTGATTTAGATACTAGAGGATATGTTTTGGAGTTGTGTAATTGATTTTCGAGGGAGTTGGGAGGATATCTGAACTCTAGCTGAGTTCGCTTATAATAATAGTTTTTAATCTAGCATTCAGATGGCACCTTACGAGGCACTGTATGGTTGTAAGTGTCGTACTCCACTGTGTTAGACTAAGTTGGGTGAACAACAGGTTTTGGGTCCTAGGTTGGTTCCGAGACTGAGGACAAAGTTAGATTAATTTGAGATCATCTTAAGGTAGCTTCTGATAGACAGAAGTCCTATGCAGATTTCAAAAGGAGGAATATCGAGTACTCTGTAGGTGACTTTGTTTTTCTTAAGGTGCCTCCGTGGAAGAAGTTTCTACAGTTTGGACGTAAGGGCAAGTTGAGCCCTAGATTCATTGGGCCGTATTGGATTTTGAAGCGTGTGGGACCCGTAACATCCTGAATTTATGGGCCTGTGCATTTTTTGTAATGTATACTTAAATATGTTAAATTGAGAATTAGAAGTTCAGTTGGGCTCAAGAATGGGCTGAGGTCTTGACTAAAACTCTGTGTAGACACTCTAGCACTTTAAAAGTAGTCATTTGTGTTTTAAATGACAAATTGGGCTTGTGGCCCAAAGCAAGGTGGTGTCACAAATGAGAAAAGGGGGTGGTGTTATTAATGGATGGTGAGGGCCCAAATTTTGGCTACTTGGAGCCCAAGTTATAGGGCCAAATTCGGCACTTAAGAGGGGGCTAAAGGGGACGGCACAAGGCTATTAGTTAGGGATTTACTTTTTGTTTAAAATAGGTTGATAATTGAAGCTGATAAGGGAGAGAGGAGTTGGAGCAAGTTAAGCCTCTTTTGGATGAATTAATAGATTAGGATAAGGAAAAAAAATAGGAGCTATCCTTGGAAGGTTAGTGTTAGCCAAAATTTTGAAGAGTTGGAAGGGGGAAGGGCATTCGGTTTTGGCTTAAGGTGGGTGTGCCGAAATTTGCAAGCCATCATACTGAGATACTCTTTTTCTTCCTCCTCCTATTTCCTCCCTTTGAAAAGAAAATGCCATTCTCCTCTCCCTATCTTTTCTTTTCTTTCTTCCTATAGCCGAAACCTCTCATTCAATTCTCCTAAAAGCCGAAATTACACCCTCATTCCCTTCCATAGTCGAAATCTCCAAAGGATTCAGCCTCTTTTCCTGAAGTCTCACCATAGCCGAATCATCATCCCAAGGTTGGTAAGATCTCTGACGATTCCCTCTCTGCTATCTCTTTTCTTTCTCATTCTTCTTATGAACCGAATCATTTCCTTCATATCTTGACAGTTGTTCTTATCTTCTCACTCTTCACTCCTAGATGCCGAATTCCGAAGAAAACTGATGGTAAGTGTTGACTCGTAAGATTTCAATTCTGGCTTTTTAGGGACTCTAGCAGAATGGCTATAAGGAAACTAATCTTAAGTTTTTCTCTTATTTGTGGCATTCCGGGGTTTGAAGAGGAGTCAATCGCATAGATCTCTAAGTCAGAGTTCAGTAACACACGAATCGTGTTACTTTCGAGATTTCAAGGTAAGGAGATCTATTAATTTTAAACGCGTAAATTTGGGTATTTATTAACCCTTGGCCGAATGTAGGGGAGCCCAAACCTTCATATTCTTCCGGCTTTTGAGCATGGTTTTAGACTAAGAGTTGTAGATCCAGATAGTAAGGATATTGACTAAGGGTGTAAAACTATGCGATATCAGGTGTGTAACACTTCTACACCATTTAGATTGCCTGTTAAAATATGTTTATTAATCTGAAATATTCTGTAAAATGCCGAAATCCCGGCATAGAAGATGAAACCAAGGGGGTAAAAGCGAATCACCAGGTCAGTGATCTCTATCATTCCTAAGTGAATGCTCTTGTTAAGATGACATATGTGATAAGTATGCCGATTTCTATGATTGCATGGGGTTGGGTTTGATGAAAGGGGAAGTGTTCTGTTGTAGCGGCTTTTGCCGTGACCTGTTGTAGCGGCTTTTGCCGTAACCTGTTGTAGTGGCTTATGCCATGACCTGGTGACTATGTCACCATTTTGACGATGAGCAACTAACTGCAGCATGACTACCATCGAAAGTGTGTAGCGGTGTGGGTTAATTGTAGAAATCCCCAATGGTGTGACTGGCAGGTAAGGGTGGTGTGTAGCAGATGGAAACTTAGGATTTGGGCTGGGCTTTGCATATAATTTTTTTATATATTATATTCTATTATATGTTCAGTGGGGTTTAGGCCCAAATCTAATGGTGCATGAGGGTTGCACATTGAGTCTCGCGACTCACCCTATTATTTAATATCTTTCAGGTAGCACCTAGTGCATCGGACCGGGCTGGAGAGGAGCGCAAGGTGGCCATGCGAGAGAGACATTTGGTCCAGCAGAAGATTTTACTTAGAAGTTTTATTTTTAATTATTGGGTTTTAAATTTCATTGTAATAAGGCCATGGGCCATTAGATTTATTTTATTCCGGTTTTATTTTGGGCTTTTACTATTATTAGACGTTTAAATTTTTCCTTTAATTAAGTTGAGGCATGTAACAAATTCAGTTTTTATTTACCAAGGCATTTTATAAAATCTCTTTAGTGACATACCAGATCCGGTTGTAGGGCTTGGGCTGGGTTTGGGGTGTTACAGGTCCAGTTTCTTATTAGTTAGAGCTACCTCTGGAGTTAGACTGTATCCATAACGTATTTCACGTCTCTATGTTTAGGTAGTATCGGTTTGACCCATCTCACGTTGTTTCGGTTGAAAAGATCGAGGTTAGACCAGATTTCACATTTGAGGAGGAGTTGGTTCAGATTTTGGATCAAGATATAAAGATTCTGAGGAGGAAGTCTATTCTGTTAGTTAAGGTTTTATGGCAGAATCAGGGCTCTGAGAAAGCAAGTTGGGAACCTGATGACTCGATGCGTTAGTAGTATCCTCATCTGTTCGGATCAGGTAAATTTCGAGGCCAAAATTCCTTTTAGGGGGTAGAGTTGTAACGTCCTGATTTATTTAACTTTGTTTATGCGAATTCTGTCATAAATGAGTATTTACTTTAGTGGTTAAATGATTTGTGTGTGTGTGTTTGAGGTTTTGGGTTTAAGTTCCATTTATGGAGAATTCTGTTATTTTTGAACCTAGCCTTATCCTTGGCAGTTTGGCTTATATTCTATTGCTAGTCAAATCATATTAGAATGAGCCTATTGGTTCGAGTGGTAAGGTGTTAGCTTACCCTGTGGTCTTATGTTCGAATCCCCGTATGAACATGAATGATAATTTTTGCTGCGGTTGTCTGATAAAGTTTTGGTGGAATTGGATGTGGATTGAGGTGTCGGATTTGGTGAAATTAGGTTGGTTAGTGGGTTAGTGGGGAGTTGGAGGGAAATTAGTGATATTGTGTTAAAATTTTTATTTTTATATATTTTTCTTTTCCCAAAAATATTTCCTCTCTTCCTGACGCTCCCCATTTTTCCCTTCTCTGCAATTTCTCTTCTTTTTTGTTTCCCTCCAAATCTATCTACAACCTATTATTCTTATCATTGCATCCGAATTTTTGGTGTTCTTCGTGCGATTTTGGTAAGTGAGGTTTCACTCGTTTGGTCATTTGAATTTATTCTTTTTGTAAAAGCGTAATGGTGTAGTGAGGGAATCTGATTTTCTGTTACCATTGTTATGTAGGAGAAAGATGTGAAGTAATGGGTTTCGTTCCAACTACCCAAACTGTGTCAGCGGAGGTTTTTGTCGGCGGTAAGTTAGGTGCTTTATCAGATTATTATTGATGAATTCGTAAATTGAATTGTTAAAATGATGTCTGGTATATTGTTTTAGGGTTTAAAAGTCTTGGGTTTGTTGTGGAATCAAAAATGAACCAGTTGTGTAACGAAAACGCGAAAAAACAAAGTTCCGTGAAAGTCGAAAAAGTGGCTAGTCGACGCCACACAAGCTTGTGCCTGGCTGAGTGGTCAACTGTGTGGCGGGTGAGTGTGTGGCCGTGTGACCAATTTAGGCGTGTGGGCCCACGTGCCCATGTGGACCCAAAATTTAGTATTTTTCCCTAGGGTCAGACATGTCATTCCGATTGGCTGTGGGCTTTTTGTAGGGTCGGTAAGGGAAAAACAAACCCTAATGCATGAAATATGCTAATCTGATAAACTGATTTGAGTATTTAGAAAACAAATATATATGATTTGACTATTTTGTATAAGTATGTATGATATCTGAATACGGGCATGAGGGACATGTTAATTTTGTAATATATGTCTATCTGTTATCTGTATATGGGGTGGGATTTGTATATGTGGAGGAAGTGATCTGTGGGGCGACATTTCGCCAATATACTGGCAGCTTGGCTACAAACTATTCTGATAAGTGTCGTATAGACACTATGTGGTGTGTAAGGACGTGTGGGT
This sequence comes from Gossypium bickii, assembly GCA_025503065.1. Classification (NCBI taxonomy): domain Eukaryota; kingdom Viridiplantae; phylum Streptophyta; class Magnoliopsida; order Malvales; family Malvaceae; genus Gossypium; species Gossypium bickii. The sequence continues at coordinate 85,355,945 of CP106712.1, forward strand.
GTTTTATACCCCACGTGGTGTATTGGGATGGTCGGAGTTGGTGTGTAGAGGATGGGGGTAGGACTTTGCATATCTACATGATGATGATATGATTTGATTCTGTTAAGGACTTATGTCCGCTTCTTTTCTGTTATGTTGGAAATCTAAATTATATGCATGTATGTTTCCATTGAGTTACACATTGAGCTTTTGAAAACTCACTTCTGTTGTCTGTTCTGTTCAGGTAATCATCGGGCATAGGCGGGTCAATGCGATGAAGGCTCAATGGTGACCACTAGTCTGTAAACTGTTTTTAATTTACGGTTATATTTAAATTTCTGGTTTTTCTTGAAAGTTTTGTAATTTTGGGACTCTCCGAACTTTTGGATTTCTTTTGGTTTTGTTGTTGGTTTTGGTTTTGATTAAGTTTTCTGCGATGCGCAACAAACAATTTCATAGAAATAATGTTTTCATGCAAATAAACGTTTCGGAAAATACAACTTGGTTTTCAGAATATAACGACTCTTAAGATTACCGCTGCAAATTTACGTTTTACTTAAAAAAACAAACGAATGATGGTTTTATAAAACAGTGCAATAATATGTTTTTCCTAAAATGTGGACTCTTTTAGTAACAAATTAAACGGGATTTTCATTAGTACAAGGTTGGTTTTATAAATCTCTTTCGTAACATCTCTAGATTTGGCTATAATGTTTAGGCCGAGTTTGGGGTGTTACATAAAAAAAATTATGGGATAAAATTTTAATCCCTCAACTTGTCAATTTTTTTCAGTTTGGTCCTTAATACTTTTTTTGGTCATATTAGTCTCAAAACTTGACAATTCTTTTAATTTAGTTTCTAAATTTGAATTCCGTTATAGTGTGTAATGATGTGGCACTCTTATAAATGCTATGTCATCTACTGAAAATTAAAAAAAATTATTAAAAAAATTTTAGGTGATAACATGTCACAAACTCATAGTGCCATACCATCTAAATTTAAGGATTAAATCGAAAAAAATTATCAAATTTTGAGACTAATATAATTAAAAAAATCACATTTAAAAAATTACAATATAAGGATTAGATGTTTTATTCAAAATCCATGTGCAACCTTGGTTGACTTAGAACATTTAAACCACCATTATTGTCATTTAATAAGCAACGTCGCCTTTGTTCACATGCACTTTTGCATTTTATTACCTCAACCATTTTATATAGTAATTGTGTTTATTACGACTCAACTACTTGGAAATATATAATTCTTCAATTATGAAGAAATAAATAAAAGAAAAGACCGTGGTTAAAATGCTAAAATAAAAAATAAGGTTTAATTATTCCTTCAGTCCCTATACTTTTTGGACATTAAAACTTAATCTTTCTGTTTTTATTTCTAGGTATTTGTCTTGTTTGTTAATTCCATTAATGAAATTTCATAAAATTTAATTATTAAGATTCAATTGATAATACATATTCAACTTAATGATTTGAATTTTAAAATCATAGAGATCAAATTCTTGGAGACAAATGTTTTTGAACATTGAATAAGGAATTTTATTAGGGAGTAGTTGTCCGTGATTATAGCTCTGACGGAGAGGCAGCATTTTCAGCAATGGGGGATATTATAAAATGAAAAATGCAGTCAAGGTGAAGTGTGCAATTTTGAATTTATTTTACTAAATTTATAGTTGGAACAAATCAGCACTTTTCATGTGTGTGTTGACTTGGACGTCCACTATTGTTTTGGGCCGAAGCAGAAACCATTTTTTAGCTACTTTGTCGTCCGTTTTCGTGGGGGAAGAAACACGTGAATGGAAGACCGATTACAAATTCACAATTAAATATTTATTTTGATAATTCATAAATAAATATAGAAAATTAACTATTTATTATTTTTTTCTTTAAAAAAATTCAATTAAAATTGCAAACCAAATTAGAAAAACAATGCATAAAATTGGAATAGGATCAAATTTTCAAAATAATTATTTTGACCTTTGTAATATGCAAAAATTCTCAATTTGGCACCTCAATAATTTTTTTGGTCACTTCGGCCCATTTGCTTTCCTTTTATTCATCACGTTGCCCCAATTTGAACTTCTGTTAAGAAAATCTCGTCGGCTAATCAAACACTGCCGCATTTCAGGAAAAACTCAAATTTCCTTTACAGTATAAAAAAATCTTAAATATTAACAAAAACCTAGAAATACTAAAAAATACAAAGAATTTTCTAAAAGTTTTCATAAAATTCTAAAAATTTAAAAAATATATCAAACTCTAAAACGACCCATTTACCCAATTTCCAAAAGAAATTACGAAAATGGGTCAAATTAAACAATATTTACGGAAAAGGGGTCGGTTTTGGCAAAACGCGCCTACGTGGCCACGTTTAAGGGGGCAATATCCAGCAAAGCGCGCCCTTGGGGGAGCGCCTTGTACCACGTCAACAAATCGCGCCTACGTGGACGCGCTTTGATGACGTGGCACAAAGTGCTCCCCAGGGGGTGTGCTTTACTCTGTGTTTTATATCTAGGGTTATTTGCATGTTTAGTCCCTAGGTTTTTTAGGGTTTTTAGGATTAGGGTTTTTAAGATTTAGGGTTTTAGGATTTAGAAAATTTATTTAAATTACGGTTTATGGTATTTAAATAAATTAAGTAAATTAGGGTTTAGGGTTTAGAGTAAATTAAATTAGGGTTTTAAATAAATTAAACTAGGGTTTATGGTGTTTAAATAAATTAATTAAATTAGGGTTCTAGGATTTTAATTAAATCAAATTAGGGTTTTAAATAAGGTTTATGGTTTATGGTGTTTAAATAAATTATGTTTAGGGTTTAGGATTTATGATAAATTAAATTAAGATTTTAAATAAATTAAACTAGGGTTGATGGTGTTTAAATTAATTAATTAAATTAGGGTTTAGGGTTTTAATTAAATCAAATTAGGGTTTTAAATAAGGTTTAGGGTTTAAGGTTTAAGGTGTTTAAATAAGTTAATTAAATTAAGGTTCTAGGGTTTTAAATAAATTAAATTAGGGTTTAGGGTTAAAATTAATTAAATTAGGGGTTTTTAAAAATAACATTGTGATTATTTTTTTAACAAAATTGACTATTTTGACCCTAAAAAAATAATTTTGAGGAGACGTTTCTGAACAAATAGTGTCAAAAACGCTTCAAGAAGGATGCACTGTTAGCAAAATTACAGAAAAAAGCTCCCCACGTGGACGCTCTTTTTCTACAGTAGTTCCTGAAAAAATAATTTTGAGGAGACGTTTCTGAACAAATAGTGTCAACAACGCTTCAATAAGGATGCACTGTCAACAAAATTACAGAAAAAAGCTCCCACGTGGACGCTCTTTTTCTACAGTAGTTCATGCTTGGCCTTAGGTTATAAACGAGGCAAATATCATTCTCAGGTTGCATAAGTTACAACAAGAAAAACTAGAGAGGTTAAGCAGAATAGAAATTGAAGATGAGTGAACGTATTAGTGCTATTATTTACTATGATGGTGAGGTCTATGACACTGAGAACGGTGTTGTTTTTTTATCGGAGAACACAGCGTGAATGGTTTTTAACCAGAGTATAGATTTTACAGAATTTCGTAAAAAAATTAGGCGCAAAATCTTTGAACGACGCGCAAGGTGGTTTCTTCTATTAAGTATCGATTTTGTGCTTCGATTGATCCCGTGACATATGATGCATTTGATATCAAAGGTGTTCGTAGCTTTGAGGCGATGGTGCAGACTCATTTCGCTAGTGGATCACCCTATCTTGATGTATATGTTCAATTTTCATCGCCAAATGAAGCATTTGTGACTTCAACATCAACTGCTGTTCGAGAGAAATACACGACCCTAGCCAACACTCTGTCAGTGGGAGGCAGAACACGGAAGCACCCGTGTTTGGTGGGAGTATGGAAAACACAACTCCTGTACAACACTCGATTAGTGGATAGGACATGCACATCGGTGGGTCGATGTTCGATGCTGGAAATACATATTGGGGAATGACATCAACTTCTAGTGGTTGGCAATCCACATCTGATTGGGGACGTTACGAAACGTCTACAAAAAGGGATGATGTACTCCCAACGACGTCCACCAGTGAGGGGACCTCATACGTTGCAGATCATGGTGGGTTAGATGACGAGTTCGATGTGGATCCACCTCGAGAGCTCGGCCCCGATGGTACAAAAGTTGCATTATTTTCTGAACTGGAGCCTGTTCCATCCGAACCTGAAGACGTTGAAGAGGGTTCAAGGCCCCGTCATTCCCTTTCCACACGGATTTTTCGACGCCTCTGCTCTTCTGGTAGCAAATATGGCTTGCCATGGATCCTTGGCATGTAATTCGGGGTACACGCTAACTCTGGGATGATGATCGGTTCACAGTCAGGTATATGATCATACTAATTTTCCCAAATTTTGATATATTCCAACCAGTATACCGGCCAATTCGTATTTGTTAGTCGTAAGTCGATTTTGTGTTGTTCATCGAGCACCTCAGGTTCCTCAGGAATCGGTTGTCGGAATCCAAATTGCCGCAACACTTTATCCGTCTGGTGCATCTCAACAATAGCATAGTTGTCCAATGGGACCTTAACGTGCCAAATGTTTGAATTTTGAAAGAATTCTTCCGGAATTACTGCCCGTATTGTCGATCATCGTATGACGTCCATTAAAACTATATGAACGGGATAAAAATATTAGTTATATACATAATACTAAATACTAAATACTAAATACCAAGTACTAAATATGAAACAACTATTTTATATACATATATTTTATTTAATACTTATTTGCACTTCCGACCGTTGGTTTGCCGGATGGTTCCACCTAATTAAATAAATTTTCAGCAAACAATTTTATTTTAAATCTATGAAATAATTGTAAAATCAAATAAAAATTTTACCTCGTTATGAGTGGGAATGTATATGGGTGGTTCACTCGAGGACGTAAAAATGGAAAGCGAAACCGAGCCCATGATTGTAGTAGTGATAGACAACCTCCAATTTTGGCTTTATCTAGTCGTGTCGCCCCGCACATCTCCCGGTACAATGTTGCCAACACGGCAGACCCCTCAATTAAGTTCGCCAGTTACTCTAAAATCAACGAGTTTCAGCAGCCACCTCAGATGTACGAGGTTTTGTGACAAGTCCAGCATCAGATAACCTCCAATCATCTCAAGGATGTATGCCCGAGCATATCGTATTCGTTTTAATTCAATTGAATTATTCCCCGACTCCGGGAATGTGTCTCGTAACCAGCCCATCTCGATCCGACCTCCGAAAATATTATCCGAAATCGCACCCAAAAGATCGTAGCATATGGCTCCCCAATCAGCACATTGAACGGACCCGGCGACTATGGCCCCATCCACCGACAATCCTAATTGTAACTGGACGTCCTCCAAAGTTATAGTACGCTCTCTGCATGGAAGATGGAATGTGTGCGTCTCCGGTCTCCACCTCTCTGCTAACGCGCTGATGAGTTTCAAGTTCAACTTGCACCCTCTGCCTATAGTGGCCGCGTGCCAAAAACCCGCTTCCCTCAAGTAATTTTCTATTAACGGTGATGGCCGACTAGACATGTTACAAATATAACATTGTAACACCCGATCTATAGACTGTTATAAAAAATTATAAAATACAAATTAATTAAACTTACATAAATGAAAAAAAATTCAATAATATTCAAAAATCAAAATTAATTAAAATTACATAAATGAAAAAAATATTAAATAATAATCAAAATTTAAAATAAACCTTTACCATTTTCATTTGTTCGATGGAGATATGTTTATGATCGAAACGAATTAATTTCTCAGCCATTGCTAACACGATCAAATATTTTTGAAATTATAAAAAAAATTGTAATTTAAAAAAATAAAGTAAATAACTAATTATAAAGAGCTTTGAGAAATTTAATAAGAAATTTGAGAGTTTCAGGGAAAAATTGTAGAGATTTTTAGATAATTATTGAAGAAATTATGTGTGAAATATAAGAAAATGGGGGTTTATAGTTTTTTTTTTTTTTTACCGTTGGACCCCTCAATGGTAAAAAAATTCAAAAAAAAATAGCTATTGGTGCCAGTAAAGAGCGTCCCTAGGGGAGCACTTTGTGCCAAGTCATCAAAACGCGTCCACTTAGGCGCGATTTGCTGACGTGGCACAAAGCGCTCCCCTAAGGGCGAGCTTTGCTGGAAATTTCCCCCTTAAACACAACTACGTAGACGCGTTTTGCCAAAACTGGCCCTTTTCCGTAAATATTGTTTAATTTAGCCCATTTCCGTAATTTCTTTTGGAAATGGGCCTTTTTGGGTAAATGGGTCCTCTAAAACAAACTTAAGAATTTGAGATTTTTTTTATTATTTTTAAATTAAAAAATAGTATGAAATTAATAGAAATACAATTTATGACTTCGACATAAAAAAGTACCAGGTTGATCCCATCAAAAATTTAAAAAATATTTTAGAATATTATTATTTGATGAACCCGACGTACCTTTGCCAAGATTTATTCTGGAAGCATTTTTCAAAAATTTTATAGTTCATTGTAATTTCAAAATAAATTCTCAATTTTCCATTTTGAATTTTTTTGGAACATTAGGTTTTTTATTTTATTGAAATCTTTTGAAGTTCCACATAATTATCATTTTTAAAAATATTTATTTTATTTTTCATTAATAAATTATTAAATTTTCAATTTTTTAGATACTTTAAGTTTTTTTATCATTTATGATTTTTTTTTAAAATTTTTGAAGTTTCTCATAATTATCATTTAGAAAAAATATATAGTTTTTTCAAAAATAAATTATGAACTTTTAAGTTTTTAGAAATTTCAAAGTTTTCAGATAATGTATTGGATTTTTTATGATTTTATTGAATTTTTATAGAATTTAACCAATTTTTTACTTTTTTTTCTTGACATGTGTCAACGTTTCATTGATTAACTGAACATTTTTTAAGGAAAATTTAGAATGGGTTACCAAATGGATGAAAGGAAATTACACGGGCTAATCTTTTTTTTTTTTTTTTCAAAATACCAAATTGAGAATTTGTCTATAATACAGGGGCCAAAATAGGTATTAAGTCAATTTAAAATGATTGATATTTTTTTAGGCTTAATGCTGACTTTGCCCCCCTCCCCTCAACGTACATTTATTTTCCCTTTTGATACTTAAAACTTTTCTTTATCTCATTTTAGTACCTAATTTTTCCTTTTATTATCCGATTTAATTCAATTTTTGTTACGACATTAAAAATTCAGTTGACATGCGACGTGAATCAGAATATACTACATGACACTTTCAGCCAACAAAAATGTGCCATATGTCATTCAGGTTTATTAAAATATAAAATATAAAAAAAATTAAAAAATTAAATATTTCTAAAAAGTACCTTTGGATGGTTCACCATGTTAACTGGCATTGACGGATTGTAGTCCTGTGTTTACTTTGAATTTTAAATAATTTCAAATGTCCATAATTTTTAAATATATATACTTTTTTTTGTAATTTTTTAAAATTATTAAAAATTTCTAAAAATTATATATTTTGGTTTTTTTTTTCAAATTTTGAGTTAAAGTTTTCAAAATTTCAATTTCTAAACTTTATATTTTTTTAGTTAAACTTTTTTTCTATTTTTCTATTTTTCTATTTTTTGAATTTTTGATTTATTGTTTTTTATTTTTTTTGAAATTTATTAAAAAATTTCTAGAATATATATTGAGAGAAGAATATGTTTTTTTTAATTTTAAGTTTTTTTAATTTTCTAAAATTTAAATATTCTTTTTCCTTTTTTTACAAAAATTTCAATTTTTATATATTATTTTGACTTTTTAGAATTTGTATGTATATATTTTAGAATTTTATAAAATTAAATTTTTTTTTTTGAAAATGTGAATTATTTTTATATTATATATGATTTTTTTTTACTTTTTAATCAATTAAAAAGATATAAAAAGACAGACGTGGCCCATTCTATTGGTACAATGTGTCCGTCTTTCTATTTTTAATGGTGTGGGCCAATTTGAATAATAGAGGATGGTTTAAGCAAAAAAAAAATAATTAAGCATTAAAGTGAAAGGGAGCATTAAGTTTTTTGGAATGAGAAATGTTATTTAGGAAAACCCTCCTTCACTAGACTTACGGCATCAAATTGCATAACAATATAAACTAGTGGACCTTTGATTCAATTATCAAGTTGGAAACCTAAATTGTAAAATCTGAGGTTCTTGCTATATATATCTTACCTTCAACAATGGCGGCCAGGAGTTGTTTTCTTTGATTCAAGCTTAATTTCTCGACCCACTTTTGTTATATATTCATAACACTTGCTAACCATTAAGGAGCCAAGTAGCCAAATTCTAGCGGGATTCATTACATGGGCCGACAAATGGCTCTTCTCACGGATTCCGCGGTCTCCCACTATCCTCTTCTTTCCCATATTGTCGGTTAAAGTATAAATTCGTTATGCATTATTATGTTGTTTTTTTATCTCTCACCAAAAATTCATAATTTTATAAGAATTGGTTGTTATATTATTAAGTGAATTAATTTAGTTTTTATACTATTAAAAATAATTAAATAAGTTTTGTAATAGAGTTAATATTTATTATAGAAAAAGTATCTTTAATTTTCTTTTTTAATAGCATTTCAATTTCAAACAAAAAAATATTTATAGAATAATAAAAATATTAACTCTATTAAACAGTAAATGTTAATTTTACCAATTTGACCTTATTTAATTCTTTTTAATAGTATAAAAATTAAATTGATTCATTTATTAATAGAGGGACCAATTTGGTTAAATCCTTATGATAGAGGAATTCTAAAAATAACAATTGATAATAAATATTAAGATTTTAATTTTAATTTCATAGATATGACAACCAAGTGATTAGTTGTGATATATTAATACTTTGGATATGGTGCATATATTAATTTAAAAAGTTATGTTTCAATTATTTTTGTTAAAGTAGTGTTTGGAGAGACGTTGAATTATTGAATTTGGATGCAACTATTTGTAATTACACAATTGTGATATGTTTAGGTAACCATTAAAATTGTTGGATCCCATTGAATTAGGTGTAATTAGAGCACCCCAATTACACATTCCAATTTTTAGGAAGAGAGTGAGAATTGGAATAATTACACTCAAATTCAATTTTAAAAAAACTATTTTTATACAAGTTATAAAAATTATATTATAAGCATGAGCACGTATAAGTGTTTGGAAGTGTTATAGAAAAAATATTATATTGTAAATTTTAAGAAATTATATTATAAAAATATTTTTGTATTTTATAAATTTATAATAAAAAATTATGTTATTTAAATCTTAAAAAATTCTAAAGTTACGGTGAAAAAGTTTATAATTTACATGTTATAATATATTTATTTATAAAAAGTCATGGCCAAGTATGGAGATAACTTATTTATTTATCCATTAGTGGCGAAGTTAGAAATTTTTTTTTTGAGGCAGAATTAAATTATATATTTTTAGTAAAAATACAATTTCACCATTTTAATAATCTATATATTTATAATTTTTAAATGATTAAATCAAACTTTTATTATTTTTGGGGTCAAAATGTAATTTTACTATTACTAATTTAAAATTTTATAAATTATAAAGGGCCTAAATGAATTTTTTCTATTTTAGAGGGGGTCGGGTCCCTGCTAGTCCCCCTTGGTTCCACCACTGTTATCCATACTATATATTATAAAAAATATATACTTATTCATAAAAAAAATGTTATAGCTTTTTTTTTTATCATAACTTATTTATAAAAAATAATTTTCTAAAATTATGGAATAAATTATATCATTTATAAGAAGTGTAATAAAATTTTTGGATAATCTATAAAACCTTTCTGATAAAGGTTATATATTATAAATTTTATATTTTTATTTTTATTTAAATTACATATTATAAAAAAGGATATAACCTAATATAAGTTTTTTCCCGAATTAAGTTTATATAATTAAAACTACAAATTATTTGGACTATGAACTCAAATATTATTAGGTCGATACTACTTATGTAAATAGAAAACTTTTCTTGCATCATATTATGAGATATTATACTATTTGAGAAAAATTGTGCCAAACACAAGCACCATAGACAACTTGCGAGCTCTTTAATTTGAGACAATTAAGGTTTCAAAACGTGATTGAGAATATATTTGTTAATCTAAAAAAAAAATTCTCGTATTAATAACATCAGCTTAACATGCATATTTCATAACTTCAATTGTAACATCTACAACTCGACCTAAACATTAGACTCGAATTTGAGAGATTACATTAATTTTTTTTTAACAATTTGTTATGAAAAAAGAATGTAATACATTTAGAAACCATTGAAGAAACCTACAAATTGGTCATTGGTGTAATTTTTGTCTCTTTTATATTTAACTTTAGTTCCCAAAGCTGTCAAAGTAAATTGACGAAAAAGTGATAAAGAAGCTTGAATGGACCTGTTTTTTTGTTCATTGACCATTGCTTTTTTGCTTCCCTCTAAATGCTTATCTGCCCCATTTATGTTGCAATAAACACATAACTAAATCATATTTTTCTTTTGAATAATATCATTTTTAGTATATTTAAATTAAAGATAATAACAAATTTAATCTTTAATATTTATATTTTTTTATCAATTTAATTCTTATTCTTTTTTAAAGTTAAATTTAACCATTAAAAAAAATACTAACTAAAATATTAATTTTTACCGATGTTAACGTGATAATCAATGTGAGCCCACCGTATACTTAATACAGACATGTTAGAACTTATCTTGTATGGGCATCATTAAATTGTAAAAAACCTCAAAATTCAAAAAATTTAAAATAAAAAGTTGATTAAAAAACCGGTAAAAACTTATACTAGACCTTTAAACTAAGAACAACATCCGGTAAAAAAGAACAAGGGCCAGCTTGTTTTCGGCTAAATGGGTCCCAAAAGACCGAAGAGTTGGCTTAGCCGCACCATTTTATCTTAGGAGCTGCTAGTGATGTGATGACTGATGAGGCTTGGTTTATTTATTTCCATGTTGTTATGCCAAATACAGAGTAATAAATCCTCTTCTTTTATTTTTCATATCATAGAGATAATTGTAGGAATAAAATAAATTATTTTTGATTTTAGAAAACCTTGCTTTCCATGTATGAATAGTTGGGCCACTAACTAATAAACCTAATGATGATAGTGGTGGCATATCTTCTTTTAATTTTTTTTCTTTTCTTTATGCTTTTTTTTTTTTTTTTTTTTTTTTTGGATTTGTGTTATCAATGGTTGGATTGAGGAAGGTCTAAAGAAGAATCCCACCGACGATATATTTTTTCTTTCGCTCCATAACTTTCCCTCCCTTTAATACTACTCCATTTACAATTTCAACATACAAAAAACCAAGAAAAGATCGTACGGTCTTTGAGATTGTTTGTTGTATGACAACAAGATGGGGAACTGTTTGTTTGGAGGCTTGGGGGAAGGTGATGGAGTGATCAAAGTCATAACATCAAACGGTGGCGTCATGGAGTTTTCAGGTCTCGTTACGGCAGGAACCATCACAGATGAGTTCCCAGGGCACGCCATTTTTCGAAGCCAAGATCTCTTTTGGAAACCACTGTTTCACCATGAAGAACTCCTCCCTGGGAAATCCTACTATCTACTTCCACTTCACAGCAAAGAGGGTTCAGGTAATAGCGGCCAGATTGTGCGAGAAGGCCATCTAAGGTCGAACAGCATCCCGGCATCTCTTGTTGCGCCTTACAGGATGTCATGTGATTATCAGGGTCAGGGGACACTGAAGAGGTCTCATACGGATGTTTTGTCGAGGCATGACGACAATGGGTTTTGGAAAGTGAAGTTAGTGATCACCCCAGAACAGCTGCTGGAAATTTTGTCACAGGAAGCTCGGACTCAAGAATTGATTGAGAGTGTTAGGACTGTCGCTAAGTGTGGAAATAGAGTAGAAACTTCTGTTGGATTTTCGGATCAATGGAGTTTGTCAAGCAGTAGGAATGCTTCTTCTAACAAAGATGGCTTGTTGTTAGACATCTAGAATTAGTCTTACATTTTTCCTTCACCATTAGACGATGTAAACAATTGAAATAGTTGTATGACTACCTGTGGTTGGATTATGAATGGGAATGGAGCGGGGGGCAAGCTTCATGTTTGCATTAATGTTGGTTATATTCATAATTGTTAAATGCACAAATTTATTTGTTTATCAAAACAAATGAACTACATTTTGAAAATCTTTAACATGATTTTGAGGGCACTATTCTTTTGACACTTTGAAATAAGTGTCCATAATTTAATGGCATTATTAAACCCAAATTAAAATTTTATATCGATTTTGTCTTGATATGTTCTCTCTGTTCTTTCCTGCTATCAACTATTCTCTGATACCTTCTCTATTGATTCAAAATGAATCCTTAAATCTTTTTTTTATTTGCTTACAACCCCTAATTTTTTGTCAAAATAATTAAATATTTCCTCAAAATTCTCATATTTTTCTCTTGAATCCCTAATTTTTCCCATTCTAATCTGCTGATCTATCGTCTTCGTCTCCATCTCCATCACTATTATCTATTTGGCAAGGTACCATAAGCTATGCTAGAGGTAGATTTTTCTTAGAATGTTTGATATAAAGGATAACATTATTTGATCATTTTCCTTTTCTAATTAAATGCTTTTAAGTTGAATCTATATCTTGGCTTTTTTTATTATCTCAAGCTAAGTTTGAGTCTTTCTTCACATTAGACGGGAAAATCAAACCATCTAGCGGACAATGGGATTAAGGGTAGGTTTCTGCATTGCTAAGGCTTTAGATTATTATCGTAGCGAGGACCACCCCTTATACCATGATCTAAATGCCTCTTACTGATAGAATTTAGAAGTTGCCTTTTGAATTTCGTGCACGTCAATTTGTAAGAAATGTTTTCTAGATAGTTTTGTGGTGGCAATATCTACTTCATTCAACATGTTCTCTTCTTTGAGGGTCTGTTGCTTAAAAAAAGTATTTCTAACTCTAAAAGTATTTTTGGAAAGAAAAGTTGTGTGAAACAAGTTACTTTTGGCTGAAATTTTTGACTTTTCCTCTTCTAAAAACATTTTTAGTGTTTAATTACTTTTTCACCCCTCCAATAACATAATACTTTCTCTTTTTTTTTCTTGGTGCTTAATTACAAATGTGCTTATAAATATTTAATAGTTATATTTAAATATTTAAAACATAGTTTATATATTCTAATTAAATATTATAAATAATTAATATTTATTGCTTAAAAATATTTAAAATTTATATTTCATATATTAAAATATTAACAACAAGTTATATAATTTTTTTATATTCTTACTAAAATATAATAATATTAACTAATTTAAATATCATTTAAATACATATTTGTTACTTGATAATAACATGTCTAAAATAGACATTTTATTTTTCAAAATACTTTTTGACCGTAATGCTAAACACTTAAATTTTAAACCAAATTTCTCAAAAGCTCTTCTCAAAAGTAATTTTTCACAACACTTTTCAAAAGCACATTTTAAAAGTATTACCAAATTAACCTTGAATCTAAATCCCCTTTTTCATTATTTTCCCATTTGTAGCTGCCACTCGTCCTGTTCTTTCATAGAAGAAAAAGGTGCTTATGTAGTCACATGTTAACTTGATGGCTTCATTCCGATGATGGTCATCACTACTTAAAAATTTCATTTCCTAAATATATATATATATATATATATATATAGATCTTAATTCAAGAGGACCAGAAGACAGCTGCTGAGTTGGCTAATACAATGTTTAACTCAAATAAGGGGGGAGGCCCAGGTCATATATTACCTTCGGCTGACTATGGTTATCCTAACGCTTGTGTTTCTGATAGATGCTCTTACAGGGTCATGTATATTAAGGTAAAGAGCCGCCTCAATCCATTGCACTTTTTCAACCTATGGTGGTCCTTAAGGTATTCAATTTGACCTCAAAACTTTTAGAATCTCATTAGCTATTTACGTTTGCTTGGGGAGTATTTGGTTTGAAATCCTTATGTCATTTCTGCCCTGGATTCACTCCAGTTTTGTCAAAAAAGCTGATGAAAATCACTTCTAATCTGTGTATTTGTTTTGTTTAAATATATCTTTTATTGAATGAATCCTACTAAGAAACTTGAATCTCAGGGTCGTAACAAGATGGTTGATAATGGAGCTTTTGAGGTTGAGGTATTCAAAATTATATCATATTGTGTGTAACATGAATCTCTTTTGTTGATTGTTTCCTTTTCATTTGGTGGCAAAACTCCTGTAATTGGGAATTGATTAGACTGCATTAGGCTAAACCGGTTCCCTCTTGAACTGTTTATAGGCCAACAGCCGATTTTAGATGTCGTAGCATATTTCATGCATTTTAATTAGGGTTGGTATTTGATATACTATGTAGCGTGGCACTTTAATGGAGACCCCACAAATGAAGAACTTGTTGATTAGTACTCGAGTATAAGGATTGCCTCGAAAAAGATTGACCTGGATGTCATCAAAGATGCTGATCTTTATAACATTGAACCATGGGATCTTCAAAGGTAGCAACAAACCCCGTTTTGTCTTTAATGATTCACTTTCTGCTGTCAAGAGAAGTTACATGTACAATGATAATTTCATTGTTTTCTTTTATTGTATTTGATCTTCCTTGTAACTTCAATATGAGATACATACATTATAAATGTGAGCATTATAAAATCCATAGTTAAAGGTGTTATGCTATTTTTTTTTTAATAAAGATTTTAGTGTTTTCCTTTTTCCCCCCCTTTTTTGGCATTTATAAATGTCTTAAAAAATAGATAAAAGTGCCGTGAAAGCTTTTGCCAACAAATGTTTTTATTTTACCAGTATTCATGATCAGCTTGCTGGATACTTTTTACGAGCATCGACCTAGCTGGTGGTCAAAGCCGGCGACTTTCTTTACTTTTACCAAAGCTTAAAAATGTTGATAAAAGTGAGATTTTTTGTAGTGTTAATTGTTATAAAACAAAGAGGGATGGAGATAATAAAGAACAAAGAAAATATGAAAGTAATAGAGAATATACTTTATTGATCAAAAAATGGTGATTTACAATACTTCATCAGAGTTTTTATTTATAGGCATAAGAAATATAAAAGAAGTAGAGATCTAATTCTAATAACTATTAGAATTTAAAGTACATCAAAACTTTATCTTGATCATGATGGACATCCACTTAATAAGATATTCATAATACTCCCCCTTGGATGTCCATTGGTAGATAATGTGCCTCATTATAAACTTATTAGGAAAAACCCTGTGGGATAAAAACCTAAAGAGGAAAAAAGGAAAAAGAGTACACAATCTATAGTACGCATAATATGTTGTCTCATTAAAAACCTTATCAGGAAAACCTAATGGGACAAAACCTCAGTTAAGGGAAAAAGAGTATAACGCGTATTTACTCCCCCTCATGAAAACATCACATACTTCCTCATATTCTACGTATTCAATCTTGATTACTAGTTTTTCAAATGATTATTTGAATGTATTTGCTAAGCATTTATATTACCATTCTTTTAAAAGTCATAAATGAGGAAAACTTGGGGAAATATATTTTGATATCTTCAGGAGATTCAACAATAATCATAACAAACTTTAATCATAATTCTTTTATAAAAACACAAATAGGGTATTTTGGATCATTTTATAATCCTCCTTCAATTACTATTCACTAAGTCAAAATTACCACATATATTCAAATTATTTCAATTCATATAAATGAACAATTTCTCGAGAACTTCAATATGCTTCTAGCATCCTAAATCCTTCAAGGATTTTAATATAAACTTTACTATATAGTGATTCATAAAAGGTTGTAACAATAACCATTAGATGCAAGTTAAATCTTTTATGAATTGTCAATTTAATAATATATCTAAATGTTATTGCATCCACCACAAAAGAATATTATATCTTTTCATAATCA
This sequence comes from Gossypium bickii, assembly GCA_025503065.1. Classification (NCBI taxonomy): domain Eukaryota; kingdom Viridiplantae; phylum Streptophyta; class Magnoliopsida; order Malvales; family Malvaceae; genus Gossypium; species Gossypium bickii. Next base: position 85,371,915 of record CP106712.1, read on the forward strand.
ATGCCAGGACTTAGCGAAATACTTTATATTTTTATTCCTCTTTTGCAAAACTACTTAAATTGCACCCATATTGGCTTTATACCTTTAGATATTTGGACTACTGGTCCAAAAACTCCATGAATTTAATTGTACTTGAGTTGTGTCTTTCTATTTTGATCAGTTTATTCTCTATCTATATTTCTCAATAGATTTATTCAGGATCCTCCTTTTATTTCATTATTTCAATAATAATATTGCATGCAAAATCATTGTCAACCACTTTTATTATTCGATTCCACATTTTCTCGAATTGACATAACTTATCAAGATCTCTTATTTTTATTATTTTAAAATTCAGTTTCAGGTACTTGAATCTCTTCTCATTAGTTATGTCTTGGGTCTCTTTTGGAGCACCCGCCTCCACTATATGACCATCTAGAAGAATTTTCATATTTGGAATCAATCAATCTATTATTTATTCCAATTGATTGTCCTACTGGGATTTTGATTAAAATTAAAATATGAGATCGTATATAGCACTTGGTTATTCTCATTAAGTTTGTAAATACATCTAATAGTTAACTTGTAATGACTTATCCTTATTGAACTTCTGGTTCAAATTACTCTCCCCTTAACTTATTACAAGTTATTATTTCTCTTCCCCTAATGTCGGGAAAACAATCGAATCAAAATTGTAGTCACAAATAATGTCATAATTGAATCTCCAATGCATCCAAAACATCTAAAAATACAAAGAAACATGTAATTAATATATTATTCCCAACTTTTTTTGAGGATTCACTCATCTTTGTGCATTGTGGTGGAGCAATTGGAACATATACACACATACAAAAATTCAAAGATGAGAAATATTTAGCTCTTGATCAAAAACCAATTATAATGAGAGTATTTATAATTTATTGGCTTGATGCATACAACATATAAATCAACATAATCTAATGCTGAAATAGAAAGTTTAGTTCTCATAAGTAATTATTTAACTATTAGTTGGAGGCATTTGATAAACAATTCAGCTAAATTATTTTGTGTGTGAACATGAGCTATAGGATGTTCAACTTTTATCCCAATTGACATGCAATAATCATTGAAAACTTGGAATGTAAACTCACCAACATTAGCAAGATGAATTGTTTTAATTGCATAATCTGAAATGACAGGTTGCGAGTTGATAACGCATGTGATTATTTTGTAGATGCATCTACTAAAATCATATAATATTAAAACCATCCACATGCTGGATGAATGGGCCCATATTTGTTTCAGAAATGCAAGACATTAAATCTCAAATTTAGCTAATGAGTTTATAATAATCAATTTTCATTGAGAATAAGCAACATATGAGAATTCTTTTAAATTAAAGAATCTTCTGGTTCTTTAATGAATGTCCATATGAATTCTCAATTAATTTTCGCATCATATATGATCCAGGATGGTCTAACTGTTCACGCCAAGTAGTAAATGCATTTGTATTAGTAAACTTCTAGTTTACTTTAACATGTGTTTTAATTGTACTAAATTGTAACAAATTGATAATTTTAATATCATTCCTTTTAATTTGTATCCACATATAAGTACTATTGTGACATTTACTATTGGAAATGTCTAAATCAATGTGAAGTCTATAATTCCACCAAGTTAATAAATATAATTTCCAAATAATTATATGCAATATTAGTTTCAGGGAATATGCCAAAATCTTCAAATGCCCAAAAATCTATTAATAGCAAACTTTGAGAGTGAATCTTATTTTCTAGGTGTACAACAGGTACATAACCAATGACTTTTCATACATATGTTTTCTTTCTTACAAGTTCTCATCAATAGTATTTTACCACGTAATTTTAATTGAGAACTTATTCTAAATACTGTAGAGTTATACTCACGTTTTTTTTTAAAAACTTGCAACTTTAGGTGCATCCAACCATAATAAGCTTTAGATAGAATTATCATATTCTATCGCTTATTAGTAGATCTTTTACATTCAAATATTTTACCTTCAACCCTTTAATAGGGATGATGACAAAAGAATATCACAAAGATTATAAAATAAATATAAATTATAACTCAGTCCCCCTTTTTATTCATATGAAATATAATAATTTTCTCATTCACAATCTCAATATGAGATCCATTACAAATAACTTTTAAAAGTAATGTATTAACCATCACAAATTTTGTGCTTTTTAGATAGTGATATATTAGCTCTTCTAGAGCTTTTGACTAATTTTGTACTATCAAATGTTGGAATAATATTTGTTTGCTTTAATACCAAATAAGATAAATATTTTCTATTTGTAATGATAGAATTCATTACTACATTTTTATACCTTCCTCAAAGAATATTAACAAAAACAAAATATTTAGGCATACTCCACATATGTGGCCAATAGTTTTTTCATATCTGTAACAGCCCAGTTTATACCTTAGTCGGAATAGTGGTTTCGAGACCACAAATCCGAGTCAAAAAATATTTTAATATTATTTTTCGTGTTTGCAGTATGTGATTAAGAATGTGTGAAAGTTTCGTGAATTAATATTATCGATTGGTTGTTTAATTTGAGAAAATGGCTTAATAGCGTAAATTGCAAAAGTGACTTTCTATTTATTAAAGTACTAATTTGCTATGGTTTATTAATTGATAAGTCCTTAAAATGAAATTTGGCCACTATATAGGTAAGTGGACGGTAATGGACAACCATAATAAAGTTTTCATATTATTTCATTAAGGGTAAATAAGTCAATTAGTAAATAAAGTAAGTTAAATAAAATAAATGTAATAGCCCGATTTTGGGGCTAGTCAGAACAGTGGCTTCGGGACCGCTAATCCGAGGTTAAAGAAAATTATTTTGATATTATTTTATGTGTTATAGCATTATAAGGATGTATGAAAATTTTGGTGCTTTAATTTTAGCAATTGTATTAATTGTGAAAAAGGACTAAATCGCATAAAGTGCGAAAGTTCTATTATACAAGGTAGAGGTGTCTAATAGCTATAGAATATTAAATTGGAGGCCCTTAAAGTAAAATTAGGCCATTAAGGGTGTGTTGGCCTGCCATAGAGACAAAGAGACAAGGGCATTAAATTTTGGTCAAAATTTGGTGAAATTAGGTGATAAAAAAAAAGAATAAAATAAGATAAATGAAAGAGATATCATCTTTCACTATTCATGCTTCTTCTCCACCGAAAATTAAAGGAAATTAGAGGATTTTGGAGTCCAAAATTTCAGCCAAGCTTTTCTCTTACAAGTAAGTGATTTTAGAGGTCTTTCTTGATAATTTTTGTACTTTTGGAACCCCAAAGCTTAAGCTAGCTAATGAGTGGACTAATTTGCAAAATGGTTGACAGTTTAGGGACTTTCTATGAGAGTGTTTATGTTGTTTTCTGAGTTTTTATGGAAGAAAATGAATGTTAGTGAGTTAAGGAACAACTTTTGTGTAAGGTGTTATCATGGAAACACCTAAATAGGACTTATCTGTAAAGGTTGAAATTGTGTAATAAATGCATGAAATAATTGGTTTTTTGAGTTGTTGTAAGAGAAATAAATGTTCAGCTAGGCTTGCTTAATGAGAAAATGTGATGAAAATGATTTACGAGCCTAGGGGCAAAATTGTAATTTTGCCAAAGTATAAGGGCAAAATGGTCATTTTTGCCTAAGTAGAAATTTTGATGTATCATGAATTATAAAGTGATTGAATAAGTAAATTTTATTATTATAGATCAAGAAGAGCACGAAAACAACCTTGACCAAGGAAAAGGCAAGGTTACGGACTAAACCGTCGATTAATACATTTTGCACCGAGGTAAGTTTATGTGTAAACGATACATTTTTAATACATATGTTGTTACTTATTGGTGCATTGTGTGAATGAGATCAATTATGTTTTAGAGTGATTGAAATTGATAGATAGTGAATAACTCTTGTATGAACCTCAAAATAGATATGTAAGTGCTGAAAAATGTCCGAAATAATTATTGGTGGGTTGTGTGCGATACCACCGTAATTATTCTTTTTGGTGGGCTATGTGCGATACCACCTTATTACTTATTCAAGATGGGCTGTATGCGATACCATCGTTTATAATACCATTTCGTGGGCTATGTACGATAGCACCCTATTATTGATTAACGGTGGGCTGTGTACGAAGCCACCAGGTACTTAATATTATTCCGAGGTGATCATCGAGAATTCGTATAAGTAAATGTTTTATGTGGCTTTATGGTGATGAGTGCAGGGATGTGTGCAAGTAAATGTGAGCATTATAATTGTTATGTAGTTGGAATATGGTAAGAGATGAGATGAGTAAGCATGATTATGGAAATGTGAATTGTTCTTGCTTAGTATGTAATGTTATTAATTATGTAGCATATGTTATGATGCTTATTGTTTACATGTAAACTTACTAAGCTTAAAGCTTACTCCCTTTCTTTTCTCTTATTTTATAATGTCAAAGAGCCAGTTCGGGATACGAAGATAATCTGAAGATCATCCACATTATCAGCTCATCTTTGTATATTAGACTTAGAATTTTGAGTATGGCATGTATAGGGGCTAGACATAGTGAAATGTTTTGTTGTTTTGGCCAAGTGTGTTGGCTCCTTTAAAGATGAACACTTTTGTAAATAGCCATATTTAATGGCTCATTAGCATTATATATATGAAAAGATGAAGTTATTCATGTTTGTGTATGATGTATGATGGGATGATTGAGTAATGGTTGAATGTGATTGTTGTTGTATGAGTTAGGGTGGTAAAAAGAGCTTGATAGATAGCCTTGTTCTTGTCCACACGGGTAGGCACACGAGCATGTGTCTAGGCCGTGTATGACACACGGTTAGTCCCATGGGTGTGTGACCAGGCCGTGTGTCCCTTGTATGTTAGTGTTGCAAGTTAGTGTCGACCACGGGCTAGACACATGGACGTGTTCCTAGGCTGTGTGCCCTTTATAAGGTTGCTGGCGTCACAAACAAAATACTCGGGTTTTCACACACGGGTGAGGACATGGGCGTGTCTAGGCCATGTGGAGGATACGGGCGTGTGACCGGCCGTGTGAAAACCCCTGTAGGTTTGAAAGGAAAAATAATTTCCACACGGGCTAGGGACATGGGCGTGTGTGACCAGACGGCCTGCCCACACGGGTGTGTGGCCCTGTTAAGGTAAAATTTTCTTAAGTTTATAAAAGTTCCCGGTTGATTTTCAAGATCCACTGTTTGCATGTTTAAGGCATTGTAGGCCCATAATGAAGATGTTTTGGAGTGTGAATGGAAAGTTTTAAGTTGGGATAAAATTTTACAGCCCAAAGTTGCATGTTTAAGTGAGATAAGTCTGGTAATGCCTCGTGCTTAGTTCCGGCGTTGGATACGGGTAAGGGGTGTTACAATAAAACCATTTTCATTCATCATTTTTCACTTGTTCTTGCCGAAAATTGGAAAAGAAAGAAAGCTTAAGAGCAAGCTAGGGTTCGGCTAGGAAATGGGTGATTAAGGTATGTTCTTTGATCAGTTTTTGATGATTTTTATGTTTTTGTGATTGTTGTTAAGTGTACTAGCTAGCCCATGCCACAATTTTTGAATTTAATGAAGATTTTGAGTAATACCATTGATGAAATTGTGAGCTATGTGATGTTAGTTGATGAAAAAATGAAAGATGTGTGTTGGGTTAACATGTTTTGTATTTGAATTTTTGATGAATTTGAATATTATGGGCTAAATTGTGAAAATGAGAAATTAAAGGACTAAAATGTGAAATAAATGAAATATATGGGCTTAAATGAACTCTATGAAAATTTGGCTAAGCATGAAAAATGTGAAAATTTTGTGTATTTTGTGATTTTGCGAAATGAGGACTAAAATGTTAACATGTGGAAATATGAGGGCTAATTTGTAAAATGCCCTAAATATGTGTAAATGGATTGAATTGAATGATTTGGTGAATAAAAGAGTTAAATTTGAATGTGTATAGATCAAGAACCAAAGAAAACTGAATTAGATCGGGGGAAATCGAAAGTAGTTGAATAGCCGTTCGTTTCCGTTCTTTCCCGTACGAGGTAAGTCGATATACAAATAAATATGTATGAATTGAATTGTTATTGTTATTGTTTATATGTGAATGTATTGTGATGTATGGCTATTTGAGCTGAATCTGTGAAATCTGGGAAAGTTATGATAATATGATGACGTTCGAAAAGCCCTGTACGAACCATAGGAATAGTTAGGATACAAATGTCATGACATAGGATTCCGATATGAGTTATCGTGTAAGACCATGTATGGGACGTTGGCATCGATTTGAGATTTACGTGTAAGACCATGTCTAGGACATCAACATCGTATATGATTTCGTGTAAGACCTTGTCTGGGACAGAGGCATCAATATTTAATTACATGTACGACCAAGTCTAGGACGTTGGCTTTGTACGAACTTTACGAGTTATCCGAGTATCCTTATTGGTTCTGAACGGTTCAACGGGTATTTCGAGATATGATTGAATTTGTGAATATGTATCCATTTCAGGTACGTATGAAATGTATATGAAATTTGGCAATGGAAGATAAGTATGAATATGAACATTTGATATGTGAGCTATATGAAAATGTGATATGTTTATAAGCAAGTGGTTATGAACAATGGATCTAGATGAGAAATGAGAATTTGCTATTGTGTTATGCCATAGTTCATATGAGTGAAATAGTTTATAATTGATTATGTGATAAGTTTATTTGTATATGGCTTACTAAGCTTTTGAAAGCTTACTTTGCATGTGTTAGCATGGTTTTATAGACTATCGAAGCTACTGGAGCTCGGAGATCGTCGAGGATCACTACCACACTATCGAACTATATTTTGGTACCTTTTGAAAATGTACATATTGAAGTATGGCATGTATAGGCTAGAGAATTTTGATTATGTTTTGAAATATGTAAATATAGCCATGTGATATAGCTTGATAATGGATGAGACTTTGGATTGATTTTGGTATATGTTTTGCTATGTGAAAATGGTGTATGTGATAAGTATTAATGGTCTTGTGTGAATGGCCATTACGGTATGCTTTAGTGAAATAGAAATAGTATGTGTCATACTTGATTTGGTAGTTGAGATGGTGAATATATTACATGTTTGAAATGGTTTGAAATGAGATGTGAATCATATGCTTTTGGTATGGAATTGTATATAGAAATGAATGAGGATATTGTAACATGAATTGTGCATGTTTTGGTAAGATTTTGACCATTAATTGGGAATGAATTGAGAATAGAGTGATGCTTATAGGGATGACCCAAAATGGGTGGCAATTTGGCCTCGTATATGGCCTATAATTGCCCAGACGGTTGAGCAAATGGGTGTGTGTCTCGACGGTGTCCTTTAATGTTCCAATTTGAAGTAAGTCAAACTTGCACACGGGCCAAACACATGGGCGTGTGACAAGCCGTGTGATTCAAGTCAGTGTTGCACACAGGCCAGACATACTGGCGTGTGACAGGTCGTGTGATCCAAGTTAGTGTTGCACACGGGGTAAGACATGGTCTAAGACATGGCCGTGTGAGGCACACGGTCTAGCCACATGGGCGTGTGCCCTGTTTTGAAAGAAAAATTTTCTGAGTTCAACAAAGTTTTCGTATAAGATCGGTTTAGTCCTTAACCTTCTCTAAAGCATGTTTAAGGTCTCATAGACCTTCTAAAGGGGCTATATGAATATGAATTATTATATAATAATGTTGTATGATTGATATTGTGAAATGAGTGTAAAATTTTCCGATATGTCCAGTAATGCCTCTTAACCCTAGTTTGGTGACGGATACGGGTTAGGAGTGTTACAATATCACATTGATAACAGAAGTTATCTTTACCCTCTGAAGAGTTATCTTGAGAACTCTTATTATTCTCGTATTTATTACTATGTTCCCACTTTTAGTGGTCCATGAGTATATATTTTATTTTCTTTATATTTACATTCACTTCGGGGAATCCAATAGATTTATTAGGACGAACTTATAAACGTCCCAATAGATTCTTTATTTCATAATCACCATCGCAAACATGCGTGGATTTTAAATTAAAATCTATCTATTCATGTTGTCATGATTAGTCTCCAATTATAATAAATATGATATAATAAATAAATCATAGCAAAATATACCTGGAGATCTTTAACATCATCGTCATGGTCTTGACTATTATCACAAGCACTGTTACAAGTAGTAAAACAACTTTGTTTTCGTAATAACTTTTATAATCTAATAGTAAAAATTATTTAATAAATAATCAAAATTTTCATGTACAATGCTTGAAAATTATCCGATTCACATTGTATCAAATTCCAATACTATATATATATTATAAAATCTTATCTTGCTCTAATAAAATATTTATAAGTTCAATTTATAAGATATCATACAATCATTCAACATTAGCAAGTTAATAAGACTCAATAGATACTATCAAATTTCCTTTTAATTAGCAATGGTAGGTTAATAACACTTTCCACCATAATTAAAATTTCAAGAATATTTAATAACAAGAATTTAATAATCAAAACATCTAAATATTATGCATAATATAACTTAATTAAAAAAGATCAAAAAGAATGATTTACCAAAAAAATAATAATATAGAAAACATACCATATTAATAGCAAACATATCTAATCAACAATTATATCTTTTACATAAAAAAAATTAACCTAGAAAGGAAAAAATCAAATACCATCAGAATGTGGAATTTATGTCAAATAAAAATTAATACCATCAGAACATGAAATTTATGTCAAATAAAAATTAATAGTAGTCATACCTTAATTGAAAATGAAAATATAGTCGAAATATAAAAGTTTCTTAACAAATCTATACTTTACCCATGTTTGTATAATAAATCAAAGATTAGGAATAAGAACCATAATCTATTCTGAGATTGAATCTTACTTCTCGGTTTCATATAGATAACAATATCAAATCTTTCACCATCCTTAAGACCAAAAAGTAAAATAAGTTAATCAAAACAGTGATAACGTATAATGGAAGAAGAATGAAAATTAATAATCAGATATGAAACATTAAATAAAAGAAACTTCCTGTAAAAACTTTGCATCTTATTGTCAAAGATATTGAAAATCATGAAGGATAAATTTGATCGTTGATAAAAGGAACTATCACTTTGAGTAAGATCGTGCTAATAACATGTTATAAAATAAAGAGAGATAGAGATAATAAAGAACAAAGAAAATATGAAAGCAATAGATAATGTACATTATTGATCAAAAAGGGTAATTTACAATGGTTCATCAGAGTCTCTATTTATAGGCATAAGAAGTATAAAAGAAGTAGATATCTAATTCTAATAACTATTAGAATTTAAAGTACATCAAAACTTTATCTTGATCATGATGAACATCCACCTAATAAGATATTCATAATATTAATATATTTTTCACTTGATATTTTATATATTTAATTTTTAGATAATGATATATTAAGTTTGTATTTTAAAATTTGTTTCCTTTATAATATTTTAAATAAATTTGTTAAATAATAACTAAAATCTTAATTTTTTTTAAATTTTTACTATTTTAAACGACATTTTAAATAATATATTATAGTTATTTTAAACTTTATATTTTAGAAATTGTTTTTTAAATTAATATTCCTTAAAAATTTAGTTCTTTTATACTATTTAAATTTTGTTTAACATTATCTAAAAAATTGTAGACTTGTTTTTAAATATCTATTTTGAAGTGTTTATTTATATATTATTCCAAAAAAGAAAATTACTTTTAGATTTATATATTTTAAAAAAAATTATAACATAAATTAATTAAAAATATTTTAAAATTTTAAATTTCAATATTTAAATTAAAAATGAACTAATTTACAAAGAGTGCATCAAAGTAAAAAAAAAAAAAAAAAGAGCAGTAGTAAATAAAAATAAATATATAAAAAATAAAAATAATAAATTTAATATAGGATGTGCTGTATATTATTAACATTTTCAATCACAATTTAAAAATATTTAAATTATGAAAATATTTTTATTTTAAAATTATTATAGAACTTATATTCCAAAAGATATTATAAAATCCGTTTTGAATGAGTAAAATAAGAAAAGTATTTTTTGATGAAAAACATTTTGTTATTGCGTATTTCTAAAGTATTATAAAAATGCCGATTATAAAAAAATCTTTAAAAAATAATAAAAAATAATTTATTTGCATATAAATAAATTCTAGTGTATTAAAAATTATAATAGTTTTGATGTACTTTAAATTCTAATACTTATTAGAATTAGATATCTACTTCTTTTATACTTCTTATGCCTATAAATAGAGACTCTGATGAAGCATTGTAATCATCCGTTTGATCAATACAGTACATTCTGTATTACTTTCATATTTTCTTTGTTCTTTGTTCTCTCCATATCTTTTTATTTTATAACACGTTATCAGCACGATCTTACTCAAAATGATAGTTTCTTACTCAAAATGATAGTTTCTTACTCAAAATGATAGTTCCTTTTATTGACGATCAAATTTATTCTCTATGATTTCCAAGATCTTTGATGGCAAGATGCAAAGTTTTTACAAGAAATTTCTTTTATTTAATGTTTCATATTTGATTATTTTTAGCTAATTCATGATCCATTATAAATATTTTGATAAACTTATTTTATTTTTATGTTATTAAGGATGGTGAAGGATTTGATATTACTATCTATTGAAATTGTGTAATAAGATCGTCAATGTAACGCCTCGAATTTTGGACCTAGAAGAAATAGGCTTTGGGCATCGGAATAGTTGGATTTTAGTTGGGTGAGAAAATTTCACAAATTTCAGTTGGGAGGTCTTGGGTTCAAATTTAGGTTTTAGCAAAAATTTCAGTTTTCCTTTAAGTGAACCTTGGCGTTGGCTGGAAGGCCTTATAATTATTTATGGTTAAAATATGACAAAGGAAGCATGTGGTCTAGTGGCAAGGTGGCGTTAGGAGTATGCATGTGGTTTGAGGTTCAAGTCAGGGCGTATGCAGAATTTTTGGTTGTTCCTTGAATAAACTTAGATATTGGCGTGAAGGCTTTATGAAATATTGAGGATAAGTTATGACATAAAGAGCCTATTGGCTTGATGGTAAGTGGTGTGATAAAGCTTCAAAGGGGGATGGTGTTTGAGTCACGCCTGGAACGAAGAAATATTTATTTTGCTAACATGGGACGGCAAGTGTTGGAAGTAGATTCGAACTCTGTTGAGTGAAAGTTTGAACTGGTCTTGGAGTTGTTAGGGAGGATATCAAGGAGTAAATCAAGGAGGGATAAGGGGGGTGATTTGTGGAGATTTTTAAGGAATTTGAAGTGTGAGGGGAGTTATAGCCGAATTGGGTAGCTTGAGTAGGTGAATTCGGCTAGGGGTCCTTTTGTGTGTGTATTTGCATCAATTTGAGAGCTTTGGGGATATGGTTGGCTGTGCCGATTGTAGTTTTGGTATTTTCCTTATTTCTTTCTTTGATGTTTTGAACCTCTAATCCTTCCCTTTTCTATATGGTGCCGAAATTGGCAAGTGACCATTCGGGTTATTTTTGTTCTTCTTCGTTTCGTGAAATACCGAAGCTTTGTGTTGCATTTTCCAAGTCTCTTTCTTCTTTTTCTGTTTCAGTCCCTGTCGAATCATTTATGTGTGAGTTCTCTCTTCTACCTTCCCACTTTAGCCGAATATCCCTTTCTCTTTTACTTTATTCCTTCGGGTTTTTTGAGTTTCCCCTTACATTGATTTAAGCTGAATATTTTCTTTTCTTTCCCTTTTCTATTTTCGGTTTCTCTTAAAGGAGGGGGAATCGGCTTCGGTATTCCTCTGTTTCATTGGCTGAATATTTGGTATTCTTATTCTTTCTCTTCCATTGACTGTCTTTCTCCTAGCGGTTGGTTCTGCCCAACGCGAGTTGCTTCTGGTGGATAGGTATTTTGGTAAGGACAAAAGTAATGTTGCAAGCGTATAATTAGCATGTTATTTGGTAATCTATTAAAGTTCTTAACATGTGATCATGTCTCATTATTTTGCCAGCATCCAAACGTATTGAACTCAGTTTATCTACAAATTTGTAAGACTACATCGATTGAAGCAGTGGAAGTGGAATCATTTCAGGATCATTCATACCAGGAATCCAAACAGTTGTGTAACTGTTTTTCGTAAATGATAGTCGGCTTAAAAGCTGAAAAGGGTGTGTAACCGTATACCCTATTTCTGTTGATCAGCTTAAAGCCGAAGGTGTGTGCACACACACACCACTCCAATTGTAGATCGGCAAATGCTGAAATCTCAAAATGCCAAAAATATGGCAACGGTTACCATACAAGTGCATGAACGCTCGTGTGGGGAAGTCGATACAATGACGGAGGCCACCATGAGCGATCTCATGGTCTTGGGCCGCTTTTGGGACAAATGGGCCGAAATAGACCATATAGGCCCAATGGACTCGCGAGCCCCACGTGGGCTGACTTCATGAACTTATGTGGAATAATGAGCTCAACCATGTGTTCACATGGCTAAGGGTAGTTTTGTGCTTAGCGGGCCACACAAGCGTGTGGGCCCCACTTGGGCCATACTTTGGGCTTTAGGCCTAACTATACCTTTTGATTGCTAAAGGTTGCACAAGTCGTGCGGATTGACTGTGGACCTTTTGATGAGTCGATACACATACTTGGAACCCAATATGCGAAATAACCGTAATGCCCCTATAGGGTAAAATGACCGTAATGCCCCTCAAGGGTAAATGACTGACTTGTGCTATGATTTGACTGATTTGACTGTGATTGTATAACTATGATTTGATTGACTTAACTGTGAATGATATGATGATTTGTGGGCTAAACATTCTGCATACATGACATACTACATGGGGTTGGGATATTGGTTATGGAGGAAATACTGTTCTGATAAGGTCGCACGAGTCGCACGAGATGACTGTGGACCCAGTAATGATCTGTTAAGGTCGCACGGGTCACACAAGACGACTGTGGACCTACCGATGGCTTTAAGCCAGTTAATCTGATTATGGCTCTGTGCCAACCTAATTATGGCTCTGTGCCGTCTTGATTATGACATTGTGTCCATCATATTTATCCATAGCTGTGTGTCGCTCGTAAGTATTGATGACTTTATGTCGATCATACTTACCCATGGCTGTGTGCCGGTTATGTTACCGTAACTAATGGCTATGTGCCGATCTTATTACAGTTATCGATGGCTATGTGCCAATTATGAGACCGTTACTGAAGACTTAAACCAGTATATATACTAGCAGCTTTGCTACGATTTTGATTAGTACTGCAGCCTGTGCTAACACTGTAAGTGTAGGGATGGCGTGGGTGATTTATTCCCCACAAGTAGGGCAGGGTTGGACAAAGGCAAGTGCAGGGTTGGATGGGTTTGCATGCATCATGCATCATTTGTACTGAGACTGTTACTGTGGTGGGCTAGGCCCAATTGATTCTGTCATGGGCTGTGACCCAAATGACATTGTTTTGGGTTTTGGCTTACATATACTCTGAACTGAACTGTACTGTACTATTACTATTAAAGGGCTCAGGCTCAGGCCCAGACTGATTCTGTTTCTGTATACTGACTGTTTCTTTAATAAGGGGATTACACACTGAGTTTTTTGTAAACTCACCCCGTTTTTAACCTTTCAGGTAGTCCCCAGCGTTAGACGGTTCGGAGCTGCGGGGGACTCGGAGAGGGCCACACAACTGCACATGTTTTATTTTGTTTTGCTCATTTACTTAAGCACTTTGATTTTGATTCGGGTTGTAATAATGTAACACCCCAAACCTGGCCTGGATGTTATGGCTGAATCTGGCGGCATCAATGATAGTGCTTTAGAAACGTAACTACGTTAAAACCAGTTTTAGGTATCTTAGGCCATCATCAAAACATGTCGTTTATTTATTTATTATCCAGTTTCAAAACCTTATACATTCGTGGAAGATTTTAAAAAAATAATTTGCAAATTCGTATGTATTTTAATAAAACCTTTGTTTACTTTGAAAACTTGAGTTTTCCTATTTCTAACCGCAATACCATTACGTCATAAATTCCAAATTTAAAACAAAATACATATAGGCCTTATTACATAAAAATTACCCATATTTAATCAAACCATAATGGAAAAATAAAACCATAATTAAAAGGTCCAGAACCATGGTCAACGCCGAGTACTCCGCTGCACCGATCCGTATACTGCTGGGGATTACCTGAACAGATTAAGCAGAGAAGGGGTGAGTTTTCGCAAACTTAGTGTGTAATCCCCACAGAAAACATACACACACAGAAATATCAGATAACAGACATCAATTCACAATTTGGGTCTGAGCCCATTACAGAAACGGTGTGGATCTTAGCCCACTCAAATACAGATTCAGACATGTTTTAGGGCCTTAGCCCATTTCAGACAGAATATGCAGAAAACAGAGTCCTACCCACCAGCCTCTACACACCAACTCCATCCAACCCTACACACCATGTGGGGATGAAATCAACCCACCCAGCCCTACTCACCATGTTGTATCGAATGCGGCACCTGATCAGAATATTTGCAGCTAAGCTGCCAGATAACATGCTTAAAAGCCTTTCAGATACTTCCTTCAAATATCATCAATCCCACCCCAATGCAATGCAACATACATAAATGTAATGCCAATGTACAGATAATAGTTCATACATTCAGATCAGTATACATGCTTAGTATAGAAATCAAACAGCCAGATCATTAATTTAGGGGTTTAAGCATTGCTTACTGACCCTAAGATAGGTCCACAGTCAACTTGGGCGACCCGTGTAACCTTACAGAGTTTTCTAGAAAAATGGGCTCACACGCCCATGTGGCCTACCCGTGTGGGCTCACACGGCCCAAATTAGCCTTGGCCCTGTGGATTACACGACCTCGCTCGGCCCTCACTCGGTCGTGCGCTTGCGCACGGCCTGACCCCGATTCCCACATGCTTGTGCGGTTCACCCATGTGGGCCCACATGCCCGTGTAGCCCACATAGCCCAATTGGTCGAGCCCGTGTGTCGCACACGGCCTCACCCAGTCGTCACACGGCTGTGTCACTCGCGCATGGCTTGACTCGTTGGTCAAACGGCTGTGTGGTGACTAGCAGTCTCGTACACGACCTACCACACGGGCGACCACACGCCTATGTGGTGTCGACAGAATAGTTTTCGACTTTCGCCGAAACCTTATTTTCTGTGCGTTCGGGTACACACCTAGTATCGAATCGATGCTAACGGAATCCTGAAGTCACCAGCACCTATAATTTAACATGTTTTACTCATTAATCTCATAAACGATCGAATCAAACTAAATCCCGAAACAGAATGCTCATCTAGCCAGCGACCAAACTTACTTTCGAGCATGAAGTAGTGTTTGTTTGCACACAAGAACCCGATTACAGCCGTTGAGCAGCACCTAGCGTGAGTAGCACCATTCCTTTGTTAATCGATTAATCAAAATAACGCTAGGTCCTTAAAGAAAACACTTATCGACACGGACAGCGATAGCTGCACAACAGAACCTGATTGCACGCGAAATCAAAAAGAGAAAAGTGGGTTTTCGACAGCCAAAAAGAGAAAAGGGAGAGAGAGGGAGAGAGCCAAATATTGCCTACTGATACACTACTCAAATTCTGCTAACTTCCCCCTCTCATTCCTTAATTCTCTCCTTCAAACACTCCATCATCAGTGATTAACTAAAACTCAAACTCTTCAACCACACTAGTAGCAAAATAATTCCCTTGCTCACACCGGGATTCGAACACAAGACCTTCCCTACTATAACACACCACCTAGCCACCAGACCAGCAGGCCCATTCTGTTAATTACTTACACATTTTAACTTATAAGCCTACTAACTAGAGTTTGGGCTTTATTCATAAAAAACCAAAATTTACACAAGTTGGGACTTGAACTTGGGACCTACCACACACATCCAGAACACATATCCACTGAACTAGACACTCATTCATGCCAAAATTACAAAAGCCAAAAATAAGCAAAAATTGGGGTGTTACAAATAAGGCCTCTATAATTTTTGGATTTTAAATTTGGGATTTTATTGATTGTGATTTATATCTGCTAGAAGTAGAACATGATTTTCCAAAACAATAACTATTTTCAAACGCTACGTTTCTACAACTTGATTTTTAAATATCACGTTTTCGTAAATCATTTGTTTTAAATTAAGCTTCCGCAACAAATAAGGTTTTAAAGGTAATAACATTTTAAAAGGGAATAACTTTTTAATAAACCACGACTGAAAATGAACAAACGCAAACTGAAGTTTTGTACAAGTTTTAAATTTCAAGAAGGGTTTTCAATGAAAACATGGTTTTCGAAAAACACTTCAATGTGACACGCCAGATTCGGCCATAACGTCTAGGCCGAGTTTGGGGTGTTACAATCAAGACTTCATTGAACAAGAAAGGTACATAAACTTAATTAGATCTCCATCTTTACACTTTTTCTCAATAATAGCATCTTTAGATGTTAAAATAAATTTGATATATGGTTTAAATATTTGAGATGATTTTATTTTAAGTTTTGGTTCCATGAGTTACTTATGGTTTCAAATATCTTCTTTGTTCATGAAAATGAATATTGATTGACCTCTTTACATTGCTATTGTAAGTTTTATAATTAAATAATGTATTTGGCTAAAAACATATTAGTATGTAAAGTTGTGTTGATAAAGCTATGAAATTTATGATTGTTCAGATTTTATTTAATTCGAATATAGATTTAAAGACAATTTTTGAGGAATGTCTAAATTGATTTTTGGGTTGGTTCTAATATTGAATTTCAAGTTTAATTGTTGTCATTTTTAATTCTTAAATTATTTTGGTTGAAAACATTTTCATAAACTTAAATGAGAATTACTATATTAATTTGACCATTTGCATTTCTACGAATCTCATTTGTATTAACTAATTGTTGTTTGATAAGAAGTATTAAAACAATTCGTGTGGTTTGATTTTATAAATGCCTTATATTTTCTTACCATACAACCTTGGGAAACTTGTTATTTTCGTAAAGTTGTTAAAGGTAGTTCATACACTTTATATTTGTTAATTATTTAGAGAAATTATATGAGCAATTATAAATGGAAAAGTTTTAGTGAATATGAGATGTATGATTTTGAAGTAAATTTCATACAAGTATGCAATGGTTTATGAATTGTTTTTGTTGGCACTAGCATTATATCAGGTTTGATATTTTAAATGTCAGTATTATCCGTACATTTGATTTGCAATAAATTCCATGCATGATTTGGTTGTTTTTTTTCTAGTTAATTGATGATGAAAAACTCTTGTAAAAAGGGCTTTAAAGGTATTTTGGATTGATCTAATGTCTTTTTAAGGTCAAACATAATAATAAATTATTTGTTCCACTGATTTTGCACATTCCTTGAAGTAAATGACTGCAATAAATATAACAAATTGTATAATCACTTTTTATTATTAATGTCAATTTGAACATTTGAAGATTTTGACATATTCCCTAAAGTGAATATTACAAATTATATTTCTTTTATTGAGTTAATAACATTATGAACTTCACATTGATGTAGACATTTCTAGAAGTAAATGACACAATATTGCTTATATATGGATACAAAATAAAAGGAATGACGATAAGATTATCAATTGTCAAAATTTATATTGACATTATTAGTACAAATAAAAATATGTTAAAATAAACCAGAAGTTTAATAATACAAATACATTTACTAGTTGACGTGACCAGTTAGACCATCTTGGATTATATATGATGCGAAAATTAATTGAGAATTTATATAGACATTTATTAAAGAACCAGAAGATTCTTTAATTTAAAGAATTCTCATGTGTTGCTTGTTTTCAATGGCAATTGATTATTACAAACTCACTAGCTAAAGTTGAGATTTAATGTCTTGTATTTCTGAAATGAATATGGGCCCATTCATCACCATGTTGATGATTTTGATATTTTATGATTTTGGTAGATGCATCTACAAAATAATCACATGCGTTATCAACTCGCGACCTGTCATTTGCGAGATTGCTTGTTTAAATGATTAATTTCAGATTATGCAATTAAAACAATTCATCTTGCTAATGTTGGTAAGTTTATGCCCCAAGCTTTCAATAATTATTGTATGTCAATAGGGATAAAAGTTGAACATACTGTAGCTCATGTTCACACATAAAATGATTTAGCTAAACCGTTTATCAAATGCCTCAAACTAATAGCTAAATCATTACTTATGAGAACAAAACTTCCTATTTCAGCATGAGATTATATTAATTTACATGTTGTATGCGTTAAGCCAATCAATTATAAATACTCCTCATTACAATTGATTTTTCGTTAAGAGCCAAATATTTCCCATCTTACAATTTTTGGATGTGCAGTATATGTTCCAACTGCTCCACCACAATGCACAAAGATGGGTCATCATAAAAGATTGAGAATGTATATTTATATGAGTCTCCTTATATTATTAAATATTTTTGAGCTATTAATTCGGGACTTAGTTTTGACATGAGTTATCATTTTTCCCAACATTAGGGG
This sequence comes from Gossypium bickii, assembly GCA_025503065.1. NCBI lineage: Eukaryota > Viridiplantae > Streptophyta > Magnoliopsida > Malvales > Malvaceae > Gossypium > Gossypium bickii. The sequence continues at coordinate 85,390,498 of CP106712.1, forward strand.
GAGAGAATAAAAAGCTAGATTAATAAAGTACTTGAAATGAATTATCAATATCTAAGATCCTCGTACAAAGCAATGTGAACTAGAAGTTCAATAGATAATTCATTTTACAAATCAATTGCCAAATTCATTAAAACTCACATACCAGCTAAAACTGCTCCAATATGAATTGATGTCCTAATAGGGAAAACTATTAGTGTAAAAGAAAGTAATCCACGCCTGAAGTGTGGAAGACCATTCGGCTCCAAAAATAAAAATCCTAGTAACAGAAAATGAGAAAATATTCAAGATGGTCATATAATGGAGGTGAGAGTTCTTGAAGAGACCCATGACATAACTAATTATAAAACTCAAGAAGAGATTCAGGTACCTAAAAGTGAAAATGATGAAAATAAAGAGATCTCGATAAGTTATGTCAATATGAGAAAAAGATGGAACCAAGAAAAAAAATTTAGTTGTCGACAACAATTTCTCTTATAGTGTTGCTATTGAAATAATAAAAGAAAATGAGGATCCTAAGCCTAAATCTATTGTGGAATATAGAAATAGAAAAGATTGGCCAAAATGGAAAGATGCAGTTCAAGCAGAATTGAATTCACTTTCTAAACATGAAGTTTTTGGATCTACAGTCCAAACACCTAAAGGTGAAATGAAAAAAATGAAGTTGTAAAATATAAAGCACGACTTGTAGCACAAGAATTTTCGCAAAGGCCTAATATTGATTATGAAGAGACATATTCTTCTGTGGTGGACGCAATCACGTTTAGATATCTTACTAGTCTGGCAGTACGTGAAAAACTTGACATGCATCTAATGGATGTTGTTATAACCTATTTATATAGTACACTTGATAGTGAAATTTATATGAAAATCCCTGAAGGATTTAATATCCCAAAAGAATATAGAGTTTCTCGGGAAAATTACTCAATCAGATTAAAGAAAAGTTTATATGGATTAAAATAATCTGGGCGTATGTGGTATAATCGTCTTAGTGAATACTTGTCAAAAGAATGTTACAAAAATAATCCAATGTGTCCATGCGTCTTTATAAAAAGGTTTGGATAAGATTTTGTGATAATTTCTATTTATGTTGATGATCTAAATATTATTAGAACTCCTGAAGAGCTTCAAAATACAATAAATTATTTTAAAAAAGAATTTGAGATGAAAGATCTTGGAAAAACAAAATTTTATCTTGACTTACAAATCGAGAATTTAAAAGATGGAATTCATGTTCATCAATCAACCTATATGAAAAAGATATTATAGAAATTTTACATGGATAAAGCAGACCCATTGAGTACTTCGATGGTTGTATGATCGTTAGATGTGAATAAAGATCAATTTCATCCTTGCGAGAATAATGAAGAGTTTCTTGGTCTTGAAGTACCATCTCTAAGTGCCATAGGGGCATTGATGTATCTTGCAAACAGCACAAGACCTGATATAGCTTTCGCTTTAAACTTGTTAACAAGATTTATTTCTTCTCCAACACGTAAACATTGGAATGGAATTAAACATGTATTTAGAGGGACCATTTATATGGGGTTATTTTATTCAAATGATTCAAAATCCCTATTAGTTGGCTATGCTAATGCTGGATACTTATCAAATCAACATAAAGGTCGATCTCAAACAGGATATTTATTTACATATGGAGGTACTGCCATAACATGGTGTTCAACAAAGCAAACATTAGCTGCCGCTTCTTCAAATCATGTAGAAATAATTGCAATGCATGAGGCAAGTCGAGAGTGTGTTTGGCTAAGGTTATTAACCCAACATATCTAGAAGATATGCAATTTGCCTTTACAAGAAAAATTGCTAACTATCTTATATGAAGATAATGCATCATATATAGCTCAATTAAAGGGTGGTTGTAAAGGTGATATAAATGTTCAAGAACTTCGTTCTAGTGATAATTTAACAGATCTTTTTACTAAGGCATTACCAACTTCAACATTTGAAAGACTACTACACAATATTGGAATGTGTCAACTCAAAGATGTACTATAATGTTGCCATTTGGGGGAGTCTAAAACAAGTTGTACTCTTTTCCTTTAAGTAAGGTTTTTGCCCCATTGAGTTTTCTTGGTAAAGGTTTTTAATGAGACATCTTGTAATAACATATTATGTACTCTTTTTCCTTCATTAGGTTTTTATCCTACAGAGTTTTTCCTAATAATGTTTTAACAAGGCACATTATCTACCAATAGACATCAAAAGGGAAGTGTAATGAATATCTTATTAAATGGATGTCCATCATGATCAAGATAAAGTTTTGATGTACTTTAAATTTTAATAGTTATTAAAATTAGATATCTACTTCTTTTATACTTCTTATGCCTATAAATAGAGACTATGATGAAGCATTGTAATCATCCATTTGATCAATAAAGTACATTCTGTATTGTTTTCATATTTTCTTTATTCTTTGTTCTCTCCATCTCTCTTTATTTTATAACAATTCTTAATATTAGTAAATTTTAATTTTATTATAAAATAATATTTAAAATATGACTTCAATAAAAAAAAAAAAAAAAAAAAAAAAGATAATCATAAAAACGAAGATAAATACAAAATAATTATTTACTTTAAAAATTTAATAATAAATTATTGTTTAATAAAAATATGAAAAATAGGTATGATTTTGAATTAGTTTAAACTAATTTAAAAGAAATTTATTTTTTTAAACAATCTCATTATAGGTTCTGATCATATCTGATCTTTTTAGGACATCGAAGGATAATGCACTCCAACGCATTTGAATCCATGTTCTCCTGCATTAACAATAAAATCCATACCATTTAAATTAAGACTCAATCGACTAAAGACTCAACGAACCTTGCCTTTAATGATTAAAAGTTAAAATTAATTATTTATGTTGGAATGAAATTTGATGTCTACAAATAGTTTACTAATTATTATTTAAAATAAATTAATTTTAATGGTCAAAATAAAATAAAATTTTAAATAACTATAAAAAAATTAAATTTTAAATTTCATCCGAACATAAAATAATTATCTTTTAATTTTTAATCACTAAAGGCAAGGTCCGTTTGATTCAATTTTAAAGTGGGTCTCAAATGTGGGAGGGTTTGGGCAAAAATATAGGCCCGAAAAATGGGTTTGGACAAAAAAATAAGGCCCGTTTAAAAAAATGGGCCGGGCTCGGGTAAGGCATTTTTGGTCCGGGCCCGGCCCGAATTCATTAAAGGAAAAAAAACTATTTTTAATATTATTTTCTTATTCTTTTTTCTCCTTATTATGCTACCATTTTACTATTATGTTTCTATTATTTTGTTGTTATTGTTTAGATATTATATAAAACTTATTTTATTGTTAATTTTGTTATTATTTTAAAGACATTTGTTAACTTTGTTATTATTTTAGAGGCATTTGCTTGTTAAGTTGCATCTATTTTAGTGTTATTTAAGTCTACATATTTTTTAAAATTTATTTTCAATTTGTTGAAAAATATTTATTTTAATTTTTTAATATTTTTGATGTATTATATATATTTAAAAATTATATAAAATAATATAAAAAATTAGTACGGGCGGGCCGGGTCAGGCCCGAGTTTTAGCATTTTTATATAGGCCGGGCTTGGGTAAAATTTTAGGCCCATTTTGGGCCCGGCCCGGCCCGAGTCCAATAACGGGCCTAAATTTTTAGTTGGACCCGGCCTAGCCCGGCCCATGCACACCTCTAGTCTCAAAGCATGTGAAATTACTCTTTTAGATTTTGACCTAAGAGATTGATTCGAGCCCATTTACTTGGTATGTACATTTGGGCTTTTTTGGTGAATAAGCCCACGTGATGTGGATTTCCAATTATTCTATTATTTTTCAAATACCATATACGATTTAACAAAAAATTATTATTTTTATATAAGTTTAGGTTATAAAAATTATATTATAAGTATAAATATGTATAAGTATTTAGAGTAATAATGGCAAAATATTTTTAAAATTGTATTATAAATTGTAAAAATTTATATTATAAAAAAATTTAAGTGTATTTTACAAAATTACGAAAAAATATTATTTAAATCTTAAAAAATTCTACATTTATGATAAAATGTTTATTATAAAAATAATTTACGTGTTACAATATACTTACTTATAAAAGGTATTGGTAAAAAAGTATGGGCATAATTAATTTATGTGTATATACTATATATTATAAAAATAATATACTTATTTATAAAAAAATGTTATATATATTTTTGAGATAACTAAATTATATTTTTTTTCAAAGTTATGGTAAAAAATATATGATTTATAAGAAGTGTTATGGAAGTTATTGGACACTTAATCATTTTTTTATAAATGTTATATATTATAAATTTTATATTATTTTTACTTAATTTACCTATTATAAAAAGTGTTATAACTTAGCATAAATCTTTCTTTATTTAGGTTTATATAAGTTTATATAATCAAAGCTACATAGTGCTTGCACAGTAAATTCAAATATTATGTAGTAAATGCTAATTGTGTAAATACACAAGGCCTTCTTGCACCTTAAACAGGGGTACGATACCATTTGAGAGAATAGAGTTGGAAATAAGCATAAAAAATGACTCGTGAACTCTTTAATTTGGAACATCTAAAGTTTTAAAATGTGATTGAGAGGACATTTGTTGTTATAAAAAAGGATTTCACATATTAACAACGTCATGTCAATATAGCATAAAAAATGTTGTATATTTGAAAACTTCATTCATAAGTGAAATTGAGATGATTCATACTTTAAAGAGTACATGAAATAATCTTAATGATATAGATTCAAATGATGAAGAACTCGGTCAAATATCAACAGATGATAATAAAAATTATACGTTAAATGTTAAAAAGGGAATATTCCCACAAATATGGAGTGTTAGATCAATTAGATAAAATTGCATATGATATATATTTTATTGTTATTTTTTGAATCGTATTATCAATTACTTTCTTAGACTAACATTTTACATATGATGATTTGATTTTAATTTTTGTTACTTGTTTAGTATTTTTTGATCATACTGATAATTTTATATAGTAATTAATATTTTTTGAAAATATAAATTTTGTGATTGTCTAATTATAATTTATACTATCAAATATGAAAAGAGATGTAACACCCCAAACCCGGCCCAGACGTTATGGCCGAATCTGGCGATATAGTAATCTATGCTTATTATTAAATCTCGTTTATGAATCTTAATAGAAATTTAGGGTATTTTGTTCTTTTAAAACTGAAGTTGTTTTTAGTAGAACGTTGATCATATTAGTTGGTTACTATACTTTAAAACCATGTTTGATGCGGAAGCTTTTATAATAAATTACGAAAACATGGTGTTTTGAAAACCAATTACCTTTTGAAAAAAACCCGCGTCCTACTACTACTTAGATGTGAATTAAAATAAGTAAAATCCCCAAATTAAAGTTAAAATTTAAAGAGGCCTTATTACATAAAAAATACCCAAATTAAAATTATTGGAAATAAAACTCAAATGTGAAAGCAAGTGCGGTTGTGTGGCCACCTCCGAATCCCTCGCAGCACCGATCCGCCTAAGATTGGGGATTACCTGTACAGATAAACAGAGGGGTGAGTTTACGAAAACTCAGTGTGTAACCCCATAAGCAGATAGCCAATCATGCCATAGGCAGAAATGCATCGGGCCTAAGCCCAATCAACAATGATTCGATTCGGTTGGGCCTTAGCCCATTCTGATATCAATATCGGTGTGGGCCTTAGCCTATTTCGAGATGATGATGTCGGTGGGCTTAGCCCAGCCCAAAGGATGTGATAATAATTCAATCATGTAATCAGAAATCCTACCCAAACAGCCTCTACACTCCACTCCGTCCAGCCCTACACTCCATGTGGGGGTTAAAATCACCCACCTATCCATACACTCCAAAAATTAGCACCGGTTGCAACACTAAACAGTATTTTCAGTAGAGCTGCCAGTATAGTACACTTCCTCCAATCATAATAATCCCATCCCCATGCAACATATCATACATTGATGCAACATATATATATCATGGCATGCTCATATACAGTCATACATAATATAAGACATACAGTCAATTAGTATCATAGGGGCATAACAGTCATTTTACCATAGGGGCATAACAGTCATTTTATCAGTTTGGGGTCTAGGTATACTTGCTGACCCATCAGTAGGTCCATAGTCGTCTCGGGCGACCCGTGCAACCTTAACAGTCAAACAGTGCAAATGGGCCCAAGGCCCATAAGCGGGCCCACATGCCCGTGTGGCCCACATAGCCCAGAATTGGTCCCGATCATAAAAATTACACAGTTTGGCCTAATTTTCTTCACACATTCATGTGGTTTACCTGTGTGGGGCCCACAAGCCTGTTGGGCGCACACGGCCCATTTTGGCCAAACGTGGCCCAAAACAGCTTATGACCATGAAATCGCTCATGGTGGCCTCAACAATGTAAGACCCACATTTTATGCATTCGGTTTACCACACGAGCGAGCGCACGCTCGTGTAGTGTCAATTATCATATTTTTCTAGCTTTTGCCGGTTTACGATTTGGGCAGTGTTTACACAACTGCTTGCAAAAATGTGCGAACCATTCGTGAGCACCAAACTTGGCTTGGTTGGGCAAATGTGGCTTAGCCCTGTAGATTACTGGCGAAGGTTGATTACCACCTCCTTGACTATTATCACCTCCTTGACGATTATCTATGTTACAAGCGAATTCTATTAATCAGAGTTGTTTATACATGGCTTAAATCCACACGTAATAACTTTCAGCATCACAGAACCCCAAAGGTAGGGGAAAGAGCATTCAGCCTTTACCCACAATGCAAGACAAAATAGTTACCTTTGATCTAGTGACGAAAGAAGGGTTTCGGATGCTTCACTACCACTTGCGACTTCTTTCTCCTCGAGAAGTTCTAAGAAAACCAAAAGCAACACAAGAGTATTCGACTTTAACAGTGTAAGAAAGGAGGAGACTTGATACGAATTTAAAAGAAAGCAAGAAGGAGTCGAGTGCTCTTACCGATTTGTCAAAGAATAATCGCTAACCCCAAGACAAGATAGTGATTGAATCAGCCTGGGTGCCAACTAGAGAGGAATGATGAGGGGAAATGGTTTAAGGAGAAGAGAGAAGAGAAATCGAATGAGGCAATAAGGTATATTCGGCCAACACCGTGCCAATTGGAAGGAGGCAATATTCGGCTAACCAGAGAAAAAAGAGAAGAGGAGATGAAAAGAAAAGAAAAGGTGTATTTGGCCAAAGAGAAAGGTTGTCAAAAAGTGAAACAGAAGAATGCTCGAAAACTCCTACCACATTTGGCCAAAGAGAGAAAAAATAATGCAAAAACCGAAAATGGGGAGAAGAGATTTTGATAGAGAGAACAATACATACCAAGCAAAACGAAAAATGAGAAGCACCCCTCTAGCTGAATTCTTGAGTGCCCACAGTCCCATTTCGACACAACTCTTTCTTTCCCCTCACTTCCCTTAATTTCCTCCTAAAATCCCTCCTCAAATCTCTTCACCTAATCACACCTCCCATCAACCACTCAGTTTGAATTCCTCTCAACCACTTCAGTGTCTCAGTCAAACTACAACTCCCCCAATGACACAGCAGCAAAAATAATACCCCCTTGCTTCCACCAAGATTCGAAGCTTAGTCCACTGGCATAGATAACACACCACTTACCCTCTAGACTAGCAGGCTTTTTATGTCTTGCTTTACCCACAAAAATTTAAAAGACTACTAACTATAGGCAAGGGTTTATTCCCTAAAAATAAAACTTTTTGCACAAGCCTAGGCTTGAACCCAGGACTTCTCAGACACTCCCAAACACACCCAAATCATTTAATCACTGAAGCAAACATGAATTTAATTTACAAACATACAAAAATAAATACCCAGATTTTGGGGTGTTACAAGAGAATTATAATGTACTTACACTTTGTTAGTAAATTACGTGTAGATAATATTTTTTTTGTAATTACAATCCTTAAAAGAAAAATGATATAAGGGAAAAGAAAAAAAAAAGAAAAAAATAACAAGGAAAGAGGCGGGGCCCACTTTTTAAAGGAGGAAATCAAATAATTTTTTTAAAAGAGAAATCAAAGAATTTTTAGATCTTGGAACTTAACGTGAATATGAGCCAATTTAGGGAATATTCATCTCAAGTCCCTAAACATTTTGGAGTAGTACTCTTTAGTCCTAAAAAACAAAAGCCCAATAACCTTTGCAGCCCAACAGTATTGGTGAGGCCCAGTTCAACAAGGATTTTAGCCCTTTGGGCTATGGTAAATCTTGCTTTTCCTTTTAAACCCATTTAACTTTTTTTTTAAATAGAATGGTTGAGATATTATTCAAATAAAAGCTTATAAAGATAGGCCCAACAAAACAAAACAGAAATTACAACTCGAAATAAATAAGACCAACCCAATGAATAGACTAAACATAAGGGAAATTAGTTCTAATAGAAGAAAAGAAATCTAACAAAGCATTAAATGAAACATAAATGATCGCAACCACCCAGGTAGATTATTCAATTTCAAATTATCTGAAAAGCAAGACCTTTCAGCAGCCTAACCGAGTATTATCCCATCAATCCTATCAATCTGCTTCAATAATACACTAGAAGGTGTTCTTTTAAAAACCATTGTGCCTCTTTAGAATCTTGGCACTCCTTCATCTAAAAAGACCCCAAAATTCATTTTCCAACCATTTTCTTCCCCTTTTCTAGAACGGGGAATCGATATCAAATGTGGCTTGTACGATGTGGTTATCACCGATCTACTTCAACAGCATCGAGTGCGTAGGTAGGAACATCACCCACAAGATAAGTTACTTCATTTCTTTAAGACCCTCTGTAGCCAAAGCATGAGCAGCACCGTTTATATGCTTTTGTACATAGTGGAAAACACAATTTTGGAAAATCACATATGACGCACGGATATTGTGAATATATGCTCCAATTACTGACCGTTCCCCTCTATTTTCTTTCAAATTACAAATCACGGACAAGCAATCTCCTAAAACTTCTACATTCAGAAAACCCATTTGAGCTCCTGTCAAAACCGCCTAGAAGCAAACGATCGCATTTGCTGCAAATGGTGAAGGTATGTTGGCATGCAAAACAGTTTTTGAACAGAGAATATTACCTGTATTGTTTCTAATAATAATCCCAGAACATGATCTATTATCTTGCTTGCAAAATCCTGCATCAAAATTTATTTTGACAAAAAGGTTCTAAGGTGCCTTCCACACACTAGCGAGTACGATCCTGTAACACCTCTAACCTATATCCGTTGCCGGAATAGGGTTACGGAGCGTTACTAGAAATTTTTAGAATATTTACAGACATTTCATGTTAATCACTATTCATTCACCGAGATTGTTCAAAACGTCCCTGTAACACCCCTTACCCGTTTCCGACACCGGGACTGGATACGAGGCATTACTATCCTTGACCTTACTTAAACAGGTAGTATGGCTATAAAATTTTGTTCTTTTATAAAATCTTTTCTTTCTTAGTCATAACATACATCTCATGGGCCTGCAAGGCCTTAAACAAATATTCGGAAGATTTCGAGGTTCAACCGAAAAATTTTACACTATTTGAAAATTTTTGCCTAAACAGGGTCACACGCCCGTGTGGCTTGGGACACGCCCGTGTGGGCAGGCCATGTGGTTTCACACGCCCATGTCCCTAGCCCGTGTATAATTTATTTTATTATAAACCTACAGGGGTTTTCACACGGCTTGACACACGCCCGTGTCAATGGCCTGTGTCATTCACACGGCTTAGAAATGCCCGTGTCCTCACCCGTGTGAAAAATTAAGGGTATTCTGTTTGTGACGTCAACAACCCCTTAAGGAGCACACGGCCTAGGCACACGCCCGTGTGGCTAGCCTGTGGTCAACACTGACTTAAAACACTAACATGCAAGGGACACACGACCTGTTGGCACACCCATATGGGTTGACCGTGTGTCACACACAGCCTAGACACACGCCCGTGTGCCTACCCGTGTGGACACTTAAAGGCTATTTTCCAAGCCAATTGCCACCCTAAAATCAAGATCATTCATTTACCCAGTCCAACCACTCAAATACTTCATCAAAAACATGAACATTGATGCATAATTCATCATCAATTGATGTATAAACTTAGTAAATATTGGCCAATCTCTTTAGACATATACAAAAAGAATAATCACTTTGATAGCCAACACTTTGAATCCTCTTAAGACATAAAATGAAAAGAATTCTTATACATGCCTTAATATAAACAACTAGGTTATAACAAAATAATGATTGATTGTGCGATCCGATACTCCGACGTCTATGATCCTCGAACTAGTTTGGCAAAACTACAAGAAAGAAAGAAAGGAAAGAAGTAAGCATATAGCTTAGTAAGTTTGCATGAAACTCATATAGCAATATATTTGCTAAATATAATTCATCTATCATGAAATAATGACAACATAAATCTCAAGTACTTGGCTTACTTACTCTTACTTATCCTTACTCATCACATGTAATAAAACAATTTCATACTTGTAATGTACTCATGATACCTGTATCACTTAATCACACCAATTAGTGTATTTTGCTAATGCAAACATAAACTCAATCTTCATCTTCCTTAACTCGAATAATGCTCTTTATCAACTTTGAATAACTTAGCTTATTAATATCTTTATTTATTTAGCTTCTTATTACCTCTTTCATAATTGGCTCTTTTGCTCGATGAATTACCCGTAATAACTGAGGTTACTCAATCTCATCACACATGGGTCTTGATGCCAATGCCATGTCCTAGACACGGTCTTACATGGAATCGCCTCATGATGCCAATGCCATGTCCCAGATATGGTCTTACATGGGATCTCTTAACTTGATGTCGATGCCATGTCCCAGACATGGTCTTACATGAGATCTTCCTTGGGTGCCGAAGCCATGTTCCATACATGGTCTTACACGGGACCTTCCTTGTATGGTGTTGATGCCATGTTCCAGACATGGTCTTACACAAGACCTTCCTTGTTCTATGCTGATGTCATATCCCAGACATGGTCTTACACAGGATCTACGTTAGGTGCCGACGCCATGTCCCAGACATGGTCTTATACGGGACCTACATTCCTTGAGTGCCGATGCCATGTCTTGACATGGTCTTACATGGACTTTCCTTGTCTCATGTTGTGATATTAGTATCCTCATTATTCTGAGACTTCAACCGGGACTTTCTTTTACATATTCTCATCATAATATCAATAATTTAACTTCATAGAAGTATTGCATATTTTACAACATAATAAGTAATTGAAAGAGAATGAATGTACAACTTCAATTCATACAAACTTACCTCGGTATTCAAAATGTATGTAAATATGCAATTTAGTCCTTGACTTTGTTCTTGCCTCGGTTTCTATCCGGGCTTCATATCTCTTGATCTATAATAAAAATTTAGCTCATTTTAATCATCAATTAATAAAAGCATTTCGATAATCATGCTTTGGCAAAATTACTATTTTGCCCCTAGGCTTTGGCAAAAATGACCATTTTGCCCCTAGGCTCGAAAATAAATTCTAATCACATTTCTACCTTCAACAAGCCTAGGTGAACATTTAATACTCTTATAGCTATCATCAAAACTCAACATTTTACATAATTACTAAAAATTTGTAACCTTTTCATCAAGGTCCAATTGGGTGTTTTCAAGACAACACCTTTCACAAAAGTTGTTCATCTAACAACTAAGACTCAATTTCTTCCATAAAAATGCAGCAAATAACAATGATAGCTCTCATGGAAAAACCCTAAACTTTTTACCATTTTGCGCAATAGTCCCCTCATTTGAAAGCTTAAGCTTTAGGGGTATCAAAAGTACAACTATTTTTAAGAAAAGATCACTAGGACACTTACTAGAGAGGAGATGAGTGTGCTGAAATTTTTGAAGCTTTCAACCCCTATATTGCTTGAAAATTTTGGTGGAAGAGATGAACAAGAAAGATGTACATCATCTTTTCTTTATTTTAATATTAAACTACCAATTAGTCCACCAAACATCACCAACTTTGACCAACTTGATCAATCCTTGTCCCCTATGGCCGGCCAAGCATATATTGGGGGTCTAATTACCTTTTAAAGACCTCCAATTATCAATCTAAGGCTATTTGGTACCTTTAGCTTATAAAATGGAACTTTCGCACTTTATGCAATTTACCCTTTTTTTCGCGATTAAGCAAGAAACCGGTAAAATTAAAGTACTAAAAGTTTCGTGTAATTCTAAAATCATGCTCTAACACATAAAATAACATAAAAATAATTTTCTCTAACCTCAGATTAGTGATCCCTAGATCACTATTCTGACTAGCCCCTAAATCAGGCTGTTACAGTCCCTTGATTGGACCCTCGAGAACCAATACAAGCATTAGAATTGAGTCGGGACTTAATCGGGAACTCTAAGAATTTTTCGCGAAATTTCAAAAATTTTCTAAGGTGCAGGGCTCACACGCCCGTGTGACCCTAGGACACGCTTGCGCTACAGGCCGTGTTTGACCCCGTGTAACTCTCTGACTTGTGCACAAGGGCATGCCACACGCCCGTGTGCTAGGCCGTGTGGTTAATTAATGTATTTTGAAATTAGGTGCAGGTTTCACACGGCTAAGACACACGCCCGTATGGCACACACATTTGTGACACACGTCCGTGTCTCTGCCCGTGTGCTCAATTCTGAGCATTCTGTTTCTTATAATTAAGGTACAGGGGACACACGGCCTAACTACATGCCCGTGTACCAGGTCGTGTGTCACACACAGTCTAGACACACGCTTGTGTGTCTGTCCATGTGGACAAAATAAAGCCATTTCCTAGCCTCATTTGTCACCCAAATTTACCATTTACCTGCACTAAAACATACCAAGTACAATCCAACCATTCCAACCATTCAATTTAAGAAAATTCCATCATTCATCATGGCATACCATTACATGTGTAACAACCCGTTTTTAGGTCAAATCGGAACAGTAGTTTTGGGACCAAAAATTCAAGGCCAAAATATTTATTTTATTATTTTATTAAATTTTATAGCATGATAGTTTTATTGTGTGAAAGTTTCGTAAAGAAATTTTACTGTTTGAATGCTTAATTCGGTAAAAAGGACTAAATCGCGTAAAATGCAAAAGTTACATTATACTTGTTAAAGGTGTCAATTAGATTTGGATTTTAAATATGATGACCTAAAATGGTAATTAAACCAATTTTATATTGTGTGGACATTTATAGACTTGTAATATGTGATTTTAAAGTATAGTTACTAAGGTTAATTTAGTAAAGTGGTAATAATTTTAAGTTTAATAAAAACAAAATAAGAAAATGGTTTCCATCTTTCTTCTCCAACCGAAATTAAGAAACAAAGGAAGTCATTGTTGAGTTTTAAAGGTTCGACTAGTGCGTGCTTCAATTGTAAGTCCAGTTTTGCTCAGTTTTTAATGATTTTTATGTTTTTGAGATCGTTACTTCACATTCTAGCTAGCCCGTACCTTAGATTTTGAAACTGTTAAAGATTTAACATGTTGCCATTAATGTTTGAGTAAATTGATATTGAGGATAGATTATGAAAGTTTATTGATAGATTTAATAGTTTTGTAAAGTCATTTTTGACAAAAATGTCAAAAAGAGATTATATTGAGAAAATGTAAAATTAGGTGGGTAAAAGTGTGGATAATTTGAAAATATTGGCTGCTAGTAACATGTAGTATATTCGGCTAGCATGAAATTGTACTAAATTGTAGGAATTTGCAATTTTATGTGATAAGGACTAAATTATAAAAATGTGAAAGTTTAGTGGCAAATGTGCAAAATAGCCCTAATATGTGTTTTGGACTAAATTGAATAAATGGCTGATTAAAAATTTAATTTTGAATATATTGAGATCAAGAAAATAGGAAGCTGGAATTGGATAGGGGGAAAGCCAAGATTATCGAGCAATTAACTCGTTTCACCGTTTTCATACTCGAGGTAAGTTCGTATAATTAGAATTGAGCTTTTAAATACTTGCATTTATTTTAAATATATGTATATAATTGAGTAATTGATATACTTGGAACACGAATGCCTTAATGGTATAGAATGATGGTTACTGAGCCCTGTTTTAACTGTAGGAATTCGTAGGATACGAGTGACATGTCACTAGGGTTATTGTTTTGGTCGAGCTTCTGCATTTGTTGTGGACTCACCACAGCTCGTTTGAGCTTACCGATATATCAGCTCGTAAGATCTTACTGTTCTTATCTCATAAGAGCTTAATGTTTTAGCTTGTCAGAGCTTACTGTTTCAGCTTAATAGAGCTTACTGTCTTTCAGCTCAGGAGGAGCTTACTGATCATAGCTTGAAAGAGTGGAAATGATAATGAATTGATGGATTACTGATGTATATCACCCAAGTATCCTTTGAAGTTCTATTGAGTTCAATGGGCATAAATTCTGTGATATGATAAAGTCCTGTTTATACGAATAAATTATTGTTTATATGATTGAGAGTGAAATGTTACAAATGATGTATCTGATATATGTGAAGTTGATATAATACAATGTATTGAGCATTAAGATTGAGATAATGGATGATTACATGTATTTATTTGACTAATTTGTTGTTGAAATTCTTGTGTTAGGCATTTAGAAATTGAATTGAGTTTCCTTATTTATTGTCTTGATTATGTATAAATGGTAAGTTTAATTCTGAATTATACGGGCTTACTAACCTATATAGCTTACTCTGTTTCTTTTCCGTGTATTATAGAGGTTCGATAGCTCGCTTGATTCAGATAAAGTCAGAGTTACGCATCACACTGTCCAGTTGTCGATTGGTACCTTTGAACTTATGGATATATGTAAATATGGCATGTATAGGCTAGTTATAAGGATGATAGTTAAGGATACTTGAGATATTGATTTTGGTACATGTTGTGGTATGAGTTAAAGCCATGTGATTTGGCTTAACTTGGTATAATATTTTGGTTGTGTATAAGTATTTAATATGGTATGTTTTGGCAAGTAGTATGTGGAATGGAAATATGCAAATGATGTCTTGATATGTATTAGCCACATGAATGGAAAATGCATGATATTATTTAGGTATTTGAATGCTATGTTGAAATGTTGTGGATTGATTGCCTATTTGGTTATATAATGTTGCAATTTATGCTTGAGTATGCATGTAAAAATAGGGTGGTAAAATGACTTTGCAAATAACCTATTTTTTTCCACACGGGCAGAGACACGGGCGTGTGTCTCAGCCATGTGCGACACATGGTCATGTTACACGGTAGTGTGTCCCATGGTGTTGGAATTAAATTGAAGTTAGTATTCTCCACAGGGTCTCACACATTGACGTGTGACTGGCCGTGTGGTACAAGTCAGTATACCACCTAAATGCCACATAGCCTAGTATACAAGTATGTGACTTGGCCATGTTGCATAAGTCAGTATACCCTACAGGTTTAACACGGCCTGGCACACGGGTGTGTGTGGCCACTTCGAAGGGCACACGGGCTAGACACACGAGCATGTGGTCGGCCGTGTGACCCAAGTCAGTATGTATCCTCTGTTTTAACACGGTTGGTGACACGTGCATGTCAAGTGGCCGTGTGAGGCACACGGCTTGTTCACACGGGCATGTGAGGAACACGTATGTTTGAATTTTTTTCAAAGTTTTGTGAAAGTTTTATAAGTTATCGGTTTAGTCCCGAACCGCACCTAAAGCATGTTTAAGGCCTCAAAGGCTATTATAAGGGACAAAATGATTGAGAGTAAATAATGATAGTATAAATTGATAAAATGAATGACAAAAGTATAGTTATATGTGTTATAAGTCAGGCAATGCTCTGTAACCTTATTCCGGCATTGAATACGGGTGAGAGGTATTACAACATGCATATGTGTTTATAAACTTACCTTGGATTAACTTAGGCTTTAACATCATTTGATCACATATACTTAACATAACACTTATGAATATATCATAATAGCCTACTTAATCATGCCAAAATAAGCCATTACTAGCCATTTCTATGGCTAGGTTAAAAAACATCATTTTCAAGCCACTATTGGCCAAGTTGTCCTATACATGCCATTATACCAAAATGATTTTACTAACCCAAAAGAACGAGTTGATAGTGTGATGATACTCCAATGATCTCCAACCTTCGCGAAATTCTGAGCACTACAAAACATGAGAAAATAAAATGGAGTAAGTATTACATGCTTAGTAAGTTCGTATAATAGAAACTAAACTTACCAATATCGTTTATTAAATCTAAGTATACAATATCATGCTTTCCATCCATTAGCAAAATTACCTAAACACATGCATTCAATCAAACATGTTAGTCACCAAAATCTTCATATCAATCAAGTAAACATGGATGAGCTCATCAAGCAATATTCTCTCAAGTCATTATGAATTTCATCTCAAAATTCTCATACCAGGTCAAGAGTTGTGTCCGTTGAATCATTGAAATTTCGATGGATGCTTAAGTAGTACACTCGAGGTGTACAATTCAATAATTCGTCAATTCTTATTCAAGGGTACCCATTAGGGCACTTAACCAAGGGACACACTCTCGAGCCACATATCGTATAGCAAGATTACCAGTCCAGGCTAAATCCTTTATATAACGTATGCTCAGAAGCTCTCGATTAGGATTACCAGTCCAGGCTAAACCCTAACCATAACGTATACTCGAGAGTTATTATATCAGGATTACCCATCCGGCTAAATCCTTTCTGTAATGAGGTCAATAGGATTACTCGTCTGAGCTAAATCCCGTCCGTAACAAATGCAGGACCTCATCCATTTCGGGAAAGCACATATATTTATCGAAATTCAATATTCAATCGGGACTTAACCCCTTTTTCATCATCTCAAGCATGTATTAAATTTTCCATTATAGCATTCCAGCAATGCATATCAATATAAGTCACATTACATACAAACACAACATTCAATTAACATAATTACATGCTCAATTAAGTTACACGAACTTACCTCGACACTTGTTCGCGTATATAATCTACTAATCCGAAGCCTTTTCTTTTCCTCGGTCTAACCTCAAATTTGTGTTGTTCAGATCTATATAAATAGCTTAAATCATCAATTTCTCATATTTCATACATTCGGACTTAATTTTCATCCTAGGCAAAATTACCATTTTGCCCCTAACTTTTCCATAAATTCCCATTTCATCCTTAGGCTCGGAAAATGAAACTAGTGCAATTTATTTCCTATTCCAAGCCTAAAAAAAATTCCATTACAAAATTTACAGCACACGTATTCATAAAAAAATAGAATTTTTCATCAAATTTCACAACTTTACATTTTAGTCCCTAAATCATATTTTCATCAAAAATCACTTTGTAAAAGTTGTTTATCTATCAACAACCTTTCATTTTCTACCATAAATTTCTAATTTTTAGCATATTCATTCATGATCCAAATTTCATACCTTGATAACTTTTCAAATTAATCCCCCAAATAGATAGATTAGACTTTCCCAGTTTCAAAAATATCAAAATTACTAAAAACGGGACAAGGAAACTTACCCAATTAAGCCTTGAAAGTTTTTTTTTCTCTCCTAGGGATTCCATATAATTTTGGGGTTGAATATGAGAAAATAATAAGATGATATCTTTTATCATCTTTTTAATTAATTAATTATTTCCATTTCCAATTTAGTCCTTGCCCTTTTCTAATTTTTCCATAGATGAGTCACCAAAAATCTACATACTTTTCTTTAATGGTCTAATTACCATATAAGGACCTCTAGTTTTGAATTCCATAGCTATTTAATCCTTATAGCTACTAGAATTCAACTTTCACATTTTATGCGATTTAGTCCATCTCGTAATTAAACACTGAATCGATAAAAATTTCGTATCAAAATTTTCACACGACACGTCTATCATAATACGGGCCATATAATAAAATAAAAATAAACTTTATTTTCGGATCAGATTTGTGGTCCCAAAACCACCGTTCCTATTTCACTGAAAAATAGGATGTTATGGATCCACTTTGCAATTTTGCTTTTATCCCCTATAATTTTACCCAAATACTTCCAGATGGAATATACTATCTCCCTTGCAGTCGCACTTTGCCCTTCATGTAGCAATTCGTTGCGTGCAGTCCAGATTGCCCATAACCCACAACAAAACAATCGACAAAGGTACATGGAACTATTTTCAAAAAAATTGTTTACCCATTCTTCCATTTGAGTGAACCCTAACTATTTCCAGATCTCCTTTTTGTGCAGACACTCTTGATAAATATGTTCAATTGTTTTTACACCATTATGGCAATGGGGACTGTTCACAGAGTTCATCAACGTCCTGCAGTATAGGTTTGCATAAGTAGGCACATAGTTGCTTACAATCCTCCATGTTGTAATTTTTATTTTGAAGGGTAGATCAATATTCCAAAGCCTTTTGTATAAGTTAGAGTAGGGGGTAGAAATTTCCATCAGTAGAAATTCCATAATGTTTATGTATCAACCATTTCTAAGCACTTTGGACCGTATATTCCCCCGTAGCTTCACCACTCCAAGTTCGAACATCCTTCTGTGGAACAAGGGGTAAAGGAATGTGATAAACCGTAATATATACATATTTTAATCCCACATTTAACATACTTTTGGATGATTTTTTCTCTGAATCGTGGAATTTGGTGCTCTTAATCCTTTAATTTCATGTTTTATACTTAGGAGAGCCTCGGAGATGAAAAGAATGAGAAACGGGCCAAAAATGGTGAAAATGGGCCAAAGCACGAAATGCACACAGCCTGGGCCTAAGCCACATGGTCGTGCCTCTTTAGCAGACCCGACCACGTCCTGGATTCGATTCACACTAGCGTGCCACACGGGCGTGTCCTTACCGTGACCTATTTTAATTATATTTAGAATAGGGTACTTAGAGGCAAATAAAGACATTCCAAAAGCCTATATAAACACCCTAGAGGCCAACCTTCAAGGGGGCGTCCAGGTAGGCTTAGGAGCCAAGCCAGAGAGGTCAGAATTGTGGGATTTACTCGAAGAAAGCTAGTTGATTAATCTCAAGAAGATGGAGTCATACTCAAGACGGAAGATCTTCCCTTCAATTTCCTTCAGGGGGTTTTAGGGTGTTTCTTATGTTTTGTTTTATATTTTCTTCTGAGATGTATTTTTTTATGATTATGAACTAAATCCCTCAAATACCTGAAGGGGATGAAACCTAAGATGGATCTTGTTATTGTTTTCTGAACTATATGATAAATACTTGATTTGTTCTTAATTATGTGTTCTTAATTCTTGTTTGATATTTCAAGATATTGATTCAAGTATTGATGTGCTTAGGCAGTGGAGCAAAAGTCCCTGCTTAAGTGTAGATCTAGCATAGTTAAGCGGAGTTGATCGCAACCCTAGAAATAGGATGACGAAAATCTACCGGATTAGGGTCAAACCTAATATGGGAGTCCATAGATCGAGTTAATGCAATTCTAGGGGTTTTAATTAGAAAGAGATTTCAATTAATCAACCTAGGGTTAGACATTAGTAGCCTCGAAAGACGTATTAATATAAATTAGGGAATCTTATGGATCAAGTCAAGTGAATAAATCATCTGGTTCAGAGTTAAATAACAAGTGAAGTCTAGGTGGATTCTTCCTCGGGTATTGTCCTAATTAATTGGTCTTTCCCAAAAGTATTTTCCCCAATTTATTCTCTGTGTCTTAGCATCCTTAGCTTAGTAGTTAGTTAATTTTAGATTAAACAACAATTCCCTTAATTCTTAGGCTAAATAATAAAAAGAAAGTTAGTATTAGTATTTTTGGTTCCCTTGGGTTCGACATTCCGGTCTTGCCACTAAACTATACTACTGTTCGATAGGTGCGCTTGCCTCAATCATGGTGATAGTTAGTTTCTAGGCTCGATCATTGATTATATAAATTTGAAGACTTTCAGACACGATCAAGTTTTTGGCATCGTTGTCGGGGAGCTGATATATTAAGAATGCTCAATTTTTATTACTTTAGTCATATTTTATTTTTGCAATTAAATTTTATTTTTACTTTTCTAAATTTTCTTCTTTGCTTCTGGCAGACATTCTAGTTTATGACTAGAAGAAACCCATTAGGACCTCTACTTTACGATAGTGACATTGAAAGCACAGTTCACAGAAACCGAAGAGAAATAAGGAGAAGCCTACAATACATACAAGAAGAGCAAGAGAATTAAATTAATACTACTAAAGAGATGGCTGAGAATAATCCGCTACCTCTAGAGGTGGCCGAAAATCATGCTCCTCAAACTATGTATGATTATGCTAAACTTAGTTTAACAGGAACTGAGTCAAATATTGTTAGACCTGCTATTGCTGCAAATAATTTTGAACTGAAACCTAACACAATTCAGATGATACAACAATTTGTTTAGTTTGATGGTTT
This sequence comes from Gossypium bickii, assembly GCA_025503065.1. Taxonomy (NCBI): domain Eukaryota; kingdom Viridiplantae; phylum Streptophyta; class Magnoliopsida; order Malvales; family Malvaceae; genus Gossypium; species Gossypium bickii. The sequence goes on from CP106712.1 coordinate 85,410,975, forward strand.
GCAGGATGAAGATCCAAATAATCACTTGGCGAATTTCTTAGAATTTTGTGACACTTTCAAAATAAATGGCGTTTCGAATGATGCCATCCATCTTCAATTATTTCCCTTTTCTTTGAGGAATAAAACTAAATAGTGGTTGAATTCTTTTCCATAAGGATCAATCACTACATGGGAACAAATGACCGAAAAATTTTTATTGAAATATTTTTTGCCGGCTAAAATGGCTAAGTTGAGGAATGATATCTCTTCTTTTGTGCAGATGGATTTAGAAACACTTTACGATGAATGGGAGAGATACAAAGATCTATTGAGAAGGTGCCCACACCATGGATTACCCTTGTGGTTACAAGTCTAAACTTTTTACAACGGTGTGAACCCCTCAACCAGACAGTTGATTGATTTAGCCGCCGACGGAACCTTGAATAATAAAACACCTGAGGCTGCCTACGAATTTATAAAAGAAATGTCACTGAATAACTACTAGTGGCAAGTCACGAGGACAAGGCCAACAAAAGCCGCCAGTGTTTTCAACCTCGACGCAGTGACCATGCTATCAAATCATGTAGAAATTTTAAATAAAAAGATTGATAGTTTATGTGGTTCTTTGCATGTACATCCAGTTATGCAGTACGATATGAATGGAGGAGGGATGAGCAATACAGAATATCCATCTTACAACCTGAGCACTGAAAACGAGCAAGTTCACTATATGGGTAATAATTCTAGACCTTAAAATAACCCTTATAATAATACTTACAATCCAGGTTGGAGGAACCACCCCAATTTTTCATGGGGTGGTCAAGGAAATCAGAGACAACAACCCCCTCCAAACTTCCAACAACAGCCCTACCCACAGGAAAAGAAGCCGAACCTTGAGGAGATTCTGACAAAATTCATAGCGGTGTCAGAAACACGTTTCCAAAACTCCAAAACAACACTTAAAAATCAACAAGCATTGATTCAAGGGATCGAGAACCAATTAGGTCAACTTGCTAAGATCATATCCGAACGACCTCAAGGCAGCTTGCCAAGTAACACAGAAACTAACCCAAAGGAGCAACTTCAAGCCATAACCGCTCATAATAGTGAAAGGTTAGATGAAAGAAAATTGAGGCAAGAGAAAATGGTAGAGGAAGGTAAGATTGAAGTAAGTCATGATAAGCCAAAACCAGTAATTAAAAGTACCAACATCGTATACCATACCCCAATGCGATGAAGAAAGACAACATAGATGAACAATTCAGTAAATTTCTTAAACTTTTAAAGAAATTACATATTAACTTACTATTTTTTAAAGCTCTTTCGCAGATGCCAGATTCGAGGAAATTTTTAAAAGAGCTCTTGACAGATAAGCGGAAGTTAGACGAGGAGTCGCATGTGGAGCTAAACGCAGTGTGCTCAGTAATGTTGCAAAATAGACTACCACAAAAATTAAAAGATCCAGGGAGTTTTACAATTCCATGCTTAATTGCTAGTTTATCTGTTGATAATGCTTTAGCTGATTTAGGGGCAAGCATAAATGTTATGCCTTATAAAATGTTTAAATAGCTAGATCTAGGAAACAAAACAAACTAGGATAAGCATTCAATTAGCTGATAAAACTATTCGAATTCCTAGGGGTATAATTGAAGATATACTAGTCAAAATTGACAAATTCATATTCCCGGTAGACTTTGTCCTTTTAGACATGGATGAGGACAATAGTATCCCCCTAATTTTAGGAAGACCCTTTTTAGCAACTGCTAGAACTAAAATTGATGTTGGTACAGGAGAACTCATACTTCGTGTAGGTGACGAATCAATCAGTCTTCAGGCTCTTGACTCATCTAGGACATCAAGTAATCAATGTGAGAAAATTAATTTTATAATGACCATTCGGTTAAACCTTCTTTTCAGGGAGCACCACGGAACTACATAATTGAGCCAGATCCTATACCTCATGACAATAAAGAAATAACTCACGAGGAATGACGACTTCAAATCGATGAACTAGACGAGTGGAAGACACATTTCAAGGAAAAACTAGGAATACACGAAGCAAAATCGAAGCAACTCCATGATAAACCTAAAGATGGGACAAACCAATTTTAGATCGGGGATCAGGTATTGTTAGCTCAAATAGACGCTCGGATCGCCACCTCAGACCTTGATACAAATGAAAAAAAATCCCTTTTAAGGTACTTAATGTCTTCCCTTACAGAACAGTCGAGGTAAGTAATCCTATATTCAACAATTTTAAAGTAAATGCTACTCGACTCGAGCTATATATTGATTATAGAACTGATAGCGTGAGAAAGGATTTTCAACTCCTCAAACCACCATGATTATGTGACTAAGAGGTAAGTCTAGCTTAAGACTTTAAATGAGCGCTTCTCTAGAGGCAATCCAAGCACTAACCCCATTAATTTTTACATTTTTATTTTTACTTTTATTTTTCCTTTTTAGCACCTAACTATAAACTAACCAAAGTGCAGATTTCCATACCACACGGCCTTGCACATGGCTGTGGCTGTGGCCATGTGGACACCACAGATTTCCGTACTAGCGTGGCAGAGATAGTACGAAACAGGATGAAAAATATCTTCAAGCCACGGGCTCCGATTAAACACCATGGCCGTGCGATAAAATCGTGGTCGACACTGTTTTATCAACATGGGCGTGGTGACCTGCACATGGGCGTGGAAAAAATGAACGTAGCACAACATGGCTGTGCGATACAGCCGTGTGACTCAACACGCCCATGACACACGAGCGTGGGGATGTACCAGATCTGATATTTCTATTTAAAACACCTCTCTCCCCTTCTCACCTACTCTCCATTCACCTTCTTCCATACCCTTTACACTCCCCTCCCTTTTCACCTTTACCCTTCTTCAAACTTTTGATCTACACCCTATCCATGTCGAAGAAATAGAAGGATCCTAGCACAGTCTCCCTCTGTGAGACCGATCTACATAAGTTCATGTCGGCCGCTTCATTAACTCTACAGGACAAGGACCTTTGAGTCCATTTCATTCTTCTTTTTCTTTTCTCTTCTCCTTTATTTTCCTTTTCTTTATTTCTCTTATACTTACTTTATTCTATTCTATGTTTTCTTTGATTTAGGTTCTAAAGGCTGCTTGGGAATCACCACACCACGGCCTTAGAAATCACACCCACTTCACGAACCATCTAACAATAAGGACCTTTTAGTCCATTAATCTTTTCTTTTAGTTTCATTTCACTTTTTACATCCTTTCTTTTTCCTTTTCTTTTCTTTAAATATATAATTAGTATATTTTGAATTGTTCTTATTACTTTCTGGCTAATTCTTCACGAGATTCCCAATTTCCTTATCTAGCGGAGAGATTGTCGGCGGCCACCACACCATGACCACTACCAACTCAAGGAATTTGTCCAAAATTCAAGAAGTTTCACCTCTCCCTATCTCTTATGATTTCATATACATCTTTGTACATTGAGGGCAATGTACATCTTAAGTGTGGGGGGTGAATTTTATTTTGAAAAGTTCCTAACTTTTTGCATTATTCTCAAATCCCTGAACTATGTCTTGTTCTTAAGTAAGTTTCCTCATATTACTATTAGAATGAAATTTCGTTTTATTCATGATTTTTATGGATATGTTTTGGATTAAGTCATTGATAATTGTGCAGTGATGATTTAAACTTTAGGAGATTAGAGAATCAAGCATGATGAGTCTATTTGCAAAAATTTTGTTATGTTGTCTACCTGAATCTAATTATTACCTTGAAGTTTGAAATTTACAAGGTTGATATCAAAAACCCATAATTTTTGTGAGATTTTGAGCCTTTTAGAGCATACATTCTTTTCTTGCTCACTTTATTGATTATGAGTGTGTCAACATTGATTTGTTATTCTAGAACTTGCTTTGATTATACATGTCAAGACCACATTATTGATTTGATATGCATAGATGACAAAGGCACTTAGGATTTAACCCACTCACTCCACTAAAAAGCCTACCCTCACAATTAACCCTTAGTGAACCCCTTTGATCCTAACACCCCTTTTATTGACTCACCCACTAATATTACCCCCAAACCCATCTTGTATTTGTTATCACCATTTTTCTTGACTCCCTTTTTGTCGAGATTTGATTTTGAGCATTTGCCTAACTATGTTCTATATTTCAGTTGTTAAAGTTCTTTCTTATTATTATGAATACTTGATTTGTTCTTAAAAAAAAAACAAAAAAAATTCGAAGTATATTCATTATTAGTTCTATAATTAAGTGAGCTTATAAGTTTAAACTCCACATCTTGAAGAAGAAGCTCGTATTATTAGTTTCAAGTTTTCAATTGATGTTCATTTTTCTAGTTAGGTAAATTATCAATTCAATCTCGATTCTAACCCTTTAATTCAACCTTTATTCACACCTTTAACCCGAGCCCCATTACAACCCTTTTTAAAGACCTTTTGATTTGTGTATCATCTCATTTTACAGTGGTGGATATTTGATTTTCATGCAAGCTTATGGGATTAACTTTTCATGTTCGACTTTTGAGTGCTTAATTTTAAACCTTAAACACTTTTGAGTGATTTGAGTGAACCTTTAGTGAGGATGTCAACCCTTGTCGGTTTTGGATCAAAGGTAATCATTTAGATAAGGGGAAACACCTAATGTTTTTGGGCTATAAATGTATGACTTAGATTGTTTGAATCTTTAGGACCCTTTGAGTTAAATTATCAATATATGAATTACTTTTGAATTATGATGAAACATTATTGACGAAAATTATGAATTGAGAAAGTTCATTTTAATTGTGAGTTGAGAATTTTGCTTGAGGACAAGCAAATGCTTAAGTGTGGGGGTATTTGATAAACCGTAATATATACATATTTTAATCCCACATTTAGCATACTTTTGGATGATTTATTCCCTGAATTGTGGAATTTGGTGCCATTAATCCTTTAATTTCATGTTTTATACTTAGGAGAGCCTCGGAGGATGAAAAGAACGAGAAACAAGCAAAAAAAGAGAAAATGGGCCAAAGTACAAAATGTACATGGGCTGGGCCTGAGCTACACGGCCGTGCCTCTTTAGCAGACCCGACCACGGCCTGGATTCGATTCACACGGGCGTGCCACACAGGTGTGTCCCTGTCGTGACCTGTTTTAATTTTATTTGGAATAGGGTACTTAGAGGCAAAGAAAGACATTCCAAATGTAACACCCCAAACCCGGCCCAAATACCACGACCGGATCTGGTATGTCACTAAGAAAAAAATATTTTTCTAAAGTTTATCTTCTTATTCGAAAGAAATTTAATAGTCGATAGTTTAAATAAAATATGCCTTTATAAATTAAAAACCCAAATTTAAATACATGCATTAGTTCAATAAGAATTTAAATAACTAAAAGTAATTAAAGCCCAAAATAAAACAAAACATAAACTAGTGGCCCATGGCCTTATTACAACGAGATTTAAAATCCATTAATTAAAAATATAAAGTATTAACTTGAGTCTTTTTGCTGGATCCAGATGTTCTTTTGCATGGCCACCGTGCGTTCCTCTCCAGCCCGGTCCGAAGCACTAGGTATCACCTGAAAGGTTAATTAATAGTGTGAGTCGCGAGACTCAGTGTGCAACCCTCATGTACCACTAGATTTTGGCCTTAGGCCCATAAAACAGATTAATAATTTCATTTATAAAAAAATAACAAATAATATGCAAGGCCTAACCCGTTTGCCTAGGTTTCCATCTGCTACACGCCCCCGTACCAGCCATTCACACCATTGGGGATTTCAACAATCGGCCCACACCGCTACACGCCAAGATGGCAGTCATACTGCTCATCAACATATTATGGCCGAAGCCCTTATAACAGATCACAGCATTAGCCGCTACAACATATAACAGATCACGGTATAAACCGCTACACATATAACGTATAACTTCCTCCATTCATCAACCCAACCCATGCAGTCATAAAATCAATATACTTTTATCATATAAAGTCAAAACATTCATTGACCTGGTGATTTGCTTCACCCTTTTCAAGTTACCAACATTAAACCGAGATATCGGTATTTATCACAACATATAAACTTATGAGCATACATTAATAATCAGATCTAGATGGTGGGGAAGTATTACACACCTGATATCGCGAAATCTACTATCCTTAGTTGATATCCAAATCTACTACCCTCAGTGTATGCCTTGCTCAAAAGCCAGAAACTCACACGAAGATTTAGCCCTTCAATATTCGGCCAAGGTTAATAAAATCTCAATTTACACGTTAACTACTAATAGATCTCTTACCTAATTTGTCGAATCCCAAAAGTCCTTAAGAAAACGTCACCTTCCTACCTACATTTGGCCAAGCCCAAAATATTAAACCAATCCCAATTAACATTTGGCCCAAAGAGGAAAGAACAAGAAAGTGGCCATTTAGCTGAACCTACCACTACCTACCTTCGGCTTTTCCATAAATCGACACTACAGATCTCAGCAAGAAAGGATTCGGCTTCCAACAAGAGAGTAAAATCGACAGGACCTTAGAAAACTGATTTGGACTAGAAACTTGATAAAAGAGAATTGAAGAAATTGCAAAGGAGCAAAATCTCGAAACTTACTAGATTAAAGAGGAGTATTCAACTATGGTGCACCTTCGGGAAAATCAGCCTTGAAGATTCGGTTATAGGAGAAGGAAAATATGAACAAAAGAGAATTTGACTTTTAGAGAAAATACTGAGGAGAGGAGAAAATATCTAGGGAGTTTCGGTTTTGAAAAGAAATTAAAACAAATGGAAGAAGAGAATTTCGGCTAGGTGAGGAAGAAGAGAGAAAAATTGAAAGAAAGGATGATCACTTGGCTTATATAGATTTCGGCAATACAATTCCCCTCTTAGAGTTGGGTTTTCGGCCAACTCTGATGTCATCTGATAGCTTTTATCCCACCTATTACCTTAATCCCTTAGCTCCTCAAAAATAGCCCTAATCTTTCTCTTCATTATCTTTCTATTATCAGCACTTTATCACTAAAATAAAAGAATTAAATCCCCTAAATTTTAGCAAGTGTGCTGTCCACCTAACTCTTCTGGGCTACCGAATTTTTGACCCAATCTTTTGGGCTCCAAGTGGCCAAATTTGGGCCCTTTCCAAGTGCTTGTGACGCCACTTTAAGCTCCCCCTCTACTGTGCCCCTAGCTACTGGGCCACAAGCCCAATATATCAATTAAATTACCCAAAACACTATTTTTAAACCCTAAGGTGACTAATCCAAATATTTTAATCAAGGCCTCAGTTCAACCTCAAATTCTTAAATTACAAATTAATCAAGTACCACATATAAATGCACAGGCCTATATTTAGGATATTACAGTTCTACCTCCCTTAAAATAAATTTCGTCCTCGAAATTTACCTGATCAAAAGAGATGGGGATACTGCTGTCGCATAACATCCTCTGGCTCCCACGTTGCCTCTTTTGAGCCATGATTTCGCCATAGAACTTTGACCAAAGGAACGGACTTCTTTCTCAACACCTTTATATCTCGATCCGAAATTTGTACCGATTCCTCCTCAAAAGATAAATCTGGCCTTACTTCAATTTCTTCCACTGGCACTATGTACGATGGATCAGATCGATAACGTCTCAGCATTGAGACATGGAACACGTCATGTATCTGCTCCAACTCTGAAGGCAACTCCAAATGATAAGCTACTGGCCCCACACGTTCTAACACCCTATAAGGCCCAATAAACCGAGGACTTAGCTTACCCTTTCGTCCAAGCCTCATTACTTTCTTCCACGGCGATACCTTCAAGTAGACTTGGTCTTCTACTGCAAATTCCACCTCCTTCCACTTTAGATCTGCATAAGATTTCTGCCGATCAGACGCTTCCTTCAATCAAGCCCGTATTAACTTAACTTTTTCCTCTGTTTCCGAAACTAGTTTAGGACCCAATACCTGACGTTCACCTAACTCCGTCCAACAAGTTGGAGTACGGCATCTCCTTCCATATAAGACTTCATACGGCACCATTTGAATACTAGCTTGATAGCTATTATTGTACGCGAATTCAGCCAAGGGTAAATACTCCTCCCAACTACCCCTAAAATCGATGATGCAACTCCTTAGCATATCCTCCAAGATCTGAATTACCCTCTCAGACTGACCATCAGACTGTGGGTGAAAAGCGGTACTGAAGTCTAACCTTGTTCCCATTGGCTGATGAAGAGCCTTCCAAAATCGTGACATGAACCTAGGGTTCCTATCCGATATGATCGACACCGATACACCATGTAATCTTACAACCTCCGCCACGTACAACTTAGCCAACTTTTGTAGGGAGTAGTCGACCCGAATTGGTATGGAGTGAGCAGACTTCGTCAGCCGATCCACAATTACCCAAATTAAATCTTTCTTGGTGGGTGTAAGGGGTAACCCACTAACAAAATCCATTGTGATTCTCTCCTATTTCCATTGGGGAAACTTTATCGGCTGCAACAATCTCGAAGGCAACTGGTGTTCATCTTTGACTTACTGACACGTCAAACACTTCCCCACATATTTTGTAACTTCTTACTTTAAACCCGACCACCAGAACTGGTCTCGCAAATCCCGATACATCTTCACTCCTCCAGGATGCATAGCATAGGGGTGACTGTGCGATTTTCAAAGAATCATCTGCCTTAGCTCCTCATCTTTTGGCATACAAACCTTCCCACGGAAACACAAAACTCTATCATTGTTCAGACTATAGTCCTCTACTTCACCCTCCTGCACTTGTCGAATTCGAGTACTTAAGACATCATCCAAAAGTTGTTTCTCCTTGATTAGACTTGTCCATATAGGTCTTACTTGTAGCTCAGCCACCAAATTACCATCTTCATACAAACTAAGATGAGCGAACATCGCCCTTAGGTCTACTATCACCTTCCTACTCAACGCATCTGCCACTACATTGGCCTTGCCGAGATGGTATTCAATCGAGCAATCATAGTCCTTCAAGAGCTTGATCCACCTACGTTGTCATAAATTTAACTCCTTCTGAGTAAAGAGATACTTCAAACTTTTATGGTCGGTGTAAATTACCGACTTCTCCCCGTACATGTAATGTTTCCAAATCTTCAGAGCAAATACTACCGCCGCCAATTCCAGATCATGCGTAGGGTAGTTCAACTCATGCGGTCTCAACTGTCGAGACGCGTATGCCACAACTTTTCCATCTTGCATCAGCACACACCCTAACCCTGTGTGTGACACATCACAATAGATGGTAAATTCTTTTTCAACACCGGTGCTTCCATCAGAATTCTCTTCAGCCTCTCAAAGCTCTCCTGTTGTTTGTCAGTCCACACAAAAGATACTCCCTTCCTCAACAACTTAGTTAATGGTGCCGCTATTGAAAAGAACCCCTCAACGAACCTTCGATAATATCCTACTAATCCTAAGAAAATTTGAATTTCTGCCACAGACTTCGGCGATTTCCAATTTAACACAGCTTCAATTTTTTGAGGGTCTACCCTAATCCCCTCTGCGGAAACCACATGCCCTAGAAAGTCACCTCCTTCAGCCAGAACTCACACTTACTGAATTTTGCGTACAACTGCTTTTCCCTTAAAATTTGCAACACCACTCGAAGTTGTGCATCATGCTCCTCCACAGACTTGGAATAAACCAATATATCGTCGATAAATACTACGACGAACCGATCAAGGTATGGCTGAAACACCCGGTTCCTTATATCCATAAATGCTGCTGGCGCGTTTGTCAAACCGAACGGCATTACTAAAAACTCATAATGACTGTAGCGTGTTTGAAATGCCGTCTTATGAATGTCTCCTTCCTTCACCTTTAACTGATGATATCCCTACCTTAGTTCAATCTTAGAAAAGATCGAAGCTCTTTTGAGCTGGTCGAACAAATCGTTGATTCTCGGTAATGGGTACTTATTCTTAATCGTCAACTTATTCAGTTGATGATAGTCCATGCACATACGCATCGATCTGTCCTTCTTCTTCACGAATAGAACCAGCGCTCCCCATGGAGACACACTCGGTTGGATGAATCCTCGATCCAATAGCTCCTGAATCTGAGCTTTGAGCTCCACCAGCTCCTTCAGCGCCATTTGATAAGGGGCAATAGATACTGGAGCCGTACCCGGGAGTAGTTCTATTCCAAACTCCACTTCGCGATCTGGGGGGTAATGCTGGCAATTTTCCTCCGGAAAGACATCCGCGAAATACTTGATGGTTCGAACCCCATGGAAAGTCACCTCCTTAACATCTAAAGCACTAATAAAAGCCAAATAGGCATTACATCCTTTCCGAATCATCTTAATAGCTTTCAAGGCCGACACTACGTTAGACAAATAGTTCCTTCTTTCTCCTAACACAACCACCTCCCCGCCTTCCGGGGTATTTAACACCATGCGCTTAGACCCACAATCCAACTTAACACGATGCTTTGACAACCAATCCATTCCTAGGATAAGATCGAACTCTCCAAATGGCAATTCCATTAAGTCTGCTGGAAACACTACCCCTTGAGTTTTTAAAGGTACATCCTTAAACAGCTTGTCAACTACCCTAGATTGTCCTAGGGGACTAACCACAGTCATCTTCCTAGTAGTTGTTTCAGGATCTATGCTTAAGGTCTCAAATATGGAACATGCAACATAGGAGTGGGTTGACCCAATATCAATCAAAGCAAGAAAAGGGCTGTCAGCTATAAGAAATGTACCGGTTATGACATTCGGTGCTTCACCATCCTCTTGTTGGTGAACTGCATAAACTAGACCCGGCTGCCTTGCATCTACATTACCTACACCTCTACCAGGTGCTCTACGACCTCGACCAACCCTATTTCCTCCTCTACCTGCACCACGACCCCTTGGTCCAGGCTGATCGCCTCTCCTAACCTAATCAGAACCTCGGCCTGTTGGCTGTACCCGATCTATCTGAGGACAGTCCATAATCAGATGTTCTGTGGATCCACACCTAAAGCATCCACCTATTTTTATTCTGCACTCCCCATAATGCGTCCTCTCACATGTAGAACAAGCTTGATTTTGACTTGTCGGAGCACGAACTGGCCTATTAGCCCTAGGCCTCTTCTGAAAATTCCCCGATGCTCTTGATGGCCCAAAACTACTCTTATTTTTACCTTGATCCTTATCCCTTTCTTGTCTCTCAACCCGTTTCACTTCCTCAGCTATTTTAACCTTATCTACCAAGACAGCAAAAACCCTCTCTCGTTGCGGTTCTATCAGAACCCTTAACTCATTTCTCAGCCCATCCTCGAACCGAACACAACGTTCATACTCCGTTGCTACCATTCCTTGAGTGTAACGGCTCAAGCGCAGAAACTCGGCCTCATATTCAGCCACAGACATACTTCCCTGTACCAAGTTCAGGAATACATGATTAAATTTTAGAAGATAAATTATCTGATGGTATAAGTGTTTCTTATTTAGCTTAAGAAGCTAGTGAAGGTCCAAGCAATCGAGGCAAAGGACCAGTAGAGTAGATTTGTTCTAGAGTTTGCTGGAAAGTTCCTTCTTACTTCGTTTGAGTTATGAATCTTCTATGATATGTGAGTTGTGTATGGTAAGTTATCTCTATTATAAATGGGTCGATGTGTTGTGTCTGGACGTAGGTGTAATAAACCAGTGTTGTATACGTGAGTATGACCATTGTTGATGTAAAAACACACTCCTTGTTGCACAAGCCTAATATCAAACAATTTGTGATGAGTGAAAATGTGGAAAGGAGATCTGTTTGTTACTCTTGTAACAACCCAATTTTGGGTCTAGTCAGAACAGTGGTTTTGGGACCACAAATCTGACTCACTAAAATTTATTTTTATTATATTTTTATGGTCTACAGTTTTATGGAACGATTTTGTGAAAATTTCATTCAAAAATTTTGACGTTTGGGCACTCAATTTAGTTAAAGAGACTAAATTGCAAAAAGTACAAAACTTGAATTCTATATGTTAGAAGTGTCCAATTGCTATGAGATTTTAAATTAGAGGTCCTTAAATGGTAATTAGACCATTGGTTAAGTTGGTGGAAAAAAATGGACATGGTTTGGGATGTTTCTAAGGATTTTCATTAAGGGCATTTTAGTAATTTAGTAATTAAAATGAATTAAAAAGCCAAAATAAAGCCAAATTTGTCCATCTTATTCCTTGGCCAAATTTTACATGGAGAAGACATGGCTAGGGTTTTTCAAGCTTTCAAGCTCAATTGTAAGTCCGTTCTAGCCCCGTTTTTAATGATTTTTATGTTTTTGAAATCCTCGTAACATGATCTATCTATTTCTACCCCTAATGTAAGAAATAATCAAGGTCTAAAATTTTAACCATGATGGATATTTGTGTATTTTTATGTCTAATGGTAGAAAAGTTATGTTTGGTGTATGATAAAAGACTTTTACTAAGTGATTTTCGGTAAAAATGTCAAAAAGGACATATTTGTAAAAGTTATAAAATACGGTGTAAAAATGTGAACAAATAAAAATTGTGGGTTATTATAAGCATTTATAAGGTTCGGCTAAGCATGGGTATTGAAAAAATTGAGTACATTTAATTTTACAAGCCTAAGGACTAAATTGTAAAAATGTTAAAGTTGAGGAGCAAAAATTTAATTTTTGCCATAATGTGATTTTTGGCTGATTTGAATGGTATAATGATTAAATAAGTTAAATGTGATATTATAGATCGAGAAAAATGAGGTTCAGACCTAAAACGAAGGAAAAACTAGTATTTAACAATTTAGTCCTTTTTGTCGTTTTTGTGCCGAGATAAGTTTGTATGTTTAATAAGCATTAAATTATCTGTGTATAGTTGTTTAATTAATATAATTATGGTAAATGTTATATTATTGAAACGAAATGTGAATGCTATTGAGTACGATACTACGGAAATGACCGACAAAGATTCGGTACAGCGAAAGTCCCGGTTGAACCTTAGGAATAGATAGGATATAAATGTCATGACATTTGGGTTACTAAGACTATGTGTATGACCATATCTGGGATATGGCATCGATATGAGACTTTGTGTAAGACCATAGTTGGGCTATTGGCATCGATACGAGATTACATGTAAGACCATATTTGGGATATGACATTGGTATAGTACTATGTGTACGAGGTCCTCAAGTATCCTTTAGTATTCCAAATGGTTCAACGGGAAATTCAACGAGTATGTCAAAGAAGAGAAAGAGTATGTAAGTATTACGAATTGGTACAGGTATGTACATAAAGTTTATAAGCATTGACTTCATGAAATTATGAGTTCATGATTTTCCACGAGAATGATTTTAAGAAAACCTTGTGATTATTTGTCTATACTTGTGATGTATGAAATACATGGTAAATTCGATTGACGACTATGTGATTGGCTTTTGGACCAAATTGAGTTATGATATAGCATGTTTTATTTATGCAAATTGTGATTTATCGGATATGAGAAAATGGGAAGATAAGAACTTATGCAATTGAAAGATGTTAAAGTATATGCTTGAAATGTAAATACTCATAATTAATGTGCATGTTTATTATGAGGTTTGAAATGATTTGTTATTTGCTATAATATGTTACAAAGGAGAGATTATGGTTGTTAGGCTAATGCCAAGATATGTTAAATTATGCTTATAAGTTGATAGAGTAAATATTATCTTGTGTTTAAATTGTTGAACTTGATAAAAGATTGGTAAGAGTTGCTTATTACTTTCATATGGACTTACTAAGCTATATATATAATTTACCCCCTTCTTTTTCAATGTCTTATAGGGTTATTGAGCTAGCTCGGGTTGGAGATCGCGGGAGATCCTATCACACTATCAAGCTATCATTTTGGTATTAACGAATTCAAGTATTTTGAGTTTATGAAATGCATAAGGACTTGGTTTTTTGGTCATATGTGTTGGCTTATAATGGTTCATGGTTCATTTTGTACATATATAGCCTTGGAAGTTGGCTAATGTTAGTTATGAGGATATTTATATAAATGTCATTTGTGAATGTGGAAACTTGCATAATTTGATGTGGAAAGGTTGATGTTTTAAGTATGATTAATAATGGCATGAGGATGACATGATATTGTCTTTGTTGTGGTTGTTTGGTTGCTCTTATATGCTTAAAATTGTGCCATGTGATGTTGTGTTGATGTGTACAAGCAAGGGTGGCAAAATGGCTTGGTAAATAGCCTTGTTTTTGTCCACATGGGTAGACACAAGGGCGTATGTCTAGGTCGTGTGTGACACACGGTCTTCCCTACGGGCATGTGTTCTGGCCGTGTGTCCCCTGCACCTTAATTTTGAAAAACATAATGTTTAGAATTGAGCACATGGGCAGAGACACGGGCGTGTGGCACGGCCGTGTGGCACAAGTCAGAGTGCACCCTAATTTGATCATGGTCTAAAGCACGGACGTGTCCCAGGGTCACACGGGCATGTCCCTTGGACCACACGAGTGTGTAAGCCCTGCTTCTAGCAAAAAGTTTCTAAGTTTTGCAAAAATTTCCTGAGCTATCGGTTTAGTCCCTAACCACTTCCAAAGCATGTTTTGGGCCTCGTATGCTCGTATAAGGGACTTTATGATTGGATGTGAATGGTTTTAATTTGGACGCAAATTTATGACTTGGGATTGTGTGATTGCTTGTGATGTGAGTCTGGTAATGCCTCGTACCCTGTTCCAGCGTCGAATACGGGTAAGAGGTGTTACAATTCTATTAGGGCAGCTATATTGCAAACCAAATTGGCAGATCATGGTTCGACCTTGCTGGAGAACCCGTGTTCAACTTAACAAGGATGCTATGAGGAGTTATGGTGGAATATGTATATGGCTGATATGTGATTTTGATGTTTGAAACATGAGTCTGTGGTTGGCACAAGGATGGTTATTTAGTAAACATGCATGATTGTGAGAGATATGTATAAGATGGCAGAATGTGTCCGTCTGAGTCTGAATGTGTTATATTTAAATTGGCATATTGTATTTGTCTGACAGAATCTCACAAAAATGTCCGTTTTTCTTTTTTTTTTTAGGGGTATTGATGCTTGTTGGTTATCAACATTTTTGTAAATTATGTATCTATTTTTGAACTCACTAAGTTCAAATGAACTTACTCTGTTACTTTTCCTTCTTAGGTGTTTTGATAGTAGAAGAAGAATAAGTTGAAGAGGGCTACGCCAGAGTTGCAGTTGTGAGTGAGACACTTGTTTATTTTTGTATCATGCATGGCTATTTAGGTAGGTGGCGTATGGATTTGTTTTGTATTCAACTAATGTAATTATCACCGTCATTTGCATTATTTATTTATTTTTGAAAAAAATTGCCATTTTCCCCTGAAAGTGTACGCCTAACTTCATTGATTTGTTGTTTATGAACTTATCATTTATATGTATACGACATAGCTAAGCAAGGGATACATAATAGTTTTTCCTGTTATTTTCTTTAAGGATGTGTTATGGAATGAAAGAAAAATAAAGGTTTTTAACTAAAAAGGAAATCTTTATAACTATTTTCTAAAAAATTAAGTTAAGTTGAAAAGTTTGAATCTGCCGATAACGCCCCATTTCAATGGGCGGTCTGTCTGGCTGAATGTTATACGCTGTATCTTCCTATCGGGCTAATGGATGTTATAGGGAGATTTTTGGGAAATGTGCCCATATTGTAATAAACATGTAATTTTTTCTATGTATTTGAACGATGAATAAATAAATAAAGTTAAATTGACATTTCACTATTTTATCTTTTGTGTTTCTGTCTTTCATATTTTGCATACATAGAAAAATTGTGACAAGCAAATATTAGCTCATTGATTGTCTAAGTTGAAACTGATGATAAATGTTACTATAAGAATGTTTACATTATAAGAAAGACAACTTACTTTAGCAGATAATCTAAACGAGTCCGTAATCTTGTAAAAGAATCAAAGTGGGCATTTGATTCAAATACTTAGAAGGATTATTATGTCACCTACAATTCCAATTTAGGAGATGACTAGCCTTGGTTATCAGAGTAGTTGACTTCACGGGTAGAGATATAGATGTATTTATTGGAAGAATGATACATTGGACTGGATCCAAGATGAATTAATTTTGAATCTATTTGTGAATTAATTCACTTGAGACATTTATGGTGTGATCTACCTAAATCCTGAGTTAGTCATTGATTATGTGTGTGTAACTCATATGTTTTGATATAATTGGAGACTTATTCTCTAAAGATGATTGAGCCCATAGCAAGTATGTTGGGTACATGAATTTTGTATGGCATGACTTTACTAGCAACAATGGAATTCATAGCTCGGTTAAAGAGTTAATGATATCCTCTCATTGGCATTGTGTGGATTGATAAATATGAAACGTGAAAATGAGTTTCTTGGTCTCGAGCAAACAATTTATCACAGTCATTTGTTGACAGTAATCATATTAATAATTAAAAAGAAACAATGGTGATAATGAGATAAAATAGGATTGCATTGAGTGAACGAATTTAACTCAAAGGAATCAAGGATACATATAAGTGTAACATACACATGACAAAATCATTGGAAAAAATAGTTGGATGAATTACTTTCGTAAATAGTATACAATAATGAGTTTTCAATAATGGTACTTCTTGTGGACTGACTCCACGATTAAGTAAATTGCGAATTATCAAAATGATGCTTCTAGACATAATTGCAATTACCCGAACCTTATTGTATATGTCTGATTGGTCCCACCACTAGCTCATCAAAAGCTTGATCGGACTACATTTGAATTAGAAGGAAATTCTACGACTTTAGAACTAATTTAATTAAGTCGATTTATTCGATCTGGAATTATATTAGGGGGTCATGACAATTGTTCAACTAGAGAATTTGATTAAAGAATTTTCTTGAAAAATTAATTTTGGAAAATCTTAGTGATTTTTGGGAAAAAAATTTGATAAAGTAAAATTAAATTAATTAAAATTAATATGATATTTTTGGAAATTAATTTTCAAGTTAGACAATTGGCCCAATTGATAATTGAACTTGAAAATTGGACCTAAGATCGAAGATTTGGCCCGAGAACCCAAAAAACGAGATTGAGACCCAAAAACTAGTTGAACCAGGACTGATATGAGAAAATAGGGTCAACGGTCCAACAAATGGTTGGAGCAGATCAGCCCGCCACTGGCCCAGACCGAATGAGTAGCAGTCGGATCGGTGTTGCCGTGAAGGTGTTGCAATTGTGATGGCATAACCAAAAACGACAACGCCTATGTCAATGGGTGGTCCTTCGATGATTGAGCAGTGGAAGAGTTACACTCCTATTGAGACTTTATTGGATAATTTGATTTCATATTAACTATTTCAAAAATAATATTATTTTAATATTTTTACTATTCAACTTAATTTAATACTTATCATAATAGTATTTTATTAATTTAATATTAAAGTTATTATCTTAATATTAAATTTAATTTAATATTTATCTTGTTGATTCTTATCAAGAAAATATGATTCCTCTGTTGACTACTCTTACATCCACTTGTTAATCTCCTTATAGACTTACCCTCTCATGGATCTTGATTTCATAACTCTTAGATTTAGTTTAAACATGTAAAATAACAAATAAATTAAAGTAAAAGAAAAATGTGAGAAATTGCTCAGTTAATTAAATCGAATGTGCTCGGAGTTGCATAATCTCTTGAAAGCTAACTAATCTTGATGTTTGCAAAAGAATAATGAAATATAACTACTGAATATTTCAATAGAAAAGACTTAGTTCAAATCGAACCTAGTTCAAAAGAACAAAGTATTTAGAAACTGAAAATAGAAGGAAATAAAACCTAAATCTACTGACTATGGCTCCTAAAGGCTTGCTTACATATTAGCAATAACCTTTCTATTTATAGGGATATTTAGAAACCCTAATTAGGTCTATTACAAGCCATAATCTCAAAAATTATTGATTGTGTGGACAGTTTTAGCCTTGTCGATTCTTGTGTCCCACATTCAGACCTATGTCCCGACATAACCAAGGTGTGTCGTGACACGGCATCAATATATTGGGCTTGGAGTTCTGGTTTCACGTGTTGCATCTCAGAAAACTTGTGCTACACTCGAGTGTCGTCCATAAGACTATTGAGCTTATAAATACAGATCCTGCACACTCAATTAAACATATTACAACTATCTAAGGTTGATATTGGCCTAATATGTAATATCTTTAAATAGGGGCTATTATGTTTGAACTGTTTGCATGTGTATGGCTTGGTTGTGATATTAATTGAGAGGTTTTAGGGTATAGGGATAAGCCTAGGGTATAGGAAAATTTTTATTTTTTAAGCTTTGGTTAAGGGGAGCTGAAAGAGCTAAGGGTTAAGAATATTCTGTGGTAAACTTTAGCACAAGAATAGCCTTGGTAAAGTGGCAAGGAGGCGCCACTTAGGGCCTTGAGAAGTGACGCCACATACAGGGAAGGAAAGCTTAGGTTCGAGCTGCAGAAATCCCTTGCTGCTAATTCTTTTTGACGCCAGAGAGGGGAGAGTTGTGCTCAGCTCAAACACTGATGGATAACTGTTGAATAAGTCAACAGATTTAAACGTATGGAGAAGAGAGAATTTAGGAGTTTGAATAATTCAAACTCATTTGAATGGTTGGCCAGGAGAAGTCTGAAGAGTTTGCCGATATTTGAATTGTGGAGGAGGAGTGTTCGGTTGGGGAGCTTGCTAGGTATGCCGTCCCTCCATAGACAACTTAGGAGGACATTTTCGGCTAGTCGAGGCCATAGTGCAATCGGTTGTGAGCTAAAGCCGAAACCTCCCTTAGCTTTGTCTATCTTCTCCTTAATACACCTGTTTGAGGCGAAAGTCGAAAGTTTTTAGGCCTCTGTCGATTTCTCTTTTAGGCAAACCGAATCTTCTTGGAACCATTTGATCTCTCTCTTTTTCTTCTTTGAACCGAAACCCCTTTGGCTGAACCTTTCCAAGGCCGAATCCCTTTCACTTCATCCTCTCCTTTCTCTCATATTTGTTCAAAACCGTATCAACATCTCTTCTTCTCAAATCGACAACTTTCTTTTCTCTTCATCCTCTCTTGTGCTGAAACCTTTTTCTCTTCCTCTCATTGCCAAAATCTCCCTTTACTCTCCTCTTCTTATTTCAACACTCTGGCTGAATATCAATCAAGGGTAGATCCCTTTGGTCTTCTGCTGTAATCGGTTTTGGAGTGGGTAAGTGTTCTAGGCCGAATCTCTATTATTTTCTTCTTCTTTTCTTTATCGACTTACATAGAACAAAAGCCGAATTTCGGCATTTGTCTTGGTTTTCATTCATCTTTGGAATCGGTTCTCCTAGGTTCTTTGGGATTTTGAAACAAGTGGATCGTGGTCATCTACTCTCTCTGTCAATCGGTTTCATTAAGTCAGTGGTAAGGGTTCATGTCGATCTAATCTTCCTATCATTCTTTTGAAAAGCTGAAGGCTATTACATTATGTTGTTTAAAAATCTTGGCAGATTGTAGGGAAGGCTTGTCGTCGAGTGTTTTAGGATTTGTCTAAAGTACGAAAGAAGGAAGGTAAGGATTATGGTTAGTTTCTGTGTTAACTCTTTGGGATTTATGGGTTTGACCGAATGGTTTTTGCTAATGATCTTAGTGTTGGCCGAATGTAGGAAAAGGGGGATCTAGTACCTTAGATCTTGATCTACGGGATCCGGTAATCGCGTTAGTAACCAGGTGTGTACCTTACACACTTCATAATCTATGTAAACTTGTTAATAACCTAATATGTTAAAAGCCAAAACTGTGTAGATTTTGATATGGTACCCTTAGGGGTATGAGCAAGGATTTCGGGCAAGTCCGTTTGTTAAGTTTAAGATAACTGATTCTGATGAAATCGCATATGCTATGTTTCACTATATGTTTAATGATTAAGCATGATGGCATGATATGTATATGCAATGCATTATTATGGGTGATATGAGAGGAGGGGGAAGATTGATACCTGTGACTTTGGGTCACCAGTGGTTTGGCACCACCAGTGGTTTGGTACCACAGTTAATATTCATGAATTTGGGTCACCAGAGGTTTGGCACCTCATAGCGACTCATCCCAGTGGCTTAGCACCACAGTGGGTTGGCCCCACATTTGATAAAACGGGATTGTTGCCAGTGATTTGGTATCACAACTTGGGTTGGCCCCACATATGGATTATTCGTGACTTTGGGTCACCAGTGGTTTGGTACCACATTATTATTGATATCAGTGACTTTGGGTCACCAGTGGTTTGGCACCACCAATGGTTTGGTACCACATGGGGTAGAAAACGGAGTTGTGGATGGCTAGGTTTGGGTGCATGATATGTTTGCTTGATTATGATTTGTGTAAGCATGTTGCGATAATCGGGAGGGGGATTATGCACTGAGTCTTGGTGACTCACCTCTTCCCTAATCTTTTTCAGGTGACTCGTAGATCGTGGATGAGGAGCCGGGTGGACTCGAGGTGGCCATGTGACATTTGCTTTCAGTCTTACATGGACTTTCGGCTTGGGTACTTTTTATTTTAAATTTCGGTTTTATTTGGGTTTGTAATAAGGCCATTACTAGTTTTTATTTTGGGTTTTTATTTTTATCTACTTTAAGTTTTCAAATATGGCTAAGTGGACTACTTGACATGTTAATAACCTAAAAATCGAGGTTTTCTAAACTAAGCTATGAAATGAGTTTTCTAAACATTACCATCGGGTATAATTCACTAGATGATACAAAGTTAACTTAAAATGATTTTCAAACCTAAGTTTTTCCAAGCTCAAATACAAACGGTTTTAAAATTAACTATATACAATTCACTCGGGTTTTTAACAGACTTGAATGTTTTCTAAAGTTAAGAGTGACAAACGAGTTTACCAAAAAGAGATTTCTGGGTTTTTAAAGATAACATAACGTTTTCATTATGCCTACACAGGATTTCTTCAACGAAAAGCAATTAAGGAGTTTTCAATAAAATAAACCGGTAACTTGTTTTCTTCAAAACGTTTTCACTCCGTAACATGCCAGATTCGGTCGTGGTGTGTTGACCGGGTTTGGGGTGTTACATAATAGGTAAACCAATATCAATTCTTGTGTAAAAACACTTATTTTTCACATAATTAAATCTAAACTATGACATTTGAAAATGCGATGATTAAATACAAAGAGAATAGAAAACAAGCTCCTTAAGTGCCAAAATGTACTAAAACTACTACCACATTTGGCGGCAGATTAGCTACATACTGCAGAAGTCATATACCTAACACACCAGCTTTTGGTTTCTTATTTATTTGAACACAGGCTTTTACTTGCATCAAAGTATACGAGTCACACATACATAGTCCATCATCCTCTCAAGATTAAGGTATGCCACACTATGAACATCACAAGTGAACAAATCCATAAACAGATTTGAGATCTATTCTACTTGGGTTCTGTTCGATGTATTGCCAGTCCAGTCAGTCACATCCATGTCTCTATCTTCTGAGAGGCATCCACTCCGATCCACATGACAAAGCTCAGGACTAAGGACATATATTTCTTGAAGTTGTCTTTCAATAGTAAGTCAATATTTGCTTTCATTTTGCTTTGTGTGCAAAAACCATTGAGGACAATATACAAGGGTATTAATGTAATTTATGAAGATTTTTATTAAACCAATTTGTTTAAAAAATACAAGCATACAAAATGAATATACTACATTTAGGGCATTATATCCAATAGGATCACCAAAGTATTGACTGTCCAATAGTCTCATTACGCAACTTCTCATTTTTACAAACTAAGGAAAGTATGTATGGCACCTAGCCTATTAAAGGGTATTTTTTCTAATGTTACCATTAAAGATGAGATATGTGTGAACAAGAAGTTTTTAGTGATGCTATTTGTGAAGAAAGTTTATGTGACCCAATGTGTATTGTTATGTGACCTTCTGGGCTTGCTACTTGAAATCCTACCTCAAATTTATTCTCTAACACATGTTACATTCTAGATGAAGTTTCTACCTCCTTCAATGACACACAAGAATTAAGGATGAATCTTTTCGAGGAAAGGGGAATGATACAAGTATGACAACCCAATTTTCAACCCAGGTTGGGCTTAACCTCCTACAAAGCCCATTTAACAAGCCCAAAAGATCATGAAACTTGAGGCCCAACTTTGGATGGGATCTGAGCATCCTTGGAGAGCATGATTATCAAGATTTTGAATCTTGGTTTTATGAAACTAAAGAAAAAAAATTTTGGATTCAAAATCTTGATTTGAAACAGACAAATTTGAATATTTTAAGTTTCAAGAAAATCAAGATTCCAATTCTTAGAAATCTTGGTTCAAGAATGTATTTCTTGAAGTGGGACTTTCTTGAATGATCATCTATGAGCTTAATAGAGTTCAAAAATTGAAGAAAATGAGATCAGGCAATCCATATAAGCCCTCATAGGATTTTGCCCTAATTTGAACCCATTCTTGGGCTCACAAGTGCGACCAGTGATGTTCAGTCCATTTGGAGGATGTCAATAAGCTTAGGTGATGCGCTCCTTTGTGCAAATCAACCTACAATGCCTCTCCCACAAAGAAAAACTCATTTAGAGTGTTTTTATATTATGAAGAACTTAATTTATTTCATTAAGTTTTATTTTAGCCTATTTGCCCATGACCCATTAAGAACAATTTTTTATGAAGTTTATTTGTTATTTTCATGTTAAAATTTGGTCCATTATCCCATTCTTATTGGCTGGCCAAATTTCACCTATTCATTAAGTTTTATACTTAGTTTTTTTTCATTAGGCTAATTCTTTACCTGTTACTTGTTGTTCAGGTAATCCTAGTATGATTAGGACTCTTAATTTACCCTAGTGTGTACCTATATAAGGCAAACCATAGCCCCTATGTACATAATCATTTTTTATTCTTTTATGAATAAAAACTCTTAGAGTTTTCTCTCTTTGCAAGATTCTTTTATTGTATTGTATTAGAAGTGCTTTTAACTCGATTTATTTTCAAGAATCGTGGTGGTTGTTCTTCACACTCTGGTTTGCTGAGAAACCTTTCTTGGAGGGTCGGTTAGGGCCTTTGGTGGAGTTTGCTAAAGTCTTTCTTTGAAAGCTTCCATCAAACATCGCCTTTCATTCATCTTTACGCCTATCTTTTTTTATCACTCCTTAGTATTTTTCAATCTTGATTTCATTTTTCTGAATCTTTTTGTAACATTCTTTTTTGTGTTGAAATTTTAGGTTTTAAGATCCAAGGATTGCTCACCAAGAAACACAATCTAAGTTTCAAGAAGCCCTCAAATTTCAATTCGTTTACTCCCATTTTTTGTTTTCTTTTCTTCTGGCGTTTAATCTCAATTCTGGAACTTTTCAAGTTATTTTCTTTAAGATTTGGTCTTACAACTTGGATTCAAAGATCCTTGTTGCGCTCTCTTATCAAGTGGCAATGAGTGTGAGTGGAGTTGACCTGAAATAATCTATTGTGCTATCAAAATTATTGTAGATTATTCTCTAGATAAAGTCCCATAGACATAGGTTTGAGTCTAAGCTACATAACTAAATCAATTGTATTCTTTAGTTATGTTTCCAATTTCCAATTGTTTCGACCCAACAACTAAACCAACAATTCAACACCAACCATCTTCAAGCCAAACATGGCTTGAAAACATCCGAGGGCTATCCAACTATTAGTACTTTAGTCAAAAAGGCCCATCAATGAACCAAGAAAAATGAAATGATTTATCACCATTGTGCAAAGAAAAATAGTGAAATATTTTGCCACTATGAGGGCTCACAGTAAATAATTTACATTGCATATAGACTAGGCTTGCTTACCTATATAAGGGACATCTCAAGTTAGCTTCCTATATTGGAACATGATCTTTCTCCAACCGAAAAATAGATTAACTAATATAACCCTTTGGTTAATTATTTAAGTAGGGAGTTTTAACCAAATAGTAGTTGTAATGCCCTAAAAATTTAAATTTTTGATTTGTTAAATTCTTCCATAATTAAATATCAGCTTTAGCGGTTAAGGGCCTTGATTGGGTGTTTGAGGTCATGGGTTCAAATCTCTCTCTTGGAAAATTTTGTTAATTTTGCTCCTAGCCCTATCTCTGTTTAGTGGTAAGGTGTTAGCTTATCTTATGGTCATGTGCTTGAATTCCTATGTGAGCAAATTGACAATACTTTTGATATTTCTGCTTGGGTTACCAAGGTGGATGAGTGTGGGTCAATTTTTAACTCTGGATAATGTGATTAGTTACCAGAAATCTGATTAGTGGTTAGTAGGATAAGATTTTTTATAATTAATTAATTAATTTTATTTTTCCCCAAAAATTCCCATGTTCCCCACTTCCGTTTCATGTTTTTTCAAATTTTTTTCCTTTCAATCTTTTTTTTTTCCTTTTTTTTGCCTTTCTTTCTCTAGTCTGTCGTCTCTTTCTTTTCTTTATTTTTCTATTGATTTGTTTGGATTCTTTCCTGCTCTTTTTTGATGGTTCAGTCTCTGTTGCTTTTGCGAATTTCAGTTATCGAGTAATTGGGAGTAAGTGGGTTCTGTCAATTTTTTAAGGTTTATGAATGTCGTTTTAACTATCTTCTTAAAATCATAGGTTAATCTTGTGAGATCTTTGTGGTTAGATGATAATCAAGAAACTCTAGATTTCTCTCCTACGATTTAGTTGCGTTAGGAACTGTTGTGGACATTCGAGTGAGTATTTGAATGCTCGAAGGTTTAATTTTCAATTTGGTAGTCCCTATGTTCCCATTTTGATCAAGTGAGTTATTTGGAAAAATTGAGAAATCATGGCTAATTTAGTCGATTGAATATTGTTTTTAGGTTTTGGAAATCTCGTGATTGCTTCCGTATCAAAATTGAATCAGGTGTGTAATGAAAACCCGAGAAAACTGTGAACTAAAAAAGCCAAATTTTGGGACTATCAACATCACACAACCGTGTGCTAGGTCGTGTAGGCCACACGGGCTGGCCAAGTAGGCCGTGTGGGCCACATTGGCATGTGGGCCTAAATTCTAAAATTTTTCCCTAAGGTCGTACTCATCGTACGAGTTGAACGTGGGCCTTCTGTAGGGTCGTATGATACAAATTAAGCTATAAATCATGATTTTTGATGTTCTGTTTTCGTTAAATACGATTTATGTACGCATGATTAAAAATTTATATGTCAAGTATGATCTGTGTTATGCTAAATATGATTAGTATTACGTAAAGTATGATCTGTATTATGGTAAGCATGTATGAATCTATATCTGGTCGTCAAGCCCGAATACGGGATGAAACACCACCGTCTTATGTCATATACAACAAGTAAAAGTTCATTCTAGACGAAGCATATTCCATTTTAGTATTCATATAGGTTTTAAGTCGATTATACTTGTTAGTTATCAATTTTACATGCTAACCATACATCAAATAATCTTATAATAATTAAACATGCATAAGGTCCATTTAACAAAATCTCAAAACTTTTACGTAGGTATCGATACTGACACTAGGGTATCAATATTTTCTTTAAGTGGTATCGATACCACCTAGAAAAATGATACCAAACTTGTATTTTGTTTCTCAATTGAAAGCCAAATTCACAAAAATTATCAGTACCTACCATGAGATATTGATATTTTAACCTTGAGTATTGATATTCGAGCAAATGTATCAATACCAAATCTCTATTCTGATTCCCCTTTCAAAACACAGAGGTATTGATTTTAAAACCCGAATATCGATACCTCTGCTGAAAACCTAAAAATGCAACATACATAAGCAATTAATCCATTCCAATTTAGTTCCTAAACATCATACATCAATTATGTCGAAATATAATCATTAACCGACCTAGCTAACAGTTTAATATTGCAAAATTGTGTTTGAGCAAGTGACGTCAATCCATACTCATTTTCATGAACCCAAGCATAACATGTAATTCTTACGAACCAACCAAAAACCAGCAAACTGTCTAGAAGTTAACAAGGCTATAAACAAGTCTACCACATTGCCCTGTTCCCTAAAATGTAAATAAATATAGAACACCTACGAAATAACAAATAAACTTGCTTGGAATCACCCTCGGAAACCACACCACTCACATCGATACACAACTAATATGTAATGGTTTAAGAAGGGAGTGAATGAGCTTAAAAAGCTCAGTGAATGCCTAGAATAACTACCATGCAAACAATTCATCAAGCATCAACGAAACAACCATATAGCACAACCTCAACAGTTCTAACACTAGTGTCATATTATACTCATGCATTATTTACTAGTTCATTTACTTGGTAATCACACTCACTTTTAAGCATATATCATGTTACACATATAATAACCTAACATACGAGAATATATCACAATACTCAATAATCACATAACATTTAAGCATATATCACAATTATCATATAATATCATAACATTCAAACATATATAACAATACTTATATAATCGCATAACATTTAAGCATATATAACAATACTTGTATAATCACATAACATTCATAATTTAATATAATTTGGCACTTGAGCTATAAAACATAAAAGTGAGCTCTATCATCACTCATCAGATAAACGGATATCCAACATGCCAAACATAGACTCATAGAGTCAAACATGTCCCAAAAGTGAAGCATAAAGCTAACACTCTCCTTATTTCCCCTCATATGTCCCGTTGAATAAAGCTTCGCTCACATTCCCTTATCCCTCCAACATATCTCAGGGCTTCAACATCCAAAATCAGTGTACATATAGGTGAGTACTCACAATCCTATGGCATGCCAACTATATCAAACTGTTTCAAGATCAAAAGGCCAAAATATCCGAAATAAACACATATCACTTACTGATTATTTGTGCATTATCACTGCATATTTACATTTTTAGCAAAACACTGTCACTAACATTTAACATATCCATAACATGTACACATTTTAACTTTCACAATAGCTATCATATCCACATCACACATGCTATAACATCTCATCCCAACTCACATATTCATATTCACATCCGTACATAATTCTCAAAATAAACATAGGTATGAGAGAGCTTACACTCGAAATTTAGAGTAGGGGGTTTAGGCTACTAATAAATTCCCAAAAAATGCATTGAATCATGTCCACAAGCAATTATTCCAAACACTCACCAATTACGCTTTCGTCAAAAAGCTGAAAGCTCAAACTAGCTATTCCTTGCCTTTATCTCTACTCATAGAAGGTTTTATCGAATATGGAATTTCAACGCAACAAATTCACACAATAATACATTTGCAAATCATCCAAGGACTCACAACAAGCAACCAAAACTATAAGCCTAAACTAAGTTCTCATGTAACCGAAACCTTTAACATAACCTACTTGAAATCCAAATACCATGATCTAAATTTAATCTTTTTGCCTAAAATGATTTTCATTCATCTAATTATTCATCTATGACTAATTCCCAACCTTTAAATTACACAAAACTACTCAATTCATGGTATCAACTTTTTCGACATGTTTTGTGGCTATTTTTTAAAAATTCATTAAAACTCAAGAAATTTTTAACGAAAATTCAAATTAAGTTTAGATAACTTCTAATTACATAAAAATAATTGAAAAATACTTTGAAAACACATTTTTACTCAAAATCTCAAAATCCACCATTAACGACTCAATTTTCGACTTTTATTTGAAACATGTGATTTAATGGCTAAAAACTTGGTGTTAAAGAATAAATAACATTTAAAACATTTAGGAGTTAAATCGTTACCTTATATGACAAAAAACTGAGCATTTGATTGAAAACCTAAAAAACCCGAAAGCTTGACAATGGAGAAAATTATGGTGTTTTTAGGTGTTTTCTTGAAATACTATGGAGGTTTATGACTAGGAAGATGATAGACATCAAATGAAATTAAGTTTGTAAAAGAAAATTGAATGGAAGAGACTTGAGAGAGCAATGGATGGAAATAAAGGGTGAGGAAGATGTTAACGTGAAATATATGTAAATGGGGGAGTATTAGGTTGATTTTCAACTTTTGGTTTAATTGCCTCCTAAAAACTCTAAGTATTGGCTCTTTTACAAACAAACCCTTTTTCAAAATTAAAGGTATTTACAACTCATTTTTAGAAATTGATTTAATTTTTTAAAAACCATAGTAAAAAAATTATCAATAAATCATGTTGCAAAATTTTGAACACTCTAAAACTAAAATTCTTAAATTACCCCTAAAACTCCTAAGCCTTAGTTTGGCATGTTACAATATAAGTTTATGATATCTATTAGTTCTACATGTGCATTGGGGTAGGAAATATGTTTCTAAATAGTGTGTAGGGCTGGATGGATATTTAATACCCTATATAGTGTGTAGGGATGGTTGGAGATGGTGTGTAGCTGATGGGGGTAGGATTGTAAATCTGCATCTGATATGTTCTGATTCTATTTTTGTGTATGAAATATGTTTAACTGAAATATAAAAGCATGTTTGAAATTGTAACTGTTGATTTTTTTATTATATGTTACACACTGAGCTCAAAAGCTCACCTTTGTCTGTTTACTTTTAGGTAACCCCCAGACATAAGGCGGGTCGATGTGACGGGAGCTCAGTTGAACATGTTTTATTAATTATGCTATTTTAATTTGGTTTATACTATTTTGGTATTGTTGGACTATTTTGGACATCTGGACAGTTTTGTTTTAGACTTTTAATTTTTAGTTTTAAACCTTTTTACTCATTTTAAAATTTTAATTATACTATTAACATAAAGTTGGTTTTCCAAAAATCAAATTGCGATTTCCAAATCGAATTTTTAGCTAAGAGTACCGCTACAAGCATAAATGTTTTATAAATATAAAATGAAAACAACTAAAATAACAAACTGAGCGAGAAAGTTATTTGCTTTTAAAATGAACTGGAATAACTTTATATCAAAAGCTTTCGTTAATGCTTCAAGCCAATTGGTTTATAAGATTTTCAAAAGTGAATCATGGTAACTTCTCCAGATCTGGCCATCATGTGTAGGTCAGGTTTGGGGGTGTTACATTTAGTGGTATCAGAGCCTAAGTTCAAAACTCGAGCTGTGATTTTGGGTTAAAATTTTTGTGAAAAGTGTTTTTCGAACAAAATTTATTTCTATTTAAATAAAAAATGAGTTTATAGAATATCGAGTCTCCGACGCCGATCCTATAAGTACTTCTTCCTTAGTTATACTATTTAGTTAGAAAAAAAATACTGTAGTATTAGAAATACTTTGCTTTAGTTAAAGACTATAGCAACACTGAAAAAGATTCTGATAAGATTTTTAACATAAGACATCTGATAAGAAACTTCAAACTGATTCATAAAATTCTAAACTTCTAGATAATTTATAATGAATGCGCGAGGAACACATAGACGAGGTACTCGTGGGCACCACGGGTACCAAAGTAGGGCTCGAGCTGAGCCATCCTCAATAGGAAATGATACGAACTCGTACTTGTTGATGGATTCGAGTCGCGAATGTTCCCGATCGTAAAATCGAGAAGTATCGTTCTACTTAAAGTTAAGGCTGAGGCTAAGTATAAGTTTAAAACAAAGGATTTCTAGTATTTTAAATATTGTAAAGGCTAAGGTTCAGCTAATAACAAAGATAAGGATATTTTGAAGTTGGTAATTCGGATGGAATAGTTTAGGCTTAAGGTTGAAGAGTGAACCAATACTATAGGACAGTATTAACCTGAAACTTATAACAACACATAAGGTGGATAGAAAGATAGGTAAACTGTGACCTACTATCTATATGGAGATAGGAACCAATCGGTATAAGGGTGAACGCCACACTTGTTAGAGTGATAAGTTTAAATGAATCAAATTGACGCCACAAGAATAACTTGATAAGTCAATTGAGTCACAAAAGAACAAAGGGAGTTGAATAACTCACAATTGGTATAATGTTCATGAAAAGAGTCAAAAGTTGTAACCTTCAAATGTTTACAAAAACAACTATTTATAGGCTCTAAAATGCTTATTGAAATTTGGCATCTAATGGTGTTCACACACTCCATAATCAGGTTCATACTTGACATTAACATGTTCACAAATAAGGATTAATTACATTCATGAACTCCCTTAAATACATAAAAATGGTTGTTCCCTCCCTTTTGATGGTTCATGGACGTTCATTCCTTGTATTGGCATGTATTTGGACGTTCATGCACCTCATTGAATGATATTAATGCATGAACTTTACCTTGAAGAGTCGCATTCTTCCTCCCTTTGTTGTGCATGAATTCTTAGCATAGAAGAAAGCTTCATGTGCCTTGTATGATTTTCAAAAGTCTCATTCATCTCCTTGGTTCATTCATGCACTTGCATGGAACATGCATTCTCATAAATAGGCACTTTAATGGCATGTAGGTTCATGAACTAGTTATATGCATCTTACAGATTCATCCTCCATGATGTGCATGCATGTTACCATTCACTGTGCCACATTAATTGCTAAATTCTTTCCCCTTGGACGTTCATGCATAACCAAATGGTCACATTAAGCTCCCATCTTGCCAAACGTCCATGAATATGAATGTTGCATTGAATTTGGTCAATAACAAACACAAACACCATTGAATTTGCACCATTGTATTTGAATGATCAGTAGCCAATGTGAACAACCTGTAAAAAACACATTTAAACTTGGCTTAAACACAATTTAATTTGTTTGAACTAAAGAAAAGTATTAAAGACGTCTAAACTAAGACATATTTAAAACATATATTAAAGATGTCCTAAACTATGACATAATTAAAAACCCTTATTAAAGATGTTCAAATTATGACATAATTAAAGACTTAAACTAATTTTAACTAAATAACTAAAATGGATAAAAATCCTTATTTTCCAACAGCCAAATTAACAAACTGAAATTAAAAGCTTCATTTTGGACTTGGGCCCCTCGTGCTTTGGCCAATTCCGATGTCATCGAATTGTATCATGACATGATACTGCCGGGATCGCATCAGGCAGTATGCCTAATCTAGATATGGTCGAGACTTTGGGAACACCTATTGTTGAAACAGGGTTTCAAACTCAAATAGTTGGGGATGATGTATTGTCCCAAGCCATGTTGAGAGTTCTTGAGAGGGCCGCTAGGACCCATTCTTGATTAGGGAGCTAAGGGTTGGTAACTGAACGAATCTGGTTCAATGGAACAGAGATATTTAGAGGTGTCGCTGCTGTCGCTCCTACTATGGTCGAGTAGTGGTTAGTGGCCACAAAAAGGATTATGAATGACATAGACTGCACTCCTGAGCAGAAATTAAAGGGTGCAGTGTCTTTACTTTGTGATAAAGCTTCATAGTGGTGGTTGACCATTGAGGAGGGTACTCAGCCTTAACGGATTGCATGAGCTTATTTTTGGAATGCCTTCCAGAAAAAGTACGTAGGGGCAAGTTATGTTGAGGCCGGTAGACGCGAGTTTATGGGACTAACTCAGGGAGATAGGATTGTGGTCGAATATAACGCCGAATTTTTAAGGTTGAGTAGATATGCTCGTGGGTTAGTGGCAATTGACTTTGATAAGAGTATTCGATTTGAAGAGGGGCTAAGATAAGACATTAAGGTATTACTGGCTCCATAGAGGGAGTGAGTCTTCAAAACTATAGTGCAGAAGGCTAAGATCACCGAGGACATTAAGCGTATTGAGTGTAAAAAGAGAGAGAAATGAAGGGGCCAGAGTAAGAATAAGAGGGATTCAAGTCCTTCTAGCTTTGTTCAACGGCCTAAGAAATGGGCCAAATTTGATGGGCCTCTACGAGTTAAGGCACCAGTTGCATCGATTAAGATTCAGTTATGTGGAGAATATGGTAGGCGCCATCCAGGCAAATGTTGTAGGAGGTTGGGAGCTTGTCTACGATGCAGTTCTATGGAGCATCACATTAGGGATTGTCCAATCCGTTCTGATCAAGTGCAAACTATATCTTTGGGTTTGGTTCAGCCTCAGAGGGTAGTTCAACACCCACCTAGGGGTCGTAGGTAGACCAGAGGTGGTAATGGTTTGGGTAGGGGTCAAAGAGCACCAGGTAGAGGTGCGAGTCAGAATGAGGCTAGACAGTCTACTTTGGTATATGCGGCTAGCCACTGCGGGGACAAAGATGTTAGTGATGTGATAGCCGGTATGTTCTTTATTAATTATGTTCCATACTTTGCATTGATAAATATTGGCTCAACACACTCTTACGTAGCTAGTTCTATTTTTGTAAATCTGGGAATTCCTGTTGAGAGTACTTCTGGAGAGGTTTCTGTAATTAGTCCATTGGGTCAATCTGTATGGGTTAATAAGATTTATAGGAGGTGTCCACTAGAGATACAAGGTGTTGTGTTTCTGGCTAGTCTAATAGAGTTACCGTTTAGAGAGTTTGATTTTATTCTGGGAATGGGCTGGCTCGTGGAGCATCGAGTCAACTTAGATTGTGCTGCTAAGAGCGTAACTCTGAGTTTTGAGGATGATATGGAGATTATTATGATCAACGAGCATCAAGATTACCTCTCCAATGTGATGTCCACCTGGACAAGCGATGGTTTGGATTCATTTCTATCTAAACAACCATCTGTCTTGATTCACTATACATTTAAAACAAAAGAAAACAAAATCCTAAAATTCAAGAAAAATTCTGGAAATATAAAAAACTAAAAAAAGTATAAAATAAAAGAGTTTATTTTTTTTAAAAAATATATTTTTATTTTTGATATTATAAAAATATAAAACTATTAAAAAAATTCAAAATGAATTTCGACAAATGGCCATCCAAGTTTAAATGAATCTAGAAAACCATCAGAAAAATAAATTTCTTATTTTTAAATTTTTGAAAAAATATATTTTTGTTATTTTTTTACGCATATCACCGTTTTATTGGTTGTTAACTAAAAATCTAACAATGTAAGTTAAATACCAATAAAAAGTACCAACTTAACTTATAGTATCTAATTTTAGGTATTAGCTAGGTTTAAAAATAAGTTTAAGTACCAAGTAGGTACAAATTACCAAATTCAAATGCCTCCGTATATATTAATCCTTTATAAAACTAATTTGTGACCCATGCAATGCATGTATTATATTTATTGATTAAGTATGATAATTAACTTAGTTTGATGCATGATAATATTATATTTTATTATTAACATATACATAAATTAAAATATTATAAATTTTTACAAAGAAAAAACTCTTACATTATTGATAAGATTATAATCCTTTAATGCCCTAAAAAACCTCACCAACTAGTTTTACTGAAAATTAATAAAACAATGAAAAAAAATTTGAATTAATACCACTCAACTCTTACATTATTACTATTTATAAATTATGTTTATCATTATTGAGGGAACTCAATTAATTCAAAAGAAGACTTGGAAGTGTCAATAGTCAGGAAGTCAACTGGTCTCCCAACAACCGAATGTATTGTCACCTAGTGTGAGTTTTGTCTTTCATACCCTATCAAGAGCTAGATTTTCATGAGAGTGTACCTGAAGGACCTAGTTCACAGAGCTTGAAGAGCCTTGGTGCTTACAATGGTCGCAAGTGGCTTTATGTGCCCGTTGCTGTGTACATAAGTGAGCCCTATAGTTTATTCACATGTCTTATACCGATACCTCTCCCTTGAACCTTGCAAGTCCACCAAATGAGAGTCTCCTGGTCTATAAACCTGGCCTACTAGCACATGCTCATGGGACACTGGCTCTCAGTAGAGTACGAAAGACAAAATCCCCCACTGGGGGAAAAACTGTTGGAAAATCAGTTTGAAAAACAGTTGAATAGTGCACAACGAAATTTTTAAAATTTTCTTCCAAATTGATCAGTTGTGATATTTGTAGAAATAAATCTTGTTACCTTGATCATACATGTGTTTTAGATTAGGTAAATCATTCCCAAATTTTGATCACTCGATCTTCTCCGTTATCCTCAACCTTCGTTTGCTAGAGTGTGGGATGTATTCAAAAATTGATGAAAACCTTTTGTAAATCTTTAGGGTTAGAAACCAAAAGACAAACTCCATAAAAAAATAGAATTTATTTGAAAAATAACTTTTCTATATTTTGAAAAATTATGGACATAGAGAAGAGAGTATATTGACTAGCCCTTAAACTCTATTTATAGAGAAAATAACAAGAGTCTTAGTAAAACAAAAAGAAACGTAATAATAATATTTTAATAGAAAAAAAAAACCTTATATGGAGTGTGTAAGGTGGGTGGCAACAAGCCTTCTCTAGGACTAGAGTTTGCTGCCCCTCCATATTAAACTGGGCTTGTTCAGGCCTCGTCATTTATCAAGTCAATTATATACGTTAAATGGTCTTTAAATTGACTCATATAAATTTTTCAAGCCCAATAAATATTTTCCTATGATCAAAATATTATTTATTCATTTAAATAATTATATCAATTAATTAAACTAATTAAATTATATTTTCAATCCAATTCAAATTTTGTTAAAGTCATGATGGCTTTACTGTGCTAAAATCTATGAGTAAACTTATTTAATTAATCTTGTTCTTATAAAACTATGATGACTTAATTAATTTAATTTCTTCTTTGAAATTAAATTATTTAATTAGAAAGTAATTAAATAATAATTCAAAGATATA
The DNA here is from genome assembly GCA_025503065.1 of Gossypium bickii. NCBI lineage: Eukaryota > Viridiplantae > Streptophyta > Magnoliopsida > Malvales > Malvaceae > Gossypium > Gossypium bickii. The sequence goes on from CP106712.1 coordinate 85,445,559, forward strand.
AATTAATTCTCGAGTCATCTTTTGTTTATTGCGAGAAAATGCATTCACTATGGATAGTGATATATGCAATCTATTTCTCTAGTTCGTCGTTTCATATTTTTTTCATTTCATCAATTAGTGCAAACTATCAAAGGTTATACCAAGCTAGCAGAGGGATCGATTGGATATATATCATAAGGGATCAAATAATTTATAATTAAATTTTGACTCTTCATCTATTAATTACAACATTATTTAGTCATGGAATCATTCCACTAAAGTACCATGACTAAGTTCTCCCAATTATATACCATTATGAAAGTTGTTTTATCAAGTGCTTGCTCAATGACTTCGTCATTTGTGTGTTACCGCCATAGGTTATCTTTAATTTCTTTGGGATAAACTCATTCTCCCAATATGATCCTATTTTATCTCATGCTAACCATTACGTCTTTCTTTATCAAAAGTTAATTACTAACAAATAGTAATGAAATAATTTGTGTTAAGACAAATTGAGGTGAGCAAAACTCAATTCGATTTGAAGAAATAGAAAAAAAATTGAATTTCAAGTTAATCTAATCGAGTTATTTGATTTTTTTGAGTCAACTCGAATAAGTAATTCGAGTTTCAAGTTCGAGTTGAGCTGAATTTTACAATTCAAATAACTTGAATAATTCAAATAATAGATTAGTGTAAATACCCCTTTGGTCTCTATCAATTTTGAAAATAAGCAAATTGGTCTCTCTTTAAAAAAAATAAATAAAAAATAATCAAAATAATTTTTAAAATTTAAAATATTTATAAAAAATTCTCAAAATATTTTAATTTAAAAAAATTCTAAAGAATAAATAAAGAAATTTAAAATTTAAAGATTTTCTAAAATAATAATTTTGGGACCTAAATAAGTTAATTAATTATTCAAGATTATCATACTAAAGTATCCTATTTTTTCCTCTTATTTTGCTTTGAAAAAGTTTTGAAATAAATATGGTTTCAAATTTGTGTTCTAACATGGAATTAGTTATACTGTAACAAGATTTTAATTTGACACGTTTAATTTTTTTTAATTTACCTCGAACAATTTCACTTAATTCAAATTGACTTGGATTTCATTTCACTCGACTTGATTCAAAAAAATTTTCAAATTGAGTTAGGATGATAAAATATGAATTTTCAACTCGATTAACTCGAAAATTTTTCATTCGATTCAAGTTAATTTGATCGAGTGCTCACCTATAACAAATGATCCGTGGCCTTATTTCTTTTCATCTATCATATAATGCTAATGAGAGGATATTATTTACCCTTTATTGGGCTATGAATTACACTATTTTAAGTGAAGTACTATCATGCAGAAGCTGTATATCCAAGTACCATCTTTCAGCTCTATTACCAATTGAGCACATGCTATCAATACTTCAAAGTATACGAGTCATGCACACATAGCTTGCCACTTACTAAAGATTAAGGTAAGTCGCATTATGAACGTTATAAGTGAATAAATCCATAAATGGATCTAGGATTTATTCTATTTGGGCCCTATCTGATATACTATCAGTCAAGTTAGTTACATATATGTCTTTATCTTTTGGGAGTTTTCCACTCCAATACCCAAGATAAGTTATCTTATCATTTTGGACTTGATAGACTACATATTTGTCTTCCAATCCACTTGCTCAATTTTGATTGGACTAAGGATATGTTTAGATTATCTAATAATACAAGCTATCTTCTTGCATTATGATCTGACCACATAATGTTGTTTCATAGTAGTTAAACATTAGCCAACTAATGGGCCAATATTTGGTTTCATTCAGCTTTGTATGCAAAAACCATTGAGGACATTATACAAAAGATCTGAATGATAATGATGAAGTTTTATTAAACCAATTTGTTCAAAAAATTACAAGTACATAGATGTAATCACTACACTAAGGGCACTAGATCCCGACAGTCTCCCACTTGCCTTATTGGAGTAGAGGAGTCACATTTTACACTCTCATGGCCTTTACATGTTTCTCAAAACTCCTAGCCACTAGAGTCTTGGTAAACAAATCTACAAGGTTTTCAACCACAAAGAATTATGCATCAATTATAATTGTGTGTTCCCCATCTCCCATGGTTATAGGTAGAATAATAAAGCCTTTTATCTCGAATTTTCAGACCTTACTTGGACAAGTTTGTAGTTGTGTTCATTGATGGCATTTTAATTTATTCTCATGATGAGACTGACCATGCAGAGCATTTGAGAACAGTTTTACAGACTTTGAGAGATAATCAGCTTTATGCCAAGTTCAGCAAAAGTGAGTTCTGGTTACAGGAAGTCTATTTTCTTGGACATATTGTCTCAGGTGAAGGTATTAGAGTTGATCCGAGCAAGATTTTAGCCATTGTTGATTGGAAGACTCCCAGGAATGTATCAGAGGTCAGAAGTTTTCTTGGTCTTGCCGGTTATTATAGACGATTTGTAGAGGGATTTTCCATGATAACTACTCCATTGACAAGATTGCTATAGAAAACTGTCAAGTTTGAATGGACTGAGAAGTGTCAACAGAGTTTTGACAAGTTAAAGGCATTGTTGACTGAAGCTCCTGTCTTAGTACAACCAGAACTAGACAAAGAGTTTGTGATTTACAATGATGCATCCTTGAATGGACTAGGCTATATACTTATGCAGGAAGGAAGGGTAATTGCTTATGCCTCTAGACAGTTAAAGCCATATAAGAAAAATTATCCTACACATGATTTAGAGCTAGCTACTATTGTATTTACATTGAAAATTTGGAGACATCACTTTTATGGTGAGAAATGCCAAATATTCACTGATTATAAAAGTTTGAAATACTTGATGACTCAGAAAGATCTGAAATTGAGGCAAAGAAGATGGCTAGAGTTGATTAAAGATTATGAGCTAGTGATCGATTATCACCTGGGTAAGGCAAATGTTGTTGCTGATGCTTTGAGTAGAAAATCTTTATTTGCATTAAGAGCTTTGTACACTAGTTTGGCGATATCATATGATGGTTCTATCTTAGTTGAGTTGAGAGCTAAACCGATGTTTCTTGAAGAAATTTTTGAAGCTTAGAAGGATGACAGTGAGTTACAAGCTAAAAGAGTTCAGTATGAGTCAGGTGTAGAGTCTGATTTTCAGATCGGTTCTGATAGTTGTTTGATGTTCAGAGACAGGGTATCTGTACCAAAGAATGATGAGCTTTTTTTGGAAGATCTTACAGGAAGCACATAGCATTTCTTTGTCTATTCACCCAGGTAGTACAAAGATGTATAATGATTTGTAGAAAATGTAGTGGTGAGCAAGAATAAAAGGAGATATTTCAGAGTTTGTTTCTAGATGCTTGATCTGTCAGCATGTAAAAGCTGAACATCAAGTACCTTTAGGTTTATTGCAACCTGTATTAGTTCCTGAGTGGAAATGGGACCGAGTTACTATGGATTTTGTGATAGGATTGCCTTTGACACCGAGTAAGAAAGATGCAGTATGGTTGTGATTGATAAGCTAACGAAATCAGCTCATTTTATCCTAGTTCTTATGGATTATTCACTTGACAAGTTGGCCAAGTTTTATATTTCAGAGATAATCAGACTAAATGGAGTACCGTTATCGATTATCTCAGATAGAGATCCAAGATTTACTTCACGATTTTGGAAGAAATTGCAGGAAGCTTTAGGTTCAAAGTTGAGTTTTAGTACAGCTTTCCATCCTCAGACTGATGGTCAGTCAGAAAGAGTTATTCAAGTACTTGAAGATATGCTTAGATGTTGTGTATTGGAATTTCAAGGTAGTTGGAGAAATATTTGTCGTTAATAGAGTTTGCCTATAGTAATAGTTATCAATCGAGTTTAAAGATGGCACCTTATGAAGCTTTGTATGGACGTACATGTCGCACACCTTTGTATTGGACAGAGTTTAAGGAAAATCAGATTTATGGGGTTGATCTAGTCAAAGAAATAAAAAAGAAAGTAGAAGTCATCAGAGATGGCTTGAAAGCAGCTTCAGATAGACAGGAATCCTATGCAGATTTGAAAAGAAAAGAGATTGAGTTTCAAGTTGGTGATAGGGTATTCTTGAAAGTATCCCCGTGGAAGAAAGTTCTCAGATTTGGCAAGAAAGGCAAACTAAGTCCACGTTTTATTGGACCATTTAAGGTGATTGAGAGAGTTGGGCCATTGGCATATCAGTTAACTTTGCCGACTGAGTTAGAGAAGATTCATGATGTGTTTCATGTGTCTATGCTACGTCGTTATCGTTCAGATCCGTCGCATGTGATTTCACAGAGAAAGGTTGAGATTCAGCCAGATATGACTTACGGTGAAGAACCGGTAAAAATTCTAGCTCGAGAGGTTAAGCAATTAAGGAATAAAAGTATTGCACTTGTGAAAGTATTATGGAATAGGCATAGGGTAGATGAGGCTACATGGGAGCCCGAAGAGACTATGCATAAACAGTACCCAAATCTCTTCACAGGTAAGATTTTCGAGGAAGAAAATCCCTAAAAAGGGGAGAAATGTAACATCTCGAAATAGGGCCTAAACGGTACAGTGGTTGCAAAACCACAAATCTGAGATAGAAAAGTTTATTACGATTAATTATTATGATTTACTGAGTGATTAAACACATGTGTTAGAGTATCGGTAAGAAATTTTATAGATTGCATGCTTAAATTGCCTATTATGACTTGTTTGCAAAAGTTGCTAAATAGAGGTTCTAATCCATAGAGTACTTGATTGAAATGGGGGTTTGAAGTAGGAGTCCTTAAATGGTAATTAGACCATTATATTTTCAATGGAAAAAATGGACATACATAGATAAAAATAACTAAAGTTTTAATGAAGGGCATTTTAGTCATTTGGAATTAAAAAGGAATTAAAAGAGAAAAAGATGGCAAAATGTTGTCCATCTTCTTCATTAGGTCGAAATTCCAAAGGGGACACCATAGCTAGGGTTTCTTCAACTTCTCAAGCTCATAGTAAGTGCATCTAAGACCCGTTTTTAATGTTCTTTACATTTTTGGAGTCCCGATAACTTGATTTAGCTTAATCTAGCAATAATTTAACCTAGGGTTCATATTTGGAAAAAATACCCAAAGGTGAAATGTGTTTATTTTGACATTATATGATAGAATATGAAGTCTGAAATTATGTTAAACAACTTTTGCTAAGCGATTTTAAGTGAACGAGTAAAACGGCTTAATTGGTAAAAATACCTAATGTTCATAAGTACATGTTAGAGTGAGAATTTGATGTTGTCATAGAAGGGAAAAATGATCAGCATGTCATAAAACATAAGAATAAGGGATAAAGTTTAATTTCTGAGCTTTGGGGCAAATATGTAAATATGTAAAAGTTTAGGAGCAAAAATCGTAATTTTGCCAAAGTTAGAGTCAAGGACTGTTTTAATAAATGTGAGTATTAAATAAGCTAAATTTTCTATTATAGATCAAGAGGAACGAAATCCGATGTTAGACCGCAGAAAGAAAAAGATAGTGGACTAAATGAATATAGTTGATCGTATTTTGTTCCGAGGTAAGTTTGCAGTAAATAAACGCAATATTCTATTATTTTACATTTAATACTATTAAATTCCAGCATTTACATATTTATTCTGTAAATTTATCATTTAAAGACTCAAGCATGAATTGACGGAGAAGCAATCTCAGAAAGTCCCGGTTGAACCTTAGGAATGTGTAGGATACAAATGTCATGACATTAGGTTTAAGGAAATCATGTAAGACCATATCAAGACATGGCATTGATAAGTTTCTATAAGGAAAAGATCCCATGTAAGACCATGCTAAGGCATGACATTGGTGAGTTCATAAGGCAAGGATACCACGTAAGACCTTGTCAAGACATGGCAATGGTAAGTTTCAAAAGGAAAGGTACCTGTGTATCCTTAGTATTCCAAGTGGTTCAACGGAAAATTCAAATAGTATACCAAAGGAAAGGTAAGACAAGTTCATGCTAAAAAGATACAGGTAAGAATTCAAGACTTAAGCATATTGAGTTAAAGGCTTAAATAATCTTGATAAGAAAAGAATAAGATAATTCATTAAAAATGTTGTTATTCATTTACATGCAAATTTACTAGGCTTTATGCTTACCCCCATTCCTTTCTCTTTTTTTTATAGTATCACAAGCCAACTCGGGGATCGCAAGGACGTCAGAGATCATTTCACACTATCAAAGGATTTTTTCGGTATTTTGTGACTCGAAACGTTTTAAGTTATGGCATGTATAGGGACTTAGCCATTTTGTGTGTATGTCCTTATGATATGGCCAAAGAATGGCTTGTAAATAATTGATAATGATTAGCCATTAAAATGGCTAATTAAGAACATGTTTTGGGTGTTATGTATGCCTAAATGATAGTTATTACAAAGAAATTATGAAAGAGTAAAATTTGCAATGGAACAGTTTTTGGACAGCAGCGGTGACGTGATTTTGAAAAATCACTAAGGATAGTAGAAATGGAATTAGGGTGTGAATGAAGTACAGAATTAAATCTTATTGAGTATATTTTTATATGAAAGAAGTGATGTAGGCAAAAGAATTTTATATTATGAGATAATTGACTTTTAGTGAAGAGGGATCAGAACCGTCAAATAGTGTAACAGGAGAGACTTTAACTAATAAACTGTACTAATTGGCCACACCACAAATTTTGGAAAAATTATAGTAAGAAGATATATGAGTCTAGTTTCAAGGAAAATTTATAGATCTAAATTTTAAGTTTCGTAACTCGAGTTATAGTCAATTTAGTGACTATGACGCAAATGGACAGTTTCATTATGAATAGGGAAATAAATTGTTTTGATTTGTTTAAGAAATCAGAAAATTTTTAATGTTTCTGGTTTGATCCCGTACTGTTTCAATTTCATGTTTTAGGGTATCGAAGGCCATTTTTAGGAACATATTGGATGTATATGAACGAATTAATTTTAAAAGCAAATTTTTATGCCCCGAATTGGTAAGTTAAGTCTAGTAATGGCTCGTGCTCGACTTTGGCGATGGTCTCGGGTAAGGGGTGTTACAGGTAATCTTTCAATTACGTCCACCTTTGCTTTATCAGCTTCAATTCCTTTCTTTGAGATCTAATGACCTAAGACAACCCCTTCCTTAACCATAAAATGGCAATTTTCCTAATTAAGGACAAGATTCGTCTCTTCGCATCTCTTCAGTACCTTAGCCAACTTACTCAAACAGATATCATAAGTGTTACCAAAAACAGAAAAATCATCCATGAAAACCTCATGCGTCGTTGAAAAGTTGCAGGTGCATTGCATAAACCAAAAGGCATTCGCCTAAAAGTAAATGTACTGTATGGAATTACAGGTTGTTTTATGTTGGTTTTACAGGGCTACAACTATTTGGTTATATCCCGAATAGCCATCTAAAATACAATAGAATTCATTACCTGTCAGTCGATCTAACATCTGATCCATAAAAAGGCAACGGAAAATGGTCCTTCCGAGTGGCTTTGTTCAACTTTTTGTAATCAATACTGATTCTCCAACCGGTAACAGTTCTCGTTGGAATTAACTAGTTACGATCATTTTCAACAATCATGATTCCACCTTTCTTTGGCACACACTGCACCGGACTTACCCACGAACTATCTGAAATAGGATATATGTTTCCTGCATCTAACCATTTGATCACTTCTTTTCTCACAACTTCTATCATAGTAGGATTGAGCCTCCTTTGGCTATCAATTTGAGCTCTTTCACCTTATTCTAAAATGATTTTATACATGCAAAAAGAAGGGCTTATACCTCGAATATCAGCTATGGTCCAACCAATTGCTTTCTTAAATTTTTTAGAACAGCAATTAGTTGCTCCTCTTGATCTTTCGTCAGTTCTGCTGAAATAAAATACAGGCAAAGTAGAACAGCCTAAATAAACGTATTTAAAATGGGAAGGAAGTACCTTTAGTATGGGTTTAGGTGGTTCTTCAATTGACAACTTGGGTTGCACAAATTCTCTGACTTCCAACTCCAACGGTTCAAATCGTGTGGATTGAATAAAATTTCTCAGATTGGCTTCCATCAAAGCCATGTTTTCTTCACCTTCTTCATCCTTCAAAGAAACCAAGGTTTCTATCTCTTCCATAACTAAACACTCTTCTGCCGGATCAGGAAATTTCATAGCTTTTGAACTTGCATTGTGAGTTCACCTTTCTGCACATCAATTAATGTTCTTCCCATGGCTAAGAAAGGTCTCCCAAGGATGATCGACACTTCCTTGTCTACTTCAAAATCTAAGACAATGAAATCAGCAGGAAAAATAAATTTATCGACTCTTACCAAAACATGCTCGATCTTTCCTTCGGGATATGCTAAAGATCGATCCGCTAGCTGAAGCGTCATAATTGTAGGTCTTTGTAACATCCGAGATTTAGGGGCTCTGCGTTTACCTTACTTTTGGGTGTTTGGTATATCTTATGTGTTGTTTGAGTGTGTTTAGGGTCTCTGGGGAGGCCCGGGGTTAAGTCAGAACCTTGGCCAAAGTTTTAATTTTGGGCACTTTAGAAGGGAAGCTGATTTGGGACATGACTTAAGGTTTATTGTTTATGCTTGTTGACACAAGAATTAAAGTAGTAATATGGCAAAGAGGTGCCACTTAGGAGGCAGGAGAGTGACGCCACAAGGAGCAGGGAAGGAGCAGGTTCGATTCTCGTTGTCAGCAGTGTGGTTTTATTTTTGCTCATGTGTCAAAGGGCTGGATGATGGATTCGGTTGGGAGTCTTGAAGAGTGGGGGTGACTTGGTCAAACTTTTTGAATGGTTGGACAAGAGTAAAAAGGGGGATTGGAAACTTTCAAACTATTTTGAATGTTTCAAATATTTTCAAACGAGTGTTCAAGAGTGTTTCAAGGAGAAAGCTTGGGGATTGAGGTGGTGTAGGGTGCTAGCCAAATTTTTGAAGGGGGTGCTAGGTGGGTTAGGCATTCTGTTTTAAGGGGTGTGGGTGCCGAAATTTTAAAGGGTTAGCTTTAGATAGTGAGCTCTCTTTTTCAGCATTCGAGTGTGTTGCATTTTGGGCAATTTTGGTTCTTTTCTTTGTGTAGCCGAAAGTCCCTAAGAGCTTATTCATTCTTCTTTAGCTTAAACCGAAACCAATTCTTCCCCCTCTTTTCCATTTTTTGCAACTTGAGTTCTTTCCCTTACCATCAAAGCTGAAACAAGTCTCTCATCTTGTTCTTTCCCTCACCATCAAAGCTGAAACAAGTCTCTCATCTTTCTTTTGTCAAAAAGTATTCTTTTTTGATAACCCCTTGGCCGAACCTTCTATTCACTATCATTTCATCATCTTCTTCTTTCTTTTAGCATTTTGGTAACAAGTGAGCATTTCTTCTTCACCTAAAGCCGAACCTCAACCCTCCCTTTCTTCTTCTCTTTATTCTTCTTTGGTTCATATTTTCTGTGGTCTCTTGATCACTTAGAAGCCGAAATCCATTTTTCTCTCTTTCTCTGAAGGCTGCCGCCACTTCTTCTCTCTATCTCCTTAATCGGATTCTTCTTAGTAGTATAAGTGTTCTTTTCTTCTCTATTGTTTTTATCTTCCTGTTTAGTTTCCGAATCAAAGGCATTAATCCTGCTCCATGGGTTTTGGCCGAATATAGGGAGGGTTTGGTTTCGTTTTCTCCTGCTTTTGGGCCAGCATTGGAAGGGTCGTAGGGATCAATCAGGTTCGATCAATCAGGGTAAGTGGTTTATACCATTCGTTTGGCCGAAGGCCACTTTCTTTAACCCATATCTAAGATGGCTGATCCTGTTATGGAGTTGTGTAGGGATTCCAGTGGCTTGCTAATCGAAGTGTAGTAGCCTCTAGGTTCTATCGACTTAGGTAAGAAATCACCAGATTATTCAGCGTATATCCTTGATTTCTCTGCTTCGATGTTTTAACTCGGTCTTCTGACCAAGATCATTTGATGGAGGGGGTTGGACCAATAAACCCAGCCCCTAAGTTGAAGAGACGCGCGGTGTCAGCAGTTCTAGATTGGCCACTGAGTTGTGGGCCGGCTTCTGAAAGGGATAAACAGATCGCTGTGATCCCTGCGAGTGAGGACGTTAGCGAGATCAATAATGTAGTCTTGTGTGTTCACAGGTGTGTAATTACCATACTACTTCATTCTTTGTTGTATTAATTGTGTATATGTTTAAAACGCCAAAAATCCCGGCAGTGGTGATGGAGTACCCATGTTGGGTAAAATCGAAACATCAGGTTAGTGTACCTTGGTTAAATCTTATAAACTTGAAAGCATGATTATGTGTATCACATCACATAACCTATTTGTTACACTGTGTTGCATATGCATGGGGTATTAGGATGTTATGATATGAAGAGGAAGTGCTTATGGGTGACAATGTCACACCTAATGATGGTACATTATTGTATCGGTAACTTGCTCACATAGTGATCGGTGGCTAAGACATGTTTTATTATCTTTGGTCACATGGTGATCGGTGGCTAAGCCATGTTATATTATCTTTGAGCAGTGTGTCTGTCAGCATGACTGCCAAAGTGGAGTGTAGCGGATGGAGGGTTGGTTGTAGAAATCCCCAGGTGTGTTGAGGTTGGACGTACGAAGTGGAGTGTAGAAGATGGAAAACTAGGTTGGGTTGGGTTTGCATATGGATCATTTGGTTATGCTGTGTTAACTGGGCTTCGGCCAATGGTGTTCTGGGGCTAAGGCCCATTTGTGGAGTATGTGGACTAATTGCACACTGAGTCTTGTGACTCACTCTTTTGTTTAAACAATTGCAGGTAATTCTTAACTTAATGGACTGGGTTGGAGGGAGCTCGAGGTGGCCACGCATGGGTTTACTAGTAACCTTTATTTTATTTATCGTTTATAACTATCGGGTATTTTTCTTTGACTTGTAATAAGGCCACTACGAAATTTGGAATTTTCTTTTGGGTTTTAAATTTTGGACATATTAAATTACAGACTAAAGTTTTCTTATAACCTGCCCAACAATAGTTTTATAATAAAAGGCATTTATTCTATTGTTATTTGATAATCTAATAACTGAATAATTGGTAAGTGTTTCCAAAAGTCACCTAATCGTAAGACTCGACTAATTAAACTTTCAAAGTTAACTAAACAACGGGTTTTCAATTGAACCACGAAATTTGAGATTTTAAAATGACTTAGAATTTTTTCGAAACCAGTTAAACTTCCTAAACTACTTCCTTGTGACATGCCAGATTCGGTCGTAGTGTTTGGGCCGGGTTTGGGGTGTTACAGTCTTACTTCACCTATCCCTAACATCTTGAAAATAGACTTAGGCATCAAGTTAATACTCGCTCCTAAGTCACACAAAGATTTACCACAATAAGATTCACCAATGTTATAGGATATAGTAAAGCTTCTTGGGTCTTTCAATTTTAGTGGTAGTTTGTTTTGCAGGAATGCACTGCACTCCTTTGTCAAGGCAACAGTCTCATACTCACTCAGTCATTTCTTCCTGGAAAATATATCCTTTATAAACTTCACATAATTCGGCATTTGTTCTAAATCCTCCACCAACGGAATATTGATGTGTAACTACTTCAGAACATCCAAAAACTTCTTGAATTATACCTCCTATTTCTGCTTGTGTTGCTACAATCTTTGCAAATATGGAGGTGATGAAACTTTCGGTTGAACCGGACAACTTTTCTGATTGGGTAAATCTGCATCCAAAGAAGATGTTAAAATATCTGAAGTCATTAAGTTAGGGTTTACCTTATCAGACTTTGCAGATTCTGATTCCTTTGGTGTAGGAATTTCAACAGTTGGTTGATTCTTCTCAACGAGCTTATCTTTGACATCAATCAATCGGGGTTCCAAAATGTTACCACTTTGTAATGTCATTGCGTTGATATGTTCTTTACCCAAACTTCTTGGTTTCTCAGTATCACTTGGTGAAGTTCCTTACTGTCTATTACGTAGCTCCGTAGATAACTGACACATTTGGTTTTCCAAATTTTTTAGTGTTGCTACTTGGCTTTGGATCAAAACGTCATTCTTTGCCATGTACGCTTTCAACAAGTTCTCCAAATTGTTTGATGCCTCAGCTTGAGGTGGTTTTGGAGCTTGCTGATTAAACCTTTGAGATTGGTTGGGTCTTTGCTACAATAAGTTGTTGTTCGGTCCATTTCCTTGATTTCTCCAAGAAAAGTTAGGATGATTACGCCATGAAGGATTGTAAAAGTTGGACTAGGGTCCTTGTCCACTCCTATTTTGATGTTGGTTCTCTACATAGTACACTGACTTGGGATTTGATGGACAATTCTCAAAAGAATGACCTTCCCTACAGTACACACAGGAAACTACTTCAAAAGGAGTTGGTGGTTGAGCTGCTAAATTATTAGCAATATTAGCGTTAAAATGTTTTAACATAGAGGAAATAGACGATACCTGAGCTGATAACAAATTGAGGGCGTCAACTTCATGAACTCCAGCTACACGTCTTCCTGAAGCTGTTCGATTTGTTGGCCATTGATAGTTATTACTCGCAATCCTCTCGATGATCTCATAAGCCTCATTATAAGACTTAGAAAAAATTGTACCATTCACGGAAGCATCTACCATCAATCTTGTATGTGCATTGAGACCATTATAGAATGTCTCCAACTGGATACAATGAGGAATCCCATGATGAGGACACTTATGAAGTAACTCATTGAATTGCTCCCAAACCTCATACAAAGTCTCATCATCCAATTGTTAGAAAGTTGTGATCTCGTTCCTCAACTTAGCGTTTTTGCTAGGTGGGAAATACTTAACCAAAAATCTCTCTGGTAATTCTTGCCATGTAGGTATGGAACTTGGTGGCAATGAATTGAGCCATGCTCGTACTCGATCTCGCAATGAGTACGGAAACAACTTCAACCTCAGTGTGTCTTCAGTCACACCGGCTATCTTGAATGAATCACTCACCTCCATAAACAATAGAAGGTGGAGATGTGGATCTTCCATGGGCATACCACTAAATTGGCCCACTGTTTGTAGCATTTGAAACATCACTGGTTTCAATTCAAATTGGGTTGCCTCAATAATGCCTAGATTTAACTCACTGAAAAGTGGCACAACATATTGCCTGATGCATCGATCCCTATCATCGACAATGAGGATGGGATTTCGTACATGATTTGCTTCATTACCTTGGTCTTGATTCTGATTTCCCAGGTCTATCTTGACTTGTCTTTGAGCTATTCATTCACGTCTTCTTTATCTAAAAGTTCGCTCAATTTCAAGGTCTATAGGGAGTAAATCGATAATCCGATCTATACTTATAAACACCTGAAAATAAAATAAAATAAATAAAAAGGAATAAGTTAGTAATGTTTGTAACACCCCAAACCCGACCCATGTGTTATGAGCGGATTTGGCATGTCACACGAGCAAAACATGTTAAACCCTTTTTATTCGTACTAAAAAAATTGCTTTGTTAAAATCAAGAAAACAAGTTTGATTTGATAAAATACTACTAACCTCTAAGATTTGATTGATAAATTGATAAATTTGAACTAATGATCTTACAAAACCGTGACTTTTGAAAACGACATTAAAAATTCAGAAGAGAATCCGAGTCTTTTGAAAATAGCGTTAATAGTTCGAGAGAAAAATATCCGTGTTAAAAATATTTGTAAAAGTTTATTTTGAAAATTCATTTGTTATTCGATTTTGGAAACCATTATTTAAGTTTTCAGAAAATTCCCTTTTTAAATATTTAAGAAAAATAATAAAAACATCCCAAGCATAAAGCAAAATAAAAATAGTCCAGAGGCTTTATTACAACATTTAACCCATAATAGTAAAGTAATAAAATAAATGAGAAAGAAGTCTAAAGTCCAAATAAACCATTTCTGAAGTATGGCCTCCCTCGAGTCATCCATAGCCCAAGTCCATATCATCAAGCATTACCTACAAGGGTTAAGAGAAAGGGGGTGAGTTACAAGAACTCAGTGTGAAATTCCCTTACCGTTATCCATTGGGCCGGAACCCAATTAGCAATATTTTGGGCCTAAGCCCATTTACAATAACATTAATGTTTCAAATGTAACATGTGTATGAAATGCAATTCCCAAACCAATCCTAATAATCCATCCGCTATACACCACCCGTACCAACCAACACACCTGTGGGTGATCATCAGTCAACCCACCCCGCCAACACTCCAATCGCAGGCATTAAGCCATTTATATCAAATATAATTGTGGACAAGCCACTAGAATAACAGAATTTATGTGGCCTTGCCACTATTCAGATTTGTGGCAGAGCCACCAAAATTTTGTAGCAGAGCTACCAGAACTTCTCTTCAACATTAACCCATCCCATGCAAATCATATATATAATGCTCAACAAATCTTAATAAACCAACAGAAATTTATTTCGAATATTTATTACAAAAATTATGGCCCATTATAACAATTTATCAAAATTGGCCCATTAAGCAAATATCATCTTGGCCCATTTCGCAAATTTTCAAATCGGCTCATATAGCAAATACATCGATTTGGCCGACATAGCAAATATATCGGTTTGGCCCACATAGCAAATATATCGATTTGGGCCACATAGCAAATATCAGATTGGCCCATATAGCAAAATATCATATTGGCCCATTTAGCAAAATATCAAATTGGCCCATTAATCAATATGTCCTTTCGGCCCATAAGCAATTTTGTATTTCGACCCCTAAGGGCATTTCCATAATTTGGCCCGTAAGGGCAATTTTGTAATTCGGTAATTTAGCCACTAAGGGTAATTCAGTAATTTCGCAATCCAGACTTAACTACTAATTTGGGCATAACAATTTAAAACTATCCATCTATGTCATACTGACTAAATGGACTATAACTTGAGTTAGAAATCTTGAAATCTAAATCTGTAAATTTTTATTGAAACTAGACTCATATATCTTCTTGTTAAAAAATTTTCAGAATTTTTGGCTTAACCATTTAGTACAGTTTATTCCTCAAAGTTTCCCCTGTTTCACTGTCCAATGATTCTGACCTCTCTTACTAAATTTCAAACATCTCACTGTACGGTTTTCATATATTGCTTCCACTTGTTTCTAATGAAAATAGGCTCACTAAGGAATCCATAAATATAAATTATAACCTATAATTAACTTTTTACAATTTTATATGATTTTTCCAAAATAGATCAGGGAGCCACGAAGTCAATCAGAACCAGTCTCACTAAAATTAACATATCTCTGAATATAAAATTCCTTTTACTTCTCCGTTTCTTCCATATTAAATTAGACACAGTAAGCTTTAATTTGATATCTTATTCACTTTCTAATTCCCTTTCTCTTATTTTTCATGATATTTCAAAAACACATCACTATTTCTAACCGAAACTGTTTAATTACAAAATATGATTTACCACTACGATCATACGCACGCTCGAGTGATCACGGATGCCGGTTTTTTGGTTTTCTTCGGTACTTCAACCGATTCATAGAATATTTCATACAAACTTTCAGAGAAGTGTGAGATTATACACCATTTCAGATATGTATACGGAAGATTAGGATTCCCTAAAGAACCACTCTTCGTTGACCCACTATATCTGAAGGATTTGCAAAACGAATATATCGAGTGATTTCGTCCCTAAAACATAATCGATTAGTCGAAACTTCAATTCAATTTGCAACATAGCCAAATAGAGATATAGGGAAAAATCCAAAATGAACGCCCTTACCTCATTGATATTGGATCCAATTTCCACCGTTTGACTTCGGCTAGAACAATACACGGTCTCCCACTTAAAGCACTACGAAAAGAGGGTGATTAAGACATGAAGAAGTGGAAGATAACACCGTTTTCGGTTACGATCACGATTTACAACCGAATAGTGATGAATACTTATTCGGCTAAAGAGAAAAGAATATGATCATAGAAAAAAATTCACTTACGAATTTAATCGAAGAAGGAATGTCACCTCAAACGAGAAAGAAATTATGAAGGAGTGATTGTGGATTGAGAGTTTCGGCTATAGAAGAAAATGAACAGGAATAGTTTCTGTTATGAGGAATGATCAAACAAGAATATGTGATTTAATGGTGGTGTCGGTTTAGAGAAGGGAAAAGATTAGAGGAATGGTTAAAAGGAAAAGGATGGGAGGTTGGATGGATGCTAGGTGATTCGGCTATCAAAGGGAGATGAACAAGAGATGAAGGTTTTGGCCAAACAAAAGAGGAGGAAAATGCACAATTGTGCTAGGAGGATTTGGCAAGATGAGAGAATGGAAGAAAAACCAAAACTCACAAAGAGTAGCAAATTTTGAGAAAATGACACAATTGATGCTAATGGTATTTTTGACCAAAGCAAACACTTTAGTCTCACCAAAGCACCAAGCAAAAATT
Source organism: Gossypium bickii (assembly GCA_025503065.1). Lineage (NCBI taxonomy): Eukaryota > Viridiplantae > Streptophyta > Magnoliopsida > Malvales > Malvaceae > Gossypium > Gossypium bickii. Next base: position 85,461,922 of record CP106712.1, read on the forward strand.
CGGCTATCACCCTTAGCCTCAAAACCGTCCATATTCATGCTCCTAATAGTCAAAAGTTTGGCCACCTAAACTTTCCAAAACAATCTCCATGAAATAAGCCACACGTTCCCCTTACTTGTCCCTTCTTCTTGATTTCTTTCCTCACCTTAAACCTTTCCTTATTTCTTAGCCACCTTGCCAAAATTAAAAAGTCCAACTTGCCTTATTTATAAGCTTGCCGACACTTAAGGAAAGAGTGCAAAAATAATAGTCAAAATTTACACACAATGGGATTTGAACCTCTTCCCTCAAGGTACTTTACTTGATGCCATAACCTCTTTACTAATTGCTCATTTATGCTAGCAATTTGCACACTTATTTCCTTAAGCCTTGAAGCCCCTTACCTTCTCTCCTTAAAGTGCTAAAATACCAAATTTTTACTAAGGCCAATTAAACCCGAGACTTCATAGAAACCTCGTAACCTTCCAAATTCACTTAACTAATAAGTCCAATTTGCAATAATGCCATTCTCTTGTTCTCAAATTTTAAACACTCCTACGCTCAAGGCTCATTGGGCCCAATCCTACTAGGCCCAATTTCGGGATGTTACAATGTTAGAAATAAATCAAATTGAAAATAAATAATTTCACGAAAGAAATGACTATGGCAACAGTTGACAATCCTTGGCAGCGACGCCAAAAACTTGTAACGCGTAGGTTTGTGCAAGTGTACACAATCGTTTTCAAGTAATAAGTAAGTACCGAGTTATCATCTCCACAGGGGTTATATTTGTGCTAAGTCACTTAATTGTAAAATTATATTAACAAATTGGTAAATAAATACACAATATAGTTGAGAAGTGGTGATTAAAATATATTAAACTAAATGCAATGACCCCTAATGCAAATTAACCTAAGTATGTAAACTATATGAATGAAATAGATTTTAGCAAAATTAAACACAATTTGCAAAAATTATAACATAAATAAACTAGGACAATTACTTTAATTAAAGTCAATTTATTATCAACATGCTTAATAATATTCGAAAAAACATTTCATGGCAACTCGATCTTTCATAAGTTTCGAAACCACATTAGCTCCTTTCGGAATCCTTTACTTACTGATCCTTATTTACTAAGGGGTTCTTAGCATTCATGTGTTGTAACAAGGACGTGTCAGGTTTGAAACAGTTTAATCACACAAATCTAAAAACTATGCAGATAACAGAGCTTGGTTAGAGTTGTTATGCAACCTACAATTTAATTGGGTTAGGATCTAAATTGTGCATGCGCATTTCAATTATGTGTCCATTAGCTGTCGTCTGGTCAGGATCACTCAGCTAATTCAGTTGCATTTCAATCACGTATGAACGAAATACAAACTTGATTTTAATTGAAAACATGATTGATTGAGGCACAAACATTATAAGCATGAATCAAATAAATATTATTTAATCAAAGTATTCATCCTAGCTTAAATAAAATTAAGCTAACATTGTTGGAAATAATAACAAAGAACACATAGCAAAATCTTTAGATTAAATTAAAGAAAAGAAAGATTAAACCTAATTTAGAGTGGTTGTCACCTAAGACTCTGACTGACGAGGCTCCTTCGTTCCTTTGCTTTGCTCCTTTGCTGATGGCTCTCCAAGGTGGCCGACCAAGGGTCCTTTAAGAGGCTTAATTGCTAAAATCTCTATGAAGAGATGACTAGGCGTGGGAATGGGAAAGGCTAAGAGAATTTGGAGAGAATAGAGAATGATGAATGATGAGGATGAATAAGGAATGATTGAGGGATGCTTGAGGGATGATTAATAAGGGGATGAGAGGGAGTAATTTATAGGTGATGAGAGGGGGATAGTTTGCTAAAAATAGTGGATGTTAACTTCTTCAAATCTCCTCAAATTGTGGCTGGCCATGCTTAAGGCTTTTGACCTGATTTTTGCTTGATTTTTAAGCAATTTTGGATGCCACACAACTTAGGACTAAGACTCGGTCAATCGTAAATCTTTGGGCAAATCTCTAATTTCTTCAGCACAGCAAGAACCTTGTGTAATTAAACCAAATAATAGTTTAAATGGACAACCATGTGTAGTTGAATATTGGGGTTGACTTGGTCTCTAATTTGGACGGTTTTGTAATCCAGCAAAGCTATTAGACCTATCCAGAATAAATCAACAAGTTAGAGAACCAAAGAATAAAATTTATCCAATTTAATTAATTAATTAAAACCCAAATTATTAATGAAATATTTTAAAATGAATTATTAAATATAATTTTATATTTTATTATTTAATTTAAACATGCATGGCCCACTTTATGTCTTATAATATATTCAAATTAATATAAAATAAGCCATTTATTGCTTGAAAACTATATAATAAAGCATAAAATCACATTTTAATAATTTTTATGTCCTAATTTCATATTTTCACATATTTCATTAATTTATTAAACAATTACTTAGTTTTAACAACGGATTTAAGTAAATAGTGATAAATTACATAGGAAAAATCCTATATATTTTTGCGTTTACACCTTTATGCTTGTTCTTTCTATTATTTATAAAATTGAGTTGTTTGCAAGTTGTCTCATGAGAATACCTTTACGAAGTCCAATTTTAGTGCTTAGAGGACTTTGGAGATAAGTCCTCCCCCTTATGAACTCTGGGAGCTTTATCCATCATTTCCTTATTTTTTGCTCTTTTTTTGTTCCACCATTGGTCATCTTCCATAGATGAGGGGTTGGAACTATATCTTGAGCCAGTAGCACTATTTTATTTCTTCTGTTTCAGCACACTTACTAGACTTAACATATAGTTGGAACAACTTCTCAAAATTGTTTATAGTGTGGGTGTATTTCAAGAACTAATGATCTAAACCAATGATAAATTCCAAGATTTTGAATCGTCCATAAGGTCTTTTGTCTCCAAGGTGGCTTAACTGAACCTCTTTTTGAAACCAACGAAATGCTGTCCATGTCATTGCCTTACTACTAACAAGCTCTGCTTCGATTTGATGTTCGTCTTGTTGGATAAAAATTAACTCACTATTATCTTGGCTAACTCATCGAAATTGTTGATAGACCCCGATTACAATGAGTTATACCAATTTATGGCGTTTCCCTAGAGTGTGAATGAGAACACCTTGCATTTCAACTAATTTAAAGCTCCTCATATCTCCATGTAACTTTTGAATTATGTGAGGTGGTTAATAGGTCCTTTCTCTAGTCAAATCTTACTTTTGGGATTTTGAAGTTGGTTGGATACCTCGTAGTGTGTGAGGCCAGAGGGTCATTGGCTTCAGGGGTTCACTTGGTGTAAAAAGAGGTGTGTAATGTGCAAATCTTGCACCTCCTTTCAAAGGATTTCCACTTCATTTCTCCAAGTTATTTCCCTAGCTAAGACATGTTCAATGATGTAATTTAGATCCCTTTGGGGTGGTGCATTTCTATTGGTCATTCCCTCAGCATTTGCACCCTCTTACTTAGGTACGTTATGATTAAATTTACCTAGCCATACCTCCTATCTAGCCTTTGAGCGGCCAACAACTCTTGCATACTATATTGTAATTGTTTCCGTTGTTATTGGTATTGTTGGGATTCTTAGGACTATTAGAATTGCTCTTGAAGGATTTTGAATTTTTCATGCAACATTGAGAGTTTTTGAGGGCTGGGACTCAAGTTTAGGGTATGATAATTTGGTTAAGACTCATAGTTGATATGGGTAAAGTTGAGTGTAGTTGTTGTAAGGATCATAATAATAATTTTCAAAGTTTTGATTTGGTTGAGTTTGGTTAGTATTTTGGCTTTGCCTTGGGTTTGGCCAATAGGGATGTTGGTTTCTAAATTTACTAGAAAAGAGATATCACGAGGGAAGTAAGTCCACACTCACCGCACCAATTGCTGATATAGGAATCAGGCAAGGTAGAAATAATAATGGTGTTGAGTGACTCTGTAAGACCCCAAACCCGGTCAACACACCACGATCGAATCTGGCATGTCACAGAGGAAAAACGTTTTGGAGAAAACAGGTTACCGGTTAAAATTTGAGTGGAAACCCTTTGTTGTCTTATGTTTGTAGAAATCAGGTGCATGACTTGTTAAAATCGATAGTTTATTTTAAAATTCCGGGAAACAATCTTTAAAACTTAGTTGTCGACCCATAAGTGGTAAAATGTTTAGGTTATAAAAAACTTGATTGATTCTTGCTTAGTTAATTTGAAATCGTTTGAAATAAGTGTGGAAAACTTAAGTTTGGAAATTATTTGAGTCCGCTTTGTTATGAAGTGATTAGTGTTACCCGATGGTAAGTTTTGAAAACCTTTGCGTTTTGTTAGTTTAGAAAACTTGTGTTCAAATTATTAATTTAGTCAAGTAATTTACTAAACCATGTTTAAAACAGTCCAAAGCATATAAATAATCTAAGAAAATATATTCAAAATGCCTTATTACAAACCCAAATAAAAAAACGAAAAGGAAAATAAATATCCAATTCAAAATCCAAGGAATACCAAATGTTTTTAATGCATGGCCACCTCGAGTCCATCCGGCTCCTCATCCGCAATCTACGAGTCACCTGAAAAGATAAGGGATAAGGTGATTCACCAAGACTCAGTGCATAAATCCTCCTCCCGGTTAATGTAACTCACTTACACAAATCATAACCAAGCAATATAAATAATGCACCCAAACCTAGCCATCCATAACTCCTTTTCTACCCCGTGTGGTACCAAACCACTGGTGACCCAAAGTCACGATATCCAATAATAGTATGGTGCCAAACCACTGGTGACCCAAAGTCACGAATAATCCATCTGTGGGGCCAACCCACGTTGTAATACCAAATCACTGGCAACAATCCCGTAATATCATATGTGGGGCCAACCCACTGCGGTGCTAAGCCACTGGGACGAGTCGTTATGAGGTGCCAAACCTCTAGTGACCCAAAGTCACAAAAGAATCTGTGGTACCAAACCACTGGAGGTGCCAAACCTCTGGTGACCCGAAGTCACGGATATCATCTTCCCCCTCCACTCATGTTACCCATATCAATGTAATACTCATGCAAATCATGCCATCATGATTTAATATGAACATATAGTAAATATAGCATAGATCATATTTTCATACATCATATAACAAATCGTATCGAAACGGACTTACCCGAATCCTTGCTCATACCCATAGGTATCATATCAAGATCTACACTGTTTTTGGCTTTAATACATTCAGGTTATTAATATATTACTAAGTTATAAAGTGTGTAAGTTACACACCTGTTACTAACGCTACCACTGAATCCCGAAACCCGATCTACCACTCTAGATCTCCTTGCCTTACATTCGGCCAAACCACAAGATCATCAATAAGACCATTCGGCCAAACCAACCAATCTTAAAAGAGTTAACGTATGGACCCCTACCTTACTGCTGATTTGATTTTCAATCAAATCTCGAAACTATGAGATGGTCCCTCCTTGCAATCGGCCACACTCTATTACGCAGAAACAATTAGCCTCAATAGCCTTCGGCTTTTCAACAACCTTAAGAACGATGAACCAACATAGATATCCTTACCACTTGACTTACCAAATTTGATTGTTAGAGAATAGAGGCTTAGATCGACTGCTTCCAAGAACCCGAAGAACCTAGGGGAAATCGGTTCCTACAGATGGTTAGAACCTTGTTACCAAATGCCGAAATTTGCCTTTGCCCTTAAGAAAATCGACAGAGAGAAGAGAAGGAAAACAAAAGACATTCGGCCATGAACACTTACCTTCTTTTAAAACCGTTTGAAGGAGAACCGAAGAAGATCCACCCTTGTTTGGTATTCGGTCAAAACACAACAAGAAGAGGGAAGGGAGATTCGGCTAAAGAATGATAAGAGACAGTGGGAGGAAGATGAGTGATATTCGGCCTTGGCTTAGAGAAAAAGGGATTGAGAGGTTTCGGCAAGAAAAGAAAATAAAGAAGAAGATGGGGTCTTGAGCAGTTATGAAAAGAAGAAAAGAAAGATGGGAGAAAGAGAGGTTCAGCTAAGTACCTTAATTACCGAAAAAAGAGAAGAAAAGAAGATGTCAAATGAGGTTTCAATTCAAAAGAGAAAAGACAGTTTTAAGAAGGGTTCTTGAGAAGATTCAACCAATGCATTTAAGGGGAAAACGATATGTACCTTAGGTGGTTTCGGCTTTTACCTCAATATGGTGCACAAGGGGAAATCGACACACACCAAAGGTTTGCTTTCGGCTTTGACTCAAAACAATAGCTAGCCGAATATGCACAACTAGATGCCTAAGAAAATTCGACACTCCCCTCTACTCAGCATCCCAGACCGAACACTCCTCTTCAAACAGGAGTTCATATTTCGGCAACTTCCTCCAATTCCTCCTGGCCACTAATTCAAAAGAGTTTGAATTAGTCAAGCTCCTAATTTTTCTCTCTACCACCTATTTGAATTAATTTGTCTGAGTCCATCCTTATCTGACAGAATTTGAGCTGAACACAACTCCTCCCCCTCCTTGGCGTCAAAATAATAAGCAAATAGTGGGATTTCTGCTGCTTGAACCTGAGATCTCCTTCCCCTACAAGTGGCGTCAATCACAGGGCTCTAAGTGGAGCCTCCTTGCCACTTTACCAAGCCCAATCTTGTGCTAAAATCCCCCTTGAAATACATATAACCCCTAGCTCCTTCAGCTCCCTTTACTTAAAGCTTAAAAAATAAAATTTCCTACTACTCAGGCCTGCTCTAAACTTATAACTAGATCTTAAAACATCACTAATAATAACACCACAGTCCAAACACATGCAAAAAAATTCAATTTAAAATTAACCCCTATTTCAGGATATTACAATTCTACCCCCCTTAAAAATAATTTCGGCCTCGAAATTACCTGATCAAAAGAGTTGAGGGTATTGCTGTCTCATCACATCCTCGAGTTCCCACGTAGTTTCTTCCACGCCATGATTCCGCCATAATACTTTCACCAATGGAACGGACTTCTTATGCAAAACTTTCACGTCTCGATCCAGAATCTGCACTGGTTCCTCTTCCATGGTCAAGTCTGGACTCACCTCTATTTCTTCCACTGCTACGACATGCGATGGATCTGAATGATATCGCCTAAGCATTGAGACATGGAACACATCATGAATCTGACTCAGCTCTGCCGGCAACTCGAGCTGATAGACTACTGGTCCCACTCGTCTCAGTGCCTGATACGGCCCAATAAACCTTGGACTTAGCTTGCCCTTTCTTCCAAACCTCAATACCTTCTTCCATGGCGAGACATTCAAAAAGACCTTGTCACCCAGGGCAAACTCTATATCCCACCGCTTGAGATCGGCATATGACTTCTGCCTATCCGAAGCTTCCTTCAATCGAGCCTGAATCAACTTAACCTTGTCCTCAGTCTCTGCAACTAACTCTGGTCCCAACATCTGACGTTCACCCATCTCCGTCCAACATGTAGGTGAGCAACACTTCCTACGATACAACGCCTCATATGGTGCCATCTTGATGCTTGCTTGGTAACTATTGTTGTATGCGAACTCAGCTAATGGTAAAAACTCTTCCTAGCTACCTCTGAAGTCCAAAACAGAACCTCTCAGCATATCTTCTAAAATCTGTATAACCCTTTCCGACTTGTAACATCCTGAATTAGGGGGTTATTTGTGATTGTATTGTTGTGCATATGATTGGGTTGCTGTGATGCTATTTGTGGTATAATACGACTTAGTTATAGGCCTTGAGTAGCCTCGAGTGGTAGAAAAATTTCACATTAAGCTTTAAGGAACAAGGAGCCATAGTAAATAGGGGTTAGGAGTTTTAAAAAAGGAATATGAGACACAAATAAGGCCTAGAAAAAGTGGCAAGGAGGTGCCACTTAAGTTCTGGAATTAACGCCACCAAGGGGAGCAAGGGAGCCTAGGTTCGAGTAGCAGAATTCTCCTTTTCTGCTTTTTATTTTGACGGCAAGGGAGGAGAGAGTTGTGTTCAACTCAAATTCTTGTAGATAAGAAGGGATTATATTTGAATAATTTAAAACGATTGGCCAAGAGTGATTTAAGGTATTTGCCGAAATCTTAGACTCCTTGTTGGAGAGGAGTAAACGGCTAGGAGACTGAGTAAAGGGGGAGTGCCAAATTCTCTTTAGGCACCTAATTGACATTTTCAGCTAGCATATACCAAAAACCGAAACTTTTTCCTTCATTAAGCACTAGCCGAATGCCCTTAAGGTCCTAAGCCTTTATTCTTTTTACACTCTAATTCTTTTTCTTCCTTTTTGTAAGTAGCCGAATCTCCCCCTACTCTCTCATCTTCCACCTTTTTTTCCTCCTTTTCTTCTTTTCTCAAAACTGAAACCACCATTGTTCATCTTCTTCTTTTCTTCTTTTTGCTTAAACCAAAACCCTCTCTACCCTTTTCTTTGTCGAATCCCCTATCTTCCTTTTCCTTTCTCTTTTTCTTTCTCTATTTAGCCGAAACTTCTCCACTCTTTCTGCCAAAATCTCCTATCTCCTATTAGGTTCACTTTGGCCGAATATCAAGATTGGCATAAACCTTTTCGGGATTTCTCCTCCAATCGGTTCTAAAGAGGGGTAAGTGGACAAGGCTGAATGACTTTTGTTTGGTTTTCGGGATTTATGGTTATGGCCGAATGGTTTATAACTCATATGAATGTGATTTAGGCCGATTGTAGGAAGGAGGGCAGTCTAACGCTGTGGATATTCTGGATTTGGTGATCGATCTAGGTAAGGTCTCAGCATTTAAATCTGTTACTAATTAGTTTAAAAGCCGAAGGCTAACTATTTATGTGATTTCAAGGTGTAGCTGATTACAGGTGGAGTGTGTGGTTTCGGGATTTGGTTGGAGACCAAATCGGTTAGGGTAAGTACTATTATTAAGCGACAGATCCTTCGGGATTAATGTTGGTAAAGCCAAATATGGCCTATGACTAATCCTAGTGTTGGTCGAATATAGGGTCAAAAGATCTAGCACAGTAGATCGGATCTTCGGGATATAGGATTCGCGATAATAACAGGTGTGTACTTACACACTTCATAGCTAATAAATTGTTAATAAACTGTATGTGTTAAACCGAATTTGTGTAGATCTGGATTTGATACTGTTAGGGTATGAGCAAGGACTCGGGTAAGTCCGTTTCGATATGAGCTTGTTATATGATGCATGTTGATGCATGACATATTTGGTATATGTGGTATATGAAAATATGGCCTTTAATAAATTCAGTGTGTAATTATTTAAGCATGATTGGCATGATCACTATTTTATGCACATTGTCTTATGGTGGGTGATATGAGTGGAGGAGGAAGTGATATCCGTGTCTTTGGACACCAGTGGTTTGGTACCACATTTCGTGAATTTGGGTCACCAGAGGTTTGGCACCTCATAGCGACTTGTCCCAGTGGCTTAGCACCACAGTGGGGTGGCACCACGGTTGATATTACGGGATTATCGCCAGCGATTTGGTATCACATGTGGGTTGGCCCCACAACTTATTATTCGTGACATTGAGTCACCAGTGGTTTGGTACCACATTTCGTGACTTTGGGTCACCAGTTGTTTGGCCCCACCAGTGGTTTGGTACCACACGGGGTAGGAAAAGGAGTTATGGATAGCTAGGTTGGGTGCATGCTATACTTAACTATGATCTGTGTAAGCTGTTATATTAATCGGGAGAGGGGTTATACATTGTGTCTTGGTGACTCACCTTCTCCCTTAACTTTTCCAGGTGACTCGTAGATCGCGGATGAGGAGCTTGATGGACTCGAGGTGGCCATGCAATGGAAGACTTAGTTTACATAGACCTTGGTTTATTTTTATCTCATTCTTATTTTATTAATTCGAGTTGTAATAAGGCCTTGAAAGTTTTTAAGTATTTTTACTAAGTATCTTTATTATTATGTTTTATTATGGATTGACAATTTAAATATTAATTGCAAATGATTTTATCTCCTTAAGTATGTATATATATATATGATAAAGTTTTAATCCAGGAATTTGGTAACAACTTAATTTATTTCGAAATTTTAGATACACAAGGTTTTCCTTTCTAAAAGACAATAAATTTATTTACTTCACCTTTAAATCAAAATATTTTCAAACGTTTTTCCGCGGTGACATACCAGATCCGGTCAGGGCTTGTGGGCCGAGTTGGGGGTGTTACAAAATTGGTATCAGAGCCCAGTTCAAAACTCGACTGTGGAGGCCCAGGGCCCAAAATGTTTTGGTTGACCTTTGTGAGATATTATGAAAATGGTTTTTGTTTTGAACAGCATGGCATCGAGTCTCCGGCACCAATCCGCCCAGGTAAGTATCTCTGACTGTTCTGTGAATACTTGATAAGGGTAGAAATGGAATGGAACGTAGATTAGCATGATAGGTACTTGAACCCTAGGAATAGTTTTCCCCAATACTTACATAAGACTTAAGGGCCTAATTAAACAAACCTATGGCTAAGTCGCTGAGTTAGGGTGTGGTAACCCCTGTGCGCATGTCTAGGATTGGATCCGGAAGAGCTTGGTACTTAACCAGTCCTAGTGACTCACCTCCTCTTCGCTGAATCCTACCTGGTGCGTAGCTTCGGTTCATCCTAACCAAGAGGACTCGGTCATAGGCTAAACACAATAACTAAAACTCGAAAGGGAACTAGCCGTGTTTTTTTAAAAACACTAGTTTTAAAACTCTTAAAATTACCTTTTTAAACTGTGAGAACTATTTTTACAAAATTTTTCTGAAAAATTTTTGATTTATAAAATTACAAAGATACCCCTAGTGGTAAAATGACAAAAATGCCCTTGGTTTATTGAATTTCCAAAATACTCACAGTTTTTATCAAAATTGCATTTCTTTATAAAATGTTCAAAAAAAAAACCCTAATTTGTAAATTATCAAAATTACCTTAATTTTGGAAAATTATGAAATTGCCCCTAATTACCAAAATGACCCTAACTTCCAAAATTTTTGCAATATCACCAAAATAGGAAGCAAATTCTCAAAAAGAACCCTCAAAGTTTTGCAAATTTTGAAATATTCCTGAATTATTAAACTTTACAAATTTACCCTGGTTTATTACCAAAATACCCCTGAGTTTCAAAATTACTGAAATACCCCTGGATCTCAAAATTTCCAAAAATACCCCGAGAACGCAAAATTACCAACCCTTATTGACAAAATCACCAAGGAACTTTATTTTGAAAAAAATTACAAAAATACCCCTGTAGGACAAATGACGAAAATATACCACAGGATAGGAGCAGTGAAATGTCCGAAGAGTGAATGTATATGGGAGATACTATGGAATGGATGTCACTGAATGAATGTTTAAACGAATGTACTTCTCTGAACTAGGATAGAAGACATGAAAACTTTGATTGAATCGAAAAAACTACTACTGAATTTCTATCCATAAAATTTCTTCGCGAATAATCAGTGAAACAAGTACTAATTCATAAAATTTCTTAATCAGATTAAAGCACGGTAGTAGAAATGAGTTCTAGAGGACGTGGCTGTCGTGGATGCGGTAGAGGAAGAATGACTATGTCAGAACCCGTTAGATCGGGTCAGGGGTCTGACAATGAGGTACCACCGCCACCACCACCCCCAGCTATTGGTGTTGAGCAGCAAGCTCCGACGGGGGATGATGCTATGTCGCAGGCTGTATTGCGAGTCCTTGAGTTGGTGGCTGGTGCAGGAGGAAATTCGGGAGCTTGAAAGTCGGTACCTGAGCGACTTCGTGCCAAGGGAGCTGAGGTATTCCGTGGCGTATCTGGTGTGGCACCCAATACGGCTGAATATTGGTTGGAATCAACTGAGAGGATCATGGATGATCTAGATCTAACGGCTGAGGAGAAGCTGAAAGGAGTGGTGTCACTTCTCAAGGATGAGTCATACCAGTGGTGGCTCACGGTCCGGGATGGGGCTACGGCGGATGATCTTACTTGGGAGTACTTCAAAACAGCATACCAGAAGAAGTATGTGGGGACCAGCTACATTGATGCGCAGCGGAAAGCATTTTTGAGGTTGGTACAGGGGAATAAGTCTGTGTCAGAGTATGAAGCAGAATTTTTAAGGCTGAGCCGCTATGCTTGGGGAATTGTGTCAACGGAGAACGAACGCTGTGTCCGCTTTGAAGATGGACTTAGGGATGATCTAAGGTTGCTGATTGCTCCACAACAGGAGCGTGAGTTTGCTGTCCTAGTGGAAAAGGCTAAGGTAGCTAAAGGAATCAAGGAGTCAGTGAGACAGAACCATGAAAGGAACAAACAAAAGAGAGGCTTTGGATCATCTAGATCAGGCAGTAATGTACAGAAGAGGGCTAGGCAGAGTGGGCCTAATCAGGCAGGGAGGCCCATAGCTACTAATCAGAGACCGGCTCAGTGTAACTGCTATAGGAAATCACATTGGGGAGGATGTTGGACCGGTGAAAGAGGGTGCTTCAAGTGCGGGTCATTGGATCACCGTGTGACGGATTGTCCTCGGAAGTTAGCTAAGAATCAGCCAGAGGGTCAGAACCGTGCTCAGGCTAGAAACGAAGGACCACCACCACAGAGGGGTCGTGGTAATGGTAGAGGAGGCAATGGTTCTGGTCGAGGCCGTGGAACACTGGGCAGAGGTACAGGCAACACAGAGGTAAGGCAGCCTGGGTTAGTCTACGCAGCGAGGCGTCGAGAGGAGGGTGATGCACCAGACATCATAACCGGTACGTTCCTAATTTTTGGATTTCCATATGTTGCATTGATTGATGTGGGTTTGACGCATTCGTATGTGCTAGTACCATAATAGAGACTATGAACCTAGACTTTGAGACTACTTCTAGGGAGATGACAGTAATTAGTCCTCTAGGTCACTCTGTAGAAGTAAACAAATTATATAGGGATGTACCCCTAGAACTTCAAGGGGTAGCGTTCTTAGCGGATTTGATGGAGCTGCCGTTTGAGGAGTTTGACCTGATTCACGGAATGGATTAGCTGGTGAAGTACCAGGCCAGTTTGGATTGCATGGCTAAGCGCATGGTGTTGAGGACAATGGAAGGCGATGAGGTGGTAATGATAGGTATCAGGAGGGAATATCTATCAAATGTGGTCTCCGTACTGAAGGTAGAGAAAATGGTCAGGAAGGGTTGTGAGGCGTTTTTGGTTCGAATATTTGCCTTGGAGGCTAAGGAGTCAGCAGTGGAGAAAGTCCGAACAGTGAGGGAATTCGCTGATGTATTCCTAGAGGAACTTCCGGGTTTGCCTCCGGATCGGGAAGTTGAATTCGATATAGACTTGTTGCCCGGGACGGCGCCAGTGTCTATAGCACCATACCGAATGGCGCTGAAGGAATTGGTGGAGCTGAAGGCTCAAAACCAGGAGCTCTTGGACCGAGGGTTTATCTGACCAAGTATATCTCCGTGGGGAGCACCCGTGCTGTTTGTTAAGAAGAAGGACGGTACAGTGCGGATGTGTATAGACTACCGCCAATGAAACAAATTAACGATCAAAAACAAGTACTCATTGCCCCAGATTGATGACTTGTTTGACCAACTTATGGGTGCATCAGTTTTCTCAAAGATAGATCTTAGGTCGGGATACCATCAACTTAAAGTGAAGGAGGTTGATGTTCACAAGACGTCATTCCGTACTCGATATGGGCATTACGAGTTTTTGGTGATGCCGTTTGGGTTGACCAACGCACCAGCAGCATTCATGGACTTAATGAATAGGGTGTTTCAGCAGTACTTGGATCAGTTTGTCGTGGTGTTTATAGACGACATATTGGTGTACTCAAGGATGGAGGAGGATCATGACATGCATGTGCAAGTAGTTCTACAAGTACTGAGGGAGAAGCAGTTATTTGCCAAATTCAGTAAGTGCAAATTTTGGCTTAAGGAGGTGGCTTTCTTAGGTCATGTAGTGTCAGCTGAAGGGATTAGAGTGGACCCTCGCAAGATTGAAGTGGTGTTGGATTGGAAACCGCCTAGGTCGGTGGTAGAAATTTGGAGTTTTCTAGGGCTGGCAGGATACTATCGGAGATTTGTGGAAGGATTCTCTTTGATCGCGGCACTGCTGACTAAGTTATTAAGGAAAGGGGTTCCATTCGTATGGTCGGAGAAACAGCAGGAAAGTTTCGACAAGCTAAGGAAGATTCTGACAGAAGCTCCGGTTCTGGTACAGCCTGAGGCAGGGAAGTTATTTACGGTATACTGTGATGCATCCCATACTAGTTTGGGATGTGTGTTGATGCAGGAGGGGAAAGTAGTGGCTTATGCATCCCGACAACTAAGACCGCACGAGGTTAACTATCCGACACACGACTTGGAATTAGCGGCAGTAATCTTCGCTTTGAAAATATGAAGGCACTACTTGTATGGAGAAAGATCGATAGTTTACACGGATCACAAAAGTCTGAGGTATCTTTTGACTCAGAAGGACTTGAACTTGAGGCAGCGTCGATGGATTGAACTGTTGAAGGACTATGACTGTTCAATAGAGTATCATCCGGGCAAGGCTAAGTGGTGGCTGACGCGTTGAGCCGCAAGGTCGTGTCAGACTTTAGGGCAATGTTTGCTCACCTCAGTCTGTATGACGATGGAAGTCTTTTGGTGGATTTGCAAGTTAAGCCGACTTGGATCAAGGAGATTAAGGAGAAACAGTTGGCAGATGAGAGTTTGGATGCTTGGAGATTGCAAGTTTAAGATGGTGGTTTAGGAGGGTACAGTTTGTCTAGTGACGGAGTACTATGTTTTCAAGGGCGAGCTTGTATGCCGAAGGATGTGGAGTTGAGACAAAGAATTCTTCAGGATGCCCATAGCAGCCCATATGCTATGCATCTTGGAAGTAGCAAAATGTACCAAGATTTGCGAAGCCAGTTTTGGTGTCCAGGGCTGAAGCGGGAGGTAACTGAGTTTGTGGGGAAGTGTCTGACGTGTCAACAGGTCAAGGCTGGACATCAGTTGCCATCAGGTTTACTGCAACCGGTGAAGATCCCTCAGTAGAAATGGGAAAGAATCACCATGGACTTTGTCAGTGGGCTACCCCTTACGCCTAGTAAGAAGGACTCAGTCTGGGTGATTGTGGATCGACTGACCAAGTCAGCTCATTTCATACCGGTAAGGGTGGATTATTCGCTTCAGAAGTTAGCGAAGTTGTATGTGGCCGAGATCGTAAGGTTGCATGGTGTGCCAATATCAATTATCTCAGATAGGGATCCGAGGTTCACGTCAAGGTTTTGGAGAGCTTTGCATCAGGCTTTGGGAACGAGGTTAGATTTCGGCACAGCTTTTCACCCGCAAACTGACGGGCAATTGGAAAAGGTGATTCAGGTCTTAGAGGATATGTTAATAGGCTGTGTTCTGGATTTCAGTGGTAGTTGGGAGGAGTATTTACCGTTGTTGGAATTCGCTTATAACAATAGTTATCAAGCGAGTATCCAGATGGCACCATATGAGGCACTTTATGGACGAAAATGCCGTACTCCTACGTGTTGGACAGAATTAGGTGACGACATGTTTTGGGTCCGGAGTTGGTGACAGAAACTGAAGATAAAGTTAAGGTAATTCGGGCTCGTCTCAAGGAAGCGTCGGATAGGCAGAAGTCTTATACCGATCTTAAGCGCAAGGAAATGGAATATGCAGTGGGAGATAAAGTTTTTCTTAAGGTGTCACCGTGGAAGAAGGTATTGAGATTTGGGTGAAAAGGGAAGCTAAGCCCTAGGTTTATCGGGCCATATACAGTGTTGAAGCAAGTGGGACTGGTAGCTTATCAGCTCAAGTTGCCGGCAGAATTAAGATAGATTCATGACATCTTCCATGTGTCAATACTTAGGCGATATCGGTCAGATCCATCACACGTCGTGCCGATGGCAGAGATTGAGGTTAACTCAGACTTATCTTTCAAGGAGGAACTGGTCCAGATTTTGGATCGGGATGTCAAAGTTCTACGTAGGAAGTCAGTACCTTTGGTGAAAGTGCTATGGCGAAACCATGGTACGGAAGAGGCCACATGGGAACCCGAGGATGTGATGAGGCAGCAATACCCCCAGCTTTTCTGATCAGGTAATTTCGAGGCCAAAATTTATTTTTAGGGGGGTAGAACTGTAACATCCTGAATTAGGGGGTTATTTGTGATTGTATTGTTGTGCATATGATTGGGTTGCTGTGATGCTATTTGTGGTATAATACGACTTAGTTATAGGCCTTGAGTAGCCTCGAGTGGTAGAAAAATTTCACATTAAGCTTTAAGGAACAAGGAGCCATAGTAAATAGGGGTTAGGAGTTTTAAAAAGGGAATATGAGACACAAATAAGGCCTAGGAAAAGTGGCAAGGAGGTGCCACTTAAGTTCTGGAATTGACGCCACCAAGGGGAGCAAGGGAGCCTAGGTTCGAGTAGCAGAATTCCCCTTTTCTGCCGAAATCTTAGACTCCTTGTTGGAGAGGAGTAAACGGCTAGGAGACTGAGTAAAGGGGGAGTGCCAAATTCTTTTTAGGCACCTAATTGACATTTTCGGCTAGCATATACCAAAAATCGAAACTTTTTCCTTCATTAAGCACTAGTCGAATGCCCTTAAGGTCCTAAGCCTTTATTCTTTTTACACTCTAATTCTTTTTCTTCCTTTTTGTAAGTAGCCGAATCTCCCCCTACTCTCTCATCTTCCACCTTTTTTCCCTCTTTTTCTTCTTTTCTCAAAACTGAAACCACCATTGTTCATCTTCTTCTTTTCTTCTTTTTGCTTAAACCGAAACCCTCTCTACCCTTTTCTTTGCCGAATCCCCTATCTTCCTTTTCCTTTCTCTTTTTCTTTCTCTATTTAGCCGAATCTTCTCCACTCTTTCTGCCGAAATCTCCTATCTCCTATTAGGTTTACTTTGGCTGAATATCAAGATTGGCATAAACCTTTTCGGGATTTCTCCTCCAATCTGTTCTAAAGAGGGGTAAGTGGACAGGGCCGAATGATTTTTTGTTTGGTTTTCGGGATTTATGGTTATGGCCGAATGGCCTATAACTCATATTAATGTGATTTAGACCGATTGTAGGAAGGAGGGCAGTCTAACGCTGTGGATATTCGGGATTTGGTGATTGATCTAGGTAAGGTCTCAGCATTTAAATCTGTTACTAATTAGTTTAAAAGCCGAAGGCTAACTATTTATGTGATTTCAAGGTGTAGCCGATTACAAGTGGAGTGTGTGGTTTCGGGATTTGGTTGAAGACCAAATCGGTTAGGGTAAGTACTATTATTAAGCGACAGATCCTTCGGGATTAATGTTGGTAAATCCAAATATGGCCTATGACTAATCCTAGTGTTGGTCGAATATAGGGTCAAAGGATCTAGCACAGTAGATCAGATTTTCGAGATCTAGGATTCACGATAATAACAGGTGTGTACTTACACACTTCATAGCTAATAAATTGTTAATAAACTGTATATGTTAAACCGGATTTGTGTAGATCTGGATTTGATACTGTAAGGGTATGAGCAAGGACTCGGGTAAGTCCATTTCGATATGAGCTTGTTATATGATGCATGTTGATGCATGACATATTTGGTATATGTGGTATATGAAAATATGGCCTTTAATAAATTCAGTGTGTGATTATTTAAGCATGATTGGCATGATCACTATTTTATGCACATTGTCTTATGGTGGGTGATATGAGTGGAGGGGGAAGTGATATCCGTGTCTTTGGACACCAGTGGTTTGGTACCACATTTCGTGACTTTGGGTCACCAGAGGTTTGGCACCTCATAGCGACTTGTCCCAGTAGCTTAGCACCACAGTGGGTTGGCCCCACGGTTGATATTACGGGATACCACAATTGTAACACCCTAAACCCGGTCAACATACCACAACCGAATCTGGCATGTTGTATTATCGCAGAATTATGGCTTATGCATTTGTGCTTAAATTATGTGAACTAGCATGCCTTATGTGTTATGAATATGTTATGTGAATTTTTAGAACCTCGAAATGTAGGGAAATGCCTTAGAAATTATTAGATTTTAAAGTTTAAAAGAGGGAACTGAAGCAGAGAGGTCTTAAGAGAAAATATAGGGGAGATTATGACACACAAACAGGCTTGGTTAAGTGGCTTGGAGGCACCACTTAGGGCCTCTGGAAATAACGCCATGGGTTATGAGGAAGGGCCTAGGATCGAGTCGCGTGGGAAGCTAAATGAAGTTTTTAGTTTTGTGACACAAGGGGAGGTAATGGACGGCAAAGGGAGACTGGGGAAGGAGTTTAAGATGAGGTCCAATTCCCTTGAAAATTTAGGCTAAAGCAGATGATAATTGAGGATTTATTTTTATTTATTTTGAATAAGTGAAGAAGAGATAAAATAGGAGGAAAATAAGGGAGGGATGTTGTGGTCGAATGGGGGACTCTTTCTAGGGTTGATTTTTGATCAAAATAGAAGGGGAGTAGCCGAATTTCATAAAGAAATTTCAGCCTCCTTTTGTTTTCTCTTTTCTTTCCAAGCTAGCACTTTTCTCTTCTTTCTCTTCTAATTGTTCTAGCCGAATTCTCCTTCTCCTTATTCCACCATTGTCGAATTCTCTAGTGACTCTTTCTTCTTCTTTTATTTTGTCAAAACTGAGTATACCAATAACCCCTAGTCGATTTCTCATTAAGCCTCAAGAGCTGAAATTGTTGCTCCACATCTAGGCCATAGTTGAATATCTTTGGGGCTTCAAGCAAAGGTGCTGTCGACTTTTGTATTAAGGGTAAGGGACAATTGTCATTCGGTTTTCATTCTTTTTCTTTTAGGCTTGTCGAAAACTAGGAAATCTAACTCTATCAATGTCTTTGGCTAAAACTATGAAGGACTCTTTTGGGATCTGTCTCTAGTCGACTATAAGGAGGTTTCGGGATTTCAATATCTAAGGTAAGGCATGTGTAATATTCGACCAAAGGCCATTTGTTATGATTAAATGTTAGAAATTGATCTAACATATATCTATAGGGATTTCGACAGTACTACAAAGAAGTGACAATTTTCGGGATTTAAGATTCACAAGGTAAGTGAATCTGACATTTGGCCAAGGCCCTATTTTGGTATTTAGATCTGTTTCTTATTTATTTAAAAGCCGGAAACTAACCTGTATAGTGATTCAGTGCTAGTAGATTCTAAGGAAGGAAATATCACAAGATTTTGGGATTTATTAATAATCAAATCGGCAGCAAGGTAAGGAGTTGGTTTCATTAATCCTTCGGGATTTGATTTTATAGCCAAATAGGCTTTTGTTTAAGTATTAAATGTTGGCCGAATGTAGGAACAAAGGATCTAAGGCATTATATTGGGTTTCGGGATTTCAGTAAAAGCGTTAAGTGAATTAGGTGTGTACCCCACACTACTTCTCGATAGATTTATGGTTATGCTTTCTTAAATATGCTAACAAGAATGTGAAAAATATGGCTAAGGTACCATGCAATGGTACAAAGTACTCAGGTACGTTTTCCTACTCCTACTAGGATTATAATGAGATCTGAAACTGTAAGAATGTGAAATAGGAATGTGACATATGCATATTTGTATGACATGGGGCATATGGGTTATATGAAAGGGGAAGTGAATGTGGTGGTTTTATACCACAATATCTGAATGTGGTGACTTCGGTCACATTATTTGAATGTGGTGACTCATGTCACAAATATTTTATCTGGTGGCTATGCCACGAATTTTATAAGGGCGATGAGCACGTCGACTGCAGTGATCGCGCCTTCGATGATGTGTAGCGGATGGAGGGTTGACTTAGTAGTCCCCACGGTGTGTAGGTTGGTACGGGTGATGTGTAGCGGATGGTACCTAGGTTTGGGTTCGGGTTTGCATCACTACTTTCATCTGTTATATATATTTGTATTATATGATTTGACATGCCTGAATCGATGAGATTTAGTGTTGGTTACACATTGGGTCTGTTTGACTCACCCCGTTGTGGGAATGTTTTTCAGGTGACGATCAGTGATGGACCGGGTCGGCAGGAGCTTAATGGTGGCCATGCTCAGTTTGGAACTTATTTAAATTTTGGACTTTTACATTTAAAGTATTTGGATTTATTTTCAGGATTGTTTTCATTTGTAATAAGGCCAATAGTACTTAATTGTTTTATGGTTGCTTTTATTTATTTTATCACGATACTACTATTGTTAAGTCAAAGGTTATTTAAATAAACCCTCAAATGTTTTGTCACCTAACACAAATGATTTTCAATTAAGATGGTAAACTCTAAGAACTCGATTTTTACCTTTAACATGTAAGTTCAAAATTCAACAGTAAAGTTTTATAAAACCTGGATTTCAAATAAATAAACTTGTTCTCAACCCGAGCCCAACACAAATTAAAATTTCTTTCAAAACCATCTGAATTTTCCACAGTATTCAAAAAGTTTTGAACCGTTTTTACTCAAGGAACATACCAGATCCGATCAAGGCTCGTGGGCCGGGTTTGGGGTGTTTCACATGTCACAGAGGAAAAACGTTTTGGAGAAAACAGGTTACCGGTTAAAACTTGAGTGGAAACCCTTTGTTGTCTTATGTTTGTAGAAATCAGGTGCATGACTTGTTAAAATCGATAGTTTATTTTAAAATTCCGGGAAACAATCTTTAAAACTTAGTTGTCGACCCATAAGTAGTAAAACGTTTAGGTTATAAAAAACTTGATTGATTCTTGCTTAGTTAATTTGAAATCGTTTGAATTAAGTGTGGAAAACTTAAGTTTGGAAATTATTTGAGTCCGCTTTGTTATGAAGTGATTAGTGTTACCCGATGGTAAGTTTTGAAAACCTTTGCATTTTTGTAGTTTAGAAAACTTGTGTTCAAATTATTAATTTAGTCAAGTAATTTACTAAACCATGTTTAAAACAGTCCAAAGCATATAAATAATCCAAGAAAATATAATAAAAAAGGCCTTATTACAAACCCAAATAAAAAAACGAAAAAGAAAATAAATATCCAATTCAAGATCCAAGTAATACCAAATGTTTTTAATGCATGGCCACCTCGAGTCCATCCAGCTCCTCATCCGCAATCTACGAGTCACCTGAAAAGATAAGGGAGAAGGTGAGTCACCAAGACTCAGTGCATAAATCCTCATCCCGGTTAATACAACTCACTTACACAAATCATAACCAAGCAATATAAATAATGCACCCAAACCTAGCCATCCATAACTCCTTTTCTACCCCGTGTGGTACCAAACCATTGGTGGTGCCAAACCACTAGTGACCCAAAGTCACGATATCCAATAATAATGTGGTGCCAAACCACTGGTGACCCAAAGTCACGAATAATCCATCTGTAGGGCCAACCCACGTTGTGATACCAAATCACGGGTGACAATCCCGTAATATCATATGTGGGGCCAAGCCACGTGGTGCTAAGCCACTGGAACGAGTCGCTATGAGGTGCCAAACCTCTAGTGACCCAAAGTCACAAAAGAATCTGTGGTACCAAACCACTGGAGGTGCCAAACCTCTGGTGACCCAAAGTCACGGATATCATCTTCCCCCTCTACTCATGTTACCCATATCAATGTAATACTCATGCAAATCATACCATCATGCTTTAATATGAACATATAGTAAATATAGCATAGATCATATTTTCATGCATCATATAACAAATCGTATCGAAACGGACTTACCTGAATCCTTGCTCATACCCATAGGGTATTATATCAAGATCTACACTGTTTTTGGCTTTAATACATTCAGGTTATTAATATATTACTAAGTTATAAAGTGTGTAAGTTACACACCTGTTACTAACACTACCACTGAATCCTGAAACTCGATCTACCACTCTAGATCTCCTTGCCCTACATTCGGCCAAACCACAAGATCATCAATAAGACCATTCGGCCAAACAAATCAATCCAAAAAGAGTTAACGCATGGACCCCTACCTTACTGCCGATTTGATTTTCAATCAAATCTCGAAACTATGAGATGGTCCCTCCTTGCAATTGGCCACACCCTATTACGCAGAAACAATTAGCCTCAATAGCCTTCGGCTTTTCGACAACCTTAAGAACGATGAACCAACATAGATATCCTTACCACTTGACTTCCCAAATTTGATTGTTAGAAAATAGAGGCTTAGATCGACTACTTCCAAGAACCCGAAGAACCTAGGGGAAATCGGTTCCTACAGATGGTTAGAACCTTGTTACCAAATGCTGAAATTCAGCTTTGCCCTTAAGAAAATCGACAGAGAGAAGAGAAGCAAAACAAAAGACATTCGGCCATGAACACTTACCTTCTTTTAAAACCATTTGAAGGAGAACTGAAGAAGATCCACCCTTGTTTGGTATTCGATCAAAACACAACAAGAAGAGGGAAGGGAGATTCGGCTAAAGAATGAAAAGAGAGAGTGGGAGGAAGATGAGTGATATTCTGCCTAGGCTTAAAGAAAAAGGGATTGAGAGGTTTCAGCAAGAAAAGAAAATAAAGACGAAGATGGGGTCTTGAGCAGTTATGAAGTTGTATGGAAGTGTATTAAGGGTTTTTAGAATTCTAGGATGGAAGAAGAAAGCTTTGGAAAATTATTGGTTTTTAAGTAAAAAGGGGAGCTAGGTAAATGAGGCTTTAAAAGAAACTCCGTGTGAAGCATGACACAAGGAACCATGTGGTCAAATGGCATGTTTTATGAATTATGAATGTGTTATGTGAATTCTAGAAATAAGGAAATGTATGGAAATGTAAGGAAATGTAAGGAAATGTATGGAAATGTATGGAAATGTAAGGAAATGTAAGGAAATGTGAGGAAATGTATGGAAATGTAAGGAAATGCAAGGAAATGTAAAGGAATAAAGAGGAAAGTGAACATTTATGGAAACTAGGAAAATGATTTAGAAATGATTCAAAAAAGGAAAGTGAACATTTCTGGAAACTTGGAAATGTAAGGAAATGTCAAGTTTACAGAGCCGATCGAAATTTTTGGAAACTTAGAAATGACCTAGAAATGACGAGTTTTAAGGTTTTAAAGGGGAAATTAAAGCAAGGTGGCCTTAAAAGAAAAAGTTTGTAAAATTTGACACACAAATAGGCTTGGAAAAGTGGCCTGAAGATGTCACTTAAGGCCTATGGAAATGGCGCCATATACAAGAGGAATGGGCCTGAGTTCGAGTCACTTGGGAAGCAAATAAAGGAGGTTTTATTTTTGCTTCCAGAAGACTGAGGTGGACGGCACATGCTTCTAGAAAGGAGGTGTTTTATTTTCATAAATATTCGATTAAAAAGGTAATAAATAAAGGATTTTTAAATTGAATTATTTTCAAGAGATAATTGTGGATTAATTCCTTTTATTTTTTTTAATGGATAAAAGAAGAGATAATAGAAGGATTATTATTATTAATTCAAAGGATAAAGTTATCAAATAAAGAAGAGTGGTGGCCAAGTAAGGGATTCTGAGTAGTAATTTTGGCTATAAAAGGAAGGAAAGAGGGCTACTCATCAATTTTTCTTCTTCCTCTTCTCTCTGTCGAATTTTTTTTTAGGGCTCTCTTCTCTTCTCTTCACTTTTCTTTCTAATCCCTCCAAAAGCCGAAAGTTGTGAGAGCATCATTTAGCCATAGCCGAATCTCTGAAGTGGTGTCAAGAAGGATCTGTCGATTTCAATATGAAGGGTAAGGATCTATAATCATAATTGAATTCCTTTCTTTTAAGCCGAAAGTTAGTCTAATCCCTCCTCAATCTTATTGATTGAAATATGGAAGGTGAATTTCGATATTTCAGATCTAAGGTATTTCGGCATCTCCATTAATCAGGAAGAGAGTTTCGGGATTTAAAGAGTTAAGGTAAGAAACTATAAGATTCGGCCAAAGGCCATGCTTTATGTTTTGAGGATTAGATTAAATCTAACGTAAGGTTATAGGAATTTCGACACTACTAGGAAAACAAGGATCAGTTTCGGGATTTGTTGGTGTCCCAATCGGCAACAAGGTAAGTTTAAGAATACTAATCCTACTAGGATTTGGATTTATGGCTGAATGGCTTTTTATTAAATTAGTAAGTGATTAATCAAATGTAGGGATTAATGATTTAAGCAGTAGATCAGATTTCTAAATCTCAAGGAATTTGCTAAGCGAATCAGGTGTGTACCCCACACTATTTTATAATATGTATTATGGCTATGTTTATTAATATATGTGTTATTAAGTATATGAAAGTGGCTAAAGTACCATGATATGGTACTAAGTACTCGTGCACGCGTTTCCTACTTCTACTAGGATTACGTAAATATGTTATATTTAACATGTGAAAAGTGACATGAATGTGAATTTAAGTATGATATGCATAACATGAATAATATGGGGCATTCGGGTTTTATGAGAAAGGGAAGTGAATGTGGTGACTTTGGTCTCACTATCCGAATGTGGTGACTTCGGTCACATTATCTCGAATGTGGTGACTTTGGTCACATTATCTCGAATGTGGTAACCGGTTACATTATTCGAATGTTGTGTCTCATGACACAATTATCTCGTGGCTATGCCACGCAATTTATATGGGCGATGAGCACGTTGATCGCAAACGTCGCCTTCGATGGTGTGTAGCGGAAGGAGGGTTGACTTAGTAGTCCCACGGTGTGTGTGACCTGGCAGTGCGGGGTGTGTAGCGGATGGACAATTAGGTTTGGGTTTGGGAATGCATCATAACTTGTATTTTATGTTTTGAATGTGTAACTATTGTATGCCCGATTCTATTATGATTTAGTGTCGTGTACACATTGAGTCATTTGACTCACCCCGTTGTGGGACCATGTTTGAGTGATGAGCAGTGATGGGACCGGGGACAGCAGTACTTGTGGTGGCCATGCTCAACATGAAGTTTATATTTTTATGGACTCTTGAATTTATTTTAGTACTTTGAAATATTTTGGAAACTATTTGATGTAATAAGGCCATAAGGCCATGATGAACGATTTTATTTCTACTTGTTGTTTTATTGTGTTACAAATTTTGATTAAGTTAAAGACTAAGTATTTTATTTTTAAAATATACTCTATATGTTTTATCACTTAATATTAAAAAGGGGTTTTCTAATATAAAAATCCAGTTTGTTTTCAACACAAGCCTAACCCAAACAATATTTCTTTCAAAACACACTATCCCAAAGTAACAAAAGAACTTTGAACCGGTTTACTTGAGGAACATACCAGATCCGGTCCAGGCTCGTGGGCCGGGTGTGGGGTGTTTCACCTAATTTTTCTCTCTGCCACCTATTTGAATTAATTTGACTGAGTCCATCCTTATCTGACAGAATTTGAGCTGAACACAACTCCTCCCCCTCCTTGGCGTCAAAATAATAAGCAAATAGTAGGATTTCTGCTGCTCGAACCTGAGATCTCCTTTCCCTGCAAGTGGCGTCAATCATAGGGCTCTAAGTGGCGCCTCCTTGACACTTTACCAAGCCCAATCCTGTGCTAAAATCCCCCTTGAAATACATATAACCCCTTGCTCCTTCAGCTCCCTTTACTTAAAGCTTAAAAAACAAAATTTCCTACTACTCAGGCCTGCTCTAAACTTATAACTAGATCTTAAAACATCACTAATAATAACACCACAGTCCAAACACATGCAAAACAATTCAATTTAAAATTAACCCCTATTTCAGGATATTACAGACTCACTGTGCTTAAGGTAAGGCGGAGAGCTGCAATGTATGGTGGTTAGGTTATGTTGGTGATATAGTTAGATAGAGGAAGAAGGAAGAAAGGTGTGATAAATAATGAGGGGGGGGGGAGAGAGAGAGAGAGAGAGAGAGAGAGAGAGAGAGAGAGAGAGAGAGAGAGAGAGAGAGAGTCTTTTAGCTATGTTGGATCTGGTGTCCTAAGTGTAGCTTTTTCGTTTAGGTACACTTGTATTTTTTTTTTTGAATAGATTGGTTTAATACAATTATTCATGAATTATATTAATACTCTTCATATATTTCCATCACGTGGTTTTTGCATGTAAAGCAAAATAGAAGCAAAGATTAGCTCACTAGTTTTCTAGTGCTTAACTAATACTAAGCGGTGTTATATGGTTGGACCATAATACGGAAAGACAACTTATATTAGTAGACAAACCTAAAAAGTCCTCAGTCTAATTAGAAATGTGTGAACATTTGGGCTGAAAACTCTGTAGCAAAAAGATATATAATAAATCAGCGATGTCCACAAGTATACGAGTCAAATTGCAATATACTGTTGTACAACGGGGTACAGGAAGTACTTCGAGGATCGTACCCAAGGGAGGATGGATTAAACTTAATATTATCTTCTACAATAACAAGTCTAAGCAGTAATAACTGAAAATTATATTACAAAAAATAACAGTAACAATTAAGATAAAAAAATAAACAAAAATTACTGTCAAGAAATTAACAATTAACGAATTCTCGAATAACAGGTAGATGATTAACTCACTTCAGTGTTAGAAATTAACATCAAAACTTAAGTTTTAGTGAATTAGCTAATAACTAACCAATTATTACCTTTCTAACTCTAACTAATTAATTAATTAGTAAAAACCGATTTATCTTTCGACCTCATAGTTTAAAACCGATATAAATTATGAGGTGCTTGGTAGACTTATCGTTTCAACCTATCTACCTATATTACTTTCTAGGGTCGTCAATCCTAGGGTTTAAGCATGCAAAATTTAAGCCAACCAATTCTAAAATAAACCCTTGTTTTTTTGTTAATTACTCTCATATCCGCTCGTTAATTTTCCTAAGAATTAGCTACTTATAAATCGAAATACCATTTTCCCTAGAAATAATTTAATCATGCAAAACAAACAAATTAAATAAAAATGAGAGGAGAATAGAAATCGATCTGTTAAGAGGTTGAACGTGCTCAGTTGTAGAAAATACTTTAATAATTAGCAAGATATCGACGATTGCAAGAGAAAAGTAAACGAAAAATACTAAAATACTAAATAACGAAGGCTTGGATGCAAATCGAATCCAAGTTAGAAACAAGAAAATAAATTATTTTAAAACTAAAATAAAAACCTAATTAAAAACTAAATCTAATATCTAAACCTAACTAATGGCCTCCTAACTTGCCTCCCACAGCTCAGCCTAAGCCTTACTGTTTATAGGCATAATTAGCTACCCTATGTAACACCCCAAACCCGGTCCAAACGCCACAACCAGATCTAGTATGCTACGGGTTAAATGTTAAAAAATTTGTTTTGTAGGGATATGAAATCTCAGTTTGTTTACGTAGGTATTCATTAAATAAGTGTTATTTGTAGAAAAGCTTTGTAGTTGTTGCTTTTTTTTTAAAACTCGTTTGAAAATCCCTTTTCATTTTCCTTCTTATAAATAAGTCTTTGAACATAAATTTATAAAATGTAACCATTAACAAATATAAATTGATAACCTAAGCTATGGAGCCTTATTACATAAATAGTCCCAAAGTTAAACTTAAAGGAAAACCGGAAATAGTTATGAAACTAAAAGACTTGATGGCCCCTCGAGTCCGCCTCGGCTCCCATCCATGATCTACTGCTCATCTGAAAAGTCAGGGAAAATAAAGGGGTGAGTCACCAAGACTCAGTGTGCAAATCCTGAAAACACATAAAAGGCTGGAGACCCACAAACACATTATGGGCCTTGGCCCATACACAATGGCAACAGAATATTTACATGCAACATGGCCCAACCCAACCTAAAAGTCCATCCTCTATACACCGGCCCTCGCACGGCCATCACACACGCAAGACACCATATCGGCGGTCATGTCATCGATTATAATGTCAGTCACCATGTGACCTTATAATCCACTGTGGCAGAGCCATCGATCACTGTGTGACCTTATAATCAAGTGTGGCAGAGCCACCGATCACTATTGTGACCTAAATGTACATATCGTGGTTTAACCACCGATCACTAAGTGACCTTTTAACATGCTCCTCCCCTTCATCATATTAATCCCATCCCATGCATACATCCATGCAAAAGCAAAACAATATACTACCTAAAATATCACAGATTATCACATACATCGATACCCATAGAGAAGTTTCTATGGTTACGTACTTGGCATCCCTTGCCTACCCTTTCCGGGTAACACGACTGTCCATACAGCCTTTTTCTGGCTTTTAACCCATAACATATATATAGTACAGATAAATTAGTGTGATAGAGATCTACACACCTGATTACAGTTCTATGTCAACACTATCGGTAGCCGATACGATTGCTAACTATCTAAGGTTTTGTTCTGAAGCCGGTCCACAACCCGGTGGCCAATCCCGTACTGCTGACACCGCTCGCTTCTTAAATCTAGGGGTTCGATTTATGGGTCCAATTCCCTTTTCCCTTTGACTAGCGTTTGTATCCATAGAACAGATCTTAGTCAACAAAACGGATTAAAACATTGAATCGAATACAAACACGAATGTACATTCATAATGCAGAGATCCCTTACCTAGAAATCTCGAAAGAGATGGAGTTTAGAGACTTGCGGTTTTCAGCTTTTAAATCTGGATGATCTACTTCAATTCCTGATGTCTTGCCCCAAAATGAAGACACGAGAACAATAAAAACATTACTCCAAGGATAATCCTATCACGCCAGCTAGCCTTTCGGCTTTGGCCTCCAAAAACCGGAAGAGAAAAAGTGAAGAGAGAATTCGGCACTTACCTTAACACCAACAGATTCGACTAACCCTTAAAGATCCCGGCACTTAGCACGATAGAAGAAAGAAATCGGCAAGGAGAAAAGAGTGGACAAGGTATTCAGCTAGTCGGAAAGAGTGGAGAAGAGAATTGAAGTGAAAAGATTCGGCTCTAGAGGAGATCAAAAGAAAAGATGTAGAGAGGAACTGTGAGGTTTCGGCTTGTAGAGGAAAGCAGAGAAAAGAACAATGGAATTTCGGCTTTTGCATAAAAGTGGAGATGAAAGAAAAGAAAAAAAGAAAAGAATAGGATCCAAATGTCGGAATTGAAGAGATATCCCCCCTACTTAAACCAAATTTCGGCATCTACTACTTAAAAACTGGAAATGCCCCTTTTTAAAACTAAAACTAAACTATTAATCAAGGAAATTTCGGCACCCCTTGAACATACCAGAACCGATTCCTCCTCCCCCTCAGTGTTGGAATTTCAGCCACCACTGTGGCCAGTAGATAATCCTTAAATTTTCTCCCTTATCATTATCTGATCTCCCATCCACATGTGACCCAGATAACACCACCTCTTCTTCCCTTTATCTACTACATTATCAGCCATATTATCTACATTATCCAAACATTTATTCCCCCTATTTCCAAGCCCCATTGCTGTCCAACTCTACCCTCTTAAATGCCAAAAATTAACAAATCTTAATTAAAATAATTGGGCTTTATGTGACTCGAACTTGAGCCTCCTCAGCTGACGCCACATCCCTGCTCTCTAAGTGGCGCCACTTTGCCACTGGGCCACAAACCCATCTGTGTCTTATAATCATAGATAACATCTTTTAAGCCCTATCCTATCAGGCTTTCCACTAGAGTTTCTAAACAGAAAATTTGATTAAGGCCTCTGCCTAACCTCAAGCCCATTCTGGTCCCCTAACACTCACATTAAACATAACCACACATTAAATGCATAGCCCCACCCATCCAGGATGTTACACCCTAATTAGGTCAAATACAAGCCTAAAATCTAATAAATATGTATTGTGCAGACGAAAACACCCTTGATTAATTTATGGCCCTCGTCACAGCTATGTCGTGACACACAATTTTGAACCTAAATTTTGGAATTCATTCTGTTATGTTGTGACCTTAGAAGCTCATGTTGCAAACTGATTGTTGTTATTGATGCTTTTGGACTTGAAAATAGGTGTCTTGTGCATTCAATTAAGCTTGTTAAAACTACCTTAGGTACTTATCGACCCATTAGGTTAACTAAAGTTAAATTATGCGTAAATACACTTATTTTGCTAGAAATTAAATCTAAGTTACTAAAATTGAAAATGCATTAAAATAACATAAAATGGCCTAAACACAAGTTTGTTAAGTATCGAAAAGAGTCTAATTTTCCATAATGAATTATGACAGGTCAGGCATATATGAAGTCTAATTAGGGAGATAATTTGTCTTAGGAATCGGAGCAGATGACACCCTAAAGATAGAGACAATGATGTGGCTAACTAGACTAATAGTACATTGGACTGCACCCAAGTAGATCTTGAATCCATTTATAAATTTATTCACTTTGTGATGTTCTTAGCGCGGCATACCTTAATCCTAAGTGGATGATGGACTATGTATGCATGACTCGTAAACTTTGATGTAAGTAAAATCCTAAGTTCGAATAGATAAGGAATCAAAATTTGGTGCATTGAGTATACAACTTCTGCAGTATATAACATCATTCACAATAGTGGAATTTATAGCCCAAGACATGGGTAAATGATATCCTCTTATTGACATTACATGATAGATGAAAGGTAAATGCGGCCACGAGTCATTTGTCTTTGTGATGAATAAATTAATTACTATTTGATAGTAATTGACTTTTCATGAAGGAAGATGTAGTGGTTACCATGAGATAAAATTTGATCATATTGGGAGAACAAATTTATCACAAAGAGATTAAGGATAACCTATGAAGGTAACACATTTATGATAAGGTCATTAGATGAGCACTGATCAAGTAGCTTTTGTAATGGTATGTCATTAGGGAGAGCTTAATCACGATACTATTGTAACACCCCTAACCCCTCCCCGTTGTCGGATTAAGGTCACGGGCATTACTAACAAATCAAAACAGATAATCAATCATAATTAAAATGTAAGCTAACCGTTAAAATCATATTATAAGGGGTAGGTCATGACAATCTAATACATACATACTAGAGTCTTATACAATCGAATAACGAATCATGCTATGCAATGCTAAACTTGATCTTCCACTGTCTACATTCTTATCACTATTTATTCCCTTTTGAAAGCTAGGAATTTGATACATAACAAGACTATTCCAATTATTAACATAAGAGTATTGAACCATAGTTCGACTACTGCTACTATTACTACTACTGCTGCTGCTACTACTGCTTCTACTTCTACCTTCGATGATGTTAGTAGAATGACCTACTTCACCTAATTTGGGATTGCTAATTCACTCCAAATCAGAGTATAAATACTCTTACAAGCTTTAATTTGAGTATATATATATCCCTAAAAATAGCCTAAGAACAAATAGGGACTAATTTAGAACAATTCTAAAAGTTTTAGGGTAATTTCAAAAATACCTAGAAATAGTGGACACATGGCCGTGTGGAACGAAAACATAAAAATTATAAGAAAAGGACTAAATTGCACTAACCAATTTTAGTTTTGAACTCCAAACCCCTAGTTACCGTTGGTGTTCTTCTTGCTATTTCTTTCTTTCCCTATTCGATTGCATGAAGAAACAAATGAAATGGTTTTCATTTCATTTCCCACTAACCATCTTTATTATATTATTATTACTTTTATATTATAAACTACTTATTAATTATAACTTAAAACATTTAAGTTAACATAATATATATTATATATACATATCATAAATGTTCCATTATGATCGCCCAATAAAAGGAAACAATGGTATATTTACTTATTTAGTCCTTTTAATTAATTTCAATCTATAGTTCAACTTGTAACTTTAACGCTATTTAGTCCTTGTACTTAAACAACTCTTAATTTCACGAAAATTACTTAACAAATTCTAGTTCACTACTAAACTAACCCCGTAAATATTTAATAAAAATATTTACGGGTTGAACAATATTAAAAATTGCAACATGGGTCGATTAGCCTTAGGTACCAAGATTCCAAAAACATAAAAATTATAAGAAAATGACTAAATTGTGGAATTAATTGTTGATTTTGAGTAATAGGGACTAAATTTCGAAAAATTTGAAATTAAGGGGTGGAATTGACATAAAAGGGAGCTAAATTTAGCTTAGAGTGAAATTAGTATAAAAAATTAGGTTAAGTATGAAGATTAAAATTAGTCTCGGTTTAGGGACTAAATTGAAGAATAAACAAAATCTGGTAGAAAAATTGAAATTTTTGAATTAGGTTGTGTATTATTAATTATATTGTAATTATTTATTCCATAGCAAACGTCATTCCGAAATCCTCGAGTAAGAAGGGGAAAGATAAGGTTGACGTAGAGTAGCTCGGAGTATACGGTTCGTATTTTTATAACCCAGATATTTTCAATTGTTTCATTCACAAACTACCCTACATGGTAATGACATATGGTAAGCTGAAAATGTTAGAACAAGCTGAATTGAACTGATTGGAATAACTTATTTGTTATAAGGACTAAATCGAATAGATTTAAAAATGTGATATATTGTTATAATTGTGCAATTGAATTCAATTAATGATGCATTATGATGCTACATATGTGATTTAATGATTGGTTGATGAAATTATATTGTAGAACTAAGAAATTGAGTATGACGAAACTAAAACAAGGGTAGATGATGGATATTAATTTATAAGCTCAGGTTAAGATATATAAATAGATTGAATAATCAAGTGATGTAATAGGACTTGTATATTGACATGATAAAATGCATTATAACCTTTATAACATGTTTTATTGTTCGATTAGTTTTGCTCAGCGTGCGGTTTTATTTTTCGTGCGCAGGTTAGGTACTTTTCGGTTTGCCGCAAATTCAACATCCAACAACAAATCCCAGACTCAAGTGTGGTGATGTTATATTTTGGAATAGCAAGTACCTAGGGGATCCTTTGTTGATATGTTTATGATGTGATGATATTTTGGTTTCTTTGTGAAATGATGGATAATTGTATATATATGTGGTTATAGTTGAAGCAATTTTGGTATAATAGCTTAGCCTAAAGTTTTGGTATGTGTTTTTAACTTAAAGCTTGATAGCCTAAGTATCTAAGTGTTAGTTCAGTATCTTATCATAATGGAAACACAAAAATTTATATACTTTTTCATGCCTTTTTTGACCAAAATTCATGTGGTTTTGAGTAAATTCTAGTCGAAAAATAATTAAATATTATAAAATAATTAATTTGTGCTAAAAATATGAACATGACGAATTTTAATTAATTTTATAGTTAATTTTGTTTAATTTTGACTATTCTCGACAGATTCGCACAAAGGGCGAAAATCAGCTCGGCAGACACTGCTCGAAGAACAAACCCAAGAAGCAATTTGAAGAATCAAGGCAAATTTATTTCCAGCCCAAGACGGTCCAATTATGAAGATTTAATCATAATATAATTAATTTTAATTTATTCCCAAATTAATTTGGGCTAAATAAATTATTATTAATTAATTATGAAAGAAGGGTAGCCCAAACCGTCCACAATGAAGGCCCAAATCAGCTTATTAGCTGATTAATTCAGCTTGCAAAGGATCCCTTGAAGATCTTTCAAAATCTCATTCAAACCCCTCCAAAATTCATGGCTTTAAAGATTTGCCCATGCTATATTTAGCAAAGTTGAATTCTTCAACTTTGCCACATGGGATGGCCGGCCAAGGAAGCCCTCTTTTGCTGCTGCTAATTGCTATTTTTAGCAGCCTTGATCACCTATAAATACAGCCCCTAGCTGCTCATTCAAAACACACCTCAAGCATCCAACATTTTCCTCTCACTTTCTCTCAATTCCCATTTTTCCCATTTCCCTTTGTGTTTTCTTGTGCCGATTTCTCCTCTTGGAAAAGAGGTGTTTTTCCAGCCATTCGGAGCAGAAATTGGAGTATTTGTAAGCCACCTTGATAGCCAAGGCCAACAAAGAATGAAGAATAGAGCAGTCAGTCAAGCCACGGAGAAACACCAGATTTGCTTCTTGTTCACTATCTCTTTAAATTTCGTTGTTGTTTTGACAAACATGTTTATGAATATTATTGCTGTTGGAATGTTTAATTTAATTAATTTAGCTTGAATTTAATTCGTGTTGGGTTGATTGCATTGCGATTTCTTAAATTGTTACAATTGTGTTTATGCTGTTAAAGGTCTCGGTAAAATGTTTGATTAAGTAAAATTATGTTAAGTTATCTGGCATTATAATTGTTTAGATAGCTAATGAATTAATTATTTAAACGCATTAAAATTGTAATTAATGGACACAGTACTTAATCTGTGCATGTTTAATTCTTCTAAGGTAGCTGAAGATTAAATTAGCATTGTATTTGATGATACATATGCCTTGCATAACTTGCAGGATTTTTGTGATTAAATTGTTTCAAGGTAAAATTACTTTGTTACATTGCAAGAACTTTTATATGCTTATTAGGTTGAATTAATCATTTAAACTGACATAGGAATATGCGAGAGATAGTTAAATTTAATAAGTATGTATGTGCAATAACATGTTTACTTTTATAAATCTGTTTAATCGGTCGAATTGACATAGGAATATGTACAAGAGATGAATGGATTTTTATTTGTAAGTATGTTCATAAGTTAGCAAATTACTGAGTTGCCATGTTTTAACAAGTATAAACACAAGTTTAATAATTCTAAGGTAAGAAATGTGATTAATCCAACACAATTATATTATCTTGATTAAAATTAGTTTTTGAAATCGTGCACTAGAACTTTGTTTTATTTTTTTTTACTTTGTTTTCCTTTTAGTTTTTAAATATTTCTTAAATCCAAATATTTTTCTGTCACCAAAGTGTTTGAAATCATTTTCATAAATAATTCTTTCACAGTCCCTGTGGGTACGATAACTCGACATTTATTTGTCACTTTATTACTTGTTACGATTGTGTACACTTGCACATTTCCACCGTTCCAAGTTTTTGGCGCCGTTGCCAGGGACTATTTTTCAAAGCCGTTATTTGTGAATCTGTTTTACATTTTGGGTTATTTATTTTTTTGTTTAAATTTTAACTTAGTTAATTTGTCTATGATTATTTCAAGTGTTTATGAGTATTGACCAGATTATTGACTTACTCCCCTTGGACCGTGAAATAGAATGAACCTTTCGTCAACGAAGAAGACAGGTGAACAGGAGAAGGACCGAAGGGATGAATTTTGAGAATATGAACTAAGGAAACGGAGCAAACCATGCTCAGAATCCTATCCTTATTGCCAATGATAGGGATAGAGCCTTAAGATAATATGTCGTGCCAGTGTTTAACGATCTTACTCCGGGTATTAGGAGACCCTAAATCGAGGCACAACAGTTTGAGCTGAAGCCAGTCTTGTTCCAGATGCTTCAGACAGTAGGCCAATTCAGCGGAATGCCTACTGAAGATCCTCATCTTCACTTAAGACTATTTATGGAAGTAAGCGATTCTTTCAAGTTAGTTGGAGTTTCCGAAGATGCCTTACGATTGAAGTTGTTCCCATATTCGTTAAGGGACAGAGCTCGTACCTGGTTGAATTCATTGCCACCGAACTCCATTTCTACATGGCAAGAGTTAGCCGAGAGATTCCTCATGAAGTATTTTCTGCCAAGCAAGAATGCTAAGTTGAGGAACGAGATCAC
This sequence comes from Gossypium bickii, assembly GCA_025503065.1. NCBI lineage: Eukaryota > Viridiplantae > Streptophyta > Magnoliopsida > Malvales > Malvaceae > Gossypium > Gossypium bickii. The sequence continues at coordinate 85,497,354 of CP106712.1, forward strand.
TTCTTTCCATCAAATAGATGACGAGTCCTTGTATGAGGCATGGGAAAGATTTAAAAAATTATTACAGAAATGCCCTCTTCATGGAATCCCACATTGCATTCAAATTGAGACATTTTATAATGGTCTCAACGCTCACACAAGGATGGTAGTGGATGCCTCTGCTAATGGTGCTCTCCTTTCTAAGTCTTATAACGAGGCTTATGAAATTATTGAGAGGATTGCCAGCAATAATTATCAATGGCCAACCAGTCGAGCAGCCTCAGGAAGAGAGTCACTGGAATACATGAAGTAGATGCTCTTACTTCACTCGCATCTCAGGTATCATCAATATCCTCAATGCTTAAAAATCTTACTACTAATGGGTCTAATAGTTTTGCAGCACAGTCGCCTAATCAATTTGAGAATATTGCCTGTGTCTATTGTGGGGAGGGACATTTGTTTGAAGAATGTCCGTCGAACCCAGAATCTATGTACTACATAGGAAATCAGAACCAAAACCGAGGAAGGCAAGGGCTGCAATCCAACTTTTACAACCCATCGTGGAGAAACAACTCGAATTTTTCTTGGAGTAATCAAGGGGCTGGAACCAGTACCACTTACACCCAACCCAGCCGCCTAATTTTCAGCAACAAGTTCAAAAACCAGTTCAAGCTGAAGCATCCAATAGCCTGGAGAGTTTGCTAAAGACATATCTAGTAAAGAATGATGCTTTAATCCAGAACCAAGCAGCTACACTGAAGAATTTGGGGAATCAAGTGGGCCAGTTTGCAACTAAACTTAGAAACCGACCACAAGGTGCTTTACCTAGTGACACGGAAAATCTGAGAAATCCGGGGAAGGAGCATTGCAAAGCATTGCAATTGAGGAGTAGAAAGATAGTAGAGCCCAACACTGTCGAAGTTGAAAAAGAGCAAGCTGATGCTCAAGAAGAAGTTCAACCAAGTGTTGAAACCTAGTTTCACCAGAACTGAAATTTGCAAAACCCGACAAAGCAACCTCAAGACCAGTTAATTCTGATCAACCAACAACGCCATTAGATGCAGAATTACCGCCAAAAGCGAATCAACCAGAACCAGTTCCAGTAATGAAACTACCGCCACCCTACCCTCAAAGACTTCAGAAGTCGAAGTAGGAGATTCAATTCAAGAAGTTCCTGACGTACTCAAGCAACTTCACATCAACATCCCATTAGTCGAAGCACTTAAGCAAATGCCGAACTACGTCAAGTTCATGAAGGATATCTTGTCAAAGAAATGAAGACTTGGAGAATTTGAGACGGTAGCTCTGACGAAGGAATGCAGTGTATATCTTCAGAACAAACTACCCTCAAAATTGAAGGATCCTGGATGTTTTACCATACCATGCAATATTGGGTCACACTATTGTGGTAAAGCATTATGCGACTTAGGTACAAGTTTCAACTTGATGCCTATGTCAATATTTAGGAAGTTGGGGATAGGAGAAGTTAGACCAACTACGGTTACACTTCAACTAGAAGATCGATCGTTAGCGCATCCAGAAAGAAAAATCAAGGACGTATTGGTACGTGTAGATAAGTTTATCTTTCCTGCTGACTTTGTAATTCTAGACTTTGAAGTAGACAAAGAAGTGCCAATTATCCTAGGAAGACCATTCCTAGCAACTGGAAGGACTCTTATTGATGTGCAAAAGGGCAAGCTGACTATGCGTGTCCAGGATGATCAGGTAACATTTAATGTTTTTAAGTCAATGCGATTTACTGACACAATGGATGATTGTTCTGCAGTAGCCGATTTAGAAGAATTAATAGTAGAGAAGGAATTCAACTATGTTGATGACCCATTGGAAAGAATTTTGATATTGGATCCCCCAAATGACGAAGAGGAAGACAAATACTCTGCTTTGCTAGAAGCTAATCAAAAGGGATTTAATCCACAATCCAGTTTTGAATCTTTGGAATTAGAGAAAAGAGATTACATGCAGCCAAAAGCATCAATCGAGGAGCCACCTAAGTTAGAACTCAAGGTATTACCTTCACACTTGAAATATGTTTATTTAGGTAATGCTTTTACTCTGTCTGTGATTGTTTCAGCTGAATTAACTACTGAACAAGAAGAGAAACTTATCATAGTTTTGAAACAATTCAAGAAGGCTATCGGATGGACCATAGCTGATATTCGCAGTATTAGCCCATCTGCATGCATGCACAAGATCATATTAGAAGATGGCGAGAGAGGAACGATTGATGGACAACAGAGACTGAACCCAATCATGAAAGATGTAGTGAAAAAGCAAATCATCAAGTGGTTGGATGCGGGTATAATTTACCCCATCTCAGACAGTTCATGGGTGAGTCTAGTCCAGTACGTGCTGAAGAAAGGAGGTATCACGGTCATGGAGAACGAGAATAACGAGTTGATACCAACGAGAACAGTGACGGGATGGAGAATCTACATCGATTACCGAAAGCTGAACAAGGCGACTAGGAAAGATCACTTTCCTCTACCGTTTTTGGACCAGATGCTGGATAGACTCGTAGGATGAGACTACTACTGTTTTCTCTATGGATACTCAGGGTATAATCAGATTATGGTAGAACCAAAAGATCAACACAAAACAACATTCACCTATCCGTACGGTACATTCGCATTCAAACGCATGCCATTTGGTTTATGTAATGCACCTGCTACATTTCAAAGATGTATGATGGCTATTTTTACTGACATGGTTGAGAAGTCTTTGGAAGTTTTCATGATGATTTCTTAGTTTTTGGAGATACTTACGATGATTGCTTAGCCAATCTAGCTAAGGAAAGGAACTGAGGCGATGCGAAGAAATGAATCTCATACTTAATTGGGAAAAGTGCCATTTCATGGTACAAGAAGGAATTGTCTTAGGCCATCAGATAACGAGACATGGGATTGAGGTGGACAAAGCGAAAGTAGACGTTATTGAGAAACTCCCACCTCCAACATCTGTAAAAGGTGTTAGGAGCTTTTTGGACCACGCCGGTTTCTATCGAAGATTCATCAAGGACTTCCCCAAAGTGGTTAAACCTCTATGCAAGCTATTGGAGAATGACTCAACATTCAAGTTTGATTAGGAATGCTTAAAGGCCTTCAACGATCTGAAGAGTTGATTAGTCACGGCACCCATAATCGTCACACCAGATTAGGATTCGCCATTCATATTGATGTGTGATGCAAGTGACTTCGCCATTGGAGCTGTCATAGGCCAGCGAAGGAACAAAGTTTTTCATCCTATCTATTACGCAAGTAGAGCTCTAACCGGAGCCCAACTGAACTATACGGTAACAGAAAAAGAGTTACTTGCTATTGTGTTTGCTTTCGACAAGTTTCGACCTTATCTTGTAGGTACCAAAGTGATTGTCTATATGAACCACTCCATAATTAAGTACTTATTGGACAAGAAAGATGCTAAGCCAAGATTGATCCGGTGGGTGCTTCTACTTCAAGAGTTCAATCTAGAAATTTAGGATTGAAGGGGAGTAGAAAACCAAGTAGTTGATCACTTATCCAGATTGGAGCCGCAAGAGGAAAATTCTCCACTTTTACCGATCCAAGAGACATTTCCAGATGAACACATACCGAAGGTAAATCATATGCATAATACTCCTTGGTTTGCTGATATTGCTAACTATTTAGCTTGTGGTTTGATGCCGATTGATAAAACATATCAGTAAAGAAAAAAGTTTCTTCACGATGTGAAGTACTATTTTTGGGAAGAGCCATATTTGTTTAAAAAGTGTGCAGATAAGATGATTAGGAGATGTGTGACAGAAGATGAAATACCGAAGATTTTATACCACTGTCATTCAGCTCTGAGTGGGGGACACTTCAGAGGTACTCGTACAGCGGCCAAAAGATTACAAGCTGGATTCTTTTGGCCAACACTATTCAAGGATGCATACGCTTACGTAAAGAATTGCGATCGATGTCAGAGGGTTGGAAATGTTACCAATAAAAATAAGATGCCTCGAACGAATATCATTGAGGTAGAATTATTCAATGTTTGGGGTATTGACTTTCTTGGTCCTTTCCCTCCGTCTTTTGGTCACAAGTATATATTGGTAGCAGTAGATTATGTGTCCAAGTGGGTCGAGACTGAAGCTTATCCAACGAACGATGCTAAAGTTGGGATGAAGTTCTTGCAGAAACATGTGTTCACAAGGTTCGGAACCCTAAGAGCTATTATCAGTGATGAAGGAACCCACTTTATGAACAAGTGGTTAAAATGGTTGCTAGATAATCATGGAGTGAAACATAAGGTTGCTACAGCTTACCATCCGCAGACAAATGGGCAAGCTGAGCTAGCAAATAAGGAGATCAAAGGCATACTTGAGAAGGTAGTTTGCCCGAACCGACGAGATTGGTCCAAGAGATTAGATGATGCTTTATGGGCTTACAGAACAGCATACAAGACACCCTTAGGAATGTCGCCCTACAGGTTGGTCTTTGGGAAAGCCTGTCATCTACCTCTGGAGTTAGAGCACAAAGCTTACTGGGCTCTTCGACAATTCAATTTGGATCTCAAGCTAGCTAAAGAGAAACGAATGCTCCAGCTCAACGAGCTAGAGGAATTTCGAATGTTCTCATATGAAAATTCCAAATTACTCAAAGAAAGACTCAAGAAATGGCATGACAAGCATATTCGAGTTCGAGAATTTGTAGCAGGTCATCAAGTTTTGCTATTTAATTCCAGATTAAAGTTCTTTCCTGGTAAGTTGAAGTCATGTTCGTCTGGTCCATTTACAATTCATCGCGTCTATCCATACGGAGTTATTGAACTCCAAGGTAAGAGAGGTAATTTTCAAGTCAATGCTCAGCGTTTGAAACATTATTACGGAGAAAACCCTGACCGGGATAAAATCTCGTTCAGTTTATCTGACCCTTAGTTTTTTTATTGCTTTCAATAAATTATTTAGGGTATATTTCCGGGTTTATTATGTTCAAATAAATTCTATCTAGGAGATTGGAACTTAAGCGGGACCGTTTGTGACCCCTCCAACCTTTCCTGGGAATTGATTTTTGCATAATTTTCCAAGAAATTAGCCCTAAATAACAAAATAAATTTTTGGTTTTTCAAATAAAAAGGTCAATTTTGACCTATCTTTAATTGCAGCTCAATTTCAAATTTTCAGTAAGTCCAAGGACTTAATTGAATTATTTTCAAAATTTGGTTGCTAGTTTCGTAAATAATAAAAACTAGGTGCCTCTTCTTGTAAATATTTTTTCAAGGCATCTAAAATAAATATTTTTATTTAATTTTATACTTATAAATTATTGATAAACTTTAATATGTAATTATATTCATTATAATTTATATATTAACTTTTATCAATTTAGCTTAGGATTAGAATTAATTTTATGTTATGCTTATATTTAATTATTTGTTGTTGTTTATCATGAGTAAAATTAGAATTGAACTCTTATTTTTAATTCATTAATTGTTCTAAGAGTTCTAGTCTAGTTTATACTCTTCCCTCTATAAATTGCACCATTGATCCACCCCATTCACTCATCACTCAAACTCCCATCCACCAAAGCACCAAGTGCCGCAAAGCCCCTAGCCATAGCTCTATTTGGCCAGTAACAACCCCCAGCACACGCTGCACACCATTTGGCCATCAGCTGCTCTAGCACACGCCGCACAAGCAGTCTGCTCCAGCACACCTGCGCGTCACCAGCTCCTGCCCAGGTCGGGGCCTCACGCTGCTGCCTCTGTCCCGTGCGCCTGCTAGACACCATCGCCCCACGCCAACCAGCCGTGGCCTGCCTTGCGCTGCACCTTGCTGCCTTGTGCGCCTAGGCACACCCTCATCCTTCATCCAAACCTAAGCCAATCCTTCTTAAATTTCCTATCTTTTGTTCATTAGTTATTTTATTTTAAGAGTTCTTAAATTTTACAAGAAAGGTGGTAAGAACAATTTAATTTTTAAAATTTAATTTTTATTCAATTATTTAATTTTTCAATTTATTGAAATATTAGTAATTTTTATTAATTAAATTTTTAACTAATTTTTATTTTTCTTTCCATCTTATGTTTAGGTTAATTATGACTCGCAAAAGAACTCGTGCCACCGCTCAAATTGACAAAACACAAAGCAAATTTCACTGTGAAGAAGCTAAAGTAAGATACGAAAGTATCTTCAAAAATCAACAGATACATCCAGAGAAAGGCTTCAATTGGGAATTATTTTGTGAAAAGAGACCAAGTGTGGATGAGGAATTAGTTCGTGAGTTCTACGCGAACTTAACTTCAAGCGAATTGACCGAAGTTCTAGTCCACGGAATCAAGGTACCATGGTTTCAGGTTCTAAGTGGACTGTGTCAAAGCAAGGAATCCACACATGTCGAAGAGAGTATTTGACACCACTTGCGAAGGTATGGTTCTATTTCATTTGTTTCAGCCTTATGCCTAGTTCGCATGGGACTACAATCTCATTAGAGCGAATGGTCCTATTATACTCGATTCTAATCGGAAAGACCATTGATGTGGGCAAAATCATCCTGAGAGAAATGTGAGATTGTGCCGCTAGACGTTCTGGCCCAGCCTATTTCCCCTTTACGATCACAATTTTGTGCTTAAAAGCAATAACTCTTTGCGGACGTAAAGAAGACAGAGTATAGTCAAGGCACAATCACCGATTGGGATCTCTATCGAGTAGCTAGAGATTCTGTTCTTCAGCAACAAATTGAAGAAAACGAGGATCCCGAAGAAGCAGAAGATGAACCGACAGAAATCCCACCGGAGCAATGAACTGAAGTCCCTAATGAGGCAGAATCAATGGAACCAGAAGCTGAACCTGATATCGAGCCCTCAATGTTTAGAGCTCCACCGCCTAGCCCAGATCATCGTGATGAGCTGCTGAGGATGATGGACTTGATGCAACACATGCAATGGCAGCAACAAGCCTACTGGAGATATGCAAAAATAAGAGATGACTCGATGAGGAGTGCCCTCAAGATAATTTATAATGACCCATTTATTTTTGTGCCTGAGTTTCCAGATTTCATATTTGAACCATGGGTGTCATCATCAAAGAAGGAGCAAGGCGATTCATGCAAAGATAATACTAATGGAGCAAAAGATGAGTCAAATTCTGAAGGATCAGTGAACAAATAAAAAAGGGGGAGGACTTCAACTTTTGTTTGTTTCTTTCTTAAGTATTTTAGGATTAGGTTAATTAGGAATTTTTATTTTTGCACAATAAAATAAGAGATAGGAATCATGAATAAAATCTGAACAAGTAACAAAAGTTAAAGTGTGGTAATAGATATGTACATGTCTAGGATTGGATTTTAGAAAGAGCCTGGTACTTAAGCAGTCAATTTGACTCACCTTCTTTTTTCTAACTATCTACCTGGTGTATAGTATCTATTCACTTTAAACAATGAGGACATTGTTCACCGAAAATTTCAATTGATTCCACTCAGAATAAAATTTTCTTTTAGTTATGATTAGGATATATTTTTGTTCAATAATTTGACATTTTGTTAAGTATGCTAAACTTCAGTATCAATAAAGTTCTATTATTTCAAAAATTTATTATGTTAGCTTAATAAAGACGCGAATGTATTTTTAATAAAACATGTAAATTCGTACCATAAAATTTTTAGCTATGTAATATCCAGGATTTTGGAGGTTTTGCATTTTAATTCATATCTATGTGTTGGTATACTCTGTATGCTGTTTGAATGTGTTTGGGGGCTTTGAGAAACCTTGGGGTTCGATAGGAACCTTAGTGGAAACTTTTGTTTAAAGCCGATTAGGGGAGAGCTAGGAGAGCTAGGCCTTAAGGGATTTAATGTGGTGTTTAGGGACACAAGAATTGAAGCGGTAAAGTGGCAGGGAAGGCGCCACTTGAGGCACATAGGGGTGACGCCTCATGCAGGTGGAAAGACCTTGGTTCGAGCAGCATGGGCAGCATTTTGGGGATTTGTTTTTGTGTCGGAAGGGGAGGTGTTGGAGATCGGCTAGGACACTTCAAGGATGAAGTGTGGATTGAGTCAAACAACTCAAATATGCGGCTTAGAGGGGGGATAGGAGTTTTACTCATTCAAACTCATGTGAATGAGTGATTTGAGGGAATTAAGGAGGAAAATGTAGAGGGTGTTGGCTAGTTGGATGATAGCCAAAATTTTGAGGGGTTGAGAATGGGGGGAAGCATTCGGTTTAGAGAGGGGCTAAGTGTGCCGAATTTTTTGAGGCACTTTCTATTCTCTTTTGTTCTCTTTGTTTTCTCCTCTTGAATCGAAACCATTTCTTTTGTTCTCTTTCTCCTTATTTGCTCAAAAAGCCGAAAGTGAGAGTGATCATTCGGTGCACTCTTGATTCATCTTCTCTTCTCTCTATTGTCTCTCAAAGCCGAACCATACCTCCTTCCTATTCTATTTTTTCTTTTCGTATTGTGGCCTTAAACTCACTTCATCATCAAAGCCGAATAACCTTTCTATACCCTGGCCGAATCTTCCATTCACCCTTGCTTCTCTCTTTGTCATTTTTTTTATTCTTTCTTTACTTCTTTTACCTCGTTTATTCCCCAAGTCACATTTGAGGTGCTGTCGTTTACTTTCTATCAAGTCTCTCAATCGATTGCTAGTAATCGTGGTAAGGGTTTTCTTTTATTTGATCTTTCTTCCTTTTCTTTGGTTTGCTGAAATCAAGAAGCTTAACTCAGTATTTATGTGTGTGGCCGAATCTATACAAGGCCTTAGATTCGTGACTTTTTTGTTGAAGCCAGCATTAGGGGCAGTAGAGATCTTTCGGGATTTGAACAATCGAGGTAAGAGGATATAATGTTAGGCCTAAGGCCATTTCTTTTGTCCATAAGTGTTAGAGACGATTATAACATGGCTTATGTAGGGGATTTCGACAATGTCAAAGTGCAAGCGTATAGCCTTCGGGTTTTGGTCGACTTTGGTAAGGATATTCTTTTATCAAGTGTTCTTTTGGGTTTTCGTTTAGACATGATTCAATATCTTAACAGGGTCTTCTGACTAAGGTATTATTGATGGATGCGAGTACCAGCCAAAGAGAGGAAGGGGTTGGACACGTAGTCCCTACCCCTAAGTTTAAGAAGCGGTCTATTTCAGCAGTTCGGGATTGACCACCGGGGTATGGGCAAGCGTCAAAAAAAGATAAGCAGATCAGTGTAGTCTTTTCGAGTGAGGACGTTAGGGAGATCGATAGTCTAGTGGTTCAGGTTCTCAGGTGTGTAATTAACACACTGTTTATTTACTTGCTTTAATTAAAATATGTAATATGAGTAGTAGCTGAAATAGTGGCTGTGGTGATGCTATTACCTGATTTGGGCAACCCGGTAACCAGGTTAGTATACTATCTATGTTGTGGTTGTGGTTAATTATTGTGGATACATGTAAGCATGACATATGTGCCTATCTGGTATGTTCATACGCTATATTGCCATATCATTATAATATGCTGCATGTGCATGGGGTTCGGGATATATTGATTAAGGGGAAGTGTGTACATTTATGTACGTGGATTGATGTGGGCTTTATGCCTCATCGTGGATTGATGTTAGCCTTGAGCTACATCATGGATTGGTAATGACCTTGAGTCTCATCGTGGATAATTGTGATTTTAATCATGTGGATCAGTGGCTAGACCACTAAGTGGACTTTGAGCAGTGTTCTGCCAAAGAGGTGTGTAGCAGATGGAGGGTCGGTTTAGTAATCCCCTGGTGTGTGTTGGATGGATATACGAGTGGTGAGTAGCGGTTGGATACTAGGTTGGGTTGGGTTAGCATTTTGCATTATTATGCGTGGGATGTGGTTAGATGTATGGATTTGGGTCAAGCCCATTTGTGGAAACATGTGGATTAATTACACACTGAGTCGGTTTGACTCACCCTATCTTTCCTAAAAACAACGCAGGTGACTCATGATACGTTGGACCGGGCTAGAGTGGATTCGAGGTGGCCATGCAAAAGCTGTTTTATTTTTATATATATACGTTTTAAATTTTCATGTTACTTTTGGGATATTTTTACTGTAATAAGTCCACTTTAATTATTTCAGGATTATTATCATGGTTTTAAGTTGGGATTTATAACGGATTATAAATTAAGAATGACTTGAAACACTTGCAACTTAAAAATCGAATTAAGGTTTTCAAATTCGGATTACTGATAAATAACTCGTGTTCCATAATTTCGTTTAAATAATGACTTAGCTTTTTACTCAAATCTGTGGGTTTTATCCCCCGGCAAACTACTATTTCCTAAACAACAAACCCCTTAAAAATTGAATATTTGTTTTTAAAACTTAACATGTGTTTTCACCTTCAAAACCGAACTCTTTACAAACATTTTTCCCAGTAACTTTCCAAATTCGGCCGTGGTGTTTTGGGCCGGGTTTAGGGTGTTGCAATTTGGTATCAGAGCCCAGATTTTAAACTCGGCCTTTGGGTTTTGAGGCCCACAACATTTTTTTAGTTGGTATTTAAAGTTAGTTAAAAGAAATTTTCCATGGAATGGACTTTTGAAGGCATGGCACTCGAATCTTCCGGCCCAGGTCTACCAGGTAAGTCTTCTGACTAATGAATTGAATGGAAGTGGATATATTATGTATTGTTATAGGTGATGTTGTGGATACTAGAATCTAGGATACTTCTCTCTAGAGACTAAACCTTTAGGGATGTGTGCTCTTTACGAAAGAACTACTTGAAAAATTATGTCATAAAATTACTTCCTTTAATCAAACAGTGGAAAGAAAGCTAATGCATAAAATTCCTTAAAACAGATTAAAACGCGACGATAGACATGAGTTCTAGGGGACGTGGTCGTAACACGGTGGGCGTGGTAAAGGCAGAATGACTGTATTGGAACCAATTGGGTTTGGTCATTGATTAGGGAATGAGACGCTGCTGCCAGCTACGGAAAATGAGTTTCAAGATCGACAGGCCAGGCGGGACGACCTTGATATCTCGAGCTATCTTTGCGGGTTTTGGAGAGAGTTGTGGGAGCAAATATGGGTACTGGGGCCCGGAAGTCAGTGTCTGAGCTACTCCGAGCGAATGGAGTCGAGATATTCAGGGAAGTCTCGGGAGTAGCTCTGAATGTGGCGGAGTACTGGTTAGAGGCAGTCGAGAGGATCATGGACTATTTGGACTGCACTGCTGAGGAGAAGTTGAAGGGTGCTATTTCTTTACTTCGGGATGAGGCCTACCAATGGTGGCTCACTGTCAGAGAGGGTACTCCGGCGGACTGAGTGGATTGGGGTTTCTTTAAAGTAAAGTTTGAGGGAAAGTACGTCGGGGCTAGCAACGTGGACACACAAAGGAAGGCATTCCTGAACTTAGTGCAAGGGGGTAAGTCAATAGCTGAATATGAGGCGAAATTTTTGCCGCTGAGCCGGTACGCTCGAGGAATTGTTGCAACTGACTATGAGCGCTGTGTGAGATTTGAGGATGGGCTGCGAGATGAGCTGCAGGTGTTGATAGCTCATCAGCGGGAAATGGACTTTGCTACTCTGGTAAAGAAAGCTAGGATAGCGGAGGAAGTTAAGCAAACTGAGAGACAGAACAGAGATAAGGACAGAGGTAGGAATAAGAGGAGTTTTGGGTCATCGGCATTATCCGGGGTTTTCAAAAAAAGCCGGGTTGAGAGATCTCTGCTCGCTTTTCTATCCGATTCTCTGGGAATCAGTTTCGTTTGTGTGCTCAGTGTGGGAGGTCTCATGTAGGAGAGTGCTGGGGAAGGAATAAGGAGTGCTTCAGGTGTAGGTCCAAGGATCACTTGGTTAAGAATTGTTCTCAGGATATGGATAGGACTTGGGCAGTAGGTCAGGGGTATGTGCAGCCAGGAAAGGGTGGTCAACAAGTGGCGAGGGGTCGTGGTCCGAACCGAGGAGGGAATGGTTTTGCCCGAGGTCGTGGAGCCTTTGGGCGCGAGGTCTTTGGGAGATCAGTGCAAGACACACTGGGTTGGTTTGTGACCGGACGTTGTGAGGAGGAGGATACGCCAGATGTTATCACGGGTACGTTTCGCATTTTTAGGTTACCCTTTACTACTTTAATTGATGTAGGGTCGACTCACTCTTACATTGCTAGCATGGTGTCTGAAACCTTGAATGTGAACCCTGAAATTGCCTCTAGGAAGATGTCAATACTTAGTCCTTTAGGGCAATCAGTAGTGGTAGATAAACTCTTTAGAGATGTGCCTTTAGAAGTTTAGGAGGCAGTGTTTCTGGATGACTTGATGGAGCTGCTGTTTGGAGAATTTGACTTGATCCTAGGTATGGACTGGTTAGTAAGGTATCGTGCGAATCTAGACTGTGCTACTAAGCTCATGTCATTGAGGACTCCCGAGGACAATGAGGTTGTGGTGATAGGTGAGAGGAGAGACTACCTGTCTAATGTAGTGTCTGCTCTTAAGGCGGAGAAGATGGTGAAGAAGGGTTGTATGGCTTTCTTAATGTTTGTTAGTGCCTTGGATGCTAAGGAAGCAGCTTTAGGAGAGGTCAGGACAGTAAACGAGTTTGTGGATGTTTTTCCGGAAGAACTTCCTGGGTTGCCTCTGAATCGTGAGGTGGAGTTTGGAATCGACTTGCTGCCAGGTACAGCGCTAGTGTCCATCGCTCCGCACAGGATGACACCAAATGAGTTGGTTGAACTTAAAGCCCAGATCCAGAAGTTGTTAGATCGCGGTTTCATTCGACCCAGTGTGTCCCTATGGGGAGCATCGATGTTGTTCGTGAAGAAGAAGGACGAGTCTATGCGTATCTACATAGATAACTGCTAGTTGAATAAGCTGACGATCAAGAACAAGTACCCCCTGCCGAGGATAGACGACTTGTTTGATCAGCTTAAAGCGGCTGCGGTGTTTTCGAAGATAGATTTGAGGTCGGGATATCATCAGCTTAAGGTGAAGGAAGCAGATATTCAAAAGAGGGCTTTCCAGACTCGATACGGGCACTATGAATTCTTAGTAATGCCGTTCGAGTTGACGAACGCCCCAGCTGCGTTCATGGATATGATGAATCGAGTTTTCCAACCTTATTTGGACCAGTTTGTCGTGGTGTTCATAGACGACATCCTAGTATATTCCAAGTCTGAGGAGGAGCATGATGCGCATCTTCGGGTAGTGCTCAAGGTTCTAAGGGAAAAGAAGTTATATGCCAAATTTAGCAAGTGCGAATTTTGGTTAAGGGAAGTTACTTTCCTGGGTCATGTAGTGTCTGCAGAAGGGATAAGAGTGGATCCTCAAAAGATTGAGGCAGTATTAGATTGGAAACCACCTAAGTCGGTGGCGGAAATTCACAGTTTCTTGGGGTTAGTAGGCTACTATAGAAGATTTATCGAAGGCTTTTTCCTCTATAGCAGCATCTTTGACTAAATTGTTGAGAAAGGAGGTACCTTTTGTGTGGACAGGTAACCAGCAGGAGAGTTTCGAGAAGCTGAAGAGGGTTTTGACAGAGGCTCCAGTTTTAATTCAGCCTGAAGCAGGGAAAGGTTTTGTGGTGTATTGTGATGCTTCCCATACGGGGTTAGGTTGTGTACTGATGCAGGAAGGGAAGGTTGTTGCTTATGCGTCTCGGCAGTTAATACCACATGAAGTCTACTATCCGACGCATGATCTGGAGTTGGCTGTAGTGGTTTTCGCCTTGAAAGTGTATGGAGGCATTTTTTGTATGGAGAGAAGTCGGTGATCTACACGGACCACAAGAGTTTAAAGTATCTGCTAACTCAGAAAGAGCTGAACTTGAGACAACGAAGGTGGGTAGAGTTGTTAAAGGATTACGACTGTTTAATTGAGTACCATCCGGGTAAGGCGAATATGGTGGCCGATGCGTTAAGCCAGAAAGTGGTATTGGATTTGAGAGCGATGTTCGCTCATCTTAGTCTTTATGATGACGGGAGTTTGTTGGCGGAGCTGCAGGTGAAGCCGACATGGATAAGTCAGGTAAAAGAGAAACAGTTGGTGGATGATGTTCTGAGTGCTAGACTTCTGCAAGTACAAAATGGGGGATTAGAGGACTACAGTGTGAACAACGACGAAGTTTTGTGTTTCCAGTGATAAGATTTGTATGCCGAAGGATATGGAGTTGAGACAGAAGATTCTCCGAGAATCGCAGAGTAGCGCTTACGCTATGCATCATGGAGGGAGTAAGTTGTATAAGGATTTACGGGATCAGTTTTGGTGGCCTGGTCTGAAGCGAGAAGTTACGAAATTTGTGGGGAAGTTCTTGACGTGTCAGCAGGTCAAAGCTGAACACCAAGTGCCTTCGGAGTTGCTGCAACCAGTGAAGATTCTACAATGGAAGTGGGAGAGAATCACGATGGATTTCGTTAGTGGGCTTCCTCTTACGCCTACTAAGAAGGACTCAGTATGGGTGATCATGGATCGGTTGACAAAATCCGCTCATTTCATACCTATTCGTGTTGATTACTCTCTGCAGAGGTTAGCGAAGTTGTATGTGGCAGAAATTGTGAGGCTACATGGGGTGCCGGTATCGATCATATCAGATAGGGATCCTAGATTTATGTCACGGTTTTGGAGGGTGTTGCATCAGGCATTGGGCACCAGGTTGGACTTTAGTACGGCATTTCATCTGCAGACAGATGGCCAGTTTAAAAGGGTGATTCAGGTGTTGGAAGATACGCTGAGGGGATGCGTTATCTGTTTCAGAGGTAGTTGGGAGGAATTCTTGCCTTTAGCAGAATTCGATTACAACAACAGTTATCAAACTAGTAATCGGTTGGCGCCGTACGGAGCATTGTATGGGCGGAAGTGTCGGACTCCTACTTGTTGGACAGAGCTGGGTGAACGTCATGTTTTGGGTCCAGAGATAGTGGCAGAATCAGAAGAGAAGGTTAAGGTAATTTAGACACGGTTGAAGGAGGCATCTGACAGACAAAAACCGTATGCGAATCTTAAGCAAAAAGAGATAGAATTTGCAGTAGGTGATCAGGTTTTCCTGAAAGTTTCGCCATGGAAGAAGGTGATGAGATCTAGACGTAAGGGTAAGCTGAGTCCTAGGTTTATAGGGCCTTATCAGGTTTTGAAGTGAGTTGGACCAGTAGAGTATTAGTTAGAGTTGCCTCCAGAATTGAAGCAGATGCATGATGTGTTCCATGTTTCGATGCTACATCGTTACCGATCGGTTCGTCTCACGTGATGCCAGTTGAGGAAGTTGAGTTGAGACCAGACTTGTCCTATGAGAAAGAGTCGATTCAGATTTTAGAGCGAGATGTAAAGGTGTTATGGAAGAAATCAGCTCCATTAGTCAAGGTGTTATGGCGGAACCATGGTTCAGAGGAAGCTTCGTGGGCGCCGGAGGAAGCAATACGACAGCAGTACCCACACCTATTTTGACCAGGTAATTTCGAGGTCGAAATTTCTTTAAGGGGGTAGAATTGTAATATCCAGGATTTTGGGGGTTTTGCATTTTAATTCATATCTATGTGTTGGTATGCTCTGTATGCTGTTTGAATGTGTTTGGGGGCTTCGGGAAACCTTGGGGTTCGATAGGAGCCTTAGTGGAAACTTCTGGTTAAAGCTGATTAGGGGAGAGCTAGGAAAGCTAGGCCTTAAGGGATTTAATGTGGTGTTTAGGGACACAAGAATTGAAGTGGTAAAGTGGCAGGGAAGGCGCCACTTGAGGCACATGGGGGTGACGCCTCATGCAAGTGGAAGAACCTTGGTTCGTGCAGCATGGGCAGCATTTTGGGGATTTGTTTTTGCGTCGAAAGGGGAGGTGTTGAAGATCGGCTAGGACACTTCAAGGATGAAGTGTGGATTGAGTCAAACAACTCAAATATGCGGCTTAGAGGGGAGATAGGACTTTGACTCATTCAAACTCATTTGAAGGAGTGATGTTGAGGGAATTAAGGAGGAAAATGTGGAGGGTGTTGGCTAGTTGGATGATAGCCGAAATTTTGAGGGGTTGAGAAGGGGGAAGCATTCGGTTTAGAGAGGGGCTAAGTGTGCCGAATTTTTGGAGGCACTTTCTATTCTCTTTTATTCTCTTTGTTTTCTCCTCTTGAACCGAAACCATTTCTTTGGTTCTCTTTCTCCTCATTTGCTCAAAAAGCTAAAAGTGAGAGTGACTATTTGGTGCACTCTTGATTCATCTTCTCTTCTCTCTATTGACTCTCAAAGCCGAACCATACCTCCTTCCTATTCTATTTTTTCTTTTCGTATTATGGCCTTAAACTCACTTCATCATCAAAGCTGAATAACCTTTCTGTACCCTGGCATAATCTTCCATTCACCCTTGCTTCTCTCTTTGTCATTTTTTTTATTTTTTCTTTACTTCTTTTACCTCGTTTATTCCTCAAGTCACATTTGAGGTGCCGCCGTTTACTTTCTGTCAAGTCTCTCAATTGATTGCTAGTAATCGTAGTGAGGGTTCTCTTTTATTTGATCTTTCTTCCTTTTCTTTGGTTTGCCGAAATCAAGAAGCTTAACTCGGTATTTATGTGTGTGGCCGAATCTATACAAGGCCTTAGACTCGAGACTTTTTTGTTGAAGCCAGCGTTAGGGGCAGTAGAGATCTTTCGGGATTTAAACAAACGAGGTAAGCAGGATATAATGTTAGGCCTAAGGCCATTTCTTTTGTCCATAAGTGTTAGAGCCGATTCTAGCATGGCTTATGTAGGGGATTTCGACAATCTCAAAGTGCAAGCGTATAGCCTTCGGGTTTTGGTCGACTTTGGTAAGGGTATTCTTTTATCAAGTGTTCTTTTGGGTTTTCGTTTAGATCTGATTAAATATCTTAACGGGGTCTTCTGACTAAGATATTATTGATGGATGCGAGTACCAGCCAAGGAGAGGAAGGGGTTGGACACGTAGTCCCTACCCCTAAGTTTAAAGCGATGCATTTGTGATTCGGGATTGGCCACCGGGGTGTGGGCGAGCGTCGAAAAAAGATAAGCAGATCACTGTTGTCTCTTCGAGTGAGGACATTAGGGAGATCGATAGTCTAGTGCTTGAGTTCTCGGTGTGTAATTAAACACCTTTGTTTATTTACTTGTTTTAATTAAAATATGTAATATGAGTGGTAGCCGAAATAGTGGCTGTGGTGATGCTATTACCTGATTTGGGTAACCCGGTAACCAGGTTAGTATACTATCTATGTTGTGGTTGTGGCTAATTATTGTGGATACATGTAAGCATGACATAGGTGCCTATCTGGTATGTTCATACGCTATATTGCCATATCATTATAATATGCTGCATGTGCATGGGGTTCGGGATATATTGATTAAGGGGAAGTGGGTACATTTATGTATGTGGATTGATATGGGCATTATGCCTCATCGTCGATTGATGTTAGCCTTGAGCTACATCGTGGATTGGTGATGACCTTGAGTCTCATCGTGGATAATTGTGATTTTAATCACATGGATCAGTGGCTAGACCACTAAGTGGACTTTGAGCAGTGTTCTGCCAAAGAGGTTTGTAGCGGATGGAGGGTCAATTTAGTAATCCCCTGGTGTGTGGTGGATGGATATACGGGTGGTGTGTAGCGGTTGGATACTAGGTTGGGTTGGGTTAGCATTTTGCATTATTATGCGTGGGATGTGGTTATATGTGTGGATTTGGGTCAAGCCCATTTGTGGAAACATGTGGATTAATTGCACACTGAGTCGGTTTGACTCACCCTATCTTTCCTAAAAACAATGCAGGTGACTCATGATACGTTGGACTGGGCTGGAGTGGATTCGAGGTGGCCATGCAGAAGCTGTTTTATTTTTATATATATACGTTTTAAATTTTCAAGTTACTTTTGGGATATTTTTACTGTAATAAGGCCGCTTTAATTATTTCGGGATTATTATCATGGTTTTAAGTGGGGATTTATAACGGATTATTAATTAAGAATGACTTGAAACACTTGCAACTTAAAAATCGAAGTAAGGTTTTCAAATTCGGATTAGTGATAAATAACTCATTTTCCATAATTTCTTTTAAATAACGACTTAGCTTTTTATAGCTTTTTACTCAAATCTGTGGGTTTTATCCCCCGGCAAACTACTATTTTCTAAACAACAAACCCCTTAAAAACTGAATAATCATTTTTAAAACTTAACATGTGTTTTCACCTGCAAAACCGAACTCTTTACAAACATTTTTCCCAGTAACATTCCGAATTCGGCTGTGGTGTTTTGGGTCGGGTTTGGGGTGTTACAAGTTCCCTACCAAAAAAATTAGGCATGCATGAAAGCTTAAGTTTTTAGACTTGACTTAGTAATTTCTTGAGGCAAAATCCTAGGAAGCATGGAATATTGAAAATGATTTCGGCAAACTTTTGTTTGGACCGTTTGAGCCTTTCAAGCTGACCCTGATAAAATTATCCTTTGAAACCCAATTTTGAGACTATATGGCCTAATTTTATTTGGACCTATGCAATATTTAGCCATCAAATTTCTCGTCATTACTTCTAAAATTGTCCCAAACACTAGACTCAGTACTATTAAAGATATTGTTCGAAAATAAGTTTGGGGGAGTGAGAAGAAGTATCAATTGCTCGAAAAATTGTAGTACATGAAGCAAGTGCTCGAGTTAGAGTTTGAATTCAAAAAAAAAATTCATGTACTCAAAATGAAATAAATGTTTGATAGAGGAAAAGTTGGTGTATCAAGGGTAAGAATTCCGAAAGTTTGATTTTAAGCTGAGTCTAGGGTTTTTAAGCCAAAAATTTGTCTATCTTTTACCTACCCCTAAGCCCAGCTACGTTACAACCTTATTAAAGACCTATTGATTCAAAATTCCAATGTTACCTACATTAGTGGAGAGAAATTGCTTTATTCAACATATGAAGACATTAGTTAAGCTTAATGATTGCAGTTTACTTTTTGAATAAGGAATTAAAATCAAATTGGTAGCGAGTAACATGTCTTTATTAAGAAATTTTTAGTCTAATCTTGCTAGTATAATAGTTGTTGGATGTAATTTGAACGTTATGAATGCTTAAGTAGCATAATTATCAAATTCCTTATTTTTGAGCCTAAGTATACCAAATTCATAATTTCGAGAAAAAAGTTGTTCTGAAGGAATCTTTCAAAGGTGTTTCCGAGAAAATTCTTTTTCCAAATTTGTGCATTACTAGGGACGAGCAATGAATTAAATTTGGGGGTGTGGAAACACGAAAATTTATACTTTTTCATGCCCTTTTTGACCCAAATTCATGTGGTTTCGAGTAAATTCTTGTCAGAAAATAATTAAACATTATAAAATAATTAATTTGTGCTAAAAATATGAACATGATGAATTTTAATTAATTTTATAGTTAATTTTGTTTAATTTTGACTAGTCTCGACAGATTCGCACAAAGGGCGAAAATCAGCTTGGCAGACACTGCTCGAAGAACAAACCCGAGAAGCAATTTGAAGAATCAAGGCAAATTTATTTCCAGCCCAAGACGGTCCAACTATGAAGATTTAATCATAATATAATTAATTTTAATTTATTCCCAATTTAATTTGGGCTAAATAAATTATTATTAATTAATTATGGAAAAAGGGTCCAGTTGAACCGCGTTAGTTGAACTGAATCGATTGAACCGAACCAGTCACCAATTGGGCAGCCCAAACCATCCACAATGAAGGCCCAAATAAGCTTATTAGCTAGTTAATTCAGCTTGCAAAGAAGCCCTTGAAGATCTTTCAAAATTTTATTCAAACTCCTCCAAAATTCATGGCTTTAAAGATTTGCCCATGCTATATTTAGCAAAGTTGAATTCTTCAACTTTGCCACATGGGATGGCCGGCCAAGGAAGCCCTTTTTTGCTGCTACTAATTGCTATTTTTAGCAGCCTTGATCACCTATAAATACAGCCCCTAGCTGCTCATTCAAAACACACCTCAAGCACAACATTCTCCTCTCTCACTTTCTCTCAATTCCCATTTTTCCCATTTCCTTTTGTGTGTTCTTGTGCCGATTTCTCCTCTTGGAAAAGAGGTGTTTTTCTAGCCATTCGGATCAGAAATTGGAGTATTTGTAAGCCATCTTGATAGCCAAGGCTAACGAAGAATGAAGAACGGAGCAGTCAGTCAAGCCAGGGAGAAACATCGGATTTGCTTCTTGTTCCCTATCTCTTTGAATTTCGTTGTTGTTTTGACAAACATGTTTATGAATATTATTGCTGTTGGAATGTTTAATTTAATCAATTTAGCTTGAATTTAATTCGTGTTGGGTTGATTGCATTTCAATTTCTTAAATTGTTAAAATTGTGTTTATGCTGTTAAAGGTCTCGGTAAAATGTTTGATTAAGTAAAATTATGTTAAGTTATCTAGCATTATAATTGTTTAGATAGCTAATGAATTAATTATTTAAATGCATTGAAATTGTAATTAATGGACATAGTACTTAATCTGTGCATGTTTAATTCTTCTAAGGTAGCTGAAGATTAAATTAGCATTGTATTTGACGATACATATGCCTTGCATAACTTGCAGGATTTTTGTGATTAAATTGTTTCAAGGTAAAATTACTTTGTTACATTGCATGATCTTTTATATGCTTATTAGGTTGAATTAATCGTTTGAATCGACATAGGAATATACGAGAGATAGTTTAATTTAATAAGTATGTATGTGCAATAACATGTTTACTTTTATAAATCTGTTTAATCGGTCAAATTGACATAGGAATATGTACAAGAGATGAATGGATTTTTATTTGTAAGTATGTTCATAAGTTAGCAAATTACCGAGTTGCCATGTTTTAACAAGTATAAACACAAGTTTAATAATTCTAAGGTAAGAAATGTGATTAATCCAATACAATTATATCATTTTGATTAAAATCAGTTTTTGAAATCGTGCTCTAGAACTTTGTTTTATTTTATTTTTACTTTGTTTTCCTTTTAGTTTTTAAATATTTCTTAAATCCAAATATTTTTCTGTCACCAAAGTGTTTGAAATCATTTTCATAAATAATTCTTTCACAGTCCCTGTGGGTACGATAACTCGACATTTACTTGTCACTTTATTACTTGTTACGATTGTGTACACTTGCACATTTCCACCGTTCCACATAACTTAGCTGAAACTTATCTATTTCGAAGTTATGGAGAACAAATCGGTAAAGTTGAAATTGCACACTTAGATGATAGATCTTGGGTACAAGCACATCAATATGTTCCTTTTCACCACCATTCAATTGAACCATTACACAAGTAATTTTTAGAATTTCATAAATATTCATTTTTTTAATTTGTTTTTCTTCTAACCAAGTAATCCACTTTTTAACATAGTGAGTACAAACAAGTCTTGAGATCTCGTTCACGCTCCTGAAGATTACAACATTGAGAGATTCATAAGTTATTCCTAGAATCTTTTCATGAATGGTTAGGGCAAACGGTATGCAACTGAAGCTTTTATTGACAAATAATAATGTTTTGGTATAACATTTATAATTAATCAAATTACTTTTGATTCAATAGGTTTGAAGTTGAAAGGACGTCAATGACGAAGTTAAATGGCTTTCCCAAGGTCCGAATAGAGTGGTTAAAAGATATACTACCTTCCTCATTAATGGATTCAGGTTTCATACAAAATCTCAATAAAGATTGAGGAGGACTCAAAATTGTGGAGTAGTTGTTAATTCTTCAATTACAAGTTATGCTAGTGCTAGGGATAGTAATCCTATTGAGGGAAATGTGGAGTATTACGGACTTCTTAATGACATTATTGAGTTGGATTACTATGGCAAATGAAAGATTGTCTTATTTCAATGTGATTAGGCTGATCTTAATACTGCTCACGGAATTAAAAAAGATCAATTTGGTTTTACAATGGTGAAACACTGGACAACAATTGATAGACAAGCCATATGTATTTTCTTCTCAAGTCAAACAAGTTTTTTACTCAAAAGATCCAACTGATGAGGGTTGGTACATTGTACTCTATAACACCCCTAGAGACTTATTTGACATGGGCAATGGAAGTAGAGATTACATTGACGAAAGATCAGAAACTTTGCCTTTTCCAGAACAAAACTTAAATGAAACTATCCCTAGTACTAGTACTCAATTTCAATGGGTTTGCTAGGATGTGGATGAAGATATTTATGAATCATGATGTAGTAAGATTTTACGATTTTCTAATTATATGTAATATTATAATTTAAATCTTGATCTTGTTAAATATTTCAACTATTTTATATGTACTATTTGTAACATCCCGAAATTGGGCCTAGTAGGATTGGGCTCAATAGGCCTTGGGCGTAGTAGCGTTTAAATTTTTTGGAGAACAAGAGAATGGCTTTAGTGCAAGTTGGACTTATTAGGTGAGTGTTTTTGGAAGGTTAGAGGGCTTCTATGAAGTCCTGGGATCAAACTTTGACTTTAGGGAAATTTTGGTTTTAGGTGAATAAAACCCTGGGAGTTGGTAGGTAGGCTTTAAGAATAAAATGTGGAGAAAATGACACAAGTGGAGTGTGTGGTGTAGTGGCAAAGTGACGTCACTTAGTGGGCAAGGAGGGTGATGCCACAAGGAAGGAAGGAGGTCCAAGGTTCAAGTCTTGGCTCTTGCATTTTGGTTTTCTTTTTACATGGACCTTAGTATTTGGCTATAGATTTATATTTAGTTGCGCATGGTTTAAGATACAAAAGAAGCTTGTGGCCAAGTGGTTAGCGATGTGGATTATGTTGCAAGGGAGCCTGGGTTTGAATCTCATGAAAAGCAAGGGAGTATTTATTTTGCGAATTGGACGGGAAGAGTTTGAGTTGGATTTAAACTCTGTTGACGGAATGATCCAACATCGGAAAGATACAAAGAAGGAAGGTGAGAAGCTAGCTCTATATATAGCATTCTAGGAGGAGGATGAATACACCTTGGAGGGCGTTTGGGCACAGGAGTGGTCGAAGCGCGGATTAGCACCAGATTCCTATCAGGTGTGTAACTCTCTCTACTCTAGTTGTAGAGCGGAAAATGCCAAAGTGCCGGTCACGACAATAATAGCCACACGAGTGTGTGAGCGCACGTGTGGGGCTTCGATGCGATAGTTGAGACCATCAATAGTATTCTTGTGGGTTGAGGCTGCTTGGGCCACGATGGGCTGAAGTGGGGCCAATAGGCCCGTGGGCCCAATTGAATAAAATTGCATGATGGTGTACTATATAGTGAACTAGACTAGGTAAATCTCATATACGTGGCTAGATTTGTGTTAGGCGAGCCACACGAGCGTGTGGGCTCGAATTGGCCGAAATCGGGTTTTAGGCCTAATAGTTCGGTATGACCGAAAATGGTAGCTGAGTCGCTCGGGGTGACATTAGGCCTTCGAAAAGGCCATTGCAGGTGCGAAATTACTGAAATACCCTCGATAGGTAAATTACAAAAATACCCTTGCTAGGTAAAATTACGGTTATACCCTTAGAGGTTGATTTGCTTGATTATGTTGTATTATGTCTATCTGATTATGATGGTAATACATGTTATACTTATATTTGATATATGTTTTGCATACATGACATACTGCATGCATGAATTATTATGTCATATTGCATGGGATTTGGGATGTTATGATGTTTAAGGGGAAGTGCCTGATTATAAGGTCACATACTGATCGGTGGCTATGCCACGTTATATTATGAGGTCACATAATGATCGGTGGCTCTGCCACAGTGGATTATAAGGTCACATGGTGATCAGCATTATAACTGACAGCATGACTGTCGAGATGGCGTGTAGTGGATGGAGGGTTGATTGTAGAAATCCCCACAGTGTGATTGGCTGGTACGGGTTGGCCTGATGGAAAAACTAGGCTTGGGTTGGGACATGATGCATTCATTTATTTTTATGTCATTTTGACTGGGCTAAGGCCAATATGCGATTGTGGGCCACGAGCTGTTTATGTGTTATAGAGGATTTACACACTGAGTCTCGGTGACTCACCCCTTTGTTTAATTTTGCAGGTAATCATTAGATCGCGGATTTGGGAGCTAAGGCGGACTTGTGGTGGCCATGCAATGTTTTCTCGTAAACTTATTTTTCTTTTATTTGGATTTATTTTTATTTGGGTTTTTGTTATGTAATAAGGCCACAATAACTTAAATTTTGGTATTTTATTTGGTTTAGCTTCTCATTTGATTACTG
Organism: Gossypium bickii; assembly: GCA_025503065.1. Lineage (NCBI taxonomy): Eukaryota > Viridiplantae > Streptophyta > Magnoliopsida > Malvales > Malvaceae > Gossypium > Gossypium bickii. The sequence goes on from CP106712.1 coordinate 85,521,424, forward strand.
CCTATTATTATAAAATGTTCAATACGAGAATTTCCTAAACCCTTTATAATCATTTTCCAAAATGTTAAATAAAGGATTACCAGCGAATAAATATTTAAACTCGAAATTTTTAACAAACACGCAGTTTATAAACAACCCTTTTATGTGACATGCCAGATCCGGTCGTAACATTTAGGCTGGGTTTGGGGTGTTACACTATTATTGTTGTAATTAGTTACTAATATTTCAATGATTTTATGTGTATTGCAGATAAAATGCCTAGAAGGAGATTGTGAGATCTAAGTATTATTCAAAATCCTCTAAATTCGAAAGAAACAAATAGTGAACAACAGATTACTATTGGATCTTCAAATGTTCTGAATACAGCTGACGAAACAGCATAAATTCAAAGTAATGTTAGCTTTAATTTACATGCATATTGACTTTTATTATTGATTTTTGTTTCAAATTCTTATATTATAATATACCATTTTTTTAGTTGAAAGTGGTGGGAGGCGCAAAACTCGAGGATGTATGCTATTAAAAGATTTATATGAGTTCAATTCTGTCGAGCGTGTCAAAGTAGCTAGAAGCAGTCATGGTCAGCCTATTGGATCAGAAGCTCAACTTTTGCAGGATACTTGGGCATTATAGCACGAAATGCCAATCTGTTTCCTATCAACTACGAGTCATGGCATCATATGCCTGATAATAACAAAAATCAGGCTCTTGATAATATTAAGGTAATAACGTGAATGTAATTTATAATACTTTGGTTTAAGTTTCATTTATATTTACTTTCTAAACTTGTGTTATTTGCAGGAGAGATTTACTTTAGAGGTCTTGGATAATTATGTGAAGAAGGCATTAGGAAAAAAATGGAGAGACCATAAAAGTGCCTTAAAGAAGGAATATTTTAAGAAAAATATAAGCCTCAAAGAGAAATTACGAAATGTCCCGCTGGGAATGCTGAGGTACCAAAGGGAAAATGCATTTAGATTTTTAAATTCAAAGAAAGGAGAGGTATTACGTACTTCCAAACTCTTATAACTATTTCGGTTTTTACTATTTACTATATATGTAATAATAATTTTATAATGTAGGATCATGAGCGAGTTGGAACTTCAAGTAGGCAAAAACAAAAATTCATGCACACAGCTGGGTCGAAAAGTTTTGCTTGTGTAGCTGATGATGAGGTATTTTGAATTTATTAATTGTGTCAAATATTAATTACTTTCTACTAAATAATATTTTTCCTACTATATTGTAGGAACTTTCGTCTGGTCAAAAAGTTGAACGCCTTTAGCTTTTTGACATTACACATAGAAAGAAAGATGGATCTCCTATGACTACTGAAGCTGTAGAAATTATGGTATATTTACTGAATAAAATTTAAATTATTTTAAATATTTATCATATTTAATTATAATGGTTTAATTCATCGTTTGTAGTGCAAATAATGTTAAGTTATGTTGCATTTGTTTTGATTATATATTTTGTTTCTAACTCTTTGATTGATTTATTAGGAGAAACTAAATGATAAAAGGGCAGAGTATGAAGCGATCGCTTCAAGTGATAGTTCTGATGACGACATTGATAATCGAATTATTATTGAAATTTGGATCTTGAAAGGTATGGTCGGGTTCGATTTCAAGGATCTTTTGTTAACCCAACCTAATATTTTGGATCCAGCTCGCAGTAATACATGCCTTCGGGGAATTAGGCTCAACCTGAAGTTCAGAGGTTAAGAGACCAGATGGCTCAGATGCAAGCGAGCACAGTTGAGAAAATTGTTCAATTTAAAGCGGAGGCAATATCAAGAGAAGCAGAGGATCAAAGAAAATATGAAGAACTATAGCTACAACTTAAAGCAGAGGCAGCAGCAAGGGAAGCAGAGGCAAGCAAAAAATATGACGAACTTCAGCTACAGCTTCAGTATATGATGAAGATGTTTCAGCAGTCGCAGAATCCGCCATCTTAGACGTTTGTTTTCTTTTTGTGAGAATATTTTAACAATATAACTTTTGAATATAATATATTTTGTTATTTCATTTATTACTTTAGACCATATACATATTTCTTTCGTTGGATTTGAAGTATCATTTAGATTTATAGTTTTTGGTTGGATTTGATGTTACAAGAAATTATGTTGACAATTCAAGTTCTATATGAACGAAAATGGGTTGGAAAAACTATGCTAAAGTTAGTGACATTTTTCCTCAAATGCTGCCAAAGAACATGACTTTTAGCGGCACTTTTACTAAAAACACCACTAAAGAACATGACCTTTAGCGGCGTTTGTGGGGAAAGCGCCACTATATGTCATGTTCTTTAGCGGCGTTTGTGGGGAAAGTGCCACTAAAGGTCATGTTCTTTAGCGGTGTTTGTGGGGAAAGCGCCGCTAAAGGTCATGTTCTATAGCGGCATTTTTATGAGAAACGCCGCTAAAGGTCATGTTCTATAGCAGCGCTTTTCCACATAAACGCTGCAAATTTTAGCAGGGCCAAAAAACATCGCAAAAAATTGGGTTTGCTGTAGTGTTTTTAATTTGAATTTTCATAGATTTAAGATAATTAAAGATCTATGGTTTTAAAGCTATCTTTTGAGTAAAAATGGTGAATCTCATAATAAAAAGCTAAGAGATGTTTTTAAAATGATTTTCATTATATTTTGATGAGATTAGAAGGTTTACAAATTCAATTTATCAAAATCTTTAAGTAATTTCATGAATTATGTAACACCCCAAACTCGGCCCATACGTTATGGCTGAATCTGGCGATATCACATTGAAGTGTGTTTCGAAAAACATCGTTTCTTTAGAAAATCCATGCTTATTTTTAAACCTCGTTTATGTATCTTAACAGAAATTTAGGGTGTCTTGTTCTTTTAAAACTTAAGTTATTTTAATAGAACGTTAATCATATTAGTTTGTTACTATACTTTAAAACCAAGTTTGATGCGGAAGCTTTTATGATAAGTTACGAAAACGTGGTGTTTTGAAAACCAATTATCTTTTGAAAAATCGCGTCCTATTACTACTCAGATGTGAATTAAAGTACGTAAAATCCCCAAACTAAAAGTAAAAAAAATTAAAGAGACCTTATTACATAACAAACACCCAAATTAAAATTATTGGAAATTAACTCAAATATAAAAATAGGGGCGGTTGTGTGGCCACCTCCGAATCCCTCACAGCACTGATCCGCCTAAGACTGGGGATTACCTGTACAGATAAATAGAGAGGTGAGTTTATGAAAACTCAGTGTGTAACCCCATGCAAATAAACAGCCAATCATGCTTTTTGCAAGTACAGTTTGGGCCTAAGCCCAAGTCAATAACAGTTCAGTTCAGTTGGGCCTTAGCCCATTATAGTAACAGTATCAGTGAGGGCCTTAGCCCATAACAGTATCAGTAATAGTTTAAGCATGCAATCAAAAATCCTACCCATCCAGCCTCTACACTTCAGTCCGTCCAACCTAACACTCCATGTGGGGATAAAATCACCCACCCATCCCTACACTTCAAAAATTAGCACCGGTTGCGGCACTAAACAGTATTTGCAGTAGAGCTGCCAGTACAGTACACTTCCTTCAATCATAATAATCCCATCCCATGCAACATATCACACATGGATGCAACATATATATATATATCATTGTATGCTCATATACGGTCATACATAACATAGGGGCATAACAGTCATTTTACCATAGGGGCATAATAGTCATTTACCAGTTTAGGGTCTAGGTGTACTTACCGATCCATCAATAGTTCCAAAGTTGTCTCGGGTGACCCGTGTAACCTTAACAGTGAAACAGTGCAAATGGGCCTAAGGCCCATAATGCAGGCTCGTATAGGCCCACACCCTTGTGTGGCCCACTTAGCCCAAAAATGGGCTCGACCATGTAATTTACATAGCTTGGCCCTATAATCTCCACACATTTTTGTGGATTTACTCGTGTGGGGCCCATAAGCCTTTTGGGTCCACACGGCCCATTTTGGCCCAACTTGGCCCAAAACAGCCCAAGAGCACGAAATCGCTGATGGTGGCCTCGGTAGTCTAACGCCCTTATTTTATGCGTTTACATTACCACTTGAGCGAGCGCACGCTCGTGTAGCGTCAATTGCCATACTTTTCCGGCTTTTGTCGGATTATGATTTGGGCAGTGTTTACACACCTGGTTTCGATATGTCACGAACAGTCGCTCAAGCACTCACTAACCTACATTTGGTCAATCGAACACCACCACCAGTCTTACTTTACGGTTAATAAGAAACCTGAAATCAACAATCCATTCATAGAGTAGCATTACCTTCAATCGAACCACAGTGATTCCCCACGAATCTTAGTCTTCAGCGATTGATTAAGAGTTTCCAGAGTCTTTCTTTAACTGCCATACAACTGTTATCAGTTAACACCTAAGGCAGAAGAAGAAAGGGAATGATGATTCTTTTATAGAACTTATCGAAGGAGAGTAAGAGAATCGAATAGAGGATGGATTCAGCCTTTCACCTTCGATTGATAGCTATCAAACACAGTTAAACAAAACCCTACTTTAGTAACTCAAAAGCTGAAACTTCTATTGCTATACTCACTTACTGAAAAGAAATAAGTCAGTCGGTAGAAGAAGAGGACTGGTTTGGCAGTAATCAGAACTGAAAATCGGTAGCACCATAGAAGAGGAGAATCAGTTTAAGGGAGAAGAGAGAAAAGAAATCAAATGGGGCAACTAAGGTCTATTCAGCCAACACAGCGGAAAGAAGAGAAGAGGAGATGAAAAGAAAAGAAGGATGTATTCGGCCAAGGAGAAAGATTGTCAAAAAGTGCAACAGAAGAAAGTGCAAACACCCTTACCACATTTGGCTAAAGAGAGAAAACAATACAGTAACCAAAAATGGGGAAAAGAGATTTCGGTAGAGAGCACAACACTTACCAAGAAAAACTGAAACTAAGAATCCCCCTCTAGTCGAATTCTTGAGTGCCAGAGTCCACTATCAGCACACTTCTACCTCTCCCCTCACTTCCTTGATTTCCTCCTAAATCCCTTCTCAGATCTCTCCACCTGACCATACCTCCCCTCAACCATTCAATTCAAGTTCACCTCAACCACTTCAGTGTTTCAGTCAAACTCCAACACCTCCACGGTACAGTAGCAAAATAAACATTCCCTTGCTTTCAGCAAGATTCGAACCTTAGACCACTTGCATAGGTAACACGCCACTTACCCCCTAGACCAACAAGCTCCTTATGTCATGCTTTACCCATAATTATTTAAAAGCCTACCAACAAAAGGCAAGAGTTTTATTCCCTAAAAACCAAAATTTTGCACAAGCCCAGGCTTGAACTCATAACTTCTTAGACATTCCCAAACACACCCAAATCACTTAGCCACTAAAGTAGATAGGTATTTGTGATACAAACATGCAAAAATAAATACTTAAGTTTTGATGCGTTACAACTCTACCCACTAAAAGAAAATTTCGGCCTCGAAATTTACCTGGTCAAAACATATAAGGGTATTGCTGACACATCGCCTCTTCAGGGCTCCCATGTGGCCTCTTCTGAACTATGATTGCGCCAAAGTACCTTAACCAGTGGGATAGACTTCTTCCTCAAGACTTTCACATCACGATCTAAGATCTGAGCTGATTCATCTTCAAATGTTAGGTCAGGTCTAACCTCAATCTCCTCAGTCGAAATCACATGCGTGGAATCAGAGCGATAACGCCTCAGCATAGAGATGCGGAACACATCATGAATCCGATCCAACTCTGGAGGTAACTCAAGTTGATAGGCAACCAATCCCACATGTTTCAGTATGTGATAAGGCCTAATGAACCTAGGGCTCAACTTGCCATTCCGTCCAAATCTCAATACCTTCTTCCATGGTGAGACCTAAAGAAAGATGCAGTCCCCCAAAGAATACTCAATCTCCTTGCGTTTCTGATCGTGTGTCTGAGAGTTTTAATATTTATATAATGAATGATCAAGCCTAGAAACTAACTATCACCACGATTGAGGCAAGCGCACCTATCGAACAGTAGTATAGTTTAGTGGCAAGACAGGAATGTCGAACCCAAGGGAACCAAAAGTACTATTACTGACTTTCTTTCTATTATTTAGCCTAAAATAAAAGGGATTTAATGTTTATCTAACTAATTACTAAGCTAAGGATGCAAGACGCAGAGAATGAATTGGGAAAATACTTCTGAGAAAACCAATTGATTAAGACAATACCCGAGGAAGAATCCACCTAGACTCCACTTATTATTTAACTCTGAACCAGATGATTTATTCACTTGACTTGATCTGTAGGATTCCCTAATTTATATTAATACCTCTCTCAAGGCTACTAACGTCTAACCCTAGGGTGATTAATTGAAACCTCTTTCTAATTAAAACCCCTAGTGTTGGATTAACTCGATCTGTGGACTTCCATATTAGGTTTGACACTGATCCGGCAGATTTTCGTCCTCCTATCTCTAGGATTGCGATCAACTCCGCTTAACTATGCTAGATCTACTCTCAAACAGGGACTTTTGCTCTTCTGAATAAGCACATCAATACTTGAATCAATATCCTGAAATATTAACACAAGAATTAAGAACACATAATTAAGAACAAATCAAGTATTTATCATACAGTTCAGAAAACAATAACAATATCAATCTTAGGTTTCATCCCTCTCAGGTATTTGAGGAGTTTAGTTCATATTTACAAAAGAATACATCTCAAAAGAAATTAAATAACAAAACATAAAGAAAAACCCTAAAACCCCTAAAGGAAATTGAAGGGAAAATCCTCAGTCTTGAGCATGATTATGGCTTCTGAGATGGATCAACTGGCTTTCTTCGAGTAATTCCCTAATTTCAACTCTCTCTAGCTTTGCTCCTATCAAAAGCCCTGACAGAGGCCTTCTGTCGAGCTCCCCCTTTAGGTTGCCCTCTAAGGTGTTTATATAGGCTCTCAGAATGCCTTACTTGGCCCACAAGTATCCTAATCCGAGTGAAATTAAAACGGGTCATGGTAGGGACACGCCCGTGTGAATCGAGCCTTGGGCCGTGTTTGAGTCTGTTAAAGTGGCACGGGCATGTGGCGAACTCCAGGCCGTGTGGATTTCTTACTGTGGCCCATTTTCTCTATTGTTGGCCCGTTTCTCATTCTTTTCATCCTCCTATGCTCTCCTACATACAAAACATGAAATTAAAGGATTAGGAGAATCAAATTCATCAAATTAAAGGATAAATCATCCTAAATATGCCAAATGTGGGATTAAAATATGCATATCTTACGATTTATCAAATACCCCTACACTTAAGCATTTGCTTGTCCTCAAGCAAAATTCTCAACTCACAATAAAAATTCATTCTTCTCAATTTATAACTCCTATCAATAATGTTTTGAAATAATCCATAGGTAATCATACATTGAGAATTCAACTAAAAGAACATCAAAGTTTCAAACAATCCAAGTTGAGCATTTTATTCATGAAAAACATAGGTATCCCCCCTTATCTAGGTAATCACCTTTGATTCAAAATATCACAAAGTTAACATCCTCACTAAGCATTCACTCAAATCACTTGAAGTGTTTAAGGGACAATAAATTAAGCACTCAATAGTTAACATGAAAAGTTATTACCATAGGCTTGCATGAAAATCAAATCTACACCACTATAAACTGAGATGATCCATCGATCAAAAGGTCTTTAAAAAGGGTTGTAACGTGGCTTGGTTAGGGGGCGTGGGTATAGGCTCAAAGAGAAGGTTAGAATCGAGATTGAATTGAAAAATTACCTAACTAGAAAAATAGACTAATAATGAATAATTACACTAATAATACAAGCTTCTTCTAAAGATGTGAGATTTGCTGCTTAAGCTCATAAAAAATAGAAATAACAATGGATATACTTTCAACTCTTTTTTTTTAAGAACAAATCATATGATTATAGGAAAGAATTTTCAACTGAAATAGAGAACATAGTTAGGCAACTTCTCAAATCAAATATTGACAAAAAGGTTAATAAGAAAAATTCTTTAATGAATCAAAAAGAGTAAGTCTTGGGTTAATATTAAGGGTAAATCAAGAAATGGTTAATGAGGATCAAAGGGGTTCACTAGGGGTTAATTATAGAGGTAGGCCTTTTGGGAAGTTGATAAACCGTATATATACATATTTTAATCTCACATTTAGCATACTTTTGGATGATTTATCCCCGAATTGTAAAATTTGGTGCTCCTAATTCTTTAATTTCATGTTTTATACTTAAGAGAGCACTAGAGGATTAAAAGAACGAGAAATAGGCCAAACACGGAGAAAATGGGCCAAAGTACTAAATTGACACGGCCTGGGCCCAAACCATACGGCCGTGCCTCTTTAGCAGACCCGAACACAGCCTGGCCTCGATTCACACGGGTGTGTGCCACGAGCATGTACCTGACGTGACCTGTTTGAATTCCACTCGGATTAGGATACTTAGGGGCAAAGAAAGACATTCCGAAAGCCTATATAAACCCCCTAAGTATGACCTAAAAGGGGCTAGTCCAGTTAGGCCGAAGAGCCAAGCCAGAGAGGCCAGAATTGTGGGATTTATTCGAAGAAAGCCAGTTGATTCATCTCAAGAAGCCAGATTCATACTCAAGATAGAGGATCTTCCCTTCAAATTCCTTCAGGGGGTTTTAGGGTTTTTCTTATGTTTTGTTTTATATTTTCTTCTGAGATTTATTCTTTTATCATTATGAACTAATCCCCTTAAATACCTGAGGGGGATGAAACCTAAGACGGATCTTGTTATTGTTTTCTGAACTATACGGTAAATACTTTATTTGTTCTTAATTATGTGTTCTTTATTCTTGCTTTGATATTTCAGGATATTGATTCAAGTATTGATGTACTTAGGCAGTGGAGCAAAAGTCCCTATTTAAGAGTAGATCTAGCATAATTAAGTAGAGTTGATCGCAACCCTAGAAATAGGATGACAAAAATTTGCCGGATTAGGGTCAAACCTAATATGGGAGTCCACAGATCGAGTTAATGCAATTCTAGGGGTTTTAATTAGAAAGAAATTTCAATTAATCAACCTAGGGTTAGACATTAGTAGCCTCAAAAGAGGTATTAATATAAATTAGGGAATCCTACGGATCAAGTTAAGTGAATAAATCGTCTGGTTCAGAGTTAAATAACAAGTGAAGTCTAGGTGGATTCTTCCTCGGGTACTTTCCCAAATTCGTTCTCTGTGTCTTAGCATCTTTAGCTTAGTAGTTAGTTAATTTTAGAATAAACAACAATTCCCTTAATATTTTTAATTTTAGAATAAACAACAATTCCCTTAATTTTTAGGCTAAATAATAAAAAGAAAGTTAGTATTAGTACTTTTGGTTTCCTTGGGTTCAACAATCCGGTCTTGCCACTAAACTATACTACTGTTCGATAGGTGCGCTTGCCTTATTCGTTGTCATAGTTAGTTTCTAGGCTCGATCATTCATTATATAAACTTTTAAGACTCTGACACACGATCAAGTTTTTGGCACCGTTGCCAGGGAACTGAAATATTAAGAATGCTCAATTTTTATTACTTTAGCCATATTTTATTTTTGCAATTAAATGTTATTTTCGTTTTTCTAAATTTTCTTCTTTTCTTCTGGCAGGTATTCTAGTTTATGACTAGAAGAAATCTGTCAAGACCTCTACTCTAAGATAGTGAAACTGAAAGCACAGTTCACAGAAATCGAAGAGAAATAAGGAGAAGCCTACAATACATACAAGAAGAGCAAGAAAATGAAATTAATACTACCAAAGAGATGGCTGAGAATAATCCGCTACCTCCAGAGGTTGCCGAAAATCATGCTCCTCGAACTATGTATGATTATGCTAAACCTAATTTAACAGGAACTGAGTCAAGTATTGTTAGACCTACTATTGCTGCAAATAATTTTGAACTGAAACCTAACACAATTCAGATGATACAACAGTTTGTTCAGTTTGATGGTTTGTAGGATGAAGATCCAAATAATCATTTGGCGAATTTCCTAGATTTTTGCGATACTTTCAAAACAAATGGCGTTTCTGATGATGCCATCCGTCTTTGGTTATTTCCCTTTTCTTTGAGAAATAAAGCTAAACAGTGGTTGAATTCTCTTCCATGAGGATCAATCACTACATGGGAATAAATAACCGAAAATTTTTTATTAAAATATTTTTCGCCGGCTAAAATGGCCGAGTTGAGGAATGATATCTCTTCTTTTGTGCAGATGGATTTAGAAACACTTTACGATGCATGGGAGAGATACAAGGATATATTGAGAAGGTGCCCACACCATGGTTTACCCTTGTGGCTACAGGTCCAAAATTTTTATAATGGTGTGAACCCTTCAACGAGGCAGTTGATCGATTCAGCCATTGGCGAAACCTTGAATAACAAAACACCTGAGGCTGAATATGAATTCATTAAAGAGATGTCACTGAATAACTATCGGTGGCAAGTCACAAGGACATGGCCAATGAAAGCAGCCAGTGTTTTCAACCTCGACGCGGTAACCATGCTATCAAATCAGGTAGAACTTTTAAATAAAAAGATTGATGGTTTATATGGTTCTTCTCAAGTGCATCAAGTTATGCAGTGCGATACGAATGGATGAGGGATGAACAACACAGAATATCCACCTTATAACCCGGGCGCTGAGAACGAGCAAGTTCACTATATGGGTAACAATTTTAAACCTCAAAATAACCCTTATAGTAACACTTATAATCCAGGTTGAGGGAACCACCCCAATTTTTCATGGGGTGGTCAAGGAAATCAGAGACAACAGCCCCCTCCAAACTTCCAACAATAGCCCTTCCCACAGGAAAAAAAGTCGAACCTTGAGGAGATGCAGACAAAATTTATAGCGGTGTCAGAAACTCGTTTCCAAAACACTAAGACAACACTCAAAAATCAACAAGCATTGATTCAAGGGATCGAGAACCTATTAGGGCAACTTGCTAAGCTGATCTCAGAATGACCACAAGAAAGCTTGCCAAGCAACACTGAAACTAACCCAAATGAGCAACTTCAAGCCATAACAACTCATGATAGCAAAGGGTTAGATGAGCCAAAGGTAAGCCAAGAGAATGTGGTAGAGGAAGGTAAGGTTGAGGTAAGTCATGATAAGCCAAAATCGATAATTAAAGAGTACCAACCTCGTATACCATGCCCCAATGCGATGAAGAAAGACAACACAGATGAACAATTTGGTAAATTTCTTAAACTTTTAAAGAAATTACATATTAACTTACTATTTCTTGAAGCTCCTTCGCAGATGCCAGATTCAAGGAAATTTTTAAAAGAGATTCTTACAAACAAGCAGAAGTTAGACGTGGAATCGCATGTGGAACTAAACGCAGTGTGCTCAGCAATGTTGCAAAATAGACTACCACAAAAATTAAAAGATCCAGGGAGTTTTATAGTTCCATGCTTAATTGGTAGTTTATCTGTTGATAATGCTTTAGCTGATTTAGGGGCAAGCATCAATGTTATGCCTTATAAAGTGTTTAAACAGCTAGGTCTAGGGAAACCCAAACAAACTAGGATGAGCATTCAATTGGCTGATAAAACTATTAGAATTACTAGGGGTATAATCGAAGATATTCTCGTGAAAATTGATAAATTCGTATTCCCAGTAGACAAAAATATTCCTTTAATTTTAGGAAGACCCTTTTTAACAACTGCCAAGACTAAAATTGATGTTGGCAAAGGAGAACTCATCCTTTGTGTAGGTGACGAATCAATCAGTCTTCAGGCTCTTGACCCGTCTAGGACATCAAGTAATCAAGGAGAGAAAATTAATTTTATTAATGACCATTCGGTTAAATCTTCTTTTCAGGAAACACCACAGAACTACACAACTGAGCCAGATTCTAGACCTCACACCAAAAAGGAAATAACTCATGTGGGATGAAGGCTTCAGATTGATGGACTAGATGAGTGTAAGACACATTTCAAGGAAAAACTAGGAATACACGAAGCAAAATTGAAGCAACTCCATGATAAACCTAAAGATGGGAAAAACCAATTTCAGATCGGGGATCAGGTATTGCTGGTTAAAATAGACCCTCGGATCGCCACCTCAGACCTTGATACAAATGAAAAGATCCCTTTTAAGGTACTCAACCCTTACGGAATAGTCGAGGTAAGTAATCCTATATTCGGCACTTTTAAAGTAAATGCTACTCGACTCGAGCTATATATTGATAATAGAACTGATAGCATGAGAAAGGATTTTCAACTCCTCAAACCACCATGATTATGCGAATGAGAGGTAAGTCTAGCTTAAGACTTTAAACGAGCGCTTCTCGGGAGGCAACCCGAGCACTAACCCCATTAATTTTTACATTTTTATTTTTACTTCTAATTTTCCTTTTTAGCACCTAACTACAAACTAACCAAAGTGTAGATTTCCATACCATACGGCCATGGCCGTGGCCGTGTGGACACCATGAATTTTCATATCGATGTGGCAGAGATAGTACGAAATAGAACGAAAAAATATCTTCAAGCTACGGGCTCCAAATAAACACCACGGCTGTGCGATACAACCATGGTCGACACTGTTTTATAAACATGGGCATGGCGACCTGTACACAGACGTGGGAGAAATGAACGAAGCAAAACATGGTCGTATGATACGGCCGTGTGACACAACACGCCCATGGTACACAGGCGTGGGGATGTACCAGATCTGAAATTTCTATTTAAAACACCCCTCTCCCCTTCTCACCTACTTCCCATTGCTCTTCTTCCATATCCTTTACACTCCCCTCCCTTTTCATTTTCATTTTTTTTAACTCTTGATCTACGCCATATCCATTTCAAAGAAACGGAAGGATCCTATGATAGTCTCTCTCTACGAGACCGATCTACATAAGTTCATGCCGGCCACTTCATTAACTCGATAGGATAGGGACCCTTGAGTCCATTTCAGTTTTCTTTTTCTTTTCTCTTCTCCTTTATTTTCCTTTTCTTTATTTCTCGTTTACTTAATTTAATCTATTTTATTTTGTTTTCTTTGATTTAGGTTCTAACTTAATTTAATCTATTTTATTTTGTTTTCTTTGATTTAGGTTCTAAAGGCTGTTAGGGAATCACCACACCAAGCCTTAGAAATCACACGCACCTCGTGAACCATCTAACAATAAGGACTTTTCAGTCCATTAATCTTTTCTTGTAGTCTTATTTCACTTTTGATTTTGTTTCTCTTTATCTTTCTTTTCTTTAAATATATAATTAGTATGTTTTGAATTATTCTTATTATTTCCTGGCTAATTCTTCACGAGTTTCTCAATTTCTTCATCTAGCGCAGAGATTATCGGCGGCCACCACACCACGACCACTCCCAAATCAAGGGAACATCCAAAATTCAGGAAGTTTCACCTCTCTTTATCTCTTATGATTTCATATATATCTTTGTACATTGAGGGCAATGTACATATTAAGTGTCGGGGGTGAATAGTATTTTGAAAAAGTTCCTAACTTTCTGCATTATTCAAATCCCTGAATGATATCTTGTCTTTAAGTAATCTTCTTATGTTACTAATTTGAATGAAATTTTCTTTGATTTATGATTTTCTTTCATATGTTTTGGATTAATTCATTGATAATTATACAGTGATGATTAAACTTTAGGAGACTAGAGAATCAAGTATGATGAGTCTATTTTCAAAAATTAAAATTTTGTTAGGTTGTCAACATGAATCTAATTATTACCTTGAAGTTTGAAATTTACAAAGTTGATATAAAAAACCCATAATTTTTGTGAGATCTTGAGCCTTTTAGAGCATACATTCTTTCATGCTCACTTTTTGATTCTAAGTGTGTCAACATTGATTTGTTATTCTAGAACTTGCTTCGATTATACATGTTGAGACCACACCTTTGATTTGATATACAGAGATGATAAAGACACTTAGGATTTAACCCACTTACTCCACCAAAAGCCTACCCTCACAATTAACCCTTAGTGAACCCCTTTGATCCTAACAACCTTTTTTTCTTGACTCACCCACTAATATTAACCCAAAACCCATCTTGTATTTGTTATCACCATTTCTTTACTCCTTTTTTGTCGAGATTTGATTTTGAGCAGTTGCCTAACTATGTTCTATATTTCAGTTGTTAAAGTTCTTTCTTATTATTGTAAATATCGTTTACTTGATTTGTTCTTAAGAAAAAAAACGAAGTATATTCATTATTAGTTTTATGATTAAGTGAGCTTATACGTTTAAATTCCACATCTTGAGAAGAAGCTCATGTTATGAAATTTTAGTTGATGTAATTATTCAGGATTAGTTAATTTTTTTTGTTAGATAAATTGTCAATTCAATCTCGATTCTAACCCTTTAATTCAGCCTTTATCCACACCTTTAACCCGAGCCCCATTACAACCCTTTCTAAAGACCTTTTGATTTGTGTATCATCTCATTTTATGGTGGTGTAAATTTGATTTTCATGTAAGCATATGGGATTAACTTTTCATGTTCGACTTTTGAGTGCTTAATTTTGAACCTTAAACATTTTAAGTGATTTGAGTGAATCTTTAGTGAGGATGTCAACTCTTGTCGATTTTGAATTAAAGGTGGTTATTTAGGTAAGGGGAAACGCCTATATTTTCATGCTACAAAAACTATGACTTTGATTGTTTGAATCTTTAGGACCCTTCTACTTAAATTATCAATGTATGAATTACCTTTGAATTATGATGAAACATTACTGATGAATATTATGGATTGAGGAAGTTTATTTTAATTGTGAGTTGAGAATTTTGCTTGAGGACAAGCAAATGTTTAAGTGTGGGGGTATTTAATAAACCGTAATATATACATATTTTAATCCCACATTTAGCATACTTTTGGATGATTTTTCCCCCGAATTGTGGAATTTAGTGCTCCTAATCCTTCAATTTCATGTTTTATACTTAGGAGAGCACTAGAGGATGAAAAGAACGAGAAACGAGCCAAAACGGAGAAAATGGGCCAAAGTATGAAATCGACACGGCCTAGGCCCAAGCCACATGACCGTGCCTCTTTAGTAGACCTGAACACAGCCTAGCCTCGATTCACACGGGTGTGTGCCACAGGCGTGTCCCTGACGTGACCTGTTTGAATTCCACTCGGATTAGGATACTTAGGGGCAAAGAAAGACATTCCGAAAGCCTATATAAACCCCCTAAGTATGACCTAAAAGGGGGCGGTCCAATTAGGCTAAAGAGCCAAGCCAGAGAGGCAAGAATTGTGGGATTTATTCGAAGAAAGCTAGTTGATTCATCTCAAGAAGCCAGATTCATACTCAAGATAGAGCATCTTCCCTTCAAATTCCTTCAGGGGATTTTAGGGTTTTTCTTATGGTTTTTTTTATATTTTCTTCTAAGATGTATTATTTTATCATTATGAACTAAACCCCTTAAATACCTGAAGGGGATGAAACCTAAGACGGATCTTGTTATTGTTTTCTGAACTATATGATAAATACTTTATTTGTTCTTAATTATGTGTTCTTAATTCATGCTTTGATATTTCAGGATATTGATTCAAGTATTGATGTGCTTAGGCAGTGGAGCAAAAGTATTTGTTTAAGAGTAAATCTAGCATAATTAAGCGGAGTTGATCACAACCCTAGAAATAGGATGACGAAAATCTACCGTATTAGGGTCAAACCTAATATGGGAGTCCATAGATCGAGTTAATGCAATTCTAGGGGTTTTAATTAGAAAGAAATTTCAATTAATCAAACCTAGGGTTAGACATTAGTAGCCTCAAAAGAGGTATTAATATAAATTAGGGAATCCTACAGATCAAGTCAAGTGAATAAATCGTCTGGTTCGGAGTTAAATAACAAGTGAATTCTAGGTGGATTCTTCCTCGAGTATTGTCTTAATCAATTGGTTTTTCCCAAAAGTATTTTCCCAAATTCATTCTCTGTGTCTTAGCATCTTTAGCTTAGTAGTTAGTTAATTTTAGAATAAACAACAATTCCCTTAATTTTTAGGCTAAATAATAAAAAGAAAGTTAGTATTAGTACTTTTGGTTTCCTTGGGTTCGACAATCTGGTCTTGCCACTAAACTATAATACTGTTCGATAGGTGCGCTTGCCTTATTCGTTGTCATAGTTAGTTTCTAGGCTCGATCATTCATTATATAAATTTTTAAGACTCTAACACACGATCAAAAGTAAGTGGGTTAAATCCTAGGTGCCTTTATCATCTCAGTATATCAAATCAAAAATGTGGTCTCAACTTGTATAATCGAAGCAAGTTCTAGAATAACATATCAATATTGACTCACTCAAAGCAACAATAAAAGTGAGCATGAAAGAATGTATGCTCTAAAGGCTCAAAATCTCATAGAAATTATTGGTTTTTGATGTCAATCCTGTGAACTTCAGACTTCAAGGTAGTACCTAAACTTGGGGAAACATCTGAGCAAAAATTTTTAATTTTCAAAAATCAACTAATCATGCTTGATTCTCTAAAGCCTTTAAGTTTAAACAGTCAATGCACAACTGCCTATGTTTTAATCCAAGACATATTAATAAAAATCATTAATTAATCAGAATTTGTTCAACATAATTCATGGATTTGAGAATAATGCAAAAATTTAGGGCTTAAAATTCACCCCTCACACTTAATATGTACATTGCCCTCAATGTACAAAAGAAGATATTCTAGAGATTACTATCATTATTATAAAAGAGAAAGGGAGAGGTGAAACTTCCTGAATTTTGGATGGATTCCTTGAGTTGAAAGTGTAGAAATTTGATTCGGAGGTGAAAGATAAGTTGGAGGAGGCGTCTCTAATGGTGGTATAGTGGCCGCCAACAATCACTGCGCTAGATGAAGAAATTGGGTAACTCGTGAAGAAATAGCCAGGAAATAATAAGAATAATTCAAAATATACTAATTATGTATTTAAAGACAAGAAAGATAAAGAGAAAGAGTGTAAAAAGTAAAAAAATTAAAAGAAAAGATTAATGGACTGAAAAGTCCTTATCATTAGATGGTTCACGAGGTGGGTGTGATTTCTAAGGTCGTGGTGTGGTGATTCCCTAACAGCCTTTAGAACCTAAATCAAAGAAAACAAAATGTAAGAATAAAAATTAAAGACAAGAAAGATACAGGGAAGGAAAATAAAGGAGAAAAGAAAAGAAAAAGAAAAATTAAATGGACTCAAATGTCCTTGCCTTGTCGGGTCAATGAAGCGGCTGGCATGAACTCATGTAAATCGGTCTCACATGGGGAGACTGTGCTAGAGTCCTTTTGCTTCTTCGACATGGGGATGGTAGTGTTGGCCTTGCCTTTGGGCATTCAGTGATAGTGGTAAGTATGGTGAAAAAGGAAGAAAAACTATGGTGGCTGGGGTTGAGAGGAAAGGGGTTTGGTGGGGAAAGTGTGCAGAAAAGGGAGATTATATAGAAATAGGGATCTGGTGGCTTCCCACGCCCGTGTACCATGGGCCTGTTGGGTCACACGGCTATATCGCATGACCGTGTTGTGCTTCATTCGTTTCTCCCACGTCCGTGTAGTGTTCACCACGCCCATGTTGATAAATCAGTATCGTCCACGGTCGTGGCATTTTATCACCGCCTGTGGTTTGGAGATTTTTCATTTTTGGTTCGTACTATCTCTACCACGCCAATGTGTAAATCTGTGGCGTCCACACGGCCACGGCCACGCACGTGTGTAAGGCCGTGGGGGAGGGAAGCCTATGTTTCATTAATTTTGTTATTTTGTATTTAGATGCTGAAAGTAAAAATAAAAAGAAAATTGAAAATATGAAAATTAATGGGGTTAGTGTTCGGGTTGCCTCCTGAGAAGCACTCATTTATAGTCTTAAGCTAGACTTACCTCTCATTCGCATATTCATGGTGGTTTGAGGAGTTGAAATTCATCACCCCTGATATCAGTTTTATGACCATTATATAGTTTGAGTTGAGTAGTGTTTAACCTTAAAAGTGCCTAATTTAGGATTAGTTACCTCGACTGCTCCATATGGGAAGACATTCAGTACCTCAAAAAGGATTTCTTCGTTTGTATCAAGTTCTGAAGTGGCAATCCGAGGGTCTATTTTATTCAACAATACCTCGTCTCCGATCTTAAATTGGTTTGGCTCATGGAGTGATTTTGGTTCTGCTTTGTGTGTTCCTAATTTCTCCTTGAAATGTGTCTTCCACTCATCTAGTTCATCGATCTGAAGCCGTTGTTCCTCGTGAGTTATTTCTTTGTTGGCACAAGGTCTAGGATGTGGCTCAGCTATGTATTTTCGTGGTGTTTCCTGTAAAGAAGGTGGAACCAAATGGTCATTAGTAGAGTTGATGTTTTCACCTTAATTACTCGATGTCCTAGCTGAGTTAAGAGCCTGAAGAGTGATCGTTTCGTCACCTACATGAAGTATGAGTTCGCCTGTACCAACATCAATTTTAGTTTTGGCAGTTGCTAAAAAGGGTCTTCCTAAAATTAAAGGAATATTATTGTCCTCATCCATGTCTAAAACGATAAAGTCTATTGGGAATATGAAATTTTCAATCTTGACTAGTACATCTTCGATTATACCCTTAGGAATTCTAATAGTTTTATCATCTAATTGAATGCTCATCCTAGTTTGTTTAGGTTTCCCTAGACCTAGCTGTTTAAACATTTTATAAGGCATAACATTTATTCTTGCCCCTAAATCAACTAAAGCATTATCAACAGATAAAGTACCAATTAAGCATGGAATTGTAAAACTCCCTGGATCTTTTAACTTTCGTGGTTGTTTATTTTGTAGAATTGCTGAGCACACTGCATTTAGTTCCACATATGACGTCTCGTCTAACTTCCGTTTGTTTGTCAAAAGCTCTTTTAAAAATTTCCTTGAATCTGGCATCTGTGAAAGAGCTTCAAGAAATGAAAGTTAATATGTAATTTCTTTAGAAGTTTATGAAATTTACCGAATTGTTCATCTATGTAGTCTTTCTTCAGCGCATTGGGGTATGGCACACGAGGTTGGTACTCTTTAATTACCGGTTTTGACTTATCATGACTTACTTCAACCTTACCTTCTTCTACCATATTCTCTTGGTTAGTTTGGGTTCATCGAACCCTTCGCTATCGTGAGCTGTTATGGCTTGAAGTTGCTCCTTTGGGTTAGTTTCAGTGTTGCTTGGCAAGCTGTCTTGTGGTCGTTCTGAAATCAACTTAGCAAGCTGACCTAATTGGTTCTTGATCCCTTGAATCGATGCTTGTTGGTCTTTGAGGGTTGTTTCGGTGTTTTAGAAGCGAGTTTCTAACACCGCAATAAATTTCATAAGCATCTCTTCGAGGTTTGACTTTTTCTCCTGTGGGTAGGGTTGTTGTTGGAAGCCTGGAGGAGGTTGTTATCTTTGATTTCCTTGACCACCCCATGAGAAATTGGGGTGGTTCCTCCAACCTGGATTATAAGTATTACTATACGGGTTATTTTGAGGTCTAAAATTATTATCCATATAGTGAACTTGCTCATTTTCAGCGCTCGGGTTGTAAGGTGGATATTCTGTATTGTTCATCCCTCCTCCATTTGTATCGCACTGCATAGCTGGATGTACTTGCGAAGAACCACATAATCCATCAATCTTCTTACTTAACAGTTCTACCTAATTTGATAGCATGGTCACTGCGTCGAGATTGAAAACACTGGCAGCTTTTGTTGGCTTTATCCTCGTGACTTGCCACTGATAGTTATTGAGTGACATCTCTTCAATGAATTCGTAGGCTGCTTCAGGAGTATTGTTATTCAGGGTTCCACCGGTGGCTGAATCGATCAACTGCCTAGTTGAGTGGTTCACACCATTGTAAAAGGTTTGGACCTGTAGCCACAAGGGTAACCTATGGTGAGGGCACCTTCTTAGTAGATCCTTGTATCTCTCCTATGCATCATAAAGTGTCTCTAAATCCATCTGCACAAAAGAAGAGATATCATTCCTCAATTTAGCCATTTTAGCCAGTGGAAAATATTTTAACAAAATTTTTTCGGTAATTTGCTCCCATGTAATGATTGAACCTCGTGGTAACGAGTTCAACCACTATTTAGATTTATTCCTCAACGAAAAGGGAAACAACCGAAGACGAATGGAATCTTCAGAAACGCCATTTATTTTGAAAGTATCGCAAAATTCTATGAAATTCGCCAAGTGATTATTTGGATCTTTATCCTGCAAACCATCAAACTGAACAAATTGTTGTATCATCTGAATTGTGTTAGGTTTCAGTTCAAAATTATTTGCAGCAATAGCAGGTCTAACAATACTTGACCTAGTTCTTTTTAAATTAGGTTTAGCATAATCAGACATAGTACGAGGAGCAGAATTTTGATTCACCGGGTTTGCGAAAACCATAGGAGGTAGCAGATTCTTATCAGCCATCTTTGCAGTAGTATTGGTATCGTCCTCTTGCTCTTCTTCTATGTATTGTAAGCTTCGCCTTATTTCTCTTCTGTTTCTGCGAACGGTACCTTCTATATCGCTGTCAAAAATCAAGGGTTCTGACGGGTTCCGCCTAGTGATAAACTAGAAAAACCGATCAAAAAAATAATAGAGAGATTAGAAAACCAAAAATAAAAATTAGAAAGAAATAAATAAAAGAAAAATGGCTAAAGTAATGAAAATTGAGTGTTCCTAATATTTCAGTTCCCCGGCAACGGCGCCAAAAACTTGATCGTGTGTCTGAGAGTTTTAATATTTATATAATGAATGATCGAGCCTAGAAACTAACTATCACCATGATTGAGGCAATCGTACCTCTCAAACAGTAGTATAGCTTAGTGGCAAGACCGGAATGTCGAACCCAAGGGAACCAAAAGACTAGTACTGACTTTCTTTCTATTATTTAGCCTAAAATAAAAAGGGATTTAATGTTTATCTAACTAATTACTAAGCTAAGGATGCCAAGACACAGAGAATGAATTGGAAAAATACTTTTGAGAAAACCAATTGATTATGACAATACCCGAGGAAGAATCCACCTAGACTTCACTTGTTATTTAACTCTGGACTAGACGATTTATTCACTTAACTTGATCCGTAGGATTCCCTAATTTATATTAATACCTCTCTCGAGGTTAGTAATGTCTAACCCTAGGTTGATTAATTGAAATCTCTTTCTAATTAAAACCCCTAGTGTTGCATTAACTCGATCTATGGACTCTCATATTAGGTTTGACCCTAATCGGCATATTTTCATCGTCCTATCTCTAAGAGTGCGATCA
Source organism: Gossypium bickii (assembly GCA_025503065.1). NCBI lineage: Eukaryota > Viridiplantae > Streptophyta > Magnoliopsida > Malvales > Malvaceae > Gossypium > Gossypium bickii. The sequence continues at coordinate 85,542,653 of CP106712.1, forward strand.
AATCCGCTTAACTATGCTAGATCTACTCTTACACGGGGACTTTTGCTCCTCTAAATAAGCACATCAATACTTGAATCAATATCCTGAAATATTAACACAAGAATTAAGAACACATAATTAAGAACAAATCAAGTATTTATCATACAGTTCAGAAAACAATAACAAGATCCGTCTTAGGTTTCATCCCCCTCAGGTATTTGAGGAGTTTAGTTCATGTTTATAAAAGAATACATCTCAGAAGAAATTAAATAACAAAACATAAAGAAAAACCCTAAAACCCCTAAAGGAAATTGAAGGGAAAATCCTCATTTTTGAGCGTGATTCCGACTTCTGAGATGGATCAACTGGCTTTCTTCAAGTAATTCCCTAATTTCAACTCTATCTAGCTTTGCTCCTGTCAAAAGCCCTGACAGAGGCCTTCTGTCAAACTCCCCCTTTAGGTTGCCCTCTAAGGTGTTTATATAGGCTTTCGGGATGCCTTACCTGGCCCACAAGTATCCTAATCCGAGTAAAATTAAAATGGGTCAGGGCAGGGACACTCCCGTGTGAATCAAGCCTTGGGCCGTGTTTGAGTCTGTTAAAGTGGCACGGGCGTGTGGCGAACTCCAGGCCGTGTGGATTTCTTACTTTGGCCCGTTTTGTCCATTTTTTGGCCTATTTCTCATTATTTTCATCCTACTATGCTCTCCTACGTATAAAACATGATATTAAAGGATTAGGAGCATCGAATTCATCAAATTAAGGGATAAATCATCTAAAAGTATGCCAAATGTGGGATTAAAATATGTATATATTACGGTTTATTAGCTTCAAATCCGCATACGACTTCTGTCTATCCGATGCCGCCTTTAATCGATCTCAAATTAATCTGACTTTGTCCTCAGTAACAGAAACCAATTCAGGGCCAAAAACATGCGGCTCACCCAACTCAGTCCAACACGAAGAAGTACGACACCTATGGCTATATAATGGCTCGTAAGTTGCCATTTGTATGCTAGACTGGTAGCTATTGTTATACGCAAACTCTACCAATGGCAAGTAGTCTTTCCAACAGCCTCAAAAATCAATTACACAACACCTTAACATATCTTCCAGTATTTGAATCACCCTTTCTTATTGACCATTTGTCTGGGGGTGAAACGCAGTATTGAAGTCCAGTCTTGTACCCAAAGCCTTGTGTAACTTCTTCCAGAACTGAGACGTGAAACGAGGATCTTTATCTGATATGATGGAAACCTGTACCCCATGCTATCTCACTATCTCAGCTACATATAGTTTAGCCAGCTTCTGCAAAGAATAATCAGCACGAACTGGTATGAAATAGGCTGACTTGGTCAACCGATCCACTATGACCCATATTGCATCCTTCTTAGTAGGCGTTAGGGGTAGCCCACTAACGAAGTCCACAGTTATCCTCTCCCACTTCCAAAGTGGAATTTTAACTGGCTGCAGCAATCAACGAAAATCCCTCAATAAAATATCTATAATACCCTGCCAGACCCAGAAAGCTTCGAATCTCAGATACCGTCTTAGGCGGCTTCCAATCCAAAATAGCTTCAATCTTCTGAGGATCCACCTTAATCCCTTCAGTAGATACCACATGGCCCAGAAATGTTACCTCTCGTAGCTAGAATTCATACTTGCTGAACTTAGCGTATAACTATTTCTCCCTCAAAATCTGCAGAACAATTCGAAGGTGTGCGTCATGTTCATCCTCAGTTCTCGAATACACCAAGATTTCATCTATAAACACCACTACAAACCACTCCAAATAAGGCTAGAAGACTCGGTTCATCAGATACAAAAATGCTACTGGTGCATTCGTTTTGGACATCATATTTTCACACGGTCGGATACACGCTCGTCTCCCTCACACGGCCTCGACACGCCCGTGTCTTAGCCCATGTGCCAAAACTATGGCATTCTATTTATGATGTCATCACCTCACTATGGCCACACTGCCAAGGCACACGTCCATGTCCTTAGACCGTATGTCGAATTAAATTCCAAATGTTAGGTGCAGACTTCACACGGTATGGGCACACGTCCATGTCCATGGTCGCGCCTCCCACACAGCTGAGACACACGGTCGTGTCTCTGACCATGTGTTTACTACTGAGCATACTGACTTGTAAACCTAGTTTACAAGGGGACACACTGCCAAACAACATGCCCCTGAGGCTGACTGTGTGTCATACATGGTTTAGACACACGCCCGTGTGTCTACCTGTGTGGACATTAAAAAGCTTATATTCCAAGCCAAATGCCACCCTACATAGCAACCATACTTGTATCATCTCATTACAACATAACTCGTGACTCTAAGGCACTTCCAAGAATTCAAGTCAAAGCATCCACACAAGCATAAACTTCATAATTCATCATCAACAAATATATGTAAACTAGTCAAGTATTGGCCCAATTCCATCGACCATTTACAAAGTGAATTTGATGATATAAATAGCCAACTCTTTGGCTAACAAATACGACATAACAAAATACACAAGTCCTATACATGCCATACTCAAAATAAATCTAACTTTGTTATACCAAAGAGATGTCGATAGTGTGATTTTTGAACTCTGGTGTCCCATGATCCTCGAGTTATCTTGGCAATACTACAAGGAAAAGGGAAATGAGAGGGGTAAGCATAAAGCTTAGTAAGTTTGCATAAAGATAAATAGCAACAATAAGCTCATAATGACATCAATCCATGGCATTAGATAACCACACAAAGTCATAAGCACTTTGCCATAACTTACTCGTACTTGTTCTTATATAGAACATAGCATGCCGCTTATCATAAACATTCCTCGTGAATTACTCACGGGTACCTGTATTCACTCATCACATGGCTTTAGTACTAAATATCATTTCTATTTCCAAGCTTATCTATTTATCCCGCTAAATCACTAGGGATATTCAAATATGCATATTCATCATCATTACATAAACACGAAGCCAATGCCACATCCCAGATGTGGTCTTACATGGGGTCACTTCTGAGTGTTGATACCGTACCCTAGATATGGTCTTATATAGAATTTCACATCAAGTATCAATGCCATATCTCGTATATGGTCTTATACAATTCTTATATTTGGTACCGAAGCCATATCCCAGGTATGGTCTTATACGGGATCTCAATTTAGTGCCGAAGCCATGTCCCGGACATGGTCTTAGACGGGACCTTATCCATCTCATGTCTCGGTGATAGTAATTTCACCTTTATTATAGTCCCATTGGGACTTCAACATCTCAACTTTTATCATTGTTCTCATTCAACACCAATATTCAATTTCATTGAGATTTCATCAATGGATCTTTGAAGTCCTACAATAAAGAAACACCACTAAACAAATTTGAGTTAGGGTAAGTTAAAAAATAATCATTCCTCACTTTTGTACGGATATTTTCTTTCTTTTCATATTCTATTTCCTTGTGAGAACTCTCGAATTTTACCTCATATGGATTTTCACTCACCAAATTTGGACCATCAAGTAGACTTTTATCACTCAAGGTCTCTTTTCTCTCGGTCTTTTCACATGACATTTCCTCTGTAAAAACCCTAACCCGTATCCGTCAACGGATTAGGGTTACGAGGCGTTACCAGATAAATCGGAAGCTTTTATGGACATTTCATAATACAATTCATCAATCGCAATCAAAGTGTCCCTTTTATAGGTCAACGAGACATTAATCATGCTTTAGAATAGGGTCGAGACTAAACCGAACACATATGGAATTTCTCGGACATTTAAAAAATTTTCTAAGTTACAGAGGTCACACGCTCGTGTGGGAAGGCCGTGTGCCTCCCAAGGCCTCGACACGCCCGTGTGTCTAAGCCCTGTCAAAACAGGGCATACATACTGACTTGTCCACACGACCGTGGACACGCCTGTGTGCCTCACCCGTGGTCGCTACTAACTTTACCACACGGCTAGTCATACGCCCGTCTGTCTAGCCCGCAGTTGATCCTGATTTGTTTTTAATTTCAACCACGAGGGACACGGTTGAGCCACATGCCTGTGTGCTCAATCATGTGGGCAAATATAGGCCATTTTCAAGGCCAAATTGCCACCCACACAAGGGTCATACCTACAAGCAATATACCAATTCATTTCATACACAATTGGCAACCAAAGACATGTCAAATGGTCATCATATTATCCCATTCAATCTCATTTCTAAATATGCCAATTTGCACAATCAATTCACTTGTAAATCCAACCATAATTCATCAACAATTTCACTAAATCACTTAGACATCAATTCATCAATCAGCTTACTATTCATAAGGCCATTTCATTGCCATCAAGCCATACCAAAACATGCATCATATACCATATTCACTCATACATATTACCAACTTTTATCTACCCAAATCACATGGCTATTTATATCTCAAACATATACCAAATGACTAGCCTATACATGCCATATTTAGCTATTTACCTATTCAAAAGTACCAAAGTTAAGTTTGATGGTGTAGTGATAATCCTCGACGGTCCCCGAGCCTCTCGTAGCTTTAACGATCTATAAAACAGAACAAACACACACAAAGTAAGCATTTCAAAGCTTAGTAAGCCATATACAAATAAACTTAATATAAATCATTAATAAGCATAGCTAATTGAATTCATTAATATATCTTCAATTCAAGCACATAAAAAAACTCTTTGGCTCACTTGGTTTGCCTTTGCTTACCAATTCATCACATCTCAAATATCTCATTTGCTCATATCTCAAACATACATATATGTCAAATGTTCATTTGCATTAATGCATATATATACTCACCTTTCATGCTTATACAAAGCATATATATATATATCAACGTACCTATAACGGATGTACAATTCACATATTCAATTATTTCTTGGACTTGCCCATTGAATCGTTTGGAACTAAATAGGATACCCAGAAAGCTCGGAATAGTCGTACAATGCCAACGTCCCAGACGTGGTCTTACATGAAATCAGATATCGATGCCACTATCCCAGACAGGGTCTTACACGAATCAAATACGATGCCAATGTCCCAGACATGGTCTTACACGTAAATCTCATATCGATGCCAACGTCCCAGACGTGGTCTTACATGATATCACATATTGGACACCTATGTCATGACATATACTATCCTATCTATCGCTAGGTTCAAACGGGACTTCTCGGACTTTAATAACTTATCGACTTATTCGCAAACTCGGATTTCACATACATCCCATCTCAATGGATATTCATAGCAATTCAAATATCATATATACTCAAATAATTCAATTCAACTACATTTATTTGTATATCGATTTACCTCGGATTTAGATATTCGATCGGATTCGATTATTCAACTACTTTCGCCTTCCCATGATCTAAGTCTGTTTTCTTCGGTTCTTGATCTATACATATTCAAATTTAACCCTTTTATTTACCAATACATTCAATTCAATCCAAAAACACATTTTTAGGACAATTTACAAATTAGCCCTTACATTTTCAAATTTTTACATTTTAGTCCCTATTTCACAAAATCACAAAACACACCAAATTCGCTTTTACCCATGCTTGGTCGAATACACATTATGCTCATATCAGTCCATACATTTCATTTATTTCACAATTTGATCCCGTAAAATACTACTTTCTCAATTAAGTCCAAAATACTCAAAATTAACAAAACTTCAAAGAAAAAACATGTTAATCAATTATATATATTTCATAATTCACCATCAAACATCATAAAACACATGAGTTCATCAAAGGCTCATCTAAAAAACATCATTAATTCTCAAAATTAAGACATGGGTTTTATAGTTTACGAAGCAACGATTGCATAAACGTAAAAATTATCAAAAATCGAAGTCAAAACTTACCTTAATCAAAGCTTGCAAGTGCCGAAAATCAAAAGAACTAAACCCTTTTTTCTTCCTCTTATTTTCGATCAAGAAGATAAGTAAAAATGACCTTTTTTTGATGTTTAATTTGTTATAACATATTATTAATCTATTTAACTTATTAACCTTTCAATTAATTTTTGAAACAAATATACATTAAGGGCATAATCGTCCATAGCCATCCACTATCTTTAATAATGGCTTATTACCTCTTTAAGGACTTCACATAATAAGAACATTAACAATTCAGCACTTATTCAAATAGAAGGTCACTTTTACTTTTTATGCGATTTAGTCTTTTTATCAAATTAAGCATACAAATAGAATAATTAATTCACATAAATTTCACATATGCTTAGTCACATATCATAAACACGGAAAAAAATATTAAAATATTTTACTGAATCAGATTTTTGGTCTCGAAACTACTGTTCTGACAAGGGTCTAAACCGAACTGTTACAATTCTCCCCCATTAGGGATTTTCGTCCCCAAAAATCTTACCGTTAAACAGATTCGAATATTGCTATCTCATTGAATCTTCAGGCTCCCACGTAGCCTCTTCCACTCCGTTTCGATGCCACAACACTTTCACTAACGAAATTTTTTTATTTCTCAACTGTTTTACTTCACGAGCTAAGATACAGATTGGTTCTTCCTTGTAAGCATATCAGATCAAATTTCAATCTCAGACGGAGAAATCACATGTGATGGATTGGATCGATATCTACAAAGAATCGAAACATGGAAAACATTGTGAATATTTTCTATCTCAGGTGGCAACAACAATCTATATGCAACAGGTCCAACACGCTCAATGATCTCATACAGTCCGATGAACCTCGGCCTCAACTTGCCTTTACATCCAAATCTGAGTACTTTCTTCCACGAAGATACTTTCAAAAACACTTTGTCACCGATCTCAAATTCAATATCTTTTCGTTTCAAGTCTGCATAGGACTTCTACCGATCAAATGCTACTTTCAGACTGTCACGTATTACTTTCACTTTTTGTTTAGTTTCTTTTATCAAATCGACCCCGTGTATCTTATTTTCACTTAGCTCGATCCAATACAGAGGTGTTCGACATTTGCATCTGAACAAAGTCTCATAAGGTGCCATTTTAATACTCGACTGAAAACTGTTGTTATATGCAAATTCAATCAATGGTAGGTACGATTCCCACGTACCGTCAAACCCGAGAATGCAACATCTCAGCATATCCTCGAGAATCTGAATAATCCACTTGAATTGACCATCCATCTGTGGATGAAAAGCAGTACTGAAATGCAATTTTATGTCTAAGGCTTCTTGCAACTTCTTCCAGAACCTTGATGTAAACCTCGGATCTCTGTCTGATATAATGGATAGTGGCACCCCATGCAATCTCACAATCTTTAGAAATATAAAGCTCAACTAATCTATCAAGTGAATAATCAGATCATATCAGAATAAAATAGGCAGATTTCATCAATCGATCAACTACGACCCAAATCGCATCTTTCTTTCTTGGAGTCAGAGGTAATCCAGAAACAAAATCCATCGTCACTCTATCCCATTTCCACTTGGGAATCAGAATCGGTTGTAACAAACTAGATGGAACCTGATGTTCAGCTTTTACTTGCTGGCAAACTAAACATTTCGAAACAAAGTCAGATATGTCTCATTTTATACCAGACCACCAATAGTGTTGCTTCAAATCCTGATACATCTTTGTACTTCCTAGATGAACAGATAAACGGTTGTTATGACATTCATTCAAAATCAACTGAATCAATTCTGAGTTTCTCAGAACAGAAATTCGGTCTCTTAATCTCAAGCAATCATCAACATCCACTCGAAATTCAGAATCAGAGTTCAAATCACACTGAGCTCGTTTTGCTATCATTTCATTATCAACTTTCTGAGCATCATATATCTGTTGTAAAAACAACGGTTTTGCTTTCAATTCAGCTAACACTAAACCATCATCAGACAGATCTACATGAGCATTCATTGCACATAATGCAAATAATGATTTTTGACTTAAAGTATCAGCAACAACATTAGCCTTTCCCTGATGATAGTCAATCACTAACTTGTAGTCTTTTAACAACTCTAACCATCAGTATTGTCTCAAATTTAGATCTTTCTGAGTCATCAAGTATTTTAGACTTTTATGATCCGAAAACACATGGCATTTCTCATCGAACAGATAATGTTGCCAAATCTTTAATGCAAACACAATCGCAGCTAGCTCAAGATCGTGTGTCTGATAATTCTTCTCATGAAGCTTCAATTGTCTTGAGGCATAAGCTATAACTTTTCCTTCTTGCATCAGTGCGCATCCCAAACCATTCAACGAAGCATCACTATAAATCACAAACTCTTTGCCTGATTCTGGTTGTACGAAAACTGGAGCTTCAGTCAATAGAGTTTTCAACTGATCAAAGCTTTTCTGACATTTATCGGACCATTCATATCTCACATCTTTCTGAAGTAATCTTTTCAATAGAGCAGCTATCATCGAGAAGCCTCTTACAAATTGACGATAATAACCAGCATGTAACGCCCCGAATTTGGGCCTAGTAGTATTAGGCACTAACCAAGTTGTAACGCCCTAAAAATCCCGAAACTTTAAAATTTCTGTGCACTGACGGTGGTATGTATGAGTAGCACTTAGAATATTAATTTTAAGGTATTATCAGGATTATTTGAAGTCTTAGAGATAGGGAAGATCATAGGGAAAAAATTATTTTTCTTGCTATAGTAGACCCTAGTCTCAGGTATTAGGCCTCTTAAGCAGATTAAGGGGAAAATAGGACACAAGTGGGCCTGTGGTCCAGTGGCAAGGTGGTGTCACTAGGGGAGCTACAAGGTGGCTTGAAGAGGTCCAAGGTTCGAGTAGGGGTAAGGTGTTTTGGAGTGTTTATTTTGCATAGTGGATGGCAAGAGTTGTGTGGGATTTGGACTCTTTTGTGGAAGTGTTTGAATTGGTCTTGTGAGCTGATAAAGGAGGGAATTTTGGATGAGATAAGGGAGATACCATGGAGAAAAATTAAGAGATGAGAGGTGGGAAGAGTTGGTGTCGAATTGGACTGTGGGGGAAGGTAGGATTCAGCTATTGGCTATAAATGAGGTGCCGAATTCCTTTGAGAGGTTCCTTGGGTTCCATTACATTTCTTTTTCTCCTCCTTAGCTGAATTCTTCCATTTGCCGAAAAAAACCCATCATTCCTTTGCCGAAATTTTAGTTTTCTCTCTAGCCAAATTCCCCATACCTTCTCTTCTTAAATTCCTTCTCTTGTTCACCTTTAGTTCTAGCCGATCACTTCTCGTCTTCTTCTCCCAACTGGTGCCTAATTGTCTCTGTCACCATACTAATCTCAAAAGCCGAATTTAGGCCGCAGGATTGAAAGTGGATTTGGTAAGAATTTAGTTTACCTCTCTTGTATGTTTTGTTAAAAGCTGAAAGGCTATCTAACTGACCTATCGTTAACTCTATGGTAACAAGGATAAGGTTCAAAGATCGCAAGCGTGGTAGGATCGTTAGCAAGGGTAAGTGTACTCAACTCGATGGTGGATTAAGTGAATGGTCAAATATGTGTATGGCTTATAGGGGTGACTTATGTGAAAAATGAGTCACTCGATTTTGATGATATATGTTTGGGTACAAATCTAGGGATATTCGTGAATAGTAGCTAAGGAAGGGCTACTAGAACGTGTGGCACACGGTAAGCTTACGGTGAGATTTCGGTTTTTGATAAAGTGTGTATTAAGCCAAGATTAATCGTTAAGTGGTGAGTATTGTAGGTTTGTGATTAAGGGGTTCAGGTGTGTACAAACACTACACACATGATATTAGCAATGCCAAAAAGCTGAAAAGCCGAAAGTGGCTAAATGGGCCTGGTGGGCCCTAAGGCTAAGATTGATGAAATTGATTGATTTGGTTATATCAATTGAGTTATTCATGCATGTTACATGATCTGGAATTGTAATGGGCCTAATAAGCCATATGAATGAGGTTTGGGCCTAATGGGCCATAAGGATGTGATTTGGGCATGATGGGCTATATGAACGTGAAATGGGCTTGATGGGCTTTATAGGGACGTAGACAAGTATGCTAAGGTTTAATGGACTTTAGGCCTAGTTCTGAACAACTTTTAAAACGCATAAGACCTTCTAATAATTAAACATTGTTCGTGGACAAGTCGCTAGGTTAAAATATGGTAACGGGCATGTGCATGTCTAGGATTGGATCTAGGGAGAGCTTGGTACTTAAACGGCCCTAGCGGCCCACCTCTTCTTCTCTGGAAACTTACCTGGTGCATAGTGTCTGTTCACTTTAGCCTCAAGGACTTGTTAATGGGCCAAAGTTCATAACTAAAACCCGAGAGGAACCAAATACCCCTGATTTGGAAATTACCGAAATATCCCTAGATTTGTAAAATTACTAAAATACCCCTAATTTGAAAATGCCCAAGATACCCTTAGATTTGCAAAATCACTAAATAGCCTGAATTGTGAAATTACCAGAATACCCTTGAGTTGTAGAATTACCAAAACATCCCTGATTTACAAAATTCCCAAGGTACCTCTATTTTGCAAAATTACCTAAATACCCCTATAGAGTAGATTTACGGAAATACCCTTGGCTTGTGAAGTGACGAAAATACCTCTATGTGTTGGGTATGAGTTTTATGGATGTTACTCATGTGCATGTTGCATTCATATGATATTCTGATTAGGATGCATATGGGTGGGAATTATGGTACGGAGGAAGATTTGAGGATCGCATAGTCCCTTGACGACCATGGATCTATCGGTGGCTTTAAGCCCATTATATCATTAGTAGCTTGGCTGCAACGTTGAGTAGTGCCGCTGTGAGTGCTACCTTTGGTGTGTAGAGGATGGGTGGGTCGATTTAGAAATCCCCATAGGTGTGTAGGGTTGGAATGGAAATGGTGTGTAGCGGATGGATTTTTAGGGAGGGTTTTGCATTACCTTGTTTTGCATATGATATAATATGATATGATATGATCTGAGGTCATTGTGGTCTAAGGCCAAGACCACCAATTTTGATAAGGCTTAGGCCCAATGCGAATATTTGTATGTTGATTTCAATGCCAAGGGTTATACACACTAAGTTTCGAAACTCACACCCTTTTATTTAATGTTTCAGATGATCTTCAGTAAATGGCTCAACGTGTGAGAGAACTCGGAGATGGCCACACTACAAGATGTTTAAACTTTTATTTACTTGTTTCAAAAGACATAGTTTTAATTACTTATGTTCATTGGATGTAATAAGGCCTTGTACTCCGATTTGACTTTAAGTTTTGGGATGTTGTTTTCAACTGTTTACTTAAATTTTAAACCTAAGTAAATTTCATATGTTTAAACTTGGTTTTTGAAATACTTAAAATAATAAAATGGGCTTTTATCATTACTTAACAAGACTCAAGGATGAAAGGGCTTTTGGGCCTTCAATTGTTAATTAGCAAAATCGTTTGAATTATGCCTTTGATGTGACACGCCAGATTCGGGCCTAACTTCTAGGTCGGGTTTGGGGTGTTACACAGTAAGTCCCAGAATGCTACGAACTTCAGATACATTCTTCAGAGGTTTCCATTCCAGAATAGTGGAAATCTTGCTCGGATCAACTCGTATTCCAGAGGCTGATACAATATGTCCCAAGAAACTAACTTCATACAACCAAAATTCACATTTGCTAAATTTTGCATATAATTGCTTTTCTCGCAGAGTTTGCAACACAATTCTCAAATGTTCAGCATGTTCAGTTTCATCCCGTGAATAAATCAAAATGTCATCAATGAATACAATAACAAATCGATCTAGGTACGGTCTAAAAATTCTGTTTAGCAGATCAATAAAAACAGCAGGAGCATTCGTTAGTTCGAAAGGCATAACTAAAAACTCGTAACGCCCTTACCTCGTTTTGAATGCAATTTTCGAAATGTCTGAATCTTTTATCTCAACTGATAGTAACTCAATCTCAGATATATCTTTGAAAATACGGTGGCTCATTTTAGCTGATCAAACAAATCATCAATCCTGGGTAAGGGATATTTGTTCTTTATGGTCACTTTGTTCAACTAACGATAATCAATGCACATTCTTATCGTGCCATCTTTCTTTTTCACAAACAGAATGGGAGCACCCCAAGGCGAGAAACTCGGTCTTGCTAATCCTCTATCAGTCAACTCTTGCAACTGTGACTTTAACTCTTTCAACTCCATTGGTGCCATTCTGTACGAAGCTATCGAAATAGGAGTAGTACCAAGCAACAGATCAATACCAAATTTAACTTCACATATCGGAGGCAATCCTGGCAGTACTTTAGGGAATACATCAGAAAACTCACAAACAACTAGCACTGATTCAACTTTCTTTTCAGACACTTTTGAATCAATTACGTAAGCAAAATAAGCTTCGTAACTCTTTTTCACATAATTCTGAGCTTTCGACACAGATATCACAGTAGGTAATCCGTTCAATTCACTAGACTCAATCCGAACTATTTTATTATCCTGACCTTTCAAATTAATGATCTTTCTTTTGCAGTTCACAATAGCATCATGCAATGTCAACAGTTTATACCCAAAATTATATCAAACTCATCAAAAGGTAACAGCATCAAATCAGCAGGGAAACAGGTATCTCAAAACATCAACGGGCAATTCTTGCATACTTTGTCAACCATCACTTTTACGTAAGAGGTTCGACACTTTTATAACAAACTCAGTAGACTCTACATGCAAAGTCTTACTGGATACTAAGTTCATGCATACATATGAGTGAGTAGAACCAAGTTCTATCAATGCAATCACAGAAGTATCATAAAGAGTAAATGTACCCGTAATAACATCTAGAGATGAAGCTTCCTCACGAGCTCGAATAGCATACGCTCTAGCAGGCGCTCTAGCTTCAGATCTTGCTACAGTGTCTCTCGTAGTTCTTTGACTACCACTGACATTTCTTGCATTTTGGGAAGGTCTACCTCTCACTAAAACATTATCAGATCTCGGATTTTGAACAATCTCTTGTTAAACAGACTCTGGGCAATCACGAATGAAATGATCTAACAATCCACATTTGAAACAAGCTAGGTCATTCAATCTACAATTTCTTGGATGCCTTTTACCGTAATGTTTACATTCAGGTCACTCGGATTGAACATTTCCAACACTTGCCATGGAAGTTGTCGAAGCTTTAGAGCTCAACTGTGATCTCGCTCGATCTCTACTAGAATATCCCACATTAACTCTCGAACGACTTTGTTCATCTCTAAATTTCTTTGAAGCAGACTGAAATGATTTACCCAAAAATCTCTTTCTCACATCTCTAGCTTTAGACTCAGATTTTCTTTTATCTTTCCCGAGTGCCTCAGCTTTGCACGCTCGGTCAACAAGCATAGCAAACTCTTTTATCTTCAAAATCCCAACTAACAAGCGGATATCTTCATTAAGGCCATCTTCAAATCTCTTACACATTATTGCTTCAAACGATACACATTCCCGAGCATACTAACTCAATCTCACGAATTCTCGTTCTTATTCCGTAACAGACATGTGGCCCTGTTTCAATTCCAGAAATTCTTTTTGTTTCTGATCAATGAATCTCTGACTAATGTATTTCTTCCAGAATTCAGACTGAAAGAAATCCCATGTGATTTGCTCTTTCAGAACAACAGAAATCAAAGTTTTCCACCACTGATAGGCCACATCTCGTAACAAAAATACAACACATTTAATAATTTCTTTCGGAGTCAAAGACATCTCATCAAATACCCGAATAGTGTTTTCTAACCAAAACTTGACTTTTTCAGCATCATCATCACTGGTGGCCCTGAACTCTTCACCTTCATACTTACAGATTTTGTCAACCGTAGGCTTGTTCAACAGATTTATACCTATTACCGAAGGCACAACTAAGGTCTGAGGGGGATTAGACGGGGGCGGAGGTTGTGAAACAGTCGGGTTATTTCTTACAAACTGAGTGAACCACTCACTCATCATCTGAAAGAAAACTTGTTTAGCTTCTCCCTCTTGACTGCTAGTAGCCGGTCTCGAATTAGAGGGTGATGTCCCTTGAGCGGGAGCAGACGCATTACTTTCTACATCGTCAACTATGGCTCTTTCGGGATACATTACTATACGATAAACACATTTTAAACGTCAGGATTCATCTCACTATCATAGTTTAGATATATGGCATGTATAGCTAGACTCTTACACGCTACGTTAGTCCGAGAATTGACTAAACCGCAGCTCTGATACCAACCAAATGTAACACCCCTAACCCGTATCTGCCACCGAATTAGGGTTACGAGGCGTTACTGGATAAATCAAAAGCTTTTATGGAATTTCATAATACAATTCATCAATCGCAATCAAAGTGTCCCTTTTATAGGTCAACAAGACCTTAATCATGCTTTAGAATAGGGTCAGGACAAAACCGAACACATATGGAATTTCTCAAAAATATAAAAATTTTTCTAAGTTACAGAGGTCACATGCCCGTATGAGAAGGCCGTGTGCCTCCCACGGCCTCGACACGTCTGTGTGTCTATGCCGTGTCAAAACAGGGCATACATACTGACTTGTCCACACGGCCGTGGACACTCCCGTGTGCCTCACCCGTGGTCGCTATTGACATCACCACACGGTCAGTCACACGGCCGTGTGTCTTACCCGTGGTTGATCATGATTTGTTTTTAATTTCAACCACGAGGGACATGGTCGAGTCACACGCCCGTGTCCTCAACTGGGCGGGCAAATATAGGCCATTTTCAAGGCCAAATTACCATCCACACAAGGGTCATCTCTACAAACAATATACCAATTCATTTCATACACAATTGGTAACCAAAGACATGTCAAATGGTGATCATATTATCCCATTCAATCTCATTTCTAAATATGCCAATTTGTACAATCAATTCACATGTAAATCCAAGCATAACTCATCAACAATTTCACTAAATCACTAAGACATAAATTCATCAATAAGCTTACCATTCATAAGGCCATTTCATTGCCATCAAGCCATACCAAAACATGCATCATATACCATATTCACTCATACATATTACCAACATTTATCTAGCCAAATCACATGGCTATTTACATCTCAAACATATACCAAATGACCAGCCTATACATGCCATATTTAGCTATATACCTATTCAAAAGTACCAAAGTTAAGTTTGATATTGTGGTGATAATCCTCGACGGTCCCTGAGCCTCTAGCTTTAACGATCTATAAAATAGAACAAACACACACAAAGTAAGCATTTCAAAGCTTAGTAAGCCATATACAAATAAAAACACACACAAAGTAAGCATTTCAAAGCTTAGTAAGCCATATACAAATAAACTTAATATAAATCATTCATAAGCATAGCTAATTGAATTCATTAATATATCTTCAATTCAATCACATAAATAAACTCTTTGGCTCACTTGGTTTGCCATTGCTTACAAATTCATCACATCTCAAATATCTCATTTGCTCATATCTCAAACATACATATATCTCAAATGTTCATTTGCA
Source organism: Gossypium bickii (assembly GCA_025503065.1). NCBI lineage: Eukaryota > Viridiplantae > Streptophyta > Magnoliopsida > Malvales > Malvaceae > Gossypium > Gossypium bickii. Next base: position 85,558,098 of record CP106712.1, read on the forward strand.
TTAATGCATATACATATTCACCTTTCATGCTTATAAAAAGCATATATATATCAACGTACCAGTAACAGATGCACAATTCACATATTTAATTTTTTCTCGGACTTGCCCGTTGAACCGTTCAAAACTAAATGGGATACTCAGAATGCTTGGAATAGTCGTACAATGCCAACGTCCCAGACGTGGTCTTACATGAAATCAGATATCGATGCCACTGTCCCAGACAGGGTCTTACACGAATCAAATACGATGCCAATGTTCCAGACATGGTCTTATACGAAATCTCGAATCAATGCCAATGTGCTAGATGTGGTCTTACATGACATCACATATCGGACACCTATGTCATGACATATACTATCCTATCTATCCCTGGGTTCAAACGGGACTTCTCGGACTTTAACAACTTATCGAATTATTCGCAAACTCGGATTTCACATACATTCCATCTCAATGGATATTCATAGCAATTCAAATATCATATATACTCAAATAATTCAATTTAACTACATCTATTTGTATATCGACTTACATCGGATTCGGATATTTGATCGAATTCGATTATTCGACTACTTTCGCTTTCCCGCGGTCTAAGTCTGTTTTCTTCGGTTCTTTATCTATACATATTAAAATTTAACCCTTTTATTTACCAACACATTCAATTCAATCCGAAAACACATTTTTAGGGCAATTGACAAATTAGCCCTCATATTTTCACATTTTTACATTTTATTCCCTATTTCAGAAAATCACAAAATACACCAAATTCGCTTTTACCCATGCTTGGCCGAATACACACTATGCTCATATCAATCCATACATTTCATTTATTTCACAATTTTATCCCTCAAAATACTACTTTCTCAATTAAGTCCAAAATACTCGAAATCAACAAAACTTCAAAGACAAAACATGTTAATCAATTATATATCTTTCATAATTCACCATCAAACATCATAAAACACATGAGTTCATCAAAGGCTCATCTCAAAAAAAATCATCAATTCTCAAAATTAAGATATGGGTTTTATAGTTTACGAAGCAATGATTGCAAAAATGTAGAAATTATCAAAAACCAAAGTAAAAAACTTACCTTAATCAAAGCTTGTAAGCTCCGAAAATCAAAAGAACTAAACCCTTTCTTCTTCCTCTTATTTTCGGTCAAGAAGATGAGTAAAAATGGCCATTTTTTTTGATGTTTTATTTGTTGTAACGTATTATTAATCTATTTGCCTTATTGATCTTTCAATTAATATTTGAAACAAATATACATTAAGGGCATAACTGTCCATAGCCATCCACTATCTTTAATAAGGGCTTATTACATCTTTAAGGACTTCACATAATAAGAACATTAACAATTCAGTACTTATTCAAATAGAAGGTCACTTTTACCTTTTATGCGATTTTGTCCTTTTATCAAATTAAGCACACAAAGAAACAAATTAATTCACAGAAATTTCACATATGCTTAATCACATATCATAATCACGAAAAAAAATATTAAAATATTTTACTGACTCGGATTTATGGTCTCGAAACCACTGTTCCGACTAGGGTCTAAACCGAACTGTTACATCTTCACTTTCCATATCCCCCTCACAAGTACTGTGAATATTCAATTCAATACAATACATCTCAGTAGGAGAACATGACGTTTCTATCTCATCTAATTCCATAGATTCGAGAAAAAAATTCTCACGATCATCTTTTTCTGGTTCAGACAGTTTGCCATCACATATCTTTTTTCCACTAAAGTAAGAATCAACAAAAGGTACACAGTCATACTTACTTTCTTCTCTTGTTGGATATTTAATTAGACATTGGAAACCCTTATGATCTTTTGAACTAAACCAATGACATTGCACAAAAGGTAATAGCTCAATCTTATTCTCTCTATTTGGATATTTAATTGAACATCGGAAACCCTCATGATCTTTTGGACTACACCAATAACATTTCACAATATGTGAGAGATCAATCGTACTCCTCTTTTTGTTTGACCATCTCCCCTTGTCTAATAGTTCCTCTATTTTTCCTTTGCAACTTCTCAATCATAGTATCACAAATCATTATGAAAGCTTGAAAAGAACACAACACTCAAGAAAAGAAAAATTAAAAAAACCTCACTGTTATGCACTCAGAAATAAAAATCAAATTCTCAATGAGGTAAGAATTAATCTTGTGAGTTTTTTAGGAGTATTTATGACAATCAATCAGAATGTTAAAAAATCTAGCTACCAAACAGCCTAACGGCACTAGGAGTCCAAAAGTGGTTGTTTTGCAATGGAAATCAGTTTAGAAATCAACCTTGAACACCGAAAACGCTCAAATCTGACACCAAATGATAAAGAATGAGGTAGATGAATGCGAAAACAGATCGTAAAGTTTGTCAAAGTCACGGATTTATCCTAGATCTCTAGATAAATGTAAATTGAAATGAGAAAAAATGAAAACAGATTAGTCGTCACAAAGGAAAGTCAAACAAAAAAAAAAAGAAAGATGAACCGACTGATAAAATGTCCAAAAGAGAACGAATTAGGATTTCTTGGATGGAAAGAAATTGTCCTTGGACCTCAAGAAAACACCCCACCCAGATCTGGAAAAGACAAAACACAAACAGATTTGTTAGAAGTGATTTTAAAGACAAAAGCAAACTATTTTGTGCATGAATGTTTGAAACAAGAAAAAATTAAAGCTCATAATTTTGATGTGTTTCTTGATGGAACAAGATAGGAGAATGTCTTTCTTGAAGCAAGTTTAACCTAGAACGAAAATCAATAAAATCAGCAAGCCAAAACAACAAGAACTAACTTAAATAAGCAAGAAACAATAAATTAAGGATATAAAAGAGAAGATGACGTCCTAAGAAGCCTTGGAAATATTAAGAATCCACAACTCCTTTCAATGGCTCTAATTCCCCCTCTAAGAAAAAGATCTTGGCAGAAAAAAACTTGATGATTCCCATAGCCTAAAAGATTGTTAAAACAGCTTTTAAAAGAAGCTCGTGAACAATTCTTGAAGAAAAACTCAAAGAGAATTATCATTAACTCAAAAAACAAAAAAATCAATAGTGTGTCTATAAAGGTGGATGTCCATGTTACTATAGGCCCCCAAAATAAGTTTTCCTAACCCTAATGGAATAACTAACATAACAACTCATCAAACAAAATAATTCCAAGTGTGGATTTTAATGGGAATTCAGCCAAAGCAGTTAAATGGGCTCTTTGGGTTGAATTCTTACGTGATGATCCACCTATTAAAATAAAATTGGACCTATAGTTGAAATATTTTACAATTTGGGTCATTTTGATAATTTGGCCTAATATTCAATTAAATTACTTTCAAAACTTTAGGATGGGCTTGTAGACATCTTAATGGGTCATTTTTTCAAGAACTTGGTCTTGTGATCCGTTTGCTCTCAAAATTGGCTCGTTCAAGCTCGTACATGAAATCCAATGCGTCTTGGTTGCAAGATTCAGTTTCTTGGGTCAGGATTTCCAATATTTGAAATCTTGATTTTCTTGATTCTTGAAATTGTCTAAAACAGCAAAATTAGACCAAGATTCAATTTCTTGATTTTCTTGAAAACAAGAAAGTGAATCTTGATTTTCTTTTCCGGTCATGTGCGCAGCTAGGGCCTTGGTAGCGAAGTCTTGGATGGTCTCATTCAATCTTGCTCAAATTTGCTTAGCTTTCAACCTCGTTATTAGGCCTTGAGGAAATTTGAGCCCATCACGTTAATGAGCCTGATTTTGGGCCTTGCGACTCGTATTAGCTTTACCTCCTATTTTTTATGAAGAAAATGAATCTTATTATTGAAGGGTTAGAAAAAAAAATGGATCTAGATCTCCTGCATGAATGATTTCAAAGATCCAAAGCTAAAAATAGTGGTATTTACTAGCAAAAAAAATAATGGATTGGTCTGATCAATTTGATCAGCTCAATCGGTTAAAAACCAATTCATATATATATATATATTATATAAACTATTTTTTAAAAAGTCAAAGATTTATTTTTCTTTTTAGGTAACATAAATTTCTTAGAAAGTGTACTTTTATAATTTTCACGTTTTCTAAGGAAATAATAAATAAATTGTTTACTACTTTGGTTGGAAAGTGAAATTCGAAAGGAAATCAAATAAAATAAGTAAAAAAAAAAAAAAAACCTTAAATTCTAAAGCCTCAGCCTACATGCCATTCTCTCTTCGAGTTTCTATCACATTTTCTCTCTTTAATATTCTCATATTTTCTTCAAAGTTATATTTTTTTACATCTCAATTTTAATTTCCTTTATTTTTCCAATCTCACCCCCACAACGGTGGCTACGATTTCAAACGATGGTCAACGACAGATGGGATGGTACAAGTAGAAGCAGTCGACAATAAGAAAGAGCAAGGGGAGGGCTAAACGACAAAGGGGCAAGGGTAGACAGGGGGAAAATGTTTATTTTTTTATTTATTTATTTTAGGGTTAGTATATTTAGGTTGGTGTCAATAATAGGGTTTTTTCTATTTTTATATGGGGTTTTATTTTTTCCATGATTTGGTTCAAGATAATTTAACTCAGATATATTAAAATTAATTCAACCGGTTTGTTTGGTCAATGGTTCACTGCAGTTTTTTTCGATTCGCAGGTCAAACAAGTTTTTATCGTACTCAAAATTAGTTTACTGATCGATTCTCGATCTAATCGGTTCTGTTGATTAGTCCGATCCGATTTCAACAGCATTGCCATTACTATATCTAATGTGGCATGTAAAAAAAAAAAAAAGACATTTTTTTTATCTTTCAACATTTACATTGTATGTCAATTTCATCATGAAATGTTTGTAATAATATCTGTTTTATAAAAATTAAATTATTAAATGTAATTGTAATAATTAAGCACCGCATGAGCCAAAAACTAATGATATTTATAACTGTGATGAACGTGATGTGATTGAAATACGTCCACAATTCTATTTTAATTTTTATTAAAAATAGAATATTGTAATTGACCAAATGTTGCGTAAGATGTTTCTTAAATTGCGATGACTAATTGTAAATTTGAAATTATATAGTTTTTTTTTTTGGTATATTTTTATCACCTTTTTACTTAATAAAATTTGTTGATCTTGAATAATTGTTATTAAAATAAGTGAATTTTACTTAATTATTAATATTGGACATGAATTTATAAAGTATGTGAAATTATGCTTAATTACATGATTTTTGTACATATTTTATATCATTTCATGTTAATTTATTAATATGTGATTTTTTACTTTATAAGACCATTGAAGATGTGATTAACATGAATGAAACATGGACATGCACAACTCAATTCATGTGGATGGCAAGACCATACAAACTGGGTCATAAGGTTGATAATTTGACCCAGTAAAAGATGTACTAAAAGATGGACATGTCTAATTCATTTTTGGACTAGGAAACCGTCTAATAAGGAGAATTAAAGCCCAGTTTTGGCACAAGTAGATGGCTGTCCAAAAGCTAGCTTTGGGGTATTTAATTGAAGGTCCTTACAGTTGGAAAATAATCAGAAATCAACCCAACAACTTTGTTGTTGAAACCGTCCACCCTATGGCTATTAATAGCCTTGGTTTGAATTCAAAATGAGGAGACTAAGTCATCCACTTTTCCATGAATTGTGGCCGGCCATATGTGAAAGAAAAGAAAGGAATTTAAATTCTATTTTTAGCAAACTCTACCCTTACCTGCACCTATAAATATCGTACAAATCCCACTTATCAAATCATCCCCCAACACTCATCTCTCATTCATTCTCTTATTCATCATTCTCTCTCATTTCCCTTTTCCTTTCCCTTGCATAGCCACCATCTCCCTTTCCATCCTTTAGCCAATATAATCTTTGTCAAAAACATTCTTTGGCTAGCCACCTTGAAACCCTTAGCAAAGAAGCATTGATCAGAATAGAAGAGCACATTAGTTAGAATAGATCCGAAAGGCTGCTGAACTGAATATTCCTCTTGTTATTTATTTTCATTATGTTTGCTTTGAGGTTATTGTTTTTGACATCAACTATGGTATTTTAAATCTTATTTGCTAGGATGATTATGTTAAATTAATAAGATTTATTTTATTCATGTTTAGTATGTTTAGGCCTCAATCGATCATGTTTTCAATTAATATCATGATACATTTCATTCATACATGATTGGGTGCATTCAAATTAGTTAAGTGATCCTAACCAAACGATTGCCAGTAGACACATAATTGAAAAGTGTAATGCTCAATTTAGATCATTAAAGCCGACTAATTTGAGGTTCATAAAATCTTTAGTTAACTCTATTATCTTGCATGGTTTTTAGGTTTATGATTAAAATGTTGCAAACATAAATGTCCCTGTGACCTCGCATAAATGCTAAGAAACCCTTAGTCTAATATGATAAGTAAAAGATCTGAGAGGACTTAATTTGGTTTCCAAACTCATGAAAGATTGAGTTGCCATGGAAGTATTTTTGAACATTGTTAAGAATGACAAAGTAAATTGAATTGATTAATATAATTATTCTAAATGACAAAGTAAATTGAATTGATTAATATAATTATCCTAGCCCATTTAATGTTGATTGTTTTTGTTGCTAAAGTCATTCATCCATACATTTAGGTAAATTGCATCTAGATTAAAATTGCATTAGGGATCACTCTTTGCATCTAATTAATTTCACTTAGTCTAAACATCACTATTCAAATTATTGTGTTTTTATACCAAATTGTGAATTTATAATTTTACAAATAATCGATTAACATACACAGCCCCTATGGAGACGATAACTCATTTACTTACTTATTACTTGAACAATCGTGTACAATTGCACAACACACATTACAAGTTTTTAGCATCGTTGTCGGGGACTATTGTCTTAATCATTCTTTGTGAAATTATTTTTTGCAGCTTGGTTTATTTAATTTCTAACTTTACTAATTTATTCTTTATTCTTTATTTGTGATTTATTTATTAGGTGTTTATGAGCATAGATGGAACCATCGATCTATTACCTGTAGACCCTGAAATTGAGCGGACATTTAGAAAAAGATGACGCGAGAGATTTACTTAAAGAAAAGTCAAGATGGACCTTGGAAATCAAAATGATGGACAAGGTAATGGAGTCAATCATATGCACAACCCAATCCTTGTTTCTGATGATAGGGATCATGCCATAAGACAATATATTATGCCACTATTCAATGAATTAAATCCAGGAATCAGGAGGCCAGATATCGAGGCACCCCAATTCGAATTGAAACCAGTGATGTTTCAAGTGCTCCAAAAGGTGGGCCAGTTCAATGGTATGCCCACAAAAGATCCATTTCTTCACCTTTGATTATTCATGGAGGTGAGTGATTCGTTTAAGATAACTGGTGTGATTGAAGATGCATTAAGGTTGAAGCTGTTTCCGTACTTGTTGTGAGATCGAGCACGAGCATGGCTAAATTCATTGCCACCAATTTCAATATCTACATGGCAAAAATTAGCAAAAAGGTTTTGGTAAAGTAGTTTCCACTGAGCAAGAACGCAAAGTTGTGAAATTAGATAAGTACTTTCCAACAATTGGATGACAAGTCCTTATACGAGACGTGAGAAAGATTCAAAGAATTGCTTCGTAAGTGTCCTCATCATGGGATTCCTCACTGTATTCAGTTGGAGGCGTTTTATAACGGCCTCAATGCACATACAAGATTAATGGTAGATGCTTCTGGGAATGGTGTGATTTTGTCTAAGTCTTCTAATGAGGCTTACGAGATCATCAAAAGGTCCCTAGCAACAATTACCAATAGCCGAAAAATCAAGCAGTTTCTGGAAGACAAGTAGCTGGAGTGCATGATGTAACACCCCTAACCCGTATCCGTCGCCGAAACAGGGTTACGGAGCATTACTAGAGTTTACAGAATAATTTCACATAATTCATGTCAATTACTATTCATATTCGAAACTAATCATATTGTCCCTTAAATGGGCCCTCGAGGCCCAATATAAACATTGGAATCGAGTCGGGACTAAATTGGGAACTCAAAAAAATTTCGCGAAATTTTTAAAAATTTTCCTAGATGCAGGGCACACATGCCCGTGTGGTCGGGACACACCCGTGCTGCATGCCGTGTTCGGCCCCGTGTAACTCTCTGACTTGTGCCACATGGCCAGCCACATGCCCGTGTGCTAGGTCGTGTAATTAATATAATTTTCCAAAATTAAGTGCAGGTTTCACACGGCCAAGACATGCGCCCGTGTTCTGGGCCGTGTAGCACATACAGCTGAGACACACGCCCGTGTCTCTGCCCTTGTGCTCAATTCTAAGCATTGTGTTTCTCAAATTTAAGATGTAGGGGACACACAGCCAAACCCCATTCCCCTTGTGCCAGGCCGTGTGTCACACACGGTCAATACACACACCCGTGTGGACAGAATAAAGCCATTTCCTAGCTTTATTTCTCACCCAAATTTGCCAATAACCTACACCAAAATTTACAAGTATATACCAACCAATTCAAGCATTAAATCCAAGTCAATTCTAACATCTAATATGATATTTTATCATATACATTCATGTTTATATTCTTACCCTTGTTTAACTTATATGTTAAGCATAACTTGATCAACCATACTTAATATACTTAACACATAGGTATTTGTCATAATATAACCTTATAAATATACCAAAACAAATCATTACTAGCCATTCCAATGGCTAGTTTACAAACAACATTTATAAGCCAACAATGGCCAAGTTACCTATACATGTCATTATACCAAAATAAGCTAACTATTTATACCAAAACAAGCTAGTGGATAGTGTGATAATGCTCCAACTGATCTCTAACCTTCGCGAGCTTCCGAGCACTGTAAAACAGAGAAAGTAAAACCTAGTAAACATTTGATCAGGGGTACCCAATAGGGCACTTAATCAGGAAGCACACTCTCGAGCCACATATCATGATGCTCAGATGAGCCATGTAATCATGTAACAGAACACTTATCCGGGCTAATCAGTAAACTCATAAGAGTTCTATTCAGGGAGTTCATAAAACTTATCAAATATCTCCAAAGAGATAATATCAGGGAGCACAAGATAAGGAAACAGGGAATTCAAGCGATCTATGGCAAGAAACTTTTAAGAGTTCGTATCAGGAAGCTCACGTAGAACTTTTTTTGTGTCTGCACTATATGCGAGATTACAACTGATCGAAACATGTAACAGGACGCTCACAAAGAGCAGCGATAGTGCACAACACATGCTTAATCACTACAGACCAGGATGCTCGCAGGAACTATACATCAGGATGCTTGAGAGGACTACATTAGGATTACTCGTCCGAGCTAAATCATGTCTGCAACATATGCATAATCACATTCACATACGGGAAATCACACATATCCATCGATTTTCATTATTCCAACAGAACTTAACATTTTAAAAGTATTTCCAATCATGTGACCATTTCAAGTATTTATAACATTCATATAAATCACATAAAACATATACCACATTCAATTGAAACATATTAACATGCATAATTAAGTTACACAAACTTACCTCGATTATACTTCGTATAAAAGAATCTACTAATCTGAAACTTTCTCTTTTCCTCGATCTAGCTTCGAATTTGAGTTATCCAGATTTATATAAATGAATTTAATCATCAATTTAATACAATTCATATTCAATTGAATTCATTTTACACTCTAGGAAAAAATTACTATTTTGTCCCTAAACATTTCATAAATTTCAATTTCGTCCCTAGGCTCAGAAAATGAAATTCATCCAATTTAATCCTTATTTCAAGCCTAACCAAAATTTTAGTATAACATTTACAGCACATATATTTCATAAAAATAAAAAAACATTTCATGAATTTTACATTTTTATAATTTAGTCCCTAAATCAAAATTTCATGAAAATCCACTTTGTAAAAGTTGTTTATCTATCAACAACCTTTCATTTTCTACCATAAATTTCAAAATTTAAGCATATTCATCCATGGCAAATTTTCTATACTCTGATAACTTTTCAAATTAATCCCCAAAATAGATAAACTAAACTATCTGGATCCCAAAAATATAAAACTTACAAAAAACGGGACAAGAAAACTTACTGAATTAAGCTTGATTAGTTTCTTTTCTCTCTCCTAGGGTTTCCATTCAAATTTTGGGGATGATGATGAAAAATAAGATGATGTTTTCTATTATCATCTTTTAATTAATTCAATTTCCAATTTAGTCCTTGCCCATTTCTAAAGTTCCATGGATGGATTATCCAAAAATATCTACTAACTTTTCATTAATGGTCTAATTACCATATACGGACCTCAAGTTTTGAATTCCATAGCTATTTGATCCTTCTAGCTATTAAATTCAACTTTTGTATTTTATGCAATTTAGTCCTTTCTGTAATTAAGCACATTATTAATAAAATTTTCTTATCAGAATTTTCATACGACATTTGTAACACCCCAAACCCGGCCAACACACCACGACCGAATCTGGTATGTTACGGAGTGAAAACATTTTGAAATCATAAGTTCGTCGGATAATTTTTAAAGAAGACTCTTGTATTGTTTTAGGGTTTAGAAAACTCAGTAATAAATGATGTTAAGGTTTAGTAGTTGTCGTAATACTTGGAAAACTCGTGATTGAAAACCCATTTGTTATTGCCGATTTTAGAAAATATTGGATACTTATCAAAAACTGAATGCGATGAGTACAATCAAGTTTAGAACCATTTGCCTTTAAAGTGATTTGAAAATTAGAGTTATAAAAACATCCAAGTTACCTTATTATTGTGTGAACTTTGTTACCCGATCGTAACGTTTGAAAACCCGAAGAGATATAGTTTTGAAAACATTGCTTTTTGCCGGTTCTTAAACAATTCGGTATACCCAACATATATATAATATAATCAAAATAAAGGTAAATAATAAAACCCAAAATTAAATTTAGCGGCCTTATTACAAAACCAAAACCAAATTTAAGGTAAATAAATAAACCGAAATAATAAGTTAAAGTCAAAAACCCGAAAACAAATTTGCATGGCCACCTCAAGTCCTCCTCGGCTCCATATCCACAACCTATGCCTCATCTGCAAAATATAAGGGAAGGGGTGAGTCACCGAGACTCAGTGTATAAATCCCCAACCCGATAATTCAACCACTTACACAGATCATTAGCAAAACATGCAAATCATGCAACCCCATAACCTAACCATCCGATCTCCTTTATCTACCCCGTGTGGTCAAAACCACTGGTGGTCAAAACCACTGGTCACTGAAGTCACAAATATATTGGTATGGTCAAAACCACTGGTGACCGTAGTCACAAATCAAGTGATGGGGCCAACCCATCGTGTGGTCAAAACCACTTATGACAATCTCGTAATAATCATGTAGGGCCAACCCACTGTGGTACCAAACCACTGGGACGAGTCACAATATCCATATGTGGTCAAAACAACTGGTGACCGTAGTCACAAATACCATAATGTGGTCAAAACCACTGGTGGTCAAAACCACTGGGACTTAGTCACAAATAATAATAATAATGTGGTCAAAACCACTGGTGACCGTAGTCACAAATTAAATGATGGGGCCAACCCATCTTGTGGTCAAAACCACTGGTGACAGTCCATATAAATCATCCCCCTCCTCTCATCAATCCCATCATCATGCTCATGTCATACGTGTCATAATATCATGTATCAGGCAATAAGGCATAGCATAGCATTTAACAAGACATGATGATGTATATCGTAAATCACATAACATGGGACTTACCCGGAATCCAAGCTCATGCCCACAAGGCAAAATCACTAATGCCAATGGTTAAAACAGTAACATAATACGCATTATTACTAATAAAGTGTGTAAGCGTTACACACCTGACTAAACGTAGATCTAAGCAAAAATCCTGAAGCTATACGATCTTAGGAAAATCCCGAAACGTTGTTTCCCCCTTCCTACAATCGGCCAAAACTTGTTAGTAAATAAAAAGCCTATTCGGCACGAATAGAAATCCTGAAGGATATGCCGCCGAAATGTAGCACTTACCTAAAGCCGATTTGGTTTCCAACCAAATCCCGAAGCCACGCAATGAACCCCTTGCAATCGGCCACACCCTGCTGCACATAAACGATTAGCCTTCGACTTTTGAATGATTAAGAAATGGATCTTGCAATGTTAAGACCTTACCTAGATCGACCACCAAGTCCCGGGGATTCACTGTATTCGGCTATGCTCTTCCCTACAATCGATTTTACCACAACACTTAGAACCCATAGGCCATTCGGCCATGATTAACAAATCCCGAAAGGAGTAAACCATACACCACACCTACCTTATCGCACAAGATCCCTCCGGCTTTTACAAAGATTCGGCCCTAACATCCAAAGATAGAAGAATCGACAACCAAAAGAGAAGGTGAGACTACTAAAAGATTCAGCCATAAACCAAAAGAGAAAGAGAGAAACAGAAATGAAATAACAAAGGCTTACCACACCAAGGTTTGGGATTCGGCAAAGAGAACCAAGAAGAGATGAATGTCGGCACTTGAGATGATGAAAAGAAAATGCAAGAAGAGAGGGGTTTAAGAGCAAAGTATTCGGCCAAGAGGAGAACAACAACAAGGTCTCGGCCTTTGATAATGAAGAAGAAAAAGAGAATGGGGAAAGAAGGATTCGGCCAAGATGAATGAGAGGACTTTCGGCACAAAAGGGGTTTGAAAGAGAGAAGAGAAAAGATAAGTGTAGAGGGTTCGGCTATGGTGTTTCGGCTTCAAGGTTTCAAGAAGAAAAGAGAGCAAGAGGGGGCTACAAGGTTCGGCTATGGCTCCTAAATAGAGATGGAATATTCGACCACCAAAAGGATAGGTATGGAGTTGAAGTTGAAAGAAAGAAAAAGAAGAACAAAAGAAGGTTAGAAGGATTCGGCAATCACCCAAAATGCACAAAGAATGCCCAAATGGCTACTTCTATTTTCGGCAAGAAAAAGAGAGAGTTCCTTGTGACTCACAATTTCGGCAAAGAGAACTCAAAAGATGGCCACTCGCACCACTCAAAATTCGGCACTACACCCCCATACATGACCGAAATTATGCTCCCCTCCAAAGTCCCATATTCGGCCAACTCTCTTCAAATGAGTTTGAAAATATTCAAACTCCTAAATTTCCTCCCCTCCCTCAATTCAAATTTGTTTGACCCCTTCCATCCTCATCTTCCAGAGTCCATCCTGAGCACCCCACTCCCTGCCTGTGGCGTCAAAAATAAAGACACAAAGGGGGATTTCTGCAGCTCGAACCAGGGTCCTCCTTGCTCCCTGTGGCGTCACCTCCCTTGCACCTAAGTAGCGCCACCCTTGCCACTTTACCACTTGGATTCTTGTGTCTAAAACCTCAAATAAATTCTTTTAACCCCTATTTCCCCTAGCTCCTTTCTCTTAAGTGCTAAAACAAAAATTTTGGCCATGACCTAGGACTAACCCGAGGTCATGCCTAGACCCTAAAACATACCAACCAAACACAACAAACATAACCTCACATGCAACCACATGCAAAATACAGAGACCCCGATTTAAGGATGTTACAACATTTCTATCGTAATGTAGACCACGTAAATCTATTAAAATAAATTTTCTTTCTAGCTCAGATTTGTGGTCCCGAAAACACTGTTCCGATTTCACTGAAAATGGGTTGGTACAACTCTCCCCCCTTAAAAATCTTACCAGTAAAGAGATTGGGATATTGCTTTCCCATGGTATCCTCCGGCTCCCAGGTAGCCTCTTCTATACCATGTCGTTGCCAAAGAATTTTTACTAAAGCCACCTTTTTTTCTTAACTCTTTTGTTTCACGTGCCAAGATTTTGATTGGTTCTTCACTATATGTCATATTAGGCAGAATCTCTACTTTTGACAGAGAAATAACATGAGAAGGATCCGATCAGTACCGTCGTAACATAAAAACATGAAAAACATTATGAATCCGATATGCAACAAGTCCAATTCTTTCTGTGATTTCATATGGCCCAATGAACTGTGGGCTCAATTTTTCTTTACGGCCAAACCGGAGAACTTTCTTCCAAGGTTATACTTTCAAGAATACCTTGTCGCTAACATGAAATTCTAGTTCTTTCCGTTTAAGATCAGCATAGGACTTTTGACGATCAGAGGCTGCTTTTAAACTGTCCTAAATTACCTTTATTTTTTCTTCTGTTTCAAGGATCAAATCAACTTTGTGTATATTTTTCTCACTAAGCACTGCCCAATACAATGGAGTTTTACATTTCCGGCCGCACAAAGCCTCATACGGTGCCATTTTGATACTAGACTAATAACTGATATTGTAGGCAAATTCAACCAAAGGCAAATACTTTTCCCAATTACCTTCAAATTCTAGTACACAACACCGAAGCATATCTTCTAAAATCTGTATAACACGTTCTGATTGTCCATCCGTTTGAGGATGGAATGCAGTACTAAAATGTAACTGTGTATGAAGGCTTCTTGTAATTTACTCTAGAATCGGGACATGAATCGAAGATCTCTATCTGAAATAATGGAGATAGGTACTCCATGCAATCTGACAATCTCAGAAACATATAATTCAGCCAATCTATCCAAGGAAAAATCCATACGTACTGGAATAAAGTGTGCAGACTTTGTCAACTGATCGACAATTACCTAAATGGCATCTTTCTTCTTTGGAGACAGGGGTAAACCCGATACAATGTCTATGGTAATTCTTTCCCCTTTCCATTTTGGTATTGGAACTGGCTGTAATAATCCTGAAGGCACCTGATGTTCAGCTTTTACTTGCTGACATATCAAACATTTAGATACATATTCAGAAATATCCCGTTTCATACCCGGCCACCGATACATCTTTTTCAGATCATTATACATTTTATTACTACCAGGATGAATAGACATGTTACAATTATGGGCTTCATGTAAAATCTTCTGTACCAATTTTGAGTTCTTCGGAATACATATTCTACCTCTGAGTAATAAACAATCATCAGACCCAAACTAAAATTTTGAATTAGAAGTCGATTCACACTGTATTCGTTTTGCTTGTAACTTACTATCATCTTTATAGCTTCAGAAATTTGTTGTAAAAATGTCGGTCTAGCTTTTAACTCAACTATTATTGAACTAACATTAGAAAACGATAATCGGGTATTCATTTTTCGCAAAGCAAACAGGGATTTGCTCAGAGCATCTGTAAACACATTGGCTTTTCCTGGATGGTATTCAATAACCAGATCATAATCTTTCAATAACTCAAGCCACCTGCGCTGTCTCAAATTTAAATCTTTCTATGACATCAAATACTTCAAACTTTTATGATCATTGAATATGTGACATTTTTCACCAAATAGATTATGTCGCCATATTTTCAATGCAAACACAATTGCTGTCAATTCAAGATCATGTATCAGGTAATTTCTTTCATGTGGTCTTAGCTATCTTTATGCATAGGCTATTACATTACCTTCTTGTATCAAGACACAGCCTAGACCATTCAATGATGCATCACTATAAATTAAAAATTCCTTACCTGACTCAGGTTGAACTAACACAGGTGCCTCTATCAATAAAGCTTTCAATCTGTCAAAACTTTATTAACATTTATCTGGTCACTCGAAGTTCACATCTTTCTGCAACAAACGAGTCATCGGAAAAGCTATCATCGAGAACCCTTTAACAAATCTCCTATAATATCCAGCTAGTCCCAGAAAACTTCTAACTTTAGACACGTTCTTTGGTGGCCTCCAATTAAGAATGGCAGAAATTTTGTTCGGATCCAATCGAATACCTTCTATAGATACTATATGTCCGAGAAATCCAACTTCTCGTAGCTGAAATTAACATTGACTGAATTTGGCATATAATTGTTTCTCTCGCAGTGTTTGTAACACAATTCTCAAATGATCTACATGTTCATTTTCATCTCGAGAATAAACCAGAATATCATCTAAAAATACCACAACAAACCTATCTAGATATGGTCTGAAAATTCTGTTCATCATATTAATGAACACTGCAAGTGCATTTGTCAAACCAAACGGTATCACAAGAAATTCATAGTGCCCGTATCTGGTTCTAAAAGTTGTTTTTAGAATATCTTGTAACACCTATCATCTGTATTCAATGCTAGAATAGGGTTACGGAGCATTACCAGACTTACAACACTTATAAACATACATTTCATACACCACTTATCAATTAAAATACAATTCAACCAAAATCAATCATATTGTCCCTTAAACGAACCTATAAGACCTTAAACATGCATTGAGAGTGGTTTGGGAATAAACCGGAAAATCAGGAAATTTTTCAACATTTACCAAACTTTTCTTCAAAACAAAAGACACACGCACGTGTGGTCAGGTTGTGTGTCTCACACGGCCACCAGACACGCCCGTATCACAAGCCATGTGGACATTCAAAATGGGAGCACATCGTTGTGTCCCAGCCCGTGTCTAAACAAGTGAGGTTACTGACTTGGGTCACACGGCCAACCACACGCCCGTGTGTCTAGCCCGTGTTCCCTTCGAAATGGCCACACATGTCCGTGTGCCAGACCATGTGCTAAGCTGTACTAAACCTGTAGGGTATACTAACTTATGCAACACGGCCAAGTCACATGCCCGTGTGCTAGGCTATGTGACAATTAGGGGGTATACTGACCTGTGCGACACGGCAGATCACACGCTCGTGTGTGAGGCCATGTGGAGCATACTGACTTCATTTTAATTTAAATATTAGGGGACACACGGCTGTGTATCATGACCGTGTGTCACACACGGCTAAGATACACGCTCGTGTCTCTGCCCGTGTGGACAAAAATAGGCTATTTACCAAGCCAATTTGCCACACCATTTGATGCACACCTTCACCTATATATATTGTACCAAAACAAAACATAATAGGCAACCCAAAACAACCAAATCAAACACAATTCCTACCAATTCATCTAAGAATTTCTTAGCCTAAACCTCAATCACAAACATCATCGATTCATCAGCCATTTTCCAAGCAACATTAAACACATCTCAAATTAGCATTAGCACATCTATAAACATTTACCAAACAGATATCATTTTGCACCAAATTCACAAGCATGCTACTAATTCCACAACCCTCATAATATAAGTCATATATTTATATGAACATACACTAGGCTCAAATAAACCAAAACAAGCCAACTTTCATGGCTATATACACAAACCAAAACATATACATTTACAAGCCAATTCATTTGGCCCAAGTCATTACCAAACATAACCAACATGACTCAAAGTCCCTATACATGCCATATGACCAAGCCACAAGTTCAAAAGTACCAAAGCAACGGTTGGATAGTGTGACGTAGCCTTCGATGATCCCCGAATCCAAGATAGCTTTGAAAGAACTATAAGACATGGAAAAATAAACAAAGTAAGCTTTATAGCTTAGTAAGTTCGTATGATATAAACTTAACTAATCACAAATACACCATTCATCAATTTAAACATATTAACATGTAATTCATAATTACTAAGAAACCTTTCACATCCTTATTCATATGCTTATATGAGAACTTCATAACATCTTCTATTTGAATCTCATACTTTACATGTACATACCTGTACAAATTTGTAACGAACTCATACCTTTTTGGAATACCGTCGAATACTCGATATTTCATACACTGGGTGCCAATACATACCCAAAGCTATTATAATCTCGCACACTAAGTGCCTTACATAGCTGAAGCTATCTCAGTATAGCACACTAAGAGCCATATATAGCCAAAGCTATTCCAAATCACACACTAAGTGCCATATATAGTCGAAGCTATTTCGAATCGGACACTAAGTGCCATATATATCCGAATCATCGTCAAACATGACTATAATCTTATATACACAATTTATGCAATATCAAAGCATTTGAAGCATAATTGTAATAATGCTTATTACATACGAACTTACCTCGGATACTAAAATAGAAAAATGAGTCAACTATTCCGTAACTTCCCCGATCTAAGTATGTATTTTGCCTTTCTTGATCTAAATATAATCAAATTCAGCTTATTTAATCATTTCTCTATTCAATTCAGTCCAAAATTCGCTTTAAAACACATTTACACTTTTGCCCAATTAAGCTTGCATGTAGCCGAACCCTAAAATGGACAAAGATGGTTTCTTCTCTTCCAATATCCAGTTGAAGAAGATGACTAAAAGATGGTAATGTATTTTTATTTCATTTACTTATTCTTATTTAACTATTTATTAATATAACCTTTAATAATAACCTTTAAACATTACAAAACCTTGTCTAAGAATGTCCACTCGAGTTTCAAATGGTTTAATTACCATTTAAGGCCATTATATTTAAAAACCAAAGTTACTTGATACCTTTAACTAATAGAACATCACTTTTGCATTTTACGCGATTTAGTCATTTTTACCGAATTAAGCATTCAAACGATAAAATTTCTTAACGAAAATTTCACACAAACATATTATCATGCTGTAGACATTAAAATAATAATAAAATAAATATTTTGACTTTAGATTTGTGGTCCCAAAACCACTATTTCAATTTGACTAAAAATGGGCTGTTACAACTCTCCCCGTTAGGGATTTTCGTCCCTGAAAATCTTATTAGTGAATAGGTTAGGGTACTGTTTTCTCATAGCTTCCTCGGGCTCCCACGTAGCCTCTTCAACACCATGTTGTTGCCAAAGTACTTTCATGAGACCTATGCTTTTATTTCTCAATTTGTTAACCTCACGTGCTAGAATTCTGATCGGTTCTTCGTTTTACGTCATATCAGGTTGAATTTCAATCTTTGACGAAGAAATCACAT
Organism: Gossypium bickii; assembly: GCA_025503065.1. Taxonomy (NCBI): domain Eukaryota; kingdom Viridiplantae; phylum Streptophyta; class Magnoliopsida; order Malvales; family Malvaceae; genus Gossypium; species Gossypium bickii. The sequence continues at coordinate 85,576,958 of CP106712.1, forward strand.
GTGATGGATCAGATCTATATCAGCGCAACTTCGACACATGGAATATGTTATGAATCTTTGGTAAGACTAATTGATATGCTACTGGCCCTATTCGTTCAATAATCTCGTACGACCCAATGAATTGAAGACTTAACTTGCCTTTGCAACTGAAACGAAGTATTTTCTTCCATGGAGATACTTTGAAGAACACTTTGTCGCCAATATGAAATTCAATGTCGTTTCTTTTCAAATCCGCATAAGATTTCTGATGATCTAAAGCTGCTTTTAAACAATCACGAATTAGTTTTACTTTCTCTTCGGTTTCTCTAACCAAATCAACCCCGTGAATCTATTTCTCACTAAGCTCAGCCCAGTACAATGGAGTTCGGTATTTACGACCATACAAAGCTTCGTACGGTGCCATCTTTATGCTCGATTGAAAGCTGTTATTATACGAAATTCAACTAGTGGCAAATATTTTTCCCAATTACCTTCAAACTCTAAAACACAACATCGGAGCATATCTTCAAGAATCTAAATTTCTCGTTCAGACTGTTCGTTGATTTGCGGATGAAAAGTTGTACTAAAATTCACTTTGTACCTAGAGCATCTTACAACTTCCAAAACCACGACGAAAATCTCAGATCTCTATCCGAATTAATAAAAACCGGCACCCCATTTAATCTAACAATCTTAGCAATGTATAATTTAGCTAATCTATCGAGTGAATAGTCAGTACATACCAGAATAAAATGTGCTGATTTTGTCAATAGATCAAAGACAACCCAAATTGTATCTTTTTTTCCGGAGATAAGGGAAATCCCGATACGAAATCCATAGTCACATTATCCCATTTCCACTTTGGTATCATCACAAGCTGAAGCAAACTTGAAGGTACTTGATGCTCAGCTTTCACTTGCTAACAAATCAAACACTTTGATACAAACTCAAAAATATATTGTTTCATACCCGACCACAATACAATTGTTTCAAATCATTATACATTTTAGTACTCTTAGGATGAACAGATAAACAACCATTATGTGCTTCGTGTAAAATTTTCTAAATCAACTCTGAATTTTCAATACACATATTCTATCTCAAAACATCAAACAATCATCGGATCTGATTTTGTACTCTTAATCACTAGTTGACTCTATTGCACTATTTTAGCTTGCAGTTCACTATCACATTTCTGAGCTTCACAAATTTGCTGAAGAAATACTGGTTTAGCTTTTAACTCAGCTAAAATAGAACCATCATCAGACAAAGTCAACTGTATATTCATTGCTCTTAGGGAAAACAACGACTTTCTACTCAAAGCATCCGCGACCACATTCGCTTTCCCCAGATGATAATCAATCACCAACTCATAATCTTTTAGTAACTCGAGTCATCTCCGTTGTCACAAATTCAAATCTTTTTGAGTCATAATATACTTTGAACTCTTATCATCAGTAAAGATGTGGAATTTTTCACCGTACAAATGATGACGCCAAATTTTTAATGCAAAAACTATAGCAGCCAACTCCAAATCGTGCGTCGGATAGTTCTTTTCATGTGGCTTCAAATGTAAAGATGTGGCATTTTTCACCGTACAAGTATCCTTTGCCCAGAATTGATAACTTGTTTGATCAATTGAAAGGAGCAATGGTATTCTCGAAGATTGATTTGAGATTTGGCTACTATCAGTTGAGAGTTAAAGAGTTAGATGTGCCGAAAACTGCTTTCAAGACAAGGTACGGGCATTACAAATTTCTTGTTATGCCTTTTGGATTAACTAATACTCCACTATTTTTATGGCCTTGATGAACCAAATCTTTCGACCATATTTAGACAAATTCGTGGTTGTGTTTATTGAGGATATCCTGATTTATTCTCGAGATGAGACTGAGCATGCCGAGCATTTAAGAATGGTATTGCAGATTTGAGAGATAAGAAATTATTTGCTAAATTCAGTAAAAGTGAGTTTTAGCTTCGAGAAGTCAGATTTTTGGGACATATTGTTTCTGGATATGGTATTTAGGTTGATCCGAGTAAGATTTCAACAATTGTTGATTGGAAACCACCGAGAAATGTATCGGAGGTTAGAAGCTTTTTGGGCTTAGCCAGCTATTATAGATGTTTTATTAAGGGGTTTTCAATGATTGCTACTCCTATGAATAAGTTTTTGCAAAAAGATGTTAAGTTTGAATGGTCTGAAAAATGTATATAAAGTTTTGAGAAGTTGAAAGCATTATTGACTGAGGCACCGATTTTAGTGCAACCTGAACCGGGAAAAGAGTTAGTGATTTATAGCGATGCGTCACTGAATGGATTAGGATGTGTATTAATGCAAGAGGGCAAAGTGATAGCCTATGCCTCGAGACAGTTGAAAACGCATGAGAAGAATTATCCGACGTACGATCTAGAATTAGCTGCCATAGTGTTTGCTTTGAAGATTTAGAGACATCATTTGTACAGTGAGAAGTGTCGTACCTTTACTGATCATAAGAGTTTAAAATATTTGATGACTCAGAATGATTTGAATTTGCGAGAACACAGATGGCTTGAGCTACTAAAATATTATGAGTTAGTAATTGACTACCATCTTGGAAAGGTGAATATAGTCGCAAACGCTTTGAGCAGAAAGTCCTTGTTTGCCTTGAGAGCTATGAATACGAGGTTGACCTTATCTCAGGATAGTTTGATTCTAGCTGAGTTGAGAGCTAGACTGGTATTCCTTCAGCAAATTTGTGAAGCTCAGAAAAATGATAGTGAATTGCAAGCCAAAAGAGCTCAGTTTGAATCGACTAGTGATTTGGACTATCAAATTGGGACCGATGATTGTTTGATGTTCCGAGGTAGGATTTGTGTACCAAAAGATACCGAGCTTATTCATAAAATTCTTCATGAGGCACATAATGTTTGTTTATCTGTTCATCCGAGCAGTACGAAAATGTATAATGATTTGAAGAAATTGTATTGGTGGTCAGGTATGAAACGAGATATTTCAGAGTTTGTCTCGAAATGTTTGATTTGTCAACAAGTAAAAGTTGAACACGAAGTACCTTCGGGTTTACTTCAGCCAATAATGGTACCCGAGTAGAAATGGGACAGAATTATGATGGATTTTGTAACGGGTTTGCCTCTGACTCTAAAAAAAGAAAGATGTCATTTGGGTCATTGTTGATAGATTGACGAAATCGGCTCATTTTATTCCGGTACTACCGACTATTGACTTGATAAGTTAGCTGAATTGTATGTTTCTAAAATTTTTAGATTGCACGGAGTGCCTATTTCTATTATTTTAGATAGAGATCCGAGATATACGTCTCGATTTTGGAAAAAGTTGCAAGAAGCTTTGGGTACAAAGTTGAATTTTTGCACAGCATTTCATCCGCAAACCAAAGGTCAATCTGAGAGAATGATTCAGGTACTCGAAGATATGCTTCGCTGTTGTGTTTTAGAATTCGATTGTAGCTGGGAAAAATATCTACCTTTAGTCGAATTTGCTTATAACAACATTTTTCCGTCAAGTATAAAGATGCATCGTATGAGGCATTGTATGGCCATAAGTGTCGAACTCCATTTCACTGGACCGAGCTCAGTGAGAGACAGATTCATGGGGTTTATTTGGTTAGACAGAAATTCGTGATTGTTTGAAAGCTGCTTCGGATAGACAGAAATAGTACGCGAATTTGAAAAGAAAAAAGATTGACTTTCAAGTTAGTGATAAAGTATTTCCGAAAGTGTCTCCGTGGAAGAAAGTTCTGAGATTTGGTTGCAAAGGCAAGTTGAGGTTATTGAAAGAATAGGGCCAGTAGCATATCGGTTTGCTTTACCGACAGAGTTGGAAGGTAACAGCCCGATTTTGGGTCTAGTCGGAACAGTGGTTTCGGGACCACAAATCCGACATAGTAAAATTTATTTTCATTATATTTTTATGGTCTATAGTTTTATGAAATGATTTCGTGAAAATTTCGTTCAAAAATTTTGACATTTCGGCACTCAATTTAGTTAAAGGGACTAAATTGTAATAAATACAAAACTTGAGTTCTATATGTTAGAAGTATCCAATTGCTATGAGATTTTAAATTGGAGGTCCTTAGATGGTAATTAGACCATTATACTTTAAGTTGGACAAAAACGGACATGGTAGGGGAAATTTCAAAGATTGAAATTAAGGGCATTTTGGTCATTTGGGTAATAAAGACAAAATTAAACACATAAAAGATGTCATCTTCTCAATTTCATCCTCCCATGGTCGAAAATCACAAGGGGTCTCCATAGCTAGGGTTTGTTCATCTTCCAATCTTGATTGTAAGTCCGTCTTGTCCCGTTTTTAATGATTTTTACATTTTTGAGATCAGTGTAACCTAATCTAGCTATTTCAAGGACTAATTTGAAAGAAAATCAAAGTCTAATACTTTACACATGTAGGATATTTAAGTATTTTGATGTTTAATGGTAGATTATGCAAGTTTGGTGTTAGATAAACAACTTTTACTATGTGATTTTTGATGAAAATGCTTAAAAAGGACCTATTTGTAAAAGTTATAAAACATGTAGTAAAAGTGTGAATTAATGAAAATGTGGGCTTTTATGAGCATGAGTAAGGTTCAGCTAGGCTTGGGTTTTGAAGAAATTGAACATATTTCATTTTACAAGCCTAGGGACTAAAATGTAAAAAGTTGAAAAATTAGGGGAAAAATGTAATATTTCCATAATATGATTTTTGGGATAAATTGAATAATGCTAGTATTAAATGAGCTGAATTTGCTATTATAGATCAAGAAAAATGAAGTTCGGACCTAGATCGGGAGAAAAACAAAGTGTTTGACGATTAGGCCTATTTTCACTATTTTGTACCGAGGTAAGTTCGTATGTAAATAATGCAATGCTATATTTGTATTTTAAAACTTTAATATTGCATGAAATGTATGATTGATTCTATGAGCATATTCGACAAAGTTCCGGCCAGAGAGAAATCCTGGTTAAACCTTAGGAATAGATTAGGATACAAGTGACATGTCATTAGAAACCATGTGATTATGTGATTTATGTGTCCCGGGTGCTGGTCCTATACGTCCTACCGATGGCTGGGTATGTAACACCCATTACCCATATTCAACGCCGGAACCGGGTACGAGGCATTGCCAGACTTATCTCACTTGAACATGCAACTGTGGTTTGTAAAATTTCATCCCAACTTAGAACTTTCCATTCACATTCAAAACATCTTCATTATGGGCCTACAAGGCCTTAAACATGCAAATAGTGGATCTTGGAAATCAACCGGGAACTTTTATAAACTTAGAGAAATTTTGCCTTAACAGGGCCACACGCCTGTGTGAAATGGGACACGTCCGTGTGGGCAGGCCGTGTGGTCACACACGCCCATGTCCCTAACCCGCGTGGAATTTATTTTCTCTTCGAACCTACAGGGGTTTTCAAATGGCCAAACACACGCCCGTGTCCTCCACACGGCCTAGACACGCACGTGTCATCACCCGTGTGTGAAAACACGGGTATTCTATTTGTGACGTCAGAAACCGAATAAGGGGCACACGGCCTAGGTACACGCCCATGTGTCTAGCCCGTGGTCGACATTGACTTGTATCACTAACATGCAGGGGACACACGACTTGGTCACACACCCATGGGACTGACCGTGCATCACACACAGCCTAGACATACGCACGTGTGCCTACCCGTGTGGACAAGAACAAGGCTATTTGTCAAGCTCTTTTTACCACCCTAACTCATACAACAACAATCACATTCAACCATTACTCAATCAACCTATCATACATCATACACAAACATGACTAACTTCGTCTTTTCATATATATAATGATAATGAGCCATTAAATATGGTCATTTACAAAAGTGTTCATCTTTAAAAAATCCAACACAGTTGGCCAAAACAACAAAACATTCACTATGTCTAGCCCCTATACATGCCATACTCAAAATGCTAAATCTAATATACCGAGATAAGCTGATAGTGTGGATGATCATCAAATTATCTTCGTATTCTTAGTCGGCTCTTTGACACTATAAAATAAGGGAAAAGAAAGGGAGTAAGCTTTAAGCTTAGTAAGTTTACATGTAAATAATAAGCATCATAGCATGTGCTAATCAGACAATAACATTTCATACTAAACAAGAATAATTCACATTTTAATAACCATACTTACTCATCTCATCTCTTACCACCTTCCAACCGTACAACATTTATATTGCTCACATATCCTGTACTCATCACCATAAAGCCATATGAAACATTTACATAGACAATCTCTCAATGAACCATTCGCAATAATACTAAGTACCTGGTGGTTTCGCACACAGCTCACCATTAATCAATAATAGGGTGCTATCGCACGTAGCCCACCAACGAGAATATTTACGGTGGTTACGCACATAGCCCACCAAATGATAATACAAACGATGGTATCGCACATGGCCCATCGTGAATAAATAATAAGGAGGTATCGCACACAGCCCACCAAAAAGAATAATTATGGTGGTATCGCACATAGCCACCAATAATAATATTTATGGATATTTTTCCGCACTTACATACCTATTCCAAGGTTTGTACGAGAATCATTCATTATCTATCAATTTCAATCAATCTTGAACATAATTGATCTGATTTATACAATGCACCAATGAGTAACAACATATGTATTAAAGATGTATCATTTACACATAAACTTACCTAGGTACAAAATGTATTAATCGATGTTTTCGTCCGTAACCTTGCCTTTTCCTCGGTCAAGGTTGTTTCCGTGCTCTTCTTGATTTGCAAGAGAATAGCTTGGCTGAAAGTTTGAACTCCAAAAACCTCTAATTTCTCTTCAATTTTCGGTGGAATAAGAAAGGTGAATAGTGAAAGATGATATCTTCTTTCTTTGTCTTATTTTATTCATTTTTTGGTCACCTAATTTCACCAAAATTTTGACCAAATTAATGTCTTTGTCCCACTTGGCGGGCCATCAATCTTAAGGTGGTTTATTTTCACTTTAAAGACCTCCAATTTAATATTCCATAGCTATTAGACACTCCTAGCTTTAAAAATGGAACTTTCGCACTTTATGCGATTTAGTCCTTTTTTCACAATTAAGCATACAATCATTAAAATTAAAGCACCAAAATTTCCATGCAACCTTATAATCATGCTATAACACAAAATAATATAAAATAATTTTCTTCAACCTCAGATTCGTGGTCCCGAAACCACTGTTCTGACTAGCCCCAAAATCGGGCTTTTACAACTCTCCTCCCCTTTAGAGATTTTCGTCCCCGAAAATCTTACTGGTAAAGATGTTAGGTTATTGTTCCCTCATGGATTCTTCCGGTTCCCATGTAGCCTCTTCCACACTGTGTTTTTGCCATAACACTTTTACTAAGGCTATGCTCTTGTTCCTCAACTATTTAACCTCTCGAGCCAATATCTTAATTGGTTCTTCTTCATAAGTCATGTCCAGTCGTATCTCAATTTCTGTTGGAGGGATCACATGCGTAGGATTGGAACGATATCACCGTAACATCGACTCATGAAACAGGTTGTGTATTCTTTCAAACTCTGCTGGAAAAGCCAACCGATATGCTACTCGTCTAATCTTTTCAATAACCTTATACGGCCCTATAAATCATGGACTCAATTTGCCCTTTCGACTAAATCTCAACATCTTGTTCCATAGGGATACCTTCAGAAATACTTTGTCACCCACTTGAAACTCGATTTCTTTTTTTTTTTAAATCTTCGTATGACTTTTGTCGATCTGAAGCCGCTTTCAGACTATCACGGATCACTTTCACTTTCTCTTTAGTCTCTTTAACTAGATCGACCCCGTGAATTTGCTTCTCACTAAGCTCAGTCCAATACAAGGGAGTCCAACACTTGCAGCTATATAAAGCTTGTATGGTGCCATCCGTATACTCGACTGATAACTGTTGTTATAGGCAAACTCAATCAAAGGTAGATATTTTTCCCAACTACCTTTGAACTCTAACACACAGCATCTGAGCATATCTTCAAGAACTTGAATCACTCTTTCAGATTGGCCATCAGTTTCAGGATGGAACGCAGTACTAAAATTCAATTTTATACCCAAGGCTTTTGTGAACAGGCCCGTGGATTTGCTCGAGAACGAGTTTATACGTGTTATGAGAATTGTGATAGCATTGGCTACATATGTGGCACTTATGTGCAAAGTTTTCCATGTATCTAATAGTATTCTATGTGGTTCAACGGGTATGTCAAAGATGACAAAGTAAGTGATTATGTTACGAGTTGGTACAGGTATGTACGAAAAAATCAAAGGAAATGAATTCAGTATTTCAAACCAAACCAAAATAAAGTACTTATGAATAACTTAATAGAAAAATAGAAGCAGTTGTGTGGCCATCTCCGAGTCCCTCGCAGCTTCGATCCGTTTAAGGCTGGGCCTACACAGTTCAAAACGGGGTGGGTTTATGAAAACTCAGTGTGTAATCCCCTAATATAAAAATGCTCAGTTAGATAAACAGAATACAGAAGCAGACTGGGCTTGAGCCCTATTCAATCACAGTACAGTTTCAATGAGCCTAAGCCCATATCGGCCCATAACAGAATCGTTTGGGCCTCGCCCATATCGGTATCGAATCTCATAAATAGAAATGCAATAGCGTAAGAATGCACCCCACCCCAATCCAGCTAGCACACCACCCGTACCAACCAACACACCATGTGGGGATAAAATCGACCCACCTAGGCAGCACACCAATGTTAGCACCGGTTGCGGCACTAACCAATATCGCAGTAGAGCTGCCAGAATATAAGCGGCTTAAAGCCGTTAGTAGGTCCATAGTCGTCTCGGGCAACCCGTGCGACCCTAACAGATCAATCACTTCCTCCAATTCTAAAATCCCAATCCCATGCAGTATGTCATGTATGCAAAGCACATATATATAAACCACATGGTATACTCTAGAAAGACAGACAAGTCATAGCTCAGGTCGTCAAAACATAGCATAAAACAATCATTTACCCATAAGGGCAAAACAGTCATTTTTTCCTGTAAAGGTATTTCGATAATTTTGCAAATCGGGGGTATTTCGGTAATTATGCAAATCAGGTATTTTGATAATTTTCACAAATTTGGGGTATTTCGGTAATTTTCACAAATTGAGGGTATTCTGATAATTTTTACAAATCAAGGGTATTTCGATAATTTTTGCAAATCGGGGTCTCAGCAACCCAATAAAAGGTCTACCGTCGCCTCGAACGACTTAAGTAACCTAAACAGTCACAACGGTATAAATGGGCCTAATGCCCATTACTTGGCCCAAGTGGGCCCACATGCTCGTGTGGCCCAATTATCCCAGAAATAGCCTCGACTATATGAACATCACAGTTCAAACCAACAGAAACCATATGACATCCATTTTATCCGAGTAAGACCCACCAGCCCGGTGGGCCCACACGGCCCATTGGCCAAAATGACCCTAGCCATGTGGACTACACGGCTCAGTCTAACATTTACCACAAATTATAGATCCTATCCGTGTGGGGCCCACGAGCCCATTGGGCCTGATAAATCATTATAGTAACATATTTTAAGCCTACATTTAGCATGCTTTTGGATGATTTAAGCTTTGAATTGTGTAAATTGGTGCTCTTAATCCTTTAATTTCATGTTTATACTCAGGAAAGCACCGGAGGATGAAAAGAACGAGAAACGAGCCCAAAACAGAGTAAATGGGCCATATCACGAAATCAACACGGCCTGGGCCCAAGTCACACGGTCATGCCTCACTCAACAGTCTTGAACACGGCCTGGCCACGATTCACACGGCCGTGTGCCATAGGCGTGTCCCTGCCATGACAAAGAGAAATTTCACTCGGATTAGGATACTTAGAGGCGAAGAAACACATTCAAAGCCTATATAAACACCCTAAGTTAAACCATAAAAGGGGGGAACCCAAGGCTTTAGTCAAGGGCCGTCCAGCTAGGCCAAAGAGGGCAGATTTGTGGGGATTTACTCGAAGATAGCCAGTTGATTCATCTTAAAAAGCCGAAATCATACTCAAGATGGAGGATCTCTCCTTCAATTCCTTCTGGGGGTTTTAAGGATTTCTTATGTTTTGTTTTATCTTTTTTTTTTTTGAGATTTTTACTTTTATTATTATGAACTAAACCCTCAGATACTGAGGGGGATGAAACCTAAGATGAATCTTGTTATCGTTTGCTGAACTATATGATAAATATTTGACTTGTTCTTAATTATGTGTTCTTAATTCTTGTTTTGATATTTTTGGGATATTAATTCAAGTATGATGTGCTTAGGTGGAGGAGCAAAAGTCCCTGCCTAAGAGTAGATCTAGCATAATTAAGCGGAGTTGATCGCACGCCTAGAGATAGGGTGATGAGATTTTGCTGGATTAGGGTGAAACCTAATATGGGAAACCATAGATCGAGTTAATGCAATTCTAGGGGTTTTAATTAGAAAGAGATTTCAATTAATCAACCTACGGTTAGACGTTAGTCGCCTTGAGAGAGGGATTAATATACGTTAGGGAATCTTACGGATCAAGTTAAGTGTATAAATCGTCCGGTTCAAAGTTAGATAACAAGTGAAGTCTAGATGGATTCTACCTCGGGTATTGTTTTAATCAATTGGTTTTTCTCAAAATATTTCTCTCCAATTTCATTCTTCTTTGTCTTAGAGTTTTTAGTTTAGTAGTTATTTAATTTAGATTAAACAACAATTTCCTTTAATTCTTAGGCTAGATAATAAAAAGAAAGTTAGTATTAGTACTTTTAGTTCCTTTGGGTTCGATAATCCGATCTTGCCACTTAACTATACTATTGTTCGATAGGTGCGCTTGCCTCACATCGTAGTTTGTTTCTAGGTTCGATCATTTTTTATATAAATTTTTAGGACTTTGACATCGCATAAAACAACGATCAAGTTTTGGCGTCGTTGTTGGGGAACTAAAATATTAAGAAAGCTCGATTTTTATTACTTTAGCCATTTTTTATTTTTTATTTTTTTCAATTTACTTTTATTTCTCATTTTATTTTATTTTTTACTTTTCTAATTTATTTTCTTTTATTCTTTTCAGGTACCTCTAGTTTATGACTGGAAGGAACCCGACAGGACCCCTAATTTACGATAGTGATATTGAAGGTACAGTTCACAGAAATCGTAGAGAAATAAGTTAAAGCTTAAACTACATAGAAGAAGAGCAAGAATCCAAAATCAATACCACCGAAGAGATGGCTGAGAATAATCTGCTACCTCCAAAGGCGGCCGAACATCATGCTCCTCGAACTATGTATGATTATGCTAAACCTAATTTAACAGGAACGAAGTCAAGTATTGTTAGACCTGCTATTGCCACAAATAATTTTGAACTGAAACCTAACACTATACAGATGATACAACAGTTCGTTTAGTTTGAGGGTTTGCAGGATGAAGACCCAAATAACCACTTGGCGAATTTCCTAGAATTTTGTGACACTTTCAATATAAATGGCGTTACTGATGATGCCATCCGTCTTCGGTTATTTCCCTTTTCTTTGAGGAATAAAGCCAAACGGTGGTTGCATTCTCTTCCATGAGGCTTAATCACTACATGGGATCAGATGACCGAAAATTTTTTATTAAAATATTCTCTTCTTTTGTGCAGATGGATTTAGAGACACTTTATGATGCATGGAAGAGATACAAAGATTTGTTGAGGAGGTTCCCATACCAGAGATTACCTTTGTGGCTACAAGTCCAAACTGTCTACAACGGTGTGAATCCTTCAACAAGATAATTAATCGATTCAGTAGCCGGTGGAACTCTGAATAACAAAACTCCTGAAGCAGCCTATAAGTTTATAGAGGAGATGTCATTGAATAACTATCAGTGGCAAGTTACAAGGACAAGGCCAGCAAAAGCAACCGGAGTTTTCAACCTCGACGTAGTAACCTCACTATCAAATCAGGTAGAGATGCTACCTAAAAAGATTGATGGTTTTTGTTCCTCGTAGGTACACACAGTTATGCAATACGAGACAAGTGGAGGCGTGGCGAATCCTGAACACCTACCCTACGGACAAGGCATGGAAAGCGAACAAATGAACTATATGGGTAACAATTTCCGATCTAACAATAACCCTTATAGTAATAATTATAATCCAGGTTGGAAGAGCCACCCCAATTTCTCATGGGGTGGTCAACGAAATCAAAGGCAACAACCATCACAAAACTTCCAACAACAGCCCTACCCACAGGAAAAGAAGCCGAACCTTGAAGAGATGCTGTCAAAATTCATAGCAGTCTTAGAAACACGTTTCCAAAACACCGAGACAACACTTAAAAATCAACAAGCATTGATTCAAGGGATCGAAAACCAGTTAGGGCAGCCTGCTAAGCTGATCTCTGAAAGACCACAAGGAAGCCTACCAAGCAACACCGAGACTAACCCAAAGGAGCAAATTCAAGCCATAACAGCTCAGGATAGTGAAGGGTTAGACGAGCCTAATTTAAGGCAAGAGGATGTGGAAGAAGAAGGTAAGGTTAAGGTAAATAATAAGCCAAAACCAGTAATCAAAGAGTACCAACCTCGCATACCATATCCCGAAGCGATAATGAAAGGTGACACAGAGGAACAGTTCGGTAAGTTTCTTAAACTTTTAAAGAAATTACATATAAACTTATCGCTTATTGAAGCTCTTTCGCAGATGCCAGATTCTAGAAAATTTTTAAAGAAGCTATTGACAAATAAGCGAAAGATAGACGAAGAATCACATGTGGAATTGAATGCAGTATGCTCAGCAATGTTGCAAAACAAACTACCACGAAAATTAAAAGATCCAGAGAGTTTTACCATTCCATGCTTAGTTGGTAGTTTATCTATTTATAATGCGTTAGCTGATTTAGGGGCAAGCATAAATGTCATGCCTTATAAAATGTTTAGACAACTAGGTCTAGGGAAACCCAAACAAACTACGACGAGCATTCAATTAGCTGATAAAACTGTTAGAATTCCTAGGGGTGTAATCGAAGATGTACTCGTGAAAATTGATAAATTCGTATTCCCAGTAGACTTTGTCGTTTTAGACATGGATGAGGACAATAATATCCCCTTAATTCTAGGAAGACCATTTTTAGCAACTGCCAGGACTAAAATTTATTTCGACGCAGGTGAACTCATACTCTGTGTAGGTGATGAGACAGTCACCCTTCAAGCTCTCGATTCAGCTAGGACATCGAATAATCAAGGTGAGAAAGTAAATTCTATTGATAACCATTTGGTTAACCCTTCTTTTCAAGAAGCACCACAAAAGAACACAACTGAACCTGATCCTAGACCTAGTGCCAACAATGAAATAACTCATGAGGAACAAGGGATTCAGATAGATGAACTAGAAGAGTGGAAGACGTATCTCAAAGAAAAACTAGGGATACATTAAGAACCAAAGCCACTTTACGAGATAGACAAGTTTAAAATTGGAGATTAGGTATTGTTAGATAAAGTAGACCCTTGAATATCTACTCCTGACCCCAACACAAACAAAAAAATCCCTTTTAAGGTGATCAATGTTTTTCCATACGTAACAGTCGAGGTAAGTAATCCTATTTTTGGCACTTTTAAAATAAACGCTACTCGACTTGAACTATATACTATTAGTAAGATAGATAGTATGAGGGAAGATATTCAACTTTTTAAACCACCATGTTTAGGCGAATGAGAGGGAAGTCTAGCTTAAGACTATAAACGAGCTTTTTTCATGAGGCAACCCGAGCACTAACTCTATTAACTTTTACATTCTTTTATTTTTATTTTTATTTCTACTTCAGCATCTAATTATAAGCTAACCAAAAGTGTAGATTTTCAAGCCACACGGCCGTGGCCGTGGCCGTGTGGATACACCGAATCTCCCTACTGACATGGCAAAGATGGTACGAGTCAGAACAAATCATATCTTCGAGTCACGGGCTCCAACCACCACGCCACGGTCGTGCAATGCGGTCGTGGCAGACACTGTTAGATCAAACATAGGCGTGGCAACCTAAACATGGCCGTGTGATATAGCCGTGTGACTTATCGCGCCTACGATACACGGGCGTGGGAAAGTGCCAGGCCCCAAAATTCTATTTAACCCACCCCCACCCCTCCTTCTTCTCACCTAACCCCCATCCTTTTTCTTTCATCCCACCCTTCAGACCACTCCCATTCCATACTTTTCCTCTTTAATCCTTCATCTAACTCTTGAGCTACACCACATCTATGTCGAAGAAGCGGAAGGACCTAAGCACAGTCTCCCCATGGGAGACTGATCTATATAAGTTCATGTCGGCCGCTTCATCCACTCGACAAGCCAAGGATATTTGAGGCCATTTAGTTTTCATTTTCATTTTCCCTTCTCCTTTGTTTTCCTTTTCTTTAGTCTTCTTTTACTTAATTTAATCTAATTTCATTCGTTTTCTTTGATTTAGGTGCTTTAGGCTGCTTGGGAATCACACCACTTCGGCCACTGCCACCCTAATACAATCTTAGAAGTCACATCCACCTCACGAACCATCTAACAATAAGGACTCTTTGGTCCATTCATCTTTTATTTTAATTCTATTTTACTTTCTACTTTCTTTCTCTTTATCTTTCTTGTCTTTAAATATATATTTAATATATTTTGAATTATTATTTCCTGGCTAATTCTCTATGAGCTTCCCAATTTCTTCATCTAGTGCAGAGCACGGTAGCAGCCACCACGCCTCAAGACTCCCAACTCAAGGAAACCATCCAAATTCAGAAAGTTTCACATCTCCCTTTCTCTTAAATTTCATATACATCTTTGTACATTGAGGGCAATGTACATCTTAAATGTGGGGGGTGAATATTTATTTCGAGAAAGTGCCTAACTTTCTTCATTATTCTCAAATCCCTGAATTAGGCCATGAATGATATCTTGTCTTTAAGTAATTATCTCATATTATGATTAGAATAAAACTCCCTTTGATTTATGATGTTTGTTGATATGTTTCGGATTAAATCATAGTTAAGTGTGCAGTGATGATTTAAATTTTAAGAGGCTAGAGAATCAAGCATGATAAGTCTATTTTTCAGAAATCAAAAATTTTTTCTAGGTCATCTACCTGAATCTGAATATTACCTTAAAGTTTGAAATTTGCAAGATTGACATCAAAATACCCATAATTTTTGTGAGATTTTGAGCCTTGTAAAGCATATCTTCTTTTTCATGCTCACTTTTTGATTATGAGTGTGTCAGCATTGATTTGTTATTCTAGAACTTGCTTCGATTATACATGTCGAGACCACATTATTGATTTGATATACAGAGATGATAAAGGCACTTAGGATTTAACCCACTCACTCCATTAAAAAGCTTACCTTCATAATTAACCCCTAGTGAATCCCGTTGATCCTAACAACCCATTTATTGACTCACCCACTAATATTAGCCCAAAACCCTTTGTATTTGTTATCACTATCCTTCTTGACTACATTTTTGTCGAGATTTGATTTGATCGATTGTCTAACTATGATCTTTATTTCGGTAGTTAAATTTATCCTTTATTATGTATCTGACTTGTTCTTAAAAAAAATCGAAGTATATTCATTATTAGTTATGTGATTAAATGAGCTTATACGTTTAAATTCCAATTGTTGAAGAAGAAGCTCGTATTATTAGTATTAGTATTACAAGTTTTCATGTGATGTAATTATCTATTATCTATTATCAGTTTGTTGTTTCTAGTTAGGTAATCTGTCAAGTCAATCTCGATTCTAACCCTCTAATTCAGCCTTTTATCCACACCTTTAACCCAAGCCCCGTTACAACCCTTTTTAAAGACCTTTTGATCTGTGTATTATCTCATTTTTTACAATGGTGGAGATTTGATTTTCATTCAAGCCTATGGGATTAACTTTTCATGTTCGACTTTTGAGTGCTTAATTCTGAACCTTAAACACTTCGAGTGATTTGAGTAAATCTTTAGTGAGGATGTTAATTCTTGTCGATTTTGAATCAGAGGTAATTGTTCAGGTAAGGGGAAACACCTATGTTTTCATATTATAAAAACTATGACTTTGATTGTTTGAATCTTTAGGACCCTTCAATTTAAATTATCAATGTATGAATTCTCTTTGAATAATGATGAAACATTATTGATGAATATTATGAAACGAGGAAGTTCGTTTTAATTGTAAGTTGAGAATTTTGCTTGAGGACAAGCAAAAGCTTAAGTGTGGGGGTATTTGATAAACCGTAATAGTAACATATTTTAAGCCCACATTTAGCATGCTTTTGGATTATTTAAGCCTTGAATTCTATAAATTGGTGCTCTTAATCCTTTAATTTCATGTTTTATACTCAGGAAAGCATCGGAGGATGAAAAGAACGAGAAACGGGCCCAAAACAGAATAAATGGGCCAAGCCACACGGCCGTGCCTCACTCAATAATCTTGAACATGGCCTGGCCACGATTCACATGGGCCTGTGCCATGGCGTGTCCCTACTGTGACAAAGAGAAATTTCACTCGGATTAGGATACTTAGAGGCGAAGAAACACATTCAGAAGCCTATATAAACACCCTAAGTATAACCTAAAAGGGAGGAACCCAAGGCTTTAGTTAGGGGCCTTTCAGCTAGGCCAAAGAGGGTAGATTTGTGGGGATTTACTCGAAGATAGCTAGTTGATTCATCTTAAGAAGCCGGAATCATACTCAAGACGGAGGATCTCTTCTTCAATTCCTCCTGGGGGTTTTAGGGATTTCTTATGTTTTGTTTTATCTTTTCTTCTGAGATGTTTTCTTTTATTATTATGAATTGAACCCTCAGATACCTGAGGGGGATGAAACCTAAGATGAATCTTGTTATCGTTTGCTGAATTATATGATAAATATTTGACTTGTTCTTAATTATGTGTTCTTAATTCTTGTTTTGATATTTCCGGGATATTAATTCAAGTATGATGTGCTTAGGTGGAGGAGCAAAAGTCCCTACCTAAGAGTAGATCTAGCATAACTAAGCGGAGTTGATCGCACGCCTAGAGATAGGGTGACGAGATTTTGCCGGATTAGGGTGAAACCTAATATGGGAGACCATAGATCGAGTTAATGCAATTCTAGGGGTTTTAATTAGAAAGAGATTTCAAGTAATCAACCTAGGGTTAGACGTTAGTCGCCTCGAGAGAGGGATTAATATTCGTTAGGGAATCTTACGGATCAAGTCAAGTGAATAAATCGTCTGGTTCAGAGTTAGATAACAAGTGAAGTCTAGGTGGATTCTACCTCGAGTATTGTTTTAATCAATTGGTTTTTCTCAAAGTATTTCTCTCCAATTTTATTCTTTTTTGTCTTAGAGTTTTTAGTTTAGTAGTTAGTTAATTTAGATTAAACAACAATTTCCTTTAATTCTTAGGCTAGATAATAAAAAGAAAGTTAGTATTAGTACTTTTAGTTCCTTTGGGTCTTGCCACTTAACTATACTACTGTTCGATAGGTGCGCTTGCCTCACGTAATTGTCATAGTTAGTTTCCAGGTTCGATCATTTTTTATATAAATTTTTAAGACTTTGCCATCGCATAAAACAACGATCAAGGCCCACACGACCCATTTTGGCCCATCAAGGCCCATAACAACCTCTACAGTCCTACGCCTAAGATTTGTAGGCTCGAATCACCACACGTACGATCGCACTCTCGTGTGGCATCAAACGCCGTATTTTAGCTTTTTGACTTTTCGGCTTTTACTGATCTACAGTCCAATCTATGTGAAATACACACCTGTTACGAGATCACACGAACAATCCAAGAACACCGGAACCTTGATTAAACAAGAAGAGATCTCCTACTTGAACCCTTATTCAAGACTAATAGCGATTTCTCCTTAAAGGAATTCTTGATTTCCAAACGCCGCTCATGATACATAGCATACACCCAAAGTTTAAATAAGGGCACTAGGATTTACCGAAACAGAAGAGAAACAATTGGCCTACAGCCTCACTAGAAAGAATACCCCACTCGACAGAAGTAAGGCTCCTTAGCCATTTAGTCGACAATAACAACCAAGGTTAGACATAAGATTCCCAACCCGTGAAGGAGAGAATAGAGAAAGATCGGGTACTCACCAATTAATCAAAGAATATTTGCATACGATGAAAACCGGAATAGAGGGGAAGAGCACTGAGATTCGATCAATCAATCTATAAGGAGAAGAGAAGGGAGAAGAAAAATAAATGATGAGGGAGGAAAAAGGGGATGTATTCCACTAGAGTAGAAACAATGTGCCAGAAAGGAATAGTATTGAGAACAAGAAGGGAAAGAGAATAGGTTCAAAAGATGGTACTTGAGAAGGAGCAGAAAAAGAAAAGAACCAAAATGAACTGCCCAAATGGTCGTAAAAGCAAAGCACCAACTTGCAAAAGAAGAGAGGGAAACCCGAAACACAAAAAGAAAAACCCAAAATATCATAAATAAAATTCAGCACCTACTCATACACAATTGCCGAAAATGCATACTCCAAAGCCCCCTTAGCCGAATTTGCCCAATGAAGTTGCACCATTCGGCTATAACACTCCAAGCCTTTAAATCCCTTGAAAATCTCCACATTTTCCTCTTCCAAATCCCCAACAACCATCATCCATATCCCATGATACTCTCACCCTTTTACCAAGTCCACAACCACTCCAAAGAGTTTGAATCCACCACAAACTCTTGCCATCCATGTTGCAAAATAAAACCTCCCTTGCTCCTCAAGAGACATGAACCTCAAACCACAAGCTTCACTCCATACACCACTTGCCACTAAGCCACAAGCTCTTCTTGTGTCACAATTTAATCTTCATTGTGCTTAAAGCCTACATACCAACATCCAGGGTTTAATTCACCTAAAACAAAAATTTTTGCTAAAGCCCAGGTTTGAACCCAGGACTTCTCCAAGACCCCAAACACTCCAATATTACTAGCCCAGCAATACTAACATGCATTTGTGTCGTTTTCTTGCTTTCAAGAATTTTAGGCACTCCCAAGCCCAAGGCCCAAAATTCGGGGCGTTACAGCCTCGTAGGCTCATATAAGGGACTTTATGATTGAATATAAATGGTTTTAATTTGGACAAAAAAATTTTACTCGAAATTGTGTGAATGCTTGTGTTATAAGTCCCATAATGCCTCGAGCCCCATTCCAGCGTTAAATACGGGTAAGGGGTGTTACACAAACCATTTAATGATGCGTCACTGTAAATCACAAATTTTTTACTCGATTCAGGTTGAACCAATACTAATGCCTCAGTTAATAAAACTTTCAACTGATCAAAACCCTATTGACATTTCTTTGACCACTCAAACTTCACAACTTTCTGTAGCAATCTGGTCATCGATGTAGCAATCATCGAGAATCCTTTAACAAAACGTCAATAGTAGCCCGCTAATCCCAGAAAACTTCTAACCTCGGATACATTTCTAGGTGGTTTCCAGTCAATAAATGCAGAAATCTTGCTCAGATCAACTCGAATGCCATCCGCCAAGACTATATATCCCAAAAATCCAACTTCTTGGAGCTAGAACTAACATTTGCTGAATTTAGCATACAGTTGCTTATTTCTCAAGGTTTGCAACACAATCCTCAAATGCTCGGCATGCTCAGACTCATCTCATGAATAGATCAAAATGTCATCAATGAATACAACAACAAATCTGTCTAAATACGGTCTAAAGATCGGATTCATCAAATCCATAAAAATGAAAAGAGCATTAGTTAGTCCAAAAGGCATAATAAGGAATTCATAATGTCTGTATATTTCTCTGAATGTAGTTTTCGGCGCATCTGAGTCTTTAACTCGCAACTGATAATAACTAGATCTCAAATCAATTTTTGAAAACATTGTTGCACCTTTCAACTGATCAAATAAATCATCTATTCTCGGAAATGGATACTTATTCTTTATCGTAACTTTGTTAAGGTGATGATACTCAATACACATTCTCATTGATCCGTCTTTCTTCTATACTAACAATACAGGCACACCCCAGGGTGAAAAACTTGATCTTGCAAAACCTTTATCTGTTAACTCTTGCAATTGAGCTTTCAACTCGGTCGGAGCCATACTATACGGAGCTATTGATATCAGTGAAGTTCCTGGCACTAGTTCAATAGCAAACTCAACTTTTCAAACTAGTGGCAACCCTGGCAATTCTTCTGGAAATACATTCAGATATTCACAAACTACAGACACTGATTCAATCTTCTTTTCAGACACTTTGGTATCTAAAACATATACTAGGTACGCATCGCAACCTTTTCTCACATATCTCTGAGCTGACATCAATGAAATCACTATAGGTAACCCATTCGACTCATCAGATTCAATCTGAAGAATCTCATTATTCTGGCACTTCAAATCTATAGTCTTTCATCTACAGTTCACAGCAGCATCACGTGTAGCACCCCTTACCCATGTCCGATGCCGGGACCGGGTACGAGGCATTACTACCCTTCACCTTACATAAACATATATTAACGGGCTATAAAATTTCGTTCAGATTTAAAAACTTTCTTTTCGTGGCCATGACATCCATATCATGGGCCTACGAAGCCATAAACATACATCCCGATGGTTTCGGAGATCAACCAAAAACTTTTACTCTCTTTGAAAATTCTTGTCTAAACAAGGGTCATACACCCGTGTGACCTGGGACACGCCCGTGTGAGCAGCCCGTGTAGTCTCACATGCCCATGTCCCTAGCCCGTATATAATTTATTTTTATTAAAACCTACAGGGGTTTTCACACAGCTTAACAAACGCCTGTGTTAATGGCTCGTGTCCTTCACACGGCTTAGACACGCCCGTGTCCTCACCCGTGTGAAAAACTAGGGGTATTTTGTTTGTGATGTCATCAACCCCTCAAGGAGCACACGGCCTAGGCACACGCCCGTGTGGCTAGCCCGTGGTCGACATTGACTTAAAACACTAACATGCAGGGCACACACAGCCTATTAACACACCCATGTGGGTTGACCATGTGTCACACACGGCCTAGACACACTCCCGTGTGTCTACCCGTGTAGACACTTAAAGGCTATTTTCCAAGCCAATTGCCACCCTGAAATCAAGATCATTCATATACTCAATCTAACCACTCAAACACTTCATCAAAAACTTGAATAACAATGCATAACTCATCATCAATTGATGTATAAACTTAGTAAATATTGGCCAATCTCTTTAGCCATATACAAAAAGAATAATAACCTTAATAGCCAACATTTTGGCCCCTCTTAGAACTTACATCAAGATGGAATAATTCCTATACATGCCATACCTAATAAAAACAACTTGGCTATACCAAAATAATGATTGATAGTGTGCTCCAAGCTCCGATGTCAATGATCCATGAGTTAGCTTGGCAAGACTGCAAGGAAAGAAGAAGGGAGAAAGGTAAGCATATAGCTTAGTAAGTTTGCATGAAACTCATATAGTAATATATTACCTCATTATAACTCACCCATTTCAAGTTAAGAACAACAGAAAACTCAAGTGCATGGCTTACTTACTCCTCGCATAATACATAATAATTTCATACTTGCATTATAATCATGGTACCTGTGTCACTTGATCACGTAGATTAGTACATTTTGCTGATGTAAAAGTAAACTCAACTTTCATCTTTCTTAACATGAAAAATGCTTTATATTAACCTTGCATAACTTAACTTAATACTATCTTTACTTACTTGACTTTCTTGTTGCCTCTTTCATATTTAGCTCTTTTACCCATTGAATTTCCCGGAATAATTGAGGTTACTCAATCTCATCAAACATGTATCTCGATGCCAATGCCATATCCCAGACATGGTCTTACATGGGATCGCCTCATGATGCCAATGCCATATCCCAGATATGTTCTTACATGGGATCCCTTAGCTTGGTGTTGATGCCATATCCTAGACAAGGTCTTACACGAGACCTTCCTTATGTGTTCCCTTTGGAAACTTACCATTGCCATGTCTTGACATGGGCTTACGTGGTAACCTTGCTTTATGAATCTTATCAATGCCATGTCTTGACATGGACTTACATGATATCTTTGCCTTATGAATACACCAATGCCAAGCCTTGGCTTGGACTTACATGGGACCTTTGCCTCATAATAACTTTTCAATGCCATGACTTGTCATGGACTTATTTGATATCCTTGCCTTATGCCGATGCCATGTCTTGACATGGTCTTACACGGACTTTCCTTATCACATGTTGTGATAATAGTATCCTCATTATTCCGAGACTTCAACTGAGACTTTCTCATACATATTCTCATTTACTTTTCTCATCATTATATCAATAATTTTACTTCATAAAAATGATACGCATTATACAACATAATAAGTAATTCAATGAGAATACACGTAAAACTTTAATCCATACAAACTTACCTCGGTATTCAAAATGTATGTAAAGCTGTAAGTTAGTCCTCGACTTTGTTCTTGCCTCAGTTTCGATCCGAGCTTCACGTTTCTTGATCTATAATAACAATTTCACTTGTTAAATTCACACATTGACTAAATCGACTTACAATTCATATTTTCGCAAAATTATGATTTTGCCCCTAGACTTTGGCAAAATGACTATTTTGCCCCTAGGCTCGAAAATTAATTCTAATCATATTTCTACCTTCAACAAGCCTAGGTGAACATTTAATACTCTTATAGCTATCATCAAAACTCAACATTTCACATACTTACTACAAATTTATAACCTTTTCATCAAGGTTCAATTAGGTGTTTTCAAGACAACACCTTTCATAAAAGTTGTTCATCTAACAACTAAGACTCAATTTCTTCCACAAAAATGCAACAAATAACAATGACAGATCTCATAGAAAAACTCTAAACCTTTCACTATATTACACAATAGTCCCCTCATTTGAAAGCTTAAGCTTTAGGGTCTCAAAAGTACAACTATTTTCAAGAAAAGATCACTAGAACACTTACTAGTGAAGAGATGAGTGTGCTGAAATTTATGAGGCTTTCAACCCTTATTTTACTTGCAAATTTCGGTGGAAGAAATGAACAAGAAAGGTGGACATCATATTTTCTTTATTTCAATATTAAACTATCAATTTAATCCACCAAACATCACTAACTTTGACCAGCTTGGTCAATTCTTGTCCCCTATGGCCGGCCAAGCATATATTGGGGGTCTAATTGCCTTTTAAAGACCTCTAAAATTCTAACCGGCTCTTCTCCATAAGTCAAGTTCGGCTGTATCTCTACCTCTTTCGGTACTATGACATGTATAGGGTCTGAATGGTATCGGCGCAACATGGATACGTGAAAGACATCATGAATCTTTTCCAGCTCAAGTGGCAAGGCTAACCGATAAGCTACCGGTCCTATCCTCTCGGTAACTTCATAAGGTCCGCTAAAGCGTGGACTTAATTTGCTCTTCCTGCCAAATATGAGGACTTTTCTCCAAGGTGATACTTTCAAAAACACCTTATCACCTACTTTGAATTCAATCTCTTTCCTTTTCAGGTCTGAATAGGACTTTTTCCTATCTGAGGCAGCTTTCAGACAGTCAAGTATCATTTTTACTTTCTCTTTAGTTTCTTTAACCAAATCGACCCCGTGTATCTAATTCTCTCTGAGTTCTGACCAATACAAGGGCGTTCGACACTTACGCCCATACAATGCCTCATAAGGCGCCATACTCAAACTTGACTGAAAACTGTTGTTGTAGGTGAATTCCACCAATGGTAAGTATTTCTCCCAATTCCTTGGAACTCTAAAACACAACATCGAAGCATGTCTTCGAGTATCTGGATTACACTTTCCGACTGCCTGTCGATCTATGGATGGAAGGTTGTACTGAAACTCAATTTCGTGCCCAATGCCTCTTGCAACTTTTTCCAAAACCGTGATGTGAATCTTGGATCTCTATCCGAAATGATTGACAATGATACACCATGAAGCCTTACTATCTCTAACATGTACAAGTCCGCTAATTTATCAAGCAAATAATCGACTCGCACAGGTATAAAATGGGCTGACTTTGTGAGTCTATCTACTACAACCCATACAACATCTTTCTTATTCGATGTTAACGGTAAGCCCATTACAAAGTCCATAGTAATACAGTCCCACTTCCACTCGGGTACCATAATAGGTTGTAGCAAACCCGAAGGCACTTGGTGCTCGGCCTTTACTTGCTGACAAATCAAGCATCTCGAAGCAAACTGAGAAATATCTTTCTTCATACTCAGCCACCAATACCATTTCTTCAAATCATTATACATCTTGGTACTTCCCGGATGTACAGGTAAACATCCACTATGCGCCTCATACAAAACTTTACAAATGAGCTCATCATCCCTCGGTACACAAACTCTATCTCTGAACATTAAACATCCATCTAATTTTGTCTGAAAGTTGGACTCAACATCCGACTAGCACTGAGCTCTTTTGGCTTGTAGTTCACTGTCATTTTTCTGAGCCTCATAGATCTCTTGGAGGAACATTGGTCTAGCCCTCAACTCAGCTAGAATAGAACCATCATGGGACAAAGTCATCCCCGAATTCAATGCCTTTAATAAAAATAGGGACTTTCTACTTAAAGCATCGACGACCACGTTTGCATTTCCTGAATGGTAGTCGATGACCAACTCATAATCTTTTATCAACTCTAACCATCTCCGTTGCCTTAAATTCAACCCCTTTTGCGTTATCAGATACTTCAAGCTTTTGTGATCAGTGAAAATCCAACATTTTTCACCATATAAATGGTGTCTCCAAATCTTCAATGCAAAAATAATAGTAGCCAACTCCATATCATGCGTCAGATTGTTCTTTTCATGTGGCTTTAGCTGTCTACAGGCATATGCTATTACTTTGCCTTCTTGCATAATCCATTTAAGGATGCATCGCTGTAGATCAAAAATTCTTTTCCCGACTCGAGTTGTACTAGAACTGGAGCTTCTGTCAATAATGCCTTCAATTTCTCGAAACTTTGTTGGCATTTTTCTGTCCACTCAAACTTCACATTTTTCTGTAACAATTTCATCATCAGAGTCGCAACCAGGGAAAACCCCTTGATGAATTGTCTATAATAGCTAGCTAGGCCTAGAAAACTTATAACCTCAGATATATTCTTCGGCAGTTTCCAGTCAACAATAGCCAAAATCTTACTTGGGTCAACCTGGACTCCATCTCCCGAGACAATATGTCCCAGAAATACAACTTCCTTAAGCCAAAATTCACTTTTACTGAACTTGGTATATGACTGATCTCGTAGAATCTGTAAAACTGTTCGTAGATGCTCAGTATACTCTGTCTCATCTCGAGAATAAATTAATATGTCATCAATAAAAATGACCACAAACTTATTGAGGTAGGGCCTAAAGACGCGATTCATAAGATCCATGAACACCGCAGGAGCATTGGTCAAACCAAAGGGCATGACTAAAAATTCATAATGCCCATACCTTGTTTGAAAAGCAGTCTTCGACACATCTAAGTCTTTTACTCTCAACTGGTAGTATCCCGACCTCAAGTCTATCTTGGAGAACACAGTGGCTCCTTTCAATTGATTTAACAAATCATCAATCCTTGGCAATGGGTACTTATTCTTCACTGTCACTTTATTAAGCTGCCGGTAATCTATGCACAATCTCATGGTGCCATCTTTCTTTTTCACAAATAAAACCGGAGCACCCCATAGAGAACAACTTGGTCAAGCAAAACCTTTGTCTGTTAACTCTTGCAACTGTGCCTTTAATTCCTTCAACTCCGTTAGAGTCATTCTGTAAGGAGCGATCGATATCGGTACAGTACCGGGAGCTAGCTCGATGCCAAACTCAACCTCTCTTATCGGAGGTAGTCCTGACAGTTCCCCAAGAAAAACATCCAAGTACTCACATACTATCAATACTGACCCAATCTTTAGTTTCCTTGGCATCCATCACAAAGGCAAGATACGCCTCATACCCTTTTCTTACATACCTCTGAGCCGTCATGTGAGAAATCACTACTGGCAACCTGTCTTGTTCATCTGATTCAACATCAAGGATATCCCCATTTTCACATCTCAACTCAATATATTTCTTTCCACAATTTACTATCACATCGTGAGTGGTTAACTAGTCCATACCAAGAATAATGTCAAATTCATCAAATGGTAATAACATAAGGTTGGCCTTAAAGTAATAACCCCTAATCATCAAAAGACAATCTTTGTATACTTTATCAACTAAAACACTTTTGCCCAGTGGATTAGACACCTTTATCATAAACTCTGTGGACCCTATAGGTATACTCATACTAGAAACTAATTTCATGCAAATATATGAGTGGGTAGATCCAGGATCAATTAAAGCAATAACTTTAGTATCATGAAGAGAAAAGGTACCCGTAATAATATCAAGAGAAGATGCCTCTTCGCGAGCGCGAATAACATAAATCCTTGCAGGCGCCCTACCCTCAGGTCTCACAGCCTGCTCTCTAGGGTTACCTTTACTGCTCGATCCACATCTAGGGTTCCTTTGTGGTCTTCCTCTAACAATGCTCCCAGATCTCGCACTCTAAGCTTTCTCTTCTTTCATCATCTCAGGACATTCTCTTATGAAATGATCTTGGGAACCACACCTAAAACAAGCATTTTCATGTGCTCTACATTCACCAGGGTGACGTCTGCCGCATTGTAGGCATTTTGGTCTATTGGATCGAATGTTCCCAACACTCGCAACTGAAGTAGTTTGAGCCTTATTCCCCGAATACTTTTTACTCTTGCCTCTGCTTGAAAACCCAACTGAAGTAGCCGATCGGGTAGAGAAATCTCTTGACTTCTTGGACGAGGACTGGAATGACTTACTCCACTGTCTCTTTCTCGAGTCACGAGACTCTATCTCAGCTTTTCTTTTCTCTTTTACTAATTCTTCGGCTTTACAATCCCGATCCACCAACATAATAAACTCTTTCAACTCTAGAACAGCAAGCAACAACTTAATGTCTTCGTTTAGTCCGTCCTTAAATCTCTTGCACATGATGGCTTCAATGGGTACATACTCTCGAGCGTATTTACAGAGTCTTACAAACTCACGCTCATACTCAATTACTGACATCTATTCTTGCTTCAACTCTATGAATTCTTTTCTCTTTTGATCTATAAACCTCGGACTGATGTTCTTCTTCTTAAATTCTTCTTGGAAAAATTCCCATGTAATCCTTTCCCTTGGTACAACCGGCACAAGGGTATTCCACCATTGGTAAGTGAAATCTCTCAGAAGGGAAACCACGTATTTCATGCACTCTTCAGGTGTGCACGATAAATCATCAAATACCCTGATGGTATTTTCAAGCCAAAACTCTACTTTTTCAGGATCGTCATCTTTACTAGCCCGGAATTCATCTCCTCCTTGTTTCCAGATCCTATCAACCGAAGGCTTTTCCCTTCTTACTACTCCTAGCACTTGAGGGGCTACAGAGGTAGGTTGAGGAATAGGCGAGGGTGAATGGGGTTGTGCATTCGGGTTTGTACGAACGAACTATGTGTACCATGTATTCATCATATGGAGAAAGGCTTCTCTAGCCTCTTCTCCTCCTCTCTGACTCACTGTAGTGGGTCTATTCTCATCCTCATTCGGCACCGTCCCTTCAGCGGGAGCCAACGCGTTACTTTCTACATTATCCGCCACAGCTCTTTCAGGATCCATTTACTGTATGTAAACACAATTTAAGTCGTCAGGAGTCGTCACACTATCATTATAAAAATACTCTTATGTATGGAATGTATAGCTAAACTCATACTTACGCTACGTTAGTCCTAGAATCGACTAAATCGTAGCTCTGATACCACTAAATGTAACACCCCTTACCCATGTCCGATGCCAGGACCAGATACGAGGCATTACTACCCTTTACCTTACATAAACATGTATTAACGAGCTATAAAATTTCGTTTCGATTTAAAAACTTTCTTTTCGTAGTCATGACATTCATCTCATGAGCCTGCAAGGCCATAAACATACATACCGATGGTTTCGGAGATCAACCGAAAACTTTTACTCTCTTTGAAAATTCTTGTCTAAATAGGGGTCACATGCCCGTGTGACCTAGGACACACTCGTGTGGGCAGGCCGTGTGGTCTCACATGCCGATGTCCTAAACCCGTGTGTAATTTATTTTTATTACAACCTACAGGGGTTTTCATACGGCTTGACACACGCCCATGTCAATGGCCTGTGTCCTTCACACGGCCTAGACACGCCCGTGTCCTTACCCGTGTGAAAAACTAGGGGTATTCTATTTGTGACATCATCAACCCTTTAAGGAGCACACGGCCTAAGCACACGCCCGTGTGGCTAGCCAGTGGTTGACACTAACTTAAAACACTAACACGCAGGGAACACACAGCCTATTAACATACGCTCGTGTGTCTACCCATGTGGACACTTAAAGGCCATTTTCCAAGCCAATTGCCACCCTGAAATCAAGATCATTCATATACTCAATCCAACCACTCAAAAACTTCATCAAAAACATGAATAACAATGCATAACTCATCATCAATTGATGTATAAACTTAGTAAATATTGGCCAATCTCTTTAGCCATATACAAAAAGAATAATAACCTTAATAGCCAACACTTTGGCCCCTCTTAGGACTTACATCAAGATGAAATAATTCCTATACATGCCATACTTAATAAAAACAACTTGTCTATACCAAAATAGTGATTGATAGTGTGCTTCGAGCTCCGACGTCAATGATCCACGAGTTAGCTTGGCAAGACTGCAAGGAAAGAAGAAGGGAGAAAGGTAAGCATATAGCTTAGTAAGTTTGCATGAAACTCATATAGTAATATATTAACACATTATAACTCATCCATTTCAAGTTAAGAACAACATAAAACTCAAGTGCATGGCTTACTTACTCCTCGCATGATACATAATAATTTCATACTTGTATTATAATCATGGTACCTATGTCACTTGATTACATAGATTAGTACATTTTGCTGGTGCAAAAGTAAACTCAACTTTCATCTTTCTTAACATGAAAAATGCTTTATATTAACCTTGCATAACTTAACTTAGTACTACCTATACTTACTTGACTTTCTTGTTACCTCTTTCATATTTAGTTCTTTTACCCGTTGAATTTCCTGAAAGAATTAAGGTTACTCAATCTCATCACACATGTATCTCGATGCAAATGTCATGTCCCAGACATGGTCTTACATGGGATCGCCTCATGATGCTAATGCCATATACCAAATATGGTCTTACATGAGATCTCTTAGCTCGGTGTCGATGCCATGTCCCAGATATGGTCTTACACGAGACCTTCATTATGTGTTCCCTTTGGAAACTTACCATTGACATGTCTTAACATGGGCTTACATAGTATCCTTTCCTTATGAATCTTATCAATGCCATGTCTTGACATGGACTTACATGACATCTTTGCCTTATGAATTCACCAATGCCAAGCCTTGGCTTGGAATTACATGGGACCTTTGCCTCATAATAACTTTTCAATGCCATGACTTGTCATGGACTTACATGATATCCTTGCCTTATGACGATGCCATGTCTTGACATGGTCTTACACGGACTTTCCTTATCACATGTTGTGATAATAGTATCATCATTATTTCAAGACTTCAACCGGGACATTCTCATACATATTCTCATTTACTTTTCTCATCATAATGTCAATAATTTTACTTTTTAGAAATGATATACATTATACAACATAATAAGTAATTGAATGAGAATACATGTAAAACTTTAATTCATACAAACTTACATCGGTATTCAAAATGTATATAAAGATGTAAGTTAGTCCTCGATTTTGATCCGAGCTTCGCGTTTCTTGATCTATAGTAACAATTTCACTTTTTAAATTCACACATTGACTAAATCGACTTACAATTCATATTTTGGCAAAATTACGATTTTGCCCCTAGACTTTGGCAAAATGATCATTTTGCCCCTATGCTCGAAAATTAATTCTAATCACATTTCTACCTTCAACAAGCCTAGGTGAACATTTAATACTCCTATAGCTATCATCAAAACTCAACATTTCACATACTTACTACAAATTTATAACCTTTTCATCAAGGTTCAATTAGGTGTTTTCAAGACAACACCTTTCATAAAAGTTGTTCATCTAACAACTAAGACTCAATTTCTTCCACAAAAATGCAGCAAATAACAATGATAGATCTCATGGAAAAACTCTAAACTTTTCACTATATTGCACAATAGTCCCCTCATTTGAAAGCTTAAGCTTTAGGGTCTCAAAAGTACAACTATTTTCAAGAAAAGATCACTAGAACACTTACTAGTGAAGAGATGAGTGTGCTGAAATTTTTGAAGCTTTCAACCCTTATTTTGCTTGCAAAGTTTTGTCGAAGAAACGAACAAGAAAGATGGACATCATCTTTTCTTTATTTTAATATTAAACTATCAATTTAATTTACCAAACATCACCAACTTTGACCAATTTGGTCAATTCTTGTCCCCTAAGGCCGGCCTAGCATATATTGGTGGTCTAATTGCCTTTTAAAAGCCTCCAACTATCAATCTATGGCTATTTTGTACCTTTAGCTTATAAACTGGAACATTCGCACTTTATTCAATTTAGTCTTTTTTTCGCGATTAAGCAAGAAATCGCTAGAATTAAAGTACTAAAATTTTCATCTACTTATACAACCATATACTAATTCATAAAATCACATGAAAATAAATTTCTCAAATCTCAGATTAGTGATCCCGAGATCACTGTTCCGACTAGCCCCTAAATCGGGTTGTTACATCATGTAGAGTCAACCAATCCATACCCAAAATCACATCAAACTCATCAAATGGTAAAAGCATCAAGTCAGCTGGAAAACAATAACCTCGAGTCATTAGAGGACAGTTCTTGCATACTTTATCAACTATAACATACCCACCTAAGGGGTTCGATACTTTAATCACAAACTTAGTAGACTCAACGGGCAAACTCTTATTAGAAACCAAATTCATACATATATACGAATGAGTCAGTCCAGGATCAATCAATGCAATAACATTAGTGCCGTAAAGAGAAAATGCACTGGTAATGACATCTGGTGATGACGCATCTTCGCGAGCACGAATAGCGTAAGCTCTAGCAGGTACTCTGGCCTCAGATCTCACTATAGAATCTTTCGTTGTACCACGACTACCACTTGCATTTCCCGCATTTCTTGGTGGCCTTCCTTGAGTAGTTGTTTTGTTTGATCTTGCATTCTGAGATTTATCTTTTTCATTTAACTCAGGACAATCTCGGATAAAATGATCTCTTGAATCACAACTGTAACAAGCTCTATTATTATATTTTACCCAACAATCTCCAAAATGTCGTCTTCCACACTGTTGACACTCGGGCTTAATATCTTTTACGTTACCAACACTTGATACTGACGTGGCTTGAGCTTTAGGACTAGTGTATTGTTTATTGCGATCTCTATTGGAATACCCCGCTGAAGTGGTCAATCGATTAAAATAATCTTTTGATTTCTTCGACGCGGAATGGTAAGATTTACTCATCAGTCTTTTTCTCAAATCTCTTACCTCTAAATCAACCTTTCTCTTTTCTTTACTAAGTTCCTCGGCTTTGCAAGCTCTATCAACCAAAACAACAAATTCTTTCAATTCCAAAATTCTAACTAGAAGTTTAATGTCTTCATTCAACCCATCAACGAACCGTTTGCACATGATTTCTTCAGTGGAAACATATTCTTGAGCATACTTGCTCAACCGTACAAATTCTCTTTCATATTCTGTCACAGTCATTCGACCCTGTTTCAATTCTAGAAACTCTTTATGCTTTTGAATCAGAAACTGCTGGCTTATATATTTCTTTGGGAACTCGGTCTAAAAGAAGTCCAAGGTGACTCTCTCCCTCGGTACCACCGATACTAATGTATTCCACCATTGATATGCGGTATCTCTCAGAAGAGTTATAGCACACTTTAAACATTCAGCTGGCGTGCAAGAAAGCTCGTCAAATACTCGGATCCTATTTTCAAGCCAAAACTTGGCTCTCTCAAGGTCATCATCAACATTAGCTCTGAACTCTTCAGCCCCGTGTTTACGGATCTTATCAACTGGAGGCTTATTCAATCTTAAGAGCTCAACTTCTTGAGGAGCTACAGGAATCGGTTGGGGATTAGAATGGGGTGGAGGTTGTTGAGCAGCCAGGATTGTACGAATGTATTGAATGAACCACTCGTTCATTATTTGGAAAAAGGCTTCTTTAGCCTCTCCTCCCTGGCTACCTGTTACGGGTCTAGAATCAGACGGCGCTGCCCCTTGCTAGGGAGCAGGCGCATTACTCTCAACCTCATCAGCTATAGCTCGATTAGGATCCATTACTAATTGAAAACACATTTTAAAATGTCAGGAGTGATCACACTATCACAGTTTATATATGGCATGTATAGCTAGACCCTTACACACGCTACATTAGTCCTAGAATCGACTAAACCGTAGCTCTGATACCAATAAATGTAACACCCCTCACCCATATTCAATACCAAAATAGGGTTACAGAGCATTACCAGACTTACAACACTTATAAACATACATTTTATACACCAGTTATCAATTCAAATACAATTCAATCAAAATCAATCATATTGTCCCTTAAACGAGCCTACGAAGCCTTAAACATGCATTGAGAGTGGTTCGGGACTAAACCGAAAATTCAGGAAATTTTTCAACACATAACAATTTTTTCTTTAAAACAGCGGACACAAGCCCATGTGATTAGACACACGGCCACCAAACACGCCCGTGTCACAAGCCGTGTAGACATTCGAAATGGGAGCACATGGTTGTGTCCCATCCCGTGTCTAAACAAGTAAGGTTAGTGACTTGGGTCACACAGCCAACCACACGCCTGTGTGTCTAGCCCGTGTACCCTTCTTAGTGGCCATACACGCCCGTGTGCCAGGCCATGTGCTAGGCCGTACCAAACCTGTAGGGTATATTGACTTATGCAACACAGAAAAGTCACAAGCCCGTGTGCCAGGCCGTGTGCCAATTAGGGGGTATCCTGACTTATGCCACATGGCCGATCACATGCCCATGTGTGAGGCTGTGTGGAGCATACTAACTTCATTTCAATTTTAATATCAAGGGACACATGGCCTTGTATCACGATCATGTGTCACACATGACTGAGACACATGCCCGTTTCTCTGCCCGTATGAACAAAAATAGGCTATTTACCAAGCCAATTTGCCACCTCATCAGATGCACACCTTCACCTACACATATGGTACCAAAACAAAGCATAATAGGCAAACCAAAAACAACCAAATCAAACATAATTCCTACCAATTCTTCTAAGCATTTCTTAGCCTAAACCTCAATCACAAACATCATCGATTCATCAACCATTTCCAAGCAACATTAAACACATCTCAGATAAGTATTAGCACATTTATAAACATTTACCAAACATATATCATTTTGTACCAAATTCACAAGCATGATACTAATTCCACAACCCTCATAATATAAGTCATATATTTATATCAACGTACACTAGGCTCAAACAAACCAAAACAAGCCAACTTTCATGGCTATATACAAAAACTTGTACAAATTCGTAACGAACTCATACCTTTTGGGAATACCATCGAATACTCAGTATTTTTGCACACTGAGTGTCAATACGTAGCGGAAGCTATTATAATCTCGCACACTAAGTGCCTTACATAGCTGAAGCTATCTCAGTCCAGCACACTAAGTGCCATATATAGCTGAAGCTATTCCGAATCGCACACTAAGTGCCATATAGAGCCGAAGCTATTTCAAATCACACACTAAGTGCCATATATATCCGAATTGTTGTCAAACATGACTATAATCTCATATACACAATATATGCAATATCAAAGCATTTAAAGCACAATTGTAACAATGCTTATTACATACAAACTTACCTCGAATACTAAACGGTAAAACGAGTCAACTATTCTGAAACTTTGTTCTTTCCCCGACTCAAGTCCGTATTTCGTCTTTCTTGATCTAAATATAATCAAATTCAGCTTATTTAATCATCTCTCTATTCAATTTAGTCCAAAATTCACTTTAAAACACATTTACACTTTTGCCTAATTAAGCTTGCATGTAGTCGAACCCTAAAATGGAAAAAGATGGTTTCTTCTCTTCCAATATTCAGTTGAAGAAGATGACTAAAAGATGCTAATGTATTTTTATTTCATTTACTTATTCTTATTTAACTATTTACTAATATAACCTTTAATAATAACCTTTAAACATTACAAAACCTTGTCCAAGAATGTCCACTCGAGTTTCAAATGGTTTAATTACCATTTAAGGCCATTATATTTAAAAACCAAAGCTACTTGACACCTTTAACTAATAGAACAACACTTTTTCATTTTACGCGATTTAGTCCTTTTCAGCGAATTAATCATTCAAACAATAAAATTTCTTAACGAAATTTTCACACAAACATATTATCATGTTGTAGACATTAAAATAAAAATAAAAATAAATATTTTGACTTAGGATTTGTGGTCCCAAAACCACTGTTCTGATTTGACTAAAAACGAGTTGTTACATATCTGATTCCTTCACCTGTAGCTGATAATAACCAGAACAGAATTCAATCTTTGAAAATACAGTGGCACCTTTCAACTGGTCAAACAGATCATCAATATGAGGCAATGGATACTTATTCTTTCTTGTAACACCCTTAACCCATATCTATCACCGGATTAGTGTTAAGAGGCATTACTGGACAAACGGAACCTTTTACGGACATGTCGTGATATAATTCATCAAATGAAAGAGTCCCTTTAATAGGTCAACAAGACCTCAAACATGCTTTAGAATAGGGCCGGGACTAAGCCGAACACATACAGAAATTCTCAGAAATTTAAAAATTTTTCTAAGTTACAGAGGTCACACGCTTGTGTGGGCAGGCCGTGTGCCTCCCACGGCCTTCAGACACGCCCGTGTCTTAGCCGTGTCAAAACAGGGCATACATACTGACTTGTCCACACGGTCGTGGACACACCCGTGTGCCTCACACGTGGTCGCTACTGACTTCACCACACAGCCAGTCACACGCCCATGTGTCTAGCCCGTGGTCGATCTTGACTTGTTTTGAATTTCAACCACGAGGGACATGGCCGAGCCACACGTCCGTGTGATCAATCGTGTGGGCAAATATAGGCCATTTTCAAGGCCAAAATGCCACCCACACTTGGGTCATTCCTACAATCTCAAACAAGCATTATTACATACACATTTGGCAACCAAAATCATGTCAAATAAACAACATATCATCTCATTCAATCTCATTTCCATTCATGCTAACTTGTATACTAATTTGCACAACTAAATCTCATGTATAACCATGCATGGTACATTCATATCTTACCATTCATATAATCATTCCAATGATCACACATATATGCTCATATAGCATCAATTTGCTTACCACAATCTTAACCATTTCATACACATATGATCATACCAAAACCAACATCATATAGCTTGACTCTTCATTCATTACACAATCATTTAACTAGCCATATCACATGGCTAACCACATATTTCAAACATAACTCAAAAACTAGCCTATACATGCCATACTTAGTATATTCATTTCCAAAAGATACCAAAATGATTTTAGGTAGTATGATGATGATCCTCGACGGTCCCCGAGCCTCTCGTAGCGTTAACGATCTATAAAACAGGACAAACACACACAAAGTAAGCTTTCCAAAAGCTTAGTAAGCCATATACAAATAAACTTAACATGTAAGCATTCAAAACATATAATCAATATGAATTTACTAATAGTTCAAATGCATAGCCATAGCTCTTCTTGGCACATTCACTTAGTCATTCATTTTTCAATCTTGCACTTCACCATATACTTTATTGGATCATAGCTTGTCCATACATGTAATGCATTTTACTTTCTCAAATTCAAATACATAACTCATATAGGTATGTTTATGAATATACTTACCTTCTTATACACATAATGTGTACATATCAAACGTATCTAAAGCGGATATACAAATCACATAGTCGTTCATTTCTCGGACTTGCCCGTTGAACCATTCGGAACATAATAGGATATTCAGAGTGCTCAGAATAGTCGTGCAATGCCAACATCCCAGACGTGGTCTTACATGTAATTAGTTATCGATGCCACTGTCCCAGACAGGGTCTTACACGAATAAATACGATGCCAATGTCCTAGACATGGTTTTATACGAAAGTCTCATATCGATGCCAAGTCCCAGACATGGTCTTACACGAAATCTCAAATCAATGCCAACGTCCCAGACGTGGTCTTACATGAGATCACTTATCGGATACCTATGTCATGACATATATATAATCATATCTATTCCTAGGTTCATACAGGACTTCACAGACTTGATACCCTGTCGATACTATTCGTAAACTCGAATTTCGCATATATTCCATCTCAATAGATATTCATAGCAATTCAAATTTCATATATATACAAATAATTTAATTCAAACACATTTATTTATATATCAACTTACCTCGGATTCAGTTTAACAGAAACGGATATGGCTACTCGATTACTTTCGACTTCCCTCGGTCTAAGTCCATTTTCTTCGGTTCTTGATCTATACATATTCAAATTTAATCCATTTATTCATTAATTCATTCAATTCAATCCAAAAACACATATTTAGGGTAATTTGAAAATTAGCCCTCACATTTTCACATTTGGACATTTTAGTCCCTATTTCACAAAATCACAAAATACATAAAATCACCATATACCATGCTTAGCTGAATGTTCATGAAGCTCATACAAGTCCATACATTTCATTTATTTCATAATTTAGTCCCTCAAAATACTATTTTCTCAATTAAGTCCAAAATACTCAAATTTATCAAAAACTCAAAGACAAACTATGTTAATCAAATACATAGCTTTCATAATTTACCATTAAACATCACAAAACTCATGTGCTCATCAACGGCACATTTCAAAAATATCATCAATTCACAAAATTGAAGCATGGGTTTTGAAGTATACAAAGCAACGATTACAAAAACGTAGAAATTATCAAAAACCGAAGCAAAAACTTACCTTAATCAAAGAACTTTATAGCCGAAAGTTTGAAGAGCTTAAAACCTTATTTTCCTTTCCTATTTTTGGTGAAGAACATGAAGGATGAAGATTAATTTAAGCCTTTCTTTTATTATACATTAACTAATAAACGATTTCCATTTTTACCCTTTAATGCAAAATACATAATACATATGATATAAGGTCATTCTTGACCATTATCATCCACTTATTCAAATAATGGGCTTATTACTTTTAAGGACCTTACATTTTAAAGACATCAGTAATTTGATACTGTCACATTTAACCATCAAACTTTCATTTTATGCAATTAAGCCCTTTTTTCAAATTAAGCACACAAACGGGCAAATTAACTCACAGAAATTTCACATATGCTTAATCATATATCATAGGCATAGAAAATAATATTAGAATATTATTCTAACTCAGATTTGTGGCCCCGAAACCACTATTCCAACTAGGGTCTAAACCGGACTGTTACAATTCTCCCCCTTAGGGATTTTCGTCCCCGAAAATCTTACCGTTAAATAAATTCAGATATTGTTGTTTCATTGCATCTTCAGGCTCCCACGTAGCTTCTTCTACTCTGTGTCAATGCCACAACACTTTCACTAATAGAATTTTCTTGTTTCTCAATTCTTTCATTTCATGAGCTAAGATAAGGATCGACTCTTCTTCATAAGTCATATCAGATCGGATTTCAATCTCAGACGGAGTAATCACATGTGACAGATCATATCTGTATCTACGAAGCATCGAAACATAGAATACATTGTGAATCTTTTCTAGCTCAGGTGGCAACAACAATCTATACGCAACTGGTCCAATACGCTCGATAATCTCATACTGTCCGATGAACTTCGAACTCAATTTACCTTTACGTCCAAATTTGAGTATTTTCTTCGACAGAGACACTTTCAAGAATACTTTGTCGCCGATTTCAAACTCAATATCTTTTCGTTTCAAGTCCGCATAGGACTTCTGACGATCAGATGCTACTTTAAAACTATCATGGATCACTTTCACTTTCCGTTCAGTGTCTTTTATCAAATCGACCTCGTGTATCTTATTTCACTGAGTTCTGTCCAATACAAAGGTGTTCGACATTTGCGTCCGTACAAAGCTTCATAAGGTGCCATTTTGATGCTCGACTGAAAACTATTATTATACGCAAATTCAATCAATGGTAGGTACTGTTCCCACGTACCATCAAACTCAAGAATGCAACATCTCAACATATCCTCAAGAATCTGAATGATCCATTCGGATTGACCATCCTTCTTTGGGTAATAAGCTGTACTAAAATGCAATTTCGTGCCTAAAGTTTCTTGCAGTTTCTTCCAGAACCGTGAGGTAAACCTCGGATCTCTGTCAGACACAATAGACAATGGCACTCCGTGCAATCTTCAATATCATATATGTAAAGCTCAACTAACTTATCAAGTGAATAATCAGATCTCACTGGAATAAAATGGGCGGATTTCATCAATCGATCAACTATGACCCAAATTGCATCTTTCTTTCTCAAGGCTAATGGAAATCCAGTAACAAGGTCCATCATCACTCTATCCCATTTCCACTCGGGAATCAAAATCGGTTGTAGCAAACCAGATGGAACCTGATGTTCGGCTTTTACTTGCTAACAGACTAAACATTTCGAACCAAAGCCAGAAATGTCTCGTTTCATACCAGACCACCAATAGTGTTGCTTCAAATCATGATACATTTTTATACTTCCTGGATGAACAGATAGACGACTAATATGAGCTTCAATCAAAATTAATTGAATCAACTTTGGGTTTCAAAGAACACATATTCGATTTCGGAACCTCAAGCAATCATCAACATCAACTCAAAATTCAGAATCAGAGTTCAAATCACACTAAGCTTGTTTCGTTAACATTTCATTATCAACTCTCTGAGCATCACATATTTGCTGTAAGAACAACAGCTTCGCTTTTAATTCTACTAACACTAAACCATCATCAGACAGATCTAATTGAGCACTCATCGCATGTAATGCAAACAGTGACTTCTGATTCAATGCATCGGCTGCAACATTTGCTTTCCCCGGGTGATAATCCATCACAAGCTCGTAGTCTTTTAACAACTCTAACCATCTTCTCTGTCGCAGATTCAAATCTTTCTGAGCCATTAAGTATTTCAGACTTTTATGATCTGAAAACATGTGGCATTTCTCACCAAACAGATAATGACGCCAAATCTTTAATGCGAACACAATCGCAACTAGCTCAAGATCATGTGTCAGATAGTTCTTTGCATGAGGCTTTACTTGTCTCGAGGCATAAGCTATTACTTAGCCTTCCTGTATCAGGACGCAACCCAGACCACTCAATGAAGCATCACTATAAATTACAAACTCTTTGCCCGATTCTGGCTGTACCAACACTGGAGCTTTAGTCAAAAGGGCTTTCAACTGATCAAAGCTTTTCTGACATTTATCGGACCATTCAAATCTCACGTTTTTCTGAAGTAATTTAGTCAACGGACTAGCTATCATCGAAAAGCCTTTTACGAACCTTCAATAATAACCAGCAAGTCTCAGAAAACTGCGAACTTCAGACACATTCTTTTGAGGTTTCCATTCCATAATAGCAGAAATTTTACTCGGATCAACTCATATTCCGGAGGTCGATACAATATGTCCCAAAAAACCAACTTCATGTAACCAAAATTCACATTTGCTAAATTTCGTATACAATTGTTTTTCTCGCAGAGTTTGCAACATGATTCTCAGATGTTCAACATACTCATTTTCATTAAGCGAATAGATCAAAATGTTGTCAATGAATACAACAACAAATAGATCTAGGTATGGCCTGAAAATTCTGTTCATCAGATCCATAAAAACAGCAGGAGTATTCGTTAGTCCAAAAGGCATAACTAAAAACTCATAATGCCCGTACCTCATTCTGAAAGTAGTTTTCGGAATGTCTAAATCTTTTACTCTCAACTAGTAGTATCCCGATCTCATATCTATCTTTGAGAACACAGTAACTCATTTAAGCTGATCAAACAAATCATCAATTCTGGGTAAAGGATATTTGTTCTTTATTGTCACTTTGTTTAACTGACGATAGTCAATGCACATCCTCATCCTGCGGTCTTTCCTTTTCACAAATAGAATGGGAGCACCCCAAGGTGAGAAACTCGGCCTTGCAAACCCTCTGTCAGTCCACTCTTGCAACTGCGACTTTAATTCTTTCAACTCTATTGGTGTCATTCTATACGAAGCTATCGAAATAGGAGTTGTTCCCGGTAATAAATCAATACCAAATTCAACTTCACGTATTGTAGGTAATCCCAGTAATTCTTCAGGGAACACGTTAGGGAATTCACAGACAGCAGCCACTAAATCAACTTTCTTTTTAGACACTTTCGAATCAATCACATAAGTAAAATAAGCTTCATAACCCTTTTTCACATAACTCTGAGCTTTCAACACAGATATCAAAGCAGGTAAACCAGTCAAATCATTAGACTCAATACGAACTATTTCATCATTCAAACATTTCAAATCAATAATTTCTCTTGCAATTCACAACAGCATCATGCAGTGTCAACCAATCCATACCCAAAATTATGTCGAACTCATCAAAAGGTAATAGCATCAGATCAGCAGGAAAACAGAAATCTCAAAACATCAACGGACAGTTCTTGCATACCTGGTCAACCAGGACACTTTTACCTGAGGGGTTCGATACTTTTATAACAAACTCAGTATACTTTACAAGCAAAGTCTTATTGGATACTAAGTTCATGCATATATACGAATGAGTAGAACCAGGGTCTTACAATGCAATCATAGAAGTATCATAAAAAGTAAATATACACGTTATAACAACTGGAGATGAAGCTTCCTCATGAGCTCGGATAGCATACGCTCTAGCAGGCGCTCTAGCTTCAGATCTCGCAATAGTATCTTTCGTAGCTCTCTGACTACCACTGACATTTCTTGTATTTCGGGAAGATCTACCTCTTGGTGAGACATTACCGGATCTCAGATTCTGAACAATCTCTTACTCAACAGACTCTGGGCAATCAAGAATGGTCAATAACTAAGTATTGGCTAAGGTATGTACGGAACCTATATGGTTGATGAATTTGTAAATGGATATATGGATGGTTAAGTGAGAATATTAGCTATGGATGATATGGTGTATATATTTGTGAGTTGATCTATGTGATGGTTTAATTTGTATACTGTAATTGAATTATTGAGTTAGATGTATTATATGACGAACTTACTAAGCTTTAAAGCTTACTATGTGAAGTTTTCTCTATTTTACAGTGTAATTAAAGCTAGCTCGGATCCGGGGATCGTCAGCGACTAAATCATACTATCGGCTATCTATTTTGGTACTTTTGGAAATTGTATATATTTGGTATATGGCATGTATAGGCCAGTGATTATGGCATGTTTTGAAGTGTATAAGTCTTGCCATGTGATTTGGCTTGGTAGTTTGATGGTTTGGTATATGTTTTGGACATGTGAAAAGAATGATTTATAAGTGTATGTGTGTGTTCTATGTGTGTGATTTTTATTGCATAAATTAGTAAGATGGAAATGGTATGTTTCATGATGGAATTGGTAAAGAATGAATGATGAATAGATTATGATATTTGAGATGTGAAATTTGATATTTTAGATGGACTTATTTGAATTGAATTTGAGTATCGAAATAAATGGTGTAGTTGATGATTAATTGGTGCATATATTGGTATGTTTTGATTGCCATTTGAGGTATAAATTCATATGGTTTGATGCTTGTAAGAGATCCTAAGTGTGGGTGGCAAGTTTGGCCCTGAAAATGACCTATAATTGCCCACACGGTTGAGCACACGGGCGTGTGGCTCAACCGTGTCCTTCGTGATTGTATTTCAAAATAAGTCTGGCTCATACACAGGCGTGTGACTGGCCGTGTGGTGCAAGTCAGTGTCGACCACGAGTGAGGCACATGGGCGTGTCTCAGGCCATGTGGGCAAGTCAGTATGTATGCCCTATTTTGCTACGGCTTGGACACATGGGCATGTCCGAGGCCGTGTGAGGCACACGGTCTGCCCACTCGGGCATGTGAGCTCTATAGCTTTGAAAATTGTTTAATTTTCTGAAATTTTTGTATGTGTTCGGATTAGTCCCAACCTCTTTCTAACATATGTTTAAGGTCTCATAGACCTAATTAAGGGACTATATGAATGTAGATTTCTATGTTTAGATGTGAAATGAATTTAAATGTTTCAAAATGATTGGTAATGCCTCTTAACCCTATTCAAGTGACGGTTACAGGTTAGGGGTGTTACATCTATAGAGAATTCCACTTCTCTAACTGGTGGTAAACCAAGTAATTCTTCCAGAAATACATCAGGAAATTCACAAACAACTGGCATTGAATCTCCAACTCAGATGCTTTAGTATCTAGAACATATACAAGATAAGCATCATACCCTTTTTTGATACATTTCTATGCTGATATTGCTAAAATCACATTAAATAACCCATCCAGTTTATCAGATTCAACATGAAGTAACTCAGCATTCTGACATTTCAACACAATATATTTTTGTTTACAATTTACCACTGCATCATGCTAGGTTAGCCAGTCCATTCCCAAAATCACATCAAATTCATCAAATGGCAATAACACCAAATCAGTTGAAAAGCAATAACCCTTTACCATCAATGGATAGTTTTTGCAGACTTTATCCACCAAAACATACTGGCCCAAGGGATTTTAAAATATAACCACAAATTTAGTGAATTCAATAGATAAATTTTTAACAGACACTAAATTTGTACATATGTATGAATGTGTGGAACTAGGATCAATCAAAGTAGTAATATCAGCATCAAGTAGAGAAAATGTACTAGTAATGACGTCTGGTGCAGAAGCATCCTCTCTTGCACCTATAGCACATGTCCTTGTTGGTGCTCATGCCTCAGATTTAACTGTTGAATCTTTTGTAGCACCTCGGCTACAACTGATATTGTCGAGGTGACGGGGTGGTCTGCCTCTCGAGACGGGATTACTTGGCTTTGGAGTCTGTTCAATATCTTTTTCAATTTTCTCTAGACAATCCTTAAGAAAATGGTCGAGAGAACCACATCGATAACAGGCTCCACTTCTCAAACGATATTCCTCAAAGTGAAATTTGTTGCAATATTTACATTTCGGTTTAGGATGACCGACACTTCCAACACTGGTTACAAATGGAGATGTAGGGGACACACGACCAAACCACATGCCCATGTGCCAAGCCGTGTGTCACACACGGTCAAGACACACGTCCGTATGTCTACCCGTGTGGATAAAATAAAGTCATTTCCTAGCTTTATTTCTCACCCAAATTTTCCAATAACCTACACCAAAATTTACAAGTATATACCAATCAATTCAAGCATTAAATCCAAGCCAATTCTAACATCTAATATGATATTTTGTCATATGCATTCATGTTTATATTCTTACCCTTGTTTAACTTATATGTTAAGCATAACTTGATCAACCATACTTAATATACTTGACACATAGGTATTTGTCATAATATAACCTTATAAATATACCAAACAATTTATTACTAGCCAATGCAATGGCTAGTTTACAAGCAACATTTATAAGCTAACAATGGCCAAGTTACCTATACATGCCATTATACCAAAATAAGTTTACTATTTATACCAAAACAAGCTAGTGGATAGTGTGATAATGCTCCAAACGATCTCCAACCTTTGCGAGCTTCTGAGCACTATAAAACAGAGAAAATAAAACCTAGTAAGCATTTGATGCTTAGTAAGTTCGTAAAACAGGAATTAAAACTTACCAATCACATTTATTAATGTTAAGCATACAATTAACATATACTCAATCAAGCAAGTTAGCCATATATTAAATTTTTACATCAAATAAGCATATATGAGCTCATCATATAACCCTTCATCAAATAATTCAAAAGCATTCAAGGCGTACTTCTATTTATCTCATCATTTTTCTCATGTCGAAAGTTTTATCCGTTGAATAATTGAAATATCGATGGATACTCAAATAGTACACTCAAGGTGTACAAATCTATAATCTGTCAATTTATAATCAGGGGTACCCAAAGGGCACTTAATCAGGAAGCACACTCTCGAGCCACATATCAGGATGCTCAGATGACCCATGTAATCATGTAATAGAACACTTATCCGGGCTAATCAGTAAACTCATAAGAGTTCTATTCAGGGAGTTCATAAAACTTATCAAATATATCCAAAGAGATAATATCAAGGAGCATCAGATAAGGTAACAGGGAATTCAAGCGAGTCATGTCAAGAAACTCTTAAGAGTTCATATCAGAACGCTCACGTAGAGTTGTGTTTATGTCCACACTATATGCGGGATTACAACCGATCGAAACATGTAACAAGAAGCTCACAAAGAGCAGCGATAGTGCTCAACACATGCTAAATCACTACCGATCAGGATGCTCGTAAGAACTATAC
Source organism: Gossypium bickii (assembly GCA_025503065.1). Lineage (NCBI taxonomy): Eukaryota > Viridiplantae > Streptophyta > Magnoliopsida > Malvales > Malvaceae > Gossypium > Gossypium bickii. The sequence continues at coordinate 85,621,586 of CP106712.1, forward strand.
ATCAGGATGCTCGAGAGGGCTACATTAGGATTACTCGTCCGAGCTAAATCCTGTCTGCAACATATTCAAAATCACATTCACATATGGGAAATCACACGTATCCATCGATTTTCATTATTCCAACGGAACTTAACATTTTAAAAACATTTCTAATCATGTGATCACTTCATGTATTTATAACATTCATATAAATCACATAAACATATACCACATTCAATTGAAACATATTAGCATGCATAATTAAGTTACATGAACTCACATCGATTATAGTTCGTATAAGAGAATCTACTAATCGGAAACTTTCTCTTTTCCTCGATCTAGCTTCGAATTTGAGTTATCTGAATCTATATAAATGAATTTAATCATCAACTTAATACAATTCATATCCAATTGAATTCATTTTACACTCTAGGTAAAATTACCATTTTGCCCCTAAACTTTTCATAAATTCTAATTTCGTCCCTATGCTCGGAAAATGAAATTCATGCAATTTAATCGAATTTCAACCTAATCAAAATTTTAGTATAACATTTACAGCACATATATCTCATAAAAATTAGAAATTTTCCATGAATTTAACATTTTTACAATTTAGTCCCTAAATCACAATTTCATGAAAATCCACTTTGTAAAAGTTGTTTATCTATCAACAACCTTTCATTTTCAACCATAAATTTCAAATTTTCAGAATATTCATCCATGGAAAAATTTCTATACTTTGATAATTTTTCAAATTAATCCCCAAAATAGATAAATTAAACTATCTCGATCTCAAAAATATAAAAATTACTAAAAACGGGACAAGAATACTTACCCAATTAAGCTTGATTTTAGTTTCCTTTCTCTCTCCTAGGGTTTCCATGCAAATTTTGGGGAAGATGATGAAAAATAAGATGATATTTTCTATTATCATCTTTTAATTAATTCAATTTCCAATTTAGTCGTTGCCCTTTTCTAAATTTCCATGGATGAATCATCCAAAAATATCTACTAACTTTTCATTAATGGTCTAATTACCATTTAAGGACCTCAAGTTTTGAATTCCATAGCTACTTGATCCTTTTAGCTACTAGAATTCAACTTTTGCATTTTATGCAATTTAGTCCTTTCCGTAATTAAGCACATAATCGGTAAATTTTTCTTATCAGAATTTTCATATGACATTCCTATCATAATGCAGACCACATAAATCTATTAAACTAAATTTTCTTTCCAGCTTGAATTTGTGGTCCCGAAACCATTGCTCCAATTTCACTGAAAATGGGTTGTTACACATGAAGTGGAGACGCTGACTTCACTCTTTGCTCAGGTATCTTTTATTTTCTTAATGTTAAAATAATTTACCACTAATGGTTTGAATAATTTTGCAGCTCAATTAGCAAGTCAATATGATGGTGTTTCTTGCATATACTGTGGGGATGGTCATTCTTTCAAGAATTGCCCTTCTAACCTCGAGTCTGTTTTTTATGTAAGGAATTAGTATCAAAATAGAAATGGACAAGGACCAAAGTCCAATTTCTACAATCCATCATAGTGGAATCATCCAAACTTTTTCTAGAGTAACCAAGAAAATGGATCGAACACTCATATACAGCATAGACCCAACAAATCTCAAGGGTTTAACCAACAAGCTCCAAAACCACCTCAAGCTGAGTCATTAAATAGTTTGGAGGACTTGTTGAAGGCATAAATGGCGAAAAATGACGCATTGATTCAAAGTCAAGTAGCAACACTGAAAAATCTGGAGAACCAAATGGGTCAGTTAGCTACTAAGCTTCGTAGTAGATCGCAAGGAGTCTTGCCGAGCGATATAGAAAATCCAAAGAGTTCTGGTAATGAGCATTGCAAATTGGTTGTGTTACGAAGTGGTAAGATTTTGGAACCCAATAAGGTTGTGAATGAAGATGAGCCTAATGAGAAGGAGGAAAGTCAACCAACAGTTGAAATTCCTACGCCGAAAAAATCAGATGATGAAAAATCTGATGAGGTAAACCCTAAACTGGTAAATTCTAATAAGCTAACACCTTCTTTTGCAGATTTACTTCATCAGAAAAGTTGTCCGTATCAACCTAGAGTTCCAGATCCTCAAAGACTTTAGCAGCATAAGCAAAAACAAGAGGTACAATTCAAGAAGTTCTTAGATGTTTTAAAGCAATTACACATCAACACTTCGTTGGTGGAGGCTTTAGAACAAAAGCCCAATCACGTGAAGTTTATAAAGAATATTCTGTCCAAGAAGAAACGGCTTAGTGAGTATGAGACTGTTGCTTTGACAAAGGAGTGTAGTGCGTTCTTACAGAACAAGCTACCTCCGAAACTGAAGGACCCTAGAAGCTTTACGATACCTTGTAACATCGGAGAATCTTACTAAGATAAATCTTTGTGCGACCTTGAAGCAAGCATCAACTTGATGCCCAAACCAACCCCTTTTATAATAATTATAAAAAAACAAACAAAGGAAGGGAAACTTAGAACTTACCTTTGGTAGTTGGGGGGAGACCTTCAGCAGCTGTGTCAGGGTTGGGGACCAAACCAACCCCTTTTATAATAATAAAAAAATAATATTTATATTATATTTTTAAGCTGAAAAAAATAATATAAAAATTTTTTAATATTGGAACCTGGGCTCGTGATCGACGAGTCACATCCGTCACTGGCTGTCACGGGCCCTAGTTCCAATACACAAAAATTTTTATATAAATTTTTTTTTAGCTTAAAAAATATGTTTTATTATAAATAATAGGGTGTTGTCTGATAGATCAACGAAACCAATAAAAAAATATTTTTTCATTTTTATGCATATACTATTAAAAAAAACACGTATTTTAGGTTTGAAATATGGGTGCTGCCGATTGATTAGGCGACACCAATTGTTTACCGTAGTGTTTGCCTGTGAATATTAATGCTCTTATCCTATTTTAGTATTTATTTATTTTATATTATTTATGGAAAAGAAACCCTAAAATAATTTATATAATAAAAGAGCATGATCACAGAAGAAAAGAGAGAGAGCAAAATTTTGACCTTTTTCCTCCACTAGATTTTGTTAGCAAACTTCAAGGCCGAAAAGCATAAGGCCAGGTTTTGAGCTCAAGCAGTCTATACCTAATACCCCAAAGGCCGAAGGCATTTTGTCCTCTCAATTTCTCGTCATATTTCAATGAAAAAAAAAGTCCCCCATTAATCTATAATTTCACATCTATACAGAGAATAAAATATTTAATTAAGATAGTGTCACGAGTTAATTGAAAACTACAAACTCAATAAAAATATAAAAATATAAAAATAATTCAAATTTATATAATAAAAATAATATATTAGTAGGTTATATAAGTAATTAACTTTTTAAAAATAAAATACAAAATTACTCTCATAAATAAGAATTTGAACTTTGGGCTTCAAGAACTTAAAGCGTACCAACATAATCAAAATCTCATTAGTATATTAATTTATCTTATCAATAATTATTCAAAAGAAAAAACGCTTGAATTTTTTATATTAATTTTATTTTTTTAGCCTAGATGTAGGATAGGAGTAGTGTAAATAAATGATTTTATAATAATTGCGCTTTTGTGTAAAGCAGATATAGAAAGATTCAATTAAGGAGAAGAAAAAATATTGAGTGTTTAAATTAAGGAGGATTGGGGAAATTTAGTGGTTGTTGTTGTTAAATCAGCTTTAGTTGGTTAAAAATGGGACCTTCATTGTACGCTTTGCCTGTTAGCTGTGAACTTTTCCCCTAAAAGCCGCTCTATTTTCCTCAAAACCATGCTACGTATTACTGTTCAATTTGAACACCTCTACCAGGCACCAATGTGTGCAATTGTTGCAATGACCAAATGAAGACCACAGGATGAGATGAAGAATGGGTTGGCTTTGGATGAATCTGATGTTTTGATTGAGTTTGGATTTTCTAGGTAAATAACATACTAAAACATATTATTAAGAGAGAGTCACAAGCTCAAAATATGAATCATAAAATGAATAAAAAATTTCAAAAAAAAAATAAACTGAGGTACATGGTGGAGTAGGAGCTAGTGTCTCATAATCTAAGTTATATTTGTCCATTTAGATATGAATTGTAGTCAAATTAATTTTTTTTAGAATTAATTACAAATAAACACTATATTATAAATTGAGGCGTTAGAATATACGTGAAATTATAAAATAATTATTCCATTTCACTCTAGAAAAAATTCAATACAAATTCATGTTTCCGTAATTTTAAATAAAGTTTTTGGGAGAAACGTTACAACATTACTAACATAAATTTCACTGGAAATACCATAAAGTATTTTACATTATTGGAAAATAATTCTTGTCGTCTCCAAGAGAAAAAAAGAAAAAAAAAAGGGAAATTCATTTAAAATATTTTGTTAATAATTTCAGGTAACATTTGACAAAATATTGTCTTATGCCTTAGGTTTGAGTGACACTAAATATATAGCGTAAGATAAGTTGGGAAAAAGCAAATGGTTCCTAAGATTGCTTCTCATGGAAACTTCAACATCACCAACCGCAACTTTGCGAGACAAAATCATGTGGTCTCTCGTGCTAGCTATATTATACTAATATCTATCAAATACCCTCTTAATAATCACATTCCTTAATTTCATATAATTTGATTAAGCTGCCCCTGCCGTCACAAAACACGTCATTCGCAACCACAACGACAGGGAAGAAATTTGTCAACTTTTAGGTCGTTAAAGAAAAAAAAGGAAAAGAAATTTAATTTCATGTAAATGGAAAGTAGTTAATATTATAACTTAGATTGCTATATAAATAAAATAAAATAAAATAATTCAACCAACCTACAACAAGAAGATGAAGAGAGATGAGATGTCGAGTGCAGGTTAGTAGGAAGTGGTTGTTCCATCAGTTGTCGCCCAAAAACAATGATGATTAGCCATGGAATTCTGTCCAATAACGATCATGATTAGGGCTCAGCCACTATCTCATAACTGAATATGTGTAGTGCTACCGTTGTATATGATGAAACAACGATTATACAATAATAAACAGTTAGCACCATTCTTTTCTTACATCCATCCTCACTAATGTTTTGGATTTATGCAGACTGTTTCTGTTGCGTAAACTGTGCCTGCATCGTTTAAATTTATTAAAATTATTATACTTTTTTTTTTTTTTTGAGTTCATGCCAAAAATATGTTCTATCATATATCAAAATTATGAAACATTCATGATATGGGTGAAAAATTATGTTTATCATTTTACAAAAGAAAAAGGGTTTTGGTAATTGCTCAATTGGGTTGGAACTCAATTGAAAAGTGACACTAACTCAGTAAACCCTTTACATATAGTATAGATATAAAAAAAGGAAGGATTTTTAATAATTGCTCAATAGAGTTGAGATCCGGTTGAAGTGTGATACCAATTTAATAAGCCTTTTAAATATAGTATAAATATATAAGTTTAAAGTAAAAATTTATTATGAGAGACATAATATATATATATTCAATTATTAACAAGTGGTTGGAAGAAGTGGAAGTCCTCGAATATTTAGACCAAGTACAAATCCTCAAGTTAATATTATTGGGAAGACTTTACTTAAATATTGCCCTTGGTTCGAACAGGACTCAGCTCAGACGATAAAAGGGATGAGAACGCATGTAGTTTTGTACCATTTAGTTTTAATTATAAAATACATTTAAAATATAAAAAAAAATTCTATCTTCGGCTTAATTTCATAACGAATAAAATAGTTTGAAAATATTTAAATTTTAATATTATTAATATATAATTTAAGATAATCAATTAAAAAGTTTAAAATTTAAACATCATATATGCAAATTTTTATATTAATTAAAGTTGAATGTCAAGAATGTTATAGTGAAATTAAAATATTTATAAGCAGTATAAATTTATAAAAGAAAAAAAAACATACATGAATAAAATTAAAATGCAAAGTTTTAATATTTGATTTGTTTTTCTTTCATGAATAATAATTAATGTAAAGGTGACATTAAAAGTAATACTAAATTTGTGACATTAATTACGAAATCTATAAAATAAAAAAATTGAAGGGCATAATATTCAAAAATACAAATTTAGTAATAATCAATAAAAGTCTTGCACGAAAGTATGGCCTTGGAGTCCAAGAAAGAAAATAAACAAAACGTAATAGTGTGTAAAACGGTTGGCATTTCTATTGCTTAGTCCGGAGGAAGACTATGCATGTAAATAGGGTAAATTTGTTCAATTGTAATAGAAATTTGTGGAGATTGGTTCACGAATATTATAACAAGTTGGTGGTGATACAACTCTATGTTTTTCAATTTACTTCTCTTGGTTTAAGCTGTACAAATTTTCTATATTTATGAAAGATTTTCAGTTATTAGAAAAATATGATCTATGTTGTAAGTGGTAAATGATGGGCTAATAATATGCAATTCATACATAGATGATTGCCTTCAATTTATGTCATCAACCTAATATATAAAGGTTCTTTTTTGGTATCACATGAGCAACAAAACTAATTAAATTTATAAAATTTTAGTGAGAGCGTGACTAGTAGGAGCATAGGGATAAATGAATTATTTTAATAGAAAAACAGCCACAGCAATTATGGATGATTAAAATTATAAAGAGATTTTAATATAAAATAATAATGCAAAGGAAATCAAAGGTTCTTGACCAAAATGTAGTAGGTCAGGTAAATTCCTCTAAAAAAGATTATATTGAAATCATAAAAAATCTAAAATCTATTTTATCAAATAAAGATAACAAAGCTAAAATCCAAAATCAATATGAAAAACTCCAAAATTAAATAAATTGATGTTATTACGAATAGTAGAAAAATAAAAAAAAAATCAATTCAACTGATTCAACTAAACTTAACCCTACCCTAGCTATCCAAAGACATATAAATATGTCATTTGCTCTAAATATGCTACCAGCTAAGGTCTTTTTATTTACTTCAATAAATAATTGCCACTAAATTAACAATTATTTATTTTTTAAATATATTTATTTTTAATAAATCATAATATAAAAAAAGCTGCTTCTTCTTCTTTTTTACATGAATGTCACATATCAACTCAATTAAAAAAAAAAAAAAAAAAAAACCATTTCTTTGATAAAGTAGTACTAACAAGCATTAAGATGAAATCATGAAATTTGGGAAGTGATAGTTACGGGGTTACCCCTGGACTTCATTCATACCTAAGAAGCGAAGATACGTTTCTAAAAATAATTACCAATAAATATGTCATAAAACAGTTCTGGATTACAAAGATTTAAGAAAAATAAAAAGAAAATCCAATGCCATGAAATCATCAAATTTTTAAAATGTGAAGTATATTATCATTATTATTAACAAAAATTAAAAAAAATTAATTTTCAAAATTTAGTATCCAATTGAGTCTTTAAAAGATGAAAAATTAATTAATAAAGCCCCTTCCTTAATATTGATCATGTTTGATTGTTAAGTTTCATTGATATGGCTAATAGACCAATTGAACAACCGCATGTGATAGTCAATGTACTTCAAAATATTTTTAAAAAATAACAAAAATATCTTAAAAATAAATACTTTATAGGAAATAAATTTTAAAGAAATCACAAAATAAAAATAAAAAATTATGGGAAATTATTAATAATTATAAAAAGTTATAAAAACTTATCAAATTTACTTAAAACTAATAAAAATGTTTAAAAATAAATAAAAACCACATTTGGAATGAGCTTAGACAAATGGTTGTTCAAATTCTTTCAAATATATTTTCATTTTTAAAATAAGTTTTAATAATTTTTAAATAATTCTTTCAGATTAATATTTTTATAATTTTTACAAATTATTTAAAAATCACAACTAGAATGAACATGGACAAATTATTATCCAAATTCATCCTAAATGTGTTTTTTTTAATATTTATTTTTAGGATTTTTTTTTGCTGATGTCATTATGATGTACACTGGTTGTCTCGTAAAGTTGTCCGATTGGTCTGCCAACTACGTTAGCGAAATTTAACGGTCAAACATGATAAAATTAACGGAGGGACTTAATTTTTCATCCTTTTAAGAGGTCTATTAAATTCTAAATTTTATTAAATGCTTAATTAATTTTTTACTGAAGCTTTGTTTACTAATAAACCTTCATTAAATGATAAGATACGAATACAAACTCATAAAACCTTTAAGAAAATACAAACTCATATGGTATGTTTAAAGGTAAGGACAACTTGTGAACCTTGTTCCTTTAACAGGTATATTAATACAAAAATGATAAAAATGCCTCTTTTTCTTTTTGCTGATACTCAATACAACTGTCTCACCCATATATAGATGCCTTAATTATTTAGGTATATTATATGACCCAAATGTCCTGGAAATCCTCATAATTCCTTCTCACTGTTGAGTGAATGATTATCAGTAGAGAGAGAAAGGGGGGGGGGATTACATGGCATCACTGCATTTAATTTTGTTTTATGTAATTAAGAATTTCACCCTTCTAGAAATTTTAATTTTCTACCCTATAAAAACTTAAAGATTATTAACCTAAAAATTAGCAATTCATTGTTAAAAGAGAAATGAAATTCACATTTTTTATTTGTGTTGTCCTACTGTCGTTACTTGTCATCTCACGTTTATAGCAAACATAATGCCTACTTTTTGTTAATTGGAAGAGTGTTGTGGCCCAAAAGAAAAAAAGGTGCTCTAAATCAAACATAGAACATGAGATTAATTGAGGGAGGTGATGAATTAGATTCCCCTATACGGAGCAACTCTCATGTGGGTTGTGGTCAAATTTTATGTCTTCATAATGATGACCATTCTCTTTCATTATTATTAGATTAATTCATAACCTGTGGTTAGACTTTTTGAGACTAATCAAATTAAAGATTAAGCGGTTACCATGTAAAATCAAAGAAAGCAAAAGGCACGGGGCAGAAAAACATGCATTTTTATAACACATTTCTCCTCTCCCTCCTATCTTCCACGTGTAGGTTTTTGGGCCATTTCACTTACCAAAATAGTATTCAACACGTGGCCTTTCTATTTTTATGCAACATTGTTACACTGTATATACCTAAGTTTATAAACATTCATTCTCAACCCTCTCTTTTTTCTTTTTTCTTTTTTGTATAAATTAAACCCATCTAGCTATCCTTATATGACATGTTTATCAAAAAAATTTATACCATAATAATACGTAATATCAAAAAAATGATCTCAAGTAAAAAGAATAAAATATCTACAGTCGAAGGTGTTAAACCCAGCCCGCAGTGTAAGGTAGCTAAGTCGCCACAAAGGGCATCATGTCTTTCTTGGTTTAGGGGACCATGAAAGCTCAGTGGCTCCGACCCCATCATCCCTCTTTTCTTGTCATTGATGTGGTTTTTACGAGTTTCTATATATTTCATTTGTTTCAATGAATTTGATTATAATTAAAATTTTTAATTAGATGACATGATGAAATTAATTAACAGTGTTTAAATTATACATTATGAATATTTTATTTTATTTATTCTTGAGAAAAAATGGAGGTGGTTTTAGAGGTGGCTTTCAGATAGATATTAAGGTCGAAGGTCATAGTTGGGATGTGGGCGTGCCCCCCGCTCTCACACTTCTAACCCATATATTTTGGGGCGTAGGGCCCATGGTTCCTTTTTTTTCCACCAATATTACGGGACCTACTTTCCCTATATATATTCACCCATTACTTTCCTCCCCATCTATAATGTCTAGTTTTTAGGTGGTTGGGTCTTTTCAAGGGCATAGACCCCATGCCCAAAGTACACCAATGACCATCATACCAAAACTTTCCATGCATCTTTCAACCATTCCATGCCCTAACCATTATAAATTATCATCGCTGCATCACCCTCTCCATCTCTACGCATTCCTCTCTTTCTTTTTCTTTTTATCTTTCTGTTATTCCCTCCCCATTTGCCCATCTCTTTCATTTTCTTTCACACTTGAAGACGAGAAGAGAAGATCATCGGGTAATGTCAGAAGAAATGAATCTATCAATAAATGGTCAGTCTCAGGTCCCTCCTGGTTTTAGATTTCATCCCACAGAGGAGGAGCTTCTTCACTATTACCTCAGAAAGAAAGTAGCTTATGAAAAGATAGACCTGGATGTTATTCGGGAAGTTGATCTTAACAAGCTTGAGCCCTGGGATATACAAGGTAGGTACTGACAAATTGCTGTTATTAACTGCATCTTTTTCTTCTTCTTCTTCTTTTTTTAAATGAAATCCTGATGGGGTTTGTTGATGATATGCAGAGAAGTGCAGAATAGGATCCACCCCACAAAATGATTGGTACTTCTTCAGCCACAAGGACAAGAAATACCCCACGGGGACCAGAACGAATCGGGCAACAGCTGCCGGGTTCTGGAAAGCTACTGGACGTGACAAGATCATTTATAGTAGCTTTAGAAGAATTGGGTTGAGGAAGACATTGGTTTTTTATAAAGGAAGAGCTCCACATGGTCAAAAATCTGATTGGATTATGCACGAGTACAGGCTTGATGATACCAACACCCTTGACTCTAATGTAAGCATTCCTTTAAAATATCTTTGTATGTACATAATATAACAAAAAATATCCTCTTGTACGTATCTGTTTTGGTTATATTAAAATATTAAATGGGTGCGCTACAGGCATCCAATCCCATTGGCGATTCTATGGCTGAAGAAGGCTGGGTGGTTTGCCGTGTATTTAGAAAGAAGAATTATCAGAAAACCCTAGAGAGTCCCAAAAGCTCCTCCTCCACTTCCCTTGATTCCAAGACGCAGATGCTTTGCTCAGGCAACGACGGGGTTTTAGATCAATTTTTTCTTTATATGGGAAGGACTTGCAAGATGGAGAACGATTCATTGAACATTCCCAACGCCAACACCAACAATCATCTAAGAATGCTAGTTGCGAACAACGCAGGAGGAATCAGCGATGGGTTACATGAAAGTTTTATGCACCTCCCGAGGCTGGAAAGCCAATCTCTCCCTGCTCTTCCCATCAATACCCCACACTTTGATCAGCATCGAAGCTTCAAGCCATGTTTCCAGTCCATAGACGATATGCTGACTGAAATTGAACCCTCTGCTGCTGCTGGTGGTTTTGACAACACTAATAATGAGTCCAAAAATGGCGTTAATGACTGGGTCACTCTGGACCGTCTTGTGGCATCCCAGCTAAATGGTCAAGTAGAGACAAGCAAGCAACTATCATGTTTTACTGACCCTAATGCGGTTTTCAGTCTTTGTCACGATGATGATGAAGATGATGATGATATTCAATTATCGCACATAAATATGCACAGATCAAATCAAAACCCCCAGGTCTATAGCAACGAGAATGATCCATGGAGCTTGACTAAGTCATCGTCACCGTCGTCATCAGATCCCTTGTGCCACCTTTCGGTATAACAGAGGTAAATACATGTCAAGGTCATACAAACAAGCCTGCTCATTTCCTCAAGTATTCTTAATTAGGTATACGTGCACATACATACTATACACATGTATTTTGCATTAATAAGGTTGAAATATGAGAGATGAGATGGCATTATCAACCCATTACACTTTTACTTAATAACGGTGTCGTTTAATCACCACTCATCTTCTCTGGAAGGGTTATTATAGGGATTAGAATCTGGTTAATGTGCTCTTTTTTTAATTTTCGTACTTGTAATCATTTCCAAAGTGGATTGTGATCTTACCCTAATTCGTTAACTATCTTGAAAAAATGCTTGACAAAAGTTTAATCATAGCTTATTGCTGACTTTAAGAGTCTCACACCCAAAAACAAATGATTATATCCACTTGGTTGCAGTACATTGGAAATCTGGAATCATTAATTTGCAAATGAAAAATTAACCTAAACTATTCAATCTGTTATGGTCAAGAGTGGGACTTTTAAGATACCGTTGTCTCACCTAACCAACCACAACTTTTCTAGGATTTAAAAAAAAAAAATTCTTGAATTTTTAACAAAATATCAATTTAATCACTGAACTTTTAAAAAGTTATATAACATTATCAAATTGTTACATTTTAATAGCTCATTTTTAATTTTTATTACCCCTTAATGGAATGATGACATGACACGACACGACACGTTAACTTAAAATGTTAATAACTAATTTGGCTCTCGAACTAAAGCCAAAATATCATTATGATACTTTTAACAATTTTTTAATAATAGTTCTAAAATATCTTAATATTCATAAAATTCTAAAGAGATAAATTGGTGATGTTGCACTGTACGAATGAGCCCACTTTTTTTCTCTTCACTTGTCATTGATCCTCCTTATACAATCTTAATTAAGATGGGATCTTGTTAAGGAGAACATAGTTGCTATTATCCATTTATCTATTATTTTATAGTGATAGAATTTTAAAAATATATTTAGAAATTTTTCTAAAAATATTAGATTTTTACATTATTAATTTTTTGAACTAAAAAATATAAAATTACTAACATAGTATGTCCAAATTTATCTGAATTAGAGCATCCATTAATCTAGTTTTATTATGCACATGAAAAATAAAATAAAATAATCATTTTTTATATTATCATTTTTTAAAATTACAAAAAAAATAAATTTACTAAAATTGTACGCCCAAAATGAATAAGCAAATGGGCGTAATTAATCTAGGTTCATTATGCACATGAAATAAAAAAAAATACTAGTTTTTTTATATTATTATTTTTTGACATTATAAAAAATATAAAAGTATTAAAAAGTGCATGCCCCAAAAGGCGTCTAGTTTTGACTAATTCTGAACATTCATTTGTCTTAATTCATTATTAAACTAAAAGGTATTATTTTTTAAAATTCTAAAAATTATAATATTTTTAAAATTTTTTATTGTCAATACAAAAATTAATAGCATTAACCAAATATTTAAAAAGTACCAAATTAATCAATGATTTTCTAGTTTAAGTACTAATTAAGTTCAAAATAATTTTAATTACTAATTAAGTACAAATAACCAAATTTAGTGACTAAAATGTGCATTAACTTTGGTAAAATGCAGGTATGTTCTCATCTATATGAGGAAAAGAAATGAATTTTTTTAAAAAAAATTACTTTATTTAGAATTTTAAGGTTTTAAAAAAAATCATATAATTATTTTTTTACAATTTTAAAAAATAAATTGTGAATTTTAATTTTTTTTATATTTTTCTAACATTTGTAGATATTTTAAAACCATTTTAGAATTATTGTTAAAAAAAAATTTAAAAGTATCAAAATGATATTTTAGTTATAATTTAGGTGTTAAATTAGTTATTAAATCTTTGAGTTAATGTGTCATATTATCATTTTGGTATGGAGACAATAAAGTTAAACATATAAGTGATTAAAATGTAACAACTCGATAACGTGAAAATTGAATAAAAATATAATTTTAATTAAAGTTTAGTGATGGTTGATAAATAAAAAGAAAAAGGCGACTATCTTTAAGGAATTTGGATAAGATGTTGTTGCACACGTACAAGTATACAAGCCACTAAGCCAGGGCCACTAGAAAATTTTCTACTTCTTTTGTCCTGTTCTAGTTTCCTTCAATGTTTTTCTTCCTTTTTGTTTCTAAGGCAAGATTTATTGAATAAAACTGTAGCATATAGAAATTGTGTTTGTTAAATGCTAGAAATCAAATGCATTTAGAAAGAAAAATATATTTTGGAAATCATAGTACATAATGTGACTAAAATAGGTTTGAATCTTAATTTGGATTGATTTGTAATGAAAATTGTGGTAACCTAAAGAGGAAAATTAATGCCATGCAATTTGCACCTTAATTAATGTATGTTGTGGCAATTGCTTGCACCATAAACATGCATGCGTGTCCATATACAAAACCTCAAATTAGTTCCATGGTTTCAACATGTTTCGAAGTCGGTTTTTTTTTATTATAAAAATATTCTAATTTTTTTTTGTTATTTACAAAAATATCCACTTCGAAAATTATGTACGTAAACGATCCGTTTTGAATAGTAAATATCAGTGACGCCATTACCATTAGTGTGATCATCTTCAATTTTTTTAAAAAATAATTTTTTGGGGCCCAATTGCCATTAATAACACTGAACTGAAGTATAATTATATAAAACGTTTAAGATTTGGTGAAGCAATTACCTTTTTAAATTGGATGAAAAAGGTGGTGGTGCCATTCCTCAAAGCCGCACCAGTTAAATGCTTTTAATTTTTTTATCTATTTGCATGTTAGGTGTGTCTCATTTTTAAATTAAATTTAAATAACCCTTAAAAATATAAAAGAATAGAAATAAACCCTTTTTAAATTTTATTATTTTTTTAAAAACAATAAATTTAAAAAGCTATATAAAATTCTTATTTAAAATTACCCGAATATATCCCTTAAGAATTTTTCTTTCAAATAAAAAGTTCTTATTTTAAACTTGAGGAAATTTTTTAGGGATATATTTGAGTAATTTAAATAAAAATTTTATATAGGTTTTGAAGTTTATTATTTTAAAAAAATAATAATAAAATTTAAAAAAGATTTATTTTTGTTATTCTTTTTTTAAGGAGTATTTAAATTTAAATTAAAAAAGAGACATTTTAGACCAAAAGTTGAAAATCATTAATTGGTACAGAGGTCGTCACCCTTTTTTAATCTAATATGAAAAGGGTAATTGCTTTATCAGGTCTTTAAACGTTTTATATAATTATACTTCAATCTGGTACCATCAATGACAACGGCGGCACCCAAAAATATTAATTTTTAAAAAAAACTAGAGGTGATGACATCATTGTATTACTGATATTTATTGTTCAAAACGGGTCATTTACATGCATAATTTTCATGTTAAGTTATTTTCATAAATAATTAAAAGTTTTGGATTTTTTTTAATTAAAAAAAGCCTTCGAATTCGATCCATCTAGCAAGCTATGTCAAATTGTGTTTTTTTATGGTTGTGTTAATGTGTTTAGTGCAGGCCTTTAATGGTTGTCTCTATTTAAGGTGACAACTGGCTTGCATAGTTAATTAGCATATGCTTTTGATCTCTTCAAGCTCCTTGTTTATGCTTTTTTGTGAATTAATGAAATATAAATGTTTGGTTCGTGCAAGAGTCAAGGAAATTAATTCAAGCAGGTACAGCTCGTTTAATGAGATTATCGTTGGGACTTAATCACTATTATTGCAAATCAATTAGGAAAAATGTAAGGTTAGTAAGGGTTACTTCTTTATCGTTGCAATTGAAATATACTTTTTAGAAAAGAAAAAAAAAAAGTTTATTTGAAAAGGGTTATGAAAAAGGGTGGTCTATTAATTTTTATTGTTTTTTGTTACTGTAAAAAAATGTGATTAAAGATTTAAATTTTATTTTTGGACATAGTGGAAAGTTAAGAATTAGTTAAGTTATATGATATTTAAATAATTTAATATAACGGTAAATAAAGTATGAATTTTAAATCTCTTTTAAGTAATTAATATAAATTACTTGTAAAATTAATAATACATAAAATATTTTAAAAGCCTAAACATAATAATAACTTAAATTTAAATAGTTTAATATAATGATAAATGATATATATATTTTTTTTTTGCCAAACTCTACTTGTGAATATCATTAAGAAAAATGTCTCAAGTACAATCAAGAAAACATGACAACACACATTCAAAACAACATTTGTAAACAAACCTAAATAAACTAAACGAGAAAAATCATGATATTCTCAAAAGAGCTACTCAGGAATAAATATCAAACTAACGAAGGGGCAGGTAAACCATCTTTATCCAAGATGAATATCAGAGAAGATGGAGGTTGATTGATCCAATAAGTTAGGCACATCTTCTGTTTAGTACGTGATGCAACCCAATCAGCTGCTTGATTGGCACTTGATTGACTAAAACTTTACAGATTGCAATTCCAAAACCCATTTATCCAATTTGATACGGAAAGGTCGTAAATTCCGTCTTCTTTCCCTATCTTGCTTGAGGGCTTCATCAACAACAAGCTTAGCCTCAAATTCAATGATAACCTTATCCTACCACTTTTGAGCAGTAACTTCAGCACCTTTACACAAAGCAAGACCTTCAACAACCTTAGGAGAATCAGCTGAAATCGTATCCCCAAAACCCACAAAAAATGACCCTTCTGAACTCTTGCAAATAGCTCCTATTCCACCAGCTCTATCATTATGGCTAAAAGCACCATCAACATTGATTTTAATCTAGCCTTCTAATGGCTTCACCCAATGATTAAGCATACGCACACATGTCGCAATGTTAATCTCCTTGCTAGCTTGAGCAAAAATGCATTCATGTGAGGCCAGTTGAATTCTCCTAATAATTGACAAAATATCCAGAGACTTCTCTCCATAATGACTTCATATAGAGCTTTCCAAATAATCCAACATGTAAAGGAAATTTTGATCATCATTATATTATCCTTACTAGCAATCGCCACAATAACAAGAAGCCATTTTCCAAATGAAGAAATAGTTTCTTTATCGACATTTAGCCCTTAGCAAATCTAGTACCAAATCCCTCTAACCTAGACACACCCTATTATTAAGTGCTCAATAGATTCATCCTCTAAGAGACAAAGATTGCATAAAGGGATATTACAACATTTCTTTTCCCAAAAGATTGAAAGTAAAAGGAATAATATAATAACACAATCTCTACAAAAAAATCTTAACTTTACTGGGTACCTACAGGCTCCAAATAACTTTCCAAACCTTACTCTCTATAACAAATAAGGTAGAGGGGGAATAATTATTCTTCATTTTCATTGCTTTAAGCTACTTATAACCCAATTTAATTGTATAAACACTAGAGGGATTGAAGGGCCACATTAGCTTGTCTTGCTTCTCCAATTGCATAATCGATATTTTTAAAATAACAACTTTGACATCTTTGCAAACCAGATAGATTCCATAAGCCTACATCTCGAGTCAATAACTCTTCCACTCTAGTAGGAACATCTGAAGCTGTATTAGCAAGCAGTTCAAGTTTACTATTTTTATAATTCTATAGCCATCTATCTTCCTAAATTCTAACATTTTCACCACTATAATTTTGCCATAAAAAAGTTTCTTTCAAAAAAGCTTTACCATCCAATAGGCTACTCCAAACCCAAGAAGCTCGGGCACCCCTTTCAGCTTTAAGAAAATTCCCATCCTAAAAGTAAAGGTTCTGTAATACTTTAACCCATAAAGCATTTGGTTCTTGATTAAGGCACCAACATTGTTTCGCCAAAAGAGCCAAATTGAATAGTTCTAGATCTTTGAAGCCCAATCCACCACTGTCATTACCATTAATGAGTGACTACCAAGATTTTCAGTAAATCCTTTTTCATAATCTTTTTGACCCCACCAATAATTTGCTAGAGCTAAATTCATTTGCAAATAAAGTCTTTTAGGGAACTTGAAGCATGACATGGTAAAAGTTGGAATGAAGTAGGCAACAACTTGAATTAAGTCCTTTTTCCTGCCTATAGAAAGAGTTAGTTTCTTTCACCCTTTAAGTTTAGCAAAAACCCTATCTCGTATCACTCCTATAACTATTGTCTTTATCTTCCTCCAAAGAGACGAGATTCCCAAATAAACTCCGAGATAAGAAGCTACTGAGATCTTGAGTATATCCTGAAATTGTTGTTTCAAATTATCTACTGCATTAGCACTAAACACTATGATCAATTTATCAAAGTTAACACTTTGACCCAACTCCTTACAATAATCCTAAATAATCATTAGCATTCTTTCACAATTCACATGGTTAGCTTCCAAGAAGAAAAGAGAGTCATCAACAAAAAAATAAATGAGAAAAGATAAGACAAGACCGACTAAGTTTGATCCTATAAACAAAGTTAGATTGAACCTTTTGGGAGATGACTCTGGATAAAACATCAACAACAAACAAGAAGAGATAAAAGGGACTTGCCCTTTTTCAAAGTCCCTTTTTCTCATACCTCTAGATGGGGTAACGATTCTACTAGGCTTACCATTAATTAACAACTTGTGAGAAACACTAGTCACATATTTCAAAATCCAACTGATCCATTTCGAATCAAATCCTATTTTCTTCAAGACCTCCCGTAAAAACCCCTAATTCAACCATATCGTACGTCTTATTCATGTCTAACTTGAGTGCAACCATACTTTTCTTGCCTTTCTTGTTCAACTTTAAGAAGTGAAAAACCTCTTGAGCCATTACTATATTATCATAAATTTTCCAACCACCCATAAATGCGCTCTAAAATTGTAAGATTAGGTCCCTTCAAAACATTTTCAAACAATTCACCATAGCCTTTGCAATTAATTTATAAATTAATTGCAAAGGCTAATTAGCCAGAATTAGGACACTAATTCAGGACATTTAGTCTTCAGAATTAGCACACTCTCTGTATCATTAATCCCCTTTAGCATGACGTAATCACATTTCCCTTGATGATTTCCCAAAAGTTGTGATAGAAGATACCACTAAAACTATATGGCCCGAAAGATTTATAAGAGCCCATTTAGAAAATCGCCTTTTGAATCTCTTCTTCACTCACCTTAATGATTAGTGCAACATTTATTTATAGAATAACAAGTGTTGGTAAACAATCCAAAATATTACCATAGTCACCAGAATTATTACTTCGAAACAGATCACTGTAAAACTTTGTAAAAGTAGTCCAAAATTTCAACTTCTTTTTCAAGCCATCCTTTATTATGTTTCAATCGTAAAACTTTATTCCTCTATCTCCTTTTCAAAGTTGTACAGTGAAATTTTTTTGTGTTTTTGTGGCATAAATTTAACCAATCCCTTCTAGCTCTTTGAGACCAATAAACCTCTTATTTTTCCAAGCCTCTTTTAACTTTTTCCTTCAAGTCTCTTACATGCTCAAACTCTACACCATTAACAAAACTATTAAAACAAATTTCAATTTCTTTTTTTTATTTCTGTTGCTTGTGAATATTATGTGCAAATTGTGCAAGTATACACGTCGAATAAGTAATAAAGTGATAAGTAAGATCGTCTCTTCATGGATTAGATAGGTAGAATTTGGTCGAGTTATTAGAGTTAAGCTTGATTAATGCTAAAGCAAAATAACAGGGAGAATGTAGTGGCAAAATGAGAGAATGATGATGTATAAAATGTGCAAAACAAAACAAGTAAACAAAACAAGAATGTCACGACAAAGTAAATGCAGAAAAGAATATTAAGGAGCTGCAATGTTGATTAGGATAGCTGGGATTACTAATGCATCTACCTTTTCTAACTATTAATACCATAACAAAGTCTTAAACATTCTACTGTTCGATAGATTTCTACAACAGTTTGCTTCTTTCGAGAGAAAAACCTTAGGTTACCTCCTCTAAGGTACTATATGTTTATAGACTTGAATTCGGCTACCACTAATATTTTCTACCTTCTTTAATATGAGGTAAGGCTCTATATCTAGAGGTTGCTACGAATAAATAATTTATCATTCACTCATATTATCCAATGTTTATCCAGTTAACCTAACCATCATTCACTCATATTATCCAATGTTTATCCAGTTAACCTAACCCTGTTAGCATTAAGTTATCTTTAGTAACCTAATACATATTCGTCAATACACAGCCTATATAAAGCATGAAATACCATTGAATAAAACAACAAAATAAATCCAACTTAAATTGTAAACATTAATAGAAATTAAAGGGTTCAGCAAAGTAATCTATAGCCTAAGAGATTTAGCTCATAAATGGGTAAATCGAGTTCGAGTTAAATACAATAACCAACATAATCTTTAACAATTAAGTTCTAAAGGAAATGCGATAAGAATTAAAGGAGAAAATTCGAGATGATGACTTTCACCTATTCAGGTCTCAACATCGGCAGCGCATCGTTTTGTAGCTGCCAAAGACGATGCAGTTGTTTTCTCCTTCTTTAGCTGCTTCCCTTCTTGGTCCTTTCCTTTTTCCTGTCAAAAGTTGCTCCTAATTTTTCTATTCAAAAAGCTACTACCTTCCTTTTCTAGGGTTTCCCCTTTGGCTTTTATATGTTTGACCTTCTAGGATAGGTCCATCAGCCTATAATTCTTTCTCTCTTTTTCAGGTGGATTTATCTGGTACAAGTACAACTGTTGTTGAGAACGATACACATTAAGTGCTGACTAGGCATCTTCCAGGTGTTGCCACAACATTTGTGTTGGAAAACTATCAAAATTTGTCACGGAAAACCTTCAATCATTTCCTCATTTTCCTAGACTCTACACTTTCCAATCAACCCCTAAGCAAGTCTTTCCACAGGCAATTAAAAGCAACATGTAATAGCATTTAAGCACAATCCAAGCTCTTTAATGCAATACTCTAAAAATACTAATGCAATATTCTAAAATGCAACTAAAATCACTTAAGTACAGGAAATTAACTAAGTCTAAGGGCATGGAATATAACTCTTTTCAATAGTTATCAATTTACTCAATCTGCTCTTTAAAGTTCCTCACATGTGATTTACTCAAAAAAAAAATTAATTTCATTTTGCAAGAATAAAAATGGATTGTCAATTCTTCCAATCCAGTCCACTCTATTCCAACTAGGTTTGACCACATCCGTTCACCCAGTACATTTCAACCATTTGACCACATCCGTTCACCCAGTACATTTCAACCAAGCAACCTCAAAACAAAACTTTTTGGAGGATCTTTTATCAGTCCAATTCAAAAAAAAATTTAGCAAAGGTGAATGGTTAAAACCAATCACTAGTAAATTTAAGCCAATCGAATTAAGATAAGTTTGAAACCACTCCCAATTAGCAAGGCCCTATCAAGTCATTCCCTAATCACCACATTCTTTCTCACACCAAACCAAGTAAATTTTTATCCCTTAAAAGGAATTTCATTCAAACCACACTAGCTGATCATATCCCTAAAACACTCCATTTTTTTAACTTCCTTTTCTCTACCCTTGTCCTTTTCAAACTCATAAGAAATGTCGTTAAAATCCTCTACACACATCCATACATCCTTAATTCCACAACTCTTTTTTTTAAGTATATCTCACACCACCTTTCTATCCTTAAAAATCGGAGCTCTTTAAACCCAAAATATTCTATACACCTCACTAGTACTACTATTCAAAATTCTTGTATTAATGAAGTTCTTACAACTATTAAAATTATTAACAATCCATCCTCATTTCCACCAAAGTACTAAACCTCTACTTAATCCCTCTAGTTCAACATACCATGCCTCCTCAAACAGGAATTGTCACACCCCGAAAATTGACGGGTCTAAAAAGATGAGTAAGGTAAGTATGTAGACTGTTGGGCACATTATGGTAACATAATTCGCCACCCTATTGGCCTGAAGGCAAGTTAGAGTATTGGCACATACTAGTGTTAAAGAATTCCTCCATTGGCAGTATCTAAGGAATTGATTGTAGGATGTTCCCAAGAGAAGAAAGATTACAACTAATAAAGTGCGCGCTTATGAAGGGGTACGCCCTAGAGTTTTGTTTGAGCTCTAAGAGCCTGTCAAGTGTATGAAGAAGTTATAGGAGACTTAACTGTATTTAAGATTACACCGAACGTGAGTCACTACCAAGATATGGTATCCTGATTTGCATGAGTATTGTCCAATTGGATTTTGTATTAGGTTTGGTTAGAAGTTGTTGGGATTCTACAGCAACAGAAGCAGAGATCAAAGTAAAAAGCAAAATAACGAGATGTGTGGAAGATTTCTTGTACACTAAAACTAGTCAACTAAACAAATTATCACAAACAGCATGAATGGCCATTTCTCAACAGGAGTCAATTAGATTGATTTGACCCTCCCCATGACTGGTTAACAGTAAGGTAAACCTTAGTCGAATTTTCTTTTATTTACACTGGAATTTGTAGGGAAATCAAGGGGACCGAGAGTATATTTATGGTTTTTCTATTTTCTTAATGTTCAAGTTCTTCTTTCTAACCTCAACATCCTCTTCTTCTTCTTCATTAAGATTGGACTAAGATATCATCTAATGAGTAGATGATTCTGCCTTCTGGTAAGTCTTATAGCTTTGTATGTTACAATTATAAAAGGGAAGAGTTTTACAAGAAGGCCTTGTATAGGGTTGTACATAGTTGGAATGTTAGTAAAATGTCTGTAATGGGGATCTTAATTGAAATCTTATGATCGTTAAGCAGTTGCTGATACTAGATTAAGAAAGACAACCAAAACAGAAACTTCAGGTCGAAGTAAAGGTAGATATCTGGTGAGCCTTTGAACCTGACTCCTGCATGTCATTTTATGTTGATTATGTTATGATTGATGTTCTTGTGAACGAGTATGCATTCTTGTAGAGTGATGTAAAAATGTGTACATGTGTTTTCTGATAAGTATCTGCAATTATGTAAATGAAGTGAACAATGTGCGGCATGGTATGATGTTTGTGTGATATACTTGTTTAGGGAATTATGTGTTAGAAAATATGATTCCGTTATAAATATGAATCAGATTTACGTAAATAAATATGAATCAGATTTACGTAAGTTTCTTTAATATGATGAGTTGGCTCATAGAGTTTGGGTAGGTGTGATTGTAACATCCCTAACCCGTATCTATCGCTGGACTAGGGTTACGAAGCATTACCAGATAAGACACAACTCCGAACAGGCATATATATATCTAAAATATAACACATTACATCTAAGCTGAGTATAACAATACTATTAATACATATCACACATGTCATACGTTTTTGCAACCATATTTCTACATTTACAATTAAATGTGACCATTACATAACATACCAATTCACATACTTAACATTCAAATCAAAGTTGATATTTGTATCCTGAATCATCCAAACAAAATAAAGTTACACATTTTGCTATTTCAGTCAAATCATACTAATCTTTATAAATTTAAACATATATTATTATCTTATACTTATCAAACAGTAAGACATTCAATATTTCAATTTCATTTACTAAACAAATACCAACTCACCTTATGCTTAATCATTTTAGTATATCATTAACCAAATAAACCACATATCTAATCACTCATTTTGTATGCTATTCGAATATCATACTATTTATCTTAGATAATCTATACAGCATATCCATCATTTAAATAGGTAAATGATGCACCTAATCATGCTTCCTTTCAAAACCAATACAAACACATATATATAGCATATTAACCACTTGTCCATTACTTAACATAATTTAACTTATAAATATACATTCAAGATTTTCCATTCAAATTATTATCACATCATGCAACCAAATTTCATACATAAACACAATACCAAATCCATTTACCTCACATTTAATTATTTATCACAAGTATATAACTAAACATTCATAATTAACATCATCAATTCAAACCAACTTATTAAAGGCTTAATGAGTAAACAACACTTTATACCTATTTGTTGTATTCGAACATATATATATCATCAAAACCAAATCACATCATACTAGTATACATGCTCGCTAAAACTATCTGTACATGCCTTTCATTTAACATCAACCACAATTTATATATATATATATACACATTCGGCCTTAGTCCATTTAATAAACAAATCAAACCATCCCACAATGCACAACACATATACATTTACATATCACTAAACCGAAATCAACATGTCCAAATTATAATATCATACTTACTTACCTATCATGAACTTATACCATAAACAAATATGCATAAGTATAAACTCATTTCCAATGACCATCACAACCAAAAACATAAATATTCAATCGATCAAAAGAAGATAAGCCATCTTCGCATGGCTATTAATTACATAGAAAAGTACTTAATACACATTCGACCTTTTTACTATGCTACACATGTCATATACCCATAGTCAACTTAGTAAAAATACCAAAGGAAACTGTCGATAGCGTGATAAGTCTTGTTGACGATCCCCGAGCTTGTCACATATATCCAAAATCTATAAAATAGAAGTAGACAGAAAAACACAGCGTAAGCTATTTAAGCTTAGTAAGTCATAAGCAAGCTAATACCAACTAAATTAACAAAACAAAATATGCAAAGCTATGAATATAATTTAACATTAAATCCCTTCATTTACAAATCAAATAGTTAGCTTGTACACATTCACAAGAACTAACAGAAATCTCAATATCAAATTCACACATAAGTCACTTTGGCCGAATACCTTAAATTCAATTCTTACATATAGTTCACATGCTCATACTTGAACTTTTATTCAATACATTAAACATATAACTTACCTTACTTTTCATAACACAGTTTATATACGTACCTGAGTTCTTTTAATTTAAATTTCATATTGGCCTTCACTTACACATGCCCGTTGAACCATTCGAAATTCAAAAGGATACGCGAATAGTTGGAAGCTCGTACAATGCCAACGTCCCAGATGTGGTCTTACATGTAATCACATATCAATGCCACTGTCCCAGACATGGTCTTACACGAATCAAATATGATGCCAGTGTCCCAGACATGGTCTTACACGTAAACACTAGTCGATGCCAACGTTCCAGACGTGGTCTTACACTATAACACACATATCGGATATCCTATGTCATGACATATGTATCCTATCTATTTCAAAGGTTCATACGGGGCTTACGGATGTCGAATCTCGATTGAATCAAGCTCGAAAGATAGACAATTATCCAAGTACACATTCAGCCATAGCAAATAATAGTTCAAATAATTCAAGTAATTACATAACAAATTTATATTCATAAATATAACAACATTTAAATGCTTATTGACTTACCTCGGACGTCGACAACTGTGAAATTGGCTAATCGACTACTTTTGTCTTTCCCCGATCCAAATCCAATTTTCTTTGGATCTTGATCTAAACATATTTAAATTAAGCTTATTTAACACTATTCTATTCAATTTAGTCTAAAAACACATAAATGAGTAATTTACAATTTTGCCCCTAACATTTCACACTTTTTACAATTTAGTCCTTTTTGTACAAAACACGAATACACAAAATTTGAGTACACCATACAAGGGCCGAATATTCCTAGTCCTCATACAAGCCCACACATTTCATTTATTTCACATTTTAATCCCTCAAAACTTTATTTTTGCAATTTAGTCCAAATTACTCAAATTCATCAAAAATTCAAAGACAAAACTTGTTAATCAAACACATATATTCCATATTTCATCATCAAACAACAAAAACCACAATGTATCATCAATGGAAAAACACAAAATCATCATCAAAATAAAAAATTAAGACATGGGTCGGAAAGTACTCAAAGCAACGATCTCAAAAACATAAAAATTATCAAAAATCGAACTAAAACTCACCTTGATTCAAGCTTTATTCATGGCCGAATGGTGCTACTCTTCTTTATTTTTCTTTTGTTTACATTTGGTTATGAAAAACAATTAATAACATTTGGCTTTTAATTTTATGATAAGTTATTATAATATAATATTATATTAATATAAAAGTTTAATTTATAAACTTTAACATATAAAAGAAACATATAATAATGGCATGTTACCGTCCACTACATAATAAAAATGGGTTATTTGCGACATAAGTCCTCCCTTTTTAAAAAGACAACAATAATTAGGCACTTTCACAACTAACCATCAAGTTTTCATTTTACTCGATTAAGTCCTTTTATTTAATTGGACACCTAAATAACAAAATTAAAACACGAAAATTTAATACAAGCAAATTCACACATAATAAACACGGAAAATAATTTTAAAATATTTTTCGGGCTCGGATTTGTGGTCCCGAAACTATTATTCTGATTAGGGTCAAAATCGTGCTGTTATAGTGATAACTTGTGTTGCAGGTGTGAGTATGGTTATTGTCTAATACCTTCCTATTATACGATCCCAATACTAATAGATCTGTGACATATAAAAATGTAGAAATAGGCTTTATTTGTGATGCCTCCAGTAAGGCAATTTTATTGCAAACCGGACTGATAGATCATGGTTTGACCTTGTGGGTGAATATGATAAGTGTAAGACCATGTAGGTAAGGCCCCATGACATTATTTGGTAATATGCCAAGATGGCGAGATGGTGTAAGACCATGTGAGGTTTAGTTGATTAAGATATCGGTGTATAGTAATTTGGCATCATTAGACTAGTTAGTGAACTTTTAAGTAATTTGGCGTTAATGTATAGTTGATTAAGGTATTATGATTCATGTGAATTACATATTTTGGCTGAAAGTTTGGTATGAATATGGAATTTGCAGGTTGATGTTTCATTTAGAAATTTACAAAACCAGTATGTCACATCACGACATCAAACGTTTGTCATCGTGACGAGACCAAGTTGTCATGCCACGGTGCGACGTAGTATTGAATGCTACGGTGAGGCCTACCTAGTATCTTGAATCACAACGAGGAACCCTTTGATGTCGCAACATCAACTCGATGCTTTGGAATCTTTATAATCTTTATAATCTTTAGAGCTTTCGTAAGCTCGTATAAGACCAAAAAATGATCGTATATTGTATTGTATATTTGTATTTACTGGAATTAATCATTTAATGGTATAATTTGTTTTTAATTTGATCGCAGTTGTTCCGACAACGAATGTGGCACCTTATAGCTCAGACTCAGTGATCGGGTCGGGTATAGGGTGTTACATAGAAACATCCAACTCAACCCTTACTTAGAAAACTATGCCCAATCCCATTCAAAACCAAATTATCATCTATTCTCACCACTAAACTCGACTTATTCCCAATGATTTTAACGCTTCTCTTTTATAGCCAATCAAGAGGTAGGCCATGGATTTGAATCCAAAACTGGATCATAGAGAAATCAAGATTCCCAATTGCAACATCCCCTAACCATTTCTGAAACTGAATTGTAGATCCCATCACAAATCAGAGACTTTCCTTAATAGCTGTCTTCATACCTTTCTCATTATCAAAAGATGTTGCAAAAATATTTTCCCCGATTTCCCTTACACAGCTTAGCCATTCCCCTTACCAGATACCTTTGAGAATATCGAGCACCCCCTTCCAATTCAACACCCTTGTCAAAATTATTTTACCCACCACCTTGAACTTAGTAAGAGTAATACTATTAGCATCCCCATCTTCCAACTTAATTGCTAAATCCCCCCATTAGATCCAAGAACCCAAACTGAGAAAAGAGTAAGATTAAAGTAATCAGCTTAAAAAATGGCATAATTAGTATTTCTCACATTTTGCTAATCATGAAGCCTTAATAATGGTATAACCTAAGTATCAAAGGCCAATATACAACATAGACAAACCAAAAAGACACGAAGAAAACTTAACAAAAATTTATAAAAATGAAAAAGCAAAAGAACCTGAAAAGTCAAAAGAGATTACCCGAGACCAAACCCAACCAAGACTCAACAAATAAGTGATAACACTCATGACGAGAGACTAGAAGGGTTTCCTTTTACCTAAACTAAGTAAACATTGGATTTAGATGATATTTGAATAATTTAAAATAATGATACATAAAATATAAATAAATCTAATTTTTGTATACATTTTAACTAGTTAATATAAATAAAGGTATTTTGATAACTTTTACTTCCAAACGCAAAAGTCAAAAGCACATAAATCTCAACTTTTGTGTTTGGGTGGAAAAACCATTTTCCAATGCAATTTTGACCCCAAAAATTAGACATTCTTCATTGCTTCTATGGTGGAAAAACACTTTTGAACCTTAAAGGCAATGAAGAACGAGGCCTAAGTTGATTTATACAATCAACCATAATTTATATAGCATTTAATAAATTTAAAATTTACCAATCAAGTTTTAGTTTAATTGGCATCCTTGCTATTAAAGTAACAAGAATGTGGACCGAGTACATTTAAACATGTTTTTATACCGGTTTAAAGGATGGAGAGAAATTATGAATAAATGTAAGTATTGTATAAAAAATTATTTTTATAAGTTAAAGAATATTCGTCATAGTTTGTAAAGAGGGGAAAAAAAAAATGGAAGGAATTCTATAGATTAAACTTTCCTTATAAATATATCTCAAAGAATACATATTAACACAATCGTCTTGTTTGGTTGTAAAAATTAACCCAACACCTATTCAAGCATTATGTTTATAAGAGTGTCATTGCTGAAAAAAGGAAAATAAAATTATAATTATGTTTTTATTTGACTTATTCTAGCATTATTTTCCACTAATTAAAATTTATTTCTTATAATTGGAAAATTTATATATAATATTTAAACAAAAGATAATCCCAACTTTCAATTTTCTTTCAAATATTTTATTCCTATAAAATGAATGCCAAACTTGTTTGAGTTTTATTTTATGAAATATCTTTCATATAAAAATATTTAATTATTTTGAAGAGAAATATATAATTTTTTAAAATATTTTATAAAAATAATTAGACTTTTATTAAATCATAAAGTAATACTTAAACATTGATGTTATTATAGCTCATTTTAGTAGAAATGTAGTGAATAAACTTTTCCTTAGGTTATTTGACACTAACCAAATAAATGAGGCGTAAGTGGGATAAGTTTTAGACGTAATAATTTTTTGTTTTTTTCCTTATTATTAAATCGGGAAATTAATACTAATTGAGTAGACATTGATCAATTTATTGAGACTGCTTCAACTTGATCAATTGGCAGCCATTCCTGACCTGTGATCCTTAATTTTGAAAGCGATCCAATTTTATTTTCATTACTAATTATTACTTTACTTAATGAACTACTAAATACAGCCTCTCAAAAATCCCTGGCTACACATTCCATTTGAATTTTATATTCCCATCTACTTTTTTTTTTTTCATTCAAAAGAAAAGGGATTGAATATTAAATATTGGAATACTTTATAAACAAATTACATGACTGCTGATATTGGTATACTTTTTTTTATCAACTTCTGAATCATATCAAAAGCTTTTGGTTCAGTAGTTATTGTGTCTCTCTTATGATGGGGTGTACCAAGCTTGGAACCCACACTCTTTCCCTTTCCTCCCCTAGCTTGAGGACTTTGGATTTTTGCAAGTGCCATTTTTTTTTAAATAAAAAAGAAAAAGTAGATGGGAATATAAAGTTTTTTTTCACTTCTATAATAAAGAATTTTATATTGTTTATTAGTATAGGTGGGTGGGAAAGTTATTCTCAAAATACACATCTATCACGTATTGTTGTAAAAATTTTTAACGTGGAAAAAGATTTTTTAAAATAAATTAATTAAATGTCTATTACTTTTAATTTTTCACCATAAATCCTTCATCTTTTAGGGTTCCAAAATTTTTTCTTTTATTGTATTACATTATATATATATTAAAAGAGGTCCAATTTATTATTTCGCCTAAGATCTCAAAAACATCAAGTACGGACCTAGATGTTCGACTTTATCCCTTAAACCATATAACAACAATTATAAATCCATACATCAGCACTTGTTACAATGTGAACTTCAAAATCTAAAAAAAACATATAACTTTTATTCCCCTTAAAGAGTCGTTATATTCTAGAAATTTAATTAGAATCATAACAATTGTTTCACTTATGATTCTATTTTGAAATTTGTTACCGAAATCTTAAAAATATAATTGAAAAAGAAAAAACATTGTGTGTTTTTTTCTGGACCAATGATAGATACATTTGTCCGTAGTATTAACGACGGTAAATCTGTATCAAATTGAACTTCATAATATACTGTTGCAATACCCACTCCCTCTTCGATTTGAGATTTTTAAGAATGAAAGTGGTACCCGATTTCAAGTTAATTGACAGAAAAAAAAAAAAAGCACCTCATTTTAAAACTTCTTTTTACTACAATAGTTACATTTATCAACTTTTTTTTCCACTCATGTAATGGAGAAAGCGAAATTACACATAATATTACTCCTAGTAAAAGAGATCCTTATTAGTGAAAAAAGTTTTCAAAATTAATATATAAAATTTGAATGTTTTATTTTTTTTAATAAAATGACGAAATAATTTATTTCAAAACTAACAAAATTAATTTAATATTTTCTACATTAAATGATAATTAGCTATCTACTTACATATTATTTTCAACAATTTTTTTAAATTTTATATTAAATAAATAATTAATATGATTATCAAACAAAATTAAATGTTGAAAACTTTCATTAAAATTTTAATAATTTATCAAACACCCTAAAACAAATATCTTGCACTGTTTTCTTTTTAAAGAATTTGCACTATTCATCATCAAATTTGCTATGTCACACCTAAATTCATAATAAATACCAATTTTACATGAATGTATAATTTTTTTTTTCACCTCAAATGAATTTAGCAGCTATATTCTCGTTGTTCAACTGATAACCCTCAATGTTGAAACAACCAGAAAAGAGGTTGAACATCTTGGACCTACCATAAAAAATTAAAATTTAATAATAATTATAAAAATCATAAAAATTTTCAGATTATTTTAAAAATATAAAAATACAAATGAGCCAAAACATAATAAACAAATAAAAATTCTTTTTTTTAAATAAAAATTAAATTAATCTAATTTTTCGATTTTAAATGATTCTTTTGATTTTTAGTTTTCGAGTTTTTTCTAGTTCAAAACGGTTTTACTTATTTTCAATTTTATGTCACTAGTTGGACCATTATTTTTTTTTCAATCGATCCATCTAATCCAATTTTGATATCATATTAATATCATATTGAAAAAAAATCAAACTTACATGCTCTAAAGATGGTTGGTTGTGATAAATAATGTTACCTAAAAGCGAAATGTAACTATAACACCCTATACCTGGCCTAGACAACAAGGCTAAGCCTGGAGAGTTACAATGAACAATAATCAACCATATTATGCAATTCATAGAAACACACCCTTAAACTATGATAAAATCTTAATAAAGACAAATCCTTATCCCGAGATGATCATCATATTATCTAAATTTACAAAATTAACTAACATGATTTATAATACTAAACGATAAAAGCATATAACCGAGCTTCCCACCCATCGGCCCGATCAAGTCTAGGATTTACCTAAAATTCATTCAACAATAACTAAATTAGTATATTAGAAAGGACCCAACTATTTACATATTCAATATATTATCAGTGTAACCAAATATCCAAGAGTAGATGGTGATCCATAATCAGAAACAGTTCATTCAGTATAGACCAGAGTTATACTGACAGATAACAGATCAAGCTATAATCAGATGTAGAATAAACAGAACAGGTACAGTCATATATTACCAATCGCTACACACCATCTCCGACCAATCCAACACACCAATTAGGGTATTCATTACCCATCCAACCCTACACACCACTCAGTGTCGGTTTGACATGTTTCAGAGATTACAGCCTACCTGCCAGATTAGTACACCGATACCAGGGATTTAACCACCGGTTCCACACAGAATGCTTCCCCCTGATTCAATTCCCATCCAATGTATATGCATGTTTCATATAACAGTTACTACAGAGTTTTATGCATACCCATGTATAGTAGATCAATTCCAACGATATTAGTTAACCATAATTCACACAATGCCAATCAGTATCCAAGTTCTAGATCACAAAATATCAGTTTAGGTAGTTACATTCAGTTTAACGACATCACAAATAGCTTGTATTCAATTTGAATGACGCTCGAAATATAGAAAAATTTCATAGGCTAAACTACACACCCGTGTGGTCTTACACAACTTAGGTAGCTAGCCCGTGTGGCCCCACACGGCCTGACACATGCACGTGTCCTTGCCCGTGTGTCCCACACGGCCTGACACACGCCCGTGTCCTTGCTCGTGTATCCGTGTCCTCCGCCCCTGTGACCCTTATTTTTGTAATAGTGAGGTACATGACCTGGACACACGCCTGTGCCCTTGGCCTGTGTGTACCTAAGTTATAATCAGTAGGGTACATGGCCTGGACATACAGCCGTGTCCTTGGCCCGTGTGAACCCTGCACTAACATAGTCACACATGATCTGGACACACAAGGTCTGGACACACACCCGTGTCCATTGCCCGTGTCACTCCTATTTGGTAATCAGTAAGTTACATGGCCTGTCACATGGTCATGTGGTTCACATGGCCTGACACACGGTCATGTGGCATTGACAACCATGTTTTTTAGTGTCCAAAATTTGTAAAAACTAGGGTTTTCAGTACGCACCTGACACCTTTTTGAAAAAATGATCATTGTAAAAGACTCCTAATGCCTAAAATGAACATTCCATAAAGCAGAAATTCACAACAAACACCTAGATTAAAGGCAACCAAATTTATTAAAGCGTTTCAACACAAACCCAACTCAACACTGCAATTACCTATGTAAAGCACCAGGATTCACGAATCACGAACGTTACGAAAATTGTTATCCTCAAGACTTTCCCCTAAGGACAAAAATTAAACATATAAAAAAAATGTTTCACACAATTTAAGCAAGAAACCAACTTAGCGAAAGTGACCACGCTAACGATTGCAATTATAGAACAACCGGAGTCACGAAGTTAACGAAAATGAACTTACCCGACAACAGCAGCAGAAACGAAAAAGAAGTTAGCGATTGATAAAAGAAAAATCGAAGAAAAAGAAGTATGAAGAAAAAGAAAGGAAGGAGAACGACAAAACAAAAAGGAAAGAAACTAGTAAAGAAAAGGGAAGAAGAGAAATGTTCTTTTAAAATTACTTTAACCACCAACGAATTTTCCAACAGTAAGCAAAAATATTTCCTAACGCATACCCTGAGGCTCGACCATAGGACCAGAGAGTAGACAGATTCGTAACCAGTGAACCAACAAGCTCATTCTTGAAACAAATTTACACAGAAATGAGCTTAAGCCAACAAGTCATGGATAGGGTTAGTTTAATATAAAGTAGCAAAAACTTTCATAAGATGTAACTCGAACTCCTAACCTCAAACACAGAAACAAAGCACATAACCATAGATATAGATACTCAAATACTACAGAATTCCACAATCAAACATTCAAATTTATAGGGTGTTACAACTCTCTCCCCCTAAAAGAAATTTCGGGCTCGAAAGTTACCTGACTCAAACAAATACAAATGTTGCTGACGAATAGAATCTTCAGGTTCCCAAATGGCTTCCTTAGTGTCGTGATTCCGCAAAAAGATCTTAATTAAAGGAACATTTTTCTTCTTCAATAGCTTAACGCCTTGATCTAAAATCTGAACAGGTTCCTCCTAAAAAGTTAGATCCAATCAAATTTCAATCTCCTCAACAGGAATAATGTGCGACGGATTAGATCGATACTGTCTCAACACCGAGACGTGAAACACATTATGAATTTGATCCAACTTAGAAGGTAATTCTAACTGATACGCGACAGAGCTGACATGCTTTAAAATACGGTAAGGGCCTATAAATCTCGAGCTCAACTTGCCCTTACGACCAAACCGAAGAACCTTTTTCCATAGAGACACTTATAGGAACACCTAATCGCCAATAGAAAACTCGATATCTTTTCTCTTTAGATCTGCGTAAGACTTTTATTGATCGAAAGTAGTCTTAAGTGAATCTTGGATAAACTTAATAGTATTCTCGGTCTCAGAAACTAGCTCGGGGCCCAAAGCCCGATGCTCACCTAACTCGGTCAAATATAGAGGAGTACGGTACTTACGACCATATTGAGCCTCGTAGGAAGCCATTTGAATACTGTATTGGAAATTGTTATTGTACGCAAATTCCCTCAATGGTAAGTAATCCTCCCAAATGCCCCAGCAATCAATCACACAACCCCAAAGCATATCCTTTAAAATCTGAATAACCCTTTTAGACTGTCCATCGATCTGAGGGTGATACGTAGTACTAAAATTGAGTTGGGTGCCCAACACTTCATGAAGCTTGCTTCCAAAATCGAAAAGAAAAACGCAGATCCCTATCTGAAATAATCGACGCGGGAACTCCATGCAGTCTTACAATTTCAGAAACATATAGCTTGGCGAACTTTTATAACGAGTAATCTATCTTGATAGCAAGAAAATGAGCGGACTTGGTCAATCGATCAATGATGACCCACACTGAATCTTTTTTAGTGGGTGTTAAGGGTAACCCACTAACAAAATCCATCGTCACTAGCTCCCACTTCCACAGAGGAATTTTAACTGGCTGACGTAACCCTGAAGGCAACTGGTGTTCAGCCTTAACCTTTTGACATGTCAGATAGTGTGACACAAAGGTACTTACCTCTCGTTTCAGACCTGGCCAATAATATAATGCTTGGAGATCTCGATACATTTTATTCCCACTAGGATGCATAGCATAAGGGCTGCGATGTATCTCTTGTAAAATCAGTCGTATCAACTTCTAGTCATTAGGCGCACAAATTCAATCCTTGAAACACAAAACCTTATCTCCAATCAAACTGAAATTCTACAATTCGCTTGAATCAAGCTGACACAGTCGCTATACCAAAGACTCACCACTTAGCTATTTAGTTCGAATCTGATCAACCCAAGATGTCTTAACTTGCAGTTTAGACAGCAAACTCTCATCCTGTAACAAACTCAAACGAGCAAACATCATTCTCAGTTCAGTCATCGTTCTACGACTAGGAGCATCGACTACCACATTAGCTTTACCAAGATGGTACTCAATAATGCAGTCATAGTCTTCAAGCAATTCAACCTACTTACACCGCCTAAGATTTAACTCCTTTTGAGTTAATAAATACTTGAGGCTTTTGTGATCAGTGTAAATAATACATTTCTCCCCATATAGGTAATGCCTCCAAATTTTCAAAGTGAATACGGCTGCAGCCAGCTCAAGATTGTGCGTAGGGTAGTTACCCTCGTGTGTCTTAAGTTGTCACGATGCGTAAGCTACCAGTTTACTATTTTGCATCAAAACACATCCTAGACCGATATGCGATGCATCACTGAAGACCACAAACTCCCGACCCAATTTAAGCTGAGCTAAAACAGGAGCTTGCGTCAAAACAGTCTTGAGCTTTTCGAAGCTAGACTGCTGTTCCTCAGACCACACAAATGGAACGTTCTTATATAGTAGCTTAGTCAGAGGTGATGCAATCAGGGAGAATCGCTCAATAAACCTTCAGTAGTAACCTGCTAAACCCAGAAAACTCTGAAGCTCAGGTACATATTTCAGCTGATTCCACTCAACTACAGCTTATATTTTCTTAGGATTTACTCGGATCCCCTCAGTAGTCACAACGTGCCTTAGAAAAGAAACCTTCTGCAACCAAAATTCACACTTACTAACCTTAGCATGCAATTACTTTTTCTGGAGTGTTTGAAGAACAATACGAATGTGCTCATCATGTTCAGACTCGATCTCGGAATAAATCAATATATCTTCAATAAACACTACCACAAATTGATCCAAATACAATTGAAACACTCGATTCATTAAATCCATAAATGCAGCCAGGGCATTCGTCAACCTAAAAGACATAACTAGGAATTCGTAGTATCCATAACGAGTCTTGAAGGCAGTCTTGTACACACTAGTCTTTTAACCTTGAGCTGATAGTAGCCAGAACAAAGGTCAATTTTGGAGAAAACAGAGGCCCCATGGAACTGATCGAATAAGTCATCAATCCTCGGTAATGGGTATTTATTCTTATCAACTTGTTCAATTGTTAGTAATCTATACGCATCCTCATCAATTTGCCCTTTTTCTTAACGAACAATACCAGGGCCCCCCATGGAGACACACTTGGTTGAATGAACCCTCTATTGAGAAGTTTTTAGAGTTGAGCTTTTAGCTCCGCAAGCTCTTTCAGTGCCATGCGATAAGGTGCAATGGAAACTGGAGCGTTACCTCTGTACAGATCAATACCAAACTTAACCTCTCTATCCGGAGATATTCTAGGTAGTTTCTCAGGAAAGACATCCGAAAAGTTCCTCACAGTACAAATATCTCCTATGGAAAGTTTTGTAGGAACAAGGACACAAAGGCAAGGTATGCCTCACACCCTTTTCGGACTAGTTTATCAGCTACAAGAGCGGAGATCACATTGAAAAGGTAATCTCGATGCTCATCAACCATTACAACCTCACCATTCTCATCGGTCCTTAGAGTAACCCTTTTAAAAGCCCAATCTAGACTGACTCGGTGTTCCACAAGCCAGTCCATTCCCAAAATCAAATCAAATTCACCAAAAGGCAATTCCATCAGGTTAGTTAAAAATACAATCCCTTGAACCTCTAAAGGTACCCGTCTATATACTTTATCAAATCAAACTGATTGGCCCAAAAGACTAATCGCAGAAATTTCCCTAACAGTATTTACAATAGATACACCCAAATTGGCAAACACAGTACTAGCTACGTACAAATGAGTTGATCCAATATCAGTGAGATCAAAATACGGAACAAAGTGAATAAAGAATGTACCCGCTATGACATCAACATCATCACTATCTTCACGGCATCTTGCTGCATAAACCAGCACTAGTGTAACACCTCATACCCGAGTCTAAGGCAGAGACTGAATACGAGAAATTACTATGCTTGAACTTTCTTAAACATGCACTTACGTGCTGTAAAATTTTATTTCGAATTAAAACTTCTCTTTCTTAGTCTAATCATACATTTCATGGGCCTACAAGAGGCCTTAAACACATATTTGGAAACTTTCAGAACTTAATCAAAAACTTTTTCTTAAAATAGGGGTCACACGCCCATGTGGCTTGGGACATGCCTGTGTACCCCTAAGACACGCCCATGTCTTCCAACCGTGGTTGACACTGACTATATTCACGCAGCCTTGACACGCCCGTGTCTTTCAACCATGATCGACACTGACTATATTCACATGGCCTGGGGTAACACACGGTCTAAACAAACGTCCGTGGGAAGAGCCCGTAGCCTATACTGACTTAAGGTAATAAGGTGTAAGGGACGCACGGCCTAGACAGACGCCCGTGTGTCTATCCCTGTGGGCACTTGAAGGTTATTTACCAAGCCAATTGCCACCCTGAAATCAAGATCAATCTCATATTCAATTCAACAACTCAAATTACTACATCTTTCATGAACAATACTACATGCTTCATTGATATCAATAAACATACATACTTAGTCAATCTTGGCCAATCACTTAGCCATATACAAAAGAATAATAAACTTGGTAGCCCATACTTTTGCCCCTTTTTAAGACATATTCTCAAAATGAAATGTTTCCTATACATGCCATACTTAATATAAACATCTTGGCTATACCAAAATAGCGATTGATAGTGTGCTCCGAGCTCCGATGACGATGATCCATGAGATTAGCTTGGCGGGACTACATGGAAAGAAAGAATAAAAGACGTAAGCATTTAGCTTAGTAAGTTTACATATAATGCACATAGTAACATACTTGTCTAATATAAATCATTTGGCATAAACAATGGCATCATAAATTCAGCTATTTAAGCTTACTTACTCTTACTGATTCCTACATATCTCATGATACTTACTAGTCTCATGCTCGTGAGGTAAACAAGATACCTGTATCATTTGATAACATAGATCAACATATTTTACTATAATATTCATAATCTCTAATTCATCACTCATAAAATGAATAATACTCATTTCCAACTTGATAATAGCTTTGCTCACTTAATTTTCTTACTATCTCATTCAAGCTTTACTCATTTGCCCAATGAATTTCTATGAATAATCGAGGATACTGAATCTCATCCCATATATAACTCGATGCCAAAGCCATATCCTAGGTATGGTCTTACATGGGATCTCTCATCTTGGTATCGATGCCATGTCTTGACACGGTCTTACTCAAAGTCTTCCTTGTGTGTTCCCTTGGGAACTTACCATTGCCATGTCTTGACATGGTCTTATTTGGTATCTTTACTCATGAACTGGTCAATGCTGAGCCTTGGCTTGGACTTACATGAATCTTCCTTGTTACTCACCAATGCCATGCCTTGGCTTGGACTTACATGGGTCTTCATCTCATAATAACTCTTCAATGCCAAGACTTGACTTGGACTTACATGATAACTTTGCTTGATTGTCAATGCCATGCCTTGGCTTGGTCTTATACGAACTTTCTTATCTCATGTGGTAGATCGAATATCCTAAGTAATTCAACTTCAATTGGGACTTTCTCATGCTTAACCTCATTGATTTCTTTATTTAACATAGCATTAAGCATTTCTATAGTAATAATGTACATTGTACTAAGCAATTCAATGATAGTAATCATAAAGCTTAGAAATCATACAAACTTACCTTGATATACAAAATGTATGTAGATATGCAATTTAGTCCTCGACTTTGTTCTTGCCTCGGTTTCGATCCGGGCTTCACTTTTCTTGATCTATAATAATAGTTTAGATCATTTAATAATCACATTGACTAAATTGACTTTTAACTCATACTTTGGCAAAATTACAATTTTGTCCCTAAACTTTCTCATAATTATACTTTTGCCCCTATACTCGTAAAATAAATTTCATACTACTTTCTTAAACTTCATGCTTAGCTGATTCATTATCTCAACTATAGCAATAACAAATTCTCACTATTTCTACCATGTATGATAAATTTCATAACTATTACAAACTGGTCCTTACTAGCATTTTTCATGAAATTCATTTAGGAAAAGATGTTTATCTAACATCAAACTCTCATAATCTTTCTTAAAACATCATTTTACAAACATGTCATACATGGGTAGATTTTTTAACATGCATCTTAGCTCATCTTATAGCTAAAATTAGCTAATTCATAATACGAGGACTCCAAAAATACGAAGAATATTAAAAACGGGGCTAAAATGAACTTATTAGCAAGCTTGAAAAATTGAAGAACCCTAGCTATGGCTTCCTTCAAATTTTCGGCACTTGGAGAAGAAGATGAGAATGATTTTTGTCATCTTTTCCCCTTATTAATCATTTAATTGATAAATGACCAAAATGCCCTTCTCTATGCAATTTCACCATTTATTCACTCATGTCTATTATTTTCCAAAAATTATAATTTGGGAAAATTGCTATTTAAGGACTTATAATTAATATTCTAAAGCTATTTCATACAAAAAGCTTCTAGAAACTCATATTTTGCAACTTTTGCAATTTAGTCCTAATGGACCCTTTAATGGAAATTTCCATAAAATTTCTACATGAAACTTTCATATTATCAAGAAAATGTCTCAAATACTTTAAAAACTCATTTTACTAACTTGAATTTGTGGTCTTGCACCACTATTCTGACTAGGCCCTAAATCGGGATGTTACAACTGGCTATCAGGCCTCAGTCTAACCCGCATCTGTACTTGGTGATCTTTGACCTCTACTAGAATTATTACCCCTTCTAATAGTACCTCGACCCATAGGTGGTTGCTGAAACACTCTTGGAGGCTGAACAGAACTCGTTGCTAGAGTTTGTGCTATGGCTGGCACATGATCTTTCTCCAACAAAGACAAGCGCCGAGCTTTCTCCAACATTCGCCCGAATGGCGCCTCCTACAATCGCTATAAAGTCGAATCTCAGCTGCTGCAATTGGTGCCTCGATCCTCGGAAGCCTGTCAAACCTCACCTGTTTCATAAGGCATTGGCTAGAACCAGAGGGACCTAAATCCCTCTTAGCTTTTCACGAAACTCTCTCTCGGTCTTGCCTCTTGCACTTATTGCGCTTTATCTCTTTTGCTATCTTAGCCTTGTTAAGCAAGACTGTAAAAACCCACTCCCTCTAAGAAGCTATCAGAACCCGCAGATCATAGTGCAATCCTTCCTCAAAGCTTACATATTTATCGTCTTTGGATGCTACCAAAGCACACATACCTGCTCAATTTTAGAAACTCGACCTCATACTGGACCACAGATTGCTCGCC
Source organism: Gossypium bickii (assembly GCA_025503065.1). Taxonomy (NCBI): domain Eukaryota; kingdom Viridiplantae; phylum Streptophyta; class Magnoliopsida; order Malvales; family Malvaceae; genus Gossypium; species Gossypium bickii. The sequence goes on from CP106712.1 coordinate 85,661,297, forward strand.
CTGAATTAAACTCATAAACTCGCGTCGGCGAGCTTCCACATAATTACCCCCCACACACTTACTCTGGAAGGAACTCTTGAAATAATCCCAAGTAAGCTATTCAGGTTGAGCGCCTTGTTCAACTATCAACCACCACTGATAGGCTTCGTCCCGGAGCAGAGATACAACACCCCTTAACTTCTGAGTGGGAGAGCAATCAATATCAGTCATAATACGCTCAGTAGCCTCTAACCAATACTCAGCAATTGTGGGGGCGGCTCTAATGATGCCTCTAAACAACTCGACACCATTCAAACAGAATCGTTAAGTAACCGACCCTCGGCCTCCCGATCTAGAATGAGTCCAAGCAACTTTTTTCAATGCTTGAATCATGGTCTGGGACAGTGCATCGTCCCTAGCTGTCGGAGTTCAATACCCCGTCTTAGCAGTAGGAGTACTAATTGTCTTGCTGGTCTTCAGACTAGGCATACTGCCCATAGATGATGACTCTACTCGAGCTCCTCCTCGGTGTCCATGACACCCACGGAACTCACGTCTACGACTACCACGCGAACTCATATTATCAATTTATTACAAAGTCAGAAGGGTACATAGCAGTTTAGATGCTTTAGTATAGGGTTTCCACTATAGTGTATTTAACCAGATATCAATTTAATCACTACAAGGTTTTCACTAATCACTAACAGGTTCGGCGCTAGAGGCTTAATAGTTTATAAAAATTAGTTTTCAGAATAACTTAAATTTTTTTGTTTTCCTTTAACTATTTTTAGAAGCCCAAAACACAGTTCGAGTGTTGACTAACCTGGCTCTGATACCACTAAATGTAACACTCCATATGTAACACCCCTCACCCGTATCCAACTCTGGGATAAGGTTCGAAGCGTTATCAAACTTAAACATTCACAATCATACAAAATCGGGTTACCAAATTTCACCCAAAATTTCAACTTTTCAAATACATGCATTTGACCTTGTCATCTATTTAATCACTTATACCACATAACAATACATTAGCACATACCATGGACAAATAGGCTTACAAGCCAAAATCATCATAAGCCATATCTCATGGCTATAATTAACAAATCAATATAAGCCAATACATTTGACTAATCACAACAACATCCATCATAGAAAAATTAAGTTCCTATACATCCCCCTCACTTGAAAACATTTAACATACATATGGCAATACTCCAAGGATAATGGCTCGATAGTGTGATGCTGCCTCCGACGATCTCCAGCCCTGAGCTGACCTAACAAAACTAAAAGAAATAGAAAGGAAGGAGTAAGCTTTACGCTTAGTAAGCTCGCATGAAAATAATAAGCAATGTGATAACATTTTCATATTCTTCCTATTTGTTCAAATTCCAGTTAAGCTGTTTTCTTAAGTTACAGTCATTAAATTATTTATATCTGGAGCTACGAAACTCTAAATTAAGATCTGTAAATTTTCCATGAAACTAGACTCAGATATCTTCTTACCATAAAATTTCCAGAAGTTTTGGTTTAGCCAATCAATAATTTTATTCATTAAAGATTCCCCTATTTCACTGTTTGACTATTCTGACCTCACTTCACTACGAATTAATTTTCTCCTCGTACAGATGACCTTCGTATTTGGTTCATTTGAAAATAGGCTCATTCAAAATTTCAGACATATAAATTATATCCGACAATTAGTTTTGTACAATTTTTAATGATTTTTCCAAGGCAGAACAGGGGATCACGTAATCATTCTGAACCAGTCTCACAGAAAATCAAATACCTAAAAATATACGAATCATTTGTTTGCTATGTTTCTTTTATATGAAAATAGACTCAATAAGATTTAAACCAATATCTCATCCAACTTATAGTTAAATTTCTACTATTTTTGGTGATTTTTCAAATTCACGTCACTGCTACCATCCAAAGCAGTTCTATTGTAAATTTTTGCTCTCTCTCACTTTAGCTGTATTCATCACTTGCCTATACCAATCTTTCCAATTTCTGATTATATATCGAGCATATTGTTCATACGTACATTTGCCGCATTTCTCAATTGGTCACATTCACACTTGCACTTATTCGTAACATGATCGCACCAATCATCATTAGTAAATTATCTGGTTGAACCCCTTCGAAAAACACCCGATACTCAGTGGTCTCAGCATATAGCTCCACCTACACATAATTCAGTTTTCTTGTACACATGGTGAAGGTGCCTTATCACCATGTGACCTAGCCATTCCATCTTGTAGCTTTCTTGTCTACATGGTATCCAACACTAGGAAACACTCATGTGACCTAGCTACTCATAACTCGTAACTTTCTTGTACACATGGTATACACACAGTATTACACATGTGACCTAGTTACATATGAAATATTATCCCGTAGCTTTCTTGCACACATGGTGAAAGTCCCTTATAATCCATGTGGCCTAGCTACATATCAAATTTTGCCATCTCGTAGCTTTCTTGTGCACACGGTGAAGGTCCCTTATCACTCGTGTGACCTGGCTACATATTGCCCCGTATCTCTCGGTTTTCTGGAGGTTCAATCGAGAACTTCCCATTCCATACATTTTCATATTTTAGTTGTCACCCAATGATTTCCATAATATCTAGCAAAATAATTATTGTACAAGTAAAATAAATGGATTATTTACATATAAACTTTCTTGTCGAAATCTCGTCAGGTACAACCGTGTAGCAACTCATACAACCCATTTAATATTAATTTAACATTCAATTCTTGTAACATTAATTTGCCATTCAATTTCACAGGATACAACAAACATCACATTTTCCATACCATACATACCATCCATCAACTTCTCCTAAACATATTAAATCATACAATTTATGCCATATCAATAGAAAATTACAATTCAAGCATGGTGTTGCATTATTATTAACACACGAACTTACCTCGAATGCTGAAACGACCATTTTACCAACTTTCCTGATTTTCGATTTTCCTCCGTTCTAGGTCCAAATCTCATTTTTCGGGGTCTAAAACATCACATTTCACTTATTTAATTAATGTACTACTCAAAACAGTCCCTAACTCAAACTTCAAAAAAATTACAATTTTGCCCCTAAACTTTTGCAAAATTATGATTTTGCCCCTCGGCTTGAAAATTAAACTTTATTCCTTTTTCTTATGTTTTATGACATGCTGGACATTTTTCCTTTCTATAGCAACTTCAAATTCTTACTATAACACATTATTATGAACAATAACAACTTTTACCAATTAGTTCGTTTTACTTGTTTTCATCGAAAATCACTTAGTAAAAATCATTCCTCTACTCATAAACATGCGTAATCTACCAAAATTCATCAAAATACACAATTATTCAACATGGGTCAATTTTTAAAATTAAACTCTAGCTCAAAATAATGGTAGAAATAGCTAAACTAAGTTACCGGGATTTCAAAAAATCGATGAACATTAAAAGCGGGGCTTAGAAACACTTACTATGAAGCTTGAAAAGCTTGAAACCCTTAGCCATGGAGTCATGAAATTTTCGACAGCAACTTGAAGAAGATGAACAGATTTTTTTCTTGTATTTTGTCTTTTTTTATTCATTAAAACACTAAATGACTAAAATACCATTAAGGCTTTTCTTTCAATTTTGTCCTATTCATGCCCATTTTTGTCCATCAAGTTATCCAATGGTCTAATTACCTTTTAAGGGCCTCCAATTTAAAACTCATAGCAATTTGACACCTTAATATATAGAACTCAACTTTTTCACTTTTTACAGTTTAGTCCTTTTGACTAAATTGAGTGCCCAAACGTCGAAATTTTCGAATGAAATTTTCACAAAATCTTTCTGTGAAATCATGGACCATAAAAATATAGTAAAAATAAAATTTTCCTCATCAGATTTGTGATCTTGAAACCACTATTCCGACTAGGCCCTAATTCGGGATGTTACACCATACTCGACCTAGACGACAAGGCCAAACCTGGAGAGTTACAATGAACGATAACCAACCACATCCTACCCTCTGCCCGTGTGACCCTTATTTTTGTAACAGTGAGGTACATAACTTGGACATGCACCCGTTCCCTTAGTTCGTATGTACCTAAGTTATAATCAGTAGGTTACACGGCCTAGACACACGTCCGTTTCCCTGGCCCGTGTGAACCCTACACTAACATGGTCACATACAGTCTGGACACATGTCCGTGTCATTCCTATTTGGTAATCAGTGAGTTACACGGCCTGTAACACAATCATATGGCTCGCACGGCCTACCACATAGCCTGGTACACGACCGTGTGACGTCAACAACCATGTTTTTCGGCATTTAAAATTCATAAAAACTTGAGTTTTTGGTACGCACCTAACATCTTTTCGAAAAAAGGTTCCACGTATAAGACTCTTGAGACCTAAAATGAACATTCCATAACCAATTAATCAGAAATTTGCAACAAACACCCAGATTAAAGCGCAACCAAATTCGTTGAAGCTTTTCAGCACAAACCCAACTCAACATTGCAATTATCTCTTACAGCACCAGGATTCATGAGTCACGAACATTACGATAATCGTTATCCTTGAGACTTTCCCCTAAGGACAGTAATTGAACATATAAACAAATGTTTCACACAATTTAAGCAAGAAACCAACTTAGTGAAAGTGACTGCACTAACGAATCCAATTATGGAACAATCGGGGTCACGAAGTTAGCAAAAATGAACTTACCCGACAACAACAGAAGATACGAACATGAAGTCGGCGATTGATAAAAGAAAAAACAATGAAAAACAAAGGAAGAAGAACGAAAAAACAAAAAGAAAAGAAACCAGCAAAGAAAAAGGAAGAAGAGAAACGTTCTTTAGAAATTACTTTAACCACCAACAAGTTTTTTGACAGTGAGCAAAAATATTTCCTAACGCATACGCTGATACTCAAACACAGGACCAAAGAGTAGACCGATTCTTAACTAGTGAACCAGTAGGCTCATTCTTGAAATAGATTTATATAGAATTGAGCTTAAGCCAACAAGTCACGGATAGGGTTAGTTTAAAATAAAGTAGCAAAAACTTTTTTAAGATGCGACTCGAACTCTTAACTTCAAACATAGAAACATAGCACATAACCAAAGATACAAATACTTAAATAATGCAGAATTCAACAATCAAACATTCAAATTTTTGGGGCGTTACTGTTTCTTAATTTTTGAATTGTTTGTTTGTGTCAAGTAAAATAATCTATTTCAATGGTTAAGTATCTTGGTGATGTGCTTGAGGTTTTGAGTTCGATTCCCTTCTTTTGAATTTTAATTAATTTCATCCCTATGCCTAGCTTGTTACATTTAGGTTATCTTTATTTATATAATTTTGTGAATAAGAAACACAAACATGGTTAGTGGCTCCAAAATCAATAACCCAGACTTTGACAAAGTCTTATAAGAATAAATAAGTGCATATTTGTGAAAATCATAAAAGCATAAAATGTCTTAATTGTTCCACCAAATAGAAAGCTTCTTAATTAAACTTTGTAATTAGAGTAAGGGGGGCTAAATTTTTTTTAATGTTGATATGTGACTTATGTTATTGCAAATTGAGTCCTTGATATGATATTGTTTGGTAACTAACCTAATGAGGTTTATTTCTCTCTTTAATGGATTAATTTAATACATGATACCTTATTAAAAAAAACACTATGATAGTGGGAGAAGTTTTGATATGATTAAGTACATATGAGGTTTTGTGGTTGAATATGATATTACTACTCTAAAACCACTTAGAATTTGTCTGCTGCAATGCAACTTCTTAATTTACTCCATTTGAATTTTTCTCAAAAAGGGTAAAAGAAGTGCGTGTGGGGAATTATGCATGTTGGTATGGAGTATATTTTTGGATTTTATTTCCTTGAAATTATTGTTTAGTAAGAATATTGTTTCTTGTTGGCACTTATAATTGTTTTACTCTAGTTAAGTAATGGTTATCTTTGAGAAATGCTACTATATTTTCTTGCTTGATTATCATCACTTGGTTGATTCACATGTGTTGCTATGTTGTTACAAAAGTATTTTTTCATGGTATTGGTTTTATCAAAAATGCAGAAAGGGGAGATTATTGGTGCATAACTTGTAGTGTACTTCACAATGTGGTTTAAGGTGTCGGCATCTCTTTTCACTCCTTTAAGGAGACTTGTACACTGCTATGCAAAGTTTGCATTTTTTATGTGATGATATATTTTAATTTAGCTAAGAAGAAAAATCATGATAATTTATTTGTCATCCGTAGAAGATAATTATCCTTGTTCAACCTTGTATAAAGCAAGAAGATTTTTAGTTGTACAATGCAATTTATCTCTACAAGAAATGTCCTAGTTAATTGAAGCCTCGCTGCATGCTAATGATGAACACTTTGAATAGATAAATTTGAAGATAATGTCAATTTAATTCTTTGATAATGAAAAGGTTGAATGTCTATCTTGTTGGTTTAATCTCCTTGAATGGGTTTTGATAATTAGTATATCAGAAAATGTCATGATTGATAAGAGTGAATTCAACTGAAGATAACTGAAGTAATTAAACCCTACCTTAATAATTGATATAGTGAAAATCAATAAGTAAATATGATTATTATCTCACTTATCTTTGCACATTTAGTGTCCAATTTACTGAAACTTTGTAGCCTATATATAAATATTTTATGCAAGACATTTTTAAAAGAGTGATCGCAAAATTTAGTTTATTGAGGGACATTCAAATACTTTTATTTCACCTATGTGTGATTTATTTTCTACCTTTAGTAGGTAAGGTGAGTGTGAGAAAGAGTTCATACTAGGTATACTTGGTTGAAAGTGCAATTATCTTATGATTACGATAAATTAGGATTAGATCATTATTTGTACCATATGATTTAATAGTGGAATTCTACTCTTGGAAATGTCTCACAAACATAGGTTAAGTTAGAATTGTGTTAACAAGTTCCTATATTTTGTTCTTCTATTATTCTATGTTTATTTATTTGTGAGACAAAATGTGTGCCCACTTCACTTGCCACAATTTACTACCAATTTTAAAATTTTAAAATTTCAATTATTACATAATTTTTTAAAAAATATTACTTAATATTTATCATATATTTTTGAATTTTTCTTTAAACATATAGGAATTATATATATTCAATAAAAATAACTCATCTTTTTACGATTACTAACTTCTAATGTCACATGCGTTGCGTGTGATTTTACGAGTTTAATATTTAATTAGTTTTTAAATATTGTATTTTTAATTGTACTAAGTAACAAAAAAATGATATTTCTTATTTTAACTGTTGTAACACCCCAAAATTAGGCCTAAGGGTTTTAGGGGTATTTTAGGAATTTTAGCCTTAGAGTGTTTGAAATTTTGCGACATGGTTTATCGATGATGTTTTTTACCATGGTTTTTAGAAAATTAAATCAATTTCTGAAAATGAGTTTTAAATACCTTTAATTTTGAAAATAGGACTAATTTGTAAAAGAGTTAAAACTTAGAGTTTTTAAGGGGATTTAGACCAGATTTTAAAATTAACATATTTTCCCCATTCATCTTTAAATCCATGTTAGATTTCTCCCATCCTTTGTGGTTGCCATCCTTTGTTTTCCTATGCTCTTCTTATTCAAGTTTTGGTTCTCAAACCCTAATTATTTGATTTCTATCATCACTCAAGCCTTAAACCTCTATTAAATACTAAGAAAAACACCCAAAATCACCATTGATTTCTCCATTGCCAAGCTTTTGGGTTTTTTGGGTTTTCAACCAAACGCTTGGCTTTTCACCATCTAAGGTAACCATTCATCTTTCTATCAGTTTTGAATGTTATCTAGTATTTTAAACGAAGTTTTTAGCCATTAAATCATATGTTTTAAATAAAAGCTGAAACTTGGTTCATTAATGGTGAAATTTGAGATTTTGCATAAAAACGATATTTCAAAGTGTTTTTCAATTAGTTTTGATGTGATTAGAAGTTTTCTAAACTTACTTTAAAGTTTCATTAAGGATTTCTAAGGATTTAATGAATTTTCATGAAAATAGCCATAAATATGTTGACATTTTTGATACCATGAATTGAGTAGTTTTGTGTAGTTTAAAGGTTGAGAATTAGTCGTATGTGAATAATTAGATGAATGGAATCAATTTTAGGCGAAAAGATTAAGTATAGAGGAAAATATTTGAGTTTCAAGTTCGTTAGTCGAAATTTCAATTTCTTAAGGAATATAGCTTAGACTTGCATTTTTTGTTGGTTTAAGTAAGTCTTTGGCTGAATATTGATTGTGTAAATTGTGTGGTTATTATGTGTGAAGCATTAGAATCGTTGGAACCTTCTTCGAGCAAGGTGAAAGGCAAGGAAAAGCTAGTTTAAACTTTCAGTTTTTCGGCAAAAGCGTAATTAGTGAGTGGTTGGAATCGCTGCTAGTAGACACGATTCATAGTGTTAATTGGGAGCTTAGTAATAACCTAAACCCTATCCTAAGTTTCAAGTGTAAGCTTTCTATTTCCCTTGTTTTATTTTTGGTAAAGTATGTCATTATGAGAATATTTATGGATTGATTATTATGATGTGATATTGTGATATGAGACATGTGTGATGACTATTGTGAATTGTGTTGTGGACATATTAAATTTGCTGAATAATAGTGATGATGTTATGTTAGCATTATAAATGTGCAGTGAAAGTGCACAAAAATCGGTAAGTACATATGTGTTGAATTATCGAATGTGATGCTAATGTAACAAGTTATGTATGTGATAAACTAATTTTAATGCACTCATACGTAGTTGGATACGTGATGGCTCAATGAGCATTATTGTGGCACTTTAAGTGCAATTAAATGTGATTTTGATAAGCATGCATTATGTACAAGTTTGTGATGTGAATTGATAACTATGAACAGAGATGATGTGCATTAATTTAGTAATTAAAATTGTTTAATTGTGGATATTTTGGCCTTCTGACCTTATGAGGCTGTTGGATATAGTTGGCATGCCATAGGATTGTAAGTACTCACCTATGTGTGTTTTGTGATTTGGGCGTTGAAGCCCTAGGACATGTTTGGAGAGATAAGAGAATGTGAGCTAAGCTCCATTCAGTGGGACATGTTTGGTGTGTTGGAAAGTGTTTGTTTTATGCTCACCTTTTGGGATATGTTTGACTTTATGAGTCAATTAGTGTGTTGGAGATCCGTGTATCTGATATGTGGTGATAGAGTCCTCTTTTACGTTTCATAACTCAAGTGCCAAATTATCATTTAAATGTGATCTTATATGTTGTAATAATACGATGTGAGATGGATGCAAAACATATGAATAATATGCTAAATGAGTCGATTTAAGTTTCATGAAAATGTTAGTATGCTCTTATAGTAAATTGTATATGTAATTGTGGTTTGGATCGTTTCAATTTAAATTGTGAATGCATGTGAATATGTCAGCTAGACTTGTGGGTTATTAAAGCATGTATACGTTGTTTAGTTTTGATGAATTATTGTTAAGTAAATTATATATAAGCGAGTTGAGTGTAATTGCATGTAGGAGTATAAGTAGTTTTATGATTTAATGAAACGTGATTACAATATTTTGACTTGATTAAAATATGGTTGTGAACGTGTTGTAGTATGCTCGTGTTTAACCTTTGATATTGTGTGTACATTATGGTTATTCTGAGCATTCATTGAGCTTGTTAAGCTCACCCACTCCTTTCTTAAAACCCTTGCAAAGTAGGTAAGTGCCTGTTTGAGCAGTGTGGTTTCAAGGGGTTATCCAAGCAAGTCCATTTCCATAGGTGTTATCATTATTTGTTTTCATTTTGGGAATAAGGCAACGTGGTAGATTGTTATTGATATTTTTCATGACGTTTTGGATGCCTCCATAGACTATTTGTTCCTAAGTTTATGAGATTCATTTTGTACTATGTTGATTATTGCTTGGACTTACTTTTAATGTCTGAAACTATTATTACGACCATTTTGATGTTTATTTGATGATGATATGATAGCATGATGAATTGCTACAAGTTAGAATGATTTTTATGCTTATGTATGTTATATTTTTTAGGTCTAAAGTAGAGGTATCAATATTCGTGTTGCAAAAATGATACCTCTGTGATTTTGAAATGTAACACCCTAAATCCAACCTAAACGATAAGGCTAAGTTTAGAATGTCACGATGTCTTTCTAGAACACAGTTATACATAAAGCGAGCCTATTACCATCGTAAAGCTATAAACATCCAATATTCAAAACATAGTTAAATCCTGGAAGTTAATAAAACATTACGAAATTAAAACATAAGTTCACACACATATATAAGTCTAATAGGTGACCAAGCCTCACGTCCTCCAACCGCTTACTCCTGAGCATTTCTTGAAATTCATTCAAACAGTCAGTGTGTTACATTGTAAAACTCAACATATACAAACTAGCTTACATGCAAGAACTCAGATATTAATAATTGTTCGGACATCAATTCAGTCTCCAAAGACAGGCCAACAAATTAAACGGATTCAGGCATAACAATCCCAATACGTAGCAGATTATTACAGATGCACGTATAACAAAAATATGACTAGGTGCACATGTCATACAGTACAGATATAGATACAATTTTCTATTCCATTCACTACACACCATCTCCATCCACCCTACACACCAGTAGGTATGATAATACCCATCTATCCCTACACACCTCATAGTGTCGGTATGACACACTGCAATGTTCATAGTCTCACTACTAGTTCAGATAATATTGGGGTGGTTTGACTACCAATTCATTACAAAATACTTCTTTCAAATCATAACTCTCACCCCATGCAGATGTGGAACAGATAACATATATCAATTCGTATTTCAAATACAGATACAATCACATGTTCCAGTACAACAGAGTATAATAGAACCAACTTATAGTCATAATTAAGCAAATAATATAGTTCAATAGTGATACCTATCTTACAGATTGTCTACACTCGCTTGAACAGTAATTACGGCATTACCGAACTTGGCAATTTGGGCTCACATGCCCGAAGAGTGGCCTGTCTCACTCCATGCAACCATGTGGTCATCAGTGTGCCCTATTTACCAAATCAGTGAGTCACACAGCTTGGGCACATGCCCATGTGCTAGTCTATGTACCTCACACTGCTCGGTACACGCCCGGGTCTCCTGCCCGTGTGACTCCAATCTTAATTCAGTGAGTTATATGGCCTGGACATACGCCTATGTGTCTCACTTGTGTGACTCAAATCTAGTGAGTTATAAGGCTTGGACACACGCCCGTGTATTTCACCCTATGTGACCCTTACACCTCAACTTCAAACTCAGAGAGTTATACGGTTCACCACATGGGCTCTCGTATGACCGTGTGACCCACATGGCCATGCACACACTTCCGTGTGCTGTCGACAGCTCAATTTCTAACGGAGAAAACATAGAAAAAGAAGAGGGTTTCAATACCCACCTGTTACCCGACACTGTAGGAGCACCCAATTGCAAAATTCAACCCTAAAACAAGCCCTAAACACTCAAATCAACAACACATTCACAAATCACGCAATATCGACAATTAGGTTCCATCGAAACCTTCGACTCACCACAAAAAAAGACATAAGTTTACTTACCGCAGGTTTCTGGTACACGCTCCGTTCCTAAGTAAAACGGGAGGCGTTAGATGTCCCTTGAATCTCCCCTAATGCATCGAAACACAACACCAACAAGATTATCAACTTTAAGGTTAAGGAAAAACTCCCGATTTGCAACAAAGCAATATATTGAAAACAATTGACTCAACTTACCTTAAGTACACGGAACAAACAATTTCACTACTTAACACAAAAATCATACAAAGCGAACAGAATAAAAAGAAAAGTTTTAGGAAGAACGCTAAACAAAAGAAACAATTTTGGGAGAACAAGAAATAAGGAAATAAAATAAAATAAGTAAAATAATAAAAACCGTTAAGTAATAACAGTAGAAGGAAGAAGCATTTAAATTTTTAGTTTTTAACAGAAAAGTGCAAAAATGTAATCCTTGTTGCATACGTAGAGACTCGAACACAGAACCAGGGTATAGATAAATACTTAACCAGTGAACCAGCATGCTCATTATAACACCCCAAACCTGGCCTAAACGTTATGGCCGAATCCGGAGATGTTATAAAGAATGGGTTTTGATAACGAAGTTTATAACAATAAAACCATTTCAGTTTTTCAACTCTTATTTGCTTTTCTCCATTGCCAAAATGTTTATTCAATTAAATAATTTACCTTAAAACATGTTTTATAGCGGAAGCTTATGAAAACCGTTGTATTTTAAGAAGGTAGTTTGTATTTTAGAAAACCTTTGTTTTAATAAAAACCGTGTTTTCAGCGAGCTATCCGAACAACATATTAAACAAAAATCCAAATCCCAAAAATTAAAACAACAGTCCGAAGAGTCCAATTAATACAAAACTCCCAGAAATTATATTTAAGAAAATAAAACCTTTAATTAAATTTAGTTCATAGACTAGTGGTCACCGTAAGACTCCGTCGCACTGATCCGTCTAAGTTTGTGGATTACCTGAATAGAACAAACAAACAGATGTGAGTTTTTGTAAACTCAATGTGTAACCCAACAGAAATAGACATGTAATACATACAGTAGTATCATATATATAGTCAGATACAAATTCGGACTTAGTCCTTTTTCAGTTGCAGATATCAGAAATAGTTATACAAAATAGATAACAATCCTCCCCCTATCTTCTACACACCATCTCTGACCATCTCACCACACCATGTGGGGTTAAAAACACCCACCCAACACTACACACCATATCGTGCCATTACGACACATTTCATATAATGTTTAGCCAAGCTGCAAGAATATAGGCGAGGATCTCCATACAGAACACTTCCTCCTCATATGCAAATCCCACCCCAAAATAGATACAAAATAACGGATTAAACATACTCAACATGCTTATATACAGATAACAGATATACATCTAACAGAATAATCGGACATGCATAGTATTATCATACTCAGAATAGAATATCAGACTATCAAATCCCACAATTTTAGGGTTTGGTTATCCCTTACTGACCCTACAATAGGCCTACAGTCGATCGAAATGACCCGTGCGATCCTAGGAAAATTTTCAAAAATATGGGCCTACATGCCCGTGTGGGCTTACACGGCCTGGCCTAAAACCCACACGTCCATGTGACATGCCTATGTGGGCCCACACGCCCATGTGGCCCACATGCCCAACTTGACCTAGCTCGTGTGGTTCACACGGCCACACTTTAGCCACCACACGGCCCTATCTTGCGTACGACTATGCCTTCATTGACCACACAGCTGTGTCTCACACACGACCAGCCACACGGCCAGGCACACACTCGTGTGGCATTGACGAGACAATTTTTTGGCTTTTGTTGAAACCTCGTTTTTCATGAATTCGAAATACACCTAATTCGTTTAAGATGCTACAGCAACCCCAAGCCATCCAACACCGAAGAAACAGTAACCCATTGACCACTTAGCAATTGTTTTACGAGTTAACACATAAACCCGAAATAATACAATTAACTTACCAATAATATGAACAAACCTTAGCACGATTTAGCCTATCCGAGTGCAACTTCAATACTCACCACCTTCTCCTAATCAACAAAAATATAGGAATCAACCTCTCAATTACTCACCCTTTCCAAAACCAAGAGTATAATCCCAACCAACATTTTGGAATTCACAAATTACAGAATAATATATACTCACTTACCAGAATCGCGCAACAAATACAAAAATGATGATAATAAAGGTACGAAAACAGACAAAAGGGAAGCAAAACTGAAGGAAAGAATAGGAAAAGAAAATGGTAGGGAAAGCAGAAAACTAACGTCAGTTGCTTTTGGAAGAAAGAGAAACCAATTGGAAAATTTGAAAAAAAGAACAAAATAGAATAAAATCAGGAATATAACACTTATCGCATGATTTTCTCCCACTAACCCATTATCTCAACCTCACTTTCTGTGTAACCAGAACTCTATCAGTCAACTGAGCAAAAAGATTAACATTCACGCTCGCACATGGATTCGAACACAGTACCTCCAACACACTAACCCCCTTACCACTCGAACCAGCAGGCTCATTCTGACATGGATTAAGAAACAATTTTATAAAAGTCCACTCACCAAGGGTAAGGCTTGGATAAAAAATAACAAAATTTGTTAACTTGAGACTTGAACCCAAGACCACACCCAGAACATTTAACCACTGAAGTAGATACTTATTTGTCAAATATTTATAGAAATAGAAATAAATTATTCAGGGCGTTACAACTCTACCCCTTAAAAGAAATTTTGACCTCAAAATTTACCTGAACAGAACATATGAGGATATTGCTGACGCATCGAGTCCTCAGGTTCCCACGTGGCTTCCTCAGTGCCATGATTTTTCCATAGAACTTTCACTAACGGTATGGGCTTCCTCCTCAAAACCTTAATATTACGATCTAGAATTTGAACCGGCTCCTCCTCAAAATTCAAATCCGGTCTAACCTCAATCTCCACAACAGAGACAACGTGGGATGGATCAGACCGATACTGCCCCAACATCGAGACGTGAAACACATCGTGAATACGGTCCAACTCAAGAGGTAGCTCCAACTGATATGCGATCGGTCCCACACGCTTCAGAATTCGATACGGTCCAATAAATCTAGGGCTCAACTTGCCCTTACGACAGAATCTCAAGACCTTCTTCCACGAAAAAACCCTAATAAACATGGAATCACCTACAGAATACTCAATATCTCGTCTCTTCAGATCTGCGTAAGATTTCTGTCTACCAAAAGCCACCTTCAGATGATCTCGAATCAGTCTAACTTTATCTTTGATCTCAGAAACCAACTCAGGACCCAAAACCCGACGTTCACCCAACTCAATCCAACATAGCGGTGTATGAAACTTATGACCATACAAAGCCTCGTAAAGTGCCATCTGGATACTAGACTAGAAACTGTTATTGTAGTGAACTCAGCTAGTGACAGATAGTCCTCCCAACTACCTTTGAAATCTATCACACAACTCCGAAGCACATTCTCCAATATCTGAATTACCCTCTCAGATTGGCCATCGGTCTGAGGATGGAATGCAGTACTGAAGTCCAATCTCGAACCTAGAGCCTCATGCAATTTCTTCTAAAATCGATATGTAAAGCGAGGATCCCTATCAGAAATTATCGAAACGGGAACCCCATGCAGTTTTACAACCTTAGAAATATACAACTTCGTTAACTTCTGCAGAGAAAAGTCCGTTTCGAACCAGAATAAAATGAGTGGACTTGGTCAATCGATCCACGATGACCCAAATAGAATCCTTCTTAGTGGGTGTCAAGGGCAACCCACTAACAAAATCCATCGTTACTCGTTACCATTTCCATAAGAGAATCTTAACGGGTTGTAGCAAACCCGAATGCAACTGATGCTCAGCCTTAACTTGTTGGCACGTCAGACAACGGGCAATAAAATCCGTAACCTCACGCTTCAAACCCGATGGAAACACGGAAATTTATATACTTTTTCATGCCTTTTTAACCCAAATTTATGCCGTTTTCGATTAAATTCTTGTCAAAAAATAATTAAATAGTATAAAATAATTAAATTATGCTAAAAATATGAACATGATGAATTTTAATTAATTTTATAGTTAATTTTAATTTATTTTGTCCATTTTCGATAGATTCACACAAAGGGCGAAAATTGGCTCGGCAGACATTATTCGAAGAACAAAACCGAGAAGCAATTTGAAGTATCAGGGCGAATTTATTTCCAGCCCAAGACTGTCCAATTATGAGTATTTAATCATAATATAATTAATTTTAATTTATTCCCAATTTAATTTGGGCTAGATAAATTAATCTTGATTAATTATGAAAAAGGCCCAGTTGAACCGCATCAGTTGAACCAAACCGGTTGAACAGAACCGAGCAAAGAGTTGGGTAGCCCAAATCGTCCATATGCTGGCCCAAATTAGCTTATTAGCTGATTAATTAAGCTTGCAAAGAAGCCCCTGAAGGCTTTTCAAAGTTGCATTCAAACCCCTCCAAATTTAGTGGCTTTGTAGATTTGCCCCATGCCATATTTAGCAAAGCTGAAACCATCAACTTTGCTACATAGATGGTCGACCAAGGGAGGTCTCTTTGGCTGCTACTATTTGCTATTTTTAGCAGCCACAATCAGCTATAAATATGACCCCTTGCTGATCATTCAAACCATCCCTCAATCCTTCATTTCTCATTCACTCTTTCATTCTCTCATCACTCCATTCTCTCCTTTTTCTCCAACAAAACCAAGCCATCTTTTGCCTATTTCCCCTCTTGGAAAAGAGGTGTTTTCCCAGCCATTTGGAGCAGCAATTGGAGTGTTCATAAGCCACCTTGATAGACGAGGACAACGGAGAACAGAGAACGGAGCAATCAGTCAAGCCACGTAGAAACACCGGATTTGCTTCTTGTTCCCTATCTCTTTAAATTTCGTTGTTGTTTTGACAAACATGTTTATGAATATTTATGCTATTGGAATGGTTAATTTAATTAGCTTAGCTTGACTTTAAGCCGTGTTGGGTTGATTGCATTTCGTCTTAAATTATTAAAATTGTGTTTATGCTGTTATAGGCTTCGGTAAAATGCTTGATTAAGTAAAATCATGCTTAAGTTATCTGGCATTATAATTGTAACACCCCAAACCTGGCTTAAACGTTACGATCGGATCTGGCATGTAACATAAAAGGGTTGTTTAAAAATCGCGCGTTTGTTAAAAATTTTGAGTTTAAATATTTATTCGCTTGTTATCCTTTTGTTAACATTTTGGAAAACGGTTATTAAGGGTTTAGGAAATTCTCGTACTGAACATTTAATAATAATAGGCAGTAATCAAATTAAAAGTTAAACCAAATAAAATTCCAAAATTAAAGTTATAGTGGCCTTATTACATAACAAAAACCCAAATAAAAATAAGTCCAAATAAAAGAAACGAGTTTACGAGAAAACATTGCATGGCCACCACAAGTCTGCCTCAGCTCCCAAATCCGCGATCTAATGATTACTTGGAAAAATAAGCAAAGGAGTGAGTCACCGAGACTCAGTGTGTAAATCCCCATCTTAAACGAGCTCTGGGCTCTCACACAAATTCATATATATTATGTATGTATGTAATGCAGCCCAACCAACCTATTATGTCCATCCTTCACATCTCCTGAATCTACCCAATATCTGTGGCACCCAGCCACTGTGGTACCTAACCACTGGTGGTTCCAAACCACTGGTGACAAAAGTCACAAATCATAATATGTGGGACCAACCCACTTGTGGTACCAAACCACTGGTGACAATCCCTGATGAGTATATGTGGGGCCAATCCACTGTGGTGCCGAACCACTGGGATGAGTCACTGAAATAATATATATGTGGTACCAAACCACTGGTGACAAAGTCACAAATCATAATATGTGGGGCCAACCCACTTGTGGTACCAAACCACTGGTGACAATCCCTGATGAGTATATGTGGGGCCAACCCACTGTGGTGCCAAACCACTGGGACGAGTCACAAAAATAATATATATGTGGTACCAAACCACTGGTGGTTCCAAACCACTAAGACTTAGTCACAAAATATAATGTGTGGGGCCAACCCACTTGTGGTACCAAACCACTGGTGACAGTCTGAAAATCATGTGTTCTCCCTCCTCACATCATATCCCAAAGCCCATGCAATATGGCATAATAATTCGTGTATACGGTATGTCATGTATGCAGAGCATATATCAGATATAACGTATGAAACGACTTACCATCATAATCAGAATAACAAATACGACATAATCAAGCTAATCAACCTCTAAGGGTATAATAGTAATTTTGCTTCTAGGGGTATTTCAGTAGTTTCGTACCTATAATGGCCTTTCTGAAGGCCTAATGTCACCTCGAGCGACTCAATTATCATTTTCAGTCGTACTGGACTATTGGGCGTAAAACCCAATTTCGGCCCATTCGGCCCCACACGTTCGTGTGACCCACCTAACACAAATCTAGCCACGTATATGAGATTCACTAGTCTAGTTCACTACATACTACACCATCATACATTTTACTCATACGAGCCCACGGGCCCATTAGGCCCACTTGGCCCTTTTCGACCCATCGTGGCCTAAACAGCATCAACCTACAAGAATACTTAAGATGGCCTCAACTATCACGTCGAGGGCCCCATACGTGCGCTCGCCCACTCATGTGGCTACTATCGCCGTGTGACAGGCATTTCGGCATTTGCCGCTCTACAACTAGAGTAGAGAGAAATACACACCTGATAGGAATCTGGTGCCAATCCGCGCTCCGACCACTCCTGCGCCCAAACGCCCACCAAGGTATATTCATCCTCCTCCTAGAATGCTATATATATAGCTAGCTTCTCACCTTCCTTCTTTGTATCTTTCCTATGTGGGATCCTTCCATCAGCAGAGTTTAAATCCAACTCAAACTATTCCCGTCCAATTCGCAAAATAAATACTCTCTTGCTTTTTATGAGATTAGAACCCAGGCTCCGTTTCAACATAATCTATGCCGCTAACCACTTGCCCACAAGCTCCTCTTGTGTCTTAAACCATGAGCAACTAAATATAAATCTATAGGCAAACACTAAGGTCCATGTAAAAAGAAAACCAAAATGCATGAGCCAAGACTTGAACCTTGGACCTCCTTCCTTCCTTGTGGCGTCACCCCCTTGCCTCTTATGTGGCGTCACCTTGCCACTACACCACACACTCTACTTGTGTCATTTTCCTCTATATTTTATTCTTAAAGCCTACCTACTACCTCCCAGGGTTTTTCTCGCCTAAAACCAAAATTTCCCTAAAGCCAAAGTTTGATCCCGGGACTTCATAGAAGCCCCCTAACCTTTCAAAATCACGTATCTAATAGGTCCAACTTGCATTAAAGCTGATCTCTTGTTCTCCAAAAATTTTAAACACTACTACGCCCAAAGCCCATTGGGCCTAATCCTACTAGGCCCAATTTTGTGATGTTACAAATCTACCCTCTTTAAAGAAATTTCGTCCTCGAAATTTCCAACAACAGGAACAGTCGAACAACCTAACCTACAACACTATGCTCACGTTGTGCACTCTGATTCCAATAACCCTAATATACTTTTAACTAGAATTTAGAACTCCTACACATACTCAAAAACACCTAGCCATTAAAGCAGACAAATATTTAATACGCAACCAACTCTATATCCGAACATCACATCCAAACCAAGCACAAAGAATTGATACCAGAAATACAGCATATAACAAAGCAAAGTATCAAGAAACTTACAGCGCGGATTGGTGCCGGAGACTCGGGTGCCATATTTAAAAAAAACAGAAATATACTTTTCTAAACCATTTTCCAAACCATCATTTGAAAATATTTTTGAACCCAAACCCACAGCCAAGTTTTTGAACCTAGGCTCTGATACCATAATTGTAACATCCCAAACCCGGCCTAAACGTTTCGACCGGATCAAGCATGTCACATAAAAGGGTTGTTTAAAAACTGCGCGTTTGTTAAAAATTTCGAGTTTAAATATTTATTCACTTGTTATCCATTTGTTAACATTTTGGAAAATGGTTATTAAGGGTTTAGGAAATTCCCGTATTGAACATTTAATAATAATAAGCAGTAACCAAATTAAAAGTTAAACCAAATAAAATACCAAAATTAAAGTTATAGTGGCCTTATTATATAACAAAAACCCAAATAAAAATAAGTCCAAATAAAAGAAACGAGTTTACGAGAAAACATTGCATGGCCACCACAAGTCCGCCTCAGCTCTCAAATCCGCGCTCTAATGATTACCTGAAAAAATAAGCAAAGGGATGAGTCACTGAGACTCAGTGTGTAAATCCCCATCTTAAACGAGCTCTGGGCTCTAACACAAATTCATATATATTATGTATGTATGTAATGCAGCCCAACCAACCTATTATGTCCATCCTTCACATCTCCTGAATCTACCCAATATTTGTGGCACCCAGCCACTGTGGTATCTAACCACTGGTGGTTCCAAACCACTGGTGACAAAAGTCACAAATCATAATATGTGGGGCCAATCCACTTGTGGTACCAAACCACTGGTGACAATCCTGATAAGTATATGTGGGGCCAACCCACTGTGGTGCCAAACCACTGGGATGAGTCACTGTAATAATATATATGAATTTGTGTGAGAGCCCAGGGCTCGTTTAAGATGGGGATTTACACACTAAGTCTTCTTGACTCACCCCTCCGTTAATCTTTGCAGGTAATCCTTAGACCGCAGATATGGAGCCGAGGTGGACTCGAGGTGGCCATGCATAACGTTTTGAGTGATTTTATCTTTAATAATTATTTTGGGATCGTTACTACTTTAATTTGGATTTTGGTGTTGTAATAAGGCCTTTTGAACGGTAATTTGGTTTGTTCTTTAAATTTTGTTTCTACGAGCTAAATACTTTAAATTCTAAGATTTTTAATCGGCATATTAAGATCGAGTTTTAGTAGCAAGTTAACACAAAATTTTCAAGCTAGGACTTAAGATAGTTTCCAACTGATCACTCAATATACTTTCTTTTTAAAATTTGACTTTGGATTACAAAATCTAAATTGTACTATAGCTTAAGTTAAACAATTGTTTTTTTTAAATCCTTACCAAAGGCACAATGATGTGCAAAGATTTTCCTCAATTCACGATTTTTAACTCGGTTTCTAAAGTTTTCTTTTCTGTAACATGCCAGATCCCCAAACCACTGGTGACAATCCTTGATGAGTATATGTGGGGCCAACACACTGTGGTGCCAAACCACTGGGATGAGTCACTAAAATAATATATATGTGGTACCAAACCACTGGTGACAAAGTCAGAAATCATAATATGTGGGGCCAACCCACTTGTGGTACCAAACCACTGGTGACAATCCCTGATGAGTATATGTGGGGCCAACCCACTGTGGTGCCAAACCACTGGGACGAGTCACAGAAATAATATATATGTGGTACCAAACCACTGGTGGTTCCAAACCACTAAGACTTAGTCACAAAATATAATGTGTGGGGCCAGCCCACTTGTGGTACCAAACCACTGGTGACAGTCTGAAAATCATGTGTTCTCCCTCTTCACATCATATCCCAAAGCCTATGCAATATGGCATAATAATTCATGTATGCGGTATGTCATGTATGCAGAACATATATCAGATATAACGTATGAAACGACTTACCATCATAATCAGAATAACAAATACGACATAATCAAGCTAATCAACCTCTAAGGGTATAACAGTAATTTACCTTCTAGGGGTATTCAGTAATTCCGTACCTACAATGGCCTTTCCGAAGGCCTAATGTCACCTCGAGCGACTCAACTATCATTTCCGGTCGTACCGGACTATTGGGCCTAAAACCCGATTTTGGCCCATTCGGGCCCACACGCTCGTGTGGCCCACCTAACACAAATCTAGCCATGTATATGAGATTCACCTAGTCTAGTTCACTATATACTATACCATCATACATTTTACTCATACGGGCCCACGGGCCCATTGGGCCCACTTGGCCCTGTTCGGCCCATCGTGGCCCAAACAACATCAACCTACAAGAATACTTAAGATGGCCTCAACTATCGCGTCGAGGCCCCCACACATGCGCTTGCCGCTCTACAACTAGAGTAGAGAGAAATACACACCTGATAGAAATCTGGTGCCAATCCGCACTTCGACCACTCCTGCGCCCAAATGCCCACCAAGGTATATTCATCCTCCTCGTAGAATGCTATATATATAGCTAGCTTCTCAACTTCCTTCTTTGTATCTTTCCGATGTGGGATCCTTCCGTCAGTAGAGTTTAAATCCAACTCAAACTCTTCCCGTCCAATTCGCAAAATAAATACTCCCTTACTTTTTATGAGATTCGAACCCAGGCTCCCTTGCAACATAATCCACGCCGCTAACCACTTGGCCACAAGCTCCTCTTGTGTCTTAAGCCATGCGCAACTAAATATAAATCTATAGCTAAATACTAAGGTCCATGTAAAAAGAAAACCAAAATGCAAGAGCCAAGACTTGAACCATAGACCTCCTTCTTTCCTTGTGGCATCAACCCCTTGCCTCTTATGTGGCGTCACCTTGCCACTACACCACACACTCCACTTGTGTCATTTTCCTCCATATTTTATTCTTAAAGCCTACCTACTAACTTTCAGGGTTTTTCTCGCCTAAAACCAAAATTTCCCTAAAGCCAAAGTTTGATCCCGGGACTTCATAGAAGCCCCCTAACCTTCCAAAATCACTTATCTAATAGGTCCAACTTGCATTAAAGCCGATCTCTTGTTTTCTAAAACTTTTAAACGCTACTACGCCCAAAGCCCATTGGGCCCAATCCTACTAGGCTCAATTTCGGAATGTTACAATGATTGTTTAGATAACTAATGAATTAATTATTTAAACGCATTGAAATTGTAATTATTGGACACAATACTTAATCTGTGCATGTTTAATTCTTCTAAGGTAGCTGAAGATTAAATTAGCATTGTATTTGGCGATACATATGCCTTGCATAACTTGCAAGATTTTTGTGATTAAACTGTTACAAGGTAGGAATACCTTGTTACTTCGCATGATCTTTTATATGCTTATTAGGTTGAATTAATCGTTTGAATCGACCTAGGAATATGCGAGAGATTGTTTAATTTAATAAGTATGTATGTGCAATAACATGTTTACTTTTATAAATCTATTTTATCGGTCAAATTGACATAGGGATATGTATAAGAGATGAATGAACTTTTAATTGTAAATATGTTCATAAGTTAGCAAATTACTGAGTTGCCGTGATTTATTTGTAACAAGTATGAACATGAGTTTAATAATTCTAAGGTAAGAAATGTAATTAATCCAACACAATTATATCATCTTGATTAAAATTAGTTTGTGAAATCGTGCATTAGAACTTTGTTTTATTTTGTTTTTCTTTTAGTTTATAAATATTTCTTCAATCCAAATATTTTCCCTTCACCAAAGTGTTTGAAATCATTTTCATAAATAATTCTTTTACAGTCCTTGTGGGTACGATAACTCGTCATTTACTTGTCACTTTATTATTTGTTATGATTGTACACTTGCACATTTCCACCGTTCCAAGTTTTTGGCGCCGTTGCCAGGGACTGTTTTTCAAAGCCATTATTTGTGAATCTGTTTTACTTTTTGGTTTATTTATTTTTCGTATTGAAATTTTTACTTAATTAATTTTTCTGTGATTATTTCAAGTGTTTATGAGTATTGACCAGGTTATTGACTTACTCCCTGTAGACCTGAAATAGAACGAACCTTTTGACAACGAAGAAGACAGGTGAACCAGAGAAGGACCGAAGAAATGAACTTTGAGAATATGAACCAAGGAAACGGAGCAAACCTTGCTCAAAATCCTATCCTTATTGCTGATGATAGGGATAGAGCCTTAAGACAATATGCCGTGCCAGTATTTAACGATCTTAATCCGAGTATTAGGAGACCCGAAATCTAGGCACAACAATTCGAGCTGAAGCCAGTCATGTTCCAGATGCTTCAGACTGTAGGCCAATTCAATGGAATGGCTACTGAAGATCCTCTTCTTCACTTAAGACTATTTATAGAAGTGAGCGATTCTTTCAAGTTAGCTGGAGTTTTTGAAGATGCCTTATGATTGAAGTTGTTCCCATATTCGTTAAGGGACAGAGCTCGTGCCTGGTTGAATTCATTTCCACCGAACTTCATTTCAACATGGCAAGAGTTAGCCGAGAGATTTCTCATGAAGTATTTTCCGCCAAGCAAGAATGCTAAGCTGAGGAACGAGATCACTGCCTTCCACCAAATGGATGACGAGTCCTTGTATGAGGCATGGGAAAGATTTAAAGAGTTATTACAAAAATGCCCTCATCATGGAATCCCACATTGCATTCAACTTGAGACATTCTATAATGGTCTCAACGCTCACACAAGGATGGTAGTGGATGCCTCTGCTAATGGTGCTCTCCTTTCTAATTCTTATAACGAGGCTTATGATATTATTGAGAGGATTGCCAGTAATAATTATCAATGGCCAACCAGTCGTGCAACGTCAAGAAGATAAGTCGCTAGAATTCATGAAGTTGACGTTCTTACTTCACTCGCATCTCAGGTATCATCAATATCCTCAATGCTTAAAAATCTTACTACTAATGGGTCTAATGGTTTTGCAGCACAACCGCCTAATCGATTTGAAAATATAGCTTATGTCTATTGTGGGGAAGGGCATTTGTTCGAAGAATGTCTGTCGAACCCAGAATCTGTATACTACATGGGTAATCAGAACCAAAATCGAGGAAGGTAAGGGCTGCAATCAAATTTTTATATCCCATCATGGAGAAATCACCCGAATTTCTCCTGGAGTAACCAAGGGGCTGGAACCAGTACCACTTACACCCAATCTAGACCAACCTAGCTGCCTAGTTTTCCACAACAAGTTCAGAAACCAGTTCAAGCTGAAGCATCCAATAGCTTGGAGAGTTTGCTAAAGATATACATGGCAAAAAATGATGCCTTAATCCAGAGCCAAGCAGCTACATTGAAGAATTTGGAGAACCAAGTGGGTCAGCTTGCTATTGAACTCAGGAACTGACCGCAAGGTACTCTACCTAGTGACATAGAAAATTCGAGAAATCCGGGGAAGGAACGTTGCAAAGCATTGACATTGAGGAGTGGAAAGATAGTAGCGCCCAACACTGTCGAAGTTGAAAAGGAGCAAGCCGATGCTCAAGACTCAGAAGAAGTTCAACTAAGTGTTGAAACCCCAGTTTCACCAGAATTGAAATCTGCAAAACCCGACAAAGTAACCTCAGGACCAGTTAATTCTGATCAACCAACAACTTCGTCAGAGGCAGAATTACCGCCAAAGGCGAATCAACCAGAATTAGTTCCAGTAATGAAACCACCACTACCCTACCCTCAAAGACTTCAGAAGCCGAAGCAGGAGATTCAATTCAAAAAGTTCCTTGACGTACTCAAGCAACTTCACATCAACATCCCGTTGGTCGAAGCACTTGAGCTAATGCCGAACTACTTCAAGTTCATGAAAGATATCTTGTCTAAGAAACAAAGACTTGGAGAATTTGAGATGGTAGCTCTGACGAAGGAATGCAGTGCATATCTTTAGGATAAACTACCCCCAAAATTGAAAGATCCTGGATGTTTCACCATACCATGCAACATTGGATCAAGATATTATGGTAAGGCATTATGCGACTTAGATGCAAGTATCAACTTGATGCCTATGTTAATATTTAGGAAGTTGGGGATAGGAGAAGTTAGACCAACCACGGTTACACTTCAACTAGCAGATCGATCTTTAGCACATCCAGTAGGAAAAATTGAGGACGTATTGGTACGTGTAGATAAATTTATCTTTCCTGCTGACTTTGTAATTCTAGACTTTGAAGTAGACAAAGAAGTGCCAATTATCCTAGGAAGACCATTCTTAGCAACTAGAAGGACCCTTATTGATGTGCAAAAGGGAGAGCTGACTATGCGTGTTCAGGATGATCAGGTAAAATTTAATGTTTTTAAGTCAATACGATTTCCTGACACAATGGATGATTGTTCTACAGTATTTGATTTAGAGGGATTAATAGTAGAGAAGGAACTTAACTCCATTGAGGACCCACTGGAAAGAATTTTGACATCGGATCCTCCAGATGATGAAGATGAGGATGAATACTTAGCTGTGCTAGAAGGTAATCAAAATGGATTTAATCCGCAATCCCGTTTTGAATCTTTGGAATTAGAGAAAAGAATTACAGCCAGCCGAAAGCATCAATCGAGGAGCCACCTAAGTTAGAAATCAAGGTATTACCTTCACACTTAAAATATGTTTATTTAGGTAACGCCTCTACTCTGCCTGTGATTGTTTCAGCAGGATTAACTACTGAACAAGAAGAAAAACTTATCATAGTTTTGAAACAATTCAAGAAGGCTATCGGATGGACCATAGCAGATATTCACGGTATTAGCCCATCTGTATGCATGCACAAGATCATATTAGAAGATGGCGAGAGAGGAACGATTGATGGACAACAGAGACTGAACCTCATCATAAAAGATGTAGTAAAAAAAGGAAATTATCAAGTGGTTGGATGCGGGTATTATTTACCCCATATCAGACAGTTCTTGGGTGAGTCCAGTCTAGTGTGTGCGGAAGAAAGGAGGTATCACGGTCGTGGAGAACAAGAACAACAAGTTGATACCAACAAGAACAGTTACAGAATGGAGAATCTGCATCGATTACCAGAAGCTGAACAAGGTGACTAGGAAAGATCACTTTCCTCTGCCGTTCTTGGACCAGATGCTGGATAGACTCGCAGGACGAGATTACTACTATTTTCTCAATGGATACTCAGGGTATAATCAGATTACAGTAGCACTGGAAGATCAACACAAAATGACATTCACCTGTCCGTATGGTACATTTGTATTCAGATGCATGCCATTTGGTTTATGTAATGCACCAGCTACATTCCAAAGATGTATGATGTCTATTTTTACTGACATGGTTGAGAAGTACTTGGAAGTTTTCATGGACGATTTCTCACTATTCGGAGATACTGACGATGATTGCTTAGCCAATCTAGCTAAAGTACTGAGGCGATGCGAAGAAAAGAATCTCGTACTCAACTGGGAAAAGTGCTATTTTATGGTATGAGAAGGAATTGTTCTAGGGCATCGAATAACGAGACATGGGATCGAGGTGGACGAAGCAAAAGTAGACGCTATTGAGAAACTCCCACCTCCAACATCCGTAAAAAGTGTTAGGAGCTTTTTGGGCCAACTCCAGTTTTTATCGAAGATTTATCAAGGACTTCTCCAATGTGGCTAAACCCTTATGCAAGCTGTTGGAGAAAGACTCAGTATTCAAGTTTGATGAGGAGTGCTTAAAAGCCTTTGATGATTTGAAGAATCGATTAGTCACGGCACCCATAATCATCACACCAGACTGGGATTCGCCATTTGTGTTGATGTGTGACGCAAGTGACTTCGCCATTGGAGCTGTCTTAGGCCAGCGAAGGAACAAAGTTTTTCATCCCATCTACTATACGAGTAGAACTCTAACCGGAGCTCAATTGAACTATACGGTAATAGAAAAAGAGCTACTTGCTATTGTGTTTGCTTTCGACAAGTTTCGATCTTATCTTGTAGGTACCAAAGTTATTGTCTATACGGAACACTCCGCAATTAAGTACTTATTAGCTAAGTAAGATGCTAAGCCGAGATTGATCCGGTGGGTGCTTCGACTTCAAGAGTTCGATCTAGAAATTCAAGATCGAAGGGGAGTAGAAAACCAAGTAGCAGATCATCTATCCAGATTAGAGCACCAAGAGGGAAATTCTCCACTCTTACCGATCCAAGAGACATTTCCAGATGAACACATAAAGGTAAATCATGTCCATAATATTCCTTGGTTTGCTGATTTTGCTAACTATTTAGCTTGTGGTTTGATGCCGATTGATAAAACATATCAACAAAGAAAAAAGTTTCTTCAAGATGTGAAGTACTATTTTTGGAAAGAGCCATATTTGTTTAAAAAGTGTGCAGATTAGATGATTAGGAGATGTGTGGCAGAAGATGAAATACCGAAGATTTTATACCACTGCCATTCAGCTTCGAGTGGGGGACACTTTGGAGGTACTCGTATAATGGCCAAAGTATTGCAAGCTGGATTCTTTTGGCCAACACTATTCAAGGATGCATATGCTTACGTAAAGAGTTGTGATCGATGTCAGAGGGTTGGAAACGTCACCAACAAAAATGAGATGCCTCGAACGAATATCATTGAGGTAGAATTGTTTGATATTTGGGGTATTGAATTTCTTGGTCCTTTCCCTCAGTCTTTCGGTCACAAATACATATTGGTAGCAGTAGATTATGTGTCCAAGTGGGTCAAGGCTGAAGCTTATCTGACGAACGATGCCAAGGTTGTGATGAAGTTCTTGCAGAAACATGCATTCACAAGGTTTGGAACCCCAAGAGCTATTATCACTGATGAAGGGCCCATTTTGTGAACAAGTGGTTAAAATGGTTGTTAGATAAACATGGAGTGAAACACAAGGTTGTTACAGCTTACCATCCGCAGACAAATAGGCAAGCTGAGCTAGCGAATAAGGAGATCAAAGGCATACTTGAGAAGGCAGTTTGCCTGAACCGACGAGATTGGTCCAAGAGACTAGATGATGCTTTATGGGCTTACAGAACGACATACAAGACACCTTTAGGAATGTCACCCTACAGGTTGGTCTTTGGGAAAGCTTGTCATCTACCTCTGGAGTTAAAGCACAAAGCCTACTGGGCGCTTCAACGACTCAACTTGGATCTTAAGTCTGCTAGAAAGAAATGGATGCTCCAACTCAACGAGCTAGAGGAATTTTGAATATTCTCATACGAAAATGCCAAATTACTCAAAGAAAGACTCAAGAAATGGCATGACAAGCATATTCGAGTTCGAGAGTTTGAAGCAGGTTAGCAAGTCTTGTTATTTAATTCCAGATTGAAGTTATTCCCAGGTAAGTTAAAATCACGTTGGTCCGGTCCATTTACGATTCATCGCGTCTATCTATACGTGGTTGTTGAAATCCAAGGTAAGGGAGGTAATTTTCAAGTCAATGCTCAGCGTTTGAAACATTACTACGAAGAAAGACCTGAACGGGATCAAATCTTGTTCAGTTTATCTGATCTTTAGATTTTCTTGTTTTCAATAAATTATTTAGGGTATATTTTAGGGTTTATTATGTTTAAATAAATTCTGTCTAGGGGATTGGAACTTAAGCGGGACCACTTGTGAACCCTCCAATCTTTCCTGGGAATTGGTTTTTACATAATTTTCCAAGAAATTAGCCCCTAAATGACAAAATAAATTTTTGGTTTTCCAAATAAAAAGGTCAATTTGACCCAATTCTTAAATTGCAACTCAATTTCAAATTTTCATTAAGTTTAGGGACTCAATTGAATTATTTTCAAATTTTGGTTGCTATTTTCGTAAATAATAAAAAACTTGGTGCCTTTTTTTGTAAATATTTTTAAAAGGCATATAGAATAAATATTTATATTTAATATCATACTTATAAATTATTGATAAACTTTAATATATAATTATATTCATTATAATTTATATATTAATTTTTATCAACTTCGCTTAGGATTAGAATTAATTTTATTTTATATTTATCTTGTTAATTTAATAGCAATTGATAATTTTATATGTGTATATTTAATTAATAATTGTTGCTAATCTTAAGTAAAATTAGAATTGGACTCTTATTTTTAATTCTTTAATTATTCTAAGAGTTCTACTCTAATTCCTACTTCTCCCTTTATAAATAGCACCCTTGTTTCTCCGCATTCATTCATCACTCAAAACCCCAAATACCAACCCCTCAAAGTGCCACAATCCCCTAGCCACAATAAGCATTCGGCTAGTAGCTTCAAAGACACACCGTGACGCCCGACCTCGGCACTTGCCCAAGTCCACGGACTCGTGTTTCCTCGCGCCTCGGCCAGCGTGCTTATTGCGCACCATCGGCCCGCACACCCGACCAGCCCGAGGCCTACGCGCGCAAGGGCAGGCTTGCGCCACACCGCAGGCCCCACCATGCAACGCTACTCGCTCCAGCTCCATCGGTGTGCGCCGCTGTGCGCCTTGTGTGCTTAGGCGGCACTCTTCCTTCACCCAACCTAAGCCAAAAGCCTTCAACCTTTCCTTTTAAATTTCCATCTTTTGTTCATTACTATATTCTATTTTAGGAGTTCTTAATTTTTACGAGGAAAGTGGTAAGAACAATTTTTTTCCTTAAGTTTTCAATTATTTAATTTTTCAATTTATTGAAATATTAGTAATTTTTATTAATTAAATTTTTGAGAAAATAATTTTTCTATCTTATGTTGAGTTAATCATGCCTCAGAGAGAGAACTCGTGCCTCCGCCCAAATTGATGAAGCACAAAACAAATTTCACTGTGAAGAAGCCAAAGCAAGATACGAAATTATTTTCAAAAATCAACAGATGCATCCAGAGAAAGGCTTCACATTGAAGGAAAGCAACTATAGAGATTTTATGGACATATTCGTCAAGTTGCTTAAGCCATCAATTGGGAATTATTTTGTGAAAAGAGACCAAGTGTGGATGAGGAACTAGTTCATGAATTCTACGCGAACTTAACCTCAAGCGAATTGACCGAAGTTCCAGTCCGTGGAATCAAGGTACCAATAAATTCAAATGCTATGAATGAATTCTTTGAATTACCTGATTTCGACAACGATGAATATTCTTCTCTGTTGAGCAACATTAAGCCTGGAAATTTGCAAGAAATTCTCGAGGAACTTACAGTTCCAGGTTCTAAGTGGACTGTGTCAAAGCAAGGAATCCACACGTGTCGAAGAGAGTATTTGGTACCACTTGCGAAGGTATGGTTTTATTTCATCCGTTTCAGCCTTATGCCTATTTCGCATGGGACTACAATCTCATTAGAGGGAATGGTCCTATTATAATCGATTCTAACTGGAAAGACCATTGATGTGGGCAAAATCATCTTAAGAGAAATGCGAAATTGTGCTGGTAGACGTTCTGGCCCGGCCTATTTCCCTTTTACAATAACAATTTTATGATTAAAAGCAAAACTCCTGGCAGACGTGAAGGGGACAAAGTATGGTCATGGCACAATCACTGATTGGGACCTCTACCGAGTAGTCGGAGATTCTGTTCTACAGCAATGAGTTGAAGAGAGCGAGGACCCTAAAGAAGCAGAAAATGATCCTACAGAAATCCCGCCAGAGCAATCAACTGAAGTCCCTAATGAGGTAGAACGAATGGAACTAGAAGCTGAACCTGAGATCAAAACTTCAATGTTTGGAGCTCCACCGCCTAGCCCAGACCTTCGTGATGAGCTGTTAAAGCTGATGGACTTAATGCAAGACATGCAATGGCAGCAACAAGCCTACTGGAGATACTCAAAAATAAGGGATGACTCGATGAAGAGTGCCCTCAAGAAAATTTATAATGACCCATTTATTTTTGTGTCTGAGTTTCCAGATTTCATATTTGAACCATGGATTTCATCATCAAAGAGGGAGCAAGGCGATTCATGTAAAGGCAATACTGATAGAGCAAAAGATGATTCGAATTCGAAAGGATCGACAAACAAATAAAAAGGGGAAGACTTCAACTTTAGTTTATTTTTATTCTTATGTTATTTTAGGATTAGGTTAATTAGGAATTTTTATTTTTGCACAATAAAACAAGAGATAGGAATCATTAATAAAATCTGAACAAGTCACAAAGGCTAAAGTGTGGCAATAGATATATACATGTCTAGGATTGGATTTTAGAGAGAGCCTTGTACTTAAGCAGTCAATTTGACTCACCTCCTCTTTTCTAAAGATCCTACAACAATGAGGACATTGTTCACTTTAAGTAGGGGGGACCGAAAATTTGATTAATTCCACCCAATATAAAATTTTCTTTTAGTTATGGTTAGGATATATTTTGCTCAATAATTTGAAATTTTGTTTAGTATGCTGAACTTCAGTATTAATAAAGTTCTATTATTTCAATAAGTTATTATGTTAGCTTAATAATGATATGAATGTATTTTTAATAAAACATGCAAATTTGTACTATAAAATTTTTAATTCCCTACGGAAAAAATTAGGCATGCATGAAAGTTCAAGTCTTTAGAATTGACTTAGTAATTTCTTGAGGCGAAATCCTAGGAAGCATGGAATATTGAAAATGATTTAGGCAACTATTGTTTGGATCATTTGAGCCTTTCAAGTTGACCCTAATAAAATTATCCTTTGAAACCCAATTTTGATACTATATGGCCTAATTTTATTTGGACCTATGCAATATGTAGCCATCAAATTTCTCTTCATTACTTTTAAAATTGTCCCAAACACTAGACTCAGTATATCATTTGAAAATAAGTTTGGGGGAGTTGAAAAGAAGTATCAATTGCTTGAAAATTGTAGTACATAAAGCAAGTACTCGAATTGAAAAAAAAAATGTGTACTCGAAATCAATGGTGGAAAGAGCAAAAGTTGGGTGAGAATTCCGAAGGTTCGATTTTAAGCTGAGTCTAGGGTTTTTAACCAAAAGTTTGTCTATCTTTTACCTACCCCTAAGCCCAGCCACGTTAAAACCTTATTAAAGACCTATTGATTCAAAGTTCCAATGTTACCTGCATTAGTGGAGAGAAATTGCTCTGTTCAACATATGAAGACATCGGTTAAACTTAATGATTGCAGTTTAATTTTGAATAAGGAATTAAAATCAAATTGGTAGTGAGTAACATGTCTTTATTAAGAAACATTTAGTCTAATTTTACTAGTATAATAATTGTTGGAGGTATTTTGAACGATATGTATACTTAAGTAGCATAACTATCAAATTTCTTATCTTAAAGCATAAGTATATTAAATTCATAATTTTGAAAAGAAAGTTGTTCTGAAGGAGTTTTTCAAAGGTGTTTCTGAGAAAATTCTTTTTAAATTTGTGCATTACTCGGGATGAGCAATAAATTAAGTTTGGGGGTGTGGAAACATGGAAATTTATATAATTTTTCATGCCCTTTTTAACCCAAATTTATGCAGTTTTTGATTAAATTCTTGTCGAAAAATAATTTATTATTATAAAATAATTAAATTATACTAAAAATATGAACATGATGAATTTTAATTTATTTTATAGTTAATTTTAATTTGTTTGTCTATTTTCAACATATTCGCACAAAGGGCGAAAATTGGCTCGGCAGACACTGCTCGAAGAACGAAACCGAGAAGCAATTTGAAGTATCAAGGCGAATTTATTTCCAGCCCAAGACAATCAAATTATGAGTATTTAATCATAATATAATTAATTTTAATTTATTCCCAATTTAATTTGGCCTAGATAACTTAATCTTAATTAATTATGAAAAAGGCCAGTTGAACCGCATCAATTGAACCAAACCGGTTGAACCGAACTGAGCAAAGAGTTGGGAAGCCCAAACCGTCCATATGCTGGCCCAAATCAGCTTAGTAGCCGGTTAATTAAGCTTGCAAAGAAGCCCTTGAAGACTTTTCAAAGTTGCATTCAAACCACTCCAAATTTAGTGGCTTTGTAGATTTGCCTCATGCCATATTTAGCAAAGTTGAAACCATCAACTTTGCCACATAGATGGCCAGCCAAGGGAGGTCTCTTTGGCTGCTACTATTTTCTATTTTTAGCAGCCACAATCAGCTATAAATATGACCCCTTGCTGATCATTCAAACCATCCCTCAATCCTTCATTTCTCATTCACTCTCTCATTCTCTCATCACTCCATTCTCTCCTTTTTCTCTAACAAAACCAAGCCTTCTTTTGCCGATTTCTCCTCTTGGAAAAGAGGTGTTTTCCTAGCCATTTGGAGAAGCAATTGGAGTGTTCATAAGCCACCTTGATAGCCGAAGACAACGGAGAACAAAGAACGGAGCAATCAGTCAAGCCATGGAGAAACACCGGATTTGCTTCTTGTTCCCTATCTCTTTAAATTTTGTTGTTGTTTTGACAAACATTTTTATGAATATTTATGCTATTGGAAAGGTTAATTTAATCAGCTTAGCTTGAATTTAATTTGTGTTGGGTTGATTGCATTTCATCTTCTTAAATTATTAAAATTGTGTTTATGCTGTTATAGGCCTCGGTAAAATGCTTGATTAAGTAAAATCATGCTTAAGTTATCTGGCATTATAATTGTTTAGATAACAAATGAATTAATTATTTAAACGCATTGAAATTGTAATTAATGGACACAATAGTTAATCTGTGCATGTTTAATTCTTCTAAGGTAGCTGAAGATTAAATTAGCATTGTATTTGGCGATACATATGCCTTGCATAACTTGCAAGATTTTTGTGATTAAACTGTTTCAAGGTAGGAATACCTTGTTACTTCGCATGATCTTTTATATGCTTATTAGGTTGAATTAATCATTTGAATCGGCATAGGAATATGCGAGAGATTGTTTAATTTAATAAGTATGTATGTGCAATAACATGTTTACTTTTATAAATCTGTTTTATCGGTCGAATTGACATAGGGATATGTACAAGAGATGAATGGATTTTTAATTGTAAATATGTTCATAAGTTAGCAAATTACCGAGTTTCCGTGATTTATTTGTAACAAGTATGAGCATGAGTTTAGTAATTCTAGGGTAAGAAATGTAATTAATCCAACACAAATATATCATCTTGATTAAAATTAGTTTTTGAAATCGTGCATTAGAACTTTATTTTATTTTGTTTTAGTTTGTTTTTCTTTTAGTTTATAAATATTTCTTCAATCCAAATATTTTCCCTTCACCAAAGTGTTTGAAATGTAATTCTTTTACAGTCCTTGTGGGTATGATAACTCGACATTTACTTGTCACTTTATTACTTGTTACGATTGTGCACACTTGCACATTTCCAGCGTTCCACATGACCACCAGTACAACTCACGAAGATCACGATACGTCTTATTACCATCGGGATGCATAGCATAAGGGCTACTATGCGCCTCCTTTAGAATTGATTGCCTCAAATCAAAGTCATTCGGAACGCAGATCCGATCTCAAAAACACATAACACCACTATTATTCAGCCCAAAATCTGGCGTACTACCACTCTCAATCTGACAAAACCACAAACCCAGAGATTTATCCCCTAACTGTTTATCCCGAATGTGATCAATCCAAGTTAGCTTAACTTGCAACTCGGCTAATAGACTCCCATCATCAAACAGACTAAGACGAGCGAACATCACTCTCAAATCAGTCATCACTCTACGACTTAAAGCATCAGCCACCACATTAGCCTTACCAGGATGATACTCTATGGTGCAGTCATAATCTTTGAGCTATTCAATTCATCGCCGCTGTCTAAGATTCAACTCCTTCTGGGTAAGGAGATACTTGAGGCTCTTGAGACCAGTGTAGATAATACACCTCTCACTCCAGATTTTCAACGTATAAACCACGGCAGCCAACTCGAGATAATGCCTCGGATAATTCCCCTCATGTGTCTTAAGCTGATAGGACACATAAGCCACAACCTTCCAATCTTGCATCAAAACACATCCCAAACCAACATGCGATGCATCACTGTAAACCACAAACTCTTTACCGAATTCAGGCTATATCAGAACAGGTGCCTAAGTCAGAACAGACTTGAGCTTCTCAAAGCTTGATTGCTGCGCATCAATCCAGACAAAAGGAACACCCTTCCACAATAGCTTAGTTAAAGGAGCTGCAATAAGAGAGAACCCCTCAACGAAACACTGATAATACCCTGCAAGACCGAGAAAATTGTGAATCTCTAATACATTATTGAGCTGTTTCCAATCAAGCACAGCCTCAATCTTCTTAGGATCAACTCGAATCCCCTCAGCAGAAACCACATGCCCCAAAAAAGTTACCTTACGCAACCAAAACTCACACTTGCTCAACTTAGCGTAGAGTTGTTTCTCTTGGAGTATCTAAAGCACTACTCTAAGATGTTCATCATGCTCATCCTTGGTCTTAGAGTAAACCATAATATTGTCGATGAAGACCATGACGAACTGATCCAAACATGGCTGAAAGACTCGGTTCATCAAATCCATGAATGCTGCCGGAGCATTCGTCAGACCAAAAGGCATAACTAGGAACTCGTAATGTCCATAACGAGTCTTAAATGCAGTCTTATGAACATCCACCACATTAACTCTCAACTGATGATACATAGAACGAAGATCAATCTTTGGAAACACTGAAGCCCCTCGGAACTGATCAAACAGATCATCGATCCTAGGAAGTGGATACTTATTCTTCACTGTCAGTTTATTCAGTTGTCGATAGTCAATACACATCCTAATGGTCCCATCCTTTTTCTTAACAAACAAAACTGGTACCCTACTGAGACATACGAGGACGAGTGAAACCACGATCTAAAAGTTCTTGAAGTTGAGCCTTAAGCTCTCTGTAAGCTACTTCGATCCCATTCGGTAGGAAGCGATGGACCCCTGAGCTGTACCTGGTAAAAGCTCAATACCGAACTCAACTTCTCGATTAGGAGGTGAACCTGGTAACTCATCAGGAATGACATCTGGAAAATCCCTCACAGTTCTGATATCCTCTATTGAAGAGTCCCTAGAAATCGAAATACTAACGTAAGCCAAATACGCCTCACACCCTTTCCGAACCAGTTTCTCAGTCATAGGAGCGGAGATCACATTCGACAGATAATCTCAACGCTCAACGCTCGCTGATCACAACCAGTTCCTTATCATCCTCAGTCCTCAGAACAACCATCTTAGATGCGTAGTCCAAGCTAGCACGATACTCCACCAACCAGTCCATACATAGAATTAAGTCAAACTCCCCAAACGGAAGCTCTACCAGCTTTCCCAAAAAAATAGCCCCTTGCACCACTGACGGAACATCCCTATAAAGCTTATTAACCCGAACAGACTGCCCAAACGGACTTAACACAGTGATCTCACTAAAAGTGCTATCAACAGAAATTCCTAAATTTTAGATACAGAATAAGCTATATAGGAGTGTGTAGAGCCTATGTCTATCAAAGTAGTATAAAGTACATAAAAAAATTAAGAACGTACCGGTGATAACATTTGGAGTATCCCTATCCTCTCGGTTTCGAGCAGCATAAACCAGTGCAGGCTGGCTCGCCTTAGTCTAACTAGCACCTCTGCCCAGTGCTCTCTGCCCACGACCCATTTCATTACCACCCCTAGCCAGTCCACTACCCCTAGGTGGCTGCTTGTAACAGCATGATTTTGGGTTGAGTCGGAACAGTGGTTTCAGGACCACAAATCCAATGAAGAAAAATTCATTTTTATTAAATTTTTATGGTCTACAGTTTTATGGAATGATTTCGTGAAAATTTTGCTCAAAAATTTTGACGTTTGAACACTCAATTTAGTTAAAAGGACTAAATTGCAAAAAGTGCAAAACTTGAATTCTATATGTTAGAGGTGTCCAATTGCTATAAAATTTTAAATTAGAGGTCCTTAAATGGTAATTAGACTATTGGTTAAGTTGGTGGACAAAAATGGACATGGTCTGGTATGGTTCTAAAGTTTTTCATTAAGGGCATTTTGATAATTTGGTAATTAAATGTATTAACAAGCCAAATTAAGAGCCAGTTTTTGTCCATCTTCCTCCCATGGCTGAATTTTACAAGGGGAAACCATGGCTAGGGTTTTTCAAGCTTCCAAGTTCGATTGTCAGTCCGTTCTAGACCCATTTTTAATGATTTTTATGTTTTTAAAATCCTTGTAATATGATCTATCTATTTCTACCACTAATTTAAGAAATGATCAAGGTATAGGGTTTGACCCATATTAGACATGTGTGTATTTTGATGTTTTATGGTAGAAAATGCATGTTTGTTGTTTGTTAAACTACTTTTGCTAAGTGATTTTCAATAAAAATGCCTAAAAGGTATTGTCTGTAAAAGTAGTAAAATGAGTAGTAAAAGTGTGAATAAATGAAAAATGTGGGCTGTTATGAGCAATATAGGTTCTACTAGGCTTGGGTGTAATGAAATTGAATGAAAATCATTTTACGAGCTTAGGGACTAAATTGTAAAATGTTAAAAGTTTAGGGGGAAAGTGTAATTTTTCCATAATGTGACTTTTGGGCTGATTTGAATAGTATGATGATTAAATAAGTTAAATATGATATTATATATCCAGAAAAATGAGGTTTGGAGTTAGAACGGGGGAAAAATGAGTATTTGACGATTTAGTCCTTTTTACCATTTCTATGCCGAGGTAAGTTCGTATGTTTAATAAGCATTAAATTATATGTGTATAAATGCTTAATTGATATAGTTGTGGTAAATGCTATACTATTGAAATGAAATGTGATTACTATTGAGTACGGTATTACGAAAATGACCGACAAAGATTCGATACAACGAAAGTCCCGGTTGAACATTAGAAATAGATAAGATACAAATGTCATGACATTAGGGTTACTTAGATTACGTGTAAGACCATATCTGGGAAATGTCATTGATATGAGACTTTGTGTAAGACCATATCTGGGATATGAGATCGATATGAGACTTCGTGTAAGACCATAGCTGGGCTATTGGCATTGATACGAGATTTAATGTAAGACCATATCTGGGATAAGGCATTGGTATGGTACTATATGTACGAGATTCTCGAATATCCTTTAGTATTCCAAATGGTTTAACGGGAAATTCAACTGGTATGTCAAAGACGAGAAAGAGTATGTAAGTATTACGAATTGGTACAGGTATGTATGTAAAGTTTATAAGTGTTGATTCATGAAATTGTGAGTTCGTGATTTCCACAGTGATGTTTTTGTGAAAACCTTGTGATTATTGGTCAAAACTTGTGATGTATGAAATACATGGTAAATTCGATTGAAGATTTTGTGATTAGCCTTCGCGCCAAATTGAGTTATGACATAACATGTTTTATTCACTTAAATTGTGATTTATCACATATGAGAAAAAGGTGAGATTGGTATAATTTCCCATTTAAATTGGTTATGGAAGTAAAGGAAGATAAGAGTATAGGCAATTGAAAGATACTAAGACATATGCTCAGAAACAATGAGTATACATAATTAATGTGCATGGTTACTATGAAGTTTGAAATGATTTGTATTTCTGTAATCTATTACAGAGGAGAGATTACAGTTGTTAGACTGATGCCAACAATATGTTAAATTATGCTCATAAGTTCATAGAGTAAACCTTATGACTGAATGAAAATTATAACTGTGAGCTCTATAGAAATTTGTATTATCTTGTGCTTAAATTGTTGAACTTGTTAAAAGATTTGTAAGAGTTGCTTATTATTTTCGTACGGACTTACCAAGCTAGATATATTGCTTACCCTCTTCCTTTCCAATGTCTTATAGCGTTATTGAGCTAGCTTGGATTGGAGTTCATCAGAGATCCTATCACACTATCAAGCTATCATTTTACGTATAAATAAATTCAAGCATTTTAAGTCTATGGCATCTATAGGGACGAAGCCAATTTGTTATGTGTGTCATTATTATGTTGGCCATATGTGTTGGCTTGTAATTGTTAATGAATCATCTTATATATAGCCATGAATGATGGTTTATGTTGATCATAAGTTTATAAAAATGCCTAAAAGGTCTTGTCTGTAAAAGTTGTAAAATGAGTAGTAAAAGTGTGAATAAATGAAAAATGTGGGCCGTTATGAGCAATATAGGTTCGACTAGGCTTGGGTGTAATGAAATTGAATGAAAATCATTTTACGAGCCTAGGGATTAAATTGTAAAATGTCAAAAGTTTAGGGGAAAAATGTAATTTTTCCATAATATGACTTTTGGGATGATTTGAATACTATAATGGTTAAATAAGTTAAATGTGATATTATAGATCGAGAAAAATGAGGTTTAGAGTTAGAACGAGAGAAAAACAAGTATTTTATGATTTAGTCCTTTTTGGAATTTTTATGCCGAGGTAAGTTCGTATGTTTAATAAGCATTAAATTATATGTGTATAAATGCTTAATTGATATAGTTGTGGTAAATGCTATACTATTGAAGTGAAATGTGAATGCTATTGAGAACAGTATTACGGAAATGACCGATAGAGATTCGATACAGCGAAAGTCCCGGTTGAACTTTAGGAATAGATAAGATACAAATGTCATGACATCAAGGTTACTGAGACTACGTGTAAGACCATATCTGGGATATGGCATTGATATGAGACTTCATGTAAGACCATAGCTGGGCTATTAGCATTAATACGAGATTTCATGTAAGACCATATCTGGGATATGACATTGGTACAGTACTGTATGTACGAGATTCCCGAGTATCCTTTAGTATTCCAAATGTTTCAATGGGAAATTCAACGGGTATGTCAAAGAAGAGAAAGAGTATGTAAGTTTTACGAATTGGTACAGGTATGTACGTAAATTTATAAGCATTGACTTCATGAAATTGTGAGTTCATGATTTCCACAATGATGTTTTTGTGAAAACCTTGTGATTATTGGTCAATACTTATGATGTATGAAATACATGGTAAATTCGATTGACAATTTTGTGATTGGCCTTTGAGCCAAATTGAGTTATGACATAGCATGTTTTATGCACTTAAATTGTGATTTATCAAATATGAGAAAAAGGTGAGATTGGCATAATTGCCCATTTAAAATGATTATGGAAGTAAGGGAAGATAAAAGTTTAGGCAATTGAAAGATACTAAGACATATGCTCGGAAACAATGAGTATACATAATTAATGTGCATGGTTACTATGAAGTTTGAAATGATTTGTATTTCTGTAATCTATTACAAAAGAGAGATTATGGTTGTTAGACTGATGCCAACAATATGTTAAATTATGCTTATAAGTTCATAGAGTAAACATTATGACTGAATGAAAATTATAACTGTGAGCTCTCTAGCAATCTGTATTAGCTTGTGTTTAAATTGTTGAACTTATTAAAAGATTTGTAAGAGTTTCTTATTATTTTTGTACGGACTTACTAAGCTATATATATAGCTTACCCCCTTCCTTTCCAATGTCTTATAGCGTTATTAAGCTAGCTCTGATTGGAGTTTGTCGGAGATCCTATCACACTATCAAGCTATCATTTTGGATATAAATGAATTTAAGCATTTTAAGTCTATGGCATGTATAGGGACTAAACCAATTTGTTATGTGTGTCATTATTAAGTTGGCCATATGTGTTGGCTTGTAATTGTTAATGCTTCATCTTATATATAGCCATGAATGATGGCTTATGTTGATCATTAGTTTATTCATATGTTAATGCCCTCTTGTGAATGTGAAATTAATATGTTTTTAACTGGCTAAGTATGATGTTTTAAGCATGATAAATGATGGTATAAGAATGACATGTTATTGTCTTGTTTGTGGTTGTTTGGTTGCATTTATATGCTTGAATTTGTGTCATGTGATGTTATGTAGATGTGTGCAAGTGTGGGTGGCAAAATGGCTTAGTAAATAGCCTTGTTTTTGTCCATACGGGTGGACACACGAGTGTCTAGGCCGTGTGTGACATACGGTCTGTCCCATGGGCATGTGATCCGGTCGTGTGTCCTTGCACCTTAATTTTGAAAATACAGAATGTCCAGAATTGAGGACACGG
Source organism: Gossypium bickii (assembly GCA_025503065.1). NCBI lineage: Eukaryota > Viridiplantae > Streptophyta > Magnoliopsida > Malvales > Malvaceae > Gossypium > Gossypium bickii. Next base: position 85,702,551 of record CP106712.1, read on the forward strand.
GCAGAGACACAGGCGTGTGTCTCAACCGTGTGTGCTACACGACCTAACACACGAGCGTGTGGCACGGCTGTGTGGCACAAGTCAGAGAGCACCCTAATTTGAACACGGCCTGTAGCACGGAAATATCCTTTGGACCACACGGGCGTGTGAGCCCTGCATCTAGCAAAAAATTTCTAAGTTTTGTTAAAATTTATAAAGTTCTCAGTTTAGTCCCGAACCACCTCCAAAGCATGTTTTGGGCCTCGTAGGCTATTATAAGGGACTTTATGATTGAATATGGATTGTTTTAATTTGGAAGCAAATATTATGACTTGGAATTGTGTGATTGCTTGTGTTATAAGCCCAATAATGCCTCGAGCCCTGTTCCAGCATTGAATACGGGTAAGGGGTGTTACACTACTAAACTGCCCTCTAAAGCTGTACAGAACCCAGTCCCGAAGCTTGCATCTGATCATCCCATCAAGGACACTCTCTAATACGGTGCTCCAAAGATCCACACCTCAGACAAGCTCCTATCCTCCTCCAACACTCGCCCGGATGGCGCCTACCACAATCTCCACATGGCTGAATCCTAGTAAGAGTAATAGGAGCCCCCACTCTAACTGGCCCATTAGGTCTGGCCTTTTTCTTAGGCCTCTGAACAAAACTAGAGGGCTCTGAATCCATCTTATTCTTACCCCTCTCTCGATCCCTATTCTGGCGCTTCACGCGCTTAGCATCCTTGGCGGTCTTCACCTTCTCAACTAGAATAGTGAACTCCCGCTCCCTCTATAGAGCAATTAGTACCCTTAGACTGTCTCTCAACCCGCCCTCAAAATGGACACACTTCTCATACTCAGATGCCACCATGCCTCGAGCGTAGCAGCTTAACCTCATAAACTCGACCACTGATCTATCACCTTGCGTGAGATTTATAAACTCACGCCTACGAGAATCCACATAGCTCGCCCCCACGTACTTACTCTAGAATGTGGTCTTAAAGAAATCCCATTTCAGTCGATTAGGCTGGGTACCCTCCTCAACCTTTAACCACCACTGATATGCCTTGTTGCAAAGTAAAGAGACTGCACCCTTTAGTTTCTGCTCGAGAGTACAGACTAAATCATTCATGATCCTCTCGATGGCTTCTAGCCAATACTCGGCCATAGTAGGGGCCACTCCAGTGACACCCCTAAACAACTCAACTCGATTGAACCGGAGTCACTCAGTTACCAACCCACAACCCCTCAAATATCCTCAACATGGCCTGGGATAGTACGTCATCCCCAGCCGAATGACTTTGAGACCCAGTCCTAGTAACAAGTGAAATCGACATCGCACTCGTATCTAAATTTGGTATGCTACCCAGAGAAGAAGACTCAGCTCGAGCTCCCCTTACGGCCTCTACCAAGGCCATGAGTACCAAGTCCACAAGTTCTACGAGCGCTCATTGTATAATTTGAATTTATCTACATTATAAAGCTTTATGCATCATTTTCAATATTTATCAATAGATATTTTATGAATAAATTATCAGAAGTTCAGAGATGGTTTCAAAAGTTCTAGTCTCTAACTATTTAGGTATAGTTTCAGAAAGTACTAACTGTAATATTTTCAGAACAGTGCTATCTAAGTATAGAGATACTTACAGGATCGGCGCCGGAGACTCGGTGTATCACAACATACTTTCTCAAATCATTTAAAATATTTGAAAACCAATTCTTTTCAAATCCCAATTTTGGAACCCAAAATTCACAACTTGAGTTTTACAACCTGGCTCTGATACCCCTAAATGTAATACCCCAAACTCAGCCTAGACGTTATGACCAAATCCGGATATGTTACAAAGAATAGGTTTTAATAACGAAGTTTATACGATAAAACCATTTCAGTTTTCAGCTTTTATTTGCTTTTATCAATTGTCAAAATGTTTATTCAATTAATTAATTTGCCTTAAAACGTGTTTTATAGTGGAAGCTTACGAAAACCGTTGTATTTCAAGAAGGCAGATCGTTTTAGAAAACCTTTGTTTTAATAAAAACCATGTTTATAGCGAGCTATCCAAACAACATATTAAACAAAAATCCAAATCCCAAAAATTAGATCAACAGTCCGGAGAGTCCAATTAATACAAAACTCCCAGAAATTATCTTTAACAAAATAAAACCTTTAATTAAATTTAGTTCATAGACTAGTGGTCACCGCAAGACTTCGTCGCACTGATCTGTCTAAGTCTGTGGATTACCTGAACAGAACAAACAAGCAAATATGAGTTTTCGTAAACTCAATGTGTAACCCAACAGAAATATATATGCAATACATACAATAGTCTTATCTATATAGTCAGATATAGATTCAGACTTAAGTCCTTTTTCAGTTATAGATATCAGAAACAGTTATATAAAATAGATAATCAAAATCCTACCCTCATCCTCTACACACCATCTCTGACCATCCCATCACACCATGTGAGGTTAAAAACACCCACCCAACCCTACACACCATATCGTGCCATTACAATACATATAAGATAATGTGCAGCCACGCTGCAAGAATATAGGCAAGGATCACCATACAGAACACTTCCTCCTCACATACAAATCCCAACCCGAAACAAATACAAAAAATAGATACAGAATAACAGATTAAACATGCTCAACATGTTTATATACAGATAACAAATATACATCTAACAGAATAATCAGACATGAATAGTATTATCATACCTAGAACAGAATATCAGACTATTAGATCCCACAATTTTAAGGCTTGGTTAGCCCTTACCGACCCTACAGTCGATCAGAACGACCCGTGCGACCCTAGGGAAAATTTTAGAAATAAAGGCCCACATGTCTGTGCGGGCCCACACGCCCAGATTGGCTTTACCCCTGTGGCCTAAACGGCCTGGCCTAAAACCCACATGCCCATGTGGGCCTACATGCCCGTATGGCACACATGCCCAACTTGGCCTAGCCCGTGTGGCTCACACGGCCACAGTCCTGCCACCACACGATCGTGTCTCGTGCATGGCCATGCCTTTGTCGACCACACGGCCGTGTCTCACACACGGTTAGGCACATGCCTGTGTGGCATCGACAGGACAGTTTTTTGGCTTTTGTTAAAGCCTCATTTTTCACGATTTGAGAACACACTTGATTTGTTTAAGATGCTACAGCAAACTCGAGCCCTTCAACACTTAAGAAGCAACCTATTGACCACTTAGCAATCATTTTACAAGTTAACACAAAAACCCAAAATAACACGAGTAATTTACTGATAATACGAAAAAACCCTAGGCTAATTTAGGCTATCCGAACACAACTTCAATGCTCACCACCTTCTTCTAATCCACAAAAATATAAGAATCAACCTCTTAATTACTCACCCTTTCCCAAACCAAAAGTATAATCCCAATCAACATTCTGGAATTCACAAATTACAAAATAACATAGACTCATTTAACAGAATCGCACAACGAATACAAAAATGATGAGAATAAAGGTACGACAGCAGACAAAAAGGAAGCAAACTTAAGGAAAGAAGAGGAAAAGAAAGCAGCAGGGAAAGCAGAAAACTAACATTAGTTGATTTTGGAAGAAAGAGAAACCAATTGGAAAATGTGAAAAAAAAAAGAACAAAATAGAATAAAATCAGGAATATGACATTTATCCCATGATATTTTTCCCACTAACCCACTATCTCAACCTCTTTAGACTTTTAGTACAATTGGGACTCTATCAGTCAATTGAGCAAAAAGATTAACATTCACGCTCGCGCAGAGATTCGTACACAAGACCTCCAACACACTAATCCCCTTACCACTCAAACCAATATACTCATTTTGACATAGATTAACAAATAATTTTATAAAAGCCCACTCAACAAGGGCAAGACTTGGATAAAAAATAACAAAATTTGTTAACCTAGGACTTGAACCCAAGACCTTTCACACATACCCAGAACACTTAACCACTAAAGCAGATACTTATTTGTCAAATAGAAGCATATACTTATTTGTCAAATATTTATAGAAACAGAAATAAATTATTCAAGGCGTTACACTCATTCTTAACATAAATATGCACAAAATTCAATTGAAACAAGGAATCCTAAGTTAAAGGTTTAAGTAAGGAACTTAACAAAATTCCAAATTCTATGCGACTCAAACCTCAGATCTCAAGTAAGAAAACAAAAAACATAGTCATCGAAGTAGACATATAATCACTAACACAACTTAGCAATTAAAACTCAATTTTTTGGGGCATTACATGAAATGTGATAGCCCGATTTTGGGGCTAGTTGGAACAGTGGTTTTGGGACCGCTAATTCGAGGTAGAAGAAAATTATTTTGATATTATTTTATGTGTTATAGCATGATTATAAGGATGTATGAAAAGTTTGGTGCTTTAATTTTAGCAATTTTATGCTTAATTGTAGAAAAAGGACTAAATCGCATAAAGTGTGAAAGTTCTATTGTACAAGGTAGAGGTGTCTAATAGCCATAGAATATTAAATTAGAGGTCCTTAAAGTGAAAATAGGTCATTAGCAGGGTGTGGCCAGCCATAGGAAACAAGGAGACAAGGGCATTAAATTTTGGTCAAATTTTGGTGAAATTAGGTGATAAAAAAATAGGTATCATCTTTTCACTATTCATGCTTCTTCTCCATCAAAAATGGAAGGAAATTAGAGGATTTTGGAGTCCAAACTTTCAGCCAAGCTTCTCTCTTACAAGTAAGTGAATTTAGGGGTTTTTCTTGATAATTTTTGTACTTTTGGAACCCCCAAAGCTTAAGCTAGCTAATGAAGGGACTAATTTGCAAGATGTTGAAAGTTTAGGGACTTTCCATGAGAGTTTTTGTGTTGGTTTCTTAGTTTTTATGGAAGAAAATGAATGTTAGTGTGCTAAGGAACAACTTTTGTGAAAGGTGTTACCATGAAAACACCTAAAATGGACTTAGTTGTAAAAGTTGTAATTTAGTAATAAATGAATGAAATAATTGGTTTTGTGAGTTGTTGTAAGAGAAATAAATGTTCAGCAAGGCTTGGTTAATGAGAAAATGTGATGAAAATGATTTACGAGCCTAGGGGCAAAATGGTAATTTTGCCAAAGTATAAGGGCAAAATGGTCATTTTTGCCTAAGTAAAAATTTTGATGTATCATGAATTATAAAGTGACTAAATGAGTAAATTTTATTATTATAGATCAAGAAGAGCGTGGAAACAATCTTGATCGGGGAAAAGGCAAGGTTACGGATTAAGTCTTCGATTAACACATTTTGCACCAAGGTAAGTTTATGTGTAAATGATACATCTTTAATATATATGTTGTTACTTATTGGTGTATTGCATGAATGAGACCAATTATGATTGAAATTAATAGATGGTGAGTAGTTCTCGTATGAACCTCGGAATAGATACGTAAGCGCGGAAAAATATTTGTAATGATTAATTGGTGGGCTGTGTGCGATACCACCATAATCATCCTTTTTGGTGGGTTGTGTGCGATACCACCTTATTACTTATTCACGATGGGTTGTGTGCGATACCATCGTTTATATTATCATTTGGTGGGCTATGTGCGAAACCATCTTAATTACTTTTATTGGTGGGCTATGTGCGATACCACCCTATTATTGATTAATGGTGGGCTATGTGCGAAACCACCGGGTACATGGTATTGTTCTGAGGGGTTCATCGAGAAATGGTATAAGTAAATGTTTCATGTTGCTTTGTCGTGATGAGTGCAGGTAATGTGTACAAGTAGTTGTGAGCAATATAATTGTTATGTGATTGGAATGTGGTAAGAGATGAGATGAGTAAGCATGATTATGGAAATGTGAATTGTTCATGCTTAGTATGTGATGTTATTGATTGATTAGCATATGTGATGATGCTTATTTTTTACATGTAAACTTACTAAGCTTAAAGCTTACTCCCTTCCTTTTTCCCTTGATTTATAGTACCAAAGAGCCGATTAGGGATATGAAGATAATTTGAAGATTATCCACACTATCAACTCATCTCGGTATATCTAGACTTAGCATTTTGTGTATGGCATGTATAGGGGCTAGGCTTAGTGATATGTCTTGATATTTTGGCCAAGTGAGTTGGCTTCTTAAAAGAAGAACCTTTGTAAATAGCCATAGTTGATGGCTTATTATTAATATATGAAAAGATGAGGTTATTCATGAATGTGTATGATGCATAATTGAGTTGCTTGGTTAATGGTTGAATGTGATTTATGTTGTATGGGTTAGGGTGATAAAAAGAGCTTGGCAAATAGCCTTGTTCTTTTCCACACGAGTAGGCACATGAGAGTGTGTCTAGGCCGTCTGTGACACACGGTCAGTCTCATGGGCGTGTGGCTGGGCCGTATGTCCCTTGCATGTTAATGTTGCAAGTTAGTGTCGAGCACGGGCTAGACACAAGGGCGTGTGCCTAGTCTGTGTGCCCCTTATAAGGTTTCTGACATCATAAACAGAATACCCAGGTTTTCACACACGGGTGAGGACACGGGCGTGTCTAGGCCGTGTGGAGGACACGGGCCAAGGACACGAGCGTGTGTCGGCCGTGTGAAAACCCTTGTATGTTCAAAGGGAAAAATAAATCCCACACGGGCTAGGGACATGGGCGTGCGTGACCATACGGCCTACCCACACGGGCGTGTTCCATTTCACACGGACGTGTGGCCCTATTAAGGCAAAATTTTCCTAAGTTTACAAAAGTTCCCGGTTTGATTCCAAGGCCCTCCGTTTGCATGTGTAAGGCCTCGTAGGCCTATAATAAGAATGTTACGAATGTGAATGAAATATTTTAATTTGGGATGGAATTTGATAGCCCAAAGTTGTATGTTCAAGCGAGATAAGTCCGGTAATGCCTCATAGCCGGTTCTGGCATTGAATACGGGTAAGGGGTGTTACATTTAGTGGTATTAGAGCTATGGTTTAGTCAGTTCTTGGACTACTGTAGCGTGTATAAGAGTCTAGTTATACATGCCATAAACGTATAATCATAGGGTGGTGACTTCTGACAATTCTAAACTTTGTTTTATATAGTAAATGGATCATAACCGAGCAGCTGCTGATGACGTTGCTAGTAACGCGCCGGCCCCCGCACAAGGGACCGCGCTTATAAAGAGTAGACCCAAGATTATGGGTCAAGGAGAAGAGGCTCGAGAAGCCTTTCTCCAAATGATGAGTAATTGGTATACGGAGTATGTACGTGCGAACCCTAATGCTTAACCTCCTCCACCCCCTCCTATACCCCAGCCAGTCCCTATGGCTCCTTAAGGTATAGATTTGTTGAGGGTAACCAAACCCCCAATAGATAAGATTCAGAAGCAAGGGGCCGAAGAAGTCAGAGCTAATATTGATGATGACCCCGAGAGGGCGGAGTTCTGGCTTGAGAACTCAATGTGAGTATTCGATGAACTCTCCTGCACACCTGAGGAGAGCTTGAAATGCGCCGTGTCATTGCTGAAGGACTCGACATATCATTGGTAAAAAATGTTGACGTCGATGGTTCTAAGGGAGAGAGTAACGTGAGACTTCTTTTTGGAAGAGTTCCGAAAGAAATATATAGGTTAGAGATTTATGGACTAGAAACGGAAAGAATTCCTTGAATTGAAGCAAGGTAAAATGACTATGGCTAAGTATGAGCGCGAGTTTGTTAGACTCATCAAGTATGCACAATAGTGTGTGTCTACAGAAGCTATCTTGTGCAAGAGGTTTGAAGATGGGCTGAATGAGGATATCAGACTTCTAGTTGGAATCTTGGAATTGAAAGAATTTGTGGTGTTGGTTGACAGGGCATGTAAGGCTGAGGAGCTGTATAAGGAAAAGAGAAAAGCCATGGATGAGGTTCGAGATGCAAGAAAAAGGCCAATGAATAAATTGTACAAACTCAATCAAAGAGGTCCAAGGAAATGAACCCTCGGACGATTGTATCAGTTGGATATTCACATCGAGATCGAGGTAATACATATTTAGGCTCGGGAGTTCAAGCTGCCTCGATGGGAAGCGTGGGCAACCCAAAGTCAAATAAACCAGAGTGTCCAAATTGTGGTAAGCAACACACTAGGGAGTGTTGAGGGAATAACTGTAATTGTTACAAGTGTGGTTCACCCGACCATTTCATCCGAAATTGTCAAGAGAGGGACGAGAAGGAAGGAAAGCAAGAAGTGAGATCAAGCAATGTATCTTCGAGAGGTAGATCAGAAAAGAACCCGAGAGGTGGGATTAGTAGTAGAGGTGCGCCTAGAGACTCTGCTGTGAAGTCGGAGGGTCGAGCACCTGCAAGGACTTATGCCATTCGCGCTCGCGAAGAGGCATCATCTCCAGATGTGATAACGGGTACCTTTTCTCTTTATGAAATTTTTATTGTTGCTTTGATTGATCCGGGGTCTACCCATTCTTAAATTTGCATGAATTGGCATCTAGCATGAGTATGATTGTAGAGTCTACGAAATTTGTAATAAAAGTTCCAACCCGTTAGGCAAACATGTGCTAATTGACAAGGTGTGTAGGAATTGTCCTTTGACCATTAGAGGTCATTGTTTTCTAGCAAATCTCATGTTGTTTCGGTTTGATGAATTTGACTTGATTCTTGGCATGGATTGGTTGATTGCTCTTAATGTTTTAGTGAATTGTGGTAGTAATTTTATTGAATTAAAATGTGTAATGGAAATGTCATTCGGGTTGAATCAGGTAGATCAGATAGTATGCCTGTGATAGTTTCATCTATGGTAGCCGAGAGATACTTGAGAAAAGGATATGAGTCCTATCTCACATTTGTGCTGAATACTCAAGAGTCAGAGGTAAAGATTGAATCAATGCTGGTGGTATGCGAGTATCCAAATGTGTTCCCGGGAGAGTTACCCGGATTGCCTCCAGTTAGAGAGGTTGAGTTTGGGATAGAGTTAGTTCCGGGTACGGCACCTATTTCGGTTGCTCCGTATCGGATGGCACCATTGGAGTTGAAAGAATTGAAGGTTCAATTGCAAGAGTTAATGAACAAGGGTTTTGCAAGAGCAAGTTATTCACCGTGGGGTGCTCCGATACTTTTTGTAAAGAAGAAAGATGGGTTGATGAGATTGTGCATAGACTACAGACTACTCAACAAGGTGACAGTGAAGAATAAGTATCCTTTGCCGAAGACAGATGATTTATTTGATCAATTGAAGAGAGCTACGGTGTTCTCTAAGATAGACCTAAGGTCTGGTTACTACCAGTTGAGGGTTAAGGAGTAAGATGTGCTGAAAACTACATTTCAGACAAGGTATGGTCATTATGGGTTTCTTGTCATGCCATTTGGCTTAACGAATGCTCCTGCGATTTTTATGGATCTAATGAACTGTATCTTTTGACTGTATTTGGATAAATTTGTAGTTTTCTTAATCGATGACATACTGATTTATTCTCGGGATGAGAGTGAACATGCAGAACACCTGAGAATTGTTTTGCAAACTCTAAGAGACAAGCAGTTGTATGCTAAATTCAACAAGAGTGAGTTTTAGCTCCGAAAGGTTGGACTCTTAGGACACATTGTATCGGGTGATGGCATTAAAGCTGATCTGAGTAATATCTTAGCTATTGTAGAGTGGAAACCACCAAGGAATGTGTCAGAAGTTAGAAGCTTTTTGGGTTTGGCGGGTTACTATAGACGGTTTGTCAAATGGTTTTCTATGATTGCTATACTGATGACGAAGCTATTACATAAGGATGTTAAGTTTGAATGGACTGAGAAATGCCAACAGAGTTTCGAGAGATTGAAAGCATTATTGACTGAGGCGTTGGTTTTAGTACAACCTGAGTTGGGGAATGAGTTTGTGGTCTGCAGTGATGTGTTATTAAATGGTCTCGGCTGTGTGTTGATGCAAGAGGGTAAGGTAGTAGCTTACACCTTGGGACAGCCAAAGCCGCATGAGAAGAATTATCGGACTCATGGTTTAGAGTTGGCTGCGATCGTCTTCACTTTGAAGATTTGGCGTCATTATTTATACGATAAGAAGTGTTGAATCTTCACTGATCATAAGAGTTTGAAGTACTTGATGGACCAAAAGGATTTGAATTTACGACAATGGCGATGGCTCGAATTATTAAAGGATTATGAGTTATTAATCGATTACCATCCGGGGAAAGCGAATGTGGTTGCGGATGCCTTGAGCAGAAAATCCCTGTATGCTTCGAGAGCTATGAGTATGAGCTTTAAGGGCTAGACCGTTATTTATTCAGGAGATTTGTAAAGCTCAAAAGAATGATGATGAGATGCAAGCTAGGAGAGCTCAGTGCAAATCGAGAAATGACTTTGATTTTTAGATGAGTTCAGATGGTTGTTTGATGTTCCATGACAGGATTTGTGTACCTAGGGATGATGAGTTGATTCTGAAAATTTTACATGAAGCACACAGTGGTTGCTTGTCAGTACATCCAGGCAGTACGAAAATGTACAATAATTTGAAGAAATTGTATTGGTGGCCGGGTATGAAAAGAGACATCTCCGAGTTTGTTACAAAATGTTTGATCTGTCAACAAGTAAAAGCCAAGCATCAAGTACCCTCAGGGTTACTTCAACCGGTGATGGTTCCAGAGTGGAAGTGGGATCGAATCACAATGGATTTCGTAACGGGGTTACCTATGACTCCAAGAAAGAAAGATGTTGTATGGGTTATTGTGGATAAATTAACGAAGTCAGCTCACTTTGTACCAGTGTATGTTGATTATTCACTTGATAAGTTGGCCAAATTGTATATTGCCGAGGTGGTGAGATTGCATATAGTTCCTGTATCTATTATCTCGGATGGAGATTCGAGATTTACTTTGAGGTTTTGGAAGATGTTGTAGGAAGCCTTGGGTACAAGGTTGAATTTTAGTACTGTGTTCCATCCTCAGACCGATGGCCAATCCGAAAGAGTGATTCAAGTTCTGGAGGATATGCTCCAATGTTGTGTGTTAGAGTTTGAAGGTAGTTGGGAAAAATATCTACCTTTGGTCGAGTTTGCCTATAACAATAGTTATTAGTTGAGTATAAGGATGGCACTGTACAAAGCTTTATATGGTCGCAAGTGTCGGACTCCCTTGTATTGGACCGAGCTTAGTGAGAAGCAAATTCACGGGGTCAATCTAGTTAAAGAGACCAAAGAGAAAGTGAAAGTGATCTGTGGCAGTCTGAAAGCTACTTCAGATCAACAAAAGTCATACACGGATTTAAAAAGGAAAGAAATAGAGTTTCAAGTGGGGGACAAAGTAATTTTGAAAGTATCCCTGTGGAAGAAAACGTATATTTTTAAAAACAGTAATTAGGTAAAGAAGTTGCGGAAGCTAATTTAAGGTAAAGAAGTTTAAAACGTATGTTTTTAAAAATAGTAATTGGGCTAAAAACTCATCTACGTCTAACAGATATAAAACGTAAAAAAAATCCCAAATTCAAAATTAAATCCAGAGAGGCCATATTACAGAAATTAAAACCCAAAATAGAATTTAAAACTTATATAAAATCCAAAGCATAACAGTTGCAGTCGTGTGGCCACCTCTGAGTCCCTCACACCACCGATCCTCCTAACGCTGGGGATTACCTGCACAGTTAAAAACAGGGTGAGTTTACGAAAACTCATTGTGTAATCCCCTTACTAGAGTAACAGTCAGTATACAGAACAGTACAGTTTAGTTCTGAGCATACGTGGGCCAAAACCCACTACAATATCATTTGGGTCACAGCCCATAACAGAATCAACTGGGCCTAGCCCAAACCAATACAGAACAAGTGGCCCTAAGCCTAGTACAATGAAAAATCTCATAAAAATATATGCAACAGTATGAGGATGCATCCCACCCCAATCCAGCCAACACACCACCCGTACCAACCCTACACTCCTGTGGGGATAAAATCGACCCACCCAGCCAACACAGCAAGCTTAGCACCAGTTGCGACATTAAGTCAACAGAATGGTTCGGCGCCGTGAACAGAATGGCTAAAAGCCATAAACAGAATGGTTATAAACCATAATCAGGATGGCACAGAGCCATAATCACGATGGCACAAAGCTGTCGATAACTTTAATAAGTTTGGCATATAGCCATCAGTGATGGTAATATAATCAGCACACAGCCACGGGTAATTATGATTGACATAGAGTCATCAATATATATGTCAGGCACATAGCCACGGGTAAATACGATTGGCACAAAGCCATAATCAAGATGGCACAGAGTCATATTTAGGTTGGCACAAAGCCATAATCAGATTATCCGACTTTAAGCCGTCCGTCGGTCCACGGTTGTCTCATGCGACCCGTGTGACCTAAACAGATCAATACTGGATCCACAGTCATCTCATGTGACCCATACGACCCTATCAGAACTTCCTTCTTATCAATGTCCCAACCCCATGCAATATGTCGTGTATTTCATGCTCAATCATTACACATGTATGCAAAATGGCTATGCTCAGTAACAGTCATTTAGACATATATTAAAAGCATATCAGTCATATAACCACTGTCAAGTAAGGTAAAACACAATCATACAATCCCAGTCACATCATAGCACAAGTCAGTCATTTACCCACAAGGGCAAAACAGTCATTTTACCCTATAAGGTATTTCGGTAATATTACCCTATAGGGGTATTTAGGTAATTTTGCAGATTAAGGTATTTCAATAATTTCACAAATTGAGGGTATTTTGATAATTTCATAATCTGAGGGTATTTTGGTAATTTTATAAACCGGGGGTATTTCGATAATTTCACAAATAAGAGGTATTTTGATAATTTCACAATCCGAGGGTATTTCGATAATTTTACAAATCGAGGATATTTCGGCAATTTTATAATCTAAGGGTATTTCAGTAATTTTACAAATCAGAAGTATTTCAATAATTTCACAATCTGAGGGTATTTCGGTAATTTTACAAATTCGGGGTATTTCGGTAATTTCACAATTCGAGGGTATTTCAGTAATTTTACAAATCGGGGGTATTTCAATAATTTCACAATCCAAGGGTATTTCGATAATTTTACAAATCGGGGGTATTTTAGTAATTTTACAATTCGAGTGTATTTCGATAATTTTATAAATCGAGGGTATTTCAGTAATTTTACAAATTGAGGGTATTTCGGTAATTTCAAAATCTGAGGGTATTTTGGTAATTTACAAATCGGGGGTATTTCGATAATTTTACAATCTGAGGGTATTTTGGTAATTTTACAAATTAGGGGTATTTTGATAATTTTAAAAACTGAGGGTATTTCGGTAATTTCACAATCTGAGGGTATTTCGATAATTTTACAAATCGGAGGTATTTAGATAATTTTACAAATCGAGGGTATTTCATTAATTTTACAAGTCGGGGTCTCAGCAACCCAACAGAAGGCCCACCATCGCCTCGAGCGACTTAAGTAACCTAAACAATCACAACGGTGTAAATGGGCCTAAGGCCAATTACTCAGCCGAAGTTAGCCCACACACTCGTGCGGCCTATTTAGCCCATAGTTATGCAAACGTCATAGTCCAAACAACACTTACCACATCAGATACATTTTATCCATGTGGGCCCACAAGCCCACTGGGCCCACACGACCCATTTCGGCCCAACGAGGCCCAGAACAGTCTAATACCACGAGAGCGCTTGTAGTGGCCTCTACAGATTAACGTCCATGTTCGTGGGCTCGGTCCACCACACGTGCGATCGCACGCTCGTATGGCATCATTCACCGGTATTTTGACTTTTCGGCATTTTGTCGATCTACGATCAGAAGGAGTGTGGTGACAAACACTTTATCGGTTTTCTTGCCAACTATCAGATTCACGGTACTGTTACATACCTTCGGCTTATCACCGACTATCAGGTACAAGGTAAAATACACACCTGATTGCTAACGTGCGCGCCTAACCCACAAGAACACCAACCTAACACAATCAAAAACTTCGGTTAGTCGCTTATCAATCAATTGAAGAGAACCTTAGCCCAAAACTCCTGTTCGGAAGCTTACCTATCACCCGCCTTAATCAATCTCACTCAGGCCATCGCAGGAGATCACTTCACTTCAAGTCCTTAAAAAAAACTACCTGCATCCCATTTGCAACTCAATAACTAATATCATATACGCAAATAATTGAACCAGGAGTATCGCAACTTACCCAAATTGTGGAATTAAGACTGAGAGACAGAAGTATACGGCCACCACCACAACACACCCATAAATCGAGGCACGAGAAGAAACAATCGCACTTCCCTGAGACCAAGTATTCGACTAGCACAGAAGTTCAGAGGTTATTCGGCTCTAGCAAAAGAGGAGGAAAATGAGAAAAGCCGAAAGAAAGAAGAGAGGAGATAACAATATGTTTTGCCAAAAACAAATCAACCAATTGAGAGAGAAAAGAAATATTCGGCAAAAGTGTGAAGAGGTAGAGGAGAGAAAAAGAATCGGTTTGACAAGAGGTTTGCAGAGGAATGCAAAGTAAAGAGCAGATGAACCAGAAAGGTATTCAACATGACCAAAAATGAAAAGATACTAACCACACTTGTAATATCCCAAAATAGGGTTTGCGAGTTTGGTTAATAACTCGAGTGTTAGTAGGCCTCAAGAGTGGTTTGATGTGTTTTTGGAGTTCCTAAAACTCTCGGATTAAAATGGGACACTTTTGGAAATTTTGAAAATTTTGGGTTAAAAGTGGAAATTTGGGCAAGGAGGCCTTAAGTAATAAATTTTGTGAGTTGTGGCATATAAAATGCCCTGGTAAAGTGGTCCTCGTGTGCCACTTAAGGTTTGGATTAGCGCTAGGCAGGTCAGGGGATCGAGCAACGCTGGGCGCGGCATAAGTGTTTTGTTTTTGCAAAATAGCGCTGTTTTGAAGGAGGGCTTAAAATAAATTATTGACGCGACATTAGCATGAATTGAATACTGGCCGAGTGGTTAAGACGCTTGCAGCATGGGGGCCTCTTGAAGTCGGGCGTTCGAGTTCCTTTGGGGGCGCGAATGCTTTTATTTTTGGGTTTCTAGCGCTATAATAAGAGGAAGCTAACGGAGAAAAGCCTAAAAGAAATTCGGCAAGCAATATTGTCATGAGCGCGGGGTGGCCGAGTGGTTAAGGACTTGGCTTGTGAGTGAGACCCGGAAGGACTCGTGTTCGAGACCTAGGGATCGCGCATGGCGTGCTTTATTTTCATTTTAGCGTTGGACACAGGAGGCGGCAAGGTAAGGTTTAAAAGAAATTCGCCACGAGATATGGCATGAAAGTCTCGGTAGCAAATTGGCGGGGCGCTTGGGCATGATGCTCGTGTCTCGGGTTCGAGACTTTGAGGCGCACTTGGTTTCTTTTTATTTTTCACGCAGACGTGGGAAGGGCTGCATGGCCCATGCACACGTGAACAAAGTCATGGGGTCTTTGGATATTTTTATTTCTTTTTACTATTATGGGGAGTTGTATTTAATTGTAAGCATGGGTTTAAACCATTACATTCTATTATTATTTTTAGTATGTAAGAATGGGTTTTTGCTTTGGGGAAGGAAAAACGTGCAGCATTGGAGTTGAAAACATATGGCCGGCCTTGGTTTTGGGAGCATGAGAATTTAACATTTTATTGTTTTATTATTTTATTAAAGGATGGCTAAGGTAATGGGTTTTATTTTACTATTATATTATGTATAGGAAATGATGTAGTATGGGGTTTGTTTTAAACAATGTTTCCTCTCTTTTCTAAGAGAATGGGCGGCTTTGAGAGTGTCAAAGCATGGCCGGCTTTGGTTGCAAAAACTTGGCCAAAATATTGATTTTTGTTTTTGGCTACCTTTGCACTTGTGTTTGGCCGGAAATAGTCTTCCTAGGGGCCTTCTTTTCGGTTTTGGAAGCTAGAAAATAGAGACCTAAGACTTGAGTTTGATTTTTTTTGTAAGAGCTAGAGAGTTTTCGGCTAGCTATGTGCTTGCATGTTTTCTTCCCTTCCTTCAATATTGAGCATGGCCGAATGAGAGAGGAGTTTCCTAGGCACCTTTCTAGTAGCAAAAAGTGCCAAAACTTTTGATAACGTTTCCTTCCCTACCCAAGCTAGTTATGGCCGAATGTAGTTCTTGCTAAGGAGGTATTTTCGAATAGGGATGCCTTGCTTGACCAACTTCTCCACCCTTGTTTGAAGGACTTAGCCGTACCCTTATTGAAGGTGTTGTCGACTACGCGTTTTGATCTTTTCGATCGTTTAAGTAAGTAAGTTCTCTCCTAGCAAATGGGTTTGGATTTCTTTCCATTAAAGTGCCCAAAAATCAAAGGTTAAAACCTTGATTTCTAAAGAGGGCCGAATGTACATTAAGCTTTCATAATTGTTCTTTTTTGTGTGGCAAGTGTTAGGGTTTAAAAAGGAGTCTTTTCAGAGTTGAAGTGCTCAAAGGACTTTGTCGAGCAAGGACTTTCAATGACTTTGAGAGCTAATCACGAGAACAAGTGGTGTTTGGGATCGTAATAAGCTAGGAGCAAATCGATAGAAATAACAAAAGCTTTCGGGATTTTAGTTGCTGTTAGATTCGATAAATCAGAATCCTGCTAAAATCAGGTGCGTAGTTATCGCAGTGTTCTTTTGCTTGATATATGTATTGTAAGTATTATTTTATGTAAATGTATGAGTTGTGCATGTTAGCCGAAATAAAGGCTAAAAGTATGGATACTAAGGTAAGTGTTCGAATAATCAGGTTAGTGGTTATGATATTAACCTTTCAGTGATTTGCGATAAAAATTGATTATTGATGAATGTTTAATAAAGTGATAACATGTGATGTATATTGTTCTGAGTAATATATGACCATGATATATAAAGTATACATATTTGTTTCGTACAAATGTTGCTATGGTACATATACGTACGCATGAGACTTGTGATGTGACTATTGGAGAAAAGAGTGTACACTATGTGAGTGGTTTAATGCTAGCCTCGTGCTACATTCGTGCTTGATGATTAGTGAACTGATTGATATGTGAGATTCCTATGGGATCGGTGAAGCAGCCACAACCTTAAGAATAATAATGTGCAAAAGAAAGATATGTGGATCACTTGTGGATTGGACTTCGTAATTGTATATTGTAATCATATTTATAATATTGTGTATTCATAATGCCATATTTATAATTGTATGTTATATATATATGGATTGTGTGGATATGGGCCAAGCCCATATGCGAGGACATGTGTATTAACTATGCACTGAGTCTTGGTGACTCACTCTATTTTTTTTATAAAACCTTTTAGGTGGCGCATAATGCTTGGACCGAGTTTGGAGCGGGTACAAAGGTGGCCATGCAAAAGTGGATTTTCATGCAAAGAAATCTCTTGGTTAATGAATTAAATATTGATATTTTCAGTATTTTGATTAAGTATGTATTGTAATAAGGCCGTTATGTATCGTTACTATTATGCCCAATTATGGAAAGATAGTTTAAAGGTCAATTACAAATGGTTTTATTTTCTCAAGTAAAGTTTAAATCCGATAGTTTTATAATAAACTCCGATTTTTACTTAAAATATTACAAGTCACGAAAATGTTTTATTAAAGGAACAAATTTTCATAGGTTTTACTCTTAAGAAAGAATATTTTTGAAAGTATTCCGCAGTGGCATTCCAAATTCGGTCGGAGTGAATGGGCCGGGTTTGGGGTGTTACATTTTGGTATCAGAGCATGGTTCAAAACTCGGCTTTGAGGTTTTGGGCCCCAAAATTGTTTTCGAAAGTGGGCTTTTCAAAATGTGAACTTCTATTTTGAGCTTGTTCTTGCATGGCACCTATACCTCCGACCCGAAGTCCACCTGGTAAGTACCTCTGACTATTGAGATATATTGAATATGTGAACTGTATGGGCATAATTGGGCTCGTAGATTAGAAAATTTGGGCTATCGAACCCTAAGACTAGTCTATTCAAAAACAAGTGTATAAGATTTGAAAACTGAAATGACCCTAGAGGTGTAGTGAATGAATGTGTCCCTGCTTATGAACGTGTATGTGATTCTCTGAATAAGAAGTAGCGAACTTGAACTAAACCTATGTGTGATCGAAAGAACCACTTCTAAATACTTTATTCCATAAAATTTTTCGCGGATAATCAGTGGAACAAATTTCTAATGCATAAAACTTTTTAAGTCAGATTGTACAATAGAGATGAGTCCTAGAGGACATGATCGAGGCAAAATGGCCGTATCAGAATCCGTTAGATCGGGCCAAGGGTCTGATAAGGAGGTATCATCTCCACCACCAGTCCTTGATAATGAGTAGCAAGATTAGACGAGGGACAATGCTGTATTGCGTTACAAGTTTTAGAGATGGTGGTTGGAGAGGGAGAAAATATGAGAGCTCGAAAAAATTTGTTCCTGAGCGACTTTGAACCAATAGAGCGGAGTTGTTCCGTGATGTATTCAGGCGTGGCACCCATTACGGTTGAATATTGGTTGGAAACAACCAAGCGAGTTTTGGATGAGCTCGATCTGAGCCCTGAGGAAAAAGTGAAAAGAATAGTGGCGCTACTTCGCGACGAGACATATCAATGGTGGCTCACGGTTCGAGATAGTGTCACCGCGGAGAACCCCACTCGGGAGTATGTCAAGATGACATCTCAGAATAAGTATGTCAGTACATATTACATTGATGCTCAGAGGAAATGTGTTTTTGGGATTAGTTCAATGAAACAAGTCTATGGTGAAATATGAGACTGAATTCCTAAGGTTAAGCCGATATACTCGAGGAGTAGTGGCTACGAAACATGAACGATGTGTCCGGTTTGAGGACGGATTAAGAGACGGCCTGAGACTGTTGATAGCTCCTCAACAGGAACGGGAATTTGCTGTGTTATTCGAAAAAGCTAAGGATTAAGAACTCGATGAAATAAAATAGAGATAAGGATACGAACTGTGATAAGAGAAATTTTGAATTGTTTAAATTATTTGAGGATCTTCGGAAAAGACCGAAGGTTAAAAGTTTTGCTCATGTGATTAAGCCAGCTATGGGAAATCGGGACCGTCCGTGTGCTCAGTGTGGAAAATATCATGTCAGCGAATGTTGGAACCAAAATTGAAAATGTTTTAAAGTGTAAGTCTATAAACAATTGAATATTGTTAAGGTTAGTTATAACCTTGTGTACATGTTGGAATCCTAGTTATAAATATAGTGAAAGCCGATTGTGGATAGACTTTCTATCATGAAATACTATTGAAGTGATAAGTACAAGTGATATGTGGATAGACTATCTATCATAATATGTTATTGAAGTAATAAGTACAAGTGATATGAATTATATATATGGTTTATAATTCAAGTAAACTTGTAATGTGATTCAGAATCTTTGATAATATTATATTTAGAGCTTTGATGCCTATGAGCTTTGTGTAGAGTGTATATTTGAGCTTTGATGCCTAGCATGCTTTGTGCCGGTGTATATTTCAGGCTTTGATGCCTAGCAGGCTTTGTGTCGGTATATATTTCAGGCTTTGATGCCTAGCAGGCTTAATGCCGGTGATGTGTTATAATAGAGAATACATGAATCACTTACAAGATGGAACATGTTTATTACCATAAGCTAAATGCTCGGGTAAGTACAAGTCTTTCATATTTGCAAGAAGTAAGATAAGTTAGTGTATTCCCATTTGAACTAAGTAAGATGTGATATAGTTCAAGCTTCAATAAGTATTTTAATATGTGAATTTGATCTTACCATTGAAGTGTATGATTTACATAATGGAATTGAAGCTTGAATATGTTTATGGAGAAGTGTCCATATGTGAAAATGCTAAATGTGAAAAAGTTGAAATGTGTTTGCATATGTGTATAATTGGGAATATGTAATTAATATGTAGGGAATTGAAATGTACGGATGTTCGTTCGTAAGTAATTTCGAGGACGAAATTATTTTTAAGGGGGGTAGAATTGTAATATCCCAAAATAGGGTTTGCGAGTTTGGTTAATAACTCGAGTGTTAGTAGGCCTCAAGAGTGGTTTGATGTGTTTTTGGAGTTCCTAAAACTCTCGGATTAAAATGGGACACTTTTGGAAATTTTGAAAATTTTGGGTTAAAAGTGGAAATTTGGTCAATGAGGCCTTAAGTAATAAATTTTGTGAGTTGTGGCATATAAAATGCCCTGGTAAAGTGGTCCTCGTGTGCCACTTAAGGTTTGGATTAGTGCTAGGCAGGTCAGGGGATCGAGCAACGCTGGGCGCGGCATAAGTGTTTTGTTTTTGCAAAATAGCGCTGCTTTGAAGGAGGGCTTAAAATAAATTATTGACGCGACATTAGCATGAATTGAACACTGGCCGAGTGGTTAAGACGCTTGCAGCATGGGGGCCTCTTGAGGTTGGGCGTTCGAGTTCCTTTGGGGGCGCGAATGCTTTTATTTTTGGGTTTCTAGCGCTATAATAAGAGGAAGCTAACGGAGAAAAGCCTAAAAGAAATTCGGCAAGCAATATTGTCATGAACGTCAGGGTGGCCGAGTGGTTAAGGACTTGGCTTGTGAGCTGAGACCAGAAGGACTCGTGTTCGAGACCTAGGGATCGCGCATGACGTGCTTTATTTTCATTTTAGCGTTCAGACCTGGGAATTGGCAAGGTAAGATTTAAAAGAAATTCGCCACGAGATATGGCATGAAAGTCTCAGTAGCAAATTGGCAGGACGCTTGGGCATGATGCTTCAGGTCTCGGGTTCGAGACTTTGAGGGCGCACTTGGTTTCTTTTATTTTTCACGCCGACGTGGGAAGGGCCTGCATGGCCCATGCACACGTGAACAAAGTCATGGGGTGCTGGATATTTTTATTTCTTTTTACTATTATGGGGAGTTGTATTTAATTGTAAGCATGGGTTTAAACCATTACATTCTATTATTATTTTTAGTATGTAAGAATGGGTTTTTGCTTTGGGGAAGGAAAAACGTGCAGCATTGGAGTTGAAAACATATGGTGGCGGCCTTGGTTTTGGGAGCATGAGAATTTAACATTTTATTGTTTTATTATTTTATTAAAGGATGGCTAAGGTAATGGGTTTTATTTTACTATTATATTATGTATAGGAAATGATGTAGTATGGGGTTTGTTTTAAACAATGTTTCCTCTCTTTTCTAAGAGAATGGGCGGCTTTGAGAGTGTCAAAGCATGGCCGGCTTTGGTTGCAAAAACTTGGCCAAAATATTGATTTTTGTTTTTGGCTACCTTTGCACTTGTGTTTGGCCGGAAATAGTCTTCCTAGGGGCCTTCTTTTCGGTTTTGGAAGCTAGAAAATAGAGACCTAAGACTTGAGTTTGATTTTTTTTGTAAGAGCTAGAGAGTTTTCGGCTAGCTATGTGCTTGCATGTTTTCTTCCCTTCCTTCAATATTGAGCATGGCCGAATGAGAGAGGAGTTTCCTAGGCACCTTTCTAGTAGCAAAAAGTGCCAAAACTTTTGATAACGTTTCCTTCCCTACCCAAGCTAGTTATGGCCGAATGTAGTTCTTGCTAAGGAGGTATTTTCGAATAGGTATGCCTTGCTTGACCAACTACTCCACCCTTGTTTGAAGGACTTAGCCGTACCCTTATTGAAGGTGTTGTCGACTACGCGTTTTGATCTTTTCGATCGTTTAAGTAAGTAAGTTCTCTCCTAGCAAATGGGTTTGGATTTCTTTCCATTAAAGTGCCCAAAAATCAAAGGTTAAAACCTTGATTCTAAAGAGGGCCAAATGTACATTAAGCTTTCATAATTGTTCTTTTGTGTGGCAAGTGTTAGGGTTTTAAAAAGGAGTCTTTCAGGAGTTGAAGTGCTCAAAGGACTTTGTCAAGCAAGGACTTTCGATGACTTCGAGAGCTAATCTACGAGAACAAGTGGTGTTTCGGGATCGTAATAAGCTAGGAGCAAATCGATAGAAATAACAAAAGCTTTCGGGATTTTAGTTGCTGTTAGATTCGATAAATCAGAATCCTGCTAAAATCAGGTGCGTAGTTATCGCACTGTTCTTTTGCTTGATATATGTATTGTAAGTATTATTTTATGTAAATGTATGAGTTGTGCATGTTAGCCGAAATAAAGGCTAAAAGTATGGATACTAAGGTAAGTGTTCGAATAATCAGGTTAGTGGTTATGATATTAACCTTTCAATGATTTGCGATAAAAATTGATTATTGATGAATGTTTAATAAAGTGATGACATGTGATGTATATTGTTCTGAGTAATATATGACCATGATATATAAAGTATACATATTTGTTTCGTACAAATGTTGCTATGGTACATATACGTACGCATGAGACTTGTGATGTGACTATTGGAGAAAAGAGTGTACACTATGTGAGTGGTTTAATGCTAGCCTCGTGCTACATTCGTGCTTGATGATTAGTGAACTGATTGATATGTGAGATTCCTATGGGATCAGTGGCTTGGCCACAACCTTAAGAATAATAATATGCAAAAGAAAGATATGTGGATCACTTGTGGATTGGACTTCGTAATTGTATATTATAATCATATTTATAATATTGTGTATTCATAATGCCATATTTATAATTGTATGTTATATATATATATGGATTGTGTGGATATGGGCCAAGCCCATATGCGAGGACATGTGTATTAACTATGCACTGAGTCTTGGTGACTCACTCTATTTTTTTTATAAAACCTTTCAGGTGGCGCATAATGCTTGGAACGGGTTTGGAGCGGGTACAAAGGTGGCCATGCAAAAGTGGATTTTCATGCAAAGAAATCTCTTGGTTAATGAATTAAATATTGATATTTTCAGTATTTTGATTAAGTATGTATTGTAATAAGGCCCACTAAAGTATTTCAGTTCATTTGTTATGTATCGTTACTATTATGCCCAATTATGGAAAGATAGTTTAAAGGTCGATTACAAATGGTTTTATTTTCTCAAGTAAAGTTTAAATCCGATAGTTTTATAATAAACTCCGATTTTTACTTAGAATATTACAAGTCACGAAAATGTTTTATTAAAGGAACAAATTTTCATAGGTTTTACTCTTAAGAAAGAATATTTTTGAAAGTATTCCGCAGTGGCATTCCAAATTTGGTCGGAGTGAATGGGCCGGGTTTGGGGTGTTACAACACTCTTAGCACAAATTGACCTTCAAGAAAGAAAAATAACCAAAATGTTTCAAGCCACCATATTAAAGAGTATTCAAAGCCGATTTCTGATAAGCCAAAATTCTAATTCGGCACACACCCCTCTTTCCTTTCAAAATCCCGAATTTTCCTCCCCAAATCACTCAAACCATCCACAACCCTTAAACCGCTCCTAAAATCCCTCCTCCAACCTCTCCACCATCCAATTCAAATTCCCCCTTTTGCTCCTACATTTTCTCCATGACCAATTCAAACTTCACCCTTTTACCAAGTCCACAACAACATTCCAGAGTTTCAATCGAATTCAACCACTTACCATCCCCATGTAACAAAATAATTGTATTTTTCTTGCAAGGGGATTCGAACCCAAGCCCCCCTCAATAGCTCAATATTCCACTTGCCTCCTTGCCACAAGCTCTTTTGTGTCACAAAATATCCTCAATTAATAAAAAGGTCTATAGGCCAAAGTCTAGGTTCCTTTAAAAGAAAAACCAAAATAAATTAAAAGAGCCAAGACTAGAACCCAGGCTCCCTTACAACCTTAATGACGCCACAACCACTAGACCACATGCTTCCTTTGTTATTTTCCCCCCAAAAATATTCTTAAAGCCTACTTACTTACATCTAGGGTTTTATTCACCTAAAACCAAAATTTTTGTTAAAGCCCAAGTTTGAACCCAAGACTTCTCCAACATTTTTCAAGGCCCTTAACCACTGAAGCAGACATTTAATTGTGCCATTTACTTGCACAATTAAATACTTATGTACAATCTCCTTACTGATCCATACACAAGGTCCAATACTTCTAGGCCCAAAATTTGGGGCGCTACAAAGGTATTAAATAAAAACAAATTAAAAGGTTAATAATAATAATGAGAATAATAATAAAAATAATAATGGTAATAATAATCATTATTTAATTTAAGAATAATATAAATTTAGAAAGTATACAAAAGATATATATAAATAAATAGATAAATAACAAAATGGCAATAATAGGAATAATGATAAAAATAAGTAAAATTTGTTTAAAAAAGGGTAAATAAACAAAAATATTTGATACTAAATCAACCAATTTAATGATATAATAATATTAACTAAAAAGAAGAATAATCAGACCAATTAATAAACAAATAATAAAATAAATTAATCAGAGGACTATATTGAAATCAGAATAAAATTAGGGGGCTAAAATTGTAATAAATTAAAAGATAAAATCGAAAAAGGACTGAAAATTAATGTGCCTAAAGAAGGAGGGGTCATCGGGGAAATTATTCCCTTCCCCAAAACGACGCCGTTTACTTCGGGACTGAAATGAAACGCGAGTAAAAATACAGGGGCAAATTAAAATTAAAAAAATTGAATTCGAGAGAGTAAAAACTCAGAAGGGCTGAACATGCAAATAGCCCCAAAACTCCAAAACACATGGATCCTTCAGCTAACGGGTCGGGTCGTGCGTGGGTGGCCTGAAACGACGTCCTTTTGGCACTAGTGCTTAAATAAAAAACGATGTCGTTTGGGGTTCTATATAAATAACAAATTTCAAAAAAAAAAAAACATTCTCCTTTCATTTTTCTCAAAAAAAAAAATCTGAGCTCTCTCCCTCCCCTCTCAAGCATTCCCCCTTCCGGCTTGCTTCGGTCACGAACCACCGCCATCTACCACCATCGACCGCCGTGAATGGCAACCGGAGCTCGGAAGGTAACTTTTTCCCCCTTTTTTTATATTCTGATAATATATGTTTAGTATAAAAAAATAAAAATATCTTTAAGTATATACCTAAACAGTTTTGAAAAGAGAAAGAAAAAAAATGAAGAAAAATAGATAACAAATATGTAAAAGGGTCACCTTTGAAGTTTCGTTTTCTGATTTGATTTCCTTTTTTCTGTCCAAAAACTGTTAGAATGTGTGAATTGGCTTTTTATAGCCGAAACCGAAAAAAAACATATTTGCTCTCTGTTTTCTTTTTTGTGTTGTTGTTTTTCTCCTTTGCAGGTACGTGGCGTGCGGTGGGCGGAGGTATAGAGGCTGTACGTGGTGGCGACATGGAGCGTACGGAGGTGTGCGGCGCAACAGCTGTTAGGGATTAGGGTTTTCTGATTTTGGTATAAGTTTTGGGCTATCTAGGCCTAGGGTTTGGTTGGGTTATTTGATTTGGGCCTATATTGGGCCTTGTAAAAAAAGATTGGACTATTTATTTTGGGTTTATCTGCTAATGTGCCCCGGAAAAATTTGAGCCTGTACAGCTGCCCCTCTTTGCTCATTGTCATGTAACAGTAATGAAGCAAAGATCTTAAGAAAGGCCAAATTTACCTAGTCTTGCAGAATCTCGACTTCTTTGGTGCTTCTATCTTTCAAATAGCCTTGCTCTAACCCACTGCAACTTCAGAGGTATAGGAACTGGTGCTTTGATCCACTCCACTACCACTTCAAGGAGATAAGATTCACTATGATAGATTTGATCCTACCTACTGCAACTTCAGAGGTATAGGACTTGTAACTCTTAGCTTTAACTGTTCCACTGCAACTTCAGGGGAATAAGATTCGCTATCTTTAACTTGCTCCACTACAACTTCAGGGGGATAAGGACAATGGCTTTAATCTGCTCCATTGCAATTTCAGGGAGATAAGATTCACCACAGTAGATTTTGTAACACCCCTTACCCGTAATCTACGCTGGAGCTGGGTACGAGACATTACCGTACTTGACTCACATGGTCATACAACTTTGGGTTATCAAAATCCATTCCAAATTAAAAATTTTCCATTCTTATATCTAACCTCCTTAAAATAGGCCTACAAGGCCTTAAACATACTTCCGGAAGGTTTCGGAACTAAATCGAAAACTTTTTCACACTTAGAAAAATTTTACCCAAATAGGGGCCACACACCCGTGTGAAATAGGACACGCTCGTGTAGGCAGGCTATGTGGTATGTAACACGCCTTACCTGTATCCTACGCCAGAACCGGGTACGTGGCATTACCAGACTTAACAATACATTCTACCAAATCTCGAGCCACAAAATTTCACTTATAATTTAAACTTTAACAAACACATGCATACACAAGCATTATAACTCCATGACCAATATGAGCCACAACTCGTGGCCAAATACAGAATAATCCTTATTACTGTTATGAAGCAATACATTTGGTCAAATTAATTAACACAAATACAAAATGACTTAGTCAAGCCCCTATACATGCCATAACTTAAATCATTTATAAATAAATATACCCAGAGATAGCTTGATAGTGTGAAGTAATCTCCGACGACCTCTAGCCTGAGCTTGTTTAATAGGATTCTGAAACATGGGAAAGAAAAGGGGGTAAGTTTATAAAGCTTAGTAAGTTCACATGTAAAAATAATAAGCACTAGCAATTAATTTAGCTTACTACTAAGCTGTCATAACTTGCATAAATAATGCTAAGTTCTTACTTTCTCAACTTACTCATTTGTAGCCATACCAAAGCCTCAACGAGACAAATCGTCACAATAAGTTCTCAAATTGATACAATCATTAAATCACATGCTTATACCTTATTACTCATGTTCACATTAATCTGTCTACTTGAATTGCTGTCACTAAATTATTTATTTCTTGAGCTACGGAGCTCCGAATTACAAACTGCTAATTTTCCCTGAAACTAGACTCATATACCTTCATACTATAAAATTTCTAGAATCTTTGGTCTTGCCAATTAGTACAGTTTATTCATTAAAATTTCCCCTGTTTCACTATTTGACTATTATGATCTCTCTTCACTACGAATCAATTTTCTCCTTGTACGGAATTCAGATGACCTTATTGTTTAGTTCATTTGAAACTAGACTCATTCAGGATTTCGGGCATATAAATTATATCCCATAATTATTTTTGTAAACTTTTTAATTATTTTTCTAGGTCAGAACAGGGGATCACATAATTATTCTGAACCAGTCTCCTAAAAATTAAAATATCTAAAAATATACAAATCCTTTGTTTTCTATACTTCTTTTATATGAAAATAGACTCAATAAGCTTTAAATCAATATCTTATCGAACTTATAATTTAATTGCTACTATTTTTTGTGATTTTTCAAATTCACGTCACTGCTGCTATCCAAAACTGTTTTATTGTAAATGTTTGCTCTCTCTCACTTTAGTTGTATTTATTACTTACCTATAACAATCATTCCAATTTTTGATTACATATCGAGCATATTGCTCATACGTTACACATGCATATACCTACAATTATCACTAAAAATTCACACATAATTTCACTTAATCGATTTTCCCGTTGAACGCTTCAGAATAATAATAGATACGTGGTGGTTTCGCACACAGCCCACCATTGAAGTTGAAGCTCTCTTGTACACATAGTGGCCTTCATTGAGTACCACTCATGTGACCTAGCTCGATTGTACACATAATTCTGGCTCTCTTGTACACATAGTGGCCTTCACTTAGCACCACTCATATGACCTAGCCATCTCGTAGCTCTCTTGTACACATAGTGGCTCGCACTACATACCACACATGTGACCTAGCGACGTATAGCTTTCTTGTACGCATGGCGTACTCTCGGTACCACACATATGACCTAGCTACATATATATATGTATCTTGTAGCTCTCTTGTGCACATAGTGGCTTGCACTTAGTACCACTCATGTGACTTAGCTACATACCATTTATATCTTTCAATTCCAAAGGTTCAAACGGGAAGTATCTCACTTTCTAATTCTTTATTCCATTCCTTCAATAGTCAATTATGATTCAAAAATCAGCTACAATACATAAAATATGTTGAAATATAAAAACGTCAATAAAAAATAATGAATTGTTTACATAAAACTTACATAATTACATTCTCAATCTCATTACATCATCAATTTAACTTATCCTCCCCAAATTATTCTATTCAATACTTTCTTGATATTACACAAAGCCATCTTCCTAATTTGGTCTTACATGTAAACTTATACCAATTCTCATTAAAATGTCGAGTCATTATCGAACATTATAATTATATTATAATTATATTAGAAAATTGAACATTCAAACTTACATCATTAAATGCTTATTAAACATATGAACTTACCTCGATACCAAAACGACCATTTTACTAACTTTCCCCATTTTCAATTTTCCTCCCGTTCTAGGTCCAAATCTCATTTTTCGGGGTCTAAGACATCACATTTCACTTATTTAATTAATGTACTACTCAAAACAGTCCCT